>OX392407.1:7692941-9098566 GCA_947623395.1 Synanthedon tipuliformis | reverse complement strand
CTATTTTTCGTCTCAGCTACCTACCATCAAGTAGTCTTGATGATAGGTGGTTTACGTCTCAAATAAACTCAAACAGTGCCAGGGGATATAAGTACGCTGACAACCCTGATAGGATTAATGTAAACAGCTAATGTGAAGACTATAATATGGCTTCTAAGCACAAGCGCACACGTATGTTATTGTCTTCTGCGAAGATATGTACTGCTCCCTGCTGCTCTATCGCGGTTCTTAAAGGAAATGCCTATGCTTTCTATCTCTATTACTGTAAGTTTTTAAATGAATATGGTTGTTAATTTAAATTCTCAATATATTTTTAAATGGTTCCTAAGTTTTCAATATGTTAGCATAAATAAATATTTTTATTGTATAAATAGAATTATCCATAACTCTATATTAGCCTCCTCACTCCTCCTCACTCCTGTGACTCACTCCTGTGAGTCAGTGGGACTACAAGTAATATGAAAATTCGTAGTAGACCCACCAGTGTATCATAGCCGTAGGTCTACGAGATCGGCAGCTGCCAGACAGATTGCCAATCTTATGAGAACTTGAAACAGTGTGTCCTGCCATTATATAAAATAAATATATAATGAAGATGATTTATGAAGAATGAATGAAAGGCATACAATCCTTAATAATGTTTATCGTTAGAGTTGTCATATCTAAGACAGTCTGCAACTTAAATCTACGCCATTTTATAAAGTTCTGGTCTACGTGGTTAATTCATAAAATTCTCAAATAAGTAGTTAAATATTAAAATTAGAATCTGATTTTCTAAAATAGCGGGATAATTTTTCCAACTTAAAGATACACCCTCATTACAAATCAAAACGAAATAGCGCAATAAAATGAAAGTAACAAACCGAAACGTCTACGGCCAACCCCTCTTTTAGTCCATTTAAAAAAGTTAACTTCATATCATGCACCTGGACACAAAGAGTGGAAAAGTAGCGAAATTAGGGAAGAGTCTGGTATAATTCGGGTCATAAATTCAACTTTTATAACCGCGGAGCGTAGTAACTGCGGTGCGGTCGTCGGGATACGTCCTGAGACGCCACATCGACATAATTTAACTTTTTCCTATTATCTTTATGCTGACGTCGTTAAACGCTTCACTCACATATTGCAGAGTGAGCATTACTTGAGTATTTTTTGGCTCGCTCGAGAGGATTCTTTGAAACATTTTATAGAATACTTTTGTCTCAGTATACTTTTAGTCTGTTACTGTGGTAACGTTTTTAATATTGAAAGCAGCGGTCGTTCTAAATTCAGCTCGGAGCCAAGTGGTTTCAGAGTATGTAAAGAACACGCGTGTAATTTAATTAAATTTAGAAAGCAGAAGGCAAAGTTATTGAGCGGAAAATTTCGTGCGCCCTCCTTTTGAAAACAGCCCGATAATATCTCGAACGTTCGTTGGGTCTGCATGAACCGAGTTCGATGCGTTACATTAAACATGCTTTGTCATTTTCGCATTTTTTTAAGTATAAGGTTTGCTTTCTCAGTAATAGCAGGGCACACTACCTTCTGGATGAAAGGTAGGTATACCCTATGCCCTTCACTGCATCCCTGATAAATGTGTTTGCAAAATTTCATGACAATAGTTTGGCGTGAAAGCATAACAAACAATTAAACTCAATATGAGTTTAAACTCAATTAGGATAAACCTTTTATTCTACTAGTACCTTTGGTTAGGATAAACTAAAAATACAGGCATGAAATTTTGTTGCTGCAAGCTACGAAGCTGCAAGTGATTATCTGTGTAAAATAATATTCTATTGTTGTTTTAGTTTAGAGGACGATTAGCCTATCTATTTAGTCTAGATGTCTAAAAATTTGTTGGAAATCTATTAGGTGTAAAGTTGTTATTATCTTTTTATAATTTTTTGCAAGTTCAAACGCAAGTTTTCCTAAAATAAAATAAATAGATACCTTATGAAAGTTCAAAGAGAAAAGTTCAATTTTTTTATTTAGTTACATAGAATAATTATAATGAAATAATTGAAGTAGATTGTATATTACACTTAGGTTTCCATAAATTAATTTATTTTAAATCTGTTATATGTATAAGTTATCAACATGACTCATATTATTTTTTTTATAAAGGACCCCTTATTTTTATTTATAATTGTCACATTTTAAGCAAAACAATCATATGATATTTCAATTGGCCATCAACAGCTAGTGAAACACACAAATACGAGTAAGA
This sequence comes from Synanthedon tipuliformis, assembly GCA_947623395.1. Classification (NCBI taxonomy): domain Eukaryota; kingdom Metazoa; phylum Arthropoda; class Insecta; order Lepidoptera; family Sesiidae; genus Synanthedon; species Synanthedon tipuliformis. The sequence goes on along the minus strand of OX392407.1, from coordinate 9,096,360 downwards.
CATTGAGAGAATTGTGACGGCAACATTTACATCCGCATCTAAGCAACATTGGAACATCGTTTTGCTCTTAAACATATCATCGTTCCTCGACTCGAAACATTTCAGTAGTAGCCAACTACCAAGTCAAAGTTCCCCGGGGCCAAATCCATAAGAGCGTTTTGCCACATGATCGCTTCCACGATTTGCCAAGAAAATATAGTAGACTCGAACAGGGAAACCGTTTCCCACCACAACGAACTTGATAAAAGTACATATCTTAACACGTTCGCTGTATTCCAACTTTACTAGTGAATATGAAACAGTTGGTAACAAAGTGCGAAGTTTAAGTACGAATGTGCCGTAACTAAGTACATCTAAATATTGTACGCTAGAAGTTAAAGGATTATAATGTTAATGCGGTGTGAAATTTTATTCTAAAGTTCAAAATACTCATTTTGAGTGTAATGTTAACAGGCAGGCTGAATTTGATGTTAGTGTGTTAAAACAAGTAATACCAATACTAAGGGAGTAATCCCAAGTGCGTTGCGACCTTGACAAGATAACAGAATAGGTATAACACATTAGGCTATAAGAGAATGAACTCTGGTATTTGTGCTATACAAAATATCAATACATATTTGGCATTCTTTCTAGACCTAAATACCTAAACCTAAATAATTATATTTTATTCCATTATAGAATCACTCATTACATAAAAAATCTGTCTAAAAAACTAAAAGCGAATTGAGTGCTTTTTCCCCATACCAAAAGTGCCTAAGTTTTGACTTCAAAAAAGCTGTCATAAATATCTTCCTGGCAAAACGTAGTCCATATACCTAAACCCCATTAACCTGGATACAATTTTAACAACTTTAGAAATATAATTGTGTAATAAATTATCAATTGACATAAAAAACTTAATCCAGACTTGAGTTAATCGGTTAACTCAAGTCTGGATTATAAATTATAAAGTCTGTATAAATAAATTAAGCGACATTTTGCAGAGATGTAAAAGTGCTCTGTTTCACGTTTGAGGTGTGAGGTCGACGGCAGACAAGCGCCTGAATGATGAATGAACCGGATCTAAGCGGATTTCATCGCTACTTCCCACTTACTGTCTATCTTGGAAGTCGAATTTTTATATTTATACTCTCTATTTACAGTTAAATCAAGAAATAATATAGTTTTTCATTTATCTATAACTTTAAATTAAAATATTTTGAACACCATTTAATAAAACCAGTAATACCTTATTTTACCTTGCCTTACCTTTTGCAATGGGGATGATTTATGCTTAGAAGTTGTTATGTTATGCTAGTATATAGTAGCTGTAATATGTTTGCTTAGTATCAATTGGAGGTAGAGGTGATCAGAATAATTATTTATAGCAAGGAGTCATAAAGTAAATTCTATTGGGCATGCCTAGGTGACTAAGATTCTTATACCTATCAATCAGGTGTCTCTATTGCACGTTTGAAATTTAGATTATAAAGCTTAGCTATAAACTGAAATCATATCGAACACAGCCAGAGGGAAAGTTCAGAAGTTATTATTGAAAGATGTTTCAGTTCGCTTGCTTGCAGTAGACAGCGTTATTACTGGATTTGACAGTATTTTTCGTATTGCTTTCATTATGTAGGATGAAACATTTGCGTTGGAAATAATTTAAGAGCGATTGTGCTCTTAAAGTGTGTCTTAACTGAATTCAACTTGAAATTATTCTGATTTAAAGAAATGCCGTTAATTTTAGAGATCCTAAAATCCCGTTAATTTCTGATTGATCAACTAAAACTAAATTAAAAATTAAACGCCTCACAAAAATATGAGCAATAAAGATTGAATAACAACATCTAAAAGAAAGGTGTGCGGACAAAGTCGGGGTTAAAAGCTAGTTGTGAATCAAATGAGGCGAAAAAAATATTTTAATAATATTTTAAGTATTACACCAGATTACTTGTATAATTATTGTGGTTTGTCTGTAAGCCTCGAGTATAAACTAAATTATATATAAATACCTTCACACATTCCACACAGCACCATCTAGTTCCACACTAAGCAACTAATACTTGTATTATGGATACCGCAGAAAGTTGATATAATATACTACATAGATTACTTTTTTTCGTAAATACATACATATTATACATACAAAACATTCATGACTCAGCTAAAAAGGTAAAATGTTAACACATAATCATTTGATCCTAGCGGAATTCGAACCCGCGACCCTTTGGTTAGCAGCTAGGGTTAGTAGCCATTAGACCAAACGTGTCGTCATACCTAATTATTATAATATAAAGAATCTGCTCATAAAGAATATTCAGTTTCAGTCTATCTGTGTTAGAAAGCGGATTGCAAAGTTTAACGGCAGCAAGATCTTGCTTTTGACGTCACGTCTACCGAATGAATTTCGAATATGATAGATTCTATTGAGCATTGCCACATACGATTCTTTGAATTTCACAAGTGTTAATGAAAGTGTGATTGGGACTGATTCTTAAAATATTTTTAATGCTAGGTATTAATTTAACCTTCTAGTATTAATTTAGAAATTAAAACTATATAAGGCCTATTTTAGATCTAACTGGGCTCTCGTATGGTAAAGTAAGATTGACGAAGACACATAGGGTAACTTTTCTCCAGAAAAAAAGTAGGTAAGTACTGCTTCCGAGGTATCATCTAAAAATTAAAATAAAAAATTCAAAAATATTTGAATAATAAAAATGAATAAATGTTTAAAAAAGGGAACGCGGATGAAGTTGTAAACAAAAGTTAGTTAAATGTAGTATAAATGAACTGACATATTGGTTAATATCGGTAAAATAATTTCGATTCTACGCTTTTCCTGAAATCTTGAAGATATTCCACTTTATGTTTCTAAATCTTTATTTAAATATGCTTAATGCTTTGTCTATTGAATTTGAGTTAAATAAAGTTCTAAGAACGTTCCACTTGTTTAATTTCACGTTCAGCGCTCAAGTAACGCCGTCTGTTGAACAGGATTTCCTTATCTCCATGTTTCTAATTTCTGTATTAAATACAATTTTGTTACTAGAATAATTATCTTCAAATATCACGAATTTGCGCGGTAGGATTTCAGATGGCTTATGTATTTAGCACCGAATTTAAATAAACATTTTTAGTGTAATCTAATATTTTAAATTTTTAAATGATAAAGTTTTTAAGATACGTTTCATCTTGGTAAAACTTTTTTGGAGTACCTATGATAAGTTATTTTTTAATAATACATTATTATTTTAATAACACTGTAAGAACAAAATTTTTAACATTTCTGTTAGACATCTTTTACGCGTACTTTCGTTTTTGAGAAAAAATTATAATTTTTACTCTCTACAATAACATTTCATAGTACTAGAAATTTAAGAAGTAGGTTTACATACTTTCATTATCATCTAATTACACATTTCCAGTCATGTAACTTAATAATAATTAATAATACTAGTTTGATGAGATATAATAAAAAACTCGCAAACATCATTTTGAGATGTGCTATCATCTTTTACTGAGGCGTCGTTACTTTAAGATCTTGGCTTTTGTAAGACGGACGGAAAAAAATGTTTACCCATAGGAAACTTTCGAAGCTCCTTTGTGGTTGCACGTATTACATAAAAAGTAGTAATAAAATAAATTCCCTGAAGCCGATGGACCCTTTCGAGCGAAAGTGAATGATCTAAAAAGTTGTTATAGTCCGGGAGGTAGCGTTGCAAATGAACAAACAATAGTAAGCCAGCTGATTTTAATATCGATAGTTGATCTCGAACCCACAGTCAGTGAACCGATCGTCAGCTGCTCAAGTAGCGGTGGGTGTGGGCGTGAGAGGTTGCGAAAGTGGTAAAAAAAATAAAAAAATAAAGTAATAGTACGCCGATTGAAACTTTTTTCATAAATAGTTGACATCTTAGTGAGATGAAAAAAAATCGTCAGCTGCATCGCAAAGGGGGGATTATGCGTCAGCTGCGCGCATAAACTTGTAAAAAAAATTAAAAAAATTAAACAATAGTACGCCGGATGAAATTTAACTAGGTCATTGTTTACATTATTAAAAGTACGAAAACAACAATCAGCTGCGTGTATAGTGGTGGAAAGGCCGTCAGCTGATGCAGTATAATTTCTATCTTTCCTGCGTCAGCTGACGGCCTTTCCACCACTAAACACGCAGCTGATTGTTGTTTTTTTATTTTTTATTATGTAAACAATCACCTCCGTAAATTTTCTTCCGGCGTACTATTACTTTAAGTTTCGCAAACGTATTTATTGATCTGTCATATACATGGATTCAATATAATAATAAGGATTTATTACTTGCGGCTAAAAAGCGGGCCAAGTAGGATATATAGAAGAGGAGCCGTGTGTCCCTTTCTAATAGGGTGACCATAAGATTTTTGTTGTATAAGACAAATTTAAATGTTCTATTTATTTATTTTCAAGAAAAACTTAGTGATATTTATACAAAAAATTACTAATATATAGGTAGTAGTAGTTTCTTTTAATATAAACATAAATAAATAAACACATAAGCAATGGACGATTACTGAGAAATGTATCGATGGTTATTCGCTAAAGACACTGCCCATCTATCCCCGACGGTCTTAGAGATATCCCGCTTTGAAAACTCCAAAAAAGTTGTATGGACTGTAAAAAATGTATGAACGGGATGGGATACTCTCTATGACATTGTGCAAACCCTACTTTTCTATCCCTGATACGTTCCGAGGACCTTTCACCAACATTTTACTAGGTCGGTGTACTGAGCGTCCTGGTTAGGTATATTAACGATGAGTGGTATTTGATATTTCAGCTTTAAATATAGTAAAGTAAATTACAATAAAAATGTAGTAAATATAGGAAAGTAAAGTAAATTGCGAAAACAATAATTTGTTTGCACAAAATGGAAAATGACTTTTTAGAAAAAAAATTTCTATACAAATGGTACGAGTTTTGTTTCTGAGGCGGCACGAAGTTTGCCGGACCAACTAGATTTACTAGATTAACATAATTGTACATAACCATATCCACCAACGGTACAAATTTATGGTTAACATAGTTGGTAGATTTATTATTGTTATTTTTAGCTTACCTGTGAAAAGATATATTGCAACCACCATAGGATTCGCTCGGACAAGCATACACGCAACACTCTTTCACCATTTTAACTTTAAATTTAATTTCTATGAACGATTTTAAAAAACAATATGTAAATTGCTATTTAAAAACACCGCCATGACATTTCATAGGGATGCCAGTAGAAAATAAAAATAAAAAATAGTACTGAAACTATAAATATTATCTTTTGTAATTTAGTAACATATCACAAAATTAATGTTATTATAATAATTTCATTTAAAAACTATTAAAATAATTGAACTACAATTAATATACAGTGTTTGATCTAAGATTTTTGAATCTAAGTTTTTAATGAAATACATTTTTGTAGTCTGGCAAGATGTAAGAAAGGGACACAAGGCCTTAGTTTGGCTATCTCTTTTTTTCTCGGTTTAGCCCATGTGTAAGGCGCAATGAAAAATATACTCTGTAATATACAGCAATATACAGTAATTAATTTCGGCTTTATTGTTGTTAATAATATACAGCAATATAAACTATTATGCAGGGTATACATATATGATATTAATAATGGTTTATGTCGCTATTATAATCGTTCTCCGACGAATCGTCATCAGAACTGGTTTCTGTTAAATCGCTCTCTTCATCTCGTTCAATTTCTTCAGCTTTTTTTTCTTCGCCTTCATCTGTAAATGAATATTTTAACCGTCAAAATTGGGCTACCAGAGATGTACACGCTGAACGGAAATATCACTGACAAAAATTCCACACCTTCAATATTTTCGCTGCTATCCGTTATACTGGTAATTGATGATCTCTGATCTCTGGGGGTACTGATCTCCCTCGAACCATTTGAATATATATTTATTTTCTTTCTCTTCCCATCCCCAGTCAGTGGGAGATAATTGTGAAGGGTCTTGAAGATGTGCATGGCTCCAAAGATGAGCTATATGTGACGTGCGCAATAAATGCTGGCGTAGCTCGGATTGACATGGCGGAAAAATTGCTCCGTCGATACGATTTTTCAATTTGAGCATATCGTTCTTGTCATTAACTTGGTAATTTTTTATAAACGTAGATACTCGTGTAGTGTTGACATCGTTTATCGCTTTGAATCCGTACAGGCGGCAAACATATTCTTCGATCGTTTCGAAGTCCTCGTCTAATGTACAATCCGGGATGTTTGTAATATTACTTAATGCTCGCATATATGAGGGAGATTTTCGCAACAATTGCAGAGGCTTATTTTTCCCTTTTCTGTAAAACGCAGGGTTGAAATAGTAGCCTGTGAGGTAGGTACCTCGAAGAATCCGGTATGGACTATGGACTTAGCGAGTTCCAATATCTATTAAGATGTATAGTTGTAGCATTGCTCGAATAATTTTTATCTTTACCGCGTCAGCTGACGGCTTTTCCACCACTAGACGAGCAGCTGATTGTTGTTTTCGTACTTTTAATAATGTAAACAATGACCTAGTTAAATTTCATCCGGCGTACTATTGTTTAATTTTTTTAATTTTTTTTACAAGTTTATGCGCGCAGCTGACGCATAATCCCCCCTTTGCGATGCAGCTGACGATTTTTTTTCATCTCACTAAGATGTCAACTATTTATGAAAAAAGTTTCAATCGGCGTACTATTACTTTATTTTTTTATTTTTTTTACCACTTTCGCAACCTCTCACGCCCACACCCACCGCGGGTGCGTGAGCTGACTCTTGGTTCGCTTGTTAGGCATACCATATCTATCGAAAAAGATAACAATCGATCGGCGTAAAATGACTACCTAAAATGCAACGCTACCTCCCGGACCATTACAAAACATATTGAACGCGCGGCCCTCATTGCCGTTTGTTCGGAACTCGGTAACGAGTTCAGCGGTTCCCTGATTGATGAATGTACGAGCGCTGGCGGCACCGCAACACGTATTGATAACGCGGTTACACATTAATATTGCATTTGCCAATCTGACACCATTACGAATATCACATTTTTTCCTATTTCGGTGTTCACAAACGTTATTTTAGTTTCATAAATATCAATCTAGACGTTCATCTAGATTTTTTGATTTATTTGGAGAGTACCTATATAACGCATATCTTCTTTATTTATCACTTAAGTAGTTATAACGAATCCTTTCACGCACTTTTTTACTAACTTAAAATAGCAAAAAGGCTACTTGTCAGTTTGGTATGCTATAGGATAGTTTGCGGGGTCCTAGAAGTCTACCTACTTAATAATGAGATAATATAGGATAGTACCCAAATAGTACCTAGTTATTCCATGCGAAAGAACCTAATGACATTTACGAAAAGTTGTTTTTTTTAAATACTATACGTTAGTATTATTTAAAAGCAACATATTATTTTAAAACAAACACATAATTTCATATATGAAAATTTCCGTCTTATTTTTTTCATGATATAGAAAATTAGAAACATTTGTTCAAAAATAAAACAATATTGAATAATAAAATCAGTGAAACAATGATGACATTGTATTGATGTATGTTTTGTTTTGAGACAATCAAAAGAACATAATAGAATTTTTTTTTTTTTTATTTACCTGTTCCTCGGAATAAAGCCAAGGCAAGTGAAAATAAAACACTAGAATTGTGACACAAAAATTGGCGTATAAATTACTAAGTAATCCAAACAAATACTCGTGACCTTTTTCACACCAACGAAAGAGGAATTTACAAAAAAATACGATACGGTACGTACACGTTTCTAAAGAAGAATCGAGGTCGCGAATAAATTGAATATACTGGTACAGTCGGCCCGCAACATCTTCCTAATTAATTCGTTCTGGAAAAACGTTCGCTCTTTTTTTCCAACCTGCCATCCTTGATTTTCAATTTCTGTAGCGAAAGATTAATGGGAAGAGACAGGTCAGACCGAGTTTTATCTTCATTTATAATTACTCGCCTACAATGTTTCATAATAAAGCTTGTACTTTTACTTTTCAATTTGAATCGTACTTCTGAATTTATGTGAGTTTACAAAGCGATTTTTGTTCTATGAATTTCTTTTACATTCGGGAGTAACGAATATTTCTAAAAATGAAGTCCTAAAACTTTATCAACTTGTAATTTTTTGTGGTTTACTGATGATTGATTATTTTTAAATATGATATTTCTTTTGAAACTTAATAAAAGTTATATAAATCAACGAAACGAAACGAACGAATATTTTAAAGTAATGATATAAATAAAAAAATAAGAATAAGGGGTCCGTCTTGCCTACACTTCTAATTTTATTTGTGGGTTAGAATGAATCTCATAAAAGACCATTTAAAATTGACAATTGTCTACTTACGTGGTAAATTTATGACAAAAACCTTGCGCCTACGACTGGAACCTAATATATATACATGTATACAGGCTGATACAGATATCTTCAAACTTCTTATTAAATTACAATGTCACTTTCATAATAATTGTACCTACACTTTAATTTGTTTGTTCCAGAACACAGGGGTTGTTTATCGAAATTATACTTCTGCTGGTTTCGTTGTTCCTTTTATATGTTTAGAGATAAATTCTGCCGATTATTTCGGTTGTTTTCGTTGTTTCGAGATAAAGCTGGTCGGCTCGTATCGTGATAGCGGGCGCGATCAGGCGCCGTGTAAATCAACCGCCCCTAGCCACTGATAACGAGAGAGAAACACGACAGTAAATCATACATTTGTATTCGTATTCGGAACCACAATTAAACAATGATACGTTTCGGAATACGTTTTGTCACACTCAATAACAATTATTTGTTTAATTTTTTTTTTATGTTAACACTAGCTGGTGCTCGCGACTTCGTCCGCGTGGAATAGTTATTTTGGGAATAATTTGGGTATCTCGAACGGTTTTCGCAGCGCACGCAACGGAAGCCCTCAAAGATGAATAATTTCCCCCGTTTTTTCCACATTTTCGACTGTTTCTTCGCTCCTATTAGTCGCAACGTGATGTTATATAGCCTAAAGCCTTCCTCGATAAATGATCTATCCAACACAAAAAGAATTTTTCAATTCGAACCAGTAGTTCCTGAGATTAGCGCGTTCAAACAAACAAACAAACAAACAAACAAACTCTTCAGCTTTATAATATTAGTATAGTTTAAGGCTGACGGTCCACTTATTGGTAGGTGGCTACTGTCGCCTATAACTCGAGCAACGCCATATGTGCTTTAAGTGCGCTGTCGACTATAGAAGTATTAAGGATAAGGGATAAGGAAAGGACGGGGTAATGGACTCTGGCATCTTTGCGTTTCGCAGTCATTTGGGCAGCCCGTCTGGCAGCTCTTAAAGAAGACCACCTTGAAATAAAAGCATATTATGCTGCTGTGTTTAAGTGAGTGAGGGCCTCTTTCACCATTTGTCAAGTAGGCTAAATTTAAAGTCACCTGTCACCGGGAATAATTTAGCTGATATACCTTTGTTTGTACGGTGAAAGTCCCAAACATTAAAAAGAAAATAATAAAAAAAAAACGCCCATTTAAGGATGCGCTAAACCGAGTGCATAATTTAATAAAACATAAAATTATTTCTAAAAGTAACTAATCAACACTTTACTTGTAGTTTGTGAAAGAGGTCCTGAGTAAAAAATGTCAGATCCATGGATACACCCTATCATCAAATGGATAGTCAACCTGTCTGACGAACTTAACATAAATAAAAAAATCTGTTAGAATTGAGCGAAAATTACTAAAGAGGCATAAATTATTTTATAATTACCAAATTCAAATGTACCTACTACCATCAAGTCATTAATTATGCCGTTGGCAGGGAAAGCAATACGTGCCGGAATTTCTCCCACTTCTTATAAATTTATGGAACTAATATAAATACTTTGGCTAACTTGTTCATGATCAAGTGCTTAGCTCTAAGCGAGATAATAGATACATGTAAAGGAGGCTTTGATGGCATTATCCTGTAGAGAAGCTGCGTTTAAATTATGTCAGTGATATATTAGATCAGTAGAGAACTTAGTCCTATAGCGTCACCATTTTGCGTAAAAGTTATGCCGAAGACATAGTAAATTATTTTCAGGCGACGTACATGAAATATGTATATTGTCATGTTGTAAATAAACTGTAACAGCTCACTTGGAACAACACTTACTTACTTACAGATTAGGCGAACGCAGGCTCAAGTTCATACATCCTGGTCAGGTACGAGCTTTTGCGATATAATTTGTGAATTAAATTTATGGATTATATAAATTGAGAGATTGTGTGTGTGAGAGAGGGGATAGTGAGAAAAAGAGAAATAAATGTTATTAAAAAAATATAATGAACTTAATTACTTAATAATCTGTTTTGTATTTCCATTTTCTTCATCTATACTTTTAACAATCTGTTTACATTATTTATATTAATATATTACTAGCTGCTGCCCGCGACTTCGCCCGCGTAATTTTGTAAATTATATACTAAAACCTTTCTCGAGAACCACTCTATCCATTAGTGAAAACCGATTTAAAATCCGTTGCGTAGTTTTAAACATCTAAGCATACATAGGGACAGATAGACAGACACACGCGGCGGAGGACTTTGCTTTATAATATACGTTTTCAAAGCTAAAAATACTAATATTAAGCTAACACTAACATAACTCTATTAGTCTATAGTAATTATTGCGAATAAACTACGTGGCTGTTTTTAACAAAATTTAGTGTAGAGACAATTTCAAACCTAGAAATAGCAGAAAATACATTTAGAGCTAGTGTTTTTCAAGATGGCGTTGCTTCTGTTATAGGCGACAGTAGCCACCTGCCATCAAGTGGACTGTCAGCCTGTCTGTCGACCTAAACATAAAAGAAAATATGAAGTTTAATTAATTATTGTAATTGGTTTCTGAGAATCTAAGTGAACCTGCATCTTGTGCAGACAGAACATTCCATAGTAGCGGTAGGTATAGTAGCGTACGTCCGTTTCGATTGAATCGTCGTGCAAGCAACCTATGTATTTATCACAACACAGTATAACACACACAGTAATAAACAGGTAAATATTGTATTATAAAAATTCTCGTTTTTTTTTAAATATACATAACAGATATCGTTTATTAGGAATACCAATGTTTTTAGATACTTCAAAAAATATAAAAATTTAAACATTAACAATACATTGCTTTACTTAGAATCAGAGGTAGAATTGCTTTCTCACTTTTAATCAGATAAATAACTAATTTTAGCCTGACTTTTTTTTTCAAACTGAAACCTTTATGTAACCATTAAAAATTCAATAGAGCTTATACTCTGTTTTGAAGTGAAACTGTGTTTCTCAACTGCTCAGTACAAGTTCCCCACAACGTGGCCCGTTTCAATGATCACTCGACCTAACCAAAGCTGCTTATGTAGGTACTGTTGCTATGAAATTTGCTTAGTGACTATGACTAATACTCACATGAAAATACATTGAGAATAACTGTTTGTTTATAAAACAAATTGTTACATAAATGATATACAAATCGATGTACAGTGTAAATTGACAGGAAAATGTAAATTGAAAGAAAAAAGGAACTAATTAATCTATATCTGAAATTAAAATTTTAACAATAGATTATATTAAAATTTCCAATTTTTAATATCATTATTTTTTATGTATAAGTATTTATTTATTTATTTCAAAAGGCTTACCAACTAAAGACATACTTAATCACAATATACAACACTTAGAGAAAGAACCATTACAAGTATGACTTTAAATTATAGGAAAGCAGAACATTATTAGAGATTAATTAAAATGCATTAAATTATATTATGTTATAAATGAATCAACAAAAATTTATGAGATCAAAAATACCTAGAACAACTTAAACATCATTATAAAACAATCAATCAATCGCACAAAATGAAATCAATTCGTGTCGATAAAACAGCAATGAACAAGAGAGAAAAAAATCAATTTCTACTACTAATACCTGTATAAGATAAATAAAGAATCGTTAAAATCGTTAAGAGGCCAAAAAGTGGAAATAAGAATAAAGATATAAATCAAAGAATGGTAAACAGGGAGAACCCAAAGGGTATTCCATATTAATTAACGTCGGGCCCGAAGGCGACGAAGACAAATGCTGGAACCTATCGTAATGTATTTTTCCGGCCCTTCCCGGCCTGGCCGGAAACAAATGATAATCGGGAAAGAATGAAGTCAACATTAATGAATGACAATTCATTATGGTGTATTGTCTGGTGATTTTTATAATTATTATCTAATTGTTTTTACTTTAAAAAGGGTTGGGCTTCAGAGTCGTGTATTACGTGTGGAAGTTTATTCTATGAATTTCCTATTGAGTAAAATGGTATGAAAATTAAAAGAATTGCCTTGAAAACTTGTTTAATGAATGAACCGTCAGCTATAACACAAGCAACGCCACAGGTGCTGCAAGTAGGTACGCTGTTGACTATATAAAGATTAAGGATAAGGGATTGGAAAGAAATAGGGAAATGGCCTCTTGAATCCCTTACTTACGCACTGATACATACTAGCACGCGTGCCAAATGACTGCGAAATGTAGTGTGCCCTGCCACTACTTGCCAGATCCAGATCAAAGTAAACTGATAAGTTAATTTTCCCAAATTGACCCAGCTGGTAATCGAAGCCGGGACTCCTGAGACAGAGCGCTTTAACTACTCTATGAATGGGCTCGTCAAATTTTAGAGAAATTAAAATAACTCTTTTTTTCACGAAAAGGCCAATAATTTGGAACTTTATCCAGATTATGGAGAAGGCCTATGTCCAGCAGTGGACGTCCTGCGGCTGAGATGATGATGATCTAGGTTATTAATTTATATGTATAGACTATACATAATAGGCTTAAATATACAAAATTTAGGTAATCATAATGCAAAAGATTCAAAGACGACATAGGTACCATAAGTAAAGTAAATAATACCTACACCCACGTATAGAACTGTAGGTACATTAATTCAAACAAATTTAACTTTAGACAACTTTATTGTAACAGTATAGAAATATTTACCTTAATCAAAGTTACTAAGCGCGATCTCAATCTTGTTAATTGGACTTTGGACCGCATAGTTATTTCTCGAACTTTCCCAACTCCCAAAACACTAAAGGCGCAATCTGTACTTATAATTTTAAATATCTTATCAGTGGGGAGTTTACCGTAGAGTGACAGGCCGGGACTTGATGGATGGCCGAGGGAATGCCGGTGACGCGGCCACGACTAAACTTATTGTGTACTGTTTTCAAACTCCTTTAAAACGAAATGAACGACAGAAGATAAATTATAATAAACTTAAGGGCGTGAAACAGCGGCTCTCCTTTGATAAATACTTGTGTAAATGTCTATATTATTTCCTCTTCTTAATGTGCCGCTTCTATACGAAGGTTGGCCAATATCATACCATCATACCTTAGATGATGCTGCCTTAAGTGGGAGTGAATGCTAATACAAAACCATTTTATTGAACTCCTAAACTAGGATATTTTCCTCTACAGGAAATTTTATTCAAATTGGATTAAATTAAATCTCCTGCAATCGAAGAATACGGTATTTTTCGCCCCTCATCACGTGCCCGAAGTACTGTAGTGTAACTTCTGGTAAGTTCAGTCTATGTTACTGAATGTTCTTAAATGATTTATGTTTGTCAAGACACGTCCTTATAAACATTTATATATCAATACTATAGAAATCGATCGAATAAAGATTTATGGCAATTTTGATACCTCCTTCAAATAGCTACGAGTAGTTACCTATTCCGTTGGATATCTACATATTTGTAAGCTGAAAATTTTTTTTTATGGCGCCTAGTTTCAAATGTTAGTCCACATGTTAGTCCAAATGTTGTTTCCACTGGTGGTGGTAACTAAATACTTGCACAACATTACAAGTGCTGAAAGCTATTAGTTCACGATTGTCACGCACGTTAGTCTATTGACCGCCATAGACCATTTCGCTATCCCCATATTGTTTATATTATCAGAGTCGACAGCGCATTTGCATTCCCCTTGGTGTTGCTTCTGTTTATAGGCGATACACCCATCATCAAGTTGGCCCTCAACTTGCATGCCGTCTTTAACATAATAAATCACAAAGTTTCAAATCAAAGAGATTGAAGAAGGGAGGATAGATTCTATCGGTCTTACTACAAAAGATTCAGTAAGCACTGTTCAAACACATGCTTAGTTATACAAGCATTAAGCATTTAAGCATTGGTCAGCGAGCGTTTAAAATGTCCCTACCACATAACCTTATTTAGCGTTTGTTTCGGTAGACAGTGTTAAAGTACGTGAATGTTATTGAATTATGGCAACCTTGGCAAACATTCGTTCAGTCACTCGCCCTGCATTCATGTCGTTTTCATTTTACGCAGATCTGATAGGCGTATAATGATGAATTTTGGTTTTCACAAGCTATTATTACGGACTATATTAATGATATCAGCAAATTATAAGATTGGAATAACTAATAAATTACAACAAATACGTTAGATTATTTATAAAATTTCGTAATACCAAAAAATATTGAGCATAATGGAACGTAACTAACACTGACGTAATTGTCAAATGTAAAGTTTGATTTGTTAAAATTGTTAAATAAAATTTTTATTTGAGGATCCACCTCTAGCATCACATGGTAGATCATCATCCTTTATTAAATAAATAATCTTGTTACCAAAGTTATATATTCGAATGGATTAATTCTCTCACAATGTATTCTATCTCAAAAATTATACATGTAATCCATATCCATGTCAATTAAATTTAAAATATCCATACTCATTTATAAAATCAAAAGAAATCTTTAATATTAACTTATTAAGTATACGCAAAACGAAATTTGACACAATACGTCAGAGGAAGAGAGGCCGTTAACTAGATAGACACTCGTTAAACTAGCATATGGCGGTGGTTAAATTTAAATAATGCTCAAGCATTGTTAAACCCTAAACAATGCCTAAACACTCTTTTGTAGTAAAGTTTTTTTTTAACACGTGTTTTAAGCCTGATTAAAGTGTGTTTAATGTTTTTGTAGTAAGACCGTATATTTTTATCAATCTAAATATATTTTTATTAAATAGGTGTTAAAAAGGGTTATGTGCATAATATTATATATTCGCAAAATATTACATTTCGGACAACCGTGATTATAAAATACCTAAAAATACTTTTGTGAGACATTGAATTTATATTTTATTTTTAGATCTGAATGAAAGGCTATAATAAATATTTTTCTGTATTCTTGACAACTTGTATGCACAATTTCATGATGATTTAGTTAAGTAGGTAGTTAATGCGTGAAAGCGTAACAAACAAACAAAACCTTTCGCATATTAGTTAGGATTGGCATATTCGAAAGTGAATTCAGTCTGTTAAGGTCATCTGTTTATAATTTTGTGAAGAATTTGCATGCAACAAACTTTGGTATAGATTAGCCTGACATACATTTTTAATAATCGAAAATAAAATCGCACATAGGAAAGTAGGAAAGTCTTTTTGAATATTAAAATAATATCAATAAATGTGAGTACTGTTTGCTATATATTGCTGTTGTTATATATTGCAATTAATATAGGGAATATGATAGCATTTAATTTTTTTATTTGAACGCCTTTTGAAAATAAGTAGCAAAGTGTTGCACGTCAAACTAAAATATTTAACGAATTAAATCAGTGACATCAATTGTAAGAATTTAAAGCTTCGTCTTTTATCATTGCGGTATTAAAGTAAATAGACAGTAAAAGAAAAGGAAATAAGTAGTGGCATTAACATTGCGTCAGTTATTTAGGCAGCCTGTCTGGCGGCAGTTAACTACCTCCTTACATACGCTACGCTTGGGAGAAAGCTTTGTGATTGGTAAAATTTTTATGTGGGCGTTACAACAACCAATCACCGGGCTTTATTTCTTGCGTTTCATAAGTACGCAAAGGAAGCGTTTGCATTGGTTTGCTCTTGGCTAGAGCCCCTGATGTTGTATTACGTAAGGGGTGCCATGTCCATTTCCATATATCCCTTTTTAATCCCTTATTCTTAATCCTGCAAGTAGGCAGTAGGCAGCGCACTTACAGGTGCTGTACCGCTTTTTCGGCACCTGAGGCGTTGCTTGTTGCTTCTGTCATAGGCGGCAGTACCTACCTATTATCAAATGGACCGTCAGTCTGTCTGCCGACCTTAACACGAAAAAGCTTACACCAAAAACTAGATATTTTTTGTAAAATATATTAAAAACAAACTAGGTGTAATAATTAAAAAATTAATCCAAAATTCCCATTCAGAAGAAGAATTACATTGAATAAAAGTTGGCATAATAACAGCTAAGCTCCCACATGAACGAGCGAAGGGGCCATTTGTTTTTTCTAAGTCCAGGTCGTTAATTTCCTAATTACAGTTTGCAAAATAAAAGCATGTTTTTGTTCTGTAGCAACGTTCGCGTCCCTTCCGTGGAAAGCTGGCTACAATCCCGGCCGGAAGGTTAATGGAAGAAAAATTACGGTGTACAAATTTGCATAACATTTTTCTCTGTCTCCTGCCGAAATTAAGTCCTCTGCCCCTGCATTCACGGCTTTGTTTAAATTACTGAAGTGAATTTCGTGATTTCGCTTGTAATATTCAATTTTCTATTTATTCTCTGCTTCTGTTCCAACGTCGTTTTAAATATTATGTTCCCTTGTATTTTTTATCTTGTTTAATAGTTTGAACAATTTTCATTTGGAAATTTTTAATTTTCTATATATAGATTTATATTATACGAAAATATTAGTTACTAAAAAACTTAGTAAAAGATGTTTTAATAAAATATTTTCGTGACACAAAACAGCAGGTACCTACAATATATGAAATGTGTAGAGGGAGTATCTTTCAGAAGACCACAGAACACATAAGCACATGTGCTCCTGTTTCGGTACTTAAATGGGGGATGACAAAACTCGTTGTTTTTCCCTAGGTAGGTATTTAATTAACTACTTAACTACTTAACCCCCATACTTAACTATTTAATTATATCAATAATTGACTTTTTTTCACTTTTCATTATTCTTATTCCTAGCCATTCCTGATTTCTATCCTTAATCCTAATATGGCCGGCAACGCATTAGCAGCACCAGTGGCTTTGCTTGTGTTATCCTCATATACTTATCTACTCTATTATACAGTAAATGGTTCTAGAAGAAAATAAAAAGAAAATATATTTGCAATGTGAAAATATACAAAACATAACAATTTATTGAAAATTACTTGTAGTAACCTACTAGCGAAACTAGAGAGTTAATTTATTTAAATTTTCCTAATGTTTGTCAGTGTTTACAATAAAGTTAGTTGAAATAACTGTATAACAAATGATCCGAGTTGGAAGTTGGAGCGGGCGGGCAGCAGCCACATGATGAATCGATGTTCTCGGTCGCACGAGACTGTTACCGCTGATAACGTTCCTCCGGTTCTTCTTATGACTACGAGAGATGAGCACCATAACCAACATGAATAAAAATTCAATTCATATTGAAGGAGTTCAATGTGAATATGCGAAGTTCAAGAATAATTAAAAAAATAGTTTACGATCAAATAAGTACCTAGCCCATTTTTCTATCTTCACCTTATCTATCGGTACAGTAGGTTCAGTATCAGTTCTCTATAACTTTTTTATAGGCGATTACCTACTACTTTTTTGACCTCGGTAACTTAAGTAGGTACAGTACAGAATGGACGTATTGTTTTTCGGTGTTGCCAGTGCAGATAGCGTCAACTAAAATGAGGGACTGTAGATTGTTGATGGCAATAATAAATATCTGAGCGGAATGTCTGAAAGTTATCGATATAGTCGACCAAGTTGAAACTGGCGTAGGCCCTTTGGGAAATCTTCAATCTTGGCCTGCCGCTAACAAAGTTTTCAACTAAAATCCTATTGTGCTCTGTGTCATGGGGAAACCACTTGATTAGTTCGTTGAACACTGGAAACTAAATGCATACAGAGCTTCACTTTCAATTCAATACAGTACCGTCTAATAATCGTCTTAATTATTCAAAGGCTTTCTTACCTTACTAGTTACTAGACAATATGACTTAATAAATTAATAATTAATAAAAACACATTTGTTTTGTAAATATTAAAAAGCTCTAATACACATGTTCAACTTAAACTCTTACTTATGGTCTTTATTCAATCGCTTAAATCAAATTTTTAAAACTCAAAGACCTTCTTCATGAAGTTATCAAAAAATGTAGTATATTGTTACGATTTGTTATACGTTAAAGTGTGACAGGCAGGCTTACGATCCAGTTGAATGTAGATGTAGATAGATAGGTACTTACCATCCCCTATATACAAAAGCAAACCAAAAAGGATGCAATTGCGCTACTTAATTGGAGAATGTAAGAAAAAGGAGACAAGTGGGATAAGCGAATGGATTCTGGGATCCTCTACTTACTTACAACAGATGTATTGTGCTTTTATTTCATGGCCCTATAGTAAGCGCTGTAGGAGCGTGGTCACTGCTACCAGACTGTCTGCCCAAGTCTGTGTGGAACGCAGGGGCTCTGCCTCGATTACATAAATAAAATGATAAAATCAATACAATAAAACGATATAGTATTATTACAAAATCATATGACTTCAAAAAGATATACGTCGGTGTAGTAAGACAGTTTGATTATCATATTAAATTGTTGAATTTATAAAAAGGAAGAAAATTTAGACAAGAATGCTTAGTGAAATTTAATAAAGTGCTCAAATTAATACGGCGAAAGAACAAAGCAAGATGGCGGATAAGAAGTTGTAATAAATGTTAAGGGGTTTATTTTTACAAGGGCCGTGCAGATAAGAGCTCTTACCGCGAATCTAAAAACTCTGAATGAGCCAAAATTTAATCGAGGTGCGCTCCATCAGATTAGAGTTATTGATAATTATTTCTAAAGTTATTCTATGTAAGTCTCATAGGAAAGTCTCTTTGGCTCGCAACATTCCGTAGAACGCAGCGAATGAAACTTCTGATACTAATAAAATATGCCTGGGTCATTAGTATGGCAATGTTTTAGTTTTGTATAGTAGTTCATCTTAAAGTTCTCTATTTTAGTTATGAACTAATTGAAGAGAAATTGTTTATTTTCTTATAAAAATAGTAGAGAAAACTTAAACTCAAGTAATTAAAAATTGTGGCTCCCTAGACTTAAGTACATAAAAAGATGTTGCAATACTTAAAAGGCTGTTTTATATGCCTATAGCTAAATATAAATAACATCCAATGCTGGTACATAAAAAAAATACATATTCCTGACTCTTCCAGTATTAGATAATTCAAGGTTTGCCCCAGTGCGGGCGGAAGATAAGCCCAGCCGATACGATCGCGCCAAATCAAACACTCCCTTGACGGCGTAGAAGCGATTCGGGCCACCGAACGAAAATATGGCTCCAGAATGGAATACGTTTACTATTCGTCTGGGAATTGATTTTTCTTGTTCGGAGATTTAGTTGGTTTCCTTATAACTTTAATCATATCTGACTCTTATTAAGACGTTGAGATGGAATATGACGGTTCGTTCGAGTTTTTTTTCTAGCAAATGATTAGAAAAAAAATATTATGAATTTTTATTTTGCAGCCAAAATCTCTCTATATTACGGCTCTTTATCTTCATATATTACGTACAATTAAAAAAAAAAGAACTAAATGCTCCTACAAATTTTGTTAAAATTAGTAGGTACTAAATTGAAATATTGTACAATATTACTTACTATTTAGAGGTATGTGCAATAAACCTGATTAACCAAAGGGACGATATCCCAGTCAACCCATTACGGCTTTATGGTGATGACTACATAAACTAATAATGATTCCATCTACTATACAATGTGGACCTGCCTTGCAGTTACTACAGACTCACTAATGCGATAGGTAAACTGAAATCTATTGTTCAACACAATCCTGATCTATATAACAGAGTCTTATTGCTTGAGTTTATGGTAAGATGGTACCTATTATAGAAGCTGTCATGCATGTGGAATAATTTTAAGTGTCTCCTTTACCTTAGCAGTATAATTGGTTATTTAACGAATTATTTGTAAAACAGCAACTAGTTTATTTTTAAAACTATCAAAAATGCCAGTCATTTAATTACTGGCCCATAAAAGTACTGTGTCCAAAATGTATCTCAGGGTATAAATTTTCAAAAATCCTTTCTTACAAAATATAACCTAATCAAATTTTCAGAGAAAAATTGCATGCATGCGAAGCTGGGTGCGGCCAGCTAGTATTGTGTAATTTTATGTGAATACTACATCATTTATACACTCTGCTCTATATTTAACCGTCGCGTACAATTTCCACAATTCACCCCAATTTGTTAAATTTAAATTGCAAATAAGTACAAGAACAGTCGTGACTACATCAAGACGAGCTTTCCTAATACTTAATTAATGTCCTGTAAGCAGAAGCGGAGAACTATCTCGGGGCGTTAAGCCAGTGGCGGCTGACATATCCAATTAAGACAGCATCCGGTTCCGCTAAATATCTAGTGTGCTAACTGTGAGAGCCTTAGACCAGGCCTCGCTGGCATTTCCTCTTACTTGTGTGGATTTCCTGAAACGATTAATCTGTTCCGAGAAGTCATTGTTCCACACGAGTACATGTCTTGTTCTGTTTGATTTTAAACTTATGTACAGCCTTTAACATTAATCAGCAATATCAGTTTTGTGTTGAAAAAATCCAGTTAAAATAACGTACAAATTTGAGCGACTACTTCGATCGCGATGAATAGCATTACTCTCTATGTTCAAATAATTATTATGAGGGATTATTCTACGATTTAATATTTACCTTAGTATGTTTGGGTGTATCCTCAACCATTTCTTTATAAATCATACATTTATGAAAAGACGGTGATGATACATTTTGCAATCGATAAATTGCCACGCTGTTAGACATACCTCTTTTCAATCTGATGCTAAACAAATAGTGCAGGAAAATTTATTAACAAATCAACGTTTGACTACCTCAGGGGCATTTTTGATATAAGTAATATCGTCAGGTGAAAGAAATTTTCATTTCCAACCTGTAGAAGGGAGGAAAAGTATTCCTCAAAACATACAGACTTTATTTTTGAAGACGTTACAAAAAAGTTCATAGCTCAAGGCTAATTTAAATGTGATTGAAAGTTCCAAACTTCCACATCATAAAATGAATATTACTCATACAATGTGCATTACAATGTATGAAGACGAATGACAGCTCAATCATTGTCACGATCTGGAAAATGTTCATTATTAATTCACAATGCGCGAACAGCATCAGAGTTATGGGAACACTGATTCAGTAAACTTCATTACAGGTATCATTTACATGAATCATGTTTTTTGGTGATATATTACTTAAATGGTTTTTTGAGTATATTTACCTATGAACTTCTTGATTCTGACTTTCTATTGTATCCAAATACGCCATAACTGCTGCGAATTTGATATACCTACCGCAGACTACTTGATACTGTAGCATCAGGTCAAGGTTACTATGTAAAGGAAATACCACCTAAGCAACAATATACCAAATTTCACATCAAATCAATCAATCAATCAATCCAAGTTCGTCAACTAGGATATGAGATGACAATAAATCATTAATTATAGCTAAGAACTATTGCGATCATGTCAGCTTTCAAACAAAAAAATGGATCAGAATATATCCGTTTGAGAAGCTACAATTCTACAGCCACACAGATACACATACAAAGACATACGTGTGAAACTTATAACACCCCTCTTATGCTCGGAACACCCCTCTTATAGCTGAACTTTATTCAAACTATACTAATAAGAATTTGTATCATCATCAACATCTCAGCCCAGGACGTCCACTGCCGAACATAGGCCTCCCTATAATTTTCCAATATAAATTTGTAATCTTTAATGTAATAGCCACTTACAATCGAAAAGTAAACGCCACCAGGAAACTCTTGCTGTCTTTTTCAATCTTCGGTCCGGCTGTAACGCAACAATGTACTGTCCACAGCACACATGGTCGTCACGATGACAAGTCAATCAACAAACAGTCGGAGACCTGCCGAAGAACATACCATCGGATACATTTTTTTAATGATGTTGTGGATATATAACAAAAAAATGTCGGGATCACCTAAATGCTCCACAGCGAAGTAATATTTCAAAGCATATATCTCTCAAAAGATCTGCTGATATAAAAGTAATTCCGCCGCTTAAGAGTTGTGACTGGCAAGATTGATTGATGAAGGTGCCACCGACAAATTCACTTCGTTTTCAAATACGCAACTTAACGTTTGGCGAAGAAAGATTTAAGATCGTTTTACTCGGAAACTTAATACCTTTATGTTTTCCTATATCGTTGCGATTTAACCTGTCTGACTGACTGAGAGTTTCAATGCAAATATTAATTGCGTTAATTTGATATTGAGTAAAAGAGGGTTTTGGATTGTAAAAGCTCCTTTCATTTAGGGCCGGCGCACATTGGAGGATGACACAGCCAAGTACCTATTTAATTTTTTTCATAATATTTTGTACTTTAAGGTCTTTTTAGGGTATAGGGATATAGGATGTATCAGTCTAGTATTAAATAGTTACTACGATCATCTATAAAACTAAAACTGAAATATAACTATTTTGCTTCAATTTTATACTTTTAATTTTATTTTTATATTTTATATCATTTGTTGTTGTTGTTTGTTGTTGATCAAGTACAAAAACGGGACCAATTGATCTATATCTTATTTCTTATCGTTGACAAGATCAACGATTACAGAACACCATATTGTGAACACAGACAGACCAAACGGAGAGATGAAGGCCTTAAGCTTCAAATTATTTCTAATTTCTAGAAGAATATGTAGATTCTTAGGAACAATATATTTATTACATTTAAAAAAAAAACATATGTAACGCCTGAAATTTTAATCGTTGTGACAAGGACGGCGCCGACATACTATATTTTTAGACGATCTCTTGGTAATCTAACATTTTTTTACAATAAAAAGTATCCTATATGTTAATCCAGCTAATAAACTATATGTGCGTCAAATTGTATCGAAATCCGTTAAGCCGTTTTTGTTTGAAAAAGAAACAAACATCTATACATCCATCCTCACAAACTTTCGTATTTATAATATTATTTTAGTAGGAAATAGGAGTCGCATACAAAAATAAGACTTAATCATCAAACATTAAAGCTTTAAATTCCTTGTATAAGGTTTTGCCATACACAATTACCACTTTGAGTATAATTAAAAAACCAATAGAGTTAACATTTTAATTATTATCCATTTATCAAAATTTAAATGAGAAACGTAAACATATAAAAACTCTAGTGTCCCCGTTTCCCATTAACACACTTTTGATAAACTGAGGTCACATAGTTACTAGATTTTTTACTTACCTACCAGCCTCGATTATCTAGCTGTAAATTAATATAAATCCAGTGACCCATCAGCCGGACGTTATCGCGAGGAGACCATCCATCAATCCGATAGGAGCTTATTTTGAAATCCGTTCGATAGTGCACTGACACAAGGTTGTATTCCGCATTTTCTGTATAAGTATGTAGGTATATATTTAGTTCAGAATTGACACGAAGATTAATATCAAAATTGTTTTAAGCATTTGATCATATTAAATTATGATCATTTCGTATAGGGTAGCAGACAAAGTGAGATTCTACGTAATTGGTTAGTCTGTGTTGTTATATGACGTCGACTATGACTTAGGTTACAAAAAAAACCTGTGTTAGGTTACAAAAAGCGAGATATGAAAATGAGTCTCATTAGTGAGGGATATTTGCAGCTAATTTACTAAATTCTCCCATAAAAGGCCCCCATGCAATAGGACAACAACAATTCTAGATTTTTTTAAATTATAGAATTCGTTAGATTTTATCTTCTTAAGCATATAGAAAATTATAAAATGTAAGTTTTACAAAATAAATCTTCTGATGATATCTACAAATAATATTTGTAACAAAATATCTTGTACCTATTGGTGTACTATTTCTATATTTAATAAAATTAAAGTACTTTTAATACGCCCATGCTTTAAATAATGGCATTAGTACGTTTCTAATAAAGACTTATAAATAACTATTAATTTATTCCGACCTTTATGTGGGACGGAAAGAACAGTGACTAAGAGTCACAGATGAATATCAACTGTGGTCCATATGAAAACAGTCACAGTTTTGCAGAAAAAGAGATGTAGGACTTTCTCAATCGACCTCTCCTCATGAAAAAAAAAATAGGAAATAATTCTAAGAAATATGCATTGCCTTTTTTGTTTAGAGCAAGGTCTTGACTTAGTCTCAGTATTGAAATTAGAATCAAATTTATCATCTCGTGAAATGTTGTACCACGCATAAAATAGAGTTGATATAATTTTTCAAGGCCACTGCGCCTTTAAATATGCGTCATATATTTTTGTGATTATGTTTAAAAAAAAAACTAAAATAGCAACGATGCGTTCAATGACACGGTAGTTTTGTAACCATAATCATATTATTATTTTTTTAATGTGGAAAAATAAAAAAAATTAAATGTTTTAATAGTTAAACTCAGTAGTTTTAACTCAGCACTCTAAAGCGTCTACAATTCTAGAAATTGGTGTTGGTCTCCAAACTGTACTTTCAATATTATTATTATTATTTTTTGTGTATTTTTTTGTGTTGCTTCCTGAATGCCCAAAAATATTTATAAAGACATTTTTGGTAACGCCAGGTAACACTACAGTGTCCGAAACAGGGGTAAATATTATAAACTAACAACGTATGTGCGTAATCTTTGTTTTAATGCATTTGTATCTAGTGGGCTTTTGTTCTAGATGTTTTCCGCTGGCTTTCCCAGTAGGGAAATATGATTCATCTAATAAAGATTGAATTACAAAAGAATCAACAAGAACAAAACAAAACTACAGGCAGTAGTGCTACTTCTATGGTTAGTAGTCTAGTGTTCTAAAATGTTTAAAATACTGAATGCACTTGAACTTATTGACGGTTTTTTTTGTGTTGACAAATACTGTCTTCGATTCTAACCAGCCGCTTTTTTAACAAAGATTAACCTAAAATAAATGTTATAATTAGAATTCATATCTTTAACATTTATCTGACTCTAGAAGTCTAGATGAATAATGTAATTAAATAATGTTGACAATTAGACATAATAAACCTACACAGGACAGGTTCTTAATAACACAATATTAATGTTATTAAAATGTAATGTGGCGAAGCGCAGAGCTCCTTGTGATACAAGAGATATTTCACACTAGTTTTAATGTACGAGTATAATGTATATTAGATTCCTTAATGCACACGTTGCTAAGGTTAGGAGGAGTTAGCGACCATACAGACAGACACCGAAAGCGACCCGGAAATGGCTTATGCTCCGCTCGCACGAAGAATCTGGCACGAATAATTTATTCCCCTTTGCCACTAATAAGTATGCTCTACTGCCACGAATCAAAACCTTTTTAAATAATTTCTCCTTTCGCACGAATACATATGCTCCATAACTCCATTGCCACGAGACACGAGATTACTCTAAATTTGTACAGTTAGACAGAAAAATAAATAAATTTTAACTCCCGAGGATTTGGGTATATATCTACTCGTAAATATAAATACATACATTCTAGCAGGAGTCGGACATTGCATCCCTTCTGGTCTTAAAGACATTGAGGCGAATGAGCAATTCGATTTTTTTTTATCAGGGCTAAGACTTAACAGAGGATTAATTTAATGTGTAAACACTCTTAGAATGTAACACAAAATTCTTCCTGCTTACTAGGATTACCTACTCGTTGTTGAAGACATTATGACGACGTTTGTGCATACATTAGATGCATATAAAATGTTTTACATTTCTACATTCCATTTTATCTAGAAACGAATGACGTTACTGGAGTACAGTCAAGAGCGAGTCATTATAATCTTTTATAAAAATTTACTACTTTGTGATTTACTTTTTGTTTCAATATCCATTAGGTATTCCAGTCTTCATTTTTATAATGCAATTATTTTTTCAGACAATTATGTAATTTAAATTTAAGAGTTTAGATCTTTGTGTGTCTGTGATTCCGAAAGCTTTCTCTGAAACTCATTAGTCGTATACTAAGAGTAGGTGTAAGTCTAAGAGTACCTCTAAGAACATGCATGAATTGTGAATCTGTCTATTTTAATATATTGAATATTGAATAGGTTAGAACCATTTCTAAAGTTGTCCAAAAGTAATACAATATATAGAGCAATTGATCATCATCGTCGTCATCATCGTCATCATCATCATCTTCATCATCATCACCTTGTCTCTCCACTGTTAGATATATAATGTAGTTTTATTTAGGCATGTCCCAAAGCTCGCTACTGCGCTTCACAACCAGCGGCTACAATGCTTACTTTAA
Organism: Synanthedon tipuliformis; assembly: GCA_947623395.1. NCBI lineage: Eukaryota > Metazoa > Arthropoda > Insecta > Lepidoptera > Sesiidae > Synanthedon > Synanthedon tipuliformis. The sequence goes on along the minus strand of OX392407.1, from coordinate 9,069,949 downwards.
TTGAAGAATAATGTTTCAAGTGTCTGCGTAATAATTGAAAAAATTTAGTCGAATGAATACGCGGGCGATCACAAATACGATAAAATGATAGATAAGAAATGATAAATAGAAACGATCTAAGACACTGTATAGAGGACCACAGCGAAGCAACTGCACTTACTGTTGTCTTTCGGTGAGAGAGGAATAGAGGCTCATTTTCCTTATCCTTTTATCACTTATCCTTTATCCTTACAAGTTTGACAGAGAAATCCTTACTTTTTGGCGTTTCATTTGCTAATAGGTGACGGTAGCGACTAACCAATACGTCGACTTTCCCACACAAGACTAAGTTACATTACACTAACTATGGGTACATTACAAATTCGCATGTAATTATTTTTATTTTTTCACTGATTAAAAGAGTCTTCTATGTAATTATAGTAAATGACACGAGTCGTGTCAGAGAATCTTTAGTATACAGGAAGAGATATGGTTCATTGTCATACAGGTAACATGATCGAGCAACCCGGACATGAATTCCTCAGCTGGTTCGCGACCGCGTGGGCTTTGTGCATTCGAATCGTAAATCACGCATTTATTTCGTGAGCCACGGGCAGGGTACGTGCTTATCTGTTATTTGCAGCGAAAGCAACCGCTTCGCCAGCGGTTTTTGGTAATGTTTTGTTAAATGTTGGGGAGACTCACTGTTTTCATAGTTTTCTGTTGTTACGGATCGATTGCTTCACAATGTCCGTGAAACAGAATATTAATATTAATTATTACTTACCTAAGTATAGTAACTTATTATTAATCTGTGCATAAGTTTCAATAAAGAGATGAAGTGGGCAGAATTTTTATTTTTGTTCAGATGTTTCTAATATATTACTATCAAATGCTATGCATTCTTTAACATATTAGAAATGATTCTAGGTCGAAATATATTTTATGTTAGGCAAATATGAAAATGCAGCTATTTATTTTGTAGCTATCCACGCAATAAATTTTGATGCGATTTTTATTATCATTTAGAGAATTTTTTTTGTACTATTTGTTTGTATAGAATTTAACTTCAAATAAATTATTACCAACTCTATAGAGTACGACCTAAGAATGCTTAAAGGACAAAATTCTAAATTCTAAAAGACAAAATGTGGGGAATCACGTATTGTTCCCATTTATTTTGAACGCATAGGTATCTGCTAAGTTGCGTAGAGGGCAAATTTAGAGCCATCAAGTGAGAAAGGTTAGTAAAACCACGACTAACTTTAATTATTTTCTAAAGGCTGATTTTGATATACTAGTTCCTTTTTTATATATAGATTAATTATATTAATTATATACAATTACTTACGTATGTTTTAGAAACAACATTGACATGGTAATAATAAGCGACAGCCGACAAGCTGTTAGTAGTTCAGTAAACAAGGATAGCGCATCCATCAACGAGGCTTAATGGTTTATCCAAATCAATTAGTAACTTGAAGCATCTCTCGTGCTATAATACAAATCGGGTTCTCTTTGATTATGTTTAGACATTCATTAATGTACATCAGTCGTAATATGCTTGCCTAATACGACACTATCGATGTGCTAATGAATTGGCGAATGATATTCAAACTAATCTTTAATTTGAAAGTGTCACTTGTATATATATAACAACCGTCGACCAATCAGGTGGACAGCGTGGTTGGTCGGTTAGGAATAGACGTAAAAAAGTTTCAATGTTCTTAAATAATTATACCTATTTTGTTAACTTATTTTCTAAAAGAGGCGCGGATGAAATCGCGGGCACCAGCTAGTCATAAAATAAGTTTTTGTGGCATGTATAGGTAATATTATTTTTTCAAACAACATGAAATATTATATTTTATTTTATTTTTAGAAATGACTTCTGGTTTTTTTAAAAAAATAGTTCTGTTCAAATGACTCACCGTAAAAGAATTTGTATCTAAACATGTTTTCGTTTAGAAATTTTTTTAACTATACCCATTTATATTGAAATGAGAACAGTGTAATGATTAATTTTATGAGATTGCAAAGACGAACACCGATAGCGATAAGAGACTAATTAGATTTTTTTATGTTAAGATCGACAGACAAGCTGACGGTCCAGTTGATGGTAAGTGGCTACCACAAGCAGCGCCATAGGTACTGCAAGTGCGGTGTTAGAGAACTCTTCAATATCATTTTATTTAATAACTAACTGTTGCTCGCGACTTCGCCTCCGTAATGTTATAAAATATAGCCTATATTACTCGCTGATAAAGTAGCTTTCTATAGGTGAAAGAATTTTAAAAATCAGTCCAGTAGTTTTTGAGTTTAATATTCATTACAAGCATTCATTACAAGATGGATGGATGGATGTATGGATGTTTGTAACTCTTTCACACAAAAACTACTGAACCGATCACCATGAAATTTTGCATACACGTTGTCTGGGACACTGGAAACGACATAGGGTACCTTTCTAGTCACCAGGTCACCAGCTAGTATATTTAGTTGCATTTCACTTATTGCACAACTTTTAAAAAATGAATCCTTGACAAACATGTTAACACCTCATTAACAACAAATTACAAAAGTCCACAAACACATAAACTCCATTAAGAAGACCATTATTGTGGACATAATATACTACTAGTAGTTGTCAAGTGTAAGGTTACTACTTCCTTGACAAACTGATGAATGGGTTTTTAGAATTAGGGTTTTAACACATGAAAAGAACCGACTTATGTTAAACTTAGATGTTTGAATAAATATTATAAATCACTAAGTAGATTTACATTGAAATATTTATTGTAATATAGTATAGAAATCTCCCTGAACTGCAATTTTTTACATGATGCAAGGAAGATTTAAAGCCTACAAATTGTAATAACAAGCTATAATTAATAATTATAAACTTACTCCTTACTTTCTATTAGGCACACTAAGGGCCTCTTTCACCATCTGTCAAGTGGGCTAACCGTCATTTAAAGTCACCTGTCACCGGGAACAATTTAGCTGATATACCTTTGTTTGTACGGTAAAAAAGTCGCAAACATTAAAAAGAAAATAATAAAAAAAAACCCCAACCGAAGGATACACTAAACCAAGTGTGTAATTTAATAAAACATAAAATGCTTAACCTGTTGTAAGTTGCTGCGGAGTTGCGTATCCCACAGAATATTTGATGCTGCAGCATCAGTTCAAAGTTAACATGTCATGGAAATACCGCCGAAGTAATAAGTATACAATATTTCACATCAATTGAACGTGTGGAAATTAGTGAAATCCCTTCCTCTTCTTCCTAGTATTGCTTAGTTAGATGCTGACCAAAAGCAAATCTATTATTATTATTATAAAAAAAGCGTCGTGTGTTATGTTAGCGACTGGTTGGTTGGTGGCCACAAGGTATAATTAATAGAACTGCTACTCAATGTAATGTGTAAAATACATTGAGTAGCAGTTGTAAGTTAGTAGCAGACACATTGTTCAATCGTGTGTCAGATTTATTGTAAGTATACATATATATAAGTTCTTAATTTCATCATCTTTTCATTATAATTATACAGTCCACTCCTCAACATTTGGGATTAAAAATAATTCCACATAAATATGTTATTGAAATCAAAGGAATGTTGAATTTTACGACGAGTGCAGAAGCATAATAACAGTTCTTTTACTGGCAGGAAAACGATGAATTAATTAATTATGATCATTAGAGAAATTTTTATCACTAATTAGACATAATGAGGAAATCCAATACATAAAATATTGATAACCTTAGATAACCATATGAAAAGAAATCTGCATTCTAAACAAATAAAATTTAATAAAAGCGTTTTGGTTTCTCTGCTGTCTGTACGAAAACACTACTGTGGTGAAAGAACAACAATCAAAAATAAATTTATTAAATTTACCCCTTGTGTGGCATAACGAGTATGGCAAAACGACAATGAGCCATATAAATAGATGGCCCTTTATGGTCATTCGTCCTTGGACGGTTTTGACGAGCCAATAATTGGTCAAATAGTCAGCCTTGGCGCTCTAACTCTAACTTGGCTCTTCTAACTCTAACTTAGCCTGGGCCAATTTTGGAGATCAATACCTAAAGTTGGCTCTGGTCTGGGTGTCTTTTAGTAGCAGAGCATACTGCGTTTCACAGTTATATTTTGGGGAGCCCGTTTAACTGCATTTATCATCCCCCTTACAGAATGTCACCCTAAAATAACATAGCAATCCCTTATCCTTAATCCTATTAAGGTCGGCAGCTCACTTGCAGTACCAGCGGCGTTGCTTGTAGCCACTTACCATGAAGTGGACCTGTCAGCCTATGTGACGACTTTTAAAAAACAAAAAAATAGAAGACCTAATAATTTATTTAGTGTAGGAAATACCAAAATCCGTGTTAATAGCCTTAAGCATATTAATAACTTAATGGAGCAAGTTTTGCAAGAGAACAAAATGTAAACAAACACTGATCAAGTTATTTAAGGAATGCTGTCCGTGTTACAACGACTTCGCGTGTTCTATGCATTGCAGTGTTGATAATATTTTTGATAACATTAACAAGTTTTTGAAGTGAAACTTTTTATGGGACACTATTGAAGTGAAACTTTTTGTCATGAGAGTGAACTCGTCGAGCTAACAAACTGTTAAGTGTTAAACTGTTAAACTCACAGATGTTAAACTCCTTGTCTCTTTCTTATTACCGCCTCTCTCACTCTAGCAGAGTGAGAGAGGCGGAAAGAAAATTGTTGATGTTGACTGACAGTGACACTGTTGACATTGACAGTCTGTGTCGGATAAATTGGATAAATACAGAACAACTAATTAATATTATGGAAAAAATGAGTACTACACAGACATAGTTCATTCTCTATATGCTACGGATTATAGAGTATGATCTTATCATACTATATACAGATGGATGACATTACTGTCATCCATCTGTCTGACGTTTAACTAACAAATCACAAATGACAAAGTTTGGTTTTATGACTGCCTGGCGAATCCTGAATTTTATTTTTAATTTAGTGTTGTGTAAAACTTATCTTCTTTAAGATAATACAGTCATGCTTCAAGTGTTCAACGTCCTTATTTTTTAATTATATGTTTATGGAAAATAATTCAATAAAATGGCACTAAAGAAAGTAAAGGGGAACTTCGAAAGAATGTTCGATAAAAATCTCACCGATTTAGTGCGTGGTATAAGGAATAATAAAGATAACGAGGTAGGTACACATCAGAAATTGTTACTATTTACTTAATAAACATGTAAATAAGTTTTGAATGTTATATTTTTTTATATAATATTCGATTTTAGGCCAAGTACATAGCACAATGTATGGAAGAAATTAAAGTGGAACTACGACAAGATAACATAACATAAGAAAGCTAACGCTGTCGCTAAGCTGACATACGTAAGTACTTAGGTCTTAAGTAGATCGAATTTGTAAGTGTAACTGTTGTAATTATTAATTAAATTGACATTTATTTTAGCTTCAAATGTTAGGATATGACATATCATGGGCTATATTCAATATTATTGAGGTGATGAGTTCAAACAAATTCACTTACAAAAGAATCGGGTACTTAGCAGCTAGTCAATCATTCCATGCAGACTCAGAGTTATTTATGCTCACTACAAATATGATAAGGAAAGATTTAAATGCTCAGAATCAATATGAAGCAGGATTAGCACTCAGTGGACTGAGTTGTTTCATATCTCATGATCTAGCAAGAGATTTGGCAAATGATATCATGACATTGGTGAGTTTATTGAAGTGAAACTTTTTATGGGACACTAGCGTTTTGTCATGAGAGTTAACTCGTTAACATAAGTCATATTAATTACTTATATAGTTCTTTTCTTAATGTAGAATGTTTATGTATATGTAATATATATATATATATATATGTATATGTCTATTAAATTATTTCATATTAAAAAAATCTAGAAAGATCACAAGAATTAAGTGTCGGTGATTTGTGTGCAGTAATATGTACAACTGCAAAACAATTATCTATAATTATTATATCAATATATATTTATCCGAAACAAAAAATTAATGAAATTATCGAGTTTATCTTCAACAAATTATTAATATATACTATACCACATGCATCCGAAGCTAAATCAGAAAAAGATAAGATTCCAATGATCTTAGCTGGAGATTTTAATGTAAATTTTAGTGACAAAAGTTCAGAACCACTTATTTCATTTTTATATGATAAATTACAATTAAAAATAAACAATGACATTCATATTTCAACAACAAGATATGGAACTTGCTTGGATGCTGTTTTTTCAAGACACTTGAATTCATTGAGATCTGAAGTATTTGCATCCTACTTTAGCTATCATAAGCCAATTATTTCTATTTTGCCAAATAAAAATGACAGTGCAGATAAAGATATTTTATTTATTTATTTTTTTATTACACCACCATATTGATAGAAAGACATTCAAATGTCATTAGAGAGACACCGGGGTCGGATATAGATTTAAAATTTATGTCTTGCAAAACTTGGTCCTTGCGAATTCCTAGTCGTATAAATTGAAAACCTGACTTTGATGGTTTCGTTTTATAGGTTTAAACCAAAATTTATACTCGTCAGTAATGGCCAATTCATTTCGATTCGAAATATATTCTCAACTTAAATCAATAAAATGAGTATTTTATAAGAAATTAACACTTCAACGGACCCATTTTAATGACGAAATAAAAGTGCAATCGAAAGAGTTATAAATAAAAAAAGCGGTAGCTAGTGACAGTGTGAGGCACGGCCATAAATACTGACAACATGCACCCAATATTATCTGTGGCTGATCTGAGATTCTCAACATTGAATTACTAAAATAATGCACAAAGAGGCTTTGAAATTCAATAATTTAAAGCAAATTTTACTCGTCTACTCAATAAACTAGGTCAAATCATGCAATATGCATACAAATTAAACTAGTAGGTGTCCGTCCGTCATTCCGAAAGAAAAAAAACTTTCATTTACTCTTTACTAAAACTCAGATACATTATTTTAATTTTTATGCCTGTCAACCTATTCTCTAAAACAATAACCGATTTTGGCATGTATGTACACACGAACCCTATAATTTTGAGTGTGCTAAGCAAGCTATTTTTAATTTTGAAAATATTTTATTTTACTTCCGTTTGAAAAACTAATATGCTTGAGCGAAGTTATGGGCGATAACTAGTATTACTTTTTTTTGTGAAGGTCCACAGTTTTAGGTGTCTACAGTCGCCTATAAAACAAGCAACGCCAAAGGTGATGCAAGTACAGTGTCGATTAGGAAGGGACACAAATAATTGAATAATCCTTCACAACTGACTTATTAGTGATTTATATATTTTACAAAAGCATGATTTTTATATGTACCTACTATATATAGTCTACATAAACTGGAAAGTTCTTTGTTCTGAATCCACCTACAATAAAACTGATGCTGAAATTACGACTTAAAATTTTCACCTAACTAAACAAAAATATAATTTTCACATAAAAAAAACTTGGTCAACAATAATAAAATTGTGTGCTCATTTGTTTTCGTACATCCATGATAGCTGAGGTCATCGGATTCCTGCGGCCTTGCGCGGTCGCCGACCAAAGATGACACCGCGACCTGCGACATTTTGGTCGGCGCGTCTCGCGATACCAAATATAAACAAAAAATTTCTTGGTATCCTTTTTAAAACCAAACTATAAGGTACATTTTATTTTAACAAAAAAGCTTAGAACGTGTATCGTACACGTGTATACTTTGATCTAGAGCAATGTCGTTTTCTTTTATAAACAAATACAATGTGCGTGTTATGGGCGTCCATAAATATACAGGTTTCCAATGTTGGCATAATCTAGAGGTTAATTTCTTACTTAGATGAAGACAAGTCATTGGCAACGCCCACGTTGTTATTTAGGTCTTTAATCTTAGTGTTTTTAATTCTCTTGTTTATTGATCCGCCGGTAATTTTTATTAATGCCAACGAATTCGTTGGTACATTGACTCTTCTAACGGAATTACTTTTGCAATACGGAGAGTGCTCCTTTGAACTGTTCACTTCCTCTTACTTGAGCGTTGCGTTTTTTTTTTATTGTCTGACATACATACCGCTACATTGATTAATGTTTTGATTTCTGTTACGCGTGAAGTCGATATCTATGCCAAATCCAATGATTGTAAAGGAGGTAAGCTTGTTATAATAAATTACTATATTGTTGTATACATATACAACATAAATGAACTTGACTTAGGTCACATAACTGTTATGTCAACTGAGATCACCAATAGAGCGGTTGAAGACTATGCAACAATAGATTGTATCTATTCATCAAAAGTTAAAGAATTATGCGTTGTTGTTTTGTTTGATAAAGTGAAACGCATTAATATTGTAGACTATGGAGAAGTAGGCGCAGGTGATAATGAAAACTTTTCACACCGTTATCGACGTGAAAGTCAGGTTTTATTTGGTACCTATTTGGTACGTTCTACCTACATAAGGATAATAAAATAAATTATATATAATTAGAGACATTTAAGTGCCTAAATGCAAAAGCTCAGTTTCAAGAAATTAGAATATAACACGATAAATGTGTTAACGACAGATCTTAAGATGAGATAATTATCATCTATTCTCTAAGCGACACCAGTACTGTAGAATTGAAGAGAGACAAGATATATGAAGACAGGAAAGTCTTTTGGCAGAGATTATTAAATGGACAGTCCAGTTCGTGGCATGGAAATGTAATGGACACTATCATGCGAAAAAATAAGGAAACAATGTGTATACCTACCTACCATTCTAAAGTGAAGCCAGGACAAGATAATATTGGGGTTTTGTAAAAACTTAATCACATAGTTTAGCTGAACAATAGGAAAAATATTAGGATGAATTGGTTTCATACCATAACGAGACAAATATGAGTAGGTAAGTCTGTCAATTTGTATTTGAGTGTTAACAGGGCTGCAAAGGTTTAAAGTAATTTATAATTTCCAAATGGAATGAGTATAGTTGAAAATAACGATAGGCATAAGTTAAGTTGCCCTAAAAACGAGCCAAATTATATAAAAGATCTTTAAAAATAAATTAAAGGCAAGATAAATTGTTTTAAATTTAAGTAACATATTTTATTTCATTCACATCTCGACGTAGCCTCTAAAGTGCAGATGTTAATTTACTTTTTTGTGTATAGCACCTAAATTAAAGTTAACTCCAGTCTTTTTGGTGGTTACATTTAAGTAAAATATCCTTGACATTAATAAAATCTTGACTCATATTTTCGGAAACCATCTAAAACGTTGTTTAAGGTAATAGGATTTTGACGTTTATTGTGGTATTTAAGTGATCATCCAGCATTCGATGCGGTGCGCATATTTTTGAATTTGTCAAAATTATTTCTCGAAACTCCCATGTTGTCGGTCAAAGTACTAATAAAATCGAAGAGCTCAGGTTTTAAAGCAAAAATGTCATAAATTACCATTGTAAAAATGCATAACATTTGAAAGTTATTACTTACTCTCGGCAATTTCTTTGCTGGTCAATTTTATTGTGTTGAGTTCCTTTCTATTAAGTAGGTATTTGCAAGATGAGGCAAGCGGTAATCGTCATCAAGACCGTTTTGTGTAACTCTGGCGCCGCTCTCAATAAACGCGACCCATTACCGAAAACTTGAAACAGCGAGTATGTAAGGAATGTACCAGCTATTAATTCTTCGCGGACGGATATGGTGGCTGCGTCCACGGATCGACTGGCGTCTCACGCAGGCGCCAACGCGTGTCGCCGAGCGACGCGTGCGCATAAATATCACAGCCTTATTTATACCATAAAGAATAAAAACAACGTTAAATGTATGTAGATGAGATTGTTTTTTCGACACATTACACATGCAAATATTCAAAAACGACATATAACTATTCTTAGTAAATAAGAGTATTTTGCCAAAATAGAGCATGTAGGTATTAGTCGTGGTGAATTAATTGGTGACTGACGTAAACAGATATGTTTGTATGTGAAAATATGTCCATTATTGGACCACCTAAGGTAGGACGTCGCCTATAAGTAGATAAGTTTAACATGCAGGAATAAATTAAGGTTAAAAAAAGGTAAAAAAAATTACAAATTGGAAAACGTAACATGCGGCCAGATGGACGGTTGGACCGTGCATGTAGCGAGCCTTGGGAGAGGCCACGTCCAGAAGAATTTTGTATGTCTCTCAACTAAGGAAATAAGGATTACTTTTTCATATCTCATACACAAGAAAATGTGTTACTTGAAAGTATTGTTATGCACGTACGTATAATCTCGTAAATGTATTATTCTCATGCCAGATTGAAAATACATATGTTGTATGGTTGTGGCGCTGTCAGGTTATCACATTAACTATGGAAACGGGAGGTTAAAGGGCGTTCGTGACGTCACTATTTTGGCAACTTCGCAAAGGTTACCCCTTTTATATACAGTTTGACATTCATTTGTTTCGTCAGAAATGTTTACGGGCCGCTTGTTGTATTTCAACCAACACATTATAAAATGTTACGAATTTACCGTAATATTAAGGAATTGGCAGATAGCAACAGAAAGGAGAAATAATTGAATAGCGCCCAAAGAGAGAAATTTTCATAAATTACTTTTATTTTGAGCATTATAATGAACTATATTTAGCTCGTGTCCTTTTGGTAGGGTTTCAAGGATACTACTGATTTCAATACCGAGTTTTACAATACGACTCCTTTGACATTTAGAATTAAATATCCATTTCATTCATTTAAGGACACCAATTTCATTATATTATTTGAACATTATTATTATTTGTAGTTGATAGTTATTAGAAATTTTTTTTTAATTGATAATATTGCTTTTAATGAGTTCTAAGACAGCAATATCCCAGCAGTGGGCTGCTAGCAGAGAGAAAACGTGATGAACTCACTCTTACCTTCTTACATCAAGGATATAAATAAATAAAATATTTCTTAATCATTTAAACATTTGTTTCATAAACCATAAATATGCTATAATGACTCGTCCTTCGCAAGTCATGTTTGTACTCATAAGAAAAGGAATTTGGCTACTTATTAATTTTTAAATAATATAATACTGCTAAGAGGTCGTCCATTGTTATAAATTCGAAACGAACATCGAATAGTGTTCTCTATGGAATGTTTATCTAGGTAAATATAATAACTACCATGGAAACATATTGACCTCGATCATTGAATTTTCAACACAATAACAAATTTTAGAATAACTTATTATTGGTATTACCTACCTACTGATAATTACTCTGTTATTAATTGCTATCTTGTTCAAGTGTATTGGTGAACTTGAACGTTCTAACTAAGGGAATTAATGTGCATAAGAAAGTTTCTCAGCCATCTAAATTTTCTGCTTAATTAGAAAGCAATCCTATAGTTATTTATACACAATGATAGGTATTGTTAATACATTTATTTATCACAACAAAATACAATTATTAATTCTAAATAAAACTAAACTAAAATCTAAAAATAAATACATCTAAAAAATATCTAAAAAATTAGGCGCCCTCGGCATGGTACCGAGGATACTGGCAGCATTTCCTCGCTGTATTGCAATGCTAATTAATTAATTTTAATTAAAATTAATTAATCTATGTGTTTTGCTTCTTATTCCCTAAATACCTGTTGTCCAACCAGTTTGTTCTTTGTATATTACAATATTATGATTCAATTACGTTATTGCCAACAAAGCCAATAAATTAGACCATGTCTAATTTTAAATCAGGACATTTAGGAGGCTGCCATAAATAATAAAAGTATTATATGTTTAGTAATCTATTACGCATGCATACCTATATGTACAAAAGAAGAATCCTTTCAGTGTTTGTGTTGAACAAAATAAAACGAGTCGTGGAATAAATGTCATGGTTGGTTGGTGGAACACGCGGTGCCAAAATCTCGAGTAAGGACGACGCGAAGGTCGCATTCCGATGCACAACCGTAATGCTTGTTTTTTACTTCAGACGATGCACCCTGATAAAGTTAAGGGGTCACATACTCTTAAGGAGAGTGGCAGATTATCGATAATTGTAACGTATCAGCCTTATTTCCTGGTCCTATAGGATATTGATGAAGAACTAAAAAATATTTATTATATTACTTTTAGAGACAGGAATGAAATCAATGAATGATGCTTGATATAGCAGTGAAAATTGAAGACTATTAAATTGAAAAAAAAATAAAAAAAATGGATCGGAACGACTAAAGATCGAGGGCTCTAACTAAAGTACTGGAAATTGAAATACAGGCACAATGGATGTCCTTTTTTTGTTAGAGATGGGTTTGCTTTTGGCCAGCATCTAGCCGTATAGCGAAGAAGAGGCATATGATGGAGCGAGCTCATTCAGAAGATGCTTATTTACTCTAACTTTGAAAAGTTTTGGGTTATATGAGCTCGGTAACACAGACGCCGACAGTGAGTTCCAAACCATGGCAGTGCACATTATAAAGGATGTTTTAATGCGCTTGGTCCAAATAAGAAGGATTTCGACACGATGAGGATACTAACCAGCCGTAAGTCTGTAAGCCCGATGGAAGAAAGGGGAAGGCGGTACGAGCTGATGCAGCTCCTGAGCACACTCTCCGAAGTAAATCTTATAAAAGACACATAGACAGGCGATTATGCGTCTATGTCGTATATTACGTTAATAGTTTTATACAAGTTTATACAAAATTATCCATTCACGAGTCAATCTCAAAGTGCCGGTACCAAAAATTAGCAATATACGAGTATAAAATTTGTCAGCGGAAAAACGGTCAGGTAAGACTAACAAATTGACCATTCGCTCAATCGGTATCCAGTGACTGGATATAATAAGAGCCCTAAGTTAATTGCTTGTATCTTTTCGATCATCAGATCGATTAAAAGATTTGACAGTTTGAAAGACACAAATATGATATATTAAAGAGATACTTTATAGTGACTTCATGTTAATATGTCTTATCTGATGTCTATCTTGTTGAATTGATTTGTCGATTCATCGCATCCAGGTCTTACTAACAATTGATGTAATTGTGAGTACCGTATTTTGTAATCCATTGCGATTTAGTTTTCGATAAATTGAATTGCTTGCTTGTATTTACAATTTAAATAAAGATGGTGGTAAGAAGGTGGTAAATGATTTTTTCATTAATTTTTCAAATCGATAAATATTTACAAAAAAAGTATTAAACTATTACTTAATTTAAATGCTATCGAATATTTTTGTTAATCTACTGTCGCCTATTATATACAACGTTATAGGTGTTGTAAGGGCGTTGCTGACCTTAGAAGGATAAATGATAATAAATTGGGACTTGTTACAAGGTAATTTTTTTTTATTTAATTTGAATCGTATGTGTACATCCGTATAAATGTCTCCCATTAAAATTTGATATTATATATACTTGAAGATAGGATAGGTACGTGCTCAATAACCTATATTTTAGCCACTACAACATCGAAATACTTAGTGTCATAGTACTATTATCATAGTAGTAGAAAACCAACTGTTTCTAATTCTAAAGGCTAATATTAATATTATAATTATGACAAATTCATATAAAATAATCCTTGTTTTGTAGTAAATAGAGAATATTTATAATTTAATTATAGAAGGAATCAATGGAGCCTTAACAATTTTTTCCACTTGTAAATAATCGAAGTAGCATTCGACACTAAATACATAAAGAATGGAACTCGTTATACTGTCGTCCCTAATGAGTTCAAATGTGTGAATAATCTACATTTTTAAAGTTGAACATTCAACATAATAAGTAGGTATGTATCGAATTTATATTTTATAGACTTTTCAGAATGAATTATATTTGGAAAAATTGTTAGATCGCTATTCCAACTTGCATTACATGAATTTAAACAGAATTATAAAATACTAGCTGGTGCCTGCGACTTCGTCTGCGTTGGAAAATGAAAAACATCACACCTGAGAAAATAATTTAAATATTAGTATTGTAACGCCCACTCGACCGATGGTTGCGCCATCGTGATGCGCTCAATTTTTTTTATTTTTAAACTATCCTTCGGGAACCTAACATTTTCCAGGATAAAAACCACTTTTTAATACGTTTCAAATAACAAAAAATAAAATTATAAAAAAAAATCGACAATAAATATTTTTTATAATCAATACTAATAATAAATCTGTAAGGGCCTCTTTCACAAACTACAAGAAAAGTGTTGATTAGTTATTTTTAGAAATAATTTTATGTTTTATTAAATTATGCACTCGGTTTATTGCATCCTTGGATAGGCGAATTTTTTTTATTGTTCTTTTTAATGTTTGGGACTTTTACCGTACATACAAACAAAGGTATATCAGCTAAATTATTCCCGGTGACAGGTGACTTTAAATGACGGTTAGCCTACTTGACAGATGGTGAAAGAGGCCCTATGTGTAGGTATTGTATGTATGTATGTATGTTCCTCCATAACTCTTAAACGAGTTAACTGATTTTCATGAAACTTGATAGATAAACATTTAGACGTACGGGACACAGGATAGGCTACTTTTTTCACGCGGGCGAAGTCGCGGGCGCCAGCTAGTACTTAACAAAACTTAACTTTAAGCGTTTAAATGTGATGCATATATTAATTAGTTTTCTAAAATGTTAAATCTGATGCGAAACTTATACAGACTACAGTTAATTAGTTAATTAAAATTCGAATACGCAATAAAATATATTGCAAATTTTTATACAAATAGCCTAGTTTTTGACATGGAAAATTCTCAATCGCCGTTACCTCAACAATTGTTTGTGCGTTACGCAAACGTCATTATTATAAGATATTTGAATAAATTTGCTATATAAAGTTTTTACGCAGAAAACAAATAAGAAGTGAAAAAAATAGGAACATAAAATAATTAAGAACGCGTAACACAGAAGCCGTTTATTTATATCTGAACAAGCTGCTGCACGCGGCATCGTCCGTGTAATTTTTTAAAATATAATAAATATAAATATATAAATAATATAAATATATAAATAATATAAATTTATAATTTTATAAAACAAAAATAATATTATAAACTAAAAAAATAAAATGTGTAGTTAAATCAATTGACTATTTTAGGCATTCGGACTAAGAATAGTCTGAGTGTATTATTAGCCATTATAGGCAAACCGTTTTTTTAGTAATCGTGCTTTTTGGCGTTCTGCTTTTTAGTCATTGAGTAGTTTTAGTCTCAACACATTGTAGGCAAATCCGCGTTTTGGGCATTGTGCTATCAAATTACTAATTTTCAAAACTCCCGGAAAACTTTCCAGATAATATTCTACTTCTTTACGATTTTTGATGCCTTATTGTTTTTTGATAGAAAAATTATTGCGAAACTTTTATATCTAATAGTGAGTGGCTCTTTCGATCAGGCACAAAGCGCGAACGCCTGAGAAATTAACCCAACAAATATATTTTTTAGATATACACAACTAACGGTGCTCCTCAGCATCGTTAGCTTTGAAATTTGACAGCATAAAAACCTAAGTGAAAAAATACAATATATACGTGCCAACTTTTATAATGACCCATCGAACAGTGATGGAATTTAGCAATTATACATTATAGGTATATTATAGATTTCCGGATTTCAGAAAGAGATTGAACAATCAGCGTACATCACTCAAGAACAAGGTTGGCCCAATCAAAAATACAAAAAAAGACGAAATAGGTATTTATATGAAAAAGCGAAATAGCTCGGTAGTGTGCTATTATTTCTTGTTGTTTTTTTTATAGTTTCAAGTTACTGCCAAAACTAATTTTATTGAAAAACGTGCATACTCTTTCACTCAAGTAGATAAAGCTTCCAATACTTTGCAGTTCAGTCTTTTCCAGTGCATTTTCCTGTCTTTCGTGGAGTAGTTGCGCTCACTCAACCTGCTAAGCCACCTTCTTTAAAAATTAATATATTTCTTCGCAAAAGTAGTCTTTATCCATGGGCCTCATTGGAAGGTTGACGGCCACTGGGACTGGAAAATTCTCGAGTAGACACTACGGACCGGGAAGCGCCGCGTAGAACATTCACCAACAAGACAGATTGACGACCTAATAATGGCCGCTGGTCGACACAGGATCTAGACTGGTTTTCACCAGTCCTACCGCAAAAATTTTGGGAGAGGCCGATGTCTACCAGTAAAAACGTCCCTTGGATGAGATAATGATGACATTTCTTTGCATGTACCTTTTAATATATTTAAATGGGGATTTGTTAAAAAAGATTCAAAAAATTCTGGCCTTATTCAAATACTTACCTAACACGAGTAAGATATGTATAATGTAAAAGCAGGCATTATAAAACCGCGTGAGCTAGCAAAAAATGTATTTGAATATAAGATACGTTAGCCTTAATGCGTTTTATAATGGAACACGCTATTACAATTGAGTTCTTTGTTGAAAAATCCGACGTTTCCACTTATGGAACAATGTGCAAGTATAGGAACACAAAAACAGTTACGGACGTAATATTTTTGCAGGGTCAAGAGTGGCCGGTGTCATCGATATCACAAATTTCAACAAGAATCATTAAATTAAATTCAATATTGCTTCGTGAAAAGGAATTTCTCTCTACGTGCGAATTACATATGAAGATTATGTTACGCATAAGTTCTTCATTTTGTTCCTGATAACAAATAATACGAGAATCTGGCTGTGTGTGTATACGAGTATGTGTATTTGTGTGGATCAAAATACGTGTAGCTCAAAGGTTAAATGACTTTTTTTTCTCAAGAAACAAAACAAAGCACATTGCTTGAGTTATTTTATGACGAATTTCTGTCAGGGCGTGATCACATACGCTAGGTAGACCTGGTACGATGATGCGAGCCCAGGATTCTCCTGCTGCCGTGGAAGACCGCCGCTTGGTTTTAGTGGGTATAACTCCTTCATCAGGGGGAGGGGGAGTCCCACATAACCACACCGGCCCCCCAGACGGTGTGTGTATGCGTAACGCATTTCCTAGCGTCAAAAAAAATGTGGATTACCTAGTTTAATACTATGCAACCCAATGTACCTACTAAGTGACTAAAAAAGCTAATTCAAATGTAAAGTCAAAATAAATTTAACTCTGAAAATATTTTTTAGAAAATAAGTCTACATTTTACGAGCTCTTAATCGAATCATATGGCTCAATAAACAAACATTTAACTTTGGAGGGTTTTTGGAAACCCTTCAATAAAGTAAATAAAGTTATATCAACGAGAGTTTAAGTAACAAAAATACGAGAGCACTCTGCAGATTAAGCTTAGGCTTAATCTCTATCAACTATATTTTTAAAGCACTTAAATTTTGAAAATACTTTTAGGGTGCCAGAGTTATCTGAAGTAAACGTCGACTGCAAACTTTAAACGCTAAACCACTGATCGTGTAATTATTTTAAATCAAGAGTTATCAGCAATAACAGTACTTTTTAAAGGTGGCTGAATCCTTATTGATGGTTTATTAAATGCATCTTACAAGACAGACAGACGTATCTCTAAATTTATAATATACAAAAACTGATTATTACATTGGTCTCGCTACGCTCGACTAGATAGAGTACTATACAAAACAATAGCTCCGTAAATGCGGCAGTTTTTTATTGTAGTGTGTGTAAAACATCGTCACTTTTTATCACTTTTTACACAGTTTCATTATATTTTTACACAGTTTCTGTGTAAACTGGCATTTTATTATGCTCAAAATTTAATAAAACATTTGGCACTTACACATCACAGACAGTTTGCAGTGTGACTGGCTCGGGTACACCGAATTCGGCGTAGTATTTTTTGCCGCATTTCACAAGTAAAACGGCGGTATCTAGTCTAGCGCAGCGAGACTAATCATTCATCTATGATACAACACTATCATAACGTCGGAATACTAATTTTTTTTTCTAGATTTTAGATTGTTACATAAATGATTAGTCAAATGCATTCTTCAAATGCGGACGATATAATAGTGTTTATCGGACTCCCATTTTATTTAGAGTTTAAGAAAAAACAAAAAATATCTGTATTGTTGTACTATTTATTTAAACAAAGCCTTTTTGCTAAATTATGAGACCTGCAACGAAATTGAGCACATCAATAAACCTATAATACTCTTAGAGAATAGGCGAGAGAAATCACACGTGAATTGGTGGCGTAAAAATTAATTTATATGGTCATTCGATCATAAATTCATTAAATAGTTTATATCCAGTATAAATATTTAGAAAATAAAGAGGTAAGTATTCTGTTGATTTTTTACCACCATGCCCAGTAACATCTACACTAATAAATAATATTAAGAGAAAAAAAAAGTTTTTTGTACGTTTGTTTGTAATGGAAAAACTCAAAAAATACTTAACATGTTTTTAAAAATTATTTCATCTATATAAACTTTCATTATCAGCGTGTAACATAGGCTGTATTTTTATTTTCAAAAATTAAAGATTCTTACGAAAATTACAATAATGTAACAAGGTATCACAAACTTGATCCAATACGCTAAAACAAAAAAAAATCGCTTACTCTATTAGTTACCTAAGATTTTATTTTTTTGTTTAGTTTATAATATTATTTTTTTGTTTATAAAATTAAGAGGAAATCCACGCGAACGAACTCGCAGACATTAGCTAATATTATTTATGTAATGTGGCTCGATGAAAAAATAAACCTTTTTATTTTTTATTTTAACGTAGAAAGCTATTTCTTAAAATGTATTTCTATAGTATAGTATTGTATATACAACACATTGTATGAATACTATAGTATTGTATTCATACAATGTGTTGTATACCAAGGACAGGTTCCTTGGTATACAACACATTGTATGGTTACATTATATTGGTGACATTGTCTAGAGGCGATATAATTATAATACAGTTTATAAATTGATGTTTTATGATACTTTCTATTACAATAAAATGCTTGGCATTTTTATTTGGGTATTGTTAACCTAGAATTGGGTGAAATGTTTACTAATTAAAATTTTGTTTTATCACATTTTATTAGTAGAGAAGTTTAAATTCTATTTCTAAGATAATAGATTAATGTAATACTTAACAACGACTTGACTAACAGAATAAAAGAAATATAACTGAAAATAACTCACTATAAAATATTTAGTAAGTATAAAATTTTATTTTTATGTTACTTTTGTTTATTATTGTTATCATAAAAATATGATATTTTCAATTTACTTTTTTAAATTTATTTAAAATTCAAATATTGAAAAAGTAAATATATATATTTTTATAAATTTATGATTTATTATCTCCCTATGATTTTTATTATTATTTTAATATAAATTTTAATTATAACGCGACAAATAAAATATTCTATGTGTTTAGCTAACTTTGAAAATCTTACAGCTTCATCACCAAACGAAACCTGCTGATGTATGCCTTTCATATTTTTTAATTCAAATAAAGTAGCGACGTTTCAAACAAAAAGCAATTGAATAAAATTATCTGATTTTGCTCCATTTTAAGCATATTTTGCCACCATATGGCAGCCGTTTACGAGTACCATATAGGATAAAAGTAACGGTCGATCATACTATCAAGTTACATGGTTTTACGAAAACGTAAAATATACTACGCGAGACTGCAGTGTATTAAATTATGCAATTTTATTGAGCTTACGGTTTCTTTAGTCGTCTGAAGTTGCGTTTAGGATAACCTCATTGAAATATATGTATAGGAGTAATATTTTCAGTAGTATGCTTCAAAGTCTGGTTTACCGAACTAATTACAGTTTTTCCTAGTAGTCCAATTACACAACATCCCTAAGATGTTGTTTTGACCCTAATCTTTTCAAGATTCGAGTGAATAGGCATTTTCTGGGTGAGCTCGCTCCATCGTAGGCCTCTTTGCCACATGGCTGTTGTTGGCCAAGAGCTAACCTATCTCTTATAAAAAAAAAAACAAAAAAAACAAATAATTGTAGCCACCATCCAGTGGACCTACAGGGATCATGAAACTGAAAAGAAGATATTAATTTTTATATTAATGTTGTGAAAAGCGCCTATATAAATTATGAAAATGTAGGTTAAAAATGAATATAAAGAGGTCTTCGAATTAATTTTTTTTTAAAGACGTTTCTATTTTTAGTAGACGTGGCTGCTAATTACCTTTTCACGTCTTAAATTTATGTCAAATGATAAAGAAAGCTTCTTTTGTCGTTAACGGTATGAGAGAGCTTGTAATCTTGTTATGTGCGTATAAAAATCGAATGACTCCATATATTTAACTGAAATTGAAGGGTAACATAAACATTCAACGATTTAAGGTACTTCTGATTTAAATCTTTATATTAAGTACATTTATGAGGTATTTTAGTGCTATTATTTTGGACTTTCAGTGCACTGTACCGATATTTTGTCATTATACGATCGTCGATATGACTCTCGCGAGGTTTACGATTTTTGAGCAAATTTTTTTATTGTAGCACGTAGGCCGTCGCATTTTATATAATTTTAAAGAAAAAAGGGTTACAATGGAGTCATTTTATTGACAATATCTACCTCCAGATGCCTGCTAAGGCTCTGATAATATTCAATATCCATTCTCAGCAAATTTGATT
The DNA here is from genome assembly GCA_947623395.1 of Synanthedon tipuliformis. NCBI lineage: Eukaryota > Metazoa > Arthropoda > Insecta > Lepidoptera > Sesiidae > Synanthedon > Synanthedon tipuliformis. Next base: position 9,049,398 of record OX392407.1, on the reverse strand, counting down.
CGTTTAATAATTACCAGCAGTTCAGTGACCGCAGAGAAGTGCAAGTCAGTGCTGTTGCAACTAATAATTATTTATATCCTACTAGTGACCCGCTCCCGGCTTCGTCCGGAGCGCAATTTATATATCCTATCTTTTAAGTTTGACCAAATCACACATAGTTACGAAATTTTATCAAATTCGGTTCAGTAATTTAGGAATTTATCGCGCACAAACATGTGGCACGTAATTTTTTTATATATAGATTTACCTTTGATTTAACCCCTAAAATAAATCACATAAATAAAATAAATCACTTACTGTGATTTATTTTATTTAGGTACATACCTTTGATAGATCCTATGAATATTACAAATGTGAAAGTTTGTGAGGATGGATGGATGTATGGATGAATTGATACACAGATGTTTTATTACCTGGATTTAATATCCTAGGATACTTTTTATCATGGAAAAATGGTAGGTCTAAAATATATAAAAAAATCGCCACCATCGTCATAGCACTAAAGATGCCAGGCGTTATACCTACTAATTCCTGTGTCACATATTTTCTTTATCGACACGGTTGAAGTCGCGGGAATCAGCTATTTTTATATGAAACAAAGGTTTCCAGACAAACGTAAGGCATATATTTTCTTACAAAAAAAGAAACTGAAAATATATTACAAGACAAGCATATAGCTGTGACATCTCTCACTCAAACAAGATACACAACAGCAGATGTGCTGTTTCACTGTGATCTTATATAAGGCGGTGATTGCAGTTAGCAATTCAGTGCTACTGAAATAAATTAACGTTCATAGTAAAATATTGATCTGCCTTTTTTAATATAATACGTACATATTTCGGAAAAGCTTATTCATGTAAGTATCATTGAAAATAACTTAGGTAGGTACTCTTACATCTCAGTAGCACCAAAACATAAGTACTAAAACCCTTATAATCATTTAATACGCAGCTATAAAAATAATAAAATAAAAAACATTTGAAGTATTTAGAGAATGAGTGTCATAAAAGATCTCAAAGGATCACCCTCCAATACACTCATAAAATATTTTAAATAATAAACCTTATCTTATTGTAACAATCAAGCGATGTGAAAAAAAGTTTTTTTTTAAATTCATTTTTATGATGAATCGTCTTAAAAAGCGTTCAAAATTGCTTCACAAACGCGAGGGGCAATGGTCAATTACCTATATGCATTCGAACTGTCTTCATGTCAAGCTCTAAAAGTTGATGATACCAACACAAAAAAAAAAAATCAATCAATGACTTTCAGTTTACAAGTATGGAGAAGTCAAGTTGATTCGAATTCGATATCAAATCTTAAATTGAAATATGCATTGTAAGTGAATTCTTTAAAAAAAAAGTTTTGCTGTTATTTCCTTTTTTTTTCATAAGGCTATTTGTTCGTTGCGACCTCGTCCTTTTTCGTACTAAAACACTCGGCTTAATATTTTATCGTCCCTAGTGCGGGGGTGAATATAAAGATAATAATTTCGTACAATGTCAAAAGCGCGGCAGGCGGCGACGCTGGATGGAAATTCGTTTCGTATCACCAAAGGCAGAAATGTTATTGTTCTTTAGATTTTGTAATAAAAACTGTATATTTTATCTCTCACAAATACGACAACAAATGATTTATTTTTTTTAATCTTCCTCACATTTTTAACGTATTGCTTCTTGAATTTAGATATAGTAAAAAGAAACCTTCAGAGAACTTTTACGACTGTCTTAATAATATATTTGAAGGTAGAAAATAGGCCTTATGTATAATTTTATACCATTAATTATATTAATTATATTAAGATACTTTATTCCGTTAACCGAAAACTTAATACGTGTATTTATCAAATTATTTGTTTAAAATGTATAGTTACGGAGTTTTTCCTAAACTTATCTTAAACATAATATTATATTATCGAAGTATATTCATATTATTTTAGAAAGGTGATAACCGCCCTGTTATATTTGTGTGATAATGTTAAATATTACACGAAGGTAAGGTTAGTCTAGAATATATATTAATGACCAACATATAATAATATTTTTGCTACTTTATATTTTATGATAATAAAGTAAAAAAAAATCAAATAAAAATACATAATATAATCGGGCGCTTTCAGAATTTCACCCCGATTAATTATGGGTAATTTAAGCTAATTTTAGTAATTTAAGCTGAAGTTAAGTAAAATTAAAATTTGTTTTTTTATTAAACGCAACTTTCGCAACTGTTTATTATCTTGCAAACCAAACTAAATCGAAATGTTAAATAATTATAAATTAATGTACAATTCGCAAAATATAAGTTTTATGAGGAATACAGTGTGAATAATATTTACGATAAAATGACTAACCAATTCCAAACATTCACAGAAATAATTTTAATTAACATGAATGATTTCCTTTCGTTGTTAATTAGACACAAAATGATAAAGTGTTAGTGAGAATTATAATAAACAATATTTTTAAGAATTTTTATGTGTTGAATCCACCCATTATGATATTTTTAGTTGAGAAATTTACTGTCAGATTTTCTCGTATCTAAAGTAATATTGATTTTTACTTTTGACTCTATTTGATTTTCATATTATTTTTTTATTTATTTTTAAGGAAAACTTACAGTGATACTTACAAATTTTACTTAATAACTAAATGACAGATTATTTTACACCATTTACAAGTTTCCGCATATTGAATCTATATAAAAAAAACCCTTGTTAATATAATTTGGGTAAAAAACACGAAGAAGCCTTTTCTCTATCCCTTATTTATCAATTATCCTTTATTTTATCAAGGTCGGCAACGCATTTAACAACCTTTTTATTTACAAGAGGGATCCATCATGGGGAAGACCTAACCGACTAAACCTCTTCCGCGTGCGCTATGAGGCGAAGTTGCGAGGTCGGACAAACACTCTTCCGCAACTTCGCTGGCATTTAACAACCCTAGTAGTTTTAATAGTTGATGGCAGCCACCTGCCATCAAATGGGCCATCAGCCTGCTTGTTGACATTTCATAAAAACCGAATAATTCTTATCCTTACTAATATTATAAATGCGAAAGTTTGTATGGATGTATGGATGTTTGTTACGCTTTCACGCAAAAACTACTGAACCGATCACCATGAAATTTTGCATACACGTTGTCTGGGACAACAGAAAGAACATAGGGTACCTTTCATCCAGAACGCGGACGAAGTCGCGAGCACCAGCTAGTAATACTTATAAGTATAAAAAAGAACCTCTAAAAAATTCCAAATTCTGGGGAAAGGCCCCAATCTAAATCGTTTTCAAGTATTTCTCATTCCGGTATCGGAGTATTCCCCTCTGACTATGAGTGAGGATACAGTGTGAGGTCCACGTGGAAGATTCTACGACACGCTGAGTAATCACATTACCATAAACCTTCACCTGTATTTCATAAAACAGTAACAAGTTATGTTTATGAGGCGGTGAACACTGGCGCCAAGGCGATGCGATGCTACTGCGTCACTCTTCTATGAAAATTCCTCAGGAATGTTTTGTGTATTGGTGACAAATAAACAAGTGATAGCGAATTCTTTGAAAAAACAAATACTTGTTATCAAGCCGGACACGCAAACAGATACATTAGCGTTTAATGGATTTGTTCAGAATAATAAAGCCGTTTTGAGGAGTCATCGTGGAATTTTGGCGACAAATACCAAAAATAATACGCAGAATGTATGAATGTACAATATGGATAGTTCGGTCAATATCTTTTATCGTATAGGTATAATATAAGTGTATATAATATAGGTCAATATCTCTTTGATTAGGTATATTAAAACTTTTGCAACAACCTGCGCTATAAAAATTTTGGCCATGTCTTTAAAAAGTACATTAGCATATTGGCTAATTATTTTACTTAAGTTAAGAATGTTGCTTAATTTATTATACCTTAAATCTGAATAGAAATGATACTATCTCTAATAAATATCTTGTGTGGGTAAATCCGATACGAGTCAACCGTTAAGGACTAGAAAATTATTATCGCGAATCCTTGTTTATGCTAAACACTAAATTAATCAAACGAAACATACAAGATTTTTTCGAGTCCAACGTTTTACCAATACACAAAATATAAAAAAAGTAAAAGAAATTAAAATTGTTTTTAAGCTTTCGTTATATAAAAAACATGCAAGGATAAAGGATATTCCGAGGAGAATAATGATTGTTAAGTCCTTTTATGAAAATCAAATTTATCGTTGACAAATTACATACATATCGTTTCATTGTAAGTATATCCTATTTAATTTTAACAACTAGTGACTCACGCAGGATAGTCGAGAATCTGCATATGTATCAGTTTCTATATAATATATCCTCAATATGAAGAAGTAAGGACCATGTACAGTTTATATACTAGCAGACACCCGTGCCTTCGCCCACCTTAGATACAATGATAGATAATAATATTGTATCTAAACAAATTTACTGAATTGATATAAGTATATTCTCGTAGTGTAATATTATGAAAATATATTATTTTATGTCTATTTGTCTCCATAGTTTTTTTTGACCAAACTTTGCTATGTATTTTAAGTGTGATTGTAAAGATCTTGCAGAAAGTTCTTCTAGGAAGGTACATCCCAATGAAACAAACGCATAAATTAATATTTATATTTGAAATAAATTTAAAAATTACGAGGAAAAATAATACAATTTCTTGTTATAATATATTTGGTTTAGTTATTTAGTTGACTACAAATACAATACAAGATAACAGCCATATACTATTTTAAATCTCGTGTGTGATTTTCAATACAATATTGCGTTAGGAATGTTATCCAAAGCTTAACCGTTATGGACAATAAATTCCTTATCACGTCCAAATCCCCAAAAACAAATGACATTTCACGTTTAAAACAAAAGCTATTTTTATTGTCATTCTGTGTAACATCATTTGACCTGTACCCGATAAGGTAGTACAAGCTTAAAAATGGGATCAGTTGAATCATAAAATTGATGCCTTTTTCCTTAACCACTCTTTGGCTTCGTGAAAATCACAACTACCAACGGCCGGACCGATGGCCGGCCATAACTCTCTTCGACAATGATATTTCTCCGGCGAAATTTCACGTGTTCCTGCGATTAGAGAAGTGGCTTTTAGTGGCGCCATTACCGAACTTAATTTCTGTATGACACGGATACCACAATAAAGTAACTCGGAATCAACAATGGTATGCAAAAATAATAATGCGCCTGTGTGCGTCTCGTGACACACACGGTCAGAGCGTACTCGCATGTGTTGACGCTCCTGCAGAAGAGATGAGTTGATGTTGCAAATGTATAAAAGCGAAGCGTCGATTTCGAAATCAACACAACGATTTGAAATTCTCTAAGGAGTGTATCATACAAGAACACAGGAGATCGGCCGTGAATATTTCCGCATAGTGATCTTACAAGCAAAGCACCGAGTTGTAGTGAAACAGTGAATTTATCGAAACCGAAAAGTTCAGGCGTGATTTTTTTGCGGAATATTCCAAATATTGTGCTGAAGATGCTTTCTCTTGGGGTAACATTCATTATCTATTTGTTGAAATAATTGAAATTTTAAATATAATATAAAAGAAATTTTCTTTCGATTGTTTTGAAATTGATTTCCATTTCGAAGGCATAACTGGGTAGCTAATCTGGTTGCAGTAACCACTCTTTTGAAGAGGCTTATTCTAGTGGCTAAGAAGGGATGCCAGAGGTGTTTTCTATATTATGCCCCAAGCCTTATACTAGCTTTGGCTGCAGATCATGCAAAGGTCTTCTTTAGACGACGGTAATCATCGAGAAGACCTTCACCATGTCTGTCACTCTTTAAACAACAGACTTTAGAAGCATTAGTTCCTATTTACTTAATAATATAATATTATTTTATAGTACATGGTAGCTGTCTGCGCTGTCGTGGTTGCGGGCGCGCCTGCCATCGATGATGGTAGATGGCATGGTGCATACGAATATGGAGACACAGGAAAGTAAGTATTGCTTAAAAACAAATTTATAGAGAATTCGAAATTCCTATATTCAGTTACAGTTTAAAGAAGAATTTAAAAATAAAATTAATAAAAATTGTATTTACTTACAATTTTCAAAAATTGCTTTCTATACAATATTATAAAGATTTGTTTTTTTGTTTGTAATGAATAAGTTAAAAACTACTAGACCGATTTAAAAAATTTATTCAGCAGCTAGTAAATTAAATATTTGGATTAAATTTTTACTCAAATTACTAAATTACAAATAGTTAATAAGATAGTATTTAGTATGGTCATAAACGCGATGCAGATCTTTCCATATAAACTTTTTATATTTGTATGAGACCATAAATCCATTTCATACCATAAGGGGTCTTTATTAAAAAGTTTATAGTCTAGCTAGGTCATTATATTTTACTGTTTTCATATGCTTTATGGTTAATATTAATAACTGTATGCATAAAGTTGATTTTAAAATGAAGATAATATGAGTCCGTTATCCTGTAGAATGCATGTATTATAAAGTATAATTATATTAATATTTTATTTTTATTTATTTATTTATTTATTTAAAATATAACATGGTACATCATTACAGGATAATTCCTAATTCAATGTATCTGTACATTTTAAATAATCATATATACATATATATACCTACATATAAAATAATTATCTACATAAATTATAAAAATTACAGAAAAATTTAAAATATGCCCAAGAATACTTAATAATAAACTTAAATTACCTACTATAACATATTACAAATAGTCCTACTCTACTAAATTCGTTCATCGTGCAATGGAACAGGTCAATCAATTGTGCAATTTTATTAAGGCTGCGGAAAGCTCGTGTCAGAGGAGCCTTGCCAAGCAAATCAGTTCTTGCGCGCGGTATGGCGAAGAGTTGTGGTTTCCGTCTCCTCCATACAAATCTGTCAGGAACACACAGTTCTATTTTATTCAATAATTCACAATTGTATGTTTTTCCTCTCAGCAATTTAAAAGTGTATTCTATTTACACATTGAACAATTTGTAAGTAAATATTTATTTTAAATTTTTATTGGTATGAGCTCATAACGTCTTCTCCTTTCTTCCATCGGGGTCTTCAAACGTAGGGTAAACGGGCATCTACTAGGTAAGCGTGAGTCCACCTTCGGCCGCATCTGCACCTTACATCAAGTGAGATCGCTGCCAAGCGCTGCCTTGACTTATAAAAAAAATCGGGCTTTCAGACGTACGACTAGGTACCATCCTCATCTTGTCGAAAACCGTCTTTTTCGGACCAAGAAACATCCCTTATAATGCGCATTGACAAAGTTTGGATCTCCCTACCGCATCTGTGTTTCCGAACCCAATATTCAGTTTGAGTGAACAGGCATTTTCTGTGTGAGCTCGCTTCATCATAGGCCTCATAACAGCTACTCGGCTAGATGCTAGCCAAGAGCAAGCCAATCTTTAATAAATAAAAAATAATAATAAAATATTGAATTGCAGATACATACCAACAGACGAGGGCAAATATATCCATGTACCGAATCCGTACATTCACCTCGACAACCCCTACATACACGATTATGAACCTTATGTTGGCGAAGCAGCAACTGTAGACCAGTACAGATTGGTGCTAACACCTCCAAAGGATATACCCTTCTACAAGGACGGCTATTACAAAAACAACGGTATCAAAATCATCAAGCAGCAGCACAACTATGACGAAGACAAATACGATTTTGAGTAAGTATTTTTAAGACTTTATTTAATAAAGTCAATTCATTTAAGAAATAATTAATAAAATAATTAATTTAATAAAAAAATAAAAATAAATTGAATATGACTTTATTAAATTTATTATTATTATCAAGAAATTCTGTTTCTTTCTATCGCGTAAAATGGAGAAATGTTTGGTACCGAATGTATAAGTCATATTCGCAACATGTAGAGACAGAAAGCCGTCCGGCTTGTCCAAAGATAGGCTTTTGTCGCCCAAAGCTTTGTCCACACACTTGTGTAGCTTGTTCGGGCTTCATATCCCCTTTTCATTGGGCTGTTATGAAATTCACGATTTAATATAGTTCATACTTGAACGAAACCTCAGGATCGTTTGGGTTGCATTCGGCACTTGGACCCGAGCGTCAAAGCTCGCCAACGCTCGTCAAAGCTAAAAGTAATGTCTACCGTTTTTAAGGAACATAAGCAATAGCAGGGCATATGCAAGTATGCAGCCGATTTTACTAGGGATAAGATATTGTGGTTATTGTCTACTTGTCTACTTGTGATCGAAATTAGAATTTATAAAGCTCTATACATAACTATTACTATCTGGACACGAATATGCTAGTGTCGTGAAAATTGCACGTTCATTATTAATTTACTAAATGAATACAAGGTGATTTAATTTAAAATATTGGCGAAATATTAATTAATGGTTCATTAATGTTATCTTTTTTGGAAAAATGTATATTCAGAGAATGATGAATAACGCTTTAAACTGTCAAACTGCACAAAATTATCATAGACAATGTGTAATCTGTAAAATTTATTGATTTTTGACGCCTTAAAACATGCGGCCTTACATTATGAATGTAAAATTAGTACTTTTATTTGCATAAATATAGAATGAAATATTTACTTATGAGACAAACATATTTTTAAAGTAATAATACACATGGATTGGGCCTAAGCCAAAGCTTTTTAAAGTCTTAAGTTTATTTATGTAATTTCTTTGTTCCTTCTCAGTTAACGAAACAAAGAAAATGCAACCGCATCATTACACTTTCGCATGACTAAAGACAATAAATCTTAGCATTTACTTACAAATGTTCTTGAAATTGCATGATACTTAGACGTCTAAAATTTCTTTGATGCCCTAGTCTTTGCTTTCATTATAACATTAAAGATATCAGTTCAAAACAAACTTGACCTTGACCAAATATACAAATCGGCACTCGAAACGCGAGGGTCAGAGTTCAATACAATTTATAATCGTTTCCAACAGCCAAATTGACATTATACATGGCTTATTACATTAATATCACATTAATGACGTACTTGTGGGTACTGATATTCAACTTTTACTAAGTCAATATTAATGTAACTGCATACTTAATCCGTTTTATATGAATGACATTGAATTCAATCTCAAAAGGTTGAAGCAATACAAATACGACTATAGAAAACATTAAATGATCAGTAAATGCATAACTATTTATTCAATTCAAACTCAGTCGTAATAACATGGCTAATAATATAATAAGGCTAGACAATATAATACTGCTGTAATGTATTAAAACATGAGTAAACATATTTTTTCGAAAATTAAACGATTTATAACCCCAAACTTAATTTGTATCATGGAAATTCGAGCAGGACCCTGCAAACCAATTCCAAGGCTAACACATGAAAAGTACATTTCTGGGATAATAACCTCTAACACAACGAAAACCATAATCACAAATCATATCTTTGTGATAAGCACCAATGTCTCCTTATAAACTAAAATATCTAAATTATTTATTAAAGTAAATGGAACACATTCTACTGTGGAATAAACTCCAAATTCAGCCATACCATGAAAATTTCAAAGAAAATATTCAAATTCTAATCAGTTCTAGAGAGTAACGCAATTGAGTTTCCACAGGTTTTTCTTGTACCCTATCAAGAGTACTGCCATCCTTGCTACCGTATTTAACTAAGTATTGGGAAAAATATATCTTATTTATGTAATTGTTGCTATTCACAGTTTCGAGACTGAAAACAAAATCCGTGCTGAGGAAAAGGCAGTCCTTAAGAACCCCAATACGATCGACGAAGGAATCGCTTCAGCAGGCTTCTACGAATACATCGGACCTGACGGCTTCATGTACAGAGTCGATTACACTGCCGATGAAAACGGGTTCCGTCCTAAGGTGCGAAGATTAGAAACCCCTTACTCTGGAAAATGGGTTCTAGAAAAGGTCAATTAGACGATCAAGACAACGCCAAATATCAACCGTCACTACCTTCTTCTCAATCAGTATTTCCTTATGAAGTGGGCGGTATTTTAAGACCGACACGAAGATTTATTTGATGACATTCCACTACATATAAGTCATGAGCATAAAATTGATCACGAATATGACATTTCGATTTGGTTTTGGCCGACTTTTTTATGAGAGCATCCAAACATTATTTAATTTTAAAAAATCACAACGACTTCCAGACTGTTTAGAATTACGTTCATTCGATTTATTTATTGTAAGAGCAATGTCTATTTAGACTTTGACGGAGAATTGTCTGCTTTAGCATACTTAATTTATACTTTAGAATTAAGTGCTTAGATCTTTTTAATGTAGAATTTTATTTATGAAATTGTGATAATAAATTTATACAAATAAATGAAGCTTTTATTTAATTGTCCTTCAACCGCTAGCAATCATTAATTACATATTGAAAAAAAAAATACCGACAGCCTGTCTGGTATCTATTGATAGTAAATAAAATATTTCGACACCTAAATTAATTATGTTTTTGATTAATAACTGTTTTACAAGAGAAGAAATCCAAACGAAAGGTGTATACATGCCAAAAGAAAAAAAAGTTAAACTAAAATAGATGACTATATTATGCTTTCATAGTTTGTTATTAAATTTCATTTATATAGGTACATTTAAATAGGTTGTATATGTTATTGTCTTTCATTCATTAGACTTCTACTTTAACGTTCAAACAATGAAAAGGTTATCTTATATCTTTTCAACCACAAAACCTTTCGTCCTTTGTAATTCCGTAATATTACGACATCTTATATGTTACTGTAATTATATTGAGGCTAATTTACTATTGAAGCTCGTATTGTGTCAACACATTTGATTTAAGTTTTATCCAAAGGTGCCATCTTATTTTTAAAGGTATTGTTTATAATACAGAGGACTATTTACTATTTCGACAATATAATACTAGCTAGCTATTGTAAACGACTTCATCTGCGAAACTTTATAAAGTATAGAAATATTAGCCTATGTTGCTCGCTGATAATATAGTTTTCTATAGTTTAAATAATTTTTAAAATCGGTCCAGTAGTTTTTGACAAAATAACATTTTTTCTTTATAATATTATAGATAAATTATATATAATAATTATATAGATCAAATAAAATATTATAAATTATATAGATTTTTATTTATAATATTATTTTTTTCTATTTTGGTTCAGAACGAACTACAATTATTGCAAACATTCTCTAAATCCTGACAATAACTTAATACATAAATACTAAATATATAAATGAAACTTAAAACATTAAATTCCTTCTAAGAACAAAAGTTTACGGAGAATGATTTATGACGTTGTGGAATCGCGCTCAAATCTATTGATTAACTTTTTACTTTGAGCAAATATCTTTGTACAGTTATGGCGCCTCGTTCAACGATTTAATAGGGTTCAAGTAACTCATTCACCTACCTGATCGGACACTAATTTATTAAAATTTAATTCACTTAATTAATTTTTGTATCTCCTTTCAAGCAAACAAGTAAAAAAAGTCTATTTGCATTACTCGTTCGCACGAGGAATGTAATAAGAATATAATAACAATATAAGAGAGAATTTAAAACACAAAAAATTCCTAATAATCCATTTAAAATATCACAGCGTGAACAGCTTTATAGTCCTTTGCAGTCGATCGCTCGACATTAACCAGGCACAAGATATATGGGGACACATAATTAATAGGCTGGTATCGGACACGGCTGCCTTAGTTTGTATTTAAATTGGGCGCATAACTTAAGGATCGGGACCGGCACCTTTCGCAATAACCTCAGGGGTGTGAGGGCAATATTTGATCTGATAACGATAAATAAATACCGAGGCGCCTCGAATTTCAATAAAAATATCTCGAGAACGCGTCGCCAAAAATAAAACGAGTCTCATCGCGGAGAGAGGAGCGGAAGGATCGTAAACTCATGCGTGTTAGGGCAATGGTAAGAAATTTGGCGAAATTGTTTTGGCTCAGGCTTGCGGAGGCTTTTATGGAAGCAGGGGACGTTGACCGAAAGCTATGCCAAGTGGCCGGCGCCGCTCTGCCCGACGACGCAGTGCGATCCTGCGACGCTTCTGCACTGCGCTCGCTTATCTCTCGCTGCTTCCTTCTGTAACAAAATAACTTATGACCGTAACGATACATACCATTGCCAAATAGGTCTCTCAAACAATTATTCTTCACGATTTATAACTTTATACACAAATGAGTTTATTCATTGCGCACAACCTTAAGTATGAAATCAATTTATCATATGACAGTGCATGGAAATGTTCTACTTTGTGTACCTATCCTAGCAAATAACTAATAATAGGGAATTGAGTAAGATTTATTAGGCATTACTAGATGATACTTTGAAAGTTTGTGAACGTGTCTTGAAAATTGGATGTTAGCATATTTTTTTAATCAATAAACCATTCAAAAAATTAACACTAACCACAAATAGTTAAATAATTAAATAAATTGTTACAGATATCATATATATATAATAGTTAAAGATAATGATATATTTTTTGATATTTAAAAACGAAGTGTTGATATAAAAATAGCTATAGGATAGGGTACACTTAGTTTCAACACCACGAAAGAACACGGATTCATATCTAAATGCAAATGAGGTGGTTCGATTAGCGTGTCGTTGGCAGAAAGAATGTTATTGCTACTTCGTTACGCGGACTTGAAATACTCCTTTCGGTGCTTAAAAATAAACAAAAAATTATATATCTGAATTAACGTTAATGGCCTTTTAATTGTCAGATAACGCAGAATTCTGAGGCGACACGCTGTGAAAAATGTTTCAAATGCTTTTTATAATTTTACCAACGAAGCATTGAAAATACCGGACTGTTGGAGTCACAAGTATTTAAGAGTTGTTAGCCTTAAACACAAAATAATAAAAATAGAAATATTTTAACATTAAAATATAATTAAAAAACTAAAATAGTTACACTGGAATCTTTTCGTATTTTAATGTAGCTAACTAGGAAAAATACACTTATTATTATTAGTAGATGCATTATTGCATTTATTTTCAGTGACCCACTATTCAAATATTTTCATGTCCAATTTTCGCATTTAAACTGAACATAACTTTGTATAAATTGACATACAAAGTATTTTTTATTTGTATTCAGATAAAAGAATAAAAGTCCTAAACATCGAGATTTGTCGCCTCAGATAATCCCAAGTAGACAGATTAGTTCTCTTTATATTATGTTGTAAGAAAAACGAATAAATACGATAAGGATAAAAGCAAATAAATCAGTATTATACTTATACAATAAGTACAGATAAAGCCGATATTTGTGGTCCGGAAGAAAGGCGGACGTCGGCGCCTGCTGGCTTAATTGGCCCCCGACCAACTTTTCCCAAAAAAAAAAAACCTGCGCGAACGTGATGCGGTTAAACGGAAAAGGATAGAGAGGAAACTACATAATTTTCGAATTATTTTCTTCCATTTGGAACCAAACGAACTTGCGTTAAGGGGAGTTTCGGTAATTTTCTTTGGATTTCTCTTTTTATATACAAAATTCAGTTCACGTGGGCTAACTTCCGTTATTAGCCAAATTACGAGCCTCATTTTATTGTAGTCGAGATTTTAATAATATGGATACTAATAGAAACAGTAATCAAAAATATCGACATGGCTAGTAAAAAGTTTTGGAGACTAATATCCTGTTACAATGCTTATTATCTGGACCGTTTCACTCTGTACACCTAACCTTGACTTTTAAGAACCTTTTACTTGCTGCTAGTAGTGTAGCTTTCTCAAGCTTTATATAATACATTTTTATATAAATTAAGGTGTTCAATTTCCTACAAAAATAATTGAAACTCATTTCACAAAAAAATTTTTTTTGTAAGTTGCCAAATTCAAAACAAAAAGTTATTTTCCTTAAAATTCTTCAATCTTTAAAACTTTGAATATCTATTAAATGGTTAGATTCATGAAAAAAGTATAACAGATCATTTTTGTAGAGCGTTTAATTTCGTATGAACATTGACCATTTTTATATGAGACTAAATTGAAAATGAATACCTATCTATGATGAAGATTATCTTCCTGTTAATATTAAGAGCTCATATTTGGTAAGTACTTTATAGAGGTACATAGCAACTAGTTTACGAGTGTCAGATAAAAAAAAATGTTTTTCCCACCCTAGGAACATGTATCCCCATAATATGGTATTAGAATAGAGAAAGAAAACTAAAATAAAAAAGGACCCAGTTAAGTCTTCTTTTATTAGAAGCACTACAGTTACAATGTTTTACTGGTTTGCAAGAGCGATTCTTTCAGTTTAACCACATTGAAATAACATAAAAGTTTGCCGGCAGAACCTGGACCGATTCCAAATAAGGTAACTGTCGGTGACATCCGCCTGGAGGCAACAGTGTACTTCTGTAAAACAAAATGCTTTCAACAATACGTTTTAGCACATAGACATAGGATTGAAATTCCAATGTTTGATATGCATATGCAAATTTGTTTTCCTCCAAATACTCGTTTCCTGAATCGGTGGTCAGTGGGCAAGTTTTATAGCCGGAGCATTGAATTTGTGGGTGATTATGAGCAATGTTGCGAAACTGAATTGTATACTGGCAGATTGTTTTGGGTTGTTTGTTCATTTAACTGTATTTTTTGAAGTTGAAGCTATTAAAAATGTTTTGGTGCGAGTGTGTTTGAAGTATCCACTTGACATCATTTACTTAATTTAAAATTATAATAAATTGTCCAACATTAGTATGTTTATAAATATTGAATTTAAGTAAATAGTTACTAATATTATGAATGCGAAAGAGAGTTTGTTTATTTGCTCGTCACGCTTTCACGCCTTAACTACTCAAAATTTTAAATCAAAATATTTATATACTTACATATCAATTAGGTTCCTCCAAGAAACTCTTGTGATAGTCTTATTATAAATTAAAATTTACCAGGGTTTCGGAAAAAAGCCAAGAAGATGAAGATCCTGAGAAAAAAACTTTATTCTTTTTGTCATATTTAAAATACTTAATAACCGATCATCATGTAATTTTGCATACACGAATACAGAAAAAAACAAATTTTGAGTGAGTGTTCATTATTGGACCGTCAGCTTGCCTGCCGAATATTGAGCAAAAAAAAAGTACTGTTTTAAAATTAAATAAAAAAGGACATTATTTATATATATTTCACGGCAATTTGGTCGAATTCGCATGAAATTTCATTTGCCTATTCGATTGTGTATTTCAATTAATTTGTCAGAGTGCTCTCCAGGAACGAACGTGAAAAACTGTCCATTAAAATATTTTGAATAATACAAGCTTCCATCAAATAGAAACCCTATTTAAAAGCCATTAGCGCGGTCTGTCTACATCCCATTTTAATTTTATTTCAGGAAACTGTATGACTGGGTTAGATATTTTATGAATGTTCTACTTCGTATTCGTTGCGAAGCTTTTCATATACCTACCTAAGTATTAAGTTTAAAGTTAAATTTTTCTTTTTAATTTTAATTGGTTTTTATTATTAATAATCATAATCAATTATTGTATAATAGTAATTAATAGGCGCTCTAAGTACCGTTGGGAGGACGAGGTGCAGAGAGACCTGCGCGAGCTGGTGACAGCTGACTGGCGCGAGATAGCTCTGGACCGGGATCGCTGGAGACTTGTGGTGTCGGAGGCCAAGATCCACTACGGGTCGCTGAGCCAGAGGAGTAAGTAAGTAAGAAAGTAAGTAATTAATATATATACTTATTATAATCGTTTTAAAGGAACACACGCATTTAACTTTATTGCAAAATTTCATATGAAAGTAGAATTCTTATTCTAATGGGATTGGTTTTAAAATGGATAGTGATTTGCATAATAAATATTAAACATAAATACAGTTTCAAAATAAAATTATTGAAAAATGAGTTGCTAACACCATGTTAATTTAATAAAGAAGATAAGAGCTTATAAAACGGGCAACGTCTTTTCCTCTACACCTTTTAATAAAACCTTTTTCCAAAAAAAAAATTTTTTTTTTTCAAGAATAGTGTTCAAATTAAATAGTTTAGAAAGAAAACATAAGTACCGTTTAAGTAAAAATAATTCACAAGAATGTTAGATGCGAATGTAGTTTTTAATGATAAATGTGGAATTTCAGTACAATTCATAGCAGTATGAATACCACTCAAAAAAACTGCTCTCACTAAAACTACAATCGTAAAACAGCCAGCGAGAGCCCGTCTTGAGACTAACGTATGCTAAAAAATGCAAAAAGGAAAATTTAATGGCACGTGAAGTAAACCAACTACGCAGGGAACTCAAGAAATAGCCTCCCATATCTGGCTGTGGTACTATTGGTTTGCGAATACTTATCGAACAAATATTTTATTATTACCTATTGCTATTGATTAAGTAACTCTGTTAGTTAACTTAAGTAATAAATAATTTTATAATTAAAAATTTATAATTCATGCAACGCTGAAGAATTTGTGAGATTCTGTCGTCAATCGACATTGTTTTTATGTTATCGACATAATAGTTTGCGCACACTTATCTCAGTAACGCCTTAACCGATTTGAATGTACTTTTCACTGATGTATGGATCAGTGAAAACCACATTTTTTCATTAATCCTACAGGAACCTAACATTTTTCCAGGATAAAAGTATCCTATATGATGTTAAACTATCTGTGTGCCAATATTTAAGCAAATCCATTAAGCCGTTTCTGAAATTTGTTTGCACAAAACCACAGACAAAAATTCTAAAAACTGTTTTTTTTTGTCCTCAGTAACTTAAGTCCTACACGTGTACAAATTGTTTATATTTTATAGAAATAGGTTATGTATGGAAGGTTTAGATACATAATTATGTTTAGGTGACATATCATGTAATTATTATAAATTATAATAATACTTAGTTCGAATAATTATTATATATTTATTCTCATTTAACTGTAAAATATAATATTTATTAAAATCAATTTATCATAATTATTTGTACAAAACTATATTAACTTTGATAAATTACTTCTCTATGGTCGTCGTAATCGTATGATACTCGATGACGTCATTGTTTGCGATAATACGACATTAGTGCAAGAAAATGTAATTCACAAAACAAATCATTCACAATCGTGGTAACGCTACAAATGGAGACCCATATTGTGGATTTCCCTAATATTACTTACTATCACTTATTATTCTAAGCTATTGACTTGAACACGAAAATTGCGTTTCGTTTTGTTTACGTTAGGGGTGAGATTGCAAGGCTGTATGTCAGGGAGATAAGTACACCATGAGCTCAGTAAATATTCTTGTGCGTTCTATGAAATATCGTCCCTTGTAATATTTATACGAGGGTGAATTTTAACAATATAATAGGCAATAAGGGTGTTGTAAGCCATTATAACATGTAAATTTCATATAAGTTAGCATCGAAGTAGGCAAATTTTATGCACTCTCATGTCCAATATCAAATTATTTATATCGTTTATAACAAACCAATATTTTCTCATTTATTTGTAACTCCACACTTAATCGACGTAGAGTAAGAGTAAGAGTGACTTCATGGCGCTTCAGTATTCTATCTATAGAACACTAGTACACTCTACACTACTAGTACTGGGCATCTACTAGGTAAGCGTGGTTCATCTTCGGCCGTAACTGCACCTAACATCAAGTGAGATCGCGGCCAAGCGCTGCCTTGACTTATATAAAAAAAAAGAAAAAAAAACACACACACACACTATACACTAGTACCTACTCTAGTACGTCCTATGTCATGGGCTATGCCTGTCAACAGCGTAACATTTTATTTCATCTTTGTGCAATAGGGTGTTACAACACCAATCGATCAATCGATCGATACCATTGATCGATGGTAGAATGGATCTGTCGACGACGATCGACAGTTCCTACCAAATTAGTCTATCAACCGATACATCAATAGGTTCGCTCAGATCTCGTCGCTGTAGTAATTTCAATAACTGCATTGAAAATTATTATTTAGAACATTGGTCCAGTTAAGTAATTTATTTTCTCTCTTCGGGAATTCCAGTCACTTATTTGACTACACTCATTGAACAACGAATAGAAGGGATCGTATAACGAGCAGCAGTTGGCGATGCAGCTACACAAAGAATTGTAATTAACAATAGAATACAGAAGTAAGGCCACTTCAATCGGACATGCCGTTCGAGTGTCGCTCCAGTATTTAATTAAACGGAGAAACTGAGAAGGTAGGGTAATTTGTCAAAATTAATTAAAAAAGAAAACGAAGGACTTGAAGAATTACAGCGACTTTAACAAGATGACGTCCCTCGGAAGAATTCGCGAACTTGCCGACGTTTGTTTTCCGACTAATTACGCAGTTTAATGGGTGGAAGTCGTTCGAAGGACCGATAACACATTATTTTTTTAACTAACTAAACTAACGGTCAAATTATCAGGAAGAAAACCAAGATTTTCCTCGTGGACGCTATTTTCAATAGTGAATCGCATCAAAATTAATTGTGTGTTTTTAGTAGGAGTTAGCGAATGTACAGACAGACCAGACTGTGCGACTTCAATGTATACTATGTAAGGATGATAAGTATTGTGTATAATATAGATACCTATATAATAGTACTAAATTGTACTCTTGTCAAATATTTCCTGAATGAACATACAATAATAGTTAAGTCACTACCGACAATGTTCTGATAGAGAGCCGAAGTAATCTAAAGAGTTGTGGTTCAAGCGAACCCTCTATCCGGATGCGGTCTTTACGTACAAAAGACCGAATTGGCTGGCCCTGATTGAATTATGTCCCTCCTTTTCCGCCCTCGTTGGGTCATGGCTTTTGTGAGATATTTATGTAAAGCTAGTGTCGATTTAATGTTTTTGTGCGGACTTTGTAAAGGCAAAAATCAAATGGTTGTTTCTCTATGCAATACGAACAAAACATCAATAAAAATTTCAATTTTTCAAAACAAATTTTATTCTAAAAGAGAAATATTTTTCTCCCTCTATGCTTTGAGTCCGTTTTGTCACTCCAAATAAAATATTTGAAAACGTTGAAAACAGGGATTTAACAGGTGCTTCCTGTTGTGAATGTAAATCTATGTTATTCAAAGGCTTGTTGTCTAAGACAAAAACCCCAAAAAAAATCCCAAATAAAGGAAGGGAGACGAACTCGTCAGCGATGTCTCGACCCCGAGCCAATTGAATTTCAAAGCTGACAAGCGTCTACCACAAAATTTATTCAAAGAATAAATCTGAAAATTTGTAGATCTAACGGCATAAAGGCGAAGTGGCGCCGATGCGCCGACACAAAGGAATTTCTAAATTTCACAGCTTCCGCCTCGGCTATTTGTATTTATATGAGAGGGCGGGGTAAGAAATGACAAACGACAGTGGGGGAAATAAAGAAAATTGTGTGTAGTGGAGACAAGCAGCCAATCTAGCCTGTAGCGTCTGTAGGCACGCCAAGTCTGTTCAATGTCTGGATAGTACAGCCGGGGGGCGCAGTGGTCTAGCCACACTTGCATCGTTGGCGGTGCTGTCACTTGGCTGTACTCCGTAACAATTTATGATCCAGTTACTTACAATATAAAAGCTGAGAAACCCACGTAACAACGCACGACAACGTTTCGCCTTCGCGCAAAGTGCTGACAATGCAAGCCGATGTCTCGAGCACTGGACTTTGTTAGCGTTTTCTTGCAGACTTGCAAGTTTCAGGCGTTACTTCTAATATTATAATTTATCATATTTAAAACTTTATAGGTACAATTTTTATTTGTTTACTATATATTTATGCGTTTATTAATCCGTTTAACATAAAGTTTTATATTATAAAGCGTTATTTAAAAGTAATAGAAATATTTGTAAAATTACTACATTTCAAATAAACTGTATAAAGAAAGATATTGATTTATGACAAATCCTGTTGGCACTCAACCATTCTTATTGTGACTTATTATGTAATTATAACAACAGGTACTGTAATGTATTATTAAAATATTGTATTATAATTATAGTACCTACCTATATAATAAATCACTGAATTAATAAAACATCTGTCGACTTCCTTGTGAAAAAAATATGACAACGTGTTACAGACACAAATACAAATTTATTTGAAATTAATATTCTTATAATGTCAATAAATTTACTTAAATTCTATAATATTTAACTAACCAAATACTTAATTTAGGTATTTTTTACGCTCAAGTTAGATACTTACTTAGCAAAACGTTAGATTTCTTAGAGTGTTAGTGTGCATAAAAGGGAAGTAGTGCATAACATGCAAGTGTGAATGCATCGTTTCACAGTTTGCAACATTAATTCCACAGCTGTTGCCGTTTGCTTGCATCTAGGCGTTTTATTTCTGACGCTTCTGAACCAGGCGAACCCCTATTCTCATATAATGCGATAATAGTTCTACACCATTTTATAATTCACTTGCTTTTGCTCGCTACATAGTCTAGAGCCCCTTTTTCTTAGAAGTTAAAACATTTACCTATTCAATATTTATTGCTTTCATGTTTTTGTCAGGCGTTGATGTTTTATATTTACAACTAGTCAAATTGCGTTTTAGACCGTTTGAGACCAACCCCTCGAAAACACTACTTTTTTGAAAGTTTTCTACTTGTATATCTTTTTCTGTACATATGTATACACAATGTGTATACATAATTTTTCTTATGTAGAGTACATAATTATGTTGATTTATTTATTAGATTATACAAATATTATTTTATAATCCAAAACTATTGACATTTACACATAAAATTCTTTTAAAATTTCTTCTAGAAATAAATAGTTGCATGTATACTTACATGCAATTGAAAGTTTGATTAATCACATAATACCTCAACTTAACTTATATAAACTGACGTCCGAATATATATAGAATCAATAAGTATTTCACACAAGAAAATTCATTTTCGTCCCTTTATGCATTGAAAGCTTATTGTATTTACTATGTGAGGGATGTAAATTTGATTTCCAGCAAAGGGAAAAGATTAAGGGAGTAGATTCAAAAATAATTCACGAAATAATAAGCCGAGTCGATTGCCAATACGTTTAAATAATACCTATATATATAGTCATTGCTATATATATACTAATTAACATTATTTTTAAATTTACATTTTGAAGTTGCAATTATATTTAAAAACGTGGATATATGATATGACTGACGTACATATAGATATTAAATCCACCTGAAACAAGGTGTGGTTTAGCATCGTCTAACCAATCCTTTATCTTTAAACCAAGTAGGTCAGTAGAGTTGCCGTGAATTTTTAAGAAGAAAGATAGGCCACTAGTTAAGCATTATATGCTTCTATATGATCTATATGTATAAACAATCTATATGATCTTCTTATCTAAGTCTAAGTATATATCTAGCAACGAAATTCTGACGATGATAGCGGACAGAATGGACGTGGCGGTCTCCGCTAAATGTTTATAATTGTTTATAATTATTATCTTTAAAGAGTTAAATTGAAAATGTAAATAGTTAAGTTTAGCATAGTTAGTTTAATTTATGTTAATTTTTTATATGTTTTTAATTTTTATTTATGTTAATTTTAATCTATGGACTAATTTGTCTGAAAATAAATAAATAATAATAATAATTATATAGGTATAATGTTAGTAAAATAAGTGTTACGAACGCTTTTAGAATTCGTAACGTTCTTCGCACTTCGCATTTGTTTAGTAGTGCTAGTGCCTAGAGTTTTACTGTGAGCAACACGTCTTTGAACATATTATCTTGCTGTTATTTTTAAGAAAATGGTTTGTCGTGTTAGACTTTTTTTTGTAATAATAATTTTTATAGTATCAAAAACGTAAAAGGTTACATAATAAAATAAAGTTAGTAATTAGTAATAAATACATACTTAAGTGAAGTATATTAAGCTTTGGAATAATAAATAATGCACGTCATTCGACTTCAATGTTACATTATTATCACCTTATTTTAGACTACATTTATTATATTATTTTCTATGTACAGTCAAGGGCAAAAATATATGTACGTTTCCAAGCGGCAAACATATCTGTACAATTGAGAGGCCAAAAATATCTGTTCGATAATTCGGTCAGAAATATGTGAGCATTTAAAGGGTCAAAAAGATCTAGACGTTCACGTAGCCATAAATAAATGTACAATGTCAGTCAAATATATCTAGACAAATAGGAGTGCATAAATATCTGTACAAACAAACAAGTTTTCGTATTTTGAATTATGACAATCATCGAAAGAGTACCATTCTGTCATATGATCTGTTTGTCCCTTTCATTTTGATTGTGGCGTCATTAACGTAATATTTCTTTCACCTTTCATTCTATTATTTTAGATTCTGCTTCACAGCGTTCACATCTATCATATACGATTTTCACATGGCTTTTCTCGTGAATATTATATTAGTGTTTTTTCAATGCTAAATTTATGTCAGTAACATATTTATACTAGACGTAGCGATGAAAAGGAAGATATTTATTCGTAATTTAAGTAATTATACAATATTAGTACGAAAATCTTTCGATTACGCTAATCTATACTAATATTATTATAAAGCTGAAGAGGTTTGTTTGTTTGTTTGAATGCGCTAATCTCAGGAACTACTGGTTCGAATTGAAAAATTCTTTTTATGTTGGATAGATCATTTATCGAGGAAGGCTTTAGGCTATATAACATCACGTTGCAAATAATAGGAGCGAAGAAACAGTCGAAAATGTGGAAAAAAACGGGAAAATTATTCATCTTTGAGGGCTTCCATTGCGTGCGGTGCGAAAACCGTTCGAGATAACCAAATGATTCCCAAAATAACTATTCCACGCGGACGAAGTCGCGAGCACAGCTAGTGTATGTATAAATGTCTCTTTGCCGTTAAAAAGATCACTTAGGTTTTTACTAACTTAGAGCATTTAATAATTAACTGGTCTGCAACGAAATCCTCCTTAAAAAAATATGTCAAAAATAGGAAGATTTTAATGCTTTGAATCAATTCCCGTTATCCGATTTTTTCTATCACTTCTAGATTTATCGATATGAATTTTTATTAAATATCAATTTAGGTTTTTTGAATTAGTTTTGTGCGTCAACATCATAAACAGTATAGTATACATACAAAATAGGTTTTAGCGAGTTGTAAGAGAAAGAAGGAAAGTGCCGAAGTAAATTTTATGGTAGTACACATGCGCATTTATTGGCTCTGTTCATAAAAAATACATAAACTACACATAAAATACTTAAAAAAACTAGAGAATATGCAAAACATCAAAATATTTGATAACTAGACTTGACAGTCTTGACACGCTCTTTGTTTTCATGTATATAATAGTTGCATGTATAGATATTTTTGGCACGCGTTTTGTTCTCATGTATATGATAGTTTCATGTATGGATATTTATGCCCTCCTATTTGTCTACAGCCTACACATATTTGACTGACATTGTACATATATTTATGACCACGTGAACGTCTAGATCTTTTTGACCCTTTAAATGCTCACATATTTCTGACCGAATTATCGAACAGATATTTCTGGCCTCTCAACTGTACAGATATTTTGGCCGCTTTGGAAACGTACAGATATTATTGCCCTTGACTGTACCTCTTATTTAACGATTATTTAGAGACATCATCATAAATATCACAATAAGTATTTAGAGAAAATGCCGCTACATATCCGAAGATAAGTGTTGGTGTCTGGACGCAATAATGGTGTAGTTGCAACATGTGCAACATTTTAAACAAAATAGTAAGTGAAGTTAGTCTAGTACCCATCAGTAACGAGTTTACGAGCAAAGTGCAACGACAATATTAAAATGAAATGACGGGTTACATTTAATAATATTAAGTAATTTTATTGTTCTCAAAAATAGTTCAAAGGACTTGGATGAAATTTATTTCAAAATCAAAATCGTAAATTAAAATATTTTTTTATCAATTGGGTTTCTATAAGAAAATCTTATGATCGTCATTATAAATTTAAATTTACCAGGGTTTCGGAAAAAAAGGCCAAGGTGACGATTCCGAGAAGAAACCCCGAAAGAAACTCAGGATACTATTCTTTTATTTAATTTAGGTATTAATTATAATACCTGGATTAACATAGAGGTCGAGATGTTGATGACGGTGACGACGATTACCTACTTGATTTTATTTGACGACACCAGTCTCATCAAACATGATAAGTAACCATGAAAGAGTCCTACGAATACATACTTAAGTATAATTTGAATATTCAAATTGAGCAGAAACCAATAGCTGGTTCCGTCCTCTCGCTTTGATTCTGTTTGAAGGGTTTAAAGTGTGGAATAAAAACAGAGGGTTCCGTGAAAATGGCACTGTTACAACCGACCGCAGGCTGTCGTTTGCTGAAAGTTGCAAACAGAAAAGGTGTTGAATATTGCCGCGGTAGGTACGGTTAGCTATAAAAGTTAGTAAGTACTCTTGAATGCTAGTAATTTATTTACATTTGAATTTTTACTGTGCAGTGCATATTCAAAATGGATCTAAAATCCGTTTTGAATTCTCATTGAAAGTTATAGTTTTGTCCAAATTTAATTCTAAAATTACACTTGAATTATTAGTATAAAAACACTAGGTACATAATTTTTACACTAATATTATTTAAAAAAATGGTTATAGTTTTAACTCTAACTCTTTAACTCTCCGGTATAATTATAGTGGTATAACAGTCCACCGAAAATACCGAAATTCTAAATTACAGACAGACATTCCATTTTTTATTTAGCCTTAATTCAAAGTACTTGTGATCGATATTAATATTTATTTGTTTAGATACTTGTTAAGATTGATTACAAAATAAATACAACAAAAAACACGTACGATGTTTGAAATTAATTATGTTTAATGGAGATTTGATAAAACAAATAAAACTTTATTAGAACACCGTTAAGATCAATTGAAATTGCGTGAGAAAAAACGATTCCAAACTCGAATTTAATTTAAAACTCGTGTCATATCTTTTGTACAAATAATGTCAAAGAAATTTGTACCTACATAGCGTTTATATTTTTTATGTGCACGCCTCGTTGTGTTTGATTGAAACAACTTTGTGTTTAAGATTCCGTGTCTTAATGGAAAAGTTTGTTGATGGAATACTTTTTCTTGGCTCTAGTGTATTGAGGCCGAGTTTGCCGTCGGCTCTTTGCTTTGAAATAAATCAGAAGAAATGACGCCGAGCGCGTTATAGCAGTCAGCATCTCACTGGGTGGCCTCTGTCAGACGCCTTCACGCTTATTTCATGTCGCGATGCAACAAATAAAACCTATACGTTTCACGTGGAAATAGATTCTCCGAGAAATTATTAAATGTTATCATTTACATTTTAATATTAATTAACTGTCCGTGAGAAAATTTATTATAGGTTAAAAAAATCTTTATTTATTTAAACGTCGTAATCCGTATGTTTTTTTTAATCTGTAGTTTCTTACAGCAATAGGATGAATGATGCAAGATTATTGAGTTTTTTTTTTTTTTTTATTTTTTTTTATTATGATCTGGCAACGTCGTAGGTGCTACAAGCGCGCTGCCAACAGCAGTAGGTAGTTAACAATAAGGATAAGCATAAGCAAGATGTAGGCAAGTTTTAAGCAATAAGTGGAAAAATTAAATACGTTAGTTACCTTATAAATTTCATACATATTACAGGTATCCATTCACACCTTACAATAAAAATTAATATCTTAGGAATTATCGTAAATTAAAAACTACGTGCGAGAGAATAAATTCAAGCAGCCTCGCATCAATGCGACGCGATGGTTAGATGTTACATCCGTACTAATCTAGTACCTACTAATATTATAAATGCGAAAGTTTGTATGGATGTATGGATGGATGGATGTATGGATGGAAGTAACTTTTTCACGGAAAAACTACTGAATCGATCACCATGAAATTTTGCATACACGTTGTCTGGGACACCAGAAAGGACATACTTAGGGTACCCCTTTTATCCAAAACACGGACGAAGTCGCGGGCACCAGCTAGTTTAAATCTAATTCATACTCGACGCAACAATCTGATGCAAAAAATGTAGGCATATATTTTATATGCTCTACTATATATTGCTTGATATACTTATATCGTGCGAAGCCAAGGCCGGTCGCTAGTTTAAGTATAAATATTAAGTAATTAGCCGATATAACTATTTAATTTATGAATGATTTTTTTTCGCGATCAGTCGAAAAATGTACACAGTAAATTTAAGTTCTCTTCCAGATATTTTATTGTTGCGGCAGGATCATATAATGCAAGTGCGTTGATTCCAAATCTGACTACCGCGAGACGTCAGACAAATTGATTTTAGATTTTCTCGACCACGTGTCGTAAATACGATCGAAATACATTATTTGTGGGATCCATAATTTATTGGATTTGCACATGGAGATCCTATTGTAGTTGTGATGTAAATGCGACTTTAAAGAGCACACTTTCCAACTTGAGCAGCTTACCAATTCGATTCCATGTATGCTACGTATTTCCATGATTACTCATTAGTTATTAGTCGTAGCAATACATAAAAAAACGTGACATTTCTGAGATATTATATGATATTATATGATTATTTATATCTATTTAGTATAATTAATTTCTAAAATGTGCAGAATATGTGACATTTTCGCTGGTTGAATTCTTGTATTTACCTACTGACCAAAAGCGAAAAATATTTTTCTATGAATACATCTTGGCTATAATGTACAATGGTACCTATAAGGTTTTCTAAAATATTGGAATATGCTGGCGTATATTTTATTATTTTCGTGAGTTCAATAAGTGGCGCGAATGTATTGCATTTTTTGTCTTCAGTAAGTTGAGACAGCAAATATTCCCAAAAATTTATTACTGACTTCTCACTATCTACTTACGGTCGTACAGCTTCGTTTTTATTTCGTTTTATCGAGCGTAGTCTTTAAGACTTAAAGCTTAAAGACTACGCTCGATAAAACGAAATAGAAACAAAAGACAGCGAGCAGATTCTCAAGCAAAAACTAAAACTTGAATAGTAAAAATTAATTTCGTTTTTCCGTCTGGTTAAGCACATCCACAGTAATCGAGATTCTCAGTAGTTCATTCCAATGCAGGTTTTTAATTTTATTCTTTTCTTTGAATTTTTAACTCGTCGCTCGGGAATACGTAACAGGAAACATTTGAAGCGTGATTTTATAAAATTCTTATCAACTTTTTGATATTAAACTTGTATAAAGGAAAGACTTCGTTTGCGGCGTACCTACTCCGTCCGGGTTGTGCTTCTTTTTATGCATTTCAAAAGGACCGATCTAGATTTCTACTGGTAGTACAATACTCTTGGTATTGACCAGTTAAAGTAAAATTTTAATATTATGAGTCATTTATATTACAAAATTAGTAAGAGTTTGCTTTATTGAGCTCTTACAAAATTGGTTTTTGGTATTCTTTATGGAAAGTCTATAGTTCCACAAAATTATTTGCAGATCAACGGATATAAAATAAACCATGAAATGTTGGTATAAAAGATTAGTTTTTAATTTACTTCTTAGTTGCTATGCAAGCATAATAGAGGCGAAGAATAAACATTTTCACGTGTGTACAATACAAACACACCTAACTGAAACACGAAGCTTGCAAAGGTAAACGAAGCAAAAACAAGCGTTCAACAACTTCGGGGCAAAAACAGAAATTACATTATTTTTTTTCAGGTGAACAACAAACAGGGGTATAACGACTTAAAACAATTTGTTGAGGCGGCGCACTCGGAAAGTGTTAAGTGAGTTTGAAAATGTGAGGTAAAAGGCGCATCACGGCGGGCGTTCATTGCTCAAATTGAGTCAAACAAACAAAACCCATCGACAAGATTCTATCTTGCCGAGTTTAAGAGCAATTTTTCTCTTAAAGCCAAACAAATGAGGCGCCATTAGATGGAGTGAGAGCGCTTAATCTATTTCTGACGAGTTCAGTGACGCCGACAAAGACAAATCGGCATTAGCCTACCCACACGGCGCGCAAAGGCGTTCCACTTCTGTTTCAATTCCACTTTTATTTGCGGATTAACTTCTTATTAGTCATTGTGGGGGATGGGCCTCGAGCCTGCTATCACAAGCCTTATGAATGGCTCAATTATTTTGCAGATTCAGTTCGAATTCATCTAGAGAATTTCAACCGTTAGCGTCACTGTCTTATTTACATTGCATTATCTTTGCTTCATCTTTTGCACTTATTTCATCCTGTTTATTGGCTTCTTTTTTTTCTTTTACTTTAAAGTTATTCATTTTTACCAGATAGGCCTAACCAACTTTGTTCGAGCCAATATCATTATTAATTTTTTTTCTTTAACTGTCTAACTTAACTACAAACGTTTTATCTATTGACTTTGCTATAGTCCAGTAAGTTCCAATGTCGTAAGACGGTTTTACTCCAATAATCTTACAGTTGTCTTTTACTTGTACAATGTGATTCAATGGGCAAGTAATGGATTCTAGATCCTTTTATCATATTAGAGGCGCAAGCGCTCTACTATCCTCTGTAAGACTTTGGCGTTGCTAGTATTTTTATAGGGGATGATTTTCACCCACCATCAACTTTAGTATCAGACTGTGTGCAGATTTTTATCACTAAAAAGTTCTCTTACTTTTCGCATCTATAATTATTATTATCGAAGTATAAGTCAGATTTCATGAATAACAGTGTAAGTTTTGGCCACACAACGTTGTCTACTTTTTAATTTATTATAAACAGTCATGTAAACATAATAACAGTCTCATTAAAATAAGATTTCATCTCTCATTTAACATACTATTATTTTTATTATGTATGTCTTTAGTGATACTGAAGCTGGATTTATTAATAAACTGACAAAATATTTATGCGTCTCCACTGTCAGATGAAACGATGTTAATAAATTTTAAGTGATTAAACATGTTTAAATAAGCAGAGGTCCTTGTAGGGGATATTAATATCTTTTTAGTAATCATAATTTTCAATTAACTATTAGGTACAGACACATTTAAACAAGAGAGATAAACATATAAATGCAGTATTATTTCTTCTTATTATATAAAAAAAATATGGGTCTCGTTACCAGAAAATAAATGAATTTGAATTTGAATATAATATTCGCATTATAGACGCACGCGCTTATAGACGCATTCAAATATAATCTTAAACTAGTTTAGTTTTAAAATTTATCGCATACTAATTGCTGGTTAACCCGCACCAACCACATTAGTCTATTTAAAATAAAGCGTCTTTGCATTGACTTTTTGTTGGTTCTCATTAAATTGTAACACATTCTGAAGAAAATTAACAGTTGTGACAAAAACACTGTGTTCTATATTATGTCCTATCTGTAAGCGAATAGGGTGTAAAATAAGATCACTTATGTGAACGACCCGAACAGCATCTAAAACGTAAGTAAGTAAAAATAAAAAGAAAGAGAAGCGCGTATTTCAGAAACGACAAGTTGAAGAATGTCGAAATGTGTCATCTGTCAGTCGGTATTTAAAACGATATGTTATTCCGAAAGTGTCTCTGGATGTGGCCACGTTCCTCGTGTTTCTAAATAGTCGAAGCAGCTGTCTTAATGTAAAGATTACGCATTTTCTTAGAACATCCTATAAGAATTCCGACGTGTTTAATAACGTTTACCACTCAGAGTTTATGTCCTTTTGAGAGTTATAATAAATTTTAAGTGAAAGTGACTTCCGTTACTATTTTACACGCTAATAAAGTTGTTTAAAATTCGGTTAAGAAGATATCGATATACTATGTGTAGTTATCACCCTCGCTCTTGATGTAGGTATTTTTCAAGACGATCTTGAACGTCTTGAAAAGGGACTCAGTTATGATTATTAAAAAGGATTAAATTGTAATGACTGATAGTTAGATTAAGCTATGAAGATTTATCTATTATATTATATATTAATATATTATTTATATATTAAGATTAGCTAAAAAAACTACCTTTCATGCAAATTTGACGACACGTTTAGTCTAATGGCTAGTAACCCTAGCTGTTAACCAAACGCTCGCGGGTTCGAATCCCGCTAGGGGCAAATGTTTATGTGTTAACATTTTACCTTTGTACCTGAGTCATGGATGTTTGTATTTATAATATGTATGTATTTACAAAAAAAAGTAATGTATGTCGTGCATCAACTGTCTGGTATTCATGATACACGCATTAGTTGCTTAGTGTGGAATTAGATGGAGCTGTGTGAAATGTTTCAAGGTATAAAAAAAATAAGAAAATAATTGTCTATTGTTTTAATAAAATCAATATGAGCAACTTGAATGGCACTAGTGAAGTATCGAGACCAGACTTAACGTCAAAGTGCTCGCTGTCATTTTTTTAATGTCAGTCAGGTCGTCTTGATAGTAGGTGGATATCAACGCCTATAACACAAGCAGCCCCATAGGTACCGCAAGTGCGTTGTCGAATATAGTAGGGCTAAAAATTAGGGATAAGGAAGGAAGGGATAAGGTAGGGACTCATTGAAACACAACACCACGCGTGCTGTTATTAATTTCATGGTGGTCTTCTGTAAGGGGATGGTAACTGCCACCAGAAGGACTTCCTATATAACCTGCCACACTACTTCCAAAATTCAAACCAGAGCCGAATATGAAAAGTTAACTTACAAATCTGACCCAGCCGATAAATCGAAC
The DNA here is from genome assembly GCA_947623395.1 of Synanthedon tipuliformis. Lineage (NCBI taxonomy): Eukaryota > Metazoa > Arthropoda > Insecta > Lepidoptera > Sesiidae > Synanthedon > Synanthedon tipuliformis. The sequence continues at coordinate 9,018,755 of OX392407.1, read as the reverse complement.
CCGGAACCTGTGAGAGAGAGTTAAAGGCAAAACCTTAACCACTCGACCAAGGGGCTCGTCAAAATTACATTAGGCATGAAACCGTAATGGTTGATATTTAGAATGATTAAATATCGATATATCTAATCGTGACGATGTTTGTATTTATCTCTAAATAGAATAGATGATTGATAATTTAGATGATTTTCGCTGGATGGAAAAATAATGGAAACATAACCCTTTTTTACTTCCGCATTTTATGGTTAAAATAATAAATTTCTTTTTAAATATAAAAATATATTTTTTATATTTTTTTATTTACACATAATTTTTTTTTGTAAAATCAAATGTTCATGGTATGCTGTTAATAATCAAATATCCACTTTGAACCTATAATTATTACAAATCACATAATATAATAACTGTTTTATTTTATCCTCAATTTTGCTTCAACATTTTCAGATGCAGTGACGTAACGTCTATGAAGTAACTAGTAGTAACATGATTACTTCATAGGGTTCGTTAAATCGCTGTTGTGCCCGCAGTCGCCCGCGGGAAGAATACATAATAGAAGTGGTTCGACGGGAGATGAAAAGCAGCAACCAAATATAAACAAAGGGTGCTTAGTCGTTTGGTTAGAAAAGTATACCTTTCGAGGCAAAATAATTTTGATTTAATATTACTACATACCTACGTATTCAAAATGTGTTTGCAATCTGTTCAAAATAATTCTCGTATAGGTATATACTCGTACGTAAGTAGGTTCGTACGCAATGCTAGGCACAATAGAAATAATTTTCAAATTTAATATAAATAAATTGCCATACTTATTTAAAAACGTGCCTTAAGAACAAAGGTGATTTTTGTTTTTATATTTAAATTAATGCGACGAATGTATTCTTTATTCCTTATAAAACGTTGTGAGTTTATTCTTTTTTAAAACGAAGCCTTCGAAACTGACCACTTTCACATTCAATGAAAAGTATTAAGTATGTTGCATGTTCAGCAGTTGCCCTGAAATGTCTTTAGGGTTTGTTTACATTAAAAACATAAAAGCGAGTGAGTATAAAAAATTCAGCAGCCTTTGAATTAAAATTTCATTTTAAAAGGGATATTTTGAACAATACGATTTTGTCGTAGTTTTTATTATTACTTCACCAACTGCAAGAAAAGTGATGATTAGTATTATAACTTTTCAAGTACCTAACGCTAATTGTCGAGTAAATGTTACGAGTATCTTGTTTCAATTTCATTGAAATACCCATTATACCCATTGAGTAATGCAACTCGAAGATGGTAAAACTCGTACGCTTTCTTACCGGTGACTTTAAATGGCGGTTAGCCTACTTGACACCTTACTCAGAGATGGTGAAAGAGGTAAGGTAAGAGGCCTTAAGTATGGTTAAAAAATACCGTATGCTATGTTTATCTTTTATATTTCAAAAGTTTTAGTACTGATATTTAATTTTTCTACTTCTATCACTGAAGACACGCCTTTAAAACCGTGAGCAATAACGATTTTCCGCAAACTCTGTCAAGTAATAGCTGTTACGGCTTTATATCGAGTGCATCGTGATTTTTGCTCGTTATGTTGCTCTTGAAATCCTATAGGTAGAACGATTTGATAATAATGCTCCAATCGTTGTATGAGATTTTTGGGTGCAGTTCTATTCTACTTAACATTACAGATTTTATTTAAAAAAGGCAAAAACTGATCGGGATTAAAATTATAGAATGTATCCCGTCAGTTGGTTTGTTACTAAAAAAATTTTTAAAGTTACTTATCTATACTATACTAAACAAAAGAATTATAACAATATTATAAAGATAAAGGATTCGTACTTTTGTTTGTAATGAATAAAGATAAACTCAAAAACTGCTAGACCGATTATAAAAATTCTTTAACCTATAGAAAGCTACTTTATCAGCGGGCTATACCTTACAAAGTTACGCCGACGAAGTCGCGTGCAATAGCTAGTATAAGTAATATGTTTGAAGAAATATCTTTCGGAATTCGTGTGCATTATATTTTAATTAATTCTATAAAATAGTGAAAAAAAGTACAAGTTTTGAAACTAACAACAGTCAATAAAAATCAATAAAGGAATTATTAGTTGAATAAGGTAAAGAAGTGTAGTAATATAGAGAACAGTCAATAGCAATTTAAATTTTCTTATAATAGGTGATATTGTAACGGGTTCAGTCGGGCTGACTGCAACACCTTACCCACCGACGTGGGTAAGGTGTCAGCACAGTCAGCAGAGCATGAGATTGAGAAAGGAGATAGATGGAGTTTTCTCTTTCTTTCTCACTCTTTTACCCAGGGCGCCAACCACGTAAGAGTCCTACCGATCAGGGATCTATCTAATGAAAAGCTGGTTGAAAACTACATACATTTATTATAAATAATACACAAAATATACAACAGACAGATTCCTAATTCTAACCTTAACTTACTCTTATACTATGACTATATATATATACAAATCAAGTGGGAGTTCAGTCTGTACGTTGTTCTTTTTCTTCTTAATGTTAAGGACAAGAGTTAAGACACAATTACTCTTCACTAGAAAGCACTATCACATGCACACCGTAGTGTGCAGTCACAAAAATAATCAAGAGGGTACCTTATGCAAAAGGTGGCCGTCGCTGACGCCGTCGAGGCTATGCGGTGCGGAGAGTGGACTCAATAGGGTGCCTCACCATCCAATGCCATCAACCACACCGTCGACCTTCAGGACTTCGCGTAGCTACTGTAGACTGCTGGCGAGCTGCTCACCGATCACTTATGTGATCGTCAAAATATCGTCTTTAAGGTTTGCGATTTGTTGGAGACGGAATTCGTCACCAACACCAACCGCTGCAAACGATGCTGGCTCAGCTCGAGTAAAAAAAATCAATTTAAAATGCTACGAAGCTACAGGGCTCTGACAATCTGTCTTAAAATTTTCCTTTTAGTTATCGATGCGACCGTTCGGTGTCAGATCCGCCGACCAAGAGTGCGATATCTTTTTCCGTCACCGACACTTTTCTTTGTTTGTTTTTATAAATTTCTTCGCACCCTACGGATGCGAAAATTAGCTATTTTGACAACCGTTCTCACTGTTGTCTCTTACTATCTAGATGTCGCTTTCAATTGATTCCATAGACTAATATGGAGATATCCATAGATCACGGGTCGCACCACTACTAATGTTTCCCCTCCACAATAGAGTACGCTAGTGTAGATTACGGGGATCTGATCATTCCCGTAAGATACGCCAGATGGAGCTAAATAATACTTATTTCTTAATCACAAATTATTTATTATGGTAATATTTTATTATATCTATTTTTTATACGTTACAATATAAGTATAGTGTTTTTTCATGGCGGACTCTTTTAAAAGTGTGGCTACTGCTGTAGTACCTATGCCTTGTAACTGCAATATTGTTAAAGGCGCGATATTGGTAAAGAATTGGGCGAATACTCGTATCTCGTAGGCTTTATCAGTTTATGGAGTGCAGAATAATCTTATTTTGGTACCAAGGCAGGCATAAACTTACGAATATCTAATGAATGAATTAGGCAGCAACGAATTAAAACAACTTAGGAAGTGAAATTTCAGAGTTCAGTTATCAACGAAGGTCTGACAAGGGTCGAGTCGAGCAGTCTGTCCATAACTTTTTAAGATTATGAAACCCTTCTTAACTGGAAAGTTTTGAAAGTAATTTTTTACAATAAAAAGTTAATAATCTTAATTAGTAATTAAATTAATTAAGGATGAAAAATGGAATATTGTTTATCTACACTGTGATTTATTATGGAATTTTATGACAGCTAAGCTTATTTAATGTTTTTTTTTTTCTATTTCTACAACAACAATAATCCCATATAATTTAATTAAACATGCTATATACACCTGTTTAGGACTGTAATTATTCTTATACATGTATTTTATGGTTTTTACTAATTTCGATCTGTGTACTTTTATAATAAAATATTTAAAAAATCTTTTGAATATTTTATTAAAAACCATTAACTGAATCTATCAAATGTCACTTATAAGCTTTATAATATAACATCATTTATTTATACTTCAACCATTAACTTGAAATGTATATTTATTGCACAACGTGTCCGCATTACAGCAATTACGTTTGTATCCAAATTACTTTTAGCAAACCCTCTCACAGTCCATTAATAAATTTGCGAAATAATTTATGTTTCCCATTTAATTCGCATCTGGATTATTAAGCTTATACAAACTATTGTTTTAATATTAGCAACAGTAACAGCTAAAATATAATTAAATCAAAACCTCATTGTTTGCACGGGCGATGAATAAACGATAGAATAGAACAAACAGTTGCGGTAATAAATCGTGGCGCACGCCACGCACGCGTCTAATCGCAAACCAACTCAGCTAACAATGGTCACAACACAGTAGATGAATAAGTATTATTTTAGGAAATTATAAAAAAAATAAGTTACTGAAATATTAGATTAGGTTAATGGAAAATAAGCTTGGGATTAAGTCAAGACAATACGCGAAGCGAAACTTTCACGTTGGTAGCGTGTTGAGATATAGACTATGACTAACTCTCTGACTGAAAGTCTCGATTTCTGCCAAAAGCAACTCAGCTAACAATGGTCACAACACAGTAGATGAACAATACTAAGTATTATTTTAGGAAATTATAAAAAAATTACAAGCCGTACCAACACCAAACACAACACTCTTTATCTTCTGTAAGTTACTGAAATATTGGATTGGGTAGATGATAAATAAGCTTGGGATTAAGTCAAGACAATACGCGAAACTTTCAACTTGGTAGTGTGTTGAGATATAGACTCTGACTATGACTAACTCTCTGAATGAAAGACTCGATTTCTGCCAAGAGCAACATCAAAACTTTGAAAGTTCTTGGAATCGAACTTCTAAAATAAGCATTTATGAGTAGTGTCTGGAAAACAGGATTCCCTCTCTAGTCCATAATATGGAACCCATAGTAGTAGTTCAATTCCACTAGTGCTTAGTCTGTAACCATACGATTGATGTTATTGTGTGGCGTAAAATTGTAAAGACCAACAGATAAGTATCAAAAGACTTCTCTCATTCCTTGCGGTCACCTAAGCATTTAAAGCATTTTGTATCATTTCGTAACTGTCTTTAAAATCACTCGTACTCTTGAAAACTTGTCTGCTAAAATTATGAAAAGAAAATGAAGAAAAAAATTATAAAAGTCTATTATTATTTTTGTTATATTTACTATTTTTTATTAAACGTATGTAACGTTTAGTAAAATGGCCAAGTTCGGGAAAAGATAATAACAATGAAATACCCCTAAAAATATAAATAAACTATTTGAGAAGAGAAAATTACCTGCACATTAACTACTTGCAATTCTTTGTTTCGTGATCAAAATGAAGTACTTTTAGCGGCATCATCATCATCGCTTTAATTGGTAATGGAACTTTGAACAAACGATGTAATAACATAATAATAAAGTAAACAGGCATTATACCGACATTTCGTAATATATGAAATTCTAAATTACGCTTGAATGTTATTTTAGTTAACTTTAATCTTAAATTAATAACCGTTACTCTAAAAGTAACTTACCTTATTAATCATAACTTCAATAACTTTATCATAACTTCAAATGAGCAATTCTTTATATCTATACGAGTATAAAAATTTGTTTCACGTATCTCGGAAACAGCTCCAATCCAATAAACAAAACGATGATATTCTGGTGTTGCTTCTATTAGGAGGCGACAGTTGCTAGCCAACTATTTATTAAGTGAACCATCAGCCTGCTTGCCATAAAAATTACATAAAGAAAAAATGGAATTACGAGAAAGGTTGTCAATTCGTAAAAATTAAAAATTAATTAATTAATTTATTATTATTATTTAATTATTAATTAAATTAATTTGGTTTGATATTAAGAATTAGCTGTTGCCCGCGACTTTGTCCATGCCCCTATTTCTTCGGTATTAAAACATGTTGGCCAATACGAGTATTTACTGCTCCTGTTTTTGTCAAGTGTTGAATTTTTTATTAACAGTACTTTTTCAAAGTAAAGATACCCTTGACCTTTTCTGTATCCTTAACAACGTGTATGCAAAATTTCATAATGATCAGTTGCGTGGTTAAGGCGTGAAGGAATAACAAACAAACAAACTCACTTTCGCATTTATAACGTTAGTTAGAATTCTATATAAGTAATAATTTTTAGACAATCAATAAAATAAATGTTTTATTTGAACTAGTGCTGCAAAATTTCTATGCAAATAGGTTGTCTAGTTAGACATTATGTTTCAAGATAACTTTCATTAGGTACTTTCACTGTGGCCTCATTTAGGTTTCCTTTGAAGACTTTGGTTTATTTGTAATCACAAATTACGTCCATAAAGACAGAAGGAGTGAGTGCGACACGCATCGAAGCAAAAGGGGCATATCGATTGCGGCATCCGCGACGAGACAAATAAAGTACCCGGGAACAATGCTCGAGGAGTCAGTGAATAATTTTAGCGCGACTCTCGTGGTGAATGCGTCAGTAAACGTAACGTGGATATAAAGTTTACACATTTTTTTTATTTTTTTAATACGTTATGTTACAATAGGTGGCTACCGTCGCCCTAAGCTGCCACTAGGTACTTTCCACATCCATACCACAGTCAACTTTACTCGAAACTTCATTTCCAAAGTTGATCCTGGCGGAAAATGAACCACTCCACTCATCTAACGAACTTGCCAAAAATTAATATAAAAAAAAATTACTTAAAATTAAAGTCCTAAAAATATCTACTTAAAATGCACGACAGAACCCAAACTTAAGTATTATATAATGCTTATCATTCCTGTTTGACTTTGACAGTAATTTTAAAATTATCATTATTTTAATTTTTGTACACTGTACAATCTGAGTACTAACTTTGAATAACACAGAATGATTTCCAATATAATATTCTAGGACACGCGGCGTTCACAATGTCTTCTTCCTTTGCGTTATAACAACATAATCTGCAGAGGTGCAAGTCTGACTGTAATTCGATTCTGCCTTCAGCCGAATCCTCATCCATTCTGGGCTGACATAATTATCTCTATGTATAAGAATGTATATGTAAAAAACAATAAAAGAACTAATGCGATAAATAAGTAATATATTATATATATATATATACCTATATAGATAAAAAAACAAAACACATAATGTCATTTCCAGATAATTCCAGTTTTTATTTCATCGTAAATAACGCTATCTTTACCGCCCTCCGGGGAAATAATGTACTGTCCCGCGTAATATACTGGTGCGCACCACAATTAGAGATCCACAGAATTGCATAATTAGAGACCATTAATCGATCCTGTAACACAATGTTCCTAAACCTACTTTGTTTTTAAAATGTTGATGTGATCCAGTGAACCAGTCAAAATAGTCTGTCATGATTATTGAAAAACTCTTTAGAAATGTACCAAGAAGTCGAGACAACTGGATTTTCAAAATGTTATTATTATTTACACTTATTTAATTATTTGGGTTCACGTCAGTCCATTTGACGCGATGGACTGATCATGAGTTTCGTCCATAACAATAATGTGCAAAATAATGCTTTTAGTCTGAACCCCACGTTCGCAAATCGGAAACGCGTCGGAAATAGTTTTGGCCAAATTCACTCTTTTTGCTACACTTTTTTTGTTATCACCACAACCCTGGCTACAGCATTAGGTGATCATTGGGAAGAATAATGATCGTAAATGGCAGGAAATTACTGAGGTACCTTATCGTTCGATTCAATAAGCCCAACGATTCTAGGGGAGCGAATAATGGAAGTGCAACTACAGCTATTCGCTTGATGTTCCTTTACTGACGGCGTCTATAGAGTAATTGCCGCTTATTTCAATACCCGGACCTTATTGACACATTATCTGTCTTTATTGGACCCGTGGATAAAGTTGGTTAGCATTTAAAAAAATCTTAATTCAAAACTAACTCCCTATAAAACACCTAAATATACATAGATAATATTTATATGGAAAATTCTAAAGAGTATAGAATTCAGTGAAAGAAAATTCGTCTATTTGGGCTAGGCTAAAATCTCTTTCGAAGAGACATAGCTTTTTACAAATATCTAAATGTTGAACATGTGTATAATATAAGAATTATCAATATAAATATCTGCAAACACTTTAATGTTTAATATATCTGCAAACACTTCAATATTACTTGGTGTTATTTATGTCTGAAGGCACCTGTAGACAAGGCTACAGGTTTTAAGGCATTATCAACATCATCATCAGCTTCCACTGCTGAATGTAGGCCTCTCTTAAGCCTCCCCACCACGCCATCTTCTGTCCTTTGCATCCAGCCGCATCCCGCGAAGCCTTTCAAGTCGTCTGTCCACCTCTCTGCGATCCGCTCTGTGACCGGCCCTTTGCCATTTGATCTTGCTAATTCTCTTGCCTATGTCGACAACCTTGGTTCTTCGACTAATTTAAAAGTTATTAAACTGAAATTTGTAATAGTTTAAAAGTGTTACACTTTAAAAAACGTTACGTCTTTGTTGACAACTCGTACGAGCCATTAACGGCCTACACCTGTAGGACTCGTATAAAAGTCAATATACGGCAGCTGGGAACGAATTTAACCTTCAATAAAACGTGTGCCGCATAAGTTAAGCCGAATCTTAAGGGAACATTTGTTCAGTAAAATGCGTAACGAAATTGCGGGTGCGGAGCGCCATTGCTGTCGTTTTTCGATCACTCGCTTCACCCCCAACACTTAGCCTTCCCTTTTTACCAATTTCACATGCTTTCTTCACACATCAATCTCACTATATATGATGTGAGTACTCCATATTGTGCTCAGACTGTCACGTCGTTAGCTCGAGACATGCGAAAATTTAAATTTGTTTTATTTCTTGTATAGAAATACAAACAACTCGAGGCGAGAATATTGAAAATCGTTGTTACGAGTACCTATATTTCGTTTAACTAAACGTCTCAAGTGGTGAGTAATTTTTAGTACGAATATTTATACAACTGACTATTATGTTGTTATAACCGTGATGATAACCTTAGATCACATCATAAAAAATATATACCTCAAAATTACGCCTTAGAAGGCGAGAGAAATGTATCTTTTAGTTAGAGTAACAATAAGAAAGTCACATTTTCATTAAGTATACGTTATCTCTGGTACCCAAACACAATATTCCTCGCAAGAAGGCGACGGCGTGTAGCTGTGGGCGCTCGGGAATACCGCCGCTTGATTAGCTCGGGCGTGGAATAGCCTGTTTATTTATTTATTTATTTTTTATTTTTATTTTTTATTTTTATTCTGAACAACAACCCTACAGCAAAACAAAATAATATACAATAGATATCATATTACTGCTTCATTGCCAGTTACAGGGCTCTACTGTGTAAGACGTAAAAAAAAAAAGAGAAAATTACAGTTATATTACCTAAGCCTAACCTAATTAATAATTCTAAACAACGGGGAAGGGATGCGTGCGTGCGTGCGTGCGTGTGTGTGTGTGTGTGTGTGTGTGTGTTTGTGTGTGGTTCCATTTAATTATCTTTAAGTGTATTCGCGACGCTGCGCTTGAAAGATGTTTTGGGGAGGTGGAAAATATCTAGGTGCGTGAACTTATCGTTATAAGTTGAGGGCAATCTATGGTATACAGAGCCAAGGTCGTAATTTGTTCGTGATAGCGGAACGTGGAACAGTTTTCTCCTTCTACCACGCTTGGTCCCGGCCCGAAGCCGCAACATTTGAGATAGGAGTGCCGGACAGTTGAGCGCCCCAGAACAGATGTCGTGGAGGAGCGACATATCAGAGACTGTGCGTCTGTCCTCCAAAGTCATCAAGTCGTGACGCTGTTCACCATAAAGATTTTTGGGTAAACGTAATATTGTGTCGTTACGGTAATAGAACGGTCTATGACGCTCCGCGCTCCTATTCAAGCTAACTTTCTATTTAGTCCGGGGTAAATATTGTCACTGTGAAACACGAAACAGTGTCTAACATGAGGTCGAAGGGAAAATCGCAAAAAATATTTTAATCCGCCAATAGATACGAAAAACAGAATACCTTTTTAAATAATACCTAGACCCTGATAAAATGAAAAGTAAGGGATAACTCCTGTGTCCCTTACATGTCAGGGTCAGAAACGTACTTGTATCCATTTTGGCTTTGCTTTTATTTCTCGGCGACAGTAACCTCGAATCAATAGTCTGTATTCTATCTTCTTCTTCTTTATATACTTTTATAAAAATGTTAAGTTGGTTTGTGTGCGCTTGAAAAACTCAAGAATGAGTAGACAAGAGTAAGTAAGAGTAAGATATGGGAAGAGGGTTAAACGGGGAAGATTTTTTATATATAAAAATTGCACCCGTTATTAATAAACTATTAATTATTATATTATATAAACCCCATTATATAGTTTATTATCTTAATACTAGCTGACCCGGCAAACGTTGTTTTGCAAAAATAAAAAATAAAAATTTTTGGCCCACCCTTATCACTTACTTAGGTGTATAAAAAATATTTTACGACAATTTCATAAAAATCGGTCAAGCCGTTTCGGAGCATTTTGATTACAAACACGAGAATTTTATATATTCATAAATATTACAAAATTAAACTTAATTAAATATTAAATTCTGTATCATCACATTAAACTCTTCACACTAAGGGTAATTTGAGTGAAACAAAAGGCTTGTGCCTAAAGTAGAGATATTCAGTTAAATTCGTTTATGAACGGGACGGACGACCCTTAGCTCCGAATTAGAGGGACCCTTTTGATGAGTGATCCTCATGAACTCTGCAATCCCTATGCTATTCTTCTCTGTGGATTAAATTGTGGAATTAATAACACTATAAATAAGTGAGATGAATGAAAATGAAACTAATATTGCAAATTTATTTGTTTTATTAACAATAAAAAATTGTTATCACTATCACTACATAGTATAAAACAAAGTCGCTTTTTCTGTCCCTATGTCCCTTTGTATGCTTAGATCTTTAAAACTACGCAACGGATTTTAATGCGGTTTTCACTAATGGGTAGAGTGGTTCTCGAGGAAGGTTTAAGTACATAATTTACTAAGTTACGCGGGCGAAGTCGCGGGCAGCAGCTTTAATTTTATTAACACGTAACGTAATTTTATAAACTATAATAACATGTAGTGCCATCTGTTAACAGACTTTTTCCATTATTCGAAGTGAGATTAGATGAATTAGAGTACTACATTGCTTCAAACAGAATTCCCTAGATGGCGTTGTAAATTTTGCATACACGTTGTCTGGGACTCCAAAAAGGACATAGGGTACCTTTCATCCAGAACGCGGACGAAGTCGCGGGCACCAGCTAGTTTTCTTATAAGGGCAGAAACCACAACATCTAAAAGCATTATGTTAGTACCACACCTAGCTGTGTAAGGCAGTTTCGAGTATAACTGATTGCACGGAATATTGTCGTTGTACATAAATAACAATCGCCAAGACTTTATCCTACTGTAATGTGTATATCGATAGTTTTCTATTATAACTTGTATTAATATATCTATATCTATACACATTATATATTAAAATAAAGTCACTCTTAGTTACGTTAGTTTCTCCGCTAACTTTTTCTAAACTATGCTACGGGTTTTGATACGGTTTTCACAAAAGGAAAAATCAATAAACGAGAAAAGTTTGTGCAGAAAATTTGCAGAAACATGCAACAGTATCATGCCGGGTGCGATCGTTAGTTATCGTCATTATTGAAGATCTGTGGAACGTTCATTACCAGTAGTGCGAGTACAATATAATTGCAGAAGAAAATAGTGTAAACAAAAATCTACTAGTGTCTACCAGTTATTTTTAAATGCATAATGAATACGTAATATGTTAATATTGTAGAATTATTACATTTCAATTATTATTGATAATATTTCAGATGAATTCAATTTAAAAATAATAAAAGTTTTTTTTTTTAAAAACTACTTATGATGAACCCAAAAGAAATTATATTATTTATGCTAGATTATTATAGAAGAATGGCTTATCGTGGGAGAACAGGTCTTTTATTTCTTGTTTATCAGTGCTCTGTATGTCGTATTACGTTAGTTAAATCGACCACCCCCCTTGATTTGGTACTTATCTCATTGGTGAATCTAAATTGAATCCTGTTATGGCGAATGCACACCATAAAATACCCCTAAACTAGTAAGCCACTATTCCTTTCGATATCTTCGTTCGCAGATCTTTGTGTGAGATTAGAATGTTAAGAAAAGGGGCCCATAAAAATGCCAATGCATTTTTCTTATTAAGCAATCTTAACTACTTAATTTGATTAGAAAAAATCAATGAGCGACGATTAAGACTTATATTTTTTTTTCTTAAAACAAAAAACTATGCGCTACCATATTCTTCTTAATTTACATGTAAATATCAAAATTAAATGTTCTTAAAAATTCTCAAGATCAACAATTCTTAATTTCTCTCATTTTGCATTTATGTTACCCATCCATTCTGTTTAGTATAAATTATTCAATTACTTACAATATTTGATCGTTTGTTTGTCTGCGGACCTTCGTTTAAACCAAAATGACAACCAGTCCTATTTACAGTAACTACTTGATTTGATTTTGTAAGTTAGGAAGGACTTTCATTTATTTCTACACCACAGAAATGATACTTCTTTTGTAATTTGAGTAGGTACATCTATAGGCGACAGCAGCCACATACCATCAAGTGAACCTGCCAAGTGTAATATGTCAATTTTCAACTTAAAAAAAATAGTGCATCTAAATCAGCATGCAAAATGTGTACATGGTATCTACATGTATACTTATTTTTAATACAACGTCGGACTCGCCCACCCCCGTCATTTGTTACAGTTGTCGCCGAAAATGAAAGCTTTTCTATACAAAACGTCTCGCTTCATGGCTCAGTAACCACCCATGGGGCTCTGATGGATTATCATAGAGAACAACTAGCTTTAATGAAATATAGCTAAGTGTACAAAAATCTCACGGCACGATGTCACGTTTCTCTCATAAGTATTAAATGTCCTTTTCCCGTAATATATTTTTAGATCGACTTCACTAATACAGACAATGTGTTAAGACGCCACAAACGAAAACAGATGCATGAAAACAACGGTGAGATTTCAACTGTTACTTATAAAAAGAATAAAAAAAGAGTATGATTCAGGTTAGTGTAGGATTATTACAAAATTGTACTAATTTATGGACAACCCTATAAAAGCATCACATTATTAATAAAAATTTAATCATAACATTTAATTCTTTAGTCCACATATTAACATTCGTGATTTTGACGTTAATTTTGATGACAACGTCTACCTAATTCTTTTTTTTTTAATTTAAGATATATTGGATATATAGGATATATTCATTTATGATACTTGAATTGATTCATTTATGATATTGAATGAAAATTGACAACTTCAAAAATCTTTTTTATAAACGTTTATAAAAAAGATTTTGCTTTATACTGTTATTTCTGTTCTAACATGTTTACATAAACGACACAAATGGCATCCGGTACCTCTTCATGCAACCTTGTCTATTTATGATAAGTTACAGAAAGTTCTACAGTTTTAGAACACGTTGAGGTATTTTACATTTTGTTGTTTAATTCCTGTTTCCAGATATTTGCATTGTTAGGGCCTAACTTCATTATCTTGAAAACTAACAAAATTTACAAACAGGATTTCTTTTTCACATGAATGAGCTTTCAAAGCCATCAAAATATCCACATTCCATTCTCCATGTCCGTCTCATTGATGAAAAGATAAAAGTTTGATTTGATTCGAAGCTCAATTTGTAACGGAATTTCAAAACTTTCGATAACTTCGATGGACATAGTTGGTATTAACTTTATACTTACTATGTTGTGACTGTCTTATTTAATACTAGGTGTGCCCGCGACTTCGTATGCATGGTATTCGGTAGAGCCTGTAACTTTTTTGTTTGTAAACCGATTGGAATGAAACAAACACTAAATATTACGGAAAGCTTGCTACAATACATCCGTGGAAACCGCATTAAAATCAGTTAAGTGGTTTTGAGAGTTTTTATTAAATGTATGAATATCTCTTCCGAGCGACCTCTTCCACGTTTTTAAATATTATAATAAATCACATAAAATATATATATATAAAAATAAATTACAAATCTATTAATACCTATACGTTAAATGAGTCAAACAAATATTAGACAATTCGCATGGGGTTACTTGTATTTAATAAATTTCAGGTATGCGATAGGTGCGTTCTCAAAGCTATAACGCTAGTCCCACAGGAAATAAGCCAGGGGTAACGTGTCTGGCGGCTGGGGTTGGTTAACTTTTAGAACACATTGTCAGCTAACACCAGCTTTTATTATTTTCCTGTTGTGTTTTCTTGGAAATTATATTATATTGTGCAATATTGCAACTCTTTAAAGACGTTTAAAGACATGTGTATGCATAGCTAGGCATTTCTTTTATTCAAATGTTCTGCACTGCGTCGCTTATTTTACAGCATTCTCTATTATACCGAATTATACTTATTATTATGCTACCTAATATAAATGGAAACTGTCAGAATGTTGTCAGGTATACAGAAAATGACACAGGGTACCTTTCATCCAGAAAAAAAGTAAGCGGATGAAAACGCTATCAAATGCATTACTTTAAAGAGAAAACAAAAAAAATGTGGTGAAAACAGTGCAAAAGCACATGAAAATCGATTGACTATTAATTGATGTCCGGTTAAATAATACAAACAGTGTATTGTACAATTTAGAGATATTAACTTTAATTTAAGCTTTAAGCTTAAATAAGTTACGAGTGTTCCACAATTATGAACGTTTTCCACGCTCATAATGACCGGAAAATGCATTTTCCACATCTTCACTGCCGAGTAAGAATTCATTCATTCTTAACACGAAATCTGCCACATCTCACAAAGAATTTTAGGTTATTTCTCTCATTTCAAATTCTACGTAGACGACTAGAATCGTAAAAAGCGGATTATACTCAGCGAGCTCGCGTGGCGGATAGAATTCGTGAGAAATAGTCGACTCGGCAATATGGGCTGCTTTATTTACTCTTCGCCACTAAGCTGCATATAATGAAAACGCACTGTCGGGGCGTCAAACGACGACACTAGTAAAAATACTCTGTGTACTACGACCAAACAGTTTTGAAGTTTGAAAATATAATTTATTTTAACACTTTTTTTCAAAATTGCTAATTATGTATCAGTCAAATATATCTCGGAATTAGTACAGGCTTGTAAGTAACTTAGACTACGTAGAAGTACTCGCCAACTTTCTTGTTTTGAATACTTTTGTACTTACTCCTACATGTGGTTCTGTTTTGCCAACTTTTATGTCTTCATAGAAAAAGTTCCATGTTGTCAAATAATTAAATTGCAGGATATTTTATACTTTTAAAAATCTTTAAACAAGTTGAACAAGTTGGTCGTAAAGTCCGCGAGCGCAATTAGAGTAGATACAGTCATATTTATCAAAGTAATTCATTATGTAATGCAAAAATATGTATTCTCCAATCTCCACTTCATGACCATTGTTCTTAGTAAAGTACTGAAATATGTTCTTTTTTCTAGATGTTTTTTTTTTTCAAATTATATACACAGACCATTACAGTTCATCGCTCTTTGCAAGAGTGAAAACCGTTATGTCCATAGAAGATTGTAGCTACATATTATCGACAGATTAAATGCCTGATGTCATGAAAAAAAAATGTTTTTTGCTCTTATAATCATGCATACGATCAAAACTTAAGAGTCCACGTACATAATAAGGTCTCACACTGTTGCTTATCCGTACACGTCTCGTTTCTTGTCAGTTGTCGCACATGACGTCGACTCCCTAGCTGGTATTGCGTTTCCGAAACCTTATAGTTTTTGGGTGATTCTTATTCAAAACACACTCTCCTATTTCCGAACATATCTATTTGTAAAATGAAAATAGAAAAAAAAGATCAATCACAGGCTTATTGATATTTTGTCTGATTATTATACTTACTTAGTTAACTAGTTTAAAACGCATCCATTTCCTATGAGAAATCAAAAATTATATCCGGGAAGCGCTATGAGGAGTCCTAGAAACAGAAAGTTCTAGTTTTGGCGTATTTGTTGTAAAAATTAGGAAAAAACTCATAAGAAATACAACAATAATAAAATAACATATATTAATCAAACAACAAAATATAAGTAGAGATTTGATTTCCATCTATAGAGGTTTGATGCGTTATTTTATTATCTTCTAGCTGATGCCGGCGATTTCGTCAGTCGATAAAAAAATACCTCTGATATATTATTATCGCTGTGACGACAGTAGCGCCCAATTTTTCATATTTTGACGATCCCTCGGCAACCTGACATGGACATAGGCCTCCCCTATAATTTTCCAAAAGGACCGGTCAGAATAGTCTGGACTACACATATTTTATACACACATATGTATATATATTGCCATCTCTTCATTTGAAATCATGCGAACCAGACACTAAATATTAGAGTCACAATAAATAATGCAACAATAAATCGGCGTCTTTATTTGAGCGGAGCCCGAGGCCAATGTGCTAGTTCGCTCTCATATATCTACTCATAAAAATATTTTATTTTACTAGCTAATAAATGACATCAGCAAATTCAGTAAGACAATATGAGAGGCGCTCTATGCATCCGCTTCCTCATTTTATTTCCTCCCCTCGCAATCATTGTTTCGGCTAAGAACGGGGGCGCCAACTCGTCGCTTCTGCCAAATACTCAAGATAATAATATTGCCTTGTTTTTGTTAAGCTCTGCCATTGCTTGTAGCGTAAATGTACTGCTAATTGGATTGGGTCGTATCGGTTAAAGGATAATAAAATTTTCGCGAAAGCCTCTTCGAAATTGGAAGTTGACGCTCTCAACTGTATAAACATATTTAAAGTTGAAATCTAGCTGAGCAAAAAGCGTAGCGTAATATATTTTTGTCGCGTTTCTTTATTTGCAAACATCCAAATCCTTATTGTTCGGTCCCCCAAGTGAGCACGACTAGATTGGTTTTACTCTTTCACTCCTTCTAAAGTTATTGTTCTATGGTTTCACGTCATTTCTCAACGTCATATATATTTGTTACAAATGCGAATGTTCACTGGGGGTGGACGTAAGTGTTTTCCATTAACCATTTCGTTTTGAGATCATAAAGATAGGTTGACGTTTCATTACGCATATTCACTACACTTTGACGTGCATTCATTATTTTACTAAAGATTAAATGGATCTTTTCTCTTCGCTGAATATCATTAGTCTCCGTATCTGTATCAGACACGAACTAAGATACTACTTCAAACATATATATACCTAATACTGTTTAGTGATACTATTCTTACTGAAGTGATACTAGGGTGGGATAGTCTCATAACTAATAAAGACAATTATTTAAAATCATGTAGTCTAATAAACAATTTTAAAAAAAGGTACGTACGACGTAAACAGTTGATGAATGTTAAAAAAGGAACGTCTCAGGTTGTTAAGAATTACTGGTTGATAAATGTTACTACGATTTAAAAGATTATATTATGTCTGATAACTTAGTGGATAGTTGTGATTAATTTTTTATTTTGTTATGTAATGTTCAAAAAAAAAAATTTTTTGCACACCCCAAAGGGTAGAATGTAGCGAGCCTAATTCATTGTAAAACCATTGTAATTACCTATATTCAGCAAATAAATTATAATAATAATTATTATTAAATTATTCTAATAAAAAATAACTTATTCCTCTATTACTAATGATTTCAAGTAAGTAGTTGCAATGATGATGGTAAAATAAAGGGATACCCGAAAATTATCTCATAACTTATCGACTTTTTTTATTGAAAAAAAAAAAAATTGTCAGTATTTGTTATGATGAATTAGTCACACTTCATGTATTATATATTATCATTCTATATTTCAGTCTGTTCTAATAAAATTTCAATTTCAGCGTGAAGTCAACCACCAATAAGAAAATGTCAAAAATCGTCCCTTTTTCTGTAAAAAAATATTGTATGTTCTGTTAAATTGAAATAATGCAGATGACAGATAACAGAATAAAAGTGACATAAAAGGAATATTCCATGATATTTATGAGATTTGAAAGGAGATTGAAAGAAGATTTGAATAAAGTTTCTCTATATGAACGCCACCTATCTAAGTTAAAACCTGTTAAATTAAAACAACGCATAGACTGAGCACAGTAATTCTATTATAAAATGAATAAAAGTATTACAGAAGTAATATCGCGCTTCGATATAACGTTTGAATTGAATTTGGCTAGACTCTTAACTAGGCCTTAACCTATTGCGCTTACACCTGCAGATATGAGGCGCTGTAATAAAAATTCACCGCACACTCAGAAAATCTCTTTGAAAGAAAATATTAGGGATTCCGTCTCCGATATTTACTTTTGCCCGTTAAGCTGCAACTAATGAAATTTGCTGTCGGCATATTCTTGTACCAATATTACTAGGGTTTGCACTTTCACACTAAATCGTATGGAATGTTTTTTTGTGAATTATCCACTGGTAGGTGTAAATAAAAGGGTAGGTAGAACATGGTCAAAATATGATAAAAAGAATTTTAAAGAGTGTAGTGTCAGGACACTGATGGGTATCGCTGTCATTTAAGAGCCTGTCTAGCGGCAGTAACACAGAAGTCACAACAGCACACGTGCTATTATGTCACGTTGAACTTTTGTAAAATTAAATTAAATGCAATATATGGGTGAATATAAGACTTAATTAGTTGAATATCATTCCTAAAATGTAATAATAGCAAACAGCACACATTTATAATTAAACTTTGAAAAATATTGTAAGACTTTGTTCATTTAAAATAATTTCGTTTCTTGGAGGAATTGCGGTTTCTCGGTTTACATTGTGAAAAGTAATAAGAATGGAATAATTCAATCAGCGCTTCCCATTCAAACTTTTGTGCGGCTAAAGGGTACATCCTAAGAAATCTTTAAATGTAGCCAACTGTACGTATCTTTGAGTAAAGGCCCCTTCAATCGAACAATACGACGGTTCAGCCTAGTGGACATCTAACGCTTGACCAATTTTCCTTTGTCCGAATGCCTACGATTGGGGAATATCAAACGAACTGCTCAGACGGTGCTGATTGGGGACTTTTTTTATACATAAAAACCAATTGATTTTAAGTAGTTCACTGAACACCACAGCCGCTACCCTTCACTTATTTTTCACTTAGAAAATATGTTTTTGTGAAAGAATTTGTATAAGGGCGAAACGTGATTGCCTTATATTGACGCATTCAAGTAAATCTTGAAAACATTTTTGCTTTCAGGCGAGACCTAAAAATATTTCTCGACTACATCAATGAAGAGATTATTCTCGTCTACATTTTTCCCTTTTATTTTGACTCATAATTATAAGCAGTAGGTAACGAATATAGTATTTTTGGAAGATATTATTGTTTTTATTTTACACAATATCGAACAAAACAAGCTCCAAACTTCGTCTGTATATTTTGTAAATATCCTCAAACCCTATTAACTTTTGCGAATGTATTATGGTTATCAATTGCACTCACTAACCATATTTATTCACAAAATTTCATTGAATTCATTGTATCGTTTCGGATATCAGCATGAAATGAACGAACATTGTAAACAGATCATCACTACATATTTTAAAACAAAGTCCTCCGCTGCGTCTGTCTGTCTGTCCCTATGTATGTTTAGATCTTTAAAACTACGCAACGGATTTTAATACGATTTTCACTAATGGATAGAGTGGTTCTCGAGGAAGGTTTTAGTATAACATATAATTTACAAAGTTACGCGGGCGAAATCGTGGGCAGCAGCTAGTATTTTTTATATATTAAGACTAGCGATCCGCCCCCGTCTTCGCAAGGAGTTGAAATTTTCAAAAATCCTTTCTTAGCGGATATTCTTTTTTTATTTTTATGTTAAGGTCGGCAGACAGGCTGACGGTCTACTACTTGATGATAGATGGCAACCGTCGCCTCTAACATAAGCAACGTTACAGGTGTTGCAAGTGTCCTGACTACAGCAATCAAGCTTAAGCAGTGTTTTTGCCTTTGTTTGGCAGCGATAGCCACTTACCATTAAATTTATTAGACGTCATGCTGTCTTAGGATTAAATATGTAATTACGCATAAAAATAAAATACCGAATTGAAAAAGTAACTAAGTAGGTACACATTACTCAAACCTTACCGGAAATCGAAAGAGATTCGATGAACGAAATTGTAAAATTTAATTAAAATATTGATTTGTGATAAAATGAATTTTCAAATAAATATTATTAAATATAATTAAAATATCAGACGCTTTATTATAATTAAAACCACATTATTACAAACACACAAAACGATTATCAGTTTCACATTACTCTCACCGCAACATGTATTTCGCAGCTTTAAAAATGAATTAATTCAATTTTAACCCTTTTGTAGGCCGCAATAAAACACGTACGTATACAAGAATTCAATAATTTATTGCCAGAAATGGTAAATAACTGTTGCGGCGCGGAAGCCTCTAATTTTCCAGTTTTGTAGGCGCCGTGTATATTTATTTCTGTGAATGCTCAGTGGGCTTTGTTCTTCTATCCGCGAATTAAGCTGGATCCCGTCGAATGATTTATAGAAGCCACGCTCATCCCGGTTTATTTACGATCCTCGTTCCGCGGAATAATTACAAGTCGGTGTAAACGTTCGTAAACGCGAGAAGAAATTACCCTTTAATGATCACTGCGTAATTGTGCAAGGAATGAGAACACCTCAAGGAAAAAATATCGGTGCCTTTTAAGAGCGCCCGCCGTAATGAAACTAAGTTATTTACCTCCTATAAAGAAGCTAAGTGGGTGTATCAATTAAGAGCCAAAGAGAGTTTGCATATTAAAATTGGCTGCTTTTACGTTAAATTTATTTACCTAAGCTACGATGTTATCTTTTATTTAATTTTTTTTTTCAACCAAGTATGGCAGACAGGCTGAAAGTCGTATGCTGGTGACTATGTCAAGATAAGGCGAGAAACTAGATAATTTGTATATTTTATCCATTTTACACTGCAACCTGAAAACACCTTGTAATAATAATTATTATTATTGGTCTTCTTTATTAGGGCTACTCGGTCTGATTTTCTAGGAGTTCAGTACATTGCTTACTGTACAGTACAGTACAGCCCAGATTGCTGAAATCCAAAATGTCTGAAATGGAAATGGTCATGCCAGACAGAATGCCTTTATTTTAATATCTTCATCGCAGTGTAACAGAGCGCTCATGTGATCCATTTCCTACTGCTGCTTACTTCACTAATCTGTGTAACACACGTCTATGAAACGAAAAAATACGATTTGATTCACCGGTTTAAGAGATATATTTTATTTTTATAGACTTTGCTGATAAGTTCTTTGATCGTTAGGCGTATGCGTTCACAGATTCACAGACGACCAATATAATCAAAACGTTAACTAACTTCGCTGGGCCCGCTGGCTTTAAAAGCCATAAATTTTTCAACATATGAATATCTAATGCTCACACAAGCCAACGAAAAACACATAAAACAATTTTTGCTCACGTTAACAAAAACAAAATACTGAACGAAATCCGTGAACATTTCTGTTTATGTTGTCCACAAAAAATGAACAAAGTGTGTTACCCCTTTTTGTATGTACGGTCGCGTAGCCTATTGTTGCTGCGATCAAGCCTACATTCATGCCTCGTCTAACGGGTGCCATGAAAACAGTCAAATTAGTCCAATGTGGTTTATTTTTCTTGCTATAATTTCATATATGTTTTTTCCAAGTCAATATCAATTAGTAACGACAGGCGAATATGTATGGATTGGCTTTTTGCTATAAGTACCTTTTTTTTTGTCGAGGAGAAATCCGCTTACAGATTCCCTACCGCTGGCTAGGCGATAGGGCGATGGGGGTCGCCCAGCACCTGATGTTAGGATGTTAGCGGCACTAGGAATACCCACTAAAACTCCCCGATGCCTCCTTGCCCTGTGAGCGGGGTGAACCGGGTTCTGCCGAGGCACTTAACTCCGATCCACCCCCAGGGCAGCCTAGCCACTACGGGCTAGGCTATCGCCAAAGAAAGGGATTGCCCGGAGACACCCAGGCAATACCCACGCGAAGGGGGGGACCTTGTGCAGGCACACACAGCTAGCCAACCATGTGCGCAAGGTCCCCTTAGACCATCTGCAGAAGGCGGGCAGCCATCTCCAGACAGCCAGGCTCTCAAGAAAAGTCCGCACTCAAGTGCAAGCACTCGAGTGCGGAGAACACCGATGACGGGAGGGAGCCCGCCACTCATAATCCGCACACATACCTCGTGTGCGGAACAAACAATAACATAAGGCCGCACTCCTTAGGAGTGCGGCCGACCTCCAACTGAGAGACCCGCGAAGGTACTTCCCGCGAGCGCTCCGCTACGGACTCCCGATTGGGAGCCCGCTCGGAACGCTCGGTTGTACGCCTCCTTAGCACCCGAGGCCGGCCCAAGGCCAAGGGTGAGCCCCCCCCACCGCGACAAGGTCTCGGCGTACCCAGGGAGGGTTGCTATAAGTACCTACAGATTAAAATGACGAAAAAAATCTTTTAACTTTTCAAAGCGATAGGTAGGTACTGCAAAAAAAAAACGAAAATTCAGTCAACCGTTAAAAATATTAAGAGAAGTGTTGTTAAGAAGTGATAATTGTTAATAAAGATACTTACAAGATAAGATAAGATAAGATAAGATAAAAATATGATACTTACAGATTAAAAAAATCATATTGATCTATTTTTATTTTATGATCCCATAAAGTAAAAGCAAGGCTGTATGGAAGTGACAGCTGTACATATAAAATATATAAATGATAAAATGCAGTCGACAATGTGTTAGTATATTTTCCTTGTTTTTAAGTTGTTTGTATTAGATTTTGGTTGCACACGTTTTCATAATAATGAGTGAACTGAACAAAACTGATATGAACCTTATTTTAGTCACGCAAGAGTTTTAATGACAGACCCATGTGTTGTTACAAACGTACATTTTTTCACTAAGCAATGTTGTTAGAAAGTAAGTACTAGTGAAGGAACAGAGCTCTATACGTAAGTAACGAATATTTATCACAATAAATTACAGCTTTCGAATATATGTACACGTATATATCACGGGTACAAAGAAATTGCTTATCAATTGAGTGGAAGTCGTCTGCAGTTTTCAATAGCAAGTGAAGTGCATTAGCTCTCACTCAGAGGGCGTGTAATCGTATTTGCATTATAAATTTGCTCCAACACCCACCAACATCTAATGGCCTTGTACAAGCCGCGGTAAACAAGGTATAGCTTACATATTCATAACAAGCAGTAAGGGAACTAATAAAATTTAATATTAACGGAAGATGGCAATGCGAGGCGGTCCATCCTGTCCCGTCGGATAGACAGTGCCGCCCCGAGCCCAAGGCACGTTTGGTACCCTCGGTCCACAGACCCGGTACGAAGATGGCGAGAGGTCCTCGGAAACTGAGAGGGATAGAGGGATGGCGTTTGCGGAATGTCATAGAGGGTCATCGGCAATTACCAAATCGAGACCCATCCCCATCCCGTTCATACAATTTTTTTAAACTCCATACAACTTTTTTGGACTCTTCGAAGCGGGATATCTCCGAAACCACCGGGGATAGAGGGGTGGTGTCTTTGGGGCATGATCATCTGTGGTGGTGATCCGAGTGCCGGGATAGGTTTCATCCTCCCATCGCGCCCCCTTCATCCCGCCTCCATACAAAAGTGGCATTTTCAGCGAAAGGGATGGGGATATCTCCAAAACCATCCGGGATAGGTGGTCGGTGGCCATGGCGCGTTTCCATCCCCGGTGGGGTTCTTCTTGAGGGCCATCCCGATTTTCGGGATTTCGACCCCTTCATCCCGCCTCCATACAAATTTTTAGTTTTTCGGAAAATATTTTTTTCATCTGGAAGATGGCATTTTGGGGCGGTCTATCCTACACCGTCGGATAGAGAGTGACGTCGCGAGCCCCATACGATTTTTCCACCCTCAGTCCACCGACCTGGTACAAAGGCGGTGAGAGGTATGCGGAAACTACGAGGGATAGAGGGATGGCGTTTTCGGAATGTCATAGAGGGTCGTCGGCAATTACCAAATCGAGACCCATCCCCATCCCGTTCATACATTTTTTTTAAACTCCATACAACTTTTTTGAAATTTTCCAAGTGGGATATCCCCAAAACCACCGGGGATAGAGGGGCGGTGTCTTTGGGGGAAGATCATCTGTGGTGATGGTCCGAGTGCCGGGATAGGTTTCATCCTCCCATCGCGCCCCCTTCATCCCGCCTCCATACAAAAGTGGCATTTTCAGCGAAAGGGATGGGAATATCGCCAAAACCATAGGGACAAAGACGGGGTCGCTATGGCGAATTATCAATTCTCGGTGGGATGCTTTCAAGAGGCCATCTTGGTTTCGATCCACCGACCTGGTAAAAAGTCGGCGAGAAGTCCTCGGAAACTAAGAGGGATAGAAGTGTGGCGTTTGCGGAATATCATAGAGGGTCATCGATAGTTACCACCGGACCACTCATCCCCACCCCCCGGGACCGTCGCCCTCCCCCCCCACCTCCATCTATCGCCCCCCCTCCGTACAAAATCACACCTCGATGGCGATTTTGCACCTATAGAGGAGGGCCGCAGCGGCGGCAACGGTCTACCAGGGCACCGAAAAAGAGAAAAATTTTCTCGGTCCACCGATCCGGTACAAAGATGGTGAGAGGTCCTCGGAACCTGAAAGGGATAGGCGGGTGTAGTTTGCGGAATATCATATAGGGCCATCGGCGGTTACCAAATCGAGACCCATCCCCGTCCCGTTCATACATTTTTTTTAAACTCCATACCACTTATTTGGACTCATCAAAGTGGGATATCTCCGAAACCACCGGGGATAGAGGGGCGGTCTCTTCGAGGGGTGGCAATTTCTCCCAGGGGTCCACACCCCGGGATCGTCGCCCTCAACCCACCTTCCACATCGCCCCCCCTCCATACAAAACCACACCTCGAAGGCGATTTTGCACCCATAGAGGAGGGCGGTCGACCCGCCGCGGAGGGTCTCGAGTCGAGGGCCGGACCCCCCGGACTCGAGGGCCGCAGCGGCGGCAACGGTCACCGGAGAGCCGCGAAAGTCCATCCCACCAAGACTCAGTCACCCCAAGCCGCCCCATCTCACCCGTCCATCCCAGTACGAATTCGGAAACGGTTCGATATAAAGCCGAAATACCGCTGACCGAACTACTCACATAACCAACCGGAAAGGAGAGTAGGGAGGTCTAATTTTTTTAGCCGGTCGTAAAGACGGTCAAAAATGAGGAATGGGAAAAATTTGGAAAATTCGATCCACCGAGGTGGTAAAAAGTTGGCGAGGTGATCTCGAAAACTATGAGGGATAGAAAGGTGGCGTTTGCGGATAGTCATAGAGGGTGATCGGTAGTTACCACAGAAGGAGTCATCCCCGCCCCTTTCATACATTTTTTTTAAACTCCATACAAAACAGGATATCTCCGAAACCATCGGGGATAGAGGGGCGGTCTCTTCGGGGGGTGGTAATTTCTCACAGAGGTCCACCCCCCCGGGACCGTCGCCCTCCCCCTCCTCCCCTCCATCGCCCCCAATCCATACAAAATCAAACTTCGATGGCGATTTTGCATCCATAGAGGAGGGCAGCGGCGACGGTCACCGGAGAGCCGCGAAAGTCCATCCCACCAAGACTCAGTCACCCCAAATCGCCCCATCCCATCCGTCCACCCCTGTACGAATTCGGAAACGTTCGGAAACGGTTCGATATAAAGCCGAAATACCGCTGACTGAACTACTCAGATAACCAACCGGAAAGGAAAGTGTGGTGGTCTAACTTTTTTACCCGGTCGCTCCATGGAAAATATGGAAAATTCGATCCACCGAGGTGGTAAAAAGTTGGCAAGGGGATCTCGGAAACTATGAGGGATAATAAGGTGGCGTTTGCGGATAGTCATAGAGAGTGATCGGTAGTTACCACAGAAGGAGTCATCCCCGCCCCTTTCATACATTTTTTTTAAACTCCACACAAATCATACAAAACAGGATATCTCCAAAACCACCGGGGATAGAGGTATGATTTCTTTTAGGGATGGCAGTTTGTCCTCAAGCAGCAGGTCCGTCCCCGGGATTGAGTCTTCCGCCCCCCCCCCCCCCCCCCCCATACTGTAAACCCCCCGACCGTAACTCGGAAACGGCGTGACGCAGTCGGGTTGTGTTTGGACTCATCGGAGACGTCTCTTCGAGATAAAAAATTTAAACCTTCCTCGAACCCCCTCGGCCGTAATTCGGAAACGACTTAACGCATCCGGGTCGTGTTTGGGCTCATTTAAGACATCTCGGAAAGACAATTTTTTTTTAAGTAGACCAAAATTAAAAATTTGACAATTCCGGTCTACTCAGTGGATCATGGTCAACCGTTACAGGTAGACCCCCCGTCTTGGGTATCATTTGAAAGGTCTCATCGAGGGTGACCTATTTAGACCAACGCCTCCCCCCCCCTCCCCTCCTTATTTAGTCCCAATTATAATTACACAATTTATAATTAATCAATCAATCATCACGATTTACAAAACAAAGACCCAAAATCAAACCAAAACAATTAGACATGGCAAAACATAACACAAAACAAAATACAACCGCGCCCCCGCGAGCTGCTTGCAGACCGCGGCAGCACGCAAAAACTAGTATTTTTATATAGACCAACCGATTTTCTTACAACTCAATCTATAATAGTTAGTTACAATAATAACGATAGGTTAGTTAATATAAGATGGGGTTTTGCTCACTTTGCACACAACTTTTGACTATTTTTATAAAGGGATAGAAATCTTAATTACGGTCGACGGAGACAGTGTTGAAAAATAAATATAACTTTATGTATTACAATGACTTTTTTCTTTAGACATTCTAAAAGGTATACTTTTAGAAAACTTTAAAGACCCTCCCACTACTTAAGTACTAAGGTATATAGAGCTCAAGAGAGACAAAAAAATTAATTAAAGGTCTAAAGGTCTCACTGAAAAAATTAAAGGTTAATGACAATTTTATGAAAATGTTACAAAAGTACTTACTTAAATAAGTTAGCCAAACACTGACAATACTGTCACTAGCCAACACTTCAAGTTATTATTAAATAACTTGAATTTTTCAAAATAATAAGTACGTACCTACTACATTAACTGCCACTTTTCATGCTGTGGCGCTCTGGCTTGCCTTTGAGATGCTAGTTCCATTTCAATAGTATTTGAAAGGGTGATTTCCATTTCGAATGTGAGGTTTGTACGAAATATTTTTGAATATTTATTTTATTAGCTGAAAATGAAAGAAGTGAAAACTTCTTAAGGCAATTGGACTCGTCATGAAATGTAATGTAACGTAACGTAACCGAAATCTCTGTATATTTTCCGATATTAATTTAAAATGGGAAATCTGACAGCATATGAAAGTAAACTAATAATAACTAATAATAACGCATAATAACTAGATATTATGATAACAAGGATCAATATAGTATATGCTCTGACCAATAATCTAGTTTCATATCAACAGAAAACCTTTTTCTCTTGTATTTATTGCGATCCATAATAATCGTATTTATCTAATTCGATAATGCTAAGGAAATTTAAGTATCATATAATTATTTTTGTGAAACTACGTTTTCACTTCTGACGTGCAGTCCTACGACTGACATGTATTTTTTTCTATACTCATATAATACAAAACATTAAGGGATTCACAAAGGCGAATGACATTGACGATTTGACCTTCACAGATATGACCTTTAGAATGTTTATATATGTCATACTAATTCCGCACCAAAAACACAAACGTAATCCACACCTCAACGCAGTCACTGAGACACTGTAGCTCCATATATTTAGAGTTCCGAGGCGGCGGAAACAATTCAACAGGCCTGATAAATGTGGTTTTTTGTACTTTTCATTAAAACTACATTAAAAAAAAAATCAATACATTTTTTTTAAATGATATTGACTTATTATTCGGTGTAGGAATCATTTGCACGCAATAAACCGTTTTCGCAACAATTTTCAATATAAGTCAAATTCTTCTTATGTTCTAACTTTTATTGTGGGGTTTCTACTACTTCGATGGAAATTCAAAACAATACAATTTGTTCTTCACGTGTTTAAGTATAACATATATTTTTTTCAAACCAATTGCATCGACAGTTTCTTCTAACATATTTTTTTAAAAATGCAAATTTTTAGGATTGGCGTGTGTTTACACCTTAATAATAATATTTGTATATGAAAATCGTCTATCATTTACTAAAATTAAACCAGGAAAAATTATTCTTTGCATTAACCTATAGTAACTTTAGCTTTAATGATGATGTTAGAATTTTTTTTATTTAATACATTTGTTTTCTAATATCTCATTTTCTGGTTCAATTGTGAAAAAGTTAAATTTTCTTCTCTTCTATGTTGCTGAAAATATTTTCTATGTTCCATGTTTCTTTTATTTAATAAATATCAATAAGTCAAATAAGATCAATAAAACTATCATACGGCCTCTTCGAGTCTTCTTTACTTCGGAGGGTATTCTTCGCAATTGATCATGCAACTGTTGTTATAATTTTTTTTACTTATACAAATAACATTATAGTTTTGCTACAATACAGGTATGTAGGTCAAATTTAGTAAGTACCGACATCAGTAATAGGTACGTATACCGTAAGTCATGGCATCCGCATAGCTCAGAATGTTGGCACAGTCAGTCGGTTGCGGTCACACCTAAATCCGCAACCATTTTACAAGTAGATACTCATCGTTATTGTGTATATTCTTAGTTTGTGAAAGGCTTAGTTGTCCTATTGTTACTTTGGCTAAAACAATTTGACTAAGGACACTTAAATAAATATTTATTAATCATTAGATGGAATTGCCCACCTTCTGACATTCTGATCTTGTTTCCTAGGCTTCCAGAAACACTTTGTTCAGTAGTTACTGAAATAAGTGCATCACATCTGCATTGTCGATAGTGTTTTCAAGCCATTATTTTGTTTCATACCTGGCGAGACATCAACTGATATTTGGTCTGAAATATCATATATATATATTTGTTTATTACGTGTTACGTGTTATAGACTGGTGCCATATCGATAAAATAAAAAAATCCTTGAGAATAAATAAAAAAATCCTTGAGAACAGAGAGGGGTAGGTAATTCTTAAAGAATTTTAATTATATTACTGTATATTATTCGTTTTCATTTACATCCAATGAAAGTGTAATGTCAATAGGTTTTCTGATACCTTTCAACTTCATTACTTTGAGCTTCTAGATACTTTACATAATACAAAAAACATATAAATCAGTAAGTCAGTCAATGATATTTCGCTTTACATAGATTTTATAGTCTAAATGGTGACTCCTAAACTGCATTACATGTGAATATCCCAGAATTTCTTTTTCGTTGTACAGCTGTCTTCTTAATCGCGTTTTCCTTCAGTTTTTGTCATCATCTTAAAGTCACTTTCAACTCAACTGAGTGGCTTCGCAAAGTGAGTTTTCATAACAAACACATTACGAACAAAACTTGTTAGGGCCCCACAAAAAGGCCAAGAAAACAGCTACGAGTGTTTGCAGCACGGAAGAAAGAAGCAAATCATTAATGCACCCTCGGCCAGACCCCACACATTCAGATAAGTAAGTAAAACAACTTTATTTGATGTTTGCGTCAGTGGACGACACGTCATGACACTAGGGGAGACGCATAGTGATAAAATGCCTCGAAGGCATTTACATGTCTGGATGCAAAGAGTATGGAAATAGCTTATTTCCATTGTCTCTGAGGTAAAAGAAAGATGTGTTGCAATAAAATAAAAGGTTCTCATCCTTGTTTAATAATATAGAGCTAAATATTGAGGACTAGCTGGTGCCCGCGACTTAGGCGCGTTCTGGATGAAAGGTACCCTATGTCCTTTCTGGTGTCCCAGACAACGTGTATGCAAAATTTCATGGTGATTGGTTTAGTAGCTTTTGCGTGAAAGAGTTACAAACATCCATACATCCATCCACCCATACATAAATCCATACAAACTTTCGCATTTATAATATTAATTTATAGTGTTTTAATACAGACGGATGTAGTGTGTGATTATCAAGGAAATCAAACTAAGATTCTAAGATTAAAAGATTTTAAGATTTATTTTGGTTTGTAAGTTCGAACGAGACAGATTGAAAAGTTCTATGATTTTTTTTTCTATATAAAGGTCATCAGACTGCCTGACGGTCCAGTGCGCTGAAGACCATAATAGGATTAAGGATAAGGAGTTGTTGCGAAGGGATAGGCAAATGTGTCATCCCTTACTCACACTAAATATAAAAGAACACCTCATGTTCTTATTTCACGATTTTCAATATTCATCCACCTCAAAATGCTTCACATACAACTCTCAGAAATAAGTAAGTTTAAGTAAAAAGTTGTACTATGTGTTTGATGAAGAGGGAGAAAACAAAACATTTTATATTGCTTGACACAATAAAGTAAACTTAAAAACCATCTCATAGTTTTTAGGTACAAACAAATAAAGTCCGGACATAATAACTCTCACACGTAATGTAACTCGAGTATTCCGCAAATGCATCTCGTTCGATAGCCCTATTTCCATCAAAACTGAGACCGCGCTGCATACATACAATGCTTCCTAAAGTACCAGCCATTTTTAACGTACCACTTAGAACACAAAGGGACTTTTATGGAACTTTCACTTGGTAACACTGATGGACGCGATTATTCTTGAGAACCTAAATCGTGCTACATTAGCCGGTCCAGTGCAGATTAAATTGCTAGGATTTGCCTAACCTGATACCGTATAGAAATTTTCCTGAAAATTTATACTGAAGTTCAGTCTAGAATCTGCCCCGCTGAGCCTGTAATTTCATTGCGACAAGCCAATGCGGATGTGTCTACAAATAGATATTTCCTTTTTACAACTTGTATTAAATAAATTGCGCCGCAAAAGGTAAGTATAGCCTACATTTTCAGTTACAATACATAAGTAGTATACATTATTCTTCTGCATTTTTATCTATATGTAAGTAAGTGTAGGTAGGTATTAGATACATACAAAAATCTATTTCGTATTAGCATTTTGAATTAATTTTAATATGAAACATTAATTTGTGAATGAAAATTATAAATATTTAAAATATTTTAAAACTTTTTCTTTTTCTCCAATTTTTTCTAAACAGAAAATCTGCAATATAATTTATGCAATATTTTTTTAAATCAATATAAATTATTTAGATACTTTAATATTATTGTATTATAAAGAAGTTCTAATAAAATAAAAGTAAAGTTTATGTATAATTCTAGTTCATATAAAAATAAAAAAAATGTGTACATAATAGTGTTTGTGAATTCGATGATTTACACGAAGCCACGTCAGGATCACTTTTCAGCGTGGGCATCGTAACAGCTGCCAGATGGCGTCGCTAAATCCATGATAATCCAAAATTTATTATTTGTTTGCTACCATTTCTCTATGATGCGGCAATCCGATGCATTACATTTCGCAAAAAAATCTACTTTACTAAAGGTGTTTTATTTAATTTAATTTATTCAACTATTTACAAAATTCCTTGATGCTTTCTTGTGGCAATAAACATTCTCTTATGTTATATTTATTATATTTATTTTTTAATTATTACATGGCCTCCAACGAGGCAGGCATCAAACAAAATCAAAAGTTGCTAATAAACAAAAGTTGCACATGACAAATGGCGCCGAAATTATAGGAGGCACAGCCTGCTGCAATAAAAGTCCAAAGTAACAGGTAGGGGCCTGTTTTATAAGTCTATTCGTATCTAGTGCACAACGTGCATTTTCCTCTGGTACAATTGAATCTATATTTGGTAGGCGACGGTAACCACCTATCATCAAATCAATCACTTTGTTATAAAAAATTATGTTAATTATTGAATAATATTGCTTAATTTTGTTGAAATTTTTTGAGTAAAATCTAAAATTGGGTATCTTTTTAGAGTTAATTTTTATAAAAAATATATTGTTCTTCTTTTATTTAAAATACAAACATAAGAAACAAAAAAATAGAAACATTGACGTTTTAATTAAAATAACCAAAAACTGATTTCCATACAACACTGATTGAACTTCTTTGTCCTATTAAATTTAATACGCCCGGCTAGTTGTTCCTGCACAATTATATTAACAAAATATTATGTGATATTTGTATTATGTAATATTTCTATGCTTAATTCCCTGCATTTGAATGGGCCCTATTGCGTGTGGCACAGATGCGCAAGTAAATCCATGCTAAGCCCGGACTTAGTACGCGTTGCTCGTGATGTAATCAAAATGGTTTTGCACTTGAATTACCTATATAGGTGTAAGTGTAGAGTATTTGAGTCTAAATTTTGTTCTAACTGGAATTCAAAGTCAAATATTTCATAAAATAACAAAATAATCTCTAGTGCATAGAAACAAACAGCGTCTAACAATCTTCATAATATTAAAACTCTACTTACAATTATTTCAAGACGCAGATTCTAAAAGCTACTCGTATATAGAATTCTTATTTACACACACATAATATATAGTGTAAAACATAAAACACACAATTTATAAAATTATTTTATACTTTTTCTGTAACTACAAAATTAATCAAGATATATAATTTAACTTTATATATGTACTTGGGCTTTATATATTTAATTGGGCAAAGAAGTCTAGGTATTTAGTAAGCCAATATCATACTTGTAGTACCTAAATAGCTAAATCAATTTCCCCTCACCGTCTACCCGAGTTTATCTTCACCAACTCCAAAGCTATGTTGTACATCTACACAAACCGTAATACACCTTGTTACCGATATTCCCCGGGGTGTTACCTCGTGGTTACAAAGTAAACTAACACCTGGGTAACCGACGCCAGGTTTAATCATAAGAGGAAGCATAAACCCCCTTACCGCAAATCCTACTATACGGTTACCGCTTCTGCTGCAATAAAGCGCATCACATTGTCATCTTGCATCCCTTTTATATCTGTGGAGAGAATAAAAAGGCTTCCTATTATGTATAGCAGCTTTCTACGTTTCTTAAACATTGAATAAGTAAAGGGGAATCTGAGGGAAATAACTAGAAGGTAAAAATCATGTTTAGTTTGCATTGTTTATATTTTTATATTTTAATTTAAAAAAATTCTTGAACATCGGGTTTTTACACTTATAAAATTCAAATAATCCTAAATAATAATACCAGAAAAATAAGTTGTTAAAAAAAATAAAAAAAATATAGTATTAACTTTATAACTCTTGTGTTTATAAATCTACGATTTTTTAAAATTTTATTATTATTCATTATACTTACTTTGTTACTATCTTTTGTAAACGAAATTGGGATAACCATCTTCACTCCGCTCTTCCTTGGTCGACTGTTTAATAATTATGTGGTTTATATAATAGTATTAGTAGCAAATATTAAAAAAAAACTATTTGAAAAAATATACTCGAAATCAAATAAATCCAGATGAATAAATGTGTCTTTGTATTTTTCATTATTTTTATAGGGATGAAAAACAAAATTCAATTACTATTCAAAGTCGAAAGGTCTCTGATGTTTATTTGTGGGAATAAAAAGATGCATTACGTGTCCCTCAATAGGGTGTTTCTGTATAAAACGAGAATTGAAAATAAGCAGTAGAGTAAGTAAACGTGTATTTTCTTAAATTGTCAAAATAAATTCATATAAAAGTGAATAAGATTTTAGACAGTTCAAAAGGAACTTATTTCGGCTAGCAACTCACTCGTACATTGGTTGTGATGAAATCTTCATGTAAATCATTTAATGCTTATTGTATCTATGTAGTCTTTAAAGCCTTAGTCAAAGTAACAATTTAAAACGATATCGAAACGATAACGAAGTTCGAAAACAATAAAATGTATGGGATTGACATAATTATTATGCCGTCGTTAAATCACGTGACACATCCCTTGCATTTTATTCTTTCGAATCGAATCGTACGGAGCGAATGTCACTTTTCTAAAGGCCCGGTGACGAAATTACTTGTCCGTAACTTCGTCCGCGTTGAATTAAAACATAAAAAATATAACGAGTGACGAAATAATTTATTCAATTTTTATTGCTGTTATAGCTTTGCAAGCCTTTGGTCCTTTTGGAGATAGTAGATACTTTTTATCTGTATAAAAGATACCCTATGTTCTTTTATATGAATTTCATTATAATAATTTCACGATTCATGATTCAATTCTATTAATTTTATGATGAAAAATGCCTCGATAAGAGAGAGGTTTCGAATTTCGAAGTGCCTAACCTTGACCACGACTGGACCAAGAATCAAACTGTTATATAAAAATGTGTGATTCAAAAAATAGAGTTATTTGTGAAAGAAAAGCCCCACAAAAGAATACGTAAAAATTATACGACGCTGTGAAACACAATGCATGTCAAGCACTGAATTTTGTAAAACAGTCTTTACAAAATGTCTATGCCGGTCGCGCTCGTAATGAGGTATTATGCAAAAGCTCTTTGCAAAGTTCTAACTAAATATTGAATTTAGAGAGAGCCAGTTCGTCAAGTCACACTACTGTTTTCACTTATATATTGTATATGATAGGTGAAGGTATCCTTAGCCCCTCGCTTGCACTACTCATGAATATTTGAGTGACGTTCTTACGATACAGAAAGTGGTGAATATGCGCTCTTGAGATATCTCAAACTTCCCACAGTTGAGTGTGATACTTTGAAATAAACATATTCACACACCTTATTGTGATTCTTATTATATCGCTTTGTATTCAATGTTCAATCACGCTTGCAACTTGACCGACGAGACCTGGATTCACTCGGAAGTAATAAGGAATAATGTATCTTTAATAGCGCAAGATAAGTTTCAATAAGTAGGTACAGTAATTTTCTTCACATTTACACAAAATTACAAAGCGACACTCTAATTCATAAAGTAATTTTTATTTTTAATTACAATGACCAAGAAGAAGTCATTAGACAAACATCGAACAACGATACCATGTCATCAAAGACACTTGCACTTAGCAGCACCTGTGGCGTTGCTTGTGTTAAGGCCACGGAAGCCACGTACCATCAAGTTGACTGTAAGTCTGACGATCTTAACATAAAAAACAATACCGCACACCCTTATTTCACGGTGGCCTTCTGTAAGGGATTGGCTTCTGCTGTCAGATAGACTACCGGTTCGGTGTCATGACGTCAGAGTTTCAAATAGTCAGACTTTGAGTTTCATAACCAGTTTATGACTGCGTTATGACCAGTTTATGTTGCGGGACCCAATACACCTTGCCACTACTAACAAATCTAATTTAGTACACATCCGAAAATTCAATAATAAATAAGCGTCACTTTACGTAACACTGAATTTATACGTTCCTAGAATAAACTAGACTCACGGGGAACGACGATGCCTACCCTGTCTGAAAAGTCTGAAATAAATATTACTTAATATTTGCCAAGGACCTATAAGTTCACCTATAAGTTTTGTTAAATTTAGGACACATAAAAAAAATTAAGTGGAGCTTTTTGGCAGCTACGATAATTTGCGACGACTTTTATGTTCCTTAGAGTTCATAAACATTTATCCTTTCCGATTCTACGCGAGGGTGAAATGCTTCGTAGTGCTTGTGAAACCCTGTTCAGATATTGCGTAATCGTGACTTTTCCTATGGCCAACCCCATTTTTGTCTACTTTTGTAAAACTTAGTACATTTTGAAGTGCCTAATCATGTAACTTATAGGAGTAAAATTGATTTTAATAAGCATGCATAGGCGCCCTTTTTTAAATATATTTAGGCAGAAGTTTTCCGGAAATAGCTCAGGCGTATTTCTACAAGAATAATTCTAAAAAAAAAAATATTCAATCATTAATGCAGGTGCAGGTGATGCAGGTAATTTCAGGTTGTGTCTTAAAATAGTAGTCACTTTTTGTTAAATAATATATATCAGAAAATTGTTAGTTTTTGCCTAACATTTTTAACACATTTTTTTTTTGGGCGCCGTTGTTATTCTTTAAAAATTTTATTGACTTTTTATTGTGCCAAAAGAAACATATTACTTATATGAATATGTTCTATTGTAAACATTCACACATATGAAACCTACAATATCGTAATAATATAAAACAGGAAAAAATATGAAAGAAATTTTTTCGCTCTTTCTTTTGTTCGGAAGGCTTACTGAGTAATAAAATCTTTTAGGTCTACGTAAACGACATTTCTATAAAGAAGTGAAACTAAAGTAATTTCAGCCAAACATGACTCTCTTTACGATCGACCGAACGCAAAATATGAGGGTCGTGTTGACATTTTTTATACCTGCCAATAAAACTAAATCGAGACAAATTTTTATGCAAACGTAATACAAATTTTGTTTATTCGAGAGATTTTTACAAAATTTATAAATATTATATATATATGACTACATACTTCTAACTTTATTTTTAAGATTTTTACTGTATAAAGATACTTTATTAAAAACCTCTTGAAAGCTATGCACTCTTAGTACTTACTTAGGTACTATTTTTAGTAAATTGCTTCTCCAAATAATGCGTTTCTTCTTATTTTATCTTTCTTATTAAATAAATTACTACTGGGATCTGGGATAAAAAAAACTCAATAGTAAGAATTTTATCTTTCTTATTAATTAATTACTACTGTTGTAGAAAAACTCAATAGTAACATTAAACGAAATTTTCGAAATAATGGGAATAAAGTTGTCCCGCTATTTAGTTTCATCATAATTTTGTAACTACAGTTAAACTACTGGTTATAGACCTATTCTGCAGACATTAACTGGAAAAGCAACCCTCGCCGTATAGAAGACCCGCTGGTCTTCTTAAATACCAGAAAGTGTGCTGTAGTGTTGAAGTCCATATTAACTTGAGGGTTTACCTATTTATTCCATCTTCCAAATGTTAATTCATTAAATATGTCTCACGGTGATTGTTAAAAATAAATTAAACTACTCAGATTATAGAAAATAAACCTTCTTTGTATTGCTAATTCAATACAAATAGTAACAGAAATAGAAAACTCAGTTAATTTAATTGCAAAATAATCTTGTGTCTTCTGAACAGAATTCCATTGAAGCCCAGTTCAAAATGTTTTATTTATATAAAACGAAACCTAATTCGCTTGAATAGACGATTACTCTTTTGTTGATATCTCCGAAAGAAAATACGGGGATTTTATTATACAAATGGATATTTCTAAGTTAGAAAATATTGATTTCAAATAACTACAAAGGTACCAAAAATTACGCCAATTGAATCTAAATTTGTCTATGAATAAATTTAATAAAGTTAACTGGCTAAAAAGAAGTAGGCACTATAAATCTTCTTTATAAATAAAAATCGATGTGTAGGTATAGTATTTTCCCTATGGACTCCAAAATCGTTTAAGCGATCACCTTGACATTTTTACTTAGGTGCTATGAGGATGATTAAGGCCATATCGATTTTCTATATAACATGCATAAGGTCATAATTATGGGCTTGGTTCTAGTCCTGAAGGCACTTTCGCACTATCAGTGGTCGTCGACGGACTGTGGACTGATGAGCTGCAGCCGCGACGCGACGTGCGGTTTTGTGGAAAGGAAATGGCTGACAGCTGGTGTCACTTTCTCTCTGCCTTACCTAACTACCTATTAGAAAATACTGAAAAGAAATATTTAGTGAGCTTCAGGGTGTATAAAAAAACTAATAAAAAAATATTATTATTTCCCCGAAAATTAATAAATTACAAGGAAAATCTGGAGTATAAGCTATTGGTTTTTTTTTTTCATATTAAATAGCTCTCTTTATTTCCGCATAAAAATTTCAAACGTTGAATATTACGGAGCAGTTTTATAAATTTTCGAGTAATTAAACACTGAGTAGTGCGATGCCTAGTTCAGAAGTACTTCACCAACCGTGTGTCTATGAGTTCGTATATTGAAGTTTATGCGCTGTAAATGAATTCGCCCTACGTATAAGGCTGTTTAATTATTCATCTCATTAGAGAAGTTTCCAGGCGTTCCTTAGCAAAGATGGCTGGGTAAAATGCACTGCCAATAGCCTAGTTTTCGAACGTCGGGTTCGCAAAGTTTGAGAATATGTGTCGTACAACAAACTTGGCTTAATGCCTTCCATTGCCGGAAGGCGATAATAATACAATAAGAGCAGATGCAAGTATTATTCAAACAAGTGTATTAATAACAACAAATATCTTCTCTTTCTTCTCTCTCTTCTTTTTTTTCTTCTCAGGATCGTCATCTTGGCTTTTTTTTCCGAAACCCTGGTAAATTTAAATTTATAATGACGATCATAAGAGTTTCTTGTAGAAAACCAATTGATAAATAAATATTTTGATTTTGATTTTGATTTTATCACATCATCATTATCATCTTACCCGTAGGACGTGCACTGCTGAATGTTGGTTGACGTCACTCGATGGTATTAACACATTTTCTGAAATAAATATTATAATATTGGATTATGAATATGGATTGAAAAAATATTAATTGCATAAAATACTTAGGTCACTGAAAGCAAATGAAAAGGTTATAGCGGACAGGGTTTTTGGCCGATACATTAACCTGCATTTTAGTTATTGAGTTGCCTGGTGAATCTTTATGTATTTTTATTATTATTATTTTTACTTTTTACCTATAAATAGTTAAGTTAAGTTTATTTAGTTCAATTTATGTTTATTTTTATGTAACTTACTAAATATGGGCTAATTTGTCTGAAATATTTTTTTATTATTGTAATTAATTATTTAAAAAAAATACCAAGATTAAAATTATTTTTATTCCATAAAAAGTTGATACTTAAACATGATGCTATTTCTAACTGAGTCGTTACGTTACTCATTGAAGGAGTTATATAATGTCATGGACAGCGGAACATGCGGATTTCGAATATGTCACGTCTGCCGAAGGGGACGTTTAGGGGACGTCAAAAACAAAACATAGTAATTTTATAACAGACTCCCAATATTAAATTAAAATAAGGGAATAAAAAATATATAATGATTTAATGCTTGTCTACCACGTTTTATCATATTTATCGATAAGTTTTCATTACTTTATATGTAATATTTTTAATACAATATAATCGAATTATTTTGTATTCGGTGATTTTGAAAAACCATAACCATAATTATGAATAAAAATGTCAGCTTATTAAATTTTCATAAAATTTCTTTTAATTATTTACTATATAATTGTGGTAGGTACCTACATACATACACAGAATATAATGCAGTACTAGTAAATGAAATAAATAAAAAAAATTGCACCTTTCGGAGGAACCAAAGAATATTTACATTTACCTACCGTGAATTTTTATGTATTAAAAACTGGTATTTTTTTTCCTAAAAATATTCAAAATGTATAATAAAAGTTGGTGGACATACGGCCCTAACATTGATGATCTTTCTTCTGTTGTATTAGACATTTCGCGACATACATAAATAAATCTTATAGTAAAAATGTTTCCAATTACGTAACTGTAAACCCTTTGCATGAGTTTCCCCCAAATTGAGAAACTCCCTAAATTTAAATTGGGAAATCGCGAATCAATTTACCATGAAAATGTGGTAGTGTATAGACGCGACAAAAGCAAACAAGTCGGAGGAATGTCACAGTATAGAATAACGTTGAAGTAAATAAACACAAGGATAGATGTTATCGTTTCATTAATCATCTTCATAATGTTAGTCTATGGGCCTCTTTCACCAACTAAAAGTAAAGTGTTGATTAGTCACTTTTAGAAATAATTTTATGGTTGTTATGCACTCGGTTTAGTGCATACTTCGATAGGCGAATTATTTTTATTATTTTCTTTTTAATGTTTGGGACTTTTACTGTACTAACAAAGGTAAATCAGCTAAATATTACCGGTGACAAGTGACTTTAAATGAGGGTTGACAGATGGTGAAAGAGGCCCTAAATTTTACAAATATTATTTATTTATTTAAATATAGCAAACTTAATACTTACAATTATAGAGTTTTTAAAATTAAAAATAAATTCAGTTAGTTCAGCTGAATTTATTTTTAATTAACCACGTAATCCATTTTTTATCTAATGTTGATTTTTTAAAATATTTAATTCTTCTGCCAGAACTCACAAGGAAGCAGTTTAAAATGCACTTTATGTAAAGTAATCAAAAATAAGAAAATCAGTAAAGTGATTAAGTTCATTCTTAAGGCAAAAGAATTCTTCTGCATTGATGAAGTTTTATGGAGTAGTAGGTACTTTCTAGAAACATATGAGACGAGATTAATTTTCTTACGCTGCTAAAGTTATGGTGAGATTACTTACTGCTTTATTAGAGAGTTGTGCAGTTTTGAAAGAACAACAGGGAGCGTGACAAATGACGTGCAGGTGTCACGGTACGTTATCAGTATACTGCAGCTTTAGTGGTGATGTTTTGTGATGTATAAGTACACAAGCAGAATCTTCAGACTTCAAAAATTTTGTGTTTTTACTAGACATTTTTTTTACAATTCTTACTGGAAATAAACTATCTCTCGAGTGAAAATGTTTTAGCTTAAAATATAACCACGTCTGTTGTAGGGGCAAAGAAAAAAAAACTATATACTTATTTCACTCTTTTGTCTCGTGTCATATCAGATAACTAGTATTTATCCATAAGCCGAACAAAAAAAATACATTAAAACACAATAGGTATACTTAAGTGATAAGTTGTATTAAATTGTATTAAATTTTAATTTCCATAAATAAGTCAGTTATTACCAAATATAACTTAAAATGATGTTTATTATTGAAACATGCACATTAGTGCATAACAAGTACTTTCATAATATTAATCTACTGAAAGTACCTAGGAGGATTGCGAAAATCCATTCTTTTTAATTATACTGCGACATATATAAATGGTATAAATGAGGTAGTTTTGAATCACCTAGTATAGGTACTGTTTTAACTGACAGATAAAACTTCTTAATTAAGAAAGCGTTAAATTTTTAATCTGTTAAATGTATGGGATAGTCTTTTATGTACAATTTTGTAACTTGTAAATGAATACAAATATGCTGTCGTAAAAGACAGTAAAATAAATTTATTTAAATCGATACAATGCATTGGAGTAGTAAAGATATACATTGTCACGCCGTAAGTTTTCGACGCGTGTTCAATAACGAAATAGTACCTAAACGAGTACCTAATCTCTGCGAGCAGTGTTCAACGACTCGTCATTGGAAAGCAACCATTGTGCCTTTAATTTTATCGACATATACCTACTTACGATATTTTAAGTCGAATGTTTTTAGTATTTATGCATTATGTAATAATAATATCTGTTAAAATATTACATACCTATATAAAATATATTACTATAAACCCGCTCCCAGCTTTGCCTGGGATGCATATATTTTTTATATACACACAAACCTTCGTTAAGTCGTTTTCGTTAAGTTCGTTTAAGTCTCCTTTCATTAGTGAAAACCGTATCAAAAACTGAAGTAGTTAGCGGATAAACAGACAGACGCGGACAGTTTCAGCGACTTGGTAGCAAAATATTTTTAAATTTTTCTATCTACTTATATACACCAGTTAAAAGCCGCTTCAAGATCCATTACGTGAAGAACCAAGGAGGAGTTAGTGGATATCTAAACCTACAGACGGACAAACGGTGAAAGCGACTTTAATTTATAATATGTAAGGATACTTTGGGAAAATAATATTAGATACAAAGTATACAGCTAAATTGTAAAATGTTGTCTGTTTCTCTCTGTGAGCAGTAATACCTACAGGAAATTTTTCCGTTATTAGCTAAGCTAAAGCTGAAGAGTTTATTTGTTTGTTTAAACGCGCTAATCTCAGGAACTACCGGTTCGAATTGAAAAATTCTTTTTGTGTTGGATAGATCATTTATCGAGGAAGGCTTTAGGCTATATTTTATAAAGTTACGCGGGCGAAGTCGCGTGCAGCAGCTAGTTTTAATATAAAACGCTATTCTTTGTATACTTATAGTGTTACACGAAGATTCCCTACGGTCTTAAAGTTGCACATATACTTACATGTACAGATAACAGCTCTGGTTTCGCGACAATGCCGCGGGCTGTGACAAATGACATGCGGGCGCGCCGCGACTTTGCAAACCTCAACTTTCTTATCAGAGAGCCAGAAGTGAAGCGAATACTTGGCGTATAAGCCTCTTGTGAAACCATATCTATGAAATTCGACATGTTCTGTTCTAAACTACATAGATCTTGATTCAGAAGTTTTATTATACTTCAATTAAGACATTTTTAAAACGTAATTAATTTTTAAGTAACACTTTAACTACAGTAATGTAATGAAATGTAATGTAATGTAATGTTGCAGAAGTAGGTGTAATTAAGCCTAGCTAGGTTTAAAGCTATAACCCTGTGGCTTTAAAATTTGACAAAATAAAATGTTTTTAAATGATTAATTATACAATCGCTCTTGGCTCTCATCATTATTATTTTATCATGTTATCTTCTAAACTATAGGTGCCATAGGTGTCTATGCCTCAAACCAATCTTAAACGTCTGACGACCTTTAGGGACATAAAAAAAATTT
Source organism: Synanthedon tipuliformis (assembly GCA_947623395.1). Lineage (NCBI taxonomy): Eukaryota > Metazoa > Arthropoda > Insecta > Lepidoptera > Sesiidae > Synanthedon > Synanthedon tipuliformis. The sequence continues at coordinate 8,976,092 of OX392407.1, read as the reverse complement.
TTAGCAAAATTCTGACAAAACTTGTATTTTAACACATTCTAATTTTTTCCAATTAAAAAGTGTCTCGATTACCAAAAACTGACACTCTGTTCAACTTTAACGTACATTTAAAAACACATCGTTAAAGTTGGGTATGTCAGTTTGTCTCCATTTCTGAGTTGTCTTTTTCAACACAAACAAATAAATGAATTTGTTAGGCAAATTGTCAAAAAGTAAGGCATGTGTAACCTGAGTGTAACGATACCAGGATACCAGCAGTAAAAAAAAATTAAAGTAATAAATGCACATTTGCTCTGCATTTGCTCTAAATATCTAATTTGCGCGCCGGTTACTTTACAATGACGCTTGTCCCAGTTGCGGGATGGCCTTATTATCGCTTAATATAATATGAAAGGCCTGAAACCACAATTTTAGCTGATACTACACTGATTATGGCATTTTGTTTCCTTTCGTACTCAGCGGTCCTGTAATAACACGCGCCGTCACCGAGCCCATTGAGTCCACATTGCTATTATAATGCCTACTGTAATTGCATGCAATGCAAATATTAAATGTTTTACAATTGACGTTTCAAAAACAAATATAAACATGTGGGAGACTGGGAAAAAAATCTCAATTGCCGTCACTGATGGCGAACAAGGTGGTGGCTAATGGGAATACTACATAATATCTTAATTACAACTGGCGACTGGGAGAAATAATCCCATTTGTCACCACTGGTGATGAATATAGTGGTGGTGAATGGGAACATACAGTTTTTTACACAAGAGAAGAATAGGTTGGATCATTTAATACATTTTTGGTTGGCGAAGTTTCGCTACATGGTAAACATATTCATATTCAACGTTGTCTAAATAAATGCCGGAAATGTAACCCATTCGTATACATGGCTGTACGTTTGCGCCTACTTACCTCACAATAGGATTTATGTGAGGTAACATTCACAAGAACCTAATATTTTTTCAGGATAAAAAGTATACTATAATCCAGATACTTAATAAACTATGTATATATGCCTAATTTTTGTCCAAATCCGTATAGCCGTTTCCAAATATACAAACTTTTGTATTTATATGCACGCATTTATATTTATTTTATTATTAAGCCTATTAGAAGTTTAAAACTTTTCAAATTGTATGTACTTATTCAAAACTGGATATCAATATAGAAAGTTTTTTTGTAATAATATAAATACAGATGAGGTAGGTATAAAACTTAAAATGTTGCATCGAACATTTTGAAGCTTCTACGAAAATGCCGACAGACGCTTAGTTTATAGGTTGGTTTGTTAATTTTATTACCTTTTCGAATAATTGCGTAAAAACGTTCACTTTAGCAAATAAATCTTTTTTTACTGCTACATGTTATTTAAATTTGCTTTAAACGTCTGTGTTCATGGGAGTGAATTTTGTACGTATTTTAAAACAACGCCATACGATTTTTTTCATGTCATTTAAAAATAAAGTGCTCGACAGGAACTACGTTGGTTAAAGTTCATTTTGAATATTTTCGTAGGTACAATAAAACAAATTATTTAAGAACTACTAAAGAAACTCTCTTAAAAAGGGAAAATAGGTAACTAAAAAATTAAAATTTAATTGATTTTATTTTAAATCCGAATTCATCATTAGTCCGAACGAATAATGATGAAATAATCATTATTCGAATGAATTACCTATGTTGAAGTTGTAATGCATATATTTCTATAATAAATCTATGTTTTGTAAACATGCAAATACCTTATATTAGCAGATTTATCTCTCAAGACATTACTTGACTACATTGATTATTTTGCTCTGTGGGGAAAGAGTATTACAATGTGTTGATTGGAGACAGTAAAAGTGAAACACAGTAAACAATAAATACAGCCATCAAGTAAATATAGCACGAAGCTAATTCAGCGACACACGTGCTATATTCCACTCACGTAGTCCGTAAGTAACGGCGTCTTCGCTGCGAGCATGTGACACCTAGCGTTAGGTGCCGTGAAAAATGGTCCATTTCCCGACGCGGGATAAATTTATCTTCCGCGGTACTATTGCGACGCAAGCGTTATTCGAGTGTTAATATTCATTGTGTAACAACAACGTGACTTTGCGGGTTGTAATCTTTCGCCCAATACTACGAATTTATGTTGTCCCGTGTCATACGTAGAGCCTCCAGTGTGGATAGATGACCTTGTAGGTACCTACTTGTTATTTATTCGGCATTGATGTGATTGGCGCGTGATATTAGTGGTAGTTAGACTCTTTACCTATTTGAGATTTTGTTTTTGATTTTAATTGTAATTTTTGTCAAATATTATCATTTTTATTATTTACTAGCTGGTGCCCGCGACTTCGTCCGCGTTCTGAATGAAAGGTACCGTATTGGAAATAAATTGGAAGTACTGGCCATATAATCCGATATTACATACATGCGTTACCATAGCAATAGAATAATAACAATCTAATATAGAGAGAAAAGTTTGTGTTTTATACAGTTCATTTGCTAAATAAGTGTGTTTATAATATATTTATAACATCATTATATGTTCTTTCTGGTGTCCCAGACAACGTGTACATGCGAAATTTCATGGTGTTCGGTTCAGTAGTTTTTACGTGAAAGCGTAACAAATGAATAAACAAACAAACTCACATTCACATTTATAATATTAGTAAGGATTTGCTTCTACTTGTATGTTTTAATAGGTGCATTATAGTATGAAACATAAAAATATGGGCCCAGTTGCCTGTAGGTAAATGTATTTTTTTTATTTATGTTCGTAAAATTATGTTTTCAGTTCCAAATTGACAAATGAAATGAAGAGTTGTTGTTATATAGCGACATTCAAAAAATAGTAGTCTGCAGGAACAGCTAGCAATTAAGTATACATATAAATAAAAACGTACATTTACGTACATACTTACTTCTCGTTTAAATTTTTAAGCGAAATTCAACAATTTATTTTATTTCTTTTGTATATTAAATTTAATAGATTTATATAGCCAAAGGATATTTTAAACCTTTAAACATCAAATTAATACAATATAATAATTAATCAAAAAGGATTAATTCCAATCACTTTTAAATCAGAGGTCAAATATAATGCTCACGAGGATCGTTACTGTCAACTCGGTAACAGTTAACGCGATTTTATTTATCAGCATTGTTTAAAAACAGTTCAGGGGGAAATTTTAAACCGATGACAAAGGCAATGCACTGAAAATGTCATACGACCGCAACACCAAACCAATTAAGCGTATCTCTGGCTATAATTCCTCTGTCGCACTTTGTTCGGGGGAGCAATGCGAAAATGTGACAAAAAAAATTGTACAGAATCCAGACGTAAGATAATTTCATTTGCTCCGTTCAGAATTGATGAATGTTAGGCAGATCAACGTGAAATCTGATATTTGGTGGGGACCGCAAAACTCCCCGCAGTCCGCTAATGGATGTGGGGTGAGAGGTGACCAGATCATAGAATTATCTAAGTTATAGACACGTTTATTGGCGTATACCGATCAAAATGTGTACAATTATGTATTTGAATTGACCACAATTTGATAGTAGCTGTATCGTGTACAGGGGGGCTCTTGTGAATATTAGGTATTCGTTGGCTAATATCCACTTGATAATGTTGGCAGCGGTTTTGTTCAATACCGTTTGTTTTAATGAATGGCCATAATTTAATATTTTCGCATTAGGTGTTCTGTTCATACTACGTTAACTTATTACTGTTAAAGTTCTACTGGGTAGAACGTTACCCACAATATTGTAAATTGCTTAAATAATTTAATTGAACATAATTTAAGATTAGTATTTTAACATTTTAAAAAATTATGACTAGGTACCTAATTAAAGGTTTTAATTCTGGCTTTGCTTAAAACTAAGCTTGCTATTTATTTTCATAATATTCAGTACTTTTTTATTATTATTAAGTATTAGTTCGGAGCTATGGTTCGGAGAAATGTGATTTCTCCGAATAATATTAAAGATTTCTTCTTATATCAACAGTTAAAATTTATCGTCTTTTATAAAACTTTATGGTATTTAGTAGTTTACTAGCCACTACACAATGAGTATGCACTTGAGAACTCATTTACTCGAGGACTTGGGAACTGTGTTTTACCTAGCTACAGAAAAATCTTTTTAAGAAAATAAACAGACACATGAATAAATAAACCTATATGTATTTCAAAGGTAACATAGAACCTTGCGCATTTATAGTCCAGACTTGTCCCATGACGTGAGCAAATCGAGTTTCCCGCATGTACGCACCGCTCTGATTCCAATTGACAAGTGAACAGTCCCTGTTTATGTCATTACTGTTATCGTGTGCGAATGTACCGATTGTACTTCAATGTTAAGAGGTAAATGGTTTGACTCCTAGATTTTTAATTAATTTATTTTATAAAAATTATGACCTCAGCCTACTCTAGATAGCAGCAATATTATATGGGGCGCACAGACTATGACTCAGGATTTAAAATGTATGAGCAATGAAGGATAAGGGTATCCTTTATTCATTCAAAAAACATATCTTGCACTTAAAGGTGAATTTTAATAGGTTAAATAATGTGACTAATTTTTGACATTAATTTTAACCAAGAAAAGTAGTATATTTTTTTAAATTTTTTTATGTAAAATGTCACCAATTGAGTTTTACCTTTAAGGAGATGATATTTATGTATTATGCAGTTTATGATTGTAGAACTCTGCCAATCTTAAGTAACTTAACATAACTTATATACATTTATTTAAAAAAAATAGCTAGAAAGCTAATTTTATGTTTTATATTAGACTAGCTGGTGCTCTTTCTGGTGTCCCAGACAACGTGTATGCAAAATTTCATGCTGATCGGTTCAGTAGTTTTTGCGGGAAAGAGTTACAAACATCCATACATACATCCATACAAACTTTCGCATTTATAATATTAGTACGGACTATATACATGTGTATACTATATATACACACCGTTATGTTACACTACAGTAAAAATTGAGAATATATCTCTTAAAGCTCAGGTGCTTTTAGCGGCGGTCAAGATGCATTTTAGTCTGAGGAAGGGTAACCTCAAGAGGGTTTAAAAGTTACTTTACTGAGGGAATTGTACAGAGTCCTTGAAAAAGCATTTTCAAAGTGGAAGTACAATGCATGTCTGCCTTAGTCCGATATTGTGTTTTTAAAATATTTTCTCCATAGAGTCAAGGATATGTTTCAATTTAAATGTGTGATAATACACTTCAATGTTTTCATTGTATTACTTTGTAAATTTATGCTTTAATCCGCTAATATATTTTGGGCCTATGTCCTGAAATAACAAAATACCCTGTACATATAAAATTTACTTAGGACCTGTTTGATTAGGCTCTACGTTAAATCCTTGTACATTTTATTACTACAAGAAGGCAGAGGCAACATGAGGCCAATATTAAATTTTGTCTGCTGATAAAACTATGCCTCATTACCATTTTGTTATTAAAGATCGCCTGCAAACTAAATTTACCAAGTTCAGCAGTTACTACAAAATAACGAAGTATGCTATTAATGCTTAAAAATAGTGAATATGTCTCTCATTAATTACCTATAAATGAAATTTCGCTTTGAGGTAATAAGTTTCAAAACAAGAAGATATGAAAATCTTTGGTGAGATCGAATTAAATAAACTTCTGACTTAATATTGACATTCAGATAAACAGAATCATTTTAAAACCTTTGTAATAAGAGACAAAGTAAATGATGAGTTTTTAATTTTGTAATCTTATAGTATATACCTATCTAAAAATTATTTTTCGCAACTCAAAGTATAAGTATCCAAGGATTCGAATATATAGAATTCTAGATAAATACATATAGGCTATGTTTATTTGATTATGTTTTTTTTTTCAATAGTGGATAAAATGGATAACATAAAAATTAATTCACACTATGTTAGATATCAGAAATCAGTTTTGTGAACATGGTACTTTTGTAGCGAATCAACGATAAATATTATAGTGTCAAACGAATGAGTTTCTTGGGAACGACTAGTAGCTGTCAAATGTTAATACAAAACACAGTAGCTATTATGAATACTTTATATAGAGTTGAGAAGCATAGAGCAAAACTTGTACTATTTTTAATACTTTATAGCGCAGATTAAAATTAAAACACCAAAACATTACATTAAATTAAATTAAAAACATACTTTGGAAACAATTTCAAAATCGTTTTAGCGAAAAAAGCGGTACAAATTTCCACTCTACAGATGTTTTTCGTAATGAGCAACTAGTTAAATTTAAAGCAGCTTGTTAACACGACTGGCGGGCACCGCGAGGTAAATCAACAGTTTGACCGAGTTGCTTCACAAGTTTCCACTCGGCGAAAATCAAGTGCACATTTACTACCAGTGATCGAACTTTTGGTGACTAATAATTATTATAATTACTGCCAACGCATAGTGAGATATTAATTATTTTATTTAATACTAGCTGGTGCTCGCGACTTCGTCCGCGTGGAATAGTTATTTTGGGAATCATTTGGGTATCCCATTTTCCCCGTTTTTTCCACATTTTCGACTGTTTCTTCGCTCCTATTAGTCGCAACGTGATGTTATATAGTCTAAAGCCTTCCTCGATAAATGATCTATCCAATACAAAAAGAATTTTTCAATTCGAACCAGTAGTTCCTGAGATTAGCGCGTTCAAACAAACAAACAAACTATTCAGCTTTATAATATTAGTATAGATGTTATACGATTTTACTTAGACAATGAATTGATAGTTAAAATTGTATCGCACTCTTAACCTCTATTTCTCAAATGTTGCAGGATTACTTACACTACACGTGTGAACCCAGAGAACTTATAAAAATATAAACGACAATTGAGTGAGGCTGTCTAGTTATCTATCTTTCCTAGTTAACTATCTTAGACGCCAGTTTCTTCCGTTGACATGAATTTTGTTTTTTACTAGCTGTGCCCACGACTTCGTACGCGTGGTATGGAATGTTACTTTAAGTGAATGTTACGGAAACCTTGCTCTTTATGATTATGATTTATGATTATGATTATGTGTATGATTTTTATACACTTTCTTGAATCTTACTTCACTGATACAACTTATTTGTGTACATTAGACATTAAAAAAAAACAAATACCCTATGCAACGTTATCAGTTAAAAATAACTTCAAAACTTTACTAAACAAAACAGCGAATTGAACTACTGTTCTTGATGTATAATTGGAAGTGAGTAGAAACTTTGATGGCGTCGCCTTGATCAAATTAATACTGTGTAGCTGTACCCGCTTACTCCATCAGAATTTTGATCATTAGCTACGTACTGCTACTTGCTTAGTTGTAGCTTTGTTTAGAACAACATTGTAAGGGTGCTTCGATGTCGTTTGTGATTAGATAAATCGAAGCTAAAACTTCTGCAAAGCTATTCTAGCGGTTAGAATTGATGTGTCTTCTAAATTTAAGATCACTGAGAAAGTTGATTTACGAGTTTAAGTAAATAAATTTTTCTTAATTAAGATTTTTTTTAATAAAAATCTATTTTTAATTAAGATTTATGCTTTAAAAGCATAAGAAGATTTATGCTTTCTATACTACAGGTAACGATATATTTTCTGCGAAAAATCCGTACTAATATTATAAATGCGAAAGTTTGTACGGATGTATGGATGTTTGTAACTTTTTCACGCAAAAACTACTGAACCGGTCACCATGAAATTTTGCCTACACGTTGTCTGGGACACCAGAAAGGACATAGGGTACTTTTCATTCAGAATGCGGACGAAGTCGCGGGCACCAGCTAGTATATTATAGATCCTTAATGCGTTTAACGTGAGTTACATTAATTTAGAAAGGTGTCTTTAAATGCACCTTGTTTAGGCATTGTTTAATTTTCTGGTACATATAAAAAAATTAAAAAATATGCAACATTACTATTACTAGGTACATTTCCGACGCACGAGCCAGCACTCAAGACATAAGCTCCCGGAGGGTAGACATGGTCTGCAGATTGGACCAGACCCTGAAAATTGTCTCCGACTGGGGTGACGCAAACTTGGTCAGATTCAATGAATCGAAGACTCAAGCGTGTCTTTTTTCTGCGAAACGGAGTCCATTTGACCTGAACCCGTCATTCCGGGGAGTGTCTGTTCCAATCACAGACCACATGCAACTTCTTGGTGTAGACCTTAATTCCGATCTGAACTTTGGTAGGCATATCGAGTCCATTGCCAAAACGGCTGCCCGAAAATTGGGCATCCTTTCCAAGGTTAGGCGGTACTTCACTGCGAGACAGCTCCTTAACTTATATAAAGCACAAGTCCGATCCTGCATGGAGTACTGCTGCCACCTCTGGGATGGGTCTGCCCGATATCAGTTGGCTGCACTGGACTCGATTGAAAGGCGAGCTAAGAAACTCATTGGCGACGACTCCCTTGTGGAGTCTCAACTTCAAAGCCTACAGCATCGCCGAAAAGTAGCATGTCTATCAATTTTCTATCGTCTGCACCATGGAGAGTGTGCGTCCATTTTCTTCGATTTGATCCAACCGGAACCGTTCCACTTGCGAAACACGAGGCGCGGGCGGGGGTTTCATCCCTTCGTGGTTGAAGTTCCTCGGTCACGCACGAAGCGTTACAGTTCCACCTTCCTTGTCCGAACTGCTAAGGAGTGGAACTCACTGCCTGCGTCTGTGTTTCCCCAAAATTACAATCTCGGGGTCTTCAAACGTAGGGTAAATGGGCATCTACTAGGTAAGCGTGGTCCACCTTCGGCCGCATCTGCACCTAACATCAAGTGAGATCGCGGCCAAGCGCTGCCTTGACTTATATAAAAAAAAAAAAAAAACTATTTTTTTACACATTCAAAGCAGTTAGCTATTCGAGTTGAGTAGTAGTAACTAGTAATCTTGTTAGGCAACAACCTGCGAGCGAAGGGCTTGCTCGGTAAAGTTGGGGCAATTCGCTTTACTTAGAACTCAAGTTTTGCGTCCAACACTACTGCCATGGAAATGTACAAAGAAACAGTAATGCGACTTTAAATTTAAATTAAATTTTAGGTTTAGTTCACTAACGTTTGCTTTCTTCGAGGGATAACTTGTAGGTAAATTATAAAAATACTAGCTGTGACCGCAACTTCGTACATGGCTGTTCTTTTTAAATCACAGCAACCTAACATTTTTTTAGCTTATGCTAAAAAAATGTTAGGTTGCTGTGTTACGTTTCGTATATCTTATTCCAGGTAATAACTTCGTTATTACCTTCAGGACTTCGTCCGCGTTCTGGATGAAAGGTACCCTATGTCCTTTCTGGTGTCCCAGACAACGTATATACAAAATTTCATGGTGATCGCTTCAGTAGTTTTTGCGTGAAAGAGTTACAAACATCGATACATCCATCCATACATCCATACAAACTTTCGCATTTATAATATTATATTATATATATTATATATTATATTATAATAGGATAATAGGATATGTATTGACACACTAAATCACCTATAGAGCGTGATTCTGTTATACTCGTAGATAACAGAGCGTACGTTACTCTCAATGACAGTTGAGAGTTTGACAGTTGACAGTTGAGACAGATGACAGTTGAGAGTCACACATGTTTTTAGGCTTTAAATGAATCGTGCCACGATTCATTTAAAGCCTAAAAACATGTGTGATAATTCACACGTGACATAGGAATCTCGCATGAATTATTGGATCAGTCGTGCTCGACGTTGTTTTTGACAATTGAATTTTAACATGATGTATGGCCATTCGCAGTAAATGTTATGGGACTATTTTAAACCTAATCGAATACTAACTGTCCGACGTGCAAGCACAAAGGTGCCAAGAGTAATTGTGAGCAAATAAGACAATGATTATAAGCGGCGTGGTCAACTTCTGTTTATTTCAGATATCATGACAGCACTCTAAACTGGGAGCGCGATACTATTATTATGCAGTGCGTCTTCCGGATATCTCTCAAGTACTAAATTGAATTTCGCATGTTGTCAACTGATATACTTACATAATCTAAGAAATATCGTTATGTATGTTTTAATAAAATTGTACAAGTTATCGATTTAAATATTAACAATGTTAAAGAGTTATCAAAAAAATGAGAACTTCAAAAAAACCTACTAATATTCAATATATCTACAAATATTATAAAGAAAAAAATTTTTTGATAAAAGATAATTATTGGCTATATTACTGTCTTGTCTACTCTACTATACAAGACAAGGGTCAATCTATGGGAGTAGGTGCATTGCTAGGACGCCCACAACTCTCATTTTTAAGTCAGTTTTAAGAACTATTAAAATGATTTACTTATTTTCTCTTTTAATTACCAGTCGATTTACTTAAATTATAGAATAACACCTATAGTTAATACTTTACAAATTATGTGTTATTAAAATTATTAATGTGATTCAATTTTGAATAAAATATAGCTTTTGATGTTATCTTTTCTTTTATTGAATTAAGTTGCTACATAATTGAATAAGTACCTACGTTTCGAAATTTCCAAGAAAGGATTTTTAAAGAGAAATCTAACTTTAAATAGCTCAACGTGCGAAAAGAGCTACTTTGTTTTAAAGTGTACAATAAAATGTTGAAACTTTACAGCTACGTTGGCATTTTTAACTTGCAATCTCCGGCGACAAAGATGCAATACGAGTTGTTTACTTTTTCGATTATATTGAATTAAATATAAAAAAATAAGTTCTTTTTCTCGTATTTCTATCGTATTAACCCACACATATTCAACGTAATAACTTTATACTAAAATGAATGAAACTTTATGCAGTATGCAAGAACGTACAAACTTACGGAATTCCCGGCATTTGGTAAATTAAATTATAGCAAACCTAGCAGCTAGGTTATCTATCAGCCTGATAAATTTATACATTGTATTTGTGTTAAAATTTTCTTATTACGATTAAGAGTAGACTTTTGAAGTCTGTCAACTAGCTGGTTTTAATTAATTACAATTTGAATACTTTTATTTTTGAAATAGCAGTAAAGTATACAGAATTTTTTTTCAGCATTATGACTTTTAAAAACTGGAGTTTTGGAAAGACCGTCTGGCATCAGTAACCAACCCCTTACAGAAAACCACTGTACAGTAACAGGATGTGTGCTTTTATGTTTTCGTGAGTGAGTAAGGAATGTCTGAATCCATTCCACTATTCATTATACATAATCCTTCTATGGGTGTCATATGGTCGGCAGCGCGTTTGTGGCACCTGAGGCGCTTGTGGTATAGGTATGCGACGGTAGCCTAAATTGACGTTCAATTGGACCTGCCTGTCTGTCAACCTTAACCATAAAAAAGACTAGTTCTTTTTTAATTTTAAGGTCGACAAACTTTGGAAAACCTAAACTTTGCAAGGCTCGTTACTGTACTAAAAATGAAAAGGCAAGTAAATATAAATGATAAATGTAAAGTTGATACTGTAATGTTACCAACGTATTGTACCCAATATTTTAAAAAAATGCATACTGGTTGTTCAGTCGTATGCAAAGCGTTGAGAAGAAACTCGACATAGAAACTGTAGCTCGTAACAGACAGACGTTCGTTCGATAAAGTGATGTGCAAGTAGTACTTTGGTAGAACAATATGGAGTAGGGTAGAGTGAGTAGTCGCCTGAGGCGCGTCGAGACAAGTCCCCGCCGGCCACGACTGCTTCATTTGAATCTACTTCTCTAACACTGTTTGTTTGTATGAATAATGTGTTCAATCAATTCCTATTTAAAAAGTTCGTTATATTTTGTAATATCATTTATACAAAAAAACCTTTCTAAAAACTAAATAATAAACATAATACAATAATTATATAAACAGATAATCATATTGGTAAGTTGCTCAATTCTGATAAAAAATATCCATCCATCCATACTATTATCCATAATTATTCTTAAATATTGATTGAAAAATAGTTTCTAAAGAAAGTTATCAAAGAGCTAAATTTCAATTAATCTACTCAAAAGAGCTGTAAAACGTCAGTCAAGCCTGTTGTTACAGCATATTTGAGTGCAGCAGAACTTTTCAATTGGCATAAAGTTGCGCGTGCCGGGCGCCTGATCAAATTATTACCATGTTGCGGTTCCGGACTACTCCGTCAAAGTTGTACATTAGAGAAAATTGTAAAACGAAACAATCAAGATAAACGGCCACGCCATTTTGAACCCTAAACGTATGCTCATTATTAGTCTTCAATTTCATTCAAAACGGTTTTGTAGTTACGTCGTTTTATAAGCAAGTGTGTTATGGCTTGCGTGTCTTCAGTCGAGTTGACAAGAATGATTACCGACTATGTGTGTGAACTTCTTAATAAGTCCTCACAACGTTTGCATCGGCGTTGGAAGCTGTTTCGTGTAATATACACCAACTTTTGTGGTATTTTGTTCTCTTAAATCCACGAGTTGTTGTTGCAGCTTGTTCATGACGAGACTAATTAACATTAATGGAAATTATGCCGGGAGTTTTACGCCACGTATGAATTTCAACTTTAGTAATCATACAAATGTACCTACCGATGAGTAGACTCAACATTTTAGTTATGTATTAAGTATTATTATTATTACATAAATGATGATAGGTATTGCAGGTACTTTCTTCGTTCAACTGTAACTTAGTAAATAATAACTTTTACCAATGACTTTCTCTGCAACCCTTTTTCTTAAGCATTCTTAATATTTTCTTAAACTCATATTTTTAAGAATATGAGTAATAATTTATGAGAAAGTAATTAAGTAGGTACTTACATTCACACTACTTACATTGATTACATATTGAATTATTCTAAAAAAAAAGAAAATTTTGACATTGTCTTTATTCGTTGCTAGGCAACACTTTTTCCGGTGTATGACTGTTAACGACGGTTCAATCTGTTCAATCTTTTATCTTAACAAGGGTTAGCAGTGCTTTTAAACCTCTAGATTAACCCCTAATTAATAAAGTATTCCTTGCACTTGCTGAAGACAGTCAGTCACCTACAAACAAAATGAACTATTGGTCTGCCTATACATTTCAATAAATCGTACTATATTCTCCATACAATGCTTGCAACTGTCCAGCTACCCTATAGACTGACTACATAACAAAAAAGCGATCATTTACATTAGAACAAAACAGTAACGACGCTTGAACAAGCACGAAACTAACCAATTTGTTCTCGAATTAATAACGTTTTAACGTTTTATTTCGCAACGGCTGGAGTACGGGTCATCCGTCAACCGAAGTGGCTGCCACTCGACCGCACACAGACACAAGGGGGATTCCGCCCTCGATGCATTTTTACTTTATGAATTTATAGTTCGCCACGTTTCGTTTTGCTGCCTCGTTTGTCAAAGAATCGCCGATATGGAATTCAATGCCTCTAAAGTTTAAAGGCATCAAAGTGACATTATAAATAGATAGTTACCCACTAAATGCAATTCGGTAGTTAGTACTATGCCCACGATTTCGTACGCAGTTAGTATTTTTTTGTATTTGTATCTCTTTTTGAAATCCGATAAGAACCTAACATTTTTCCAAAAATAAAAAGTATCCTATATGTTAATCCAAGTAATAAACTTTATGTGTGCCAAATTTTATCCAAATCTGTTGAGCCGTTTTTGGGTGATTGAGTAAAAAACATACAAACTTTCGCATTTATAATATTAATAGAATAAAAAATATAAACTGCTTTACCAAAAATGAATGTGACAAAATATTAAAATAAATATAAAAGTTTGCACATGTTGGTTATATAGCATAAACTAGCTGGTGCCCGCGACTTCGTCCGCGTTCTGGATGAAAGGTACCCTATGTTATTTCTGGTGTCCCAGACAACGAAGCAAAATTTCATGGTGATCGGTTCAGTAGTTTTTGCGTGAAAGCGTAACAAACAAACAAACGAACTCATGTTCACATTTATAATTTTAGTAAGGATGTGCAAGTCACAAACTGTGCAGGTCTCAAAGTGTGCAGATCGCAAATTCATAGTGGCAATACACATCGTATTCCGCTGTCATAAATCGCGTGGCGTGTCTGGCAGTAGTAAGCGCTGTTTTGTCTTCTGTAAAGAAGATCACCGTGAAATAGTTCTTGTTATGTTATGTGCATGAGCAAAGGAAGGGAGAACCTATTTTCAATATTTAAAGGCGACGCGCCGTTATTAAAGGTGACCCGACGGTAGCCGTGTAGCCGTTATAAAAATTCGTAAACTATCTCTTAACTAGCAGCTTTTCGTAATTGCTTTGCGCCGTGAGAAACGCTTTGCTGCAGTGGAAATGAACAATTTTCGTACAGAATTTATAGGCCGTAGAGGCAAGCTATTTTTTATGAAGCTCAATGTAGAATCAGAACAAAGTGAAAATATTGTCTATTTTACTACAAAAAATTGAGGGAAGACAAAATACAAAGTAATTTTGATTGTGTTTGGAGAAGGCTTGAGTGAACCTTAGGACCTGTTTATTTCGGCGCACCTAACTGTATATTGAAACTAGAAATGAAATAAATATGAGAACATTTAAATATTGCTTATTTAGTTTTTAAACCAAAAATGTCAAAACCGATTAAATTAAATGATTTCATTTATGCTTCTAGTTTTTTGCTTCTAGTTTTTTATCGTTTCGATAAATTCACACTGATGTCACATACATTCAATATTAGCTACTCTCTAGGAAACCGTCACGAAAGTTAAATCGAGTCAAGTGATCTAACATGAATAAATTCATAACGAAGCTCCATAGTTGTTGGTATTGTTGCATAAAAACGCAGTGTTTGTCGAGAGCACTTGTGAAAACCTTATTTTTCCGCAGCGCGCGCAGGTCATCTGTCAAGTGAAGTGGACTTCACCCCTCGCTAACACAAAGAGACGTGAAAGAAATGGCGAATATTCATTTCAGAACATTGCATTTACTTAGCTTTCCAGCTAATGTTTGTAATACGTGCATTCAGAGAGATTCCTCTCTTCTCTCCCACTTAGCTTCTTTAACAGAATGATTCAATAGTTTCTTTATAGAATACGATAAGATAAATAGGATTGTAGTGTAACCGTTATGCGAGCCACATTTGGGTCGATACTTGACGGGGAAAATGTTAAGTTAAAGTGTCGCCGATGGGAAATCGACATAAACGATGTTGGTCTCTTATGTCATAACGACATAAATTGTCACCACCAACAATAGTAATAAGACTAACTGGTTAGTTACCGGTGTTGGGCTGTATTCCAGGCGCAGTTGCTGTGGGCGTCTAGTTAGGTCTTCTTGTACGGCAATGAGTCGATATCTCTCTCACAACACAAAACGAAATGATATAGTTTACAATAAGATATACTTAGATTAAAAAAACCTTAAAAAATATCCACATACCACATCATAGGTAAGACCATCCATCCATCAGATAACTTTCATAGAGACATAGAGTAACTTTCATACAGGAAAAAATGTTTCCGAGGGCAAAATCTAGGTCAAGAATAAAATATAATAAAAATAAATAATATGTAGATTTCACAAAACTTAAAAAAAATAATGTGTTTCCGAAAAACTGACTAAAAATATTGTCATGAAGTTGTCGTCATGTAAACTGAAATGTAATGTTATCGTCTAAATTATAAACAAACTTTGTACATAAGTACAACAATATTTTACTACGTCATCTGAAACTATTAATATACCTACTAAATAATAATATTCAAGTTCTAATTAAATAAAAAGACACCATTTATGACATATTAAGATAATTAAATCAGTTTTACAAAATATCAACGAAACGTGTAACACCCTGTAAATTAGATTCAGAAACATAAGCACACGCTATAAGTTGCGTCGTTCCGGCACATTATTATTACACAGAGAGTCCCGATGTCATCCTCACTCGGCATAAAAAAGGAAAGGAGGGAAACTCAGTATTCTAAACAATATTGTACATTATAGTATACATATATGTAGTATAAATTATACCTATTTTATGAAAAAAAAAAACTATAGTCCATTGATGGTATAGCTTATAAACACAAGAAATTTCTAGCGGATATATAAACTCGCTACTGACATAAAACTCAGATATTTATCGCCACCTAATTTGACTTAATTAATTGTTGTTTTAGTATATAAAATAAAATAAAATAAACATTTTAATAAATACGATAAAAATGTTTAAAAATAATATTAATTAAATCCTTTAATATATTATCCGAAGGGCGTTTCATTTTTAATGATTAACGTTTGTTTGACCTATAATAGCTTTGATCATAAGAATCTGTGCCTTGATTTATTTCGGAGTGTATCCCTTGTATTGTCTGCATCGCTACATTATCCGATTAAAAAATACGTACTATACAAACTATCTAAACACTTATGAAAAATGTAATAGAAGAACTTTCAGCACACATTTCGTCTTCAATCAAACGGGATAAATACAAACCTCTAGAGATGAATTACGCTCTAAGCTTCCCTTGCAGGGAAGACGACCGCGTGCTGAAAGACCGAGACTAGTCTAGCCTCGGTTTTCCCAGACTAGACTTGGGTTGGTATAATCTAGAATCCAATTCCGAATCCTTTCTGGAGAAAACATAACAATTTAGGAAGTTATTGTTTTACTGTGGAATAAAATATCCAGTACCTACCCACTTTAGTAATATTAAAAGATTCCTCACTGTGTTTCTAAGCATGTGTCACCACATTCGCAAAGCAAATGTAGCAATTATCATAGGTAATGTAGCGAACAAATGAACTCGGCAAGAATACCGGGAAACGGTCTTCTTTAACAAAATTTCCTTTTGTTTATTAAATTCCATATTGCGACACAAAGATTTTTCGAAACATTCCGATACCTACCTATCTAAACTTGATTAGTATTAATCATTTAATTATTGGCACTAAGCATAATAGTAAACACATTATAATTTACTCCGAAGTAATATGAGCAGTTAAATTAAAGTTTTAAGCGTTTTAGGGATTTAATGTAAAAAATAATACGTTATCAATTAAACACTTGTTTAATTGTTAAATTGTTTAATTTAGTTGTTAATTTATTGGCAATTTAGGAGTGTTCAGTCATGAATTATAGTTACGAAACGTAAATAGCGGAAACGCATTTTTCCAAAATATACTGCTAAAGCATAACTGCTTATTATTAAAATTTTCACTGAGAACCCATAAATAACTATAGAAAAAAGTAAGAACAATTCTAAAAAAAAAAAAAAAACCACTAGCCCGTTTATCTTAGGACCATTGGATATTAAATTGAGTTTAACTGCTTGCGAATAAAGATGTCCTTTTAAGATAAAAATATCCGTAGGGGAAGAAAGAATTTTCTACATTTTCTTTCCAAAGCGGTCTCAGTAGCAGAGGGTCGACGGACATCGACGAGTGACAATAAAATTAGATAAGTACGGGATAGTCCCGGTTCGGACTCGGCGTCCGTCTTGCGGACGGAATCAATCGCAGTAAAACATCGTACACTGCACCAACACAGATCTCATATGAAATAGAAATCTCTCTTTTAAAAGCAACCTTAACTCTATAGAATTAAAGTCTATATGGCATTTCACAAAGCTTCACCCCAATGTTGGCAGACGTGTATATCTTCGCTTTTCTGTAATGACACGAAACGAGTAGAGTGAACCAAAATGTTAGGTATCGTTACGGATTAGAGAAATCTCCCTGTGAATCGCTCAGACGAGAAATGCATTAATTTTGTAAACATTCGTGCTTGAAGAAAATTTGTGTTTTCATCTTACTCGGGGGGTTAAACACTTATTTTAATTAAAATTACAATGAACCAGATAAGACGGACCAATCTTCATTTGAGTTGCAACTTTAAAATCTAAATCTTAATATTTAAAAACTAGTCATTCTGTTTTAAAAATACTATTTGTTACTAGCTTTAATAAATATATTTATTTGTATGTATTTATGGATGTATAAATTATATCTATAGTACTATTATTTTTTACCAGTGACTTCATCCACGTTCAAGTTTCTAAGTAATTGAATTTTTTGTTAGATATATAGTTAGATGATGTCTCGAGAACAGTATGTTTACATATAAAAGGTACCCTACGTCCTTTTCTGTATCCCAGACAACGTTTTTACAAAATTTCATGGTGATCGGCCGAGTCGATGAGGCATGATACGTAATAAACAAACTGACTTACGCATTTATAACAAGTAAGGGTAACACTATTCCAATTATATCGGGAGATTCCTTTTTTTCTGTTTATGGTTTTTAATAATACTTAAACAATTTTAGTATACAGTGTTAATTTTCTTTTTTCTAGGTTACTTCATTCATCAAACGACAAGGATTGTAATTTATTTATTTTTTACAACAAGTACAGAATACATTACAACATGGACTAACTATCCAATCGTCGTCATAAAAAACACTTATAAAATTCAAAGTCAAGTAAGTTAGTGAACATACTTAAATTTCACTGGATGAGTTTATAAACTACCCGAATACGAGATAGCTAGTAAACTGGTTCGGTACAATCGACCCTTAAATGCTAGAGAAAATTAAAAAAATCGTGTGGGAAGACGGATGGTGTGTTCAAGTTAATTGATGCCATTATGGTGTGTACGAAGTTATTCCAGCTCTGCTTCCATCGACATTAATGCACGTGTCGAAAAATGAAATTGATTTTGCCCTAGCATCCGACTGCGTGCCGTATCAGCGCGCCTCGAGTGGTTGGGGCGAGGCGGCGCTAATAACTAGCGGGGAAGAGCTGCCGAGATGTTTATTTAATGGCATATCCATAGATACAGAGAATGTATAATTATCAGTAAACAAGGTATGTTTTTCTTTTTTTTTATATCAAAGGCGTTAGATAGGGTGACGGTCCCTCGATGGTAGGTGGCTATGGCCGCCTACAACACAACACAAGCAACGCCGTTTTTTTTTGCAAACAGTATAAATATTGGTTTCTTGCATTGGTATTTTAATTACTTTAACACAATGTCAACTGCCATAAGCACCTGACAAAAAAATTTAGGATTCTCTTTTCAATTATTTGTAATTGATTATACTAATACAACAACAATACTGCAACAGTATCAAATGTTTTATAGATAATCAAGTATTTGATCAGTAAATCATTTGCATTTTTAATCATTGTAGATACGTTTTATGTATTTGAAAAAATTATTCTTACATTTTCACCTAGTCGCTGTGTTACTTTCTTCCATTTGATTCTACCAAGAATGTGTGGAGATTAATTATATAATCAAAATGACTCAAAATTCACAAATTGAGTCAAAAAGAAAAAAAATCTCTTGTATTAAGTAGTGTGTTTTCTTATTTCTTATTTATTTTATTTATCATGTTGATATACCTACTGCTCTTAACTAATATTGTGGTATGGCCGCTCTAATAGGGATTTTCTCTTGTATATTCCTGTCTACGTGCGGAAAATTATTTTTAGAGACAAATCTGAAAACATCGGGTTGTTACAAAGTACACGCACTTGATGTTAACCTCAAAAGCGAGCGCACTGTCACGATGACGCCTCGAGGGATGAAAGATGCAAAGACTAGGCGAGTAATTTGCAGACGACGCGACGCGGCACGCTAACAGCAGAAAGGTAGGAAATTGTCATTGTTTTCAGCCTGAGCGATTATAAAAGAGATGGGACAATGCCGTCTAATGCTACATACGTATTACAGATCTCTGTCTAGAAAGTAATACATACGTTTAAATAATTTTAGAACGCCAAATAGTCAAAAAATATTCTCACCCATGATGTAGCATCAATGGATTTTTATTTGTTACTATAGCGACCCAGGTTGCGGCTTAGCACTGGTGCAATTTTTTTCTGCAATTTACTTTTATATTAAAAAAACTTCCTCGCTTAACTCTCTTTCCATTAAAGAAAATAAATAACATAAAAACCTTTCAGTAGTTTTTGTGATAATCGTGAATATATACATACAGACAGACAAATGTTTTTTAAATATTTTTTTTTTATTTCAAAATTAATTTAGTTAAAATTAAAATATCACTTACAAGTGAATTCAATCTTCTCAGTTAGAGTGCATTTTCGTTAGTTAAATAAATATTCCACAAATCTTAATATAAACTAAATAAAGTCATTCACCTCTGTCAGGTAATACGCTTAAATCAAGCTAATGTGACATTTCTGGCGTCGGCCTACCACGTATAATACGTGGAAATTCGCAAAGCGTATGGCCAGATTATCATTTGAATGTGCCCTCAGACGATTGTTGGATTTCGTGACAGTTGTACAATGGGGGAGAGAGTGGCCTCGGGCAAAATATTTTTCCGAATGAAAACCGCTGTTTTCGGTAGTATATACAGGAGGAAATTACATTTTTATCACGAGTCACATTTTGCGTACTGTTATCTCCGTTTTCCTTTTAGATATTAAAACCATTCTTGTATTCTTTGTGTACTTATAAAACTCATGATCAAGGTTTTTTATTTTATTAGATAATAATTAGTTTTCGTGCCCTTCCTTTCTCAGAGGATTGAAAACCAAATTGTGGTTTATAGAAGAATACAGTCTTAACCGTTTATTAATTATTAAGTAATGATACCGTTAAAAATTTTATGTCAAAATATGTTATATTTATTTATGACTGAATTAATTAATTAAAACGTGTGCTCGAACAACGCTTTATTAGTATTTTCACGTTTTTGAATAAGTACATGCCAAGTTATAAATCATTGTGTATGGTTGGTGTATGGTTATAAAAAAACCATACAAAGACCCTCTTACAGCAAACTTTTAGGATTTTTTTACTTCCGCAAAAATCGAGCACACGCCTCAATTGTTCAAGCATTTGATGTGTAGTCGTTTAATAGTAACAAAAAAAAATAGTGCCTCAAAGATTTTACTGTCGTATTTTTTTTCGTTTCGAGTGGTTTGCTGTTATTTATACTGTGATGAAAAAAGAGTATGTACTATGACTACATACATAATTAAAAAAATGTATAAAAAAATATTGAAAAAAAAAATACCTTGTGATGTTCTTGATGCTTATACTCGTACTTAACTGGCAGTTAAAGATAATATAGAGTAGAGTATATTTGAAATTTGATAATATAATATAATTATTGCTTTTTGCAATAAATATCATATAACAATAACAGCTTAATGAGTGTGTAAATAAATTATCGAAACAATAAAGACGAAAATTTATAAGTAGGTATAACAAAATACATTTGTCCAAGGGACCGAGGCGAACTAATGAAGCTAATTTTTGCTCTCAGTTGAATTTGTCAAGTAAACAATGTTAATACATTATAAATATTTCTACCAGTCACCGGCAATCATCGTAATGGTATAAAAAGGCGTCACTTTGTTACTTTTCGTGGAACAACCCGCAGAATGATAAGGCACGAATAATGGTGGCAGAAAATTAGATTTAAAAGCAATTAAATGACTAGGTACTTTCGTTGTTAGTATGTAGGTACTTACAATATTATCATATTATCAATTTGTTATGCGACGGCGGCAGTAATGTATATTCACCAAAAAGTATGAACGACATCTTTAATTTAATTTAAACTTTTTCAAGTTATTTTTCCTGAATTCAAATATAACGCCTTACATCTGCGTTACTATTACGATTTTGCTAGGCGTTAGTTGTTTTTTAAATATTATATGATCCCTCAGGAACAGTACTTTCTTTCTGGATTAAAGGCATCCTTTCCTATATCCCTGACAACATGTATGCAAAAATTTAAGATGATCAGTTGAGTAGTTATGGCGTAAAAAGGTAACAACCAAACAGATAGAAAGGCACACACATTTATAATATTAATATGGATAGTGGCAACAAATTAAATCAAATATGACTTTTAAATATATATTTTATTTTAGGTAACATTCTGTGCGTAGGCTACTGACACAGCCAGCCATCGTTTCCAGTAAAGAAATCAAAGTATTGTACGAAATGAGAATTGTGTTGAAATTGATTTTGCCTGGCCCAAGGCGACGCGTCCTTCCATTACGGATTTTATTTCATCCTCAGTCTATCCGCAAGCGAGGTTAATAAGTTTTTTTACCTTGTTAAAGTAATACACTATTTATCGTACTAAAGAAAAAAGCTTTTTATGTGCAAAAAGACTTAGAAGTGTATTTCTTCAGTATGTAACTTTGTTTGGGTAATTTTAGTACATAGGAGATTCCATTTTGTGTCGTAAATGTTTACATCAGTAATTTGGTACAAAATTAAAATGTCAAGGTTCGTTCTTATTACCTGTTCGTCTTTTATAACATCTTCCTACGCGATTAGCGTAGGTTTGAGAGGTAGAGTTTAACAAACAAAAACAGCATAAGCTGGCCCAACAATTTGTAGTTCTTAGCTATAATCTACTTGCCTTTAAGCTTATTATGCAAAAGTTATAATATAAAATTAGAAATTTAGTAATTAAGATCACTTGCACTACGGTGGGGAGATATTTATGGTATTGATAACTGTTTGTAACTATTTAGTTTAGCGATACTAATATTAGTTTAGAGAGGATATTTGTATTTTTGTACGTTTGTAATGAATAAACTCGAAAACTGCTGGACCGATTTTAAAAATTCTTTCACCTATAGAAAGCTACATTAACACCGAATAACATATTTTATAAAGCTAATTACAAACACATAATTACAAGGGTTAGATGACGAAGTCAGTGTGAAGATCGTATTCAGCGTATTTCTATTTCTTACCGTTCCCCAACGCCCAAACACCATATCCACAACCAGAAAATGCAACACCATATGGGATTAAAAGAAAATTTTCTTTCTTAAAAGGTAAGCTAAGGTAAAGGAAACTTCAAAAATGTCAAAGGCTACTTATATGACCAATTAAAATAAATATTCAAATAAGGGTATAAATCATACGTTTTTACTCAATTTAATGAGTTACTGTTTACAATTTCACACTATGAACTGTGAGTATAAAGTAGGTACTGCCGATGAAACTGTGTGATACAGTCCATTGAGCCGTTGGAAACTGGGGCGGTTTCAGAGAAAGTTAGTAGATGGACACATTTTCATATTTAAATTAAAAGCCGCCTCCGATTTAATCAGGGTTGCAAATTTGTTTAAACAAATAAAAAATTTAAAATATGCTCATCCATACAAATATTTTAAAAAGAAAATTTTTTTATTTTTGTTTGTAATGAATAAACTCAAAAACTATTACACCGATTTTAAAAATTCTTTATATTATTGTTTGCGCTGGAATTCACTGATTTTTATATAAATTAGTACAACTGTTGCGATTCACTTTACTTTATGTTAAAGCCGGTTCCCGCCAATTTCTGACCTGTTTACACTAATTGAGTTACATATGAATTCATGGATGTACAATTTTCTAGTCGTATCGATATGAGATTTCTTAACAGACTAATTTTTCTTGTGAATCCTGAATCATCATACAAAGATTTCAATTTATCCCATAGTTCCTTCGTGGATTTCACTTCTTTAATATGCACATAAATGGAGGGATCTATTGTTAAAATCAATTTGGCTCTGGTCTTAGCGTCTTCTGCTTCTGAAATCACTAACTGGAGTTCTGGCCTGATGCTACTTAGCGTGCCTTCCAATACTAAGAAATTCTCGGCCGCAAAGCACCACTCGCTGTAATTTTCACGCCCTTTGAGTTTAGGAACGTTCACTAAAAAATTCGAGTTAGCCGCCATTACTGTTCTGCACGGAATCTCAACTTACTAATTCACTCACAACTAACTGCAACTCAATCTGTCGCGAGAAACTAGTTGAAAAACCAGGATCGATCTGGGACCGTAACCTATTATTGTTTGCGCTGGAATTCACTGGTTTTTATATAAATTAGTACAACTGTTGCGATTCACTTCACTTTATTCTCAGAACAGGGCCCGTACCATCACCTCTTAAAGCGATGCAAAGACGATTGAGTGAGGGAGATTTCGCCTTACATCATGTATTGCGCCATCTCGTTTACTCACTCGTTTATGCATCGTTTTAAGAGGTGATGGCCCGTACCATCACCTCTTAAAGCGATGCAAAGACGATTGAGTGAGGGAGATGTCGCCTTACATCATGTATTGCGCCATCTCGTTTACTCACTCGTTTATGCATCGTTTTAAGAGGTGATAGTAGGCCCTCAGGGCACACGTACAAAGAATCAACGACAATCGGAGCAAGCGCATAGACACACAGAATCGTCTCTTACTTATATGCCATAGAACATGTTTTGAGGACTATTCATAACACTTTAACCTGTAGAAAGCGAGTAACATAGACTATATTATATAATACACGCGACTTCTTTATGTGGACGAATTCGCGTGAAGCAAGCTAGTTACGCATAAAATTATAATGTGTAAGGATTAAATATAGTGTTGGAGTACTTGCTCTGTGGACAAGAAGTCTCTGACCAGTCGGATTGCAAAAGAGAAAAAGGTTTTACATAAATCGAACATATCTTAAAATAGGCACATAAAACAAGAGCTAGAAACCCCGATCCTCCGATAGGATACGCCAACGTAGCGTTGTTCGCTGGACTATCACGCAATTCCAACTTCAGTTTAACAAGGAGTACGTAAGGATAAGGATCTCTGTGTGTAGTTTGGTTCTGATGCCTCATGTAACCCACGCTTAACATTTTGCGATAATTTGACACCCATATAAATTTTTTATATATTTATATTAAAAAAAGACTATATAGTTTTTGCAACCAAGCCTAAAATTAATCAAATAGAGCTAATAAATATATATCACTTGTCAAGATGTTTGTCCATTTTAGAATTTTCGCAGAATCATCACCTTATTTAAAGTTTCAAACAATTTTTCTAAAAATTAAATATTCAAAAATCAATTGCCGTGTGTTTCATTCACTCAGTTTTCACTTGTGTAAAGAGGGATAAACGAGAAAAGGTTTGTATAAGTAAAAATAACACCCCGGGCGAAGCATGGAGGTGGTCACTAGTAAAGTAGTCTTATTTTTATTTTATATGACTTTCAAAGTTTTGCCAAAGGTGGAAGCGATTCAAAATTCAAACTGTTCTGATCAAAATATATCAAACTGTTTCTGACCGGTTCTACTGTACAATTATTGGGAAGGCCTATCTCCAGTAGCTGAAATGATGATAATGAATGAACAATAACAGTAATTGTCACATCAAAAATTAAATAGACATAGACATATAGATATAAATAAATAATATGATATAATTGTGGGTTGCGAAAGATACTTTATTATAGTTTTGTGGTTTTCTAATACCAGTAATAGAACCGTGGTATTAAAGTATAATATACAGAACAGTAGTAAAAATGTATTATATTAGATAGAGCTAGAGCACAACTGTTACGTAATTTTCTGTTGACTCTACAATAACAGGAAAAGGAAAATTTCGCGGCAGCTAAATAAATACTACCTACTTCAAAGCCCAAGAGGCGTTACTAGGCCTTACGAATTCAGCTCACCGTTGTTTAAACTTAAGCCTTTTTACCGTATGCCGCTCGCGTGTCGGACAGTTTATTCAGGTTTCAATCAAATTTACGTTCGCGATTTCTATCTTTATCGCTACAGGAATAGGGATCGAAGTCGCTACTTGATGAAGAGGGTCTGTCCCTTGTCACCGCAGCACCGTCAGCCTCGTTCGTCTGATTAGTAAATGCTGATGCTTTTATTATGTAGATGCCTATTTCTGGTATTTACGCTTGAGCGTAAAATTAATGGTTTTTTTTCGAGTGAGAAACCACTAGTAAATTAGGTATATAAGAAGTTGATTGGCTGTCCTTTACAAGCAGGTAACCATTAAAGATCATGTAAAAATTAAAGATATATTTTTGAAGTGCATACTTCTTTAGGTACGAAAGAATGAACTCGCGGGACCGACATGCTTTCATATTTATTTATATATATGTTTGTGTGTTTATATATACAATAGGCTAGATTATAGGGAAAAAATAAGAAAGAAAAATAAGAAAATTTTATTTTCTAATCTAAGTATGAAGTTGACCTAATAATAATAATAGTCTAATTAATTTAATAATTTTAATAAGCAACTTTAACGCGATATTTTTGATAACTGAGTGTATAATTTTTAACACAAAAAAGAAACTTTGAAAAGTGCTTTCAAATTTTCATAAATGAAAAACAACCGCACGACCGCAACAGTCTGCGGTCGTGGAATTAATTTTATAAAATTTATTACATTTCGATAATCTGTTATTTTCATTGAGATCAACCAATTTCCGTGACATTATTATATCACACTGACGTGTTATATCAGTATTGGACATAATATAAATTATGTCCAATATATAATTAATTTTTTTTTGGTAATTAAGTATGTATTTTGCAATAAAAGACTTTTTGTCTAGTTTTCAGTTCTAGACCTTTGTACACCATAACGATTGTCGTTATCATCTATACTTGGGAATTATTTGGAATACAAAAAATTCGCCATAATAGTTTTGCGGCCTGCAATAGTTTTTCAATATAATAATCAACTAGCAATAAATTCTTTTTTATTTTTTTAAATAAAGAAAAATCATATTTATCTCACAGTGAGTTATCAGATTTATAATTTATATTTTTTTGCAATATAGAATAATTAATGGCTCTTCTAGAAATATTCTTGTCAATAATAATAGACAGACAGATCGTTTGATCCACGTTTGATCAAATGTTGCCTAAATAAAAATCAGACATATTCTTATGTGGTATACAATAATAATAATAGACAGATCGTTTGATCAGATGTTGCCTAAATAAAAATCACAGAGTACGAAAACTAAGATTGAATTAAGCAATCAATCGTCGGGGTCAACACACAACTTAACAAGACAGTTCCTTTACTTTCGTTACTTTCTTCTCTCCATTCAACTATAGCTGCCTATAATTAAGTCGAAACATCTTGTCGTCGCTTTGCTTATCGAGTAAGTAATCCGATCAAGTACACTAATTTACATCAGAACAAACTCTTAAGTAATGAACTAAATGAAATAAGTTGGTGTATATACATATTTAAATTTTAATTAGTTGTTAACTTCATTCTAACATCTCCGACTCGAAAATCTACTCATTAGATGTTCAAATGAATGTTAAATTTAAATATTAAATACATTCACATAATATTAATTAATTAAATTAAAATGAGTATTTATTTATTTTATGTTTTGGATATTTTTTTAAATTTTACCGTCTTCGGATAGGTTCGGAAAGTTCACTTGATTGTAGGTGAATATTGTCAACAGAGACGCATGCAATGCCACAGGTACCGTAAGTGCGCTGCCGACCTTAGTAGGATTTTAAAAATAAAGGAATAAGACGAGATGAAGAAATGTCTCTGGCTTCCCTTACTCACTCGCCTAAAGACAAAAAGCACACATGTTGTTACTTCGGTTTATTCCCATCTCGGCGTCTTCCCATCTCGGCACCCACGAATTTTCACTTTGGTCTTCAGTAAGGAGGTGTACTCCGCCAGGCGGGCTGTCAAAATCACTGACTGTGAGCCCTGTCACTACTGTCACAATTCAAATTTAAAATCCAAAATTAAGAGTTAACTTTGAAAAGTTCATTTCCAAAGTTGACCGAGACGGGAATCGAACCCGGGAACACTACACTAGAGCGTTAAGGCAAGTACCCTACGGGCCCCAACGGCACCCAATAGGCTCGTCATCGCCGTAGCTGTGCCCGCGGCTTCGCCCGCGTGGATTTGAGCTTATTCCTCTGTAGTTTGACGACGCGGTCGCGCTTCAACCATACGTTGTTGGCGTATGGTTAAAGAGGCTATAATATTCCCTCCACATATAAGCAAACTTATAAAATTAACTTTCTTTCTATAATAATAAGATTTGTAATTGAAATGAACCTCTATAAAGTTGATCGTCATTTTTTTCCATAGAGTTAAAATGCTAACAAGTTGACAAATCTTATTTCCGTTTTTAAATTATACTTAATTACGATTCTGAGGTAGTGTTTTAATAATTTCTTATATGAACTTCGATTTGTCTATGTTTCCTATTCATTGACAGCAATAGCAATGATACGGGAAAATGCTTTGGCCATTCGCGCTTCTCGACATGTAAACTATTTCTCATTGCGATAAGATAAACCATCGTACAAGTATCATGAATTATTCTAGTCTGACAACACAGGGAGGTACAGAAATATTCTCTCGGTTCACTGTAGTACAGTCAGTACCTAATCTATGAAAGTAAGCGGATCACGTCAGCTTATTTGTGTTTGTTATGAGATCGCGGCCCCTGGTGCCTTCGCAATGCAGTTGTCTTGCAATCTCTTTTCATTGTGCCTCTATCTGGAGTTCATGACCAATATATGCGAAATGCACTAGTTGACTAAGTCTAATGTCTATTAAATGTCAAAATAGAAATTTTATTGGGAAATGAATATTAAGATTGTATCCCATCTTGAAATTAATTTGCCAATGCCAACTGTGAGATGAACTTACAAAAGGAGTTGTTCCACAAATTTACCTACTCTTCATAATACCACTTAGATTTACTTAGATTTGTTCTTCTTGAAAAATATTTTCAAGAAGAACAAATCCAAGTATGTCCCTGTTATTTTTTTTTAACTTTCAAATTTGTTTTATAGTCGTCTGATTAGGGTGACATAAAAAAAGACATATTTTCTTATGTAATTAGTTGATAGAAAAAAGAAATGATAAGGACGGGACATAGCTTTAGCACACCTTTTTTTTTTTTTTTTTTTTTTTTTTTTTTACGAGGAGTAATCCGCTTACAGATTCCCCACCGCTGGCTAGGCGGTAGGGATATGTGGGGGTCGCCCAGCGCTTGATCATAGCGGCACTGGGAATACCCACTAAAACTCCCCGGTGCCTCCTTGCCCTGTGAACGGAGTGGACCGGGTTCTGCCGAGGCACCAAACTCCGATCCACCCCAGGGCAGCCTAGCCGGCTGGCTAGGCTAACGCCAACGGAGGATTGCCCGGAGACACCCAGGCAATCCCCAGACGGTGGGACCTTGTGCAGGCACACATAGCTAGCCAGCTATGTGCGCAGGTCCCCTGGGACATTCAAAGACGAGCTAGGTATGCCCGCCTTCTCCTGCCCAACCGCCTACGTCTGAGGGAAGCGAGACCTGCCTCTTCCTCTCGCTCCCTCTCAGCTGCCTCCTTCTGCGACATTACAGAACCGCAGAAGGAGGCAACCGCTTTCCAGGTCGTCTCACTGTAAAGCATGGCTTCAACCATGCTTGGCAGTGAGACGTCTCCACCACCCAGCGCCACCTCCAGCTCCCGGCGCTGGGGACTCCAGGCCGGGCACACTTGGAGTGTGTGCTCGGCCGTGTCGTCAAGGTCGCCGCAGTGGTGGCACCGCGGCGACTCCTCCCTTTTTATACGGTGCAGATAACGACCAAAGCACCCGTGTCCGGTCATTATCTGCACCATATGGAAGGTGAGGCCACCTCGTCGGCGCCTCACCCATTCCTTCAGCACCGGACGAACCGCGAGGATCGTCCGGTGACCAGCGGTGGGGTTGAGGAGTGCCTCACCCCAATCATCCATGGCCCTCTCTTGTGCCTCTGCACGGACCCGCTGCACGTCCTCGGCAACGGGTCTTTCTCCAAGGGCCCTTGCGGCGACCCGATGCCGATGCACCTGGGACAGAACCAGGGCATCGACATCCCACGGGAGCGTGCCCGCCAGCACGCAGGCGGCCCCGTGGCTGACCGTGCGGTAGGCCCGCACGGCCCGGATCGCCATGACCCTTTGAGGCCTCCTCAGGAGGGCCCGGGTACGGGGAGTGAGACACTCCGCCCAGACCGGGGCTCCGTAAAGTGCCATCGACCTTACCACCCCATGGTAAAGTCGACGGCACGCCGAATTTGGTCCTCCCAGGTTTGGGAGGAGCCGTCCGAGTGCGGCTGCGGCTGCAGTCAGCCGTGGAGCGAGGAGCTTGAAGTGCTCCTCGAAACTCCAGCGGGGGTCCAATGTTAGGCCGAGATACTTGATGTGCATCCCGACCGGAATCCGGACCCCCTCCACTCGGACGCGGAGCCCCGGAGGGATCCTGCGGCGTGGGGGATGGAAGCCCATGGCCCTAGTTTTATCTAGGGCCACCTCCAATCCTAGCAGGTGGATGCGCCGGACGACCAAAGAGGTGCCGACCGACGCTAACCGCACTGCGTCCTCCCACGTCTGCGCTTTCGCCGCGACTAGAGTGTCATCGGCGAAGCAGACAACCTTCATCTTGGGAAGGAGGTTGCCTCGCAGGACCCAATTGTACCCCAGGTTCCACAATAATGGGCCGAGGACGGCCCCCTGGGGTACACCAGCCGCCATTGGGCGTCGACGGACGCATCCGTCTGCGCCCTCGTACAACACTACCCGATCAGAAAGGTAGTCGAAGACGAGGGCGCAGAGGTAGGGCGGCACCCTGTGGAATTTAAGTGCCGCCCTTATGCATTCATGAGGGAGGCTGTTGAAAGCGTTGCGGATGTCGAGCGACACCGCAACAACAGCCTCCCCCCTGCCGGTGGCCTCCTCAGTCCACCGCTTGAGGAGGCCCACTGCGTCCATTGTGGACCGACCGGTTCGGAAGCCGAACTGGTGCTCGTCCAAGTTCGGCCCCTCAGTCTCTAGATGCTCGACTATCCGGCGGGCTATGATTCTTTCCATAGCCTTGCCGGAGTCGTCGAGCAGGACCACCGGTCGGTACCCCGCTGGCGAGTCGGCAGGGCGGCCCTCCTTGCGGAGAAGGCACAGTCGCCCCACCTTCCACCTCGCCGGAAATTTGTTCCGGGCGATACACGTATCGAGTACCGCCCGGAACCTCTCCTCCAAAGGCCCCAGCGCTATCGCCAGGGCCTTAGCCGGGACTCCATCTGGTCCCGGGGCCGTCTTCTTCCTCCCGATCCGCTCCTTCACCGCCTCAAACTCTACGTCAGAGACGGGAAGGCCCTGCAGCGCAGCCTCCGGCAGTGGTTCCGGAGGCTCCATAGATGGGGGCTCGAATGGGCCGGGGGTCGGGAAAAGAGACCCCACAACCTCTTCGAGCAGCGTGGGTTCGAGGTTGGCTGTGGAGGGGGAGCTTGATGAAAACTTTCCCCTCACCGCCCTATACGGACGACCCCAGGGGTCAGCGTCCAGGAGGGCCAGGAAGCGCTCATGTGCTTCTTCCTTGGCCCTGCAGATACTTTTCTGCAGGGCCTTGTGAGCCTCCCTGTATGCCTGACGAAGGAGGACCTCTTCGTCAGGCGTCCTCCTGGAGCGCCTTCTCCGGCATCGGAGGAGAGCACGCCTCGCAGCCAAGCACGTGGTGCGCAGGGTGGCAATTTCCTGCGCCCACCAGTACACCCTCTTCCATCGGGGAGGAGGGCGCCACAGCGGCATGGCGGCATTGCAGACGGCCCGAAGGTCGTCCGCAAAGTGGTCGGCCATGCCGTCAGGATCCTCTGCGAGGTGAGGGGGGAGAGACGACCACTCCCTCACCATCGCCGCCTCCTCCGCCACTTCCGGGCGGAGCTTGGCGAGTGCCCACCTGGGAAAGGCGACACTCGCCGTAGGATCCCGACGCTGTGACGCGCTGGGGGCCCGCGTGGAGACCTCGTATCGGACATAAAGGTGGTCCGATAGGGTCTCCACTTCTTCCTCGACCCGCCAGCTCCAGATTTGGGCAGCAAGGGCGGCAGTGGCGAAGGATACGTCCACAATGGACGTACCTTGCCACCGTACGCACGTGGGAGAGGTACCACGGTTGAGTACCTGGAGCCCCAGGCCCAACGCCCAGGACTCCAGAATACCCCCCCTCGCGTCCGTACTAGGGGACCCCCACGCCACAGATTTGGCGTTGAGATCCCCAGCCACCAAAACTGGGAGTGGGGCCGCACGCCTCACCACACCCTCCACCGCAGCCAGGAAGAACTCGAAGTCCGCCCGGCTACGGTTAGGGGAGAAGTAGGTCGACACGACCACCATTCTCCCCCAGTTCGCTGCCACAAAACCCGAACCTCTCTCCCTGAGAGAAAGGGGAGGAGCCCCGCCACCAGCCCTCACTGCAATAGCAGCGGAGTCATTCAGGTCCCCTAGCCAGTTGGCATTATGGGGGACCGCGTATGGCTCCGCCACCACCGCCAGGTGAATCTCCCACTCCGCCATGGACTGGCACAGTAGATCCTGTGCCCCGGCGCAGTGGTTGATGTTCGCCTGGAGGATCTTTGCAGTGAGCCTACTGGGCATTGGTGGTGTCCATGTGCTCCTCCCTTACAGCAGGGGTGGCCCCTGCTCTGACCTGCGGTTTAGCCGCTATGAGGCGGCCCCTGACGGCTGGGGGTGAGCAGTTCATCCCCCCCCATGCGGTGGTAGGCCGGGAGACCGGCGTCCGCGCAGACGGCACATCTGAACGCGGCCTCACAATCGTTGGCGGCGTGCCCATCCAATCCGCAGCGGTAGCAAAGACCGCTGCGGTCTTTGTTGGACGGGCACCTGACGACTGGGTGACCGAGCCCCATGCACTTATAACAGCGCATGGGACGCTGTTCCAACAGTTGGACGGAGGCAGAACTCCAACCAACCGTCAGACGGCCACCGATCGCCAGTTTCCTGGCGGCTTCCACCGGGCAAGAGACGAAGGCCGAGCCCATCCCTCTCACTCCAGGGTGCACCTTGCCCACCCTGAAGTGTTCGGGGGGACAACCCGTGCTCAAGGCCAAGGCTGCCTTCAGCTCTTCAGCCGACACCGAGTCATCGAGGCCGTTAACCCGGATGTCGGCCGATTTAACTGGGCGCGTGACCCTTGCCTCGTCGCCTAGCACTGCGCTTATTTGCGCCGCCAACTGGTCCGCCTGCACGGGCGTAGTCTCTTTTGGGAGCTCCAGAATACGGGCTCCCGTGACTCCCTTGCGGAATTGGGCCGGACCAATCCCCAGTGCGTCCAACGAGACTGCCGCCTTAGTTCTGGCAATGGCCTTGTTATATGTGGCGCCCTTTTCGACCGCCTCCGGATTCAGGGCCACCACTATGGCTAGCTTCTTGGGCTCCTTAGGGAGCTTGAGGGCACTCACTTTTAATCCAGCTGTCGGAGCTGGAGCGGCGGGGGCGCGCTTTTTGCGCCGGACTACTTCCGACCATGTTGCTTCGGTACCACCTGGCGCTGACGATGGCCCCGCCGGCGTTTCAGGAGCCCTGGAGGCAGGGGGCTTGGCCACCAAGATAGGCCTCGCCTTTTTGGGCAGATTAGCCGGGGGAGCGAGGGTTGATCCCGACTCATGCTGGGAGGCCACTACGCGATCCTTCCGCTTCTCGTCCGCCTTTAGAGGTGGACGGAGCTGGCGTGCCGGGAGCAGCCTCCCGTCCACCTCCAGCCCGTCTAAGTGGGCATTGACGACCCCCCCTACGTGGGCCGTCAGCTCCGCCTGGAGAGCCGAGAAGGCCTCCAAGAATTCCGCCCTGGACAGTGGCTGAGACTCAGCCACTGTCGCAGGCAATCCCACGGCCTCTTGTTCGGCGGTGGTCTTTTCCGGTATGGCCCTTTCGGAAAAGGCCCTGCGGAGCACCGTCACCTCCTCAATGAGGGCATCAATCTGCCCACGGAGGCGTTTATTATCGGCGCGAAGTCGCCGAATTTCCTGTGACGACTTACGTGCCGCCACCGCCTCAACCACACCAAGGATGGACTTTGTGGCCTCCTTGATTTCCCTCTGGGTGGAGCCTTTGAGGTTGCCCGACTTGCGGACAACCTCCAGAATCGCTGAGGCACTGACCTCCGCCTTTTGGGTCAGCTCCTCAATGGAGCCGGCCGACGACTTAGCCGAACGGAAAGTCGTCGCAGACCTGACAGAATCAGTGTCTGATTCCTCCATTAGCTCGCGACGAGCCCGCGAGATCCCGACGTCGTGGCTGAATGACTTGCCGCCGCGGCCCTTGCTGCCTTTCTTGTACTTCGGCGGAACAGCCGGTTCCACGGGTTCCTCCACCTCCTCCGATTCCGAGACCAGACCGAAGTACTTACTGGAGGACATTGCCTCCGATGTCTCCTTTGCGGCGGACCGCTTGCGGGCCGCCGAACGTGTCAGGACGTTGGAATACAAAAGTTTCCGTCCTCCCTTACTCTCCTTCGGGCCAGGCCCACTGGTTTCAGTGGAGTCCGACATGGGCCAGTTTATGGCCCTGCCGACCTCCGAGTTGGTGGGGGAGTCCACCCCTACAAAAGGGGGGACAAAACAACCAAGTTAAACGAAAAAACAACAAAAATTCCGTGAAAAAAAACACGAATAACAACGATTATAACTAAATAACAATAAAATAACAACAATTTCTGCAGACTCTTCCCAGTAGGGTATCACGTGTGACCCCTAACGGGTCCGAAAACGCCAAGAAATTGAGATTTTTTTATAAAATTTCCAAAGAATTTTAAAAATTTTATAAAAATAACAAAAACAACAATAGCAATAACAAAAACAACAAATAACAAAAATTGCTGCAAGCTACTCTGAAGAGCCTTGAGAAAGGCTGCTTACAAAGCAAACCGCAGCAAAATCCAACAACAAACAAAGAAACGACAGCGAAATGAAATTTCGGGACTGAAACTGAAGAAGCCTTTTTCAAGGCTTCAATCACATCAGTCCGTCAATCCACCACGCGGAAAACAAGAAGGGACCTCCAAAGCGTCTAAAAGCACCGAAAGCTCCAAGAAAGGCGACCTCAAATTTTTTTTTCCAAAATATCAGCTTTAGCACACCTAGCATTTATGACAAAAAAATTTTGCTCAAGAAAGATTATCCAGGGAGATGAGGGGAATACATTTGTATGGAAAAACGCTGCTAGCGTTCCCTCTTAATACAAGTATTACGCAGAAGAATTACTGCTACCCATACCGACTATCATTTTCACTGAAAAACTCATTGTAGTCTATCACTACAAAAGAAAGTAAGCACGGTTGTGATCGTAATAGAACCACGACGATTTTGTTCTGTATATTTCGTGTGATTTTGTTACAGCAATATTCCCTGTACACGTTTAAAGTTCAAAGCTCACGTCTGTCTAAAATGTCTGAACATTGTAATAAAATGTATAAACAATTGTATGATATGGTTAAAGGGGCAATTGGACGTTGAATATGTTTTGTCACAGTATACATTATGTAGTCGTAACATCATTCAAAATCAGGTCATTGTTTTTTTAACCTATATCTTCTATGGTATTACAAGCCTTTCATAGTTTCAGTAATTTCAAATGTTTCAGATTTATAAAATTCTGATTATAAATTTTACAGATTCAAACATAAATGTCTATGAAACCCCATTACCAAACAATTGATACAATATTTTTCCAATAAAATATATATTTTTTCTTACCATTAGGTAACATTATATTAGATGCAAGTTTCATCATCAATCATTTATCTATGGGTATAGATAGATGATTGGTCTTGCTGCGTTCGACTAGATACCGCCGTCGTACTTGCCAAATGCGGCAACAAATACTACGCTGAATTCGGCGTACCCAAGCTTCACACTGCAACCTGTCTGTGATGTGAACGTGCCGAATGTTTTATTAAATTTTGGGCATAATAAAATGCCCGTTTGTGTCGTGAAACTGTGTAAAAAGTGATAAAAAGTGACGATGTTTTGCACTCACTACAATAAAAAGTTACCGCATTCACGGAGCTATTGTTTTTGTATAACGCTCTATCTACTCGAGCGCAGCGAAACCATCATTTATCTATGTTTCAACCGTTAAAACGAAAATAAATTGACAACCTCATTTCCATACAAAACTGATCCTTTGTCATTAATTTTTTTTTTTTTTTTTTTTTTGGTAGAAAATATAAAATTATGCTATGCAGAATAATTTAACAATAACAGTCATGTCAAAGTGAAATTTGTCATAATAATACATTGTGACCATGAATCAGGTATGAACCAAGAAAATAACGTTTCTTCACCAAACTGAGTGCATATTCTTTTAATATTGTATACTGTTACTATTGAGCACCGGATATCAACGGATTCTCTTTGTCTAGTTGAGTTCGATCAACGATATAAAATTTGTATGTTATTATTGAGTCTGAGTCGTACCCATAATGTGTACATGATCATTCGATCTGCGACTTCTTATCCATTTTATTCGGGTTCGCAAACATTATTAGTTGTGTATCAGTACCTTGAAATGGTTCTATGAACATACTTAATGTAATCAACTTCAATGTTTATTTGAAAATTAGGCCTATTCAGCTCTAGCTTAGTTACAGGTACGTTATCGTATCATT
Source organism: Synanthedon tipuliformis (assembly GCA_947623395.1). Classification (NCBI taxonomy): domain Eukaryota; kingdom Metazoa; phylum Arthropoda; class Insecta; order Lepidoptera; family Sesiidae; genus Synanthedon; species Synanthedon tipuliformis. Next base: position 8,939,926 of record OX392407.1, on the reverse strand, counting down.
CATTGAATAATATGATATTCATTGAATAATACTATATTCATTGAATAAGCTTGTTACTTACATAAAATAGCTTATTTGATGAATACCCTTTGTGATATTATGTCGTCATATTACCGATAACTTTCAATTCATCTAATGACAGTATTGAAATTAGTAGATATTACCTGAAACTGCCAAAAGTTGCCTAGGACTTCGCCCGTGTATCTTTTCAAAACTTACTAATATACAAGATTTGTATGTTTGTAATGACTAAACTACTGGATCGATTTTAAAAATTGTTTTATCTATAGAAAGCTTCATTATCAGCGGTATGTATAATAGATGTAATAATTATAGATAATAAAACATAGACCGTCCAGATCTGTATGTACCTACTATTTCCCGTGAAATTTATCGTGTCTTGGAGTCATTTATGTAAATAAGGCTTCGCCGCCACCCATACGCCACAAATGGTGGCTAACACGGGTAATGGATTGCTACACAAATATGCAAATCATAACATTTCGCCATTATTAAAACGTTCTTGTAAAAGAAGGGCTGTTATTACATAGTGTTCAACTTTAGGGTTGTTACAAATTTTAATATGCACTAAAATATTATATAACAGTTTAATTTTTATTTTTAAATTGAATTTATTATCTAAACCAATTTATCAAGTGGAAAAACTGCGCAAATAAGCAACCGTCTGAAAAACTAATATCTGATGTATTTTCTTATAAAATATTTTTTATTACATTATTATAATATTTATTTTAAATATTAGTTTAAGAGAATATTGACATAAACAATTTTTGCTTTTCTGACTCAAACATATATTATTTTTGCATTTGAAATTTATGAAGTAAATAATCTTTGTGGATTGAAATAAAAATGTATATATTCATACACATGATTTATTCAACACGACTATTCGATAACTGAGAAATAATTCATTCGATAGTTCATTCAAATGCGGTAAAATTGGTTTTGAATCAAATGAACTGCGAATAAATGACGATCAAATTAAGTTTTGACAACCCTGGTTGACAGTAACGCGTAAACACAAGTTGCTAACGAACCAAAGCGGCCCTGCACAAATTTGCAATTTCGATTGGACCGTTTGCGTGTGTTACCTGCATTGTAACTTCCCTCATATACGAGTATTGCCATTAAAAAAATGCAAATATGTGAGCCGGCGATAACGTGTGTCTAGGGCTGTAAATATTAAGTGCACAATAAGGGTTTTTATTCATACCAAATTCGTAAACATGTGAAAAAGAACTATAGTCAAGTGGTATCAATACAATGACAAGGTGCACTGCTTTATGCAGTCTTCTTAGATATTTATCATAAAATTTCAGATTTCAACGGATTATAATTATTAACTCTGAACCCATAAACGCACATCTTGAATTAGGCCTTTTTAAGCGCTTTTTCTGCGCCTTTTCACTCAGAATATATGTATGTATATGACCGCAATATATTACATTACCCAAGTTCGCGACTTCATGCTTTCTTACCACGTTTTAACCTATTGCATCCCAATACCTCAGGTGATTCACAGGTCTTTTCTTTAAGTTGACATTGTACCTAATGACTAATGTGCCTATTCATTATCATGAATCACAGAAAAATACACTCAAAAAATTTCGCTTAGTCAAAGAATGAAATTCTTAGCTATAAATAATTATTTTATATTTTCAATGCGACTATAAAGAAGTGCACCAATGCCAGGAATGATTTAAATTGTACGTACGCAAAAGTATTGAAATTGTTCCGATACGAGACAATAAAGTATTCATGACAATTATATGTAAATTTTATTCATAAACAATAGTTCGATTTACATTGCTCTGATAGAATCGTAAAATGATTTTATGGGATCTCGCAAGCGCGTCCAGCCCAAGGGACTCGTGTCACTTGTTTTGTTTTTACGACTCGACTGGACGTGTTCGCGCATACTTTTACTACACCTCTATTTTATATAATTATAATGTTCTAACAACAACACAAACTTTATTGTAAAAAAAAACACATTTAAAATGTTTTTAAAATTTATTGTAAATATATAAATATGTAGGTAAACTATACTACCATAAATTTATTTTGTTGAATTATTTTGCGTTTATACAAACTTGTTTAAAAAAAAACTACGCACAAAAACAAAAATACAAGCGGTTCCGCACAAAGAGGACGCCACAGTTAGTGTGGTAATTCCGATACATATTGACGTATGTACATTTTGACTTTGAAGCAATTTAACCCTTGCACAATCATACTTTTACACGAAAAGTACCGCCCCCAGAAACACGTTACATTTAAATGTAATTTATACTAGACGCAACATGCTGATGCAAAAAAAAAGGAAGACTCAACTGCCTGTACGAAGTCGGGGCGAATCGCTAATAAATAATAAAAAATATGGTTTATCCGTCTAAATCTTTACTTGCGGATGAAATTTAATTTTTATTTGAACATAGTACGTAATATAGTTTAAATTTTACCACTCAATATTCTAGCCACTCAGTTCGAGAGTTTAACAATATTTCAATTTTGACGTCATACAGACAGTATGATGAAAATATTTGTCGTTTCTGGATAGACCGTCATCGTTTTATTTTAAACGCTCAAACAAAGCGTTGGAATGGAATATTTCAGAAAAAAATTGTTTACTATTCTGTGAAGGTACACGGCGTAAAATCCGAAAACCTTTATAATGTCATTTAGTTTGCAAAATGTCACTGAATAACAAAACTCTTGGCCCTTGGCCTTTCGGATGCTCCAGCTACAATTCCAGGGACAACTTTGAAAATCACTTTTTAAAGTTAGCTCTAATCTAGACTTAGAAAGTAGAAGCAGGGCACACTTCGTTTAGCAGTCATTTGGGCACGGGCTGCCCAAACTGCTACTGCCACTGCCGTCTAGTGGCAGTAACCACCACCTCACAGAAGATCCCACTGTGAAATAACATAAATAGGTTGTGAGTAAAATAGTTATTACACTTTTCAATTTGTAGGAAACCAATTTAGGAACCTAAGTAGTGAACTTGTGATCACACTACACTAAATTGTTTCTAAGTTGAAGACATAGAGTTGAAAATAGATAATAGAATCTAAAATCTAAATTGGATCCAACCCGTTCTAACTGCGATTACACCTTCCGATTTCCTAAATTGGTTTCCTAAGAATTGAATAACCGCCTAAGGGACGCCAGAGCACCATACTATGATCGGCAGCGCACTTTCAGCACCTGTGGCGTTTTGCTTGTGTTATAGGTAACGGTATGGTACCACCTACCATCAAGTGGACCGTCAGCCTGTCTTTTGCCCTTAACATAGAAAAAGTCCAATCTATCCTTCGGCCTAAAGCGTATCTGCTTCTTCGTCTTCTTATCTTACAGACTGAGTTTTCTTCTTCACATTAAAAACACCTAAACAATATCAGAAACAGACACAAGTTGTATCATAACAATTAAACAATAATTCGACTACAAGCTAACGACAGCAACGCTCCGTTCATCGATTTATTTGATGCTACAGGCTACTACTATATAGTTAATTAAAATCCAATATTGTCTAACCGAAATTGATTGTTACAAACCTCGCTCCAGCGCCGACCAGTTTAATCTACCTTCACGATGGGGGAGCCGCAAGACTCCAACCCACTTGTTAAATTATACCACATATATTGTTGCTTTGACACACTCGTAAAGATATTATCAATTGGATGGAATCCAAACAAAATGTAATTCACTTCGAGAAGCTATAAAGGAAGATAAGACATCCCTCCGAACTTGTTTGACTAGTAGACATGCAGGTTTGACACAGCCTATCTTTGCTGTGCATGCGTTATTTTATGTTTATGTAAATTCGCTTTCATTCATAATTTGCATTAATGTCTAGTTTATATGAACGCAAGTGTAGCTGGTACTTACTGTTTAATATTATCTTGTTAGTAATCCTTTATTCTACGGGCTCCAACGGCCAACGGACTTATTATGAATAATCATGTTTAAATACCAACAGTTATTTCTTCTCAATAGCTTATTGGTATTGATAGCTATTGTGTCAGTCGGTTGTTCGATGCTGCTTGACAATTCTCTAACTTGTTACAGAATTGATAATTTTATAATTAGAAGCTGTTCTGTAAGGGCCTCTTTCACCAACTACAAGTAAAGTGTTGATTAGTAACTTTCAGAAATAATTGTATGTTTTATTAAATTATGCACTTAGTTTAGTGCATCCTTCAATATGCGATTTTTTTTCTTTTTTTTTTCTTTTTAATGTTTTTGACTTTTACTGTACAAACAAAGGTATATCAGCTAAATTATTGCTGGTGACGGGTGACTTTAAATGACGGTTAGCCTACTTGACAAATAGTGAAAGAGGCCCTAATAAAGATAATGTTACATTGCTGAACATGTAACATTTAAACCGGCAGACAGGCTGACGGTCCACTTGATAGTAGATGGCTACCGTCGCCTATAACACAAACAACACCACAGGTGCTGCTGACTGTATTAGGGATAAAGATAACGGATTGGAAAGGGACATGGAAATGGGCTCTGGCATCTCTTACTCACTCACCGAAACAAAACAGCACATGTGCTTTTATTTGACGGTAAGCTTTCTGAAAGAGAGTGGGGGCCAGATGGGCTAAGTACTGTATTACATAAAATGAATTCAAAAACTGTGATATTCGGTCGCGATAGATAGTACTTGTAATAATAAATTGAATTTACAATTTCTATTAATATATAACAATTGGGGACGGGAGCGGTTCTTTGATTTCTCTGCTATTGAATCGCTGGCGGATTGCGTGCCGACTGGACGCAAATTAATCCAGCAGACAATGCTTGCCGTGACGCAGCGCGGCGCCATGTTTGCAGAGACAATAACAAATTATTCATACTCGGTGATGGAATGTAAACAGAATATGATTGGCTATTAGCATGCAGGGTGCCGAGACCATACTGGCTCCCGAGGGACCGAGGGCCTACACACACGGATCGGCCAAGGGATCATCTCCCTACGCCATTAACAAGTCGCCGTTGGCCGCGACCAACTTTGTTTCTAACGTATTCGGAACTTAATTTAATTAATTACGGTCCCTTCCCTCCTTGATAGTCCATTTTCCTAAATATTATTTCGCGCTAAGGGGGAACATGTAACCGAGATCAAACGAAAGTATGATTCACGCCTTCATATTATGTGTTTAATAAGGATTCTCCTTACATATTATAATACAAAGTAAATTGTATGTTTGTATGTCTGTATGTTCGCAATAATCTCAAAAACTACTAAACAGATTTTCATGCAGTTTTCACTAGTGAAAAGAGCGTTAAACGAGGAAGATTTTTATATATAATTTGCAGAAAAAATTGCACCCGCGTGAAGCCGGGAGCGGGTAGCTAGTAGGTGTCTAAATATCTACGTGCACCATGTATTATCCAGGCATGTTGTTAAAGTTGTTTGAGAGCAATATGCGGCCGCATTAGCTTGGGTTTTATTGATCATTATTCATTATAAACGCCGTCATAAACCGACCGCTGCATGTTGAATTAAGTTGTTAAAAAGTTTTACTGCTCTAAAAAGTTATAGACATCGCGATTACATGACGCAATAGAACAGAGCGTGTTTAATTTAAGGCCTATGCTGAGTGTGTTTGTTATAATCCTAAGCTAAGCAATTCACAGAATTAAAATTAAATAATATGACGTTTATGTAAAACGCTTTTAATTAATGTCATATAGTCCAGACTCTTTAAGGTTCTTAGATTGGTCAATAAGTACTTACTTATCACAATTTCATCATAGTGTATATCAAAATTGGAAAATTATGTGGTAGGCCTTACTATATAAGTGGCAATATACTATATCAGTATCAGGCCTACTATACTATACTCACTATATCAGTGGGCATCCTACGGCTAAGATGATGAAGTACATCAAACTTAACATAATTAGATACCTTAACATGAGTTGTAGACACTTTAAATTAAGTTATCCTGATATAGGCTTTATCAGCTTTGAATGGTTTGTTTTTAGCACATACAAAGTTACATATAAAATTGCTGTATCCAATAGAATCGCTAGCCACTTGCCGTTTGCATTTTTATGAGTTGGTGAAACATCAGTTATCACGAGACTACGTTAACGAAGCAAAATGCAGCACAAATTTGCAATTTTGATTGGCGCTCTACGGAGAGGTAGGTACCACCGTTCGTACGATTGTTAGAGCTATTCGTCGAATTATAACTTAATCAATCGGCGACTGTTTTGAATTATAAAATAATGTACCTACTTACTAATGGAACTTTCGATTTCATAATATTCGTTACCTAAATAATGAATTTTTTATGAATTCATGAATGAATTCAATATATATATGTATATGTTACATATATATATTGAGTCCCACTGCTTGGCATATCTCTCTCCTAAATAGGAAAAGTTATTAAAATGTAATCATATTACTTATCCCTAAAACTTTTCTTTTAGAAATACTCACTTCTACACTCATTTCGCTTTCTCTATAATTATGTCTATTAGTTACTACTAGTTTCTATTAATTTAAGAAAAGTGACAATTTTATATATTTCCAACCCTTATCCTTCTGTCACGACTCTCATATAAACTATCCCCGGCATAGGAATAATATAGAATATTATAAGATATTCAGATGAGATAAAAACTTATAAAATGTTTTTTGTATCATCTTGGAACCAATATCTTATTATTATTCTTATTATTATATTATTATTATGTTATTCAGATGAGATAAAAACTTATAAAATGTTTTTTGTATCATCTTGGAACCAATAACATTCGGTTTCAACTTATTCAATAGATTCAACACCGGAGTAGTCCTTGTGTATATAGTTAGTTAATATTTTAAACAACAACATTAACACTAAATGATACGTATAATCACTAAATGATACGTACGAGTATGATCGTATAATCCCTGCCGGCGTCTGTATTTCTGGGCACTTATAACCCTAATCTTTTCAAGGTTCGAGTGAATAAGCATCTTCTGGGTGAGCTCGCTCCATCTTAGGCCTCATCCTTGCCACATGGCTGGTTGTTGGCCAAGAGCAAACCCATCTCTTATAAAAAAAAAAGTATTTATACGGTAAAATTTCAGGAAAAATTGGTAAAGTATTCCCTAAACAGCGGTGAAATTAACAGAACACGTTGAAAGATTGGATTAACATACTTTTACCATTTCAGTTTACGTCACGTCTGGTTTTCTACACTCCATCAAAGTCGCAGTTTCATTCGATTTATTTTATAGCTCGTAAACAAAGCAAGTAACTTCTGTCACTCTCGTTTGAGTTTATGGTAAATAAGATTTTACGGTAATGTGAATTTCCAATACCTACCTCTATTCGTTTTCTCTTTACATGCAAATGAAACTAACAATAAAAATGTAAGTTGTCCTGGCTGCTGCTAGCAGGCTACGTCTATGTATATGTGTACAATATATTATTTTATTTCTTTACAACTAATAAAATGTAAGAGAACTCTAATTGAAATACATATTTTTCTAATAAATTATTGCGATTGCGAGTGCAAGCCGTTGTTACAGGTGTCCAAATATGATTCTGATTTTGTTTTGATACAGTTTAATATATTTATAATAGTATTTGTTTACTCCGGCTCTACTAACATACTCTTCAAACGTAGGGTAAATGGGCATCTACTAGGTAAGCGTGGTCCACCTTCGGCCGCATCTGCACCTAACATCAAGTGAGATCGCGACCAAGCGCTGCCTTGACTTATACTTATAAAAAAAACTAGCTCTTTTAAATGTAGTCAGACTAGTTGTGTCCTTTTACTATCTTTTTAGTGAATCTAGTTAAAGTACCTACATACATTTTTTTTTCAATAGGGCACTATTCGATATAAAACAATAGGGAACTTCAACTTGTATTTTATTAAGTTGACACGTGGACAAATAATAACCTTAGAGTTTTTAGACCAGGTCTCTTTGGTGATCAAAAAATTAAAGTAACATAAAAATATACTGGATAAGCCGATTTCTGCCTTATTTGTTATTTTAGCGAAGAAATTATGTGAATTTTCTCATGTTTACATCTAAGCACTTTTATGGGCCACATTATTATTCACACTTAATAACCTATGTACCTTAAATAAAAAACATACAAACATATTCACAAAGTCTTTTTCTACATTATTTTATAAGAGACATTTTCATTCGCCGCCTTATTAAACCGCACTTTTAACATTAACAGAGTAGAGCGAGGAACTGCAGCGAAACTTTGATTAGCAATTTCATGAAATAAAATTTCTCAACTCCCACGGCGGCCATTACTAAGATTTTTAATAAACACGTCCGCGCAGCGTTCAACAAAATTCTAATCGAGTTTTGAATTGCAGCCATTCATGGTTGGTGCTGTCGCCGGTGCTCTCTCCGCTTACTCAACTTTCATCTCTCATCTACGGTCTACGGTCCCCACTGCTCGTTAGCTTCTCCTTAAAACTTCCGCCAGATACTTCGACAACAAGTTTTTTAACTTCACCGGAACTCCGGTTCTCGTGATTAATTAATTCGATTGTGTGTGAGTTATTTGCGGCCTGATCGCTTTCTCTGGTGTCCATTATTTCACGATTTGGGTCGAGGGGAACTGCTATAGTAGGGGTCGATTCTGCTCGGTCACTGCACTAAACAGTCTTGTTACATTTCGGCTTTACAATTTTCCCCCTTTTATTCGTGAAACTTGAAAGGAGACGCGTTTTCGTGGAACTCAATTGAAACATTTGAATTTTTCTTCTCAACTTGTACATTTTTACATTTTTTAAACCTGTATTTTAAAGTAAAAATTGAAACAACTGTAACACCCCATTGGGCTATTGCAGTGCGTAGTTGCGTACACAGATTTGAAGTGTAATTTGATTTTAAATATGACGTTAAAATATATACTTGGGTGCTTATCTTAAAAGACTAGTAATCTTCGAAAGGCGATGGAAGTTTGGCTAATCCTCAAAGACTAAAGACGCCTGAGCAATTCTGTAAGATGGTTGCATAAGGATGAAAAATAAAATTGAAATGTGTAACCTAAGTTTTTACCTAATATACTATTTAAATATTTAATACCACAGAAAAATTTCATATTACAACATTTAAGGGAAAGACCCTTTAATAGTACTGCGTGAGTAATTGTTTTATTTTTCAGTCTCACTTTCTCTTTATTTTCACTAACCTTACGAAATATTTTTCTGTTATTTTAACTTTCACATTTCATGTTTATGTTTCACGTATCAAGACCCAAAACGAGGTTATATTCAAATAGTTATCAAAGGCAAATGATAAAATTGTGGAGAGACAAGAAATACGCACTGGGAAGGTCGTAACACACATTAGGTATATAAGCCTAATTAAGTAGGTACTCCCGCGATTAGCTCCGTATAACCGCTAAGTTGGAAGGATTTTTGATGTGCCTTTTGATGTGCCTTTAAAAACAAAAACTTCTGTATAGCTAGGCTATGGAAATTTATGCACAAATACTTTTCAAATATTAACATGTATGTAAATTGATATGAACTCCAAAAAAATGATACAGCTAATCGCTTAATGTGCGGCTTATTTTATTTTATACTCTGCGCAAAATGAAACACATAACACGTTTTAACTGCTCATAAAGTATAGTAAGTGCACAAACGCATGGCGCGTGCTGCGGCTTTCAAGGCACGCGATGTAATTTAATTAAGGCGCGATATAAAACAGTGAGGTGGGAGCGCGGCGGCACTTAAGACTGGCTTAATTTACGAAGCTCTTGATGAACCTCCCATATGTAGATCCCACTAATGGGCACATTACTCAGGCAACGCGGAGATGATTGTTTATACGCAGACTTGCGGTTATCGTTGTAGGCATTTGCATGTCGTTATAACCGCTGCAGTTAACACTAATATTGTTCATCCTATGTTTACATTGTCTTATTTCCTACATGAGGTATATTATCGAGGAATATTTAGGTATAAAGTAAATTGATTTGCATATTTTTGTTTGTGCAGTATACTGAAAAGTGACATTCTCAATCAATATTATAGTATCATAAAAAAGCAAAAATGGCGTTGGAGTGGCCACATGATTATATGTATATACGTGAATAAGACTTGTGAATATATTTTTTTTGTGAAAAATTCGACTTAACGGCTTTTTGTGAAAAAAGCCATTATGCCAAAAAGTCATTATGCACGGAGTGCATAATGCTTCTGAGGAAAATATTCCAATGCCACCAAGTAGTTCCAGGTCTACTTTGATATTATTATTTTTTTAATAATTTTGTTTCTGTCACTTTATATAATGGCATCGTTTCTGCCGGCAGTAACCACTCCATTACAGAAGAACGGCGGGAAATCACAGCTTTCGCTTACTGGATCAGGGAGAACTGAGGCAAAGGCTTGTTAATGATATTCTCTCTAATAGGTAAGTCTGAGTCCGAGAGAATTGTCTCTCAGACTCAGACTTACCTCACTTTTTAAAATGTGCCATACAAAACAGTCATTATAAAATTATTAAAGATTATACAGGTCAAGGATAAAAATACTCGTCAATAGATTATAAAAAGGGAAAATTTCTCTTAAATCAATTGATTTTATTATAAAGGGAAAGACAAAGAGGGCAGCTGTAATTAATTGAATTTAGACTGACTCATCTTTCTTTTCTATTAATGGTTATCATTTCCTTTCGAATAAACCAGTAAGTACTTTGTAAATATAAGGTTTCCTTCTTATTCATATAATATAAGGTAAATATATATAAATATAAAGTTCAAGGAACTCCCTGACATATTGGAATTCTAGATTTTCTTCGTGAAATTGACTTATTCGAAAATAACAGTAGTATAACAATATTTATACCTATAGGTAATTGTTTCGAGAATAAGATCAAACGATATAATACGACTGTGTACAAAGCCATGCTTTAGAATGAAGTCGTTTGTTCTTCTCGTCATTATTCAAACCATCTTTTGTCCGCCCCTTTGCTCACAAACCTACATTGCCCTGGTTTTGCTCGTGTCTTTAGGTAATGTTAGTCACCTACCATCAACCGTCAGCCTGCACATCGACATAAAGAAAACATATCAAAAACACTCAAAAGTAACTTATGTCCTTAAGCAGAGTTCAAGTACCTAAAAGTTTTCATACTCGTAATTTCATTTAATTTTGATGAATTAATATACCTAGTTTAGCAGTGAAGATTAAACACAAATACTTTTTTGATTACTTTCGTGTTTTTGATATTATATGTATATACATTATTGTGGGTATAATAAATCTCTCGAAGGCACCAACATTATAAGACTAGTTGGTGCCCGCCACTTCATTCGCGTTGAAAAATACGAGATATAACGCCTGACAAAATAACGCCTGGCATAATACTTTTGCCAAGAGTTGGATCCTTATTTTAGATAATTGGTGCCCGCAGCTTCACCCGCGTGGAATATTTAGCCTATATCCATCTTAAAATACTAATTTTTTGTATTAATAAAAAACTAAAATCTATTGATGAAAGAAATCGGATGAATAGTTTCAATGTACATAAAAACAATAACATACAAACAAACATACAAACTTTACCTCTTTATAATATTAGAATAGATGTAATGAAGAAACTTTATTAGGAATCATCGACTGTTTCATTCGCAACGTGCAGAATTTATACCCACCATAAATCATGGTTTTCCCGAAACAGTATTTAATTCCTAATCCACAACAAATTATCGTAAACAAGATAAATGTTTATATGTGAAGTAGGTAATTCTCTGCGGCAAAAACCCTAGTTAGGGACCCAGCCGGAGGCGCGGTTTCGCAACCTATCTTATGTCATTTATAGATAATAACATAGAAAGGGTGTTGCTCAGACATTAACGTCAATACACACGCATCTGATAATACTTCTATTACAGAATTACATTTTCGTTATTGCTAACACGACCTTAACTCTAATTGCATTAGTTTGAGAACTTAAATTAAACGAGAAAAGTTTTTATAACTAATTACACTTATGTGTCATCATCCTTATCTCTATATAATTATATAAATAAAAATATGTATCACGTTGTTTGATTCCAATGAACTTTTAAACTACTGAACTTGATTTTGATAAAACTTCGTAACTATGTGTAATTTGGTCCATCAAAAGATAGGATTTTTTAATTTTGAACCCGGGCAAAGCCGGGAGAGGGTCACTAGTATAGTTATAAAACTGTACGTCTGTATGTATGATAGCAGTGATCTCAAAAACTACTAAACGGATTTTCATGCGGTTTTCATTAATAGTAAGAGCGTTAAACGAGAAAAGTTTTCATATACATTTCAGAAAAAACATGCACCCGTGAGAAGCCGAGAGCAAATCGCAAGTAGAATTGTGAAAGTCCCATAGTTCCTTGCTTTTTATCTTCTAAGGCTAAGGCCTTAAGATTTATTTTACTAGACGACAGTAATCACCTACTTACCAACAAAGTATATGTATTATTTGCATTTACATAATATTCCTGCAATTTTCATATATCATACATAGTTTTTAATTGGCATGTCTAACAATTGAAACTCGTGAGGCGCGAAGTGTCGCCTGGCGCTTAGCCAGCGCCACTGCCAAATAGATATCTTTTATTCAGTAAAACTCAAACTTTTCTCGCCATAAATCCACAACTAGAGGGAGCCTTCATGAAAATGTAATGAGAAAGAACTATTTATGGCTAATCCTTTCGAAATAAACTACTTGAGGCGTTGTTCTACGCATAACTATTGCAAGAAAGTGTCTAGTGGTGTTGGCGAGTGTTTGCAACAAAAAGTGGGAGGCGTGGGAGCGGGATAGATTTATTGACGCGTTACCAGGACGAACGGGATGGCTGGCGAAGACAGACGAATGAGCTAGAAGGCAGAGCGGATTTTTGAATTGCAAATGGGGGAAATGAAACTGCCGCCGCCTTGGTCGACTCCGGTACCACCCCTACTAAACCTCTTCCGGCTTTATAATCATCCTTAATAATACGGGAGTGCTTTAATGAATTTATGTAGTGATCAAAGCAGGAAGCTTGAAGAAACTTAAAATATACAAGTACATTCGGAAGGGTTTATTACCTTCTCGCATGAGACAAGTTTTAAAAGCTTCATCTCATTTGGTAACCAAAATAGGTAGACGTATGGCATATAATTAAATTATCGCCCCTACACTGATTTGCGCATGTAAATTAATTTTAAATATTCGCATGATAGATTAGAAAAAGGAGATAGAGAATGATTAAAAAGGAGAATTAAATTATTATAAATGAAATAAAGTTGAAAAGTTGTGTCTGTACTATAATGAAAATATTATAATTGAGAGAAAATTAATACACAGAATATACTGTTTTAAATGTCGATTATAATAACACTACAATAAAATACGATGATCACAACTATTACAAGGTAATGAATGAATGAAAGGGTGTTGTACAAAAGAGTCCATTAACCGAGTCTAAACAGCAAAGCAAGATAACAAATAGGAAGATTTAATTATAAAGACTGCTTGTGAGTGAGTTAATAGCTAGAATTTAATTCTGCTAGGGGCATTCCGCCGCAGATTGCATTCCGTAGCCGGCTGCGCGAGTGGCCGCGAGCTTGACGCCCGCTGATGGAATATAAAGCGGTTTCATGCTCTAAAATTAGAGAGCGGTAATATTTTATTAACATAAATGTAAATAGTATTCTGAACCTCAATGAAATTTAATTAAGGTATCTGTTTGTGAGTTACGAGTCCATGTATTAGTATTTTACAGCAGAACTAAATTTTCCTTTAAATCCTTTAAATTGTGTTATGAAACTGAAATTAAAGGTTCAACATTTATTATAATGTAACGTTTTTTTGTAAATATTCTGAAGCTTTACCTCAAAGTCAAAGTTTTATTCTTAATTTTTAAATTATAATATTTTCTTGACGAGTCCATTGATCGCTCGGTTAAGGTTCTTGCCTTACAGCTCTTTTACAGAGGCCCGGATACATTTTTAAATATTTATATTTTTCGAGTGGTTACGGTTACTTGCCTTATCTCTCTGTGTCTTGGATTCAATTTCCAGCAATCCCAACCACTACTTTTCAAGACACTGGATCTGACAAGTAGTGCCTGCCATCCGCATAAATTGGGCAACCTGTCTGGCGGTAGTAACGAGCCCCTTTCAGAAAACCAGAGTGAAATAACAGCATGTAAGTATGCTGTTGTGTTTTGGCAAGTGACTAAGAGATGCCAGAGCCCACTACCCTATCCCTTCCCAATCCTAATCTTTAATCCTGTTAAGGTCGGAAGTGCACTAGCAGCACCTGACGTGGCGTTGCTTGTGTTATAATAGGCGACGGTAGCCACCTACCATTAAATGGTTCAATAGCTCATAGACAGGACACGTCAAGCTTTACTTTAAAAAGCCAGTGAGTTACTTATCTTAAAAAAATAAATTTATCTTGTAAATGAAGATTTTACTTATAATTTATTTATTACATTTAATATTCTGCATTAAACGTCACAAATGAAAAATATGAGTCTAACCGTCATTTAAAGCCTTTGTTTGTACGGTAAAAGTCCCAAACATTAAAAAAAAGAATACGCCTATCGAAGGAGGCACTAAACCGAGTGCATAATTTAAAAATCAACACTTTACTTGTAGTTGGTGAAAGAGGCCCTTAATATTCTGCATTAAATGTAATAAATGAAAAATTTGAGTCTTAAAATCACTGAATTAATCCTCCAATGTGTATAATATGCAACTTCCGAGCGAGTGAAACCTTTACAATCGCTCTTTGTTTTTGTCTGTTTTAAAAGCACTCTGTAGTAAATATTTTATAAGGAATGCTTTAAAATTTAACTGGAATTTTTGTCACAATTTTAAATTTAAACAGCAATTCCTGTCGAAATTATTTCTCTAATCGACGAGATGATTCCACTGTGATACGAGATTCCACGCTTTATTTTCAACCGATGAGTAAATATTACGTAGATGAGTAAGTATGAGTAGTATTACGTATATGCAAAGTAAATTTATAATGACACTATCAACACATTTATATTTTGCTTTTCAGCATAATCGCATGTTTGTTCAGTAATTATTATAAACATTTAGCAGCTCCTAATTATGGTACAGTATAGTAGGTAGCATTGAACTAGCAAAATTATGCAAAAAAATTTAGTCAACTTTAGGCGTGCCATGAAAATTAAAACAATGTTGAAAATGAAAAGTTGGAGGTCATCGACCGGCTCGACCGATTCCCACTCGAGGTTGATTAAAGATTCGTGTTAAATAAAAATTTACGAAGTAATGAAATGTCTGAAAACGAATTTGAGCGAGGGAGTGACTAAGTAAAATTTTTAAGATGTTTTTAACAAGTTTCCTTTTAAGTGAAAATTTAAACGTTTACTAGCCGAGTATTTTTATTTTTTAAAGTTACATATTGAAGTTTCTCACAAATACTAGTCAGTTTACGTAAATACCATTACGATAAGTAATTAAAACCAAGCTTTAAAATATCTGTAGCAACTTTTCATGAAAAGAAATTGTAAATATTAAATTTTATTATCGGATGTTAATAATTAACTTAATGTTCAAAGATATTAAAAAAAAACTTTTAGAATCCAATGAGATACTACCATTACAACCACTGGGCGAATACTATAGTTTGTTTCTATCATTTAAATAACTGTACCTAACAAATATTATCAGATAAATTCGTGGGTGCCGAGATGGGAAGGTGCCGAGATGAGAATAAACCGTTATTTTTGGATTTGTCAACAACTCTATTTTTGAAAAAAAAAAACAATATTTTTTTTATGAAAATATCTTAAATTCTTAACACAAAAAGTATTTTAAATGCAATGAAATTGTAATTAATTTGTTGTTCATTTGTTTGTTCAATTTATTTTTGCATATAAAATATTAAATTCTTTAGACATTAACGTCAGAAAACTAATTATACAACATTTTAATTTTATTTTTTATAATAATTACGTACAAAACTTGGTAGCGAAAAATTACCCTTTCGACATAGGGATTATATTGTATTACTG
Source organism: Synanthedon tipuliformis (assembly GCA_947623395.1). Lineage (NCBI taxonomy): Eukaryota > Metazoa > Arthropoda > Insecta > Lepidoptera > Sesiidae > Synanthedon > Synanthedon tipuliformis. The sequence goes on along the minus strand of OX392407.1, from coordinate 8,923,883 downwards.
TTTTAAATTACTACCCCAATCCTCAATGTAAATAAGAGTCATTTGACAGATCCAATGAGCATGAATGCTTATTCAAATACTTTAAGTGGAGGAGGGCAACAGGCAAAAACAATTGTTTTAAAGGAACACCACTCGAAACTCTCCCCAGTGGAGTGCATGCAAATTGATACCACTTCTGTTTTACGACAAAGTGAAGCGGATAGACGGTGTAGGTGGCCTTTACACAAACCGAATACAATCATTTCAAACAATATTGGCTATGAGGGATTTGTTAGTTGTTACGCTTTTATTATGTTACCTACTAGCTTCCGCCCGAGACTTCGCCCGCGCGCTCATTTCTTATTATCAGTCTTTATTTGTCAGGCATTGAAGAAAAACAGGATCACCCGACGGGGTAATTTGAAGATTGAATGAAAATTTCATTCAAATTTTATTGTCGTTTTGTTATGTTATTTTTGTACCAAACGTATATGTACAAAAAATATGGAAAACGAAAAAGAGTGAGTTGAAGATTCAACGTTTAAAAGCCTAGCCTAGAAATTCAAAACAGCGAAAATTTGTAATCGCGCAAAGGCTCAAACCGTTTTGACTAACACCGACTTTTCTTTGTGAAAAAATAAATCTGCTTCTGACTAAGTATTACTTGCTAATGCCTTTTATATTTTTTTGTTTTTTAGAACTTATTTTGTATTTACACAAGTACACACTGAAACCTCTTAACGTTCTCAAGATTTTATAACATATCTGAAGATAATACCTTAAATGTTACAAATATATTTTACATTAGTTGCTGCCCGCGACTCCGTCTGATAAATATAACACCCGAGAAAATATTTGACTAATTATAGAAAGCTACAATATCAGCGAAACGAGTATGTTATAATTTTGATAGGTGAGATTATGAAACCTAAGAATTTTTGTGTAAAAAAGACATTACCATAATATAAGTAAGAAGAAAAATCTAAAAGGTAAAATCTTGTCTCGAAGGCTTTAAGTGTCTTTCATTTTATCGGGTTAAGTAAATTCAATTAATTCGTAATCCTAGCCCCGAAAAGTCGTTCACAGATTAAAAAAGAATCAGTGATTAATTTAGCAAAATAAATTTTAGGTACCTCATTGAAATTTGTGTAGCAATCTTAAAATTGGGTCAAACTATATCGCTGCGCAATTTATAAATTAAAAACACGAAATGCATGCTCTACAAGCAATAAAGTTATTAAGTCAGCTGCAGTCGACAGAAATAAAAAAAATAAAAAAAAGGTTTATTTCGCTGTGCAGAAGTTTTGTAAGAGCCAGCCAAAAAACATTAGCAAAATATATAGCCGGTCCAGCACTGGTACTTTGTAAATATCGTTTCGTTACAACCAAGTTAAATTGTATCACATTGTTGGCGGACATTATATACAGATTATAAATCTCTCCAGCGATATGCGTTCACCTCTGTGCGCTCAATGTAGCTCTAGGATAGTACTAAACTCGTTAACTGATTTCACATTTCACACCAACTTCAAAATTATCCTTCTACGACAATTAAATATTGAAACGAGAATCTTTCTTCTTGAATATTTTCGCTTTCAATTTGTAATTTGATTGATTATTGTAATCGCTTTGATCATTTGCCTCTTGTAAATGTTATTTTAAAACTGAACTCTTCTTGTTCAAGGAAAATTAAAAAAAACTTTTTTTTTTTATATAAGAGATGGGTTTGCTCTTGGCCAACAACCAGCCACGTGGCAAGGATGAGGCCTAAGATGGAGCGAGCTCACCCAGAAGATGCCTATTCACTCGAACTTTGAAAAGATTAGGGTTATATGTGCTCGCGGCGGAAAGGCAACGGGAAGAGGACCCCCTCTCCCAGCCAATCCGCCGGAGAAGGCTCGGGCGCAGGCGGGTGGCCTATATCCGCTGCCTTCCACCCTAACCGGGACCCGGGCGGTGGTCTTGGGGGAGACTGCCGCCCTTCGTGAGGTCCCCCGAGATGGCCGGCGTACCTCCACTTTCGGGTACGCCGAGGTTCTGACAGGGAGCACAGGCCTCCCCGCGTGGAATAGCCGTGGCGGGGCGCCGAAGTCGTGTAACAACGTCCCCGCGACCCCGCCCGCTAATGGCCGCGATGATAGAAAGTCGTTGGGTTTTAGCCGGTAGGAATCCGGCATAACCCGGCAGTACCCCCTACACTGCCGGGTATCCAAGAGGATTTCCCAACGTAAAAAAAAAAAAAAAAAAAGGGTTATATGTGCTCGGAAATACAGACGCCGGCAGGGAGTTCCAAACCCTGGCAGTGCGCATTATAAAGGATGTTTCAAAGCGCTTGGTCCGAAAAGGAGGGATTTCGACAAGATGAGGATGGTAGCCAGCCGTACGTCTGTGTCCGATGGAAGAAAGGGAAAGGCGGTATGAGCTCATGCAGCTCCTGAACATTAGGAATATTCGTGCTATAGGGAGATACTATGAAGGTACCTCCGTGGAATAAGTACTACATAGTTATATCGAACGAATGAAGCAATGAAATATAATCACATTATTTGACAGCCTTAGAAACCAATTTAATAATAACTATTATAACAATTTCATTTAATTACGTAAATTAACTGTCATCATCATCATCATCATGATCAGCCCGTGTCTCTGCTGCTGGATGCTTCTCGCGAAGCCTATGCGTCCAACGCTACATTTTCCGATTAGTAACCTCCCCCACGAGACAGATGCGACCAGCCCATTCCTAACTAAATTTTTGAAAAAAAAATAAGAATTTAAGTATTTTTATGAAATAAATCGATAATGTGGTTTGGTTTATCTACTTTTAGTAATGTACTTAAATCGGATAACGTAGAATTTAGATTGTCTCTCGACCTTTCTCAGCAGTGAGGACGATTAAGTTAGTTTTGGAAGTCTCCTTGAGATATTTTACCTCGTTTACTGTATTGACGACTTTATAGAGGATGTTCAAATTAAATGATTGGTTTTAGGCTAACTGTACTCTACTTAGGTAAAAATAATTTAGTTTGACCAAGAGTTAGAGGTCTAACTCTAAGTCTACACTTAGCCTTTTAAACTGATTATATAAAATATAATTTATATAATCAGTTTATATAAAATATAATTTATATAATCAGTTTATATAAAATTTAATTTATATAATCAGTTTATATAAAATTTAATTTATATAATCAGTTTATATTTTATTTACACTTTCAATTACTTGTTAAAATTATTATTAATTTTGAAACTGTAGCAAAATTATTTAATATTTATTGCATCCCACACAATCATTTATCACGAGAAACATTCATTAAATTTTGTGATAACACGCACCGCTGAATGAAACTTGATGAATTTTCTTCTATAATGGAAAACGTAATAAGAAATCGCAATTTATTTCTTATTGAAATGAGGATAATAGACGCGAGGCCCCAAGAAGCAGAGAAATTGCTCCCCACAGGGTACACACCCTACAGAATCATGATATTAACATTATAATCCAATTTGTGGCTTCAGCCGAGGTGAAACTCATTAGGAACTTTATGCATTATTGCATCTGACATTGGATCTGTGGAACGTCTAATTCTTGTTCATGAAATGCATTTTATATCACACAACCCGTCTGTACGACTTTAATTCTCTCCCAAGATTTTATACAGTCAGTCAGGATTTTATGAATATCTTATTAGATAGTTATTATTACTTTAATATTCAAAGCTATTGTATAAAAATATTCCTATAAGTTATTATATTTAATTATTTATATACGATGTTAATCGTCCTTCCAAAGATTTTTTTAAAGTAAAAGTGAACATTTTACTTTACACTTATTGTTTTATTTGTTAAATAGTTTTATATAATAATATACATTTTACTGTTTTTAGAAGTTCACATAGATATTTCTAAAAATTATTTTTTTTATATATAAAATATATATTTTTTTAAAATATAGATATTTTATATATAATTTATTTCCTTACATGCAAGTTGTTATAAAGGTAACAAGTACCGTAAAAATGGCGTCATTTTACAAATTTTTGTCAAACATATCATGTGACCATTGTTGTAAATGAGAAATGGAAATATAATGACAGTTATTGTTTAAAAATAGAACACACTGTGTAAATGTGTACGCACAAATAAAGATGTTACAATGAGGGTGTTAATTAATGTTAATATGTACCTATTTGACTTTCTCAGTTTTTTTTTATGGACGTGACAATTCAAGTCTGCAGCGATCTAATTGCGGTGGGATACTTCGAATTTGTTCTAATTTTTTTAAAGGTTTTTTCGTGAATGCGTCTTTAAATTTGGGAAGCAATTCAGCAAACTTTCTGATGTTATTTATTCTGAGATATATTTGTAGAACTGTACCTTTCATATCAGTGTCGTAACTAAATTGAATAAGTCGCTCGAAGCATATTAATATTCGTAAAATCTTCTACAAAATTTGACTCTAGTCATATTTTCAGTCTTGCTTTAGAAATATCATTAGCGAAGTTAGCTGGTTTATTTTCGTGTGTTTCATTTTCTTTGTGCCGTGTAGTACCTACTTTGTTATTGTGTTTACGTGGGAGACTGGGTCTGGAACTCAACTAAATACCAAGTCAACGTGTATCTATTTCAACCCACTCCACAAGATTGCTTGTTTCGATTAGTATCACTTATTTGAGATCCCGTTAGCTCATTTGAATTATAATGAATGCTTGTAATTTTGCACAGTGGTTCAAATAAACGTCGTTCTGTTCAACATTATTCAATACATTAACAGTGAACGGCTTTGTTTAATCAGTTTGGGTTTAATTCAAACAATTCTGAAGGCGTGACCGGTTCGTAAAGATAATGTCGTGATAGTAATAATATTATATTATACAAATTCCGGAAAGAGGACGATGAATGCTTGATGAGATGCGCAAATTTTAAACACAGGAAATAATGGTTGCTGAGGAATATTTAACCACGAATGGTTAAATGATATCCACAAAATTAGACGTTGAAAACATAATATGCTACTATTATAAAAGGCAATGTTATTTAACAGACATGATCATGATTATACAGACACGAATAAAACTATAAGAAGAATTTAAAATAAAATAGAAATGATTACAATAAACTGAAGCCTCTATTAGAAAAATCTAATCAAAAAGTCAGTAGTGGCTTCACAAGTCTTGAAATTTGAAAACATAACTCCTTTTCTTTGGTCAATCAAGCTGTGATAATTTTGACTTTAACGATAGATTTATGAATATTGATAAAATTTTATTGTTACTGCTGCTTCTGATTCTGATGTTACTAAGAGCTAATTTTATTTTAAAGATATATTTAAGGTAGATATGTAAAATGAAGCAAATTTTACCCTAAAAAGGTTACGCCAATAAAACGCACAAAGTCTCTTAATATTTTTTTCTGTTAGAGTAAGTAGATTACAATGTTAATTTCATTGATGTGCTGCCCACCCCGGAGGATTGGCGCCGCAGAGAGGGCTACAGGCATTAGTATGCCGATGGTAAAAAAAGATAAATTTGTTGTTGGAACATTTAATTTATGCGATTTTTGGGGTGGTCTTTCACAGGTTTTATTTAAAGATTTGGGCGTAGAATGAGAAAAGGTAACATTTTTCGTTTTAGTTCTCTGTTATATTGTGTTGGTGATTATTTAATTAAGTTTTTCTTCTACACCATATATAGGTACCTACCTCTTTCCTGCACGAGGAGCGCTGCCCTCAAACTTTGCACGGTTACATTAGTATTATATTTGAAGGTATTTCATACAGCCTTTTATTCTTGAAAAAGATGATTAAGGTTTAAGTTCAAGTACCTATATACTTTAAAAAATATTATTAAGTTCTTTAAACTATAATGAAAATTTATCAAAACTGCTTATTAATGTTAAACATATATTAAAAAGCTCACCGTGACAACTGCAATTTATTTAATTCTTGGTTACGCAATTTTTGTGGATGGGGTCTCTAAAAATGGACCTTTTAATAAACGAGCGATGCTCGCGATTCCTGTATGATGTTGAATCAGGAATGAGAAGATCCGTAGAAAAATGAAAGTTACCGACATAAACCGGCGTATTAATAGTTAAAGTAGGCAGGACATATGTACGAAGAGCCGACAGTTTTCGATGACATTATACCAATGGCCCTTGGAGGCCGTGAGTTCTTGAATGCAGACCACAGGCCGGCAAGGCGGCGTAGGACGTCTACAAACAAAATAAATAGTCTTTAGTCGATGCTACTTCTAACTAGTCTTATCCAGGGTCAGAACACCTTGATACTTGAAAAAGCTAGTTTTTGAATTGTCTTTTTCTTCTTTTTTGGGGTCTTAAGAAATAATTTTAATATTTAAACTTTAGATACTTATAATATTTAGATATTAGTGTAATTTTTGTACAGGTATTTGGACTAGGAAATATAGTGACAATTTGAATTCATAGAATATTATGAACAGTCATATGTAATCAATAGAAGAGGTGAGTCTTAACGATCAAGGAATAAACAAGGGAAAGCATTTAATCTGGGTTTAAGTGTGTATTTTGGAGCATTAGCGTCCAAGCCAACAGTCTGAATCCTTATTGATCCAACATCGAAAGCTTACAACACGTTCCAAAATTTACAATATCTATATCTAAATTGGATTGTAAGACTTACGTAGATATCAATTTCCAAAGAATGTTATCTACTTTAAAAATTACAGTTGACTAGCTAGTTTCCGCGACTTCGCTCGCGTTGATAAATGAAAAATAAACAACATGAGAAAATGTATGTTTGTTACTCTTTCGCTCGAAAACAGCGGAACGGATTTGGATGAAATTTGGCATACAGTTAGTTTAATACTTGGATTATCAAATAGGATTATCCTAAAATGCTATTTTTATCCTAAAATTTTTAGGTTCCAGAGGATCGTCACAGCGATAAAATGTCGGGCGTTATATTACTCATATATTTTCCTTTTCAATGCAGACGAAGTCGTGGGCACCAGTTAGTCTACCCAAGATCGCAAAAGATGTCTTGCTGCCAGTTTGTTGGGCACAGGTCTCTGCCGTCACATGCTCAATCGGCCCCATTGCGGATTGGGAATAATTTTTATTAGTTCAAAAAACTCGCTAATGTTTTCTTTCCTAATATCTAATTCCTGTTAAGTATAGGTATGTTAATTAATTAAAAACACTTTTATCTTTATAATTAAAAAAAAATTAAAAAAAAAATTATAATTACATTAATAAAGTTTCGTTGCTGTCCATTCTCATTAAGTTAAAAACGAATCTCAACCGTAAACAATTCCGATCGATCTTTCTCTACTGAATTGGTTTAGCTAGAACTACCATCTACCAGCACGACCGAAAACTTGTTAATTAAATGTAGTCTCCGGAGAACAAAAGTTTACTCTAGGTACGATATGAACTTCCACTGTAGTATTCTTTTCTACGCGCCAAAAGTTGAATGCAATAGAAATGCAAATGGGAATGCAAATGTTTTGTACTTGTTCTGAGTTGTATCGTTGAGCGCAATACAGCTAACATTGATTTTCATTTAGTCCATTCGATTCGGCAGCAAGCAAGGTTACCTACACTGAATGTCTAGTAAGATTTTGACTGCATGCGATAGTCACAAGTGGAAGTCTCTTATACCAGAGTAACTTATATTATGTATATTATGTAAGTATACATATAATTTATATATGCATACACTGCTGACCACTAATAACCTATATTCTATGTGTTTTGATTATAGTGTACCATGTTAGAACCATGTTAGAATCAAAGCTTCATATGGTTTCGAATACTGAGCTTTCGTCCACTTTTACTGCCCCTCTTTTTTGTATTTTCAGCTTCTACTCGACTCTAAATAAAAATTTAGTATTGGCCATATGAACATACCTCTAGGTGTGGGACGCCCTCCATCAAAGTGGACAGACGACATGAAAAAGTCCTCGCAGGTGGTGGCTGTATGTAAAGGACAGAAGACCAACATCCAGCATCCTCAAGAGGCCTATATCCAGCTTGTAGCAATACCCAAGACTTAAAGCCGATTTATTCGGTGTTCCGTGGGCCAATGAAAAACTATACAAAAATACAAATTCACCTCAATTGCGTTAAGGTAGGTGCGCTTGCAATCCTAATAAAAATATTCCTCCCCAAAGGGATAAGGGGCTCTATTACAATAACGCCGAATTTCATTAATAACAATTTCATTAGAATTTTTATAATGTATAACTTTTCTGATATTATTAGGTATGTTTCAAAAAGATTTTAATTTCTTAAATAAATTGTATATTATTATAAAATTAAACTTAACGATGTAATTACTGTTTCTAAATTGATTGTTAAGCCTTGTGATAGGTATATGTAGATATAGGTACTTGAGTACATGCAACGTGCAATAGCAATAGCCAGTCAGTAATATAAGCGTCTCCCCTGCATAACATTCTCGTCATTAGGGGAGTGCTACTCGTAAACCACTCGTAATGGGTTTTATCTTGGCCTATAAAATTTATTTACACATCTCCCAGTACATTATCGGGACCTCATTCAGTAATGTACGCGACAGATAGTTCGTGATGCTTCTCATAAATCGAATTTGCAAATCATACGACGTTATGAACTCTGTGCCAATTTTATTTCATTTCATGACTCCGATACAATTATTTATGACTACCGATTTGTTCGCTGTACCTACTCATTTTTGTCTATATTATATAATTTACTATTTAACTTGATAATTATATTTACAATATATTTTAGGTATTGCTTCACACAGGTTATTTTTTTCTGCAAATTATATACTAAAATTATATAAAAAGATAAAAGTAAAGTTATCACCTTAATAAATGTCTAGCCATTACAAAATAAGCCGCAATTGTCTGAGTGAGATAACCTAAAACTATCCAACTGATGATAAGTCATAAAGTTGAGGGACTGCCATTCCTACAAGTATTACGGAAAAACTTTTTTCTTAAGACATTTTTTATATTATTTCATAGCTGTAATGGGGAAAAACGGTAAAGTATGTGAGAATAAAAAACTTATGTAAAAGTCGTTACAATGCTTGACGGTCCATTTGATGGCAGGGGCTACCATCAACACAAGTGCTAGAATTTGTGCTGCAGACCATTGTAGGATTAAAGATTAGGGATTATAGATGGATATGGAACTGACATAGAATGAGCTTTAACATCCTTTACTCAATCACAGAAACATAACAGCATCTGAACAGCATAAATGCTGATATTTCACGATGGGCTTCTGTAAGAAGGTTGTGACTGTCACCAGAGGAGCTCCCTAATTTTCTCAACAAAAAAGGTGCCCTGCCACTAACTTGCCAGATCCAGACCAGAGCCAAGAATGAAAAGACAAGAATCAAATCTAAGGTTTGCCTAAAAAGTTCCCAGATAATAACTACCAGGCCCATGTTTGCACTATTTTTATTGTAATATCAGAAGTAAGTACACCAACAGAATAAAAAATATGATAAAAATTTAAATGTGTAACTTTGATTTCATAAATTAGATGAAAATAGACCTAGAAAAGATAAAGTAACTAAAAATGCTTTCTCTGACTTCTGAGGCAGGTATGTAAACATTATACCACAATTTCATGATTTTAATGTTAATAATTGAACTAAACTTCTCATTACATGATTTCCAAATCAGTATCACGTTGCTCCAAAATTCTGTTCGATTAAATTTGTAACTGAGAATGCTAGTACCGCTGTCCCAATTCCCACATACAATCCCACGGTGTACGCACAGTAATCTGCTGATCTGCGGTTATATAACATCGGAATGAGTGAGTCTCCCCCAACGCGTTGCAGGCTGCATTCTCTAGCTATCGTCCCTTCGGAGTCATAACGGCTGTCGCGATATAAATCTTCTCACCCTAACTGTACTGCTGTTACAGTCTCCTTTCAGGACGCGGATAAAGGCTTTTATTTTTCGTGTTGAGCCCTTTTATGTCCTGCGTTTTGATTGCTTTCTATTTTATTGGAATACAGACGTTATTGCTCCTGTTAGTTTTAATTGACAAATTAAACCTGTTTAACATATATTTAAAAAGAGGCATTTAAAATAATATAATATGAATAAAGTAGTTTCATTTATTGCAGGCATTTAAGAATGGTCCATTGTAAACGTGATATTAACTTCTATATCAGTACGGCGACAATCGGATACAATATTAAATATAAAACCCATTATTTCATTTAATTATATTACTTTATTATTTTCAATAATATGAATTATTAATATGTATTAACTATATAGAAAATTCAAAGATTGTAAATTTAGGAACAGGTACAACACTATTTCTTACTTCGTCTTTTCCTATATATGAACGATATGTGGCAGTTATAATGAAGATTTAAATTAATTTATACAAAAAAAACTTTATTACTGGCGTTAATAAAATGTAAAAGCGTATCATATGTAACGTATAATTTAATATAGAATTTACTATTATTATTTATCTATGAACTTCCATTACAAAAATTATAACAAAATTATTTTAAAGTTTCAGTTTTAGTACTTTTGCTTTAATATTTGCGTTTCAGAGATTTATTTGCGATTATTAAACAGTCTAGAAACTGTGACGTTTAGAATATTATTATTGAAATTTATGTAAGTATAACAATAGGTACATATTTGTATCATAACAATATTGAAAATTTTCTAGTCAATTTATAAAGTTCTTATCTCGAGAAATCACTACGTACTTATATAAGTAGTAGAAAAAAGTAAATTACATTTGAGAAAGAAAAATAAACTGAAAGTCAATAGAGGATGCGTCCGATTGGTAGCGTGTTTCAAAAACGACTCGCAACAGGCACGCAAAAAGGCTCCTACAATTTATGCTGCAGTCACACTCCCTTACCATTAAAACTGTCCGTCCATCCGTTTGCAGATTTAAACCAAACGGTCGGCTGTCACGAATCTAAAAAACATTTATCACTCTCGATTTTCCGCCCACAGCCCGTGGGCAAGGAGCGTGTTTCGACTATATTTTTCATTGATCGCTGCTAAGCAAACCCAGAACGAGGGAAGTTTTACGAGCTGCTGCGTGATTCTGATCACGTGGATAAAATTTATTATGTCTTCATGGGTAATGGTCGGTATGCTAATACAAATAACTCATATTTGCAAACAGATTTTGCAAAATTATACCTATTATTATGTTTATCGTGCTGGCTATTTCTCATCGTTTATATTGGAAAATGAGACATGCAGGGGTTTCTCTTTGCTACTATTTTGGCACTAGTTGGTGCCCGCGACTTCGTCCGCGTTGTAAATACAAAAATATGTAATAAGCAATATAAAGGCTTGACTACTTGTTGCTATAACACTTTGGCTAGGCATTAGCTTTTTATTTTATTATAGAAAGTACTTCTTTTCTGTGTGAAGAAGAATATGTCCTTTCTTGCATCGTTGACAACATGTATGCAAAATTTTATTAAGATCGGTTTAGTAGTTAAGGCGTGAAAAGGTAACAGACAAACAGAGTTACTTTCACATTTATAATATTAGCATGGATGTCCTTCCATATATAGTCCATAAGTCCTATAAAATCCAGTACGAGTATGTCCTAGCGTGGCGCTTTTGCACTCCTGACGTTTAGGTACGAACTGGACATCAGTTTAACGCAAACCGCCGCCGCAATAAATTTCAGAAAACGTGTGCTAGCAAAACTACATTAACAACAAAGCAAATGAAAGATACATTTAAACGAAGCCTAATTGCTAAATAAATGGTATACACGCTTACTCCATTACATGGCTGTAACCCTTGCAATTTTACTTTTGAGCTCGGTCGGCGCACGGCAATTTGAGTGCTTTGACATTCATTTATCTCCATTATAGATCTGCTAAGGTAACGGCTCGACGGCCGTGGCTGTAGCAGGAACGGGTCCCCAGTGTGTACTCTCCCTTACTATAGTAGACATAATAATGAGAGCGGAGCGAACTGCTATTCATTTATTTTATTTTTATTTTCACCATACATTTTTGTTTCAATACTTCTTTTTTTTTGTTTATTTTTTGAATAAAACTCGCAACGGAGCGTAGAACAACAGCATAATAAAATGGGAGCCTTGGGCCTTTTGCGTCATTAACTGAAGACTAGCGTATTAAAAGAGAACTCGGCAGAACAATGAAGTATGAATACTCATTCATTGGTGTTATTATTCTTTGTGCTGGCCTTTTTCTTTGGACGCCTCAAGTCGTAGGTACCTAAATATATAGGTAGTAAAAACTGCGAAAAATCGAAAATTGGTTTTGACATGATAATTATATCCTCGATAAAAATATAGACGCAAAATATTTTCGAAATTTTTAATTTTCAAGCATAATTTTTTAATTTAAATTAAAAAGGATCAGATAAAATGCAACAGTTATCCCTTAATTATTCCATTAAGAAACTATAGCTTAATCCTTTAAATTTGAAGGAGAAACAAATTGAACTAAATTTGTAACCTAAACTTTCTACATTAAATGAATATTTCCTCGAACCCCATATTGCACATCAAATAAATCGATTGTCGCTGTCGAAACAGATCCCCTGAAATTAAATAACTTCATAATAATCAACTCGTTGGCTGTCCGAACTGAAATTCATTACTGAAAACGCATTATTGTGTTTCGTTTTAACTGAAATAGTGTAATTACAGGCACTAAATTGCTATTTATTCTCACATTTTATTGTTCCAAATGGAACTGTAATGTTTTGGATTGCATACAAAACCAGTTGACAATTTTCATAAAATCTCTGTCTTCCTTGTCTACATTACGAATGTAGGTATTCTATGACCATTCCCTGGAACTTCGATCTACTTACCTTTGAGAGTGTCACGGAAGTTTTATGGCAATATAATAATATAATATTGACCAAAGTATCTATAATTCACAAGGTGATTTTATTATTATATGATTCACTTAGATAACGGCCACATCAATGATGATGTAAATTTTAGAACTAGATATAATTTACATTCTTTATGTACATTTATGGGCGGTACTTTACTATAAATAAGAAACAAATTTACAAGAAATCAAAAAGTATAGTTAAACTATAAAATATAATTTAATAAATAAAACTGTTGCCCATAATATCCTCCTTATGTTTGTGAGGATGGATGTATTATTGGATGTTTGAATGTATCTCCTTGTTTTAAGTAAGATACAATACGCTACTAAATAATATCCTTAACCAACTATTTTATCTGAGACAGTTTAGATTAAGTTTTAACGTAATAAAACGCGCTTGGTCACTGGGTTAATAACGATAGCATAAAAATGTTAGAGCCTTGCACGATGCCACCTTTGTAAAGCAATGAGTGATCTTCATCATAGAATTTCCTTTTAGAAATTTGCCTACTTTTTCAATTTGTTAGTTATGTACTTGGTAAAATAGCCTCATTTGGTTGCTTTTTAATATAATGTTTAGTCATCAGGACTATTAACTGAACTGAAATTAGTATTTTCAGTTATACCATAAAGTCCGAAAAGTCCGTTGCTAAGTACATAGTAGTTACGTAGCTTCAGGCTTTTCGAAGGGTAGGGTATTTGGGAGCTTTCATGCCACATGTGGTTTGAAATGTAGTATGAATGGGACAATACTGTCAAAAAGTTTAAAACTCTGGTGTCTCTTTAAAGTTTTTAATCCGCAGCCAGGGTAGAAACTTCAAGGGTGTACAGATACTATAGAAGCATAGGCGCAAATAAATTTGACATCACGCAACCTTGCTGTTTAAATTGCTATTTACCTTGCTATTAAAAGCAATTTTATATATTTTTTATTATAGCGTTTAAGCTATACTCTCGGTTATTAAGTAACTACAGCAGAAAGAACTGATTTAGACTGTATGATTGGCATCATCATCATCATCATCATCATCATCATCATCATCATATCATCATCATCATCATCATCTTAGCCGTAGGACATCCACTGCTGGACATAGGTCTCCCCCATAACTTTCCAATAGGACCGGTCAGTAGCAGCCTGGATCCACCGTCGACCTGCGGCCCTCATTGGGCAATTTACAAAAAATATAAAATATATTTTTGTTTTTTTTTGGCTCCCAACACATTTAAAATATTAATTTAATGGGTTGGTCTTGGACTGTCTAGAGTCTAGAACACAATCTGACTACATTTGATTTTTGCCTAGAGCTTAAATTGACTACTACATAATGAGTCGAGCACTCAAATCTACTAAGTATGACACATATTGACTAGTTCCGAAAATATCTAGAACATATTTCGCCTACTGTTGTTTTTAATTTAATGTTAATACAATATGTACAAGAGTGAATAAAATGAAATCCATATAAATGTTTAAATTGTTTATTTGTCGTTCGTTTTAATGCATTATATATTTTAATAAGTTTCATAACAAAAGTTTAAAGTAGTATGTATAAATAGTCTTACCCTATCTTTATGACTGTAGGTATCATCGATTGGATAGGTAATTTGTTTTCGATTATGGCGTAGGTATATTGTATATTAATGAAATTCATAGAATACTTTAGAAAAATGTTATCATATTGCAAAGATATCTTTCGGCTAGAATAATTTACATATTTCCTAAGTACAAAAATATTAACTCCTGAATATCTATCGAAAGGAAAACACTAAATTAAGTCTTCGTGAAATCAATTTACAAAAATAGCCAATAAAATGTACCTTATTTATTTGTACCCCTTTCCATCAGAGTATCCTGGTTTGTATTGTTACGTGTGTACATAGAATTTTTTCCTAAGCACAAGAACACGAAAGATATTGACCATATCTTCTTCTAATACAATTAAACGCTATAACAATGTCTCAAGAAAAAATTAACGACTTTATTACTATTAAATAGTATTTGAAATTAGTATTCTATATTGCTCATATTTGTACAAAGTTTTCGTCATGTATTGGTGTTCTAATTCAGAAAATATACAAATATACTATAATATACAATGCAATGATATAATACTCACTGAACCTCTTAAATAATTTTACAAGCACAACATTATTTTAGTACCCATATAATAGAGGAACTAGAAAACAAAACAGTACGACCGTAGATATATCTAACAAAAATACAGGTAAAATGCGTTACAGCGTGGAACATGACTAATATGGTTTAAGTACAAAATGGGAGTAATGTCTTTATTTGCACTGCTAAATTATGGCTTATTTACAAGTCTATTTACAAATTCTATCACAAATTACAGTTTTAAATGTAACATTATTTACATTATTGCAATGTTTTTCGTCTCGCAGACGACACACCTCAAAATTGTTCGTATGAGTCAGCAAAGTAAACACTTTTATTGTAATTGTCCTTTGCATAAAACCTTTGTTAGACATACACTATGTGAGGTTTCTCGGGAGTTCTGTGATGTGGAATAGTTTCATAAGCGAATTGTTGGTAGATATGCTCCTCGCTATCCTCTTGGTAGTAGGGATTCTTGTCTACACTATTCCAAGGTGGATTCAACGAGTGAAAATTGTTTGACACAGTCGAACCAATCATCAAATATCGGTCTACGTCCCTCTTGTTTTCCGGCTCTCGACTCCGAGTTGAATAATTTAAACCGTTGCCTAATTTAGACACATCACCGTTCAACATGACACTCGTCATGACTTGTTTAGATTTATCGCCCTTGCATTTCTTCAAAGGTCCCATAAAATATAAAACACCACCGACTACACTTATAATGATACTCACAGTTAGCACCACCACAGCAACTACTACCCAACCGTTCGAGCACCCATATTCCGATTCAGGAATTTGTACAAACAGAACATTCTTCAAATGTTCTGGCGCGGCACATTTCACATCTTCATAGTCTATCTTCAGTATGGCACTTGCGTTACCAGATCTTTTATTACTAACTTCACATTCTCTCCCAAGCTTCCACAGCCACAATATTGAACAATTACAAACGAAAGGGTTTCCAGAAATTTGCAATTCCTGCAACCTGTCTATGGGGAAATGCGAAGCTTCAAGTGTTTCCAACGCATTGTTCTTCATGTATATGTGTGTTAGTTTAGGATTGCCGTGAAACAGTCTCGGAGGTACTTCCCTCACTTTTACGTTCTCGTTCATCCATATTTTTTGCAAGTTTATATTGTCGACGAAAGCTCTTGAGTCGACTTTATCGAGTTCATGAAGTCTGCTTAAGTGCAAATGTTTTAAGTGAAAAAGACTTTGAAATGATAACGCCGTAACGTTACGTATAAAGTTTCCACTGAGATAAAGGTGCGATAAATTTGAAAGTTTTGATAGAGCAGATGTGGGAATTGTCGTCATGTTATTATCACTAAGATCCAAATGCCGCAGAGATGGCAAATTATGAAAGCCTAATGAATCTAAACTTTCAATAATATTGTTGTTTAAATCTAAATGCTTTAACTCTTTCATAAATGGTATCCCGTGTTTCAGTACTTGTTGAATGTAATTTTCTGACAAATCTAAATATTCTAGTTGAATAACGAAGACGAGATTAGCAGATGGTATGTCTAATATAGAATTATTTTTGAGCGACAACATTTTCAGTCCCGACAAGGGCTCAAAAGTATTAGGCTCGAAGGTTACAAGTTTATTGTTTGACAGATCAAGTCTTTCTAGCGTCGTCAAATCTTTAAAGGTTTGTGCGTGTACATTTTGTAAATTATTGCTAGACAAGTCCATGTCTACTATTTTTTTCAGTCCAAGGAACGTGTCCTTTTCTAACCGTTTGAGCATATTCTGGCTCAAATTGAGGTGAGTTATCTCCATGTTGTTCTCAAAGTTTCTACTACCTAAATCTTGTATTCTGTTGTAGGATATATCGAGTACGGTGAGTTGAGTGTAGAAAGCGAAAGTGTACATAAGGTTGGTGATCACATTGTGAGTTAGGTTGATGTTTGTTGCTTCCGGGTTGAGTTGTATCGGTACGATTTCGAGGCCAGCGTTGGCGCAAGAGGCGGCTCGGAGGGCGTCGTCGCAGACGCACTGCGTAGGACATAGTGTGCGCGCTGCTGTACTCGCGCCGCACGCCCATGCCACCACTACCACCCACCAGCGCCACTTGGCTACTCCGCGTGAGCCCATAACATCTCATGTATACGTCACTGGTAACCTGAAATCAAGAGAAAGAATTCATTAATAATTATTACTTTATATTGAATTATTAATTGGGAGTGGTAACTTGGCAAGAAACACTGCAATTGCAGTCATAAACTGGGAAATATATCAGATGCACCGATTAACAGTACGTGTTATCTGTCCTATCTCAGTCTTATGCCTTATCATTTTTCCCTGATCCGTTTTGATTCCTCCTTGATCGAAGGCGCTACTGAGACAAATCTCTGGTATTCATAGGTTTACAATTGAAAAGTCCGTTCCATGGACTTTTCAATTATTTTTCAAACATCAGTTTTAAAAAATTGTAAGCAATTTTTTTGTCTTATTTTTAACGAAATCTTTATAAATTCTTAATGATCTACATGAACTTAAGTAAGCCAAAAGTATTTTTAAGATAACAAAACAAAAGAGGGGACTATGGTTGAGTTAAACAAAATGAAACGATCCCCTTGGTGGGAAACAAACCAAGAAAAAGTGTTTAAACATTCAAAGGAAAGTCTTACTGCCATAGATCTCATCTAGCTTATTTTGTTGTTATAATAATGTTTGGACTCTCTCCGGGCTACATTACCCCATACTCAAGAATATACAACGATATTATCGTTGGGCAAATCTTAATATAATTTCTGCCAAAAAGTGCAGATAACAAATGTGCCTCCACAATTTGTATGAGGGGAGTGAGATTGTTTGATCCAAATTAGACCGATAAGAGACGTGCCGCGCCAACCGAATGGTAGCCTCGCCACAAAAACTTTTTTATTATCTTTTGTTATGTCGTCGAATAGAACGACATAAGTTTCATGGTAATCTTGGACATATTGCACGGGCGCGGGCCTCCCGGAGGCCGCTCGTTATTTACGTCCATGATTTGTTATTCAATATACCATTATGACACGTGGCGGAGACAATATGTTAGAATCGCTTGTCATTTTTCTTTGAAAGCGTTAGCAAAGCAAGTAAGGGGGTTGGTTCTGTTGCAAGGTTTGACTTCCGCTAATCTCACAAATATACACATATCCGCTAGATAAACGCTTTGCAAACCAACAACGATTTGGATTGGAGTAACTTAACAATACTGCACAAAATGTTCGACAGTTTAACAAAGGAGCGTTTGGTACTTTAAATTAAATGTTCGACTTTACAATTCGATGGAATGTATAATGAATAGCACCGTAACATCTGTTAACGAAGGCGAACGATCTCGAAAGTTTTCACGCGCGGGAATAACTAATTGCGAAGGTTGGAATTCAATTTATGGCTTCTCCTGCGCCTCCCAGGAGATCATGCCATACTAAAGTATTAATAATGCAAAACAGTGTCACGAAAAGTTTTTGATTCCAAATGCAAATTAAATTAGGAAACAAAGTTGTGAGAGCTGAGCTTGTTTCGCCGCTTTGTCAGTTATCGTTGACTGTATTATGAAGAGTGTTTAACAACTGTTACTTTGGAGTAGGTATAACTACAACGTGTGGTCTGGAGAGGAAAAATCGTCGAGATTGTAATTGAAAAACATATTGTGTTTATAGGTAGGTACGTTGGTTTTAATATACACTGAAAAGGTGCCAACACACACAACTGTTTGTGTCACCAGCTGGAGCGTGTGACCGTGTGCACTTAGACGATCACATTGTTCTAGCTGAGTGGTCCGAATATTCCGGGAAGCGATCCCTCTGTCCCCTCTGAAGACGTGAGAAGACGACTAGACTCCCCTAGTAACACGATATCACCCGATACGCCGGATTACCCCGGCCTACCCGAATTACAGAAACCATACACATACATGATACAGCA
Organism: Synanthedon tipuliformis; assembly: GCA_947623395.1. Classification (NCBI taxonomy): domain Eukaryota; kingdom Metazoa; phylum Arthropoda; class Insecta; order Lepidoptera; family Sesiidae; genus Synanthedon; species Synanthedon tipuliformis. The sequence goes on along the minus strand of OX392407.1, from coordinate 8,904,996 downwards.
CGGACGTATTAAACCGGATTAATTAAACATTTCGAACGTATTCTGGATCACGTTATGAGAAAATATCAATATTAGATACGTGCACATAATATATAAATAGATGAGATTTGCATATTTTAAACTAGATGCAGTCCATTTCTCCACTGGCGCCATCTAAAGATAAATTTCAGAACTAAAGTGTTGTATTATCTCAGTAGTCATTACGGTTCTCGTGTCTTCATTGTTATTCCGATTTCTATAAGAAAAACCTTTATTTATACTTACATATATCTAAGATCTAAGAGATTTAAGCTTAACATTAGCAGAGTAGTGGTAGGGCACATTTGGGCACGGCGGAGTTGCGGAAGAGTTTTCGCCCGACCTCGCAACTTCCTCTATAGTGGACGCGGAGGACGCCAAGAGGTTTGGTCGCTAGGTCTTCCCCAATACCATCTCAGGGCAGGAGTCCGACATAACCCATCGGTCTGTCCCCATGCCGGTTAGTATCCATGATGGATTCCTCTTGTAAAACAAAAAGGCACATTTGGGCACCGTGAAATAGCAGCATGTTTGCTGCTGTGTTTAGGTGAATGAGTACCTAACGGATGCCAGAGCCCATTTCTTTATCCCTTACCAGCCCTTATCTTTAATCCTACTGAATAGAAAATGAAAACAAACTGCAAATTAATGTTGTTCTAATCAATTGTTTCGTTTATGGTTTCAGTCATTGTTGTCGAAACAATAAAAGCGGTCATGATATGTCAGCAGTCGTCATTAGGCATTCGCACAAAACGGTTATGATGAAAAGAAGCGAAAGTGGTGGGGCACGCCCTCCATTTCCGAGCCTAAACTGCTCCGGCCGGCACTCTTTTGTCTTTTAATTTCCTGTCCGCCAGAGCGCTGCCATCGTGAATTTCGCTTTCGTGAACTTCGTTAACTTTGTATCGCCCTTTGTTGTTGCCTATTGAACTTTTCCATTACGGACGTCATCGATTGAAACCGCTAAATTCGTTGGAAAATTCGTGTCGCGAATCAATGCTCGCATCTGTTTTCCCACGAAATGAACAGTTCATTGTTCCCATTTTCTTTTTTATGAATCGAGCATGTTTGGGACTTTAGGTTTTTCGCGGAAGATGCCCAAATGAAAATTTAAAAGGGAGAAATGAAAATCAAATATTCCCTCATTGAGATCCGGCTTCAATATGAAATTAACAAGAAATGAAACATAATAGACTTTATGTTGCTTTTGATATAAGATGTTTTGTACGTTTACTCTTTATAAAAATAAATGTTAAAAGATACTTTTAAATGTGGCTTTTGTTTCTATTAATGTTCTGATGTTCTACATAGTACAATACTAATTAGCTATTCTATCTACGTGTGTCCGTCAGTTCGTTTTAGGTATTATACTACTGATTTTGATGCAGTTTTCATAACAATATGTAGAATTTCTAGCTGAGGGTTATCATAATCTTATTAACGCGTATTGTTGCAGACAGAACAGACTGTCTAACAATGTGGCATGCAATGCAACTTGCACAGATCACTGACCACATAAATTGAATAAGTGCCTACCTAAGTCCTAAAGTTATTTAGCAAATTTTATAAAACTACGAGTAATAGAATTTGTGTAAATATTTTGAGCAATATGAATCTTTAGTGTCTTTTGTTTTGTTTAATGTTGTGACTTAATTATTATATTCCAATAATTTGTTTGAATTCCTAAACGAAATTTATAAAGTGCAGAAAAACTAATTCATATGAAATTAAGGTCACGGTATTTACTTTTATTTTATTTACTTTATTTTGGCTTGCCTTAGATCTTGACTATAATTAACCTTAGCTTGTTTTACAGATTAAATTTTCATTTAAGTCGACAACACCTGTGCGAAGCCGTGACTGTTTACTAGTTGTGTTGAGTTGAGTTCATTCCGTGATAGTTTTCGGGGTTTATATAACCCCAAAGTGTTTAGGGATGTGGCAGGGAGAACTTGCCTTCCTAATTATAGCATAACATCTAAACACCGTTAAGACCGCGACAAGGGACGTCCATAATTTACAGTCCCGCTTTCCGTAAACGCCTAAATTCATTATTAAAGGGTGTCCCAAACTCCTTTCGATTAATAACAGTAAACGTCATCGGTCCCATTTAAATTATTATCAAAACTATCCGCTATCCGCGTGGCGTTTCGTCCTAATTGTAATCGGTAAGGCAATCCGACCAAGAAGGCATTGAGCGGTTCCCACTAAACTTATCACGGTGTTAATACAACTTGAGACGTTACTAATACAAAGGACGGTTTACGAGGGGTGTTGAGACAATAAAACCAGTGTAAAAGTCGGCTAACCGCTTTCCTCTCCCCGGGAAAATATCCGAGACCTCATCACTTTTATGAGTTACTCAAGACGGACGCTGCCGTTTTTAAAAACATTCCCTCCCTTTCGAGTGAAAGCTTTTGTAAACGTTGAAATAGTTACTTCGGCGGCAACATTCCCACGTTCCTGACTAGTCCTTGACGAATCTCAACACGAAGTGCACACATGCTCTGGCTTATGGTCGCAAATAATAGTCCAAGTGGCAACGAGTCTAACCTACGTAATGAGAAAACTTAGCCGGCCGACGAGCCTGCTCACAGAGTAACATAAAAGCAAAAACTAGGTACGCGAAAGCCAATTCGATTGTAGCTTTATAGGAACATTTTTATAAGACTTTCTGTTGTGAAACGCACATCAGTAGTGATAAAATGACAAAATGAGTTCAAAATGTGGCCAAAATAGTGCAAAAATCTTGAATAAACAAATAAATGCGGAAGTAGTGCGGAAGTGAGTTTATTTGTTATACTTTGTACACTTTGTTCAACTGATCATAATTAAATTTTGTCTGTCATTCACAAAATAAAAAATATATCAATGCTTGTCAAAAATAATGAGCCATAAATTTTTAAGACATGTTTTAAGACCAAGGGGAAAGGGGTGCGAACGAAGTCATGAGCAAGTTAGTTGTCATAATGTCTACAATAAACCTCTAATACAATCTAACTATCTAACCAAGCATACAGTCATTGTACTATGAGAACAACTTACCGGGAACTAAAGCGAATTAAGCGAATCTGATAAAAGTTCGTTTCCACAGTTTGCCTTCAACTGTGCTAATCTATCATAATGTTGTAAATAAGCTTTTCCTATATTCGCACCCGCAGCTAGCAAATTTTAATATCTCTGGGGAACACACCTGCCGATAGTGCGCTCCAGCAGTTATTGATTTTGCAATCAAAGCCAGATTAGAGAGCTCGGCCGCTTCCGTTCGATTATTACACATAGATTTATTAATTTCTGAACGTTAAGTTTTGACAGCCCTTGTTTACACTTACCAACTGTTAATTGGAGTTCAGTTTCAGTTGGCCATTGTACTATGAATGAATGAATATTTTTAAATTATCTATCTTACATCACTGAGAAAGATAGATGTTATTTTTTCAGAAAAATTTAGGAAGCATAAGTCATATAATATCTCGTTTTCAGATTACAGAGTTTTGCATATATTTATATTATTATTTAAAATGTAATGCATAATATAATGTGTTTCGTATTAGCTGATTACGTATACTAATGAGAAAAAGTTACATCGTCGTTAGTTCACAACACGAGACGTTTGCCGCAAAATATCTTCTTTCAAGCTCCCTGCAGCTTAAAGCGACGGTAAGAATAAAAAGAGAAATTTAACGAACAAAGCGACTACACAATTCCATTTTCTCTTTCATGGGTGCAGGGAGTCTTAGTGAATCAGGGTTCTGTATGGACGCTTTTATAAACGCAATAATGAGGAGTGCCAAGGCGGCATTCAGACGTGCGCCCTAACGAGAGGCGTCGATGAATCGCCCATGAGGCAAGTACAAAACTTGCCACTCTGGGAGTTAATGGCGGATGCCTACCACGGCGCCGCTCTCGGCGGCCACTGCACATGCGTCTCGCAATACAAAGAGTAAACAGTAACTCGAACAACGAACAAAGTTATGGGTGCTATAGGTAATTTTATGCCTGTATTTCAAAACTACGCCTTTTGGAGCTCAGTTCACTAGGATCGTATTGAAAATTAATAAAAGTAACTGTTATACTGATTTCACTTATGTTTGTTTTGGACTGTGACTAATTTTGATTTTTAATCATGTTAAAAATAGTATTGTGTTAATTAAGGTAGATATATCTAGATAGGTATTAAAAATTACGAAGACTATAATACTAAATTTTATTGCCTATTTAATTCGTGTTAGAAGTCTATTTTGAAAAAATCTTGCATTCACTTCTAGTTTGCTAATTTCAAAACTTCCAACTAATTTTCTATTCAAAAGTTATTAAAAAACAACCTGTTAATAAAAAAACCCTAAAATATGGCAACAGGAAACGGTCATGTACAAATTATATACCTACATATATGGGATTAGAATGAAGATCATATGCTATATATATGTAAATTGTATAAATACGTATGTATAGACTATGTATAGACTAGTATAAGAATATTGAAATTCATATACTGTTTAGCATTGGTACGTGTTCGCACCGCACCTCGCTGCCTCGTAAAAGGCCTTTAGCTAACACCAACTTGCTTTCGCTTTGACTTGCATCGTTTGCAAGGATTAAATCGAGCTGGATTGGATGTGGCCCACGGATGAGTAGTCAATGAATTTAGGCCATCGACGAGATACAGATTAAAAGCGTTAGCCACAATTAGCCAGTCTGCTCGTAAAATGACAAGAAACACTTTATTCGAGCTGTAGGTAGGTATATGACTTTTACAAGAGTATGTTGATTATTTAACTATCTTAATACCATTTTAATATATATTACATACACATTCTTCTTTACATTCAAATTCGAAGTTTCCGAAACACATAAAACTACTTTAATTTGAGTAATTTCTAACCATGGGGTAAGCAAAGTATGCTGCCAATGCATGAACTTTCTTGAATTCTACAGTTTCCTTCAAGAACCTTGTGTTACAGCTATGTGGATTAACCTATGGAGGAAAATCGTCCGTTACTGACAAGATTCAGTTCGCATATACATCGGATTAAATTTCTATACAATACAATAAACCCGTGGCATCTATCTATTGGAATTACATCTCTATCTTTTTCTGTTCTTTCTTTTTCTTTCTTTTATTTCTGTTAACTTACACATTAGTTTGAGTTTGAGTGCACAAGGTAAGGACGCCTAATGTAAATACAGGCAGCGATAAGAGTTGCAAATGACGTGCTTAAATACGCCGATGAAGTTGAGTGGATCGCCCGCTAAGCCCGCAAAATGGTCTCGGCCCAAATGAAGACGCCTCAGCCTCCATCTTACTGCAAAATTAGTCAATCCTATCGCAACGATCTCTAGCTGAGTCGGTGAGGCTGAATAATGAAATAGCTCATTGAAGTGGTGAGGCGCTATCGACGATTGCGAGACCAACGGAACGCAACCGAGCCTAGGCGAAAATCCCACGGATTCCGTGTGAGATATCTAGCGGATCCTTTAGGGTTATTAAATGGAGTGGGTTTTAGGGAAATGAGCTGCAAATATATTACTTCCGCGCTCTCCCTGGATATTCTATGTTTTGTAAATAAAGTACTGTGATAAAATAAATTAGGTAACCTCACACTTTGTCTTACTTGATGTTGGGGAGGTTTTTCCCGCGAGCTCATATATGGCGAATTGCCAATAAGGCGAATGGAACTAGAACAGTTATCGCTACATTTGTTCTTGTTTATGAGAGTGGGAATGGAGCATTGAAAATGTAATTGTAAATACAGTTGCTATAGAGCACTGAAATAAAATCATTTTGCATTTTGGATAAAATTTGATGTAAAATTTACCAAGAATTTCTGTCTAAAACAAAGATATTCCAATTTGCATAAACGAGGCAACAGATTATCTTTTGTCTCAGCGTTGGCGAAGCGGAGTGACATATTCATTTCTTTTCTCTCGGTTTTATTAAAACGAATACAAAATAGCCTGATACCGCTGGCGGACACAAAGCATACACCCATATGGGGCTAAGCTTACCCCACGACTCTGTAAGCGTAAGTTGCAACAAAATCCTGCGTTTCCGTTTCAATTCCATATTGCACTGGAACAGGGATTGCCGATAACGTATTCCGCGTTTGCGAGCGAGACGACGGGTTTAGGGTGGCAACGGTAATGCGTTTTATGAATGAATGAACGAATGAATGGAAGGATTTCACTTCCAACTAACCGTAGGTTTAAGCAAAAGTGCAGTCGGGTGCGCGGAGGGATATATTCTTTTCACGGTGGATTGCATGTTCAGCTTGCAGACATTTTGCTAAAATAACTTAATGAATAAGTATACTTATATAGGATATAATGTTCGGTGTTAGTATGGGTGGATGAAATTTATCATATTATTATACAATCTGTGTTTTGCGATCTGACCCGTCTTAAAATTAGAAACACAAAAGCTATCAAGTAAGTAAATATAATAATAAAATATAATATTATTATACTTTGCTTATTATTATTGAACTTATTAGACACACTTGCTTCGTAAAATATATGCAAAAGAAACTTTCCCACAGTAATTAAACATTTTCAATTTTGAAGTGATGTTAGTTTTGTAATATGCTCAACTTTGTGAGGCGTTCAATGAAAAATCTTCATTGTAGTTTTTCGATACCTTCATAAACTTTACAATTCAATGAAGTCAATTTATGAGTTTTTGACAGTAGCTCAAGTAAGCTCAAAGGGTACTTTGATTTTAACCACTTAAAATTATTATTATTATTATTTTACATACTTCCATTTAACTCGTCTCCCCCTCCAAAAGCCAAAATGAGGGGGAGACGGTGTCACCCCCGACAGAAGCACAGTCGATCGGGGTTCAGGGCGACAACGACAGAAACCGACGTACGATCATGGCTGTATCGAGCAGCACCGCTTTCTGCATTTGGGCCGGGAGGGAACCGCCACGGAATCCCAACCGCTTCAGGTTGTCACTGAGGCTGGTTGGGATCAAACCATTGACGGACAGAACAACTGGGATGATTTCAGCGGAGCCCACATGTCGACAATCTCGTGGGCCAAGTCCAGGTACTTCCTCTTCTTCTCAGTTTCAGCCCTCACTCTCAGTTCTTCTCAGTTCAGTTCAGTTTATTATTATTATTATTATTAGGTTTATTCCCATCTCGGCACCTTCCCATCTCGGTACCCACGAATTTATATGATAATATTTGTTAGGTACAGTTATTTAAATGATAGAAACACAAACCTTTAATTGCAATGAAAATATATTGCAGAAAAGCTCTTTCCATTGATAAAAGTATTAAGGATGCATGCAATATACACTAACAAACAGTTGACAACGTTCAATGGCTACACAGTTGATTCGATTAAGTCGCTGCTCGCTCTGATTGCTGTTGATAGAAGACTGACACTATTTTTTCAATTCGCTCTCCCATTTATACGCAATAGATTTAACTTATACGAGAAATAAATTGTACATGGCTATATACAAAGAATAAAACGAATTCAGTTAATTCGCAGTTACTAGAATATTCTATCACAGTTATTATGTAAGTATTGTTTACTCTGCAAACAAATGATATTACTTACGTCAGGATATTATACTTACGTTATGTTTGCGAATTCTTTTGTAAATTTGTACAATATTGCAAAAATATATTATATAATATATCTAAATAAAGTAATTTACTTATACATTATTTTATCAAATAACATCATCATACTGATATTAGAAGAAATCTGCTGGTATAATCAAATAATATATATATTAAAATATATTCTTATTCTAAAAAGAATATAATATGAATTTTGATTAATAGTGAGAATATTATGGTTAAATCAATTTGTTTCAATAAAGACGGATATTTTTTATATTTAGTTCAACTTACATAAGAACTAATAATATACTAAAACAATCAATAGAATTTCTAACTAAGTTTACTAAAGACATTTGTACAGGGAAGTGTAAAAATAAGTACGACATAATATTCTTATCACAGATACTCATCGCTTATCTTACTTAACTGGTGCATACCGACGACTCCATTTAAAATTTATAACAGTCTATTGCTGAATACACCTGCCACTGGCATCTGAGTGATGGCTGTAAAAACATCACTTGTCATATACACCGTATACCTAATACTCAGTAATAAGAGGGAGCGGACGCGGACGCGGTTCAAAATCAATACATTTTTAACAGTTCGTTTAGCAATAGAAGTTACAAATGCAATACCAATTTTTGATAATAGAATTTATTAAAATGTAAACAGATTCTTTCGATTGGAAACAATTCATAAAATATACTAAAGAGTTACATCAGACTAACTAATGTTAGAATGTTTAATTATATAACAAGTTTTCCAGAAATTTCTCTGAGAAGCTGAGGCGAAAATATTCTTACGATCATACCATCCTTACAGATAAAACTATTTTCTATTCATTAAGAGCTTGGAGTATACATGTATGTTTATAATTTTAATTATCAATATTTACTTTCCGCTTCCGCCTATGTCATACAACACTACTACATTATATTACTTGTGATAACCTGTTCCACTGTCTTCTCGGCTCGTCCGCTAAGAATGATTCAGATAAACGGACGCCACAAGTTATTGGTTATACCTAGTCTAGTTTGGATTTCTTTTTATAGCTATACAACTTAGGCTACAAATAAATGCACAAAGTAACAGTTAAAATTAACTAGGGCAAATCTTGTAAGTCAGTAACAATTACTTTAATAATAACATTAACAAAATAAAATTATCATACTCGTATAAAATATGTACATTAGTTTACATAAGGCTTTTCTCAATACTTTTTACTAGTAGTTTACTAGAGCAATACTATTATTCATCTTTTTTTTGCAAACATTGTTAAAAAAATAATTCTTGTAAAAAAAAGCGTAAACATCCGCTACGAAAGGCGGTTCGGTTCGCTAGTATAGTATATAATTATAGTACAGTACAGTACAGTATTATTTGTTATGAATTTGTCTTACATTAATACTATTAACAAAATTTTATCTTACATTGTCATACCTACCAATCTCAATAATTTACACATATTTTATATCTTTGGATAGACAGTAATCGAGCTAATTCGGAAGGCATTTTTATGATATTACGTTATTATGTTACCTACTTTTTTATAGGTATTTGATTTTTATACACAGGCACTTACTTCTTTTATCTATACCAAATTAATGTCTACTTCGTGACCACTAACAATAAAACATATTTATAACGACCCAATTCAATAACTAGGCACTTTGAAATCGAATCTGTTCCCATGAAATGAACTTTCATAGGCGATATTTAAACAGTCTCCCACGACAGTACCGCCTACCACAGTGGCTACACCCCGTTACCCGTTATCCGAACATCTTCGTGTGTATTATATTACACAATATTATTGCGGGTATTAAGTATCGGTCGCGGCGTCCGTCTTGCGTATTCAAATTTTATAAAAAGTGACTGGACCCTATGGACCGTGAAACCGCAGCGGCTGGGTTACTGTGAAGACCGGATTGGAAGAGGCCGACGTCATACGTAATTACATCAAAGCGTCCATATTTAAATTCAAAAGGTCACCGGGATTATGATAGGTACTCGTACATGAAACGTCACATTAAATTGTGTGTTTTGAAGTATAACAGATGTAGGCTACTTAATTGTTTACGTGTTGATATGAACAATAAATTTAAGCTTGACTAAAAATATAATTATGTTGTACTTATAAATAATTTTGATTTTAATAAAAGAAATAGATTCAGCATAATAATATACTTAAGATTACTTAAGAATTTTGCGACTTATAAAAAACTAAAGCATTTTAATTTACTTTTCAAACTAGGCAACTCTCGACTTCGCTTCATAGATAGATATGAATAAACTCTTATTTAATGTTACTAATTTATTTAAGTATAGATTTTCTAAAAGCACAAATGGCTTTATGTAAGTATAAATAAATTATCTAAAAACAAACTTTTATAATTTGTAATGTTCTAAAAAGAAATAACAAGTATCTCTCGGTGTCGACCTCCAGAAGTTGGCTGGTATCAAATGTAGATTAAACCAAATTCAAAAAGTTCTCACCGTTTCGCTCCACTGCTCATGAATGGTAACGTCTTTACAACTTTCATAATTATTTTTCTCGTGAGTCAATAGGAATGATTTTCATTTATTGAATGTGTTAAGTTCTCATAGATGTTAGTCACGTCCTTGAGAGTGACTTGCTTTGCTTGCAACTAAATTGGTAAATTATATCTGTGTTATAACAAACGTTACGTTATATAAACGACTGGCACCGTAAAAAATAGACCTCCGGGTATTCAATGAATATCAATGGATAAATAAGTAATGTATGTAAGTAAGGACTATCCTAGAAGGGTTTTATTATGTACTACCTGTTGCAAGCTACTTGGTCCGCATGACTTTTTTATAAAATATAGCCTATGTTACTCGCTGATAATGTAAATTTCTAGAGGTGAAAGAATTTTTAAAAAATCAATAAAATTGTTCAACGACAAACAATGTTGAAGTTTATTTTGTAATATTTTTTTACAATTATAAATGGTTGAATAAGCACATATAACAGGCATTCATTAATTTACGATTCATCACAATGGGTTACTTATTGTGAATGGAAATCCAATATTTTACCAAACTTTTTTACGAAAAATAACAATTTTTCGTAGTGAAGTAACCGTAATAAAATTTAGGTACAGTAAAAATTTGTATACTACTTGAAAGTTGTTTTATACAACCATGATACAAACATTTTAAAATGTATTAGTCCTATTTCAATATCCGATCAATCGAAGAATTCTTTTCCGTTTCTTTTCAATTACCTAATCCATTTTTTTTAAACTAAAACCGATTTGTGCTGCTTAAGGGCCAACCGAAATATCTCCTGGCACTGCGAACTATACAGTAATGCAAAACGCAAACCCAAACAGACATAAAAGCATAACAAAGAAACTATATCCCATACGAGACTACGGTACAAATAGACCGCACATTCGAATTCACGACAAGTCGGCGTATTTGTAATTCAACACGGGAGTCCCAAAGCGTATATGTATTGTTTCACCTACAACTGCTTAAGGCGAAGCTCTAAATTCGTTTGTCGTTTATATCACAATAAAGCGAACCGGCAGCTTAATACATATGAATTGGTATTACGTCATGTTTACGAAAGCGTTTGCTTATGGAAATCTGTGAGATCCAGGAAATTTCATCTATATCTATATAACGTAAAACTTCAATAATTACTACCTATAATGTTTAATGGTACCCTATAATAAACTTACACGTTATTAATATTACTTTTCTATAGACATAGAAATAATAAAATATTACAATGATTCATTTAACTAACAAGGAAAGTCAGGAAAATAAACAGGTCAAGAGAAGTCTCAGGGCGTTTTGATAATCTGAAGTAAAATAAGAGAGAATATACTAAAAAGATTTTGTCTGTGCTCAGACATGCGAGACTCGATATTCGTGTTCAATTTCCATGCAAATGTTACAGCTCCATTCAATTTCAAGGAAACAATTTTTTTGGAGACATGTGACTGAAAGTATATAATTATAACACATTTATCGCATTTAATTGCTCCAAACGTAAGTGCTACAGAAGTTGAATTTTATTACGGAAACCAAACAACAGACTGGACATATAGAACAACATTTGAAAGTTTATCATTATACCACGTTGCTTTGATTTGATATAGCCAGGAATTTAATTTGGGTTACAAAGCTAACACTAATAACACTCTACCATTGAACTATACGAAATACAGATGGCTAATATCAGTTTACGCAGATGGATCCTAGTGTTTTTCGGAGTTCAAAGTGCTATTAGTCCGAAATTCCTAGTGCAATATCGTTACTATAACGTAACCGATTGACGATGGTCCAATTTCATTCGGGACAAGCCACGTTAACCGCTGTTGAGACGATGGAAACGCTTCGTCCGAGAAGCCTCACTTCATTAAGGGTGCGGGTCTAATGCGGGGCGAGGAGAGTGAGGCGATGGCTTTATGGGACAATTTGCATTTACACGAGCCCAAGCACGGATTACGCCCGCACTTATCCGCCTGTCGAAATGAGCCGCCACCCCGCGACCGCCAAACAAGCCTTTGTTTATATTCCGTTGAATTTTTCACCCGCCATTTGTTTTGACGGGCCATTTCGAAAATATGAAGGCTTTCCTACACAAAATACTTTACGACCTGAATAGAATAGAATAGAATAGAAATTTCTTTATTTTATATGATTAATTTTACAATTATTGGCTCGCCAGGTTCGAGCAGTATTATTTACATATGTGTCTTATTATAAGATCTTATTGTAAAGTATATGGTGCTCAGTTCATGTGGGAACTTGCTCACGCTTACGCTATGTATTTTAATGTATAGGCTATTATAATACAGGGGTCATAAAGATAGGTACGAGGAGGGACCGTTCACTTGGAGAGCGGTTTGCCTCTTTCTTTTTACATATTATGTAATTAATTATTTCTTAAGGTATCTTAATCTATAGGCTATTATAAAATAGGAATAAATATAATACGATATTGCTACCATTACTATTATCTAATATTATTATAATCTAATATAGTATCTAATAATCGTATGATATAATACATGTAGTTTTATACTTACTTAATATATGTAATTAATTTCTCTAGCGCCTATGTGTCTTAGTGTAAAGGGCTATTATAATAATATGGATTGCTATAATACAGGGATTCGAAAAGGGACCGTTCGCTTGGAGAGCGGTTTGCCTCTTTCTTTTTTACATATATAATCAATTTCTCCAACGCGCAGGCTAGCTAACATTGGATTGTGATGATTGGATTTATTATATTTTTCGCCAGGTAAGGTAAGTCCTGGAATTTGTTGATTTTTTAGTTTCTGGAGCATATCTTCGTGAAGGTCACTGGCGCGAATGTACCACGGATCCTCGTCCAGCATATCCCAGATGATTTTTGAGCTAGTATTGCGAGGAAAATTTCCCGCAGTTTTTAATGACATGCGATATTGCCTTTCTAGATCTATTAGCTTCGACTTACATACCCTTGGGTATAATTGTACAATGCCGTAGTCAAGAATCGGTAGTAGGGTTGCTTTAATAACTTTGATTTTTATCTCGACGGATACTTTACTATACCACCCTATAATGGGAGATAGCATACCGCGCACTTGTTTTACCTTCTTAACTGTTTCTTTTACGTGATCCTTCATTACTAATCTTTGGTCAAAGTGCACTCCAAGATATTTAATATTACTTTTTACTGGCAGCACCTCGCCCCTTATTCGGATGGTGTGATTGTAATTACGCTTATTTGTAAACATCATGCACTCTGTTTTATCCACATTGCAATGTAGGCCCCACTCTTGGTAGTAGTTTATGATTGTGTCAGCAGCCCAGGCTGCACGACGTAGGGCGGTGTTTGGGCGACTGGATTCATTTAGTATACACAAATCGTCAGCATATTGTGACAATGTGATACCAGCAATTAAAGTTTTGGGAATATCGCTTACATATAGGTTGAATAGAATTGGTCCTAAAATTGATCCTTGTGGGACTCCATATGGAACTTCCTGTCTTTTTCCGTACATTGTTCTATATTTACCGCGAGATTCTCTGCCTATGAGATAGTTTTCAATTAATTTAATTATGTTATTGGCTACCCCAGCATCGACCAGTTTTCTGCTCAGGGCTTTATGATTTATAGAGTCGAATGCCTTGCTCAAATCCGTGGAGATCATCGCCACACTGTTTCCATTGGCAAGAGCGTCAGTAATAATTTTACCCGTTCGTAGGATTTGTGTCCCCGTCCCTCTGTTTTTCATAAAGCCATGTTGATACTCCGGGATGAGCTTTAAACGGTTCACTTCTGAGAGCAGTCGACTATACATGATTCGCTCGCATAGTTTTCCCATAACATTGAGAAGTGTGATCGGACGATATGAGGTAGCTTCATTGTGTGGTTTACCTGGTTTGAGGAGAAAGATACAGTCTCCCAGTTTCCATCTCTTTGGATAGTATCCCGTACGTAAGGTATAATTTATAACTGTTGCTAATGCGTTATAGTATGCTGGTCCAGCAAGTTTTATTGAATCAGCCCTCAGTTGATCTGGGCCTGGCGCTTTTTTATTTCGAAAGAGTCGAAGAGCTCGAAGTACTTCATCGACATTTGTTTCTTGTAGGGGTTGGTATGGTGTATAGATTTCCCAGTTTTTGTGAGAGTCTTTCACATATGCTTCTTTTACTATGCCAGCCTCTACTAGAGTGTTTATAGTGTCTTCTTCACTCATAGCTCCATGAAGATGAGGTAGACGCTGTGGTTTAGCTTTCAGCGAGCGTTGAATTTTCCACATCTTCGCATAGTTGTTTTCCGGACTCTCTATGACGGAATTCCATTGAGCTTCTCGATAATCTTGTAAAACAAGTTTTAGATTATTTTTTGCAGCATTGTATATCTTGCGTAGAATGTGGCCTCTTGGAGCATTCTTTGCTTTTATTTTACTTCGATTACGATGTTGGATCATATATTGAATGTTCATTGGAAGTGCTTCGGTTCTCTTTGAATTCTGTAGCGGCGCCACTTCATCTAATGCTTCAGTTAATATATTTTCCATTTGTTCCACATACAACTCTGCATCAGTATCAGTTATTGGTTGCACAAGTGGTAGCCTTGCTTCAATAAGCTCTTGAAATTTTGTGCGAGTCTCTTTAGATTGAGTAATGTTTCTCATTGTACGTCTGAGCTGTACATGCTCACACATCTGTATATCAATCTCTAGTTGCCACGGGAAGTGATCTGATGAAATAGAGTCAAGTTGCTTAGCCCGACAAGAGTACTCCGTTGCGTCTTGCGTTAGAAGTGCAACATCTAGTATTCCGTTACCTTTGTGACAAGGTCGGGAAGGTAAACCAGTATGTACCAACTTTACTTCATGGTTGTCTATGGCACGCTGTACAAGCGAACCTACTGCTTGCGTCTGAGAGTGTCCAAGTTGTTGCATTCTCAAATTCATGTCTCCGACGTTGACCGAGGTGGTGTTATCTTCTAATAGTGCTTCCCAATCTGTTCGGTTTTGATAAAATCTTACATGTGGATTGTACAGCCCGCGTATAATAATGTTGCCGTCAATTGTCTCTAATCTGATTGCAACTCCTTCGATGCAGCGGTCTGCATCATTTACACCTGGAATGACTGTTGTTTGGTTCCATCGGAGGTTTTGCTTTATGTACATTGCAGTGACAAGATGAGCTGCCCTGGAATCGTAGATTTTACTGAAGCCCGGTATGTTATATTTACACTTGACAAAGTCTATTTTACACTCGTTTACGATTAGAATGTCAGGTTTATGTTTAAACGCTAATTGCCTGAGCTCAATATACTTATTTCTAATTCCTTGAATGTTGCAGTGCACAATTTTTATACACTGCTTCTTTATACTTATGTTACACGGTAAATTATCCATTGATAAGTTCAATAACAAAGTCCAGGATTGTTTCTGTAGGATATCCTTTCGTTTGGAGGCTTTTCATCAACTCTTTAGCTTTACTAAGTATGTTTGATGACGCCTTCATTTCGATTTGCTTATTGTCTGATGTCTTTATATTATCTGAAGATTTCGATCCGGCCGTTATGGCCGCATAGTTGATTCCTTCAGTCCGTGTTGCCTTAGCTAACTTATTTGATCGTTCTATTAACAGTTGTTTAGTTTGTAAGTTGTTTTTGGCGAAAGACTGGCGTCTTTCCTTTTGTTTTTTTATCTCCGATTGGAACAATGGACATAATTGGAACAATGGACATTACGACCTGTTCGTGTAAGTTCGTTCCAGATAATCATTGGATAAAATACGTTTTCAACAGTGAACTCGTAGAGTTGACTGAAATAGATGTTGCACAATGCCTAGTTATTGGAAACCTTGTGTGTAGACATTTAGTCGAACATATTTCGGATATTTTCTGACCCACTTACAGCAAGCATTTTTGAGTCAAATTTACTAAAGCAGATCAATGCATGTATATAATGGTCTGACCAGTACTCCGAATGTTCAATTTAGAGCCCGCATTGTCCTATCTAAAGATCGGCCCGTAGCGTAACGAAGGAAATGAATGCCCTCTATTACGGACAATTTTGCTACAGTCTGTACACTGTTACAAATAACGGGTATTGCGGTAAATGGACAGTTCTTAGAAGGGCTCTTAAAAGTTATCGGTGGTTAGATGCCATTAATAATGGAGCAGCTATTATCTTTACTGGCGATGTATTGCTTAACCTTAGCGGGAATGTTGCACTATGAAAGTATTGAACAAAATTCATTCCCAACTCTCAATTTGAGAAGACCTATCTAACCTATATCCACTTTGTCAATAATCCCATCAAGGTCGGCGGCAGACTTGCAAGGTGTGCACAATGCTGCCTTTGCTGTTGCTTATGTTTCTTGTGTTTATAGGTAACGTAGCCACCTACCATTAAATAGTAAGTAAGTATGTATATACGCTTTGATCATAAAAAATTGCCACATCCATATGTTGGTTTCTACTCTTCATACATTCATGTGGGTACACACCGCCGCTCGATTTGCCAGGCTGTCGCCACCGCATACACCGACACCCTTAATCAGGGAAATTGCTAAGTAATAGAGCCTAACTAAAATTTGTATGATAATGAAACTGTGCAGGGCCTTTATTATGCTTCCACTGTGATTTTGTGCCGTTACTGAACTTAACATAAATTAAGGACTGTGTTGACACAAAAAACATGAGGCGCAATAAAGGTTATACACTTTTTAACGTGATGATGACTAAGTATACTTTCTTCAAGAATTTTGGAATTAAACAGTTAATTTACTTAGCTTGCCATGTAGAGATACATTATTACACAAATATAAATAATTGAAATAATCCTTACTAATATTATAAATGTGAATGTGAGTGTTTGTTTGTTACGATTTCACGCAAAAACTACTGAACCGATCACCATGAAATTTTGCATACACGTTGTCTGGGACACCAGAAAGGACATAGGGTACCTTTCATCCAGAACGCGGACGAAGTCGCCGGCATCAGCTAGTATTATATATCTGAGACTGAAATTTTAGTTATTGTTAAAATTAAAATTTGAAATTTAACAACCGTGATTGGTTTCTGATTTACTAGTTACAATCATAGTAAAAATAAATTATAAATTCTTGTTCAAAGATTATATGACTAAAACTAATTTATGATACAATATATTTTTCTAAAACAATACATAACAGATTATCCATTTATAAAAACCACTTTGTCGTTAAATGCAATCAGTTGGCCTACATCTATCATTTCTGCATACCTATTTAGTCACATTTTGTATTCTCTTTACTGAACTACATTTTCTGTTTTTAGTTAAACAACATGACAATTTTGTCATTTACTGCTTGTACGTGCTTTGTCTAAATGTCGCTCTGACATTCATAGCCCTTCATCACAACAGGTCAATGCAATTAGATTCTCTTTGTAAAACGTTTTTATGGACTAAAATGTTACAGGTTTTAATTGTATATAGTCCACAGTGAACTAGTTTTTCTATTAGAGTATTTATGTATGTTTGTTATCTACTCTTTCACGTAAAAACGTCTCAACGGATTTGGATAAAATTTGGCACTCAAATAGTTTATTTCCTTGATTAACATTGGTATAGGCTCAGAGGATACCTACTTATTATCCTGGAAAAATGTTTTCCGAGATCGTTTAAAAATATAAAAAATGGTCGCCACTGTCGCCGAAGCGGCGCCACCGTAGTCACAGCGGTAAAAATACCTATCAGATATTTTCTCAGAGGGCCTACTACACTCTTAAAACGATGCAAAAATGAGTGAGTAAACGAGATGGCGCAATACATGATGTAAGGCGGCATCTCCCTCACTCAATCGTCTTTGCATCACTTTAAGAAGTGATAGTACAGGCCCTGGTGTTAATAATATTTCACGCGGACGAAGTCGCTCGCACCAACTAGTACAAAAAATATATAATAAATATGGTCTTACTTAACCTAACAGAAACAAAACAAAAATATTTAAGTATGACTTTGTTATGACCCATTTTGACTAACAGTTTGCTCAGAGTTCTTAGCGATAAAACGCTACGTCAAAACATCAATTTTCTTACTAACCTTATAAACGAAAATGGCACTAGCCAGTCACTGGCCGAAATCATTTGACAGAAACCATTTCGGTGATTGACACAATTGGTAGTACACGCCAATCACGAAACCTTTAAATCCATCCAAAAGGGAGTTTCGTTAAAAAATGAACGGTCATATTTCATCAGCGGACGAAACCTAGTACATGACGCCGATGATAGCGAATACCGAAATAACTCGTGCATACTAAATTCGTTTCACGTCTCCACCATAGAGCTGTTCCCTTTAGCAGTGCAGGTGCACAAGCTGAATTTATTTATTTGTTTCTGTATAATATATTTTTTTAATAAAAAGAAGCAAAATTATATTTATATCAAAATAAAATCATACATAATGTACTTTTTTTTAACTTTAAAATATATAGTTTAAATTCGAAATAATATTATACTTATCAGAATTTTAAACTCCCGATTATATTTGATGTAAAATCTATACTAATATTACAGCATACTTACGGAAATAAGTATGCAGTGCTAATATTATAAAGAGGTAAAGTTTGTATGTTTGTTACATATAACATACAATATTCGAAATTATTCATTCGATTTAAAAAAATCTTTTACATGAATCATAAAGATCCAACGCTTGACAAAAGTATAATATCAGGCGTAATATTGCTTTATATATTTGGTCAGGCGTTATCTTTTATTTTTCAAAGCGGACGTTTCTAGTAATTGTTTTTCTATTTATTGAAAAGGTATAAGATTGGAAATTAGTTTTTATTATAACGCTCAAAGCTCCGAATTGCACCTTTACTTGGTATTGTAGACACGTAGCAGTTTTGTTGCGGCGCGCAATATGTGTCGAGCTTAATACCACGTTCGTTTGAATATACCGCACACAGCAAACTTGTCACAGAAGACGGATGTGCAAGTGAAATAAACGGGATAATACTTTACATTTAAATTGGACATCGTCTCTAAGCGAAGATTTATACTGCATCACTTTTGGAGTGTTTGACTTATGACACTTTATGCTTTAATTTGACTTATGACAATTTATGCTGAAAATTGTGTCTAAATTGTAGTTGATGTTTTCGCCTTTGTTGGATAAATTCTAAAATGATATCAAATCAAAATGAGTTCGAAGATTGTTTTCTTTTAAATGTTAATCCAATTTATTAACCGTCGTATATCCAAATCTGTTCAAGTGTCATTAAAATCTGTTCAAAGGTGAAATAGATAAGTCAAAATCCAAAACATTAAAATATTTATATTAAAATATAAAATAATTATCATCAATACTAATAATAAATCTGTAAGTGTATGTATTGTATGTATGTATGTATGTTCCTCAATAACTCTTAAACAAATTAACTGATTTTCATGTAACTTGCTATATAAACATTTAAACATACGGGACACAGGATAGGCTACTTTTTTCACTCGTGCGAAGTCGCGGACGTCAGCTAGTATTAAATAATTTTACTGTTATTCACTAATGGAAAGAGCGTTAAATTAGGCAGATTTCTGTATTTAATATACAGAAAACAGTTGGATCCATGTAACGCCGGGGTGAGTCGCTAAACTATTTTTGGACACTTTTTTTAGATTTGAGAAATCTAAAAAATTCGGTTCAATAAGAAAACCATTCTAAGATTCAGACAGAACAAGATTAAACAATGAACGAACACTTACCATACTAAGTGGTATATTTGTAAACCCACTAAGTGCAAGTGGTTCTAACAAACTGTTGTAGTTTGTAAACGAAACAGTTTTTCAATCACAATACAAATGGTGAACATTTACAAAGCTTACAGCTTAGGGGCGAATTGTACAAATTGTTGGGCGCAGGTGTTGCTTTATTGAAAAAAAGATACAAATTACCCCTTTCGCGGATCTGTTGCTAGTTAGATGAAATGGCCTTTGTTTCTTGTTTTCCCTTTTATTTCGACCTCAGTGTAGACTCAGATCTCACAATTCAAATGTTGTCAAGAAATAGCAATTTAAGTACGATCTCGTTTACGTTATAACTTCGAATATCAGATTCAAACTGGAATAGAGGGAAAATATTATAATATTTGAAACGTGAATTCATCCTTAGTTACCTTTGAGAGGTCTGTAACGACGAATCAATATTAAATTGGAAGATGTTGGGAAACTAAATAACATTTAATTTAATTTCTTCATTTTAATATAAAATTATTGCCAAAATATAGAAATATTTTTGACCAATTAAAATGTTAATTTTTATCATGATAATTTTATTTGCAAAATTACGTCTTAAGTATGCACCTACGAGTGTCCTATCTTACTATCCTACCAACATAACATGAATTATCGTGTAGGTACATCTATACTTAATACAAAATTAATTATTTAAAACCTTAAAACATACCTAAGTACAGGCGTAGCGTGATGTTATAATGTCTTGATATGAGGATTCATTTGTGTAGTGATGGCTAGGAATTAGTCTGAAACAAAATTATATAAATCTATTAGAATATCGAAAACCCAAATAAAATTGTAGAACTTTTATTGTCTAGAATTTATTTTTTGTATGAATAAAATTTCGAAAAATCAATTTTGTGTCCAGCTCGGTTGCGAATAAGCCAAACCTAACCAAATAAACATTAATATTTAACCCAAATAGGTTAATGCCTTTAGATAACTATGACCACCATTACAAAGCGACGATAAATAATATTATACTCCCTTAGGGTCCCATAAAAGACCTTCATAAACAAACAATATCTCTTTTTATTGACACTCATAATTCGTTTCTATGTTATTGCTATTGATTTACGAGAATAAAATTGTGGATAGCTAGTGTAAACACTAGCTATCCCCGGGACTCCGCTCGCGACAACTCTTATACATATACAACTTCAGAACTAGGATTGTTAGAATAATAGCTATAAAGCTATGTTTAACCTGAATAAAAATGCAAAATGTACCCTTATAGGTTAAATCATAAAAAAAACCAACTAAATAAAAAAAAATTGTAAGCGTTATAATAAACGTTTGCATTATAATAACGTTGTAAAGTTGAATTTATAATAAAATTTGTATAATAGAATATAAAGTGAAACAGTTGTTACTTGTATAAATAATTGTATCCGTTCGTGTAAAAGTCAAATTCGTCTGGTCCTGGCTGCGTCCGGGGAGCAGCGATAAAACTTTGTCCGGGACCGAACTGAATTTCAAAACAAAACGCGTAGAAAAGGATCACAGAGGGAGCAGGTGCGCTGAGCACTCGCGCGGCCTCTAATCAGGCGGAAATATGTGCTCGGACGGCTGAACGGATCTAGAATACGACTGGTTGGTCTGACCGGGCGGCTGCCAACAACTCGACACCTGCACGCGAACCTCAGCAATATTAAAATTTGAAACTTGATCAAACTCACTCAACTTCCAAACCTATTAATATTGTAAATGCGAAAGTTTATTTGGATGAAATGTTATTTAATCATGCAAAAACGGCTGAACGGATTTGAATGAAATTTGCAACACAGATAGTTTATTACCTGTATTAATATATAGGATACTTTTTATCCTGGAAAAATATTAGGTTCTCGTGGGTTCGTCTAAAAATATTAAAAAAAAATCGGCGTCACAGTCGTCAGAGCGATGTCTGATGTTATTATCAGGTGACATATTTTTTATTTCTCAAAGCGGACGAAGTCGCGGGCGCCAGCTAGTAGTTCCATAACTTTGAATTTCTGTTTACCCGTTCTAAAACTCATCTCATTCGGAAACGTCTACTTCGTATTATATCAACTCAGTATTTCTCTCCTTTGTTACGTCAAGCGCAGATAGCGACGAACCGAGATAAGGCAATAAAAAAGAGGCAAGACAAAAAGTAATAGCTCTTACAATCAATTACACAATTCCAACCATTGCATCACAGGTTGAAATTAATGTATTGGGTCGGACAAAGAGCCACTCGGCTTATCTGGGTGAAAGCAACGAGTTGTACGTTTTGTACACCACAAAACGTCTACCGATTGCAAGATACCGTCGACAGAAAATGAATGCTACAGCTAAAATTCCAAGTCCTGCGACCGACTGTAAAAAACACATTGTTTTCATTACCGAATAACTGCCACTCGTTGTTGGATATCACCAAGATATCACCCTAAACCTTTTGACGTTTCGCTAAAAGGTTCATTTCGTCTGATTAATGTTGTAATTCCTCCGGTTGCGCTTACAAAAAAAGACACTCGAAGCATTTATACGCTGACGGGTCGTGAGCGCGAGAAAAATGAGAGGGAATTTATCCTAGCCGTGTATCGTAACGGAGCGTCCGAGAAGCATCTATTTTAATACAAGCGGTATAGTTAAAGGAGAATGTTGAAATTGCAGGAAAACCGAAAACTTGTTCGAATTTCGAACGCAATTTGGACATGAATTGACTATTGTATTTTTAAACAAAAGGTATCCTTTTTTCAAAGGCACACTCGTTATAAGTAGTTTGAACATAATATATTAATGCATTAATGTGTATTAAAGCATCGGTGAAGTTTTAACACGCAGAGAACACCCTCATGTATAAATTGTTTAATTAAAACAGGATAGTCATCCGATTGTTACAAATGTACGATCGATAGTTGTTAGATAAGCGCAACATGTTTAGGGGCATTACATGTCTTTATTGCCGTACAACGAAGAGTGACTCCGACTGGGGTTTGAATTTATTAAAAAAAAGTTGGAAAATAACACACTCTAGTAAAATAAACTGTAAAAGCTTTTGAAAAAAAAGTATAACCTTAGTATTTGGCCGTTAGATTAGGCCGTTCCGTCAACGTTAATAATAATGCATGCAAAATTATTATTAACGTTATGCAGCATATTCAATTATTCATGCATGAATATGCTGTACCAACAGTACCTACACCTGCCTGCTTGGTTTGCTTCAACCTTAAGTTTTAAGCTAACTATTCAGCTCATTAGTGCTTTGAATTTCTCTTTGCAACTCGAAAGAAATTCATAGCAGATTAATTCCAAGTTTTACTTCGGTAATTTTTTCGTCGCTCCCGTTAACGAGGTAACTTGCCGTTTCCTAACAAAGTTACGAAATGCAACGGCTTCAGATGAAACGCCTTTACTGTGTACTCACACAACGTTCCGTTCCGGGACTCCTTAATTTTCTTTGGAAACTCTTTAAAATTTTCATCGCTTTCAAGATGTGCTGCAAAATCCTTTCCTATGAGAAATTGTTGCCTTAGCACCATCTAGTTCCAAAGTAAGCAACTTAATGCTTATTATGGATACCAGACAGTTGATATACTGCATAATATATTACTTTTTTTTTGTAAATACATACATATTATAAATACAAAACTTCCATGACTCAGGTACAAAGGTAAAATGTTAACAGAAAAACATTTGCCCCTAGCGGGATTCGAACCTGCGATCGCTTGGTTAACAGCTAGGGTTACAGGCCACTAGACCAAACTTATTTGGGGCGACATAATTTCAAACTTTATTTCGATTTCGAGTCAGTTAAACCACTGTAGGTACTCATTGGACCAATTCTATTTATTACGTTGTATTTTTAAGGATTTATCCGGCGCTTAAGTGTTTTGTAAGACTCGGGTCAGTGTTAAAGTTGGCGTGGGAGTTTTATTTATTTACATAAGTTATGGCTGGTTTAAAGCTTACGCCTCTACCTGTTATATATTTTCTATGTAGAACAGGCTGTTTTTCATCGACTTTATTGATCTGATCCCAACTTTATATCTCTATACGACATTCACATATAAACGTAGCTATTACATTATTAAGTGATAAATTTCAATATAATATACCTTCGTAGTACCTCCCTACGTTCACAAAGCTATGAAAACTTTTAATCCAAAAACAGTATTCATTAGTCTTGATCATCGTTATGAATACGATGAAGAGTATCCATCGTATTGAAACCTAAATACCTAAATATGTAGATAATGAAATAATATATATTATGTACTTCGAGTATATTTTGTCCATCAGTTAAAAGGGTCAAGTAACTTCGTATTTGAAATATATTTTTAAACTAACGGCCTTATTCATAAAAAGTTATAGAAGGCTTATTAGCTTGTTATAAGAAATTTACCAAAAAGTGTTATTCATAAACGTTCAATAGCAGCAAACCGCTTAATAAGTGTTTCATAAAGTTATTGAAGCATGGACCCTACTATAAGCCTCTAATAAGGGAACAATTCAAGATGGCCGACTTGAAACAGCTGACCGACTGACTGATTTGATGTGGAGTTTGAATTTTGATTGATGTTTGTTTGTAAAGGAATTAGCAAATAATAGTTTAAATTACATACTTATGTAAGATATAACATAATAAGTGATATATGTAGTAAAAATACAATATATTTTTCAAGTACATAATTTATTTTTTTCTCATAATAAGCAATTTTCTTTTGCACTAAAATTTCTTTTAGGTCCAATATTCTCCCTTTCTTCTCTTCATTTTTAATTTGGGCTTCATGAAGCTCCTTCCGACACTCCATTTCATGATTCGCAATATTTGCAGCATAGTTTTCTGGCTGAAATAAAAATAGCACATATTATGTGTGGTGATGAAATATGTCATGGTGTTATGTAATATTGTCCACACATAATTATTTATTATTTCTCCACTACATATTATAATACAAAGTCCTCCGCCCCATCTGTCTGTCTGTTTGTGATAAACTCAAAAACTACTGCACCGATTTTCAAAATTCACAGTTAGAAAACTTTGAGAAAAATAAAAGTGGTTTTCCCTCATGACAGCAATGCTTACAATTTCTAATAAAATAATATTAATAATTTTTTGTTTTAAATTTGCATCATGCGATCAGTCCAAAGAATATGAGCAGATTTGTTGAAGTGTTTTAAAAATAATAAAATAAATATATTTATAACAAATAAAAAATATTTAATAAAATAATTTGTTTAGGTTAGAGAATATTTGAAAGCTAAACATGAAAGTACCTGATTTATTTGGTCTGAATCAAACTCGTTTGTATCTATAATGAATTCGTTTGGAAGCCACAAACTTATATCTTCAGCGTTGTCTGGCTTCCTTGGCGGCGGTGGACCACCACCAGTCACAACAGTTTGTTTTCTTTCTTCTACTTTTTGTCGTTTTTGGGTCATCTTTAAAATGCCCCACTGGGATTTCAGCTGAGTAATGGTACGTGTGGTACCATTGCACATACCTACTATTGAAGCTGGAAATAATGAACAACTTTAACAAACATCTAATATAACAATAACGTACGCTTTAAATATGTGTTAGTTCATGTCTTAGCAATTGCCAAACTAAGCTATACATACCTGACTTGTAGATCCGCCCACGCTGCTTGTATTTTGTAATTGCAATTAGTGTCCGTATTTTTATTTTCGATCGCTTCAACTCTCTCCCTCACCAATTCCAACAATAGATGCTACGGAAGTAAACGTAAGAAATTAATAAACAGAAAATACTACATAAACACAACTAATGGCAAATAAATATTTAAAAAAAACACTCACTTTATCTTCCTCTGACCAATTTAGGCTTCTTTGCCGTTTTTTATCCACTTTTGGATTCCATAGTTAATTGCGAATCAAAAATATGACAAAATTAACAAAATCACTTATTTATCACACAAGTAAATTGGGTTATATTTTCAATTTTCATAAGAAATGTCAAAATATCACATAAAAAAAATCACTTTACTGTCATTTGGGGCGTGGATACAGATATTTTAGCTTTTTTGTCTATGAATTCATCAGAACGGCAACATAACAATGATAAACTAACTAATAGCGACATATTAGTTATGACAGGCTTATGGAACGTTTATGAATAGCAATTTTATAATAAGCTTATTAAGGTCTTATGAGCGTTTTAACTATTGAACGTTTTAAGCCTCTAATAAGGGATTTTTATGAATAAGAGCGTAAGAGAATAAAACCAATATTTGGGATTTGAGGTGGTAAAAGAATTTAAAGAATTTATTTATAAAGAATTTTACTTAAAGTGAAGTCCATGTTTTTCACTTACAAAGTAAATAGAATAGAATAGAATAATATTTTATTTGTAGTAAAGGACATTTAAAAATAAAAAAAAGTGCCATGGCTTCTCGATGGCACAGTAGACATGAATATGTCTCATATCATAAATGAAAAGAAAGATTTAAATGGTCCCTATCCCTATCCCTATCCCTATCCCTATCCCCATCCCTATCCTTATCCTTATCCTTATTCTTTCCCCTTATCCTTAATCCTTCTATGGTCAACAGGGATAATATATATATAAACAAACGAACAAACTATCCCTATCCCTATCCCCATCCCCATCCCCATCCCCATCCCCATCCCTATCCCTATCCCTATCCCTATCCCTATCCCTATCCCTATCCCTATCCCTATCCCTATCCCTATCCTTATCCTTATCCTTATTCTTTCCCCTTATCCTTAATCCTTCTATGGTCAACAGGGATAAAATATATATATAAACAAACGAACAAATTATAATTAATTCATTTACGTCATGGTAACGATTTTCGTGACACATATTCTTTCGAATTAATTCATTTACGTCATGGAAACGATTTTCGTGACACACATTCTTTCGAATAGACCCCAGAGAAAAGACATATTCATGTCAACATACAAAAGTAACATATACAAAGACAAACACAAACGAGCTCCAACTCAGCATAATGCAGGTTGTAAAAACCTGCGCTGGTCTTCCGTTAGAGTCGATAGTGAGGTTACGCACTTATCAAAAAACATAATATACTTAGGATACATAAAAGCTCCAAAAAACAAAGAAAGTTTACAAAAGTAAATGAAAAAACATTAATAATGAAAACATAAATCTTAGGATCAAATAAATTTTGAAGGAAAATGACAATGGAAATGCATTCCTAACGCAGTTAATAAACCTTCCATTTCAGATTAAGCAAAAACAAAGATGAAGTTGAATAATAATAAACGTCCCGAGGAAGCACTGGAGACGTTCAAACATCAGATTTTATTCTCGGAAGACAAAACACGTCCACCTTTCTCGGAACATTCCCTAACTACTATCTTAATAACTACTTATGAAACTCTCTCTCTCTTATAATTATGCACCTGTATTTATGCAGCATAAATAACCAACTGAAGATTACAAAATGAGTATTAAATTAAACGTTGAAGTCACATGAGATACAGATGTAATTTAATTATGTATAATTAATATTGGTATTAACGTATCAGCTGCCGTTCGGTCGCACCGTTATACCTACATTTCGTCTCATTTGATAATGTATGTAAATGTATTCACAATGTAAATGTATTTCACGTTAAAGTTATATGTTATATCAATTAGATACACGACTAGATACGTGTTAGTTGTTATGTCGGTTATGTTCTTGCTCATAACTGTTACAAATAAATTTATAAAACTTTTAAGTCTTGATGAAATTTACTTTTACTTTCAGGACTTATTACGTGCTTATTGACATCCTAAAATATATTATTTTTTTATATAAGTCAAGGCAGCGCTTGGCCGCGATCTCACTTGATGTTAGGTGCAGATGCGGCCGAAGATGGACTAGTAGATGCCCATTTACCCTACGTTTGAAGACCCCGAGGTTGTAATTTTGGGGAAACACAGACGCAGGCAATGAGTTCCACTCCTTAGCAGTTCGGACAAGGACGGTGGAACTGTAACGCTTCGTGCGTGACCGAGGAACTTCAACCACGCACACTCTCCGTGTGCGTCCATAAAAAAAAATATATATAAAAAAAACAAGCTGTAAATGTGATCATTCAAGCATAATTACATATATAAACTATGTTAAGCTTACAGACGGGCTCTCTTTCTTCTGTCTCTTTACCTCATAATAAAGCTATTATTTTAATCTGATCAATTAAAATAATTATATTTATTTGATAAAACATTACATAATTTTATATATTTTTTCCTTTAAAATAAGTTATCGATACAATAGCCAGAGTAATACATAGTATTAATGGTGGATTAACTATCCAGTTGATAAACAATGCCGAATAATGACAAAGAATAATACAATGGGAAAATTTCTGTGCTCGGGGCTAATAGAATGCAAATATAAAGTTCCTTCTCTTTAAAACGTAGACTATTATCAAGCGTTTAGCATAAGTTTAATTCCAATTACGTCTAGATTCATAGTAGTACCTAGTACCTCCGTAGAACTAAAAACAAATTAAATGCTTGAAGCGAGCGGGGTCTCACTGTATCGCTTTAATTATTTATATCTTTGTACAGCTGTTTGAGTCACGTGTTTCAAATGAGAGGTTTTATAATCGGACATTTATAAAATCGTTATTATTTCATAATACAATCGATTTAATTGAAGCAACCTATGGAGTCGATTTAAATTGAAATGTCTATGAACAACAAGTCTATGTACTCTCTGATGTACATAACATAGCCTCGACAACCTTATTTATTTTCAAATATTAGTATATATATGTTTTTAATTTTTTTTTAAGATAAAGAAGTTTTTTTTGCAAAATTTAGCAGGCAGCTGACACCCGGTTGAGACTTCGGCCTGGAGTGCAAGTCGGCAGCCTTTGAATAATAAATGCTATTTCAAATGTTATACAGTTTATTGTTATTATTTTTTGAAAATATTTTTATTTATACAATTCATTTACACATACGTTAAAAATTTTAATAAATATAAAGTACAAGTGGGGATTGCTATCGCTGATAAAGGTCAATAATTATATAAAAGTTCAATATATTAAATTGGCCTACACGTCCCTAATTTCTAAGTTTTGTTAGTATAATGAAGTATAATAAATTAGTGACAAGTTGAAAGAAACCTTGACCAGAAGCGTGAAGTGTCAACCAAGTTACGAATAAGTAAACTGTTAATAAGGAAAACTAATATAAAATATATTTTTCACGAGCCGCCTGAAGCCCTAGGTGAGTGGTAATAACGTAATAATACGATGTAGACAAGTGATATAACGTGGTTCGACCCCACCTCGGTGGCAGTCGTGCACGCGACTGGGGTGACGCTGTGTACTGGCGTGTACACAACGCTATATTTTTTTTCTATGGGAAAAAAATATTAATTATTTTATTATCAAGTTTCAAGTTCAATATGCTAGGATCCGACTTTATAAACTTTTACAAAATCAATACTCATCTAGTGGAAAAACGGAGTGTGGTTGTGTCATGGACAAGGCCGTGTATTTTACGTGAACGTGACGTTACGAGTAATATTTTCTTTGAATGTATTATAATGTGTATTATTGTATATATCCAACAAATGGGAATATATATTATATTTATATATTCCCCGATTTTGTTATCATCAGTTTTCTGAATTGCCTCCCACAATGTTAGCAAATTTAAATGGGTATTAAAAGCAAACTCTCTCGGGCCATTTAAAATTTTAATATAATATTCAGTCTATTTTTCACTAACCTCGAGCGACATAAAATATAAATTGTGAATTAAGTCTCATTTTCATAAATGACCCACTTAGTCCACCGACCTACATAAAGTAGATGCACAAAAACGTAGATCTATAGAAATACACGAATAAAAGTGATTCGTCCAATATTAATTAATTTACTCTCATTTTAATCTTCAATCAAGCGTCGTCGTGTTTTCATTGTTAAACAAATGAAACATTATCAACCAAACAATAATTAAAAGTCAACAATTAATTGTTTCACTGGAAACACTTATCGAATAATATTAATTGAAAATCAACAGTCGACTTTTGCATTTTTGTTTAATGATTGTAATACTGATTTAATGTTTGTTAGCGTTCAAACATTGCGTTCGAAAATTTTCATTTAAAATTTAATGTAAATAAATAAATACCTAGAGGTAAAACTCTTTTGTTCGTGACCTTACCGCACGTAGTTGTATTTTAGACTATTATTAATTATTACGCGCGAGTGACGGCATGCGGCGTTCACGGTGGATGAAAAAATGCAAAATATACATTTAATTTCAACCCCCAGCTACTAGGGAAGGGGGGCACTAATTAACTAGAAACCCACCTGCTTCGTATAGGCAATTATACAATATTCTATTGTGGTTATAAAGCAATGAATTATTTATTATGGTTTAGCCGTGATCTGTGATATACCAAGCACGATAATATGAAATGGACTTTTTTCAGGAAAACATTGGAACAAAATGGCAGCTTTTATCGCCTTTCTTATAAACCTACTAAAAACAAAAACATCGTTCTCAAAAGAAATGCTTTTTTCCTGTAATAGGTATAATAATATCACCAAATTATCATTTAAAAATCAGAATTTGAATTCTATGTAAGTTTTTAATGAGAGTCGTGATAGGATTTGAGTATAGTGAAAAAAATACGAAGAAATATGTGTAAAGTATATCCTAACTAATATTGTAAATGTCAATGTTTAGTTTGTTACGCTTTGACGCCTTACAAGCCTTAAAACGCCTGAAGCTATCGTCATAGAATTTTGTAACACGTTGTTTTGTTAGGGGTAGGTACAAAAAGGATATAAGATACCATTCACTCTGAAAAAAGTACTATTCCGTAGGTACGCGGACTAAGTCGCGGGCGAAAGCTAGTTTCTAATATAAGTTTAATATTCTTAATTAAAACTTTGATTAAATATCATGTTAAATTAAATATAAAATGTTTATATAAAAAAATGTAAAACTTAATACAAATCCAAGGAAACTAAGTAAAATTTCCACTAAGGCAGCTTTAGAAAACAGTTGAAATCGTGTAAGTAATAAAACTGTGTAAGAATTTTATTTGGGTTTTCGGGCACCCCGGGAATCCGAGATCCTACCGTAAGCATTTGTCAATGCCTTACGCTACACAGGTGGGCGGCGCTGTGATCCTGTTATTACTTCATATTTTTTTCGTTCATTTCAATAATCACGATGCTACTTAAAAATGCATATAGATTTTGGGAGCTGCTTGTTTATTATAAAAAGAATATTGAACACAAAGAAAAAATATGGGACCACACCCGAGTACAATATTTCTTCTGAGATGAAGATGATTTTGTGAGTTAATAAACTGTATAGTTTCTTTCTTTGGAAGCAATTTCTTTTGGATTTTCCATACAAACAATAACAAAGAATATACTTATTGTGCTTATTTTTATGAATTAACATTTATTACTCTCTTTATAGATAAAATGGCTGTTTGTTTGTCCTTTATGAGTTCCTATCTATATCATTCATCAGAATATGGTGAAAATTCAGTGCGTTGTTTTGCGTAAACTCTGTAAGCCTGAAAGGTAAGGTTCCTGAAAAAAATAATGAAAATCCTTTACCTCTGCAATTTGTGCAATGCTCACATTGCAACGCATTTTAGGATTAGCGAGTATTTTTATACTTTCAATCATTTATTGATAAAATAAAAATAAAATATATACAATGAATTTAATTTAAATGTTACCTACCTATATCAAATGGGGATATTAGAAGCTTCCTCACTAATATAATGGTATTCAGAATCTGGTAGTGATTAGACAAAAAATGTCGGATAAGTGTGTTTAAATCCTCAACGAGTCATTGACCGGATCATAACCGAAAATCTTCAGTAAGTCAGTGCGCGGGCCCACGGAGAGCGACGTGAAAAACGACGTCCATTAAGGAAGTGAATACATTTAAAATAATCGGCTTAGTCGTCCGACGTTGACGTATATTCGTACTTATCTCACGAAGATACCGGCACAGATATCTTGGACTAATCCCTTACACAAACATCTGAAAAAGACTCGGCACTCCTTGTACGGTTGATCCGAGTAATTGAATGGGCCGCGACCAGCTCTTTGACTTGAACAAAAGTGCTCAATAATTTATGCCTATAATCTGACGCGCGCTGCACTGCGCTCACACAACTTTTATTCGTTTTTGGAATCGAGACCGTATTTCCCTTTGTGGGATTCAGATATTAACTCTACAATGTCGGCGACACAATCTCACGACAGTCACAATATTACCCGCATGCTTCGTTCTTTATCCAATTCTTTAGTAGCTGTCACGCCCTCCGGCGCAATATTTATATCTCTCTGGATTAACACTATATATAAACTTAAAATACGTTCACTGCTCCATGGACTAAATACGAAGTTATTAGATTAAACCGTTAAGTCCGTAAAATTGTCTTTGGTGACAAAAATAGACACTGTAGGGTGGCTGAATACAACGCACACTTTACTCTCTAGCTAGTTCAATGTAATCAGGATGTTTCCATTAATTTTTAAGGACTTCCTTTGAGGAAAAGATCCGTGTTTACTTTGAAAACAAGAAAACTTTTAATGGAGTTACAATTCGTTGGTACTCTAGAAGACAGGAATAGCCACAAAGCAGATAATAATAATAATACAATTCGTTGACCCTCAAAACACGAATTCTTTAAAGTAAGCTTATCATTATTTATGAAGACTTAAATACATAAACTACAGCTCAGCTTTTGATTATTATACCTACTACAAGGTGAACATATATACCTAATTATACAGAGTACAGAGAAGCAATTGTTCCAGTTCATTCAAATTCACCAATTACAGAATATGAATTCTACGCATGTATGTACATACCGTATACTCTTTGAGTGTTTATTGAAGGGTAGTCGATGTAAATGACAAAATGCCTCGTTGAGTATTCTCGCGGCGTGCAATCAAACACGACTTATCGATTTCCCAGCTAAAACTGTAAGCGTGTCTCCAATTAAAGGAACCATCCGAGGAATACATAAGAACTTCGTTAAAAGCAGCACACTTTGACAGGTTTTCTCTACAAGTATTTATAGTACGTCTTGTAAAAATAATGTATAGAGGTGAGCCCCGGTGACACTTAACAAGTAGTGAAGTGGCTTCCACATCGAAGAAGCGCGCCCCGACATGAATTATTATGAGTGAGGGAGACAGTATCTAAATTTGAAGTAGTGTTTTGTCGCGAACATCTCTCACCACACTCGAGCCCACATAGCCGTGAATGTACAAATAATTATTACGAGATGAGGACAGTTCTCACAGGAACTCGGCTGAAGCACCTGACTCAAGTAGGCGATGGCACTCTAAACTGTCAAACTCTTAATTACATAATAATAAGACTTTATTTACTCCGTACAATATCTTAACAAGTGTAATTGAAAAATAATTTACAGAGCAAAAGTATTACAAAAACACTACACAGTTATCCTTTCAGAAGCCGAACATTTACGATAAGGTGTCGGGTTATGGTCCTTGAGAGGAGTTGATGAATAGTTATCGCAGTTAGTAGTCAATTAACTGAAGAGCATCCTTAAAACTCAGATAAAATAAGAACTAAAGATGTGGACGCCCTGTGGACGGCAAAGTGAAGCTGGTTAAACACCGTCTTTGCCGTGTACATACACGGTTACACGCACACGTACACAACTAAAGCAATGAAACTACGATCGCCTTATTGAAAATGCCGAATTACGCAGTGAAAGTCTTCAAAAAATAAAAAGCATCATGGATCAAAAGTAAACTTGGAAACCAACATTTTCAATAAAAATAAGCAAAAATAGCTTGGAACACAAAATCTCAATACAGTAAACCGTCTACGCACACAATGTTTATAAAACCGGCTTCACTGTGTTATTGTTAGTAAAGTTCTGTCTATAATTCTTATTTGGTCTGAGCCTTAAAAGAAGTCGATAACCACAAATCGCTCAGTAGTAACACTCACCAAAGTGGTGTGACAACATTGACATCTTCATCCTGAGAGACGCACGCATTAGCATCAACATTTCTTCGGCACTTGCACATGTAGCGACATTTTAAAAACCCTCTTCCCGTTCGTTTGAGACGAATTAAGTTATTAACGCTTAGTAACAGCTGCTCTACACAAATCAAAGAGTCTTCGTAGTCTCACAAGACTTTACGACTATTTTATGAGCTCCTTCTTATATTCAACTTTTAGTCACAACACTTAAGGAAGGGGCGGTTCGATTGTTTCTAAAGTAAAATAAATTAATGTAGGTTACTCGTAAACGTGTTTATTTTGTTCCACTGTACATCTAGTTATTGTTCTTTGAAGTCACTTTACAGTTTTAGAATATCTTTGATGTCTCTGATAGTTTACGGTTTAAGCTACGTTTAATAGCGAAATTAGTAATTTCATAAATTACATATTTGTCAACTGAGGCGTCAGTTTGTTTATGCCTCCTGCGGTGGGTTTCAAAATATCTTTGATGTGCTTTCGCGGTAATATAACTAAGCCCACAACGAAGAGGCTGAGAAATCACTGTCTCATCTGCAATAATTCTCCTAGTCGAGCAATATCTTCGCTCTCACCTTGTATTGTCATCGCACCTTGTTTGAAACATCGCACGGCGGGAGGTTATAAATTATTTACGGCTTCCACGCGAATTCCATGTATTTGTCACCCCGGGCTAAAGCAGATATTAAGATATTGCATCGTATTCCTTCGGGCCTCATTACAAGCTGGGGCGAGTACGCGGCACCTCCAATATTTCATCCTTACAAGCAGAGGTACGCGACGCAGAAAAAGCGCTACTCACCGGAGTATATTTTTTTTTCTGAACGATACACGGGAACTCCCTTAGAGTTTTCTCATTTTCATAAAACATCCATCGCGACGCTCTTCAACATTTTCTTTTTCGGCGGATATTTACTTTTAATTTCATTAGGAGCGAATGTTCCGCGAAAAAGAGCGGGATAGCGATTCGCTAAAAAGGTTATTTTGATGGTAGTTACATTAACGTAATTGGTGTACGCCTGCGAAACACCTTTATAGCCCATCGCAACGGTCGTTTGAGGCTGCGCTAGCTGAATCATTGTCAGTCTGCCGCCGGCCAAATTTAATACGGGATACACGATGTTAATGGAACGAATTTAAGTATCCGACGTACAAATTACCTCTCAAGATTTATACGAGAGCAAACCGTATGTTATTGAATTCATAAATTAATTTCCAAAGACTCCACTGGAGTATATAATATAGTTCTACATTCCAACCATTGAATAATTCCAACGAACTTATTATGAAGGCTTATGCTCCACTCGCACGAAGAATCTGGCACGAATAATTTATTCCCCTTTCGCACTAATAAGTATGCTCTACTGCCACGAATCAAAACTTTTTAAAATAATTTCCCCTTTCGCACGAATACATATGCTCCACTGCCACGAGACACGAGAGTACTCTGAATTTGTACAGTTAGACACAAAAATAAATAAATTTTAACTCCCAACAATGTAGTTACAGAAATTACATTGGTATTTTGCTTGTTGCCGAATGCCAACTAGAAATGCAACTGAAATGCACGTGCATTTCAGTACATTAGGTAAATTATAAACAATAGGGCACCTCGACGGCGCACAGATTTTTTTTAAATATTTGTAACCTATTATAATAGGAAGATTGTAAATTATTTTTTTTATGAAATTGCAAATAAGTTTTACCTGCCTTTAAATCTTTCTCCTTTCCTTCAGTCGATATTCACGCCTCTGTTAGACAACATTAAAGTTATATATATATTTGTTAAATTGTGCACATTCGTTGTTTTGTCTATAATTATAAAATAGTGTACAAGTTTAAAATAGTTTTTAGATGTGATTTATAATAATGCTTGTTTGACCGATTTAAAAATAAAACAATTTTACCGAGATGAACCCATTT
This sequence comes from Synanthedon tipuliformis, assembly GCA_947623395.1. Classification (NCBI taxonomy): domain Eukaryota; kingdom Metazoa; phylum Arthropoda; class Insecta; order Lepidoptera; family Sesiidae; genus Synanthedon; species Synanthedon tipuliformis. The sequence goes on along the minus strand of OX392407.1, from coordinate 8,869,208 downwards.
CCATTAGAAATTCTAATTTGTTAGAAAAAAACGCAAAAATTAACAATACCATTCAAAATCATTTAAGTGGCTTGATAAGTCTTGGCCATTGCATAGAAAAAATTTGCAGTTTAGTAAAGTGAATAATAATTTGATATTATAATACGAGAATCATAATTATTAAAACAAGGTACGATTTTATTAGCATGTAAGTCATCATCCAAAATTCCAAGACGTTATAAATCATTAAGTATAGAAAAAATATTTTATTACAAATTATGTTTTGTTGTTGATATTATATTAAGAAAATTTATTAACATTTGTACATTTTTGTTACATGTCACTATTTTGTTTTAGTATTTACTTTATGTTTTGTTTTATTATTACAGAATGCGTGTAAATTAAGCCTATTAAATTGATTAAAAGTCGTAAGTCTTTTCGTTACAAGTTTTACATATCTTTTGTGTGTTATTTTTATTTTATTTTACGTTTTGTATTTTGTGAACTGTACTTTTGTATTAGTGCGAGCGGAGAATTCATATTTATACTCGTGCGAAAGGGGAATTATTTGTAGGTATTTTAAAAAATATTAAACTCCCACGTGCGAGTGGAGCATAAGCCATTATGAATAATGTTCAAGAGAAAAAAAAGATCGTTCTATTATGTAATTGCGCGGACGGTCCGCACCCGTCGTAAGGCGTACAGATCAATTTACTCTCACAATAACTTTAATATTAAGTCATAGTACCCTACTGGTAGTCTTATAATTTTCATATGAGCGTATAAAGAAATTGTGTGTCGATGTTATCTCGAGCGTGAGTCGCGTGTACGAGAGGAAACTGAGAAGCGACTTTATTAAAAAAGCACATGTGGCCCGAGATGCGTATCGCAACGCTTGTTAATTACTTTTGACACGCAGCATATGATTCAATTATCATATGATTTATACGGGGAGCGCAGGGGCACAGGGAAAGGGGGAGGGGTAACGGCTTTACCAGTTTATTTAAGCGTTAACTATCAAATTAATTTCAACGAACGGATCGTGTTCCACGACAGATGGCAAGCAAATTCCCGCAAGACGGTAGCAAAGTTTTTGTTTCACGATCATTTTGTTAAACACGCTACCGTTTTGTGTGGCCCGCGATTTCTTGAAAGTTATGTTAAAAATGTCAAATATTTGCCTTTTGAACACGGATATATGTTATTGGTCGTCGAAATAACAACTAAAATATTTTTTTTTACAAATTATCTTTTAGATCCCTAATTAGGAATTTGTTCCATTTCGCAAGTCTAAGAAATAATTATTTTTAATGTAGGTACCATGCGCATTGAAAACCCTAATGGATATGAACACTGTATTTGAAGCCTACAGTAGCGTAATAGAAAACAGAGACTATGTGAAATCCGCTATGTGACTATCTGAATGAAGCACCAAAGTTGGAGCTATACCTTCCTATAATTTCATTCAGTAATATCACAAAGTGATTTATTCTTAATTCTTATGGTATTATTTATCACAGACGATATTGACCCTAGATGCATGGATGGAGTAAGCTGACTTCGGATTAGTTTTAATATCAACTAAACACTTCGGCACAAAAATAATCTATATTTTAAGTGGATCGCTTACTATAGTACTTGTCTATGTTTGTAGTAGCAGTTCATAATAGCACACTAAATTCCGCAGTCATTGGGTAACCTGTCTGGCAGCAGTAACCACCCCTTTACCTCAACTAATAGCAGGTTTATGTTGTGTACTAGGGCATAAGGTCAATACCAATACTTGATCCTTTCGGATCAAGCCTTTTCTTTCGGCAGTTAGCTGCCGACCATCAAAAAGACGGCCACTATGGCTTCACCATAAACATAATACTCCGAATTTCTCGTCAACAACTTGTAATTGCATAAAACAAATTCTTCTAACACTATTATAAACTCATAAATTGTGTGATTATCGCGTGCCACATCTTAGCCGGCGTCGTTCTCATAAAAAGACGCTTTAATTGCTTAACCCATCCGTAAGCTATCCACATAACTCACCTGGGAACGCTTTCACACCAAAGATCGTCTCATTATGAGCGGCCAGCAAGAAACCTGTAGTAATAAATACTAATTACTGGTAAAATAATATGATAACATCGCGACCAAACTAGTAATCGACATTCTTGCCGCGGTAGGCACAATGAGCTGTTAGTTATAGTGGAAAGAATCGGCCTTAACTTGCGTAGTAAATCTTGCGTGACGCGTAATAGTCTGAAGGATTTATTTATCGACGCTCGTTTCAAGTGAACCGTTTAATAAATATTATCACATTTTAAGTCGTCAACAAACGTGAGAAGATAGCTGTTGACCCGCTTCGTGATATTTGTCTCAGTACGGGGATTATATCTCATGCGGCAATGTCTTCCGTCTGTTGGGACTGCCTTTACAGTAAATAACATGGTTGATTTGAGGATCCCGTTGAAGCATTTTGTATAATTAGACCCGGTCCTAAATGGCTTTTCCATTGAAGTGTACTTGAACGACAAAAGGGACTTACTATAGACAGCTTCTTAAAGGAACCTTCATCTTACCTCGTAGACATTTCAATGACATTACTTGGTATTATTGCTCTTGTGAGAAGCAATGTTTTTTAAAGTTCTTCCGTTAAAGTAAAAAACATACTTATTAAAAAGGCTCTACCTACACGTGTGTATATATAAAAAATATGAATGTCTTAAGTAGGTACACTTAAAGAAATTACAACAAACAAGAGCATCAAAAACTCTTTTCATGTTAAATAGCTGTAAACGCGAGGCAGAACTGTTAAGAAATACGGATACAATAGGAAGTATTTAACTTATTCATTTTGTGCTTATTTTATACGTTATATTTCAAAATTATTTTTATTTTTTATTTTATAACTTCTATAAATACAAATATAATATCTAACTTACTAATAATCACAATTACCATCCCTAGATTAGTAATTTGCGAATATAATATTATGCTCATAACCGATAATAACATCCAAATTCAGTAGGTACTAAGTAAACCACAATACGGGACTCTAGACTAGACTAGCGTAATGAGTCTATCACGGAAAAGTCTGACGATGATGACGGACGAGGTCTGATGAGAATCCCTAAAAACCTTTTAAGCGATTATACGGGTAGTGACTTATCAAACTATAATATTATAGATACGGTTTCATGCATTTCAATTTTTAACAAAGTGACATAAAGTGAATAGAAAAATAACAGGCACATTACAGCCAGCATAACAATGAAGTAACAGAGTCATTAGTAGGGCAACGTCTTGGCGGGGTTCCCACATTTGCTACCACATGGCTACATTGAAATATATCTTTTATACGGCAACCTATTTCGAATAAATCAGGATTACTCGTCATTTGTTTAAGTACAATTAATGTGCGAACGTTTTCACTAAAAAAAAACTGAAACTAATTTAAAACGGCAGAAGGTTTAAATTCAAACGATGAACGCGAATGTGCAAGCGTGATTCAGTGTTGTGCCCACAGATTGTGCTTTCTAAGTCTGAAGGAAGTGCGTGTTATTGCAGCTTATGTTTCGAAGTCGCCCGCTGAGATATTCGAAGCACCCGTCCGTTTTTTGTGACAGGCCAACCGGCTGCCATAAATAATAGGTAGGGGTTCCCGACCATGCGAGTTTTGTAATAAATTCGATGCTCTTTTTGGTAGCAAAGAAGCGGGCCATCTACGATTGAATTATGGTGATGCGTTAAGCCAGCAAACGCTGCTGGAATCCGGGAGTTTTTATTTTCCTTTCATTTCGCGTTAAGCCTGCCCTTTGCATTTGTATCATTACCTCGCATTCACATAACGTATTCCACGAAATTCCTTGTGCCCGTGACAGTAACGTCTTTATTTCTTAATTCATCATTTTGTTTGCAGCCCCCGTATTAAGTTACTCGGGCCATTTGAAAAAGACAACACACAGATGGTACATCCGTATTGGCTTTCTCTTAAAACAGAAGTCTTTTAAATCTAACGGAACTATCAATATTTCCTTTCTTGTTAAAACAAAGGCCGATCTCGAGACTGCCGAACAAAGATAGATTAGAACTGTTCGTAGTGGACAACACGACATTGGCCACACAGGCACAGATTAAATAATAGTTACTATCGTAAACACAGGGCATGGGCGTTGCTCTCTCGTAGCATATTGTGAATCTATTCCATTGATTGCCGCTTTATTCGAGAGAACATTGCTGTTAACAGTATGTCTGGCTGCACATACTCAACATGGATTGCGTTTATTCTATAGCCTTCACAAATTTGTATGTGAGTAACCTTAGCAAACTTTATACCTTCCAAACGTTTTTAGAAAAGATCCTTTGGATCTGAAAATAAACACTTAAAACATTTTGTGCATAGCTAGTGTCGAAATTTCAAATACCTTACCTACATCTATTATTAGTCTTTTATTTAGAGTGTGTATTATTCAATATTTAAAGTTTTCGTTTTAATAAGATCCAAATGAAAAACACCTCTTAGTATATCTTTTCTCTCCGTGTGATTAAGCTGATTTGAACGCCTTTTCAGAATAAGTACAACTATTTGTATTTGCTATAGTGTTGTATTATTGGATGAAATAAATTTCTCTAACAGCGCCAAGAACGGCTACATCAATATTGTACAATTCGTTCAATTTAAAATTGTTAATACAAATTCCAATAAATGTGTTAATGAATAATTCACGAGAAGTCTGTAGTCGTGAACTAGGTTACCTCCCAGAGGCGTTGTCTATACAGTGGTTTACTCTAACCTGTCACTGTCGGGGAAGCGTAATATCGCCTGAGAGGATGGTGTTGGGTTACTGAGAGACCGCATAGATGCGACACAGGCGACTATAGAACTAACGATCGGTCCGTTTGCCAGTTTCGGTTCTATAGAGATTATTGCTGGTGCAGTAAACATCTCTGGCGACTACATTCGCACCGCAATGAAAGCAACTTTACAACTTGTAGCGTGACGAGCGCACGTCCCGAGTGCCTCTCTCATATTACCCCCGGATAAGTCAATCATTGGAAACGTCCACGTTTGCCCAAAATAAAACTGTTCGAATGTTGCGTGTGGCGGTCCTGGCATATAATGCGTAGCGACAGCCGACATGTTTTGTGCGAGAAAATAAAATTGATGGCGCGAGCGCTCCAGACTTAAATAACCCAGTATTCGTGTTGCAGCTAAATGCTTTTGTCTATTTTATGACTGGCGTCACGTCTCGGCCTTTTTCTTTTGTTTCGTTTTCCCGTTGTAACATATTAGTTTTTCCGAGGAGTATTCGTGTCAGACGGAAATTGCTCTGTCACAAAACGTTTACAGTCAAACCGTTGGCCGCAGTTCATCCAGACGAATGTCATTTGAATGTGTTTAAGCATTAACGTTGCTAGAGGAAGTAATTGGACAAGTGTTAGCTGTAGAAACGTTGGCGAGCTCCAATTTCCTGCTTTCCAGTCTTCGTGCAAATAGCTCTTCGCAAATCAAACAAGGGACCGTCTGACGATTCCACATATCAACTTCGCATTGTTTCTCTCCCGTCATTGGGGGCTAACCAGAGGCGTTTTCGATTATCCGCCCTTCGCAGAACAAAGCATCTGACCGCAGAACCAAGTCAATTACATAGTTCAACAACTCAGCCCTTATAACTTTCATGGGCTGCCACCGGAATACAGAAAAGGGTATCTGTTTTCAATATACGAAGCGTACGTAGCGATTGACCCTTTCGAGTGTCCGCATTGACTTTTAAATTACTAATCCCGCGGGAGTAAACACGAGCTGTGCTGCCTCGGGCCCTGTTTGCACGTTCGAGGGTACTTGCACGTCTTCATTAGCAGCTGTTCCTATCGGCTTGCTTACTCAGCACTCGTGCGGTCTTACGGAACTAGCTGGAGCGTCCTCATTAACTGCGTTTACAATTTCCTTTGAAATCCCTCTTTTATTTTGAATGATCAAATGTCTTATTATCATAATGCTTAAAAAAAACCGTCAATTTGACCGGCTATTCGACGAAACATAAACAAATACTAGTCACGCTTAATAAATTACCATTATTTCACATCGTTTAAACTAAACTTTTCGCCCGTACTTTTTTGTTTCCGGAAACAATCCAGCTTGACGATCTCTGTTTTAAATGCAACACAGTAAAATAATACTGGCTTATTAATATTTATTATCTAAACAATGGAATGTATCAGACAGAAAAGTTAGGGTTGGATTACACCGAAGCATAGGAATAGTTAAGAGATAATCTTAAACCAATTACTTTTTTCGAAATATATAACTAATATAAATTTTATAATTATAATAAAACAGGATCCTGGTTGCTTCTCCCCCATGATTTCCAAAGAACTGCTATTTGGAAATTATGGGGATGCCTCGGTGCAGCAGTGGACGTCCTACGGCTGAGATTAATTTTTTTATTGCAATATAAGGTCTGTTACTGCTATTAAAATATACAAATTTCAATATAGATAAGTATGTATTTTGGGTTTAGTTTATAGAACGTTTATGTTCAATTATTAAAAAAAAATAAACACTACACAATCCATTTTTAATAGATATAAGAAGTGAAAATACCGGATATCACCGGAGATGGAGTTAATGGATACATTCGCGATACATAAAATTAATTAAGCTAAAATTTGCCTAAATTACCATACAGGAATTGCAATATCACAGAAAGATTTGCACTAATTTGACTAAACCGTAGGTACAAACGAACTCATTGCTTAAGGTTAATAAAAATCAAATCATTTTATTAGAAACTGCACAAGTGTGTAACCGGCTTTACATCCCGCCCGTGGGGGGAAGCAGTCGACCGCGCACATTTTAACTGATGGCTCTATCCGAGCTTTTTTCTACGTCAGATACACAGTCTACCCTTTCAATTCGAATGAATTACTTAATTTTTGTACAGGCAAAAGCCCTCTGCGATACTCGATGTCAAAATAAATTAACAACATCCATTGTGTAGTTAGTTGAAGTATTTGTGCGTTTATAACTATATGAAATCTTTATGTGCTCATAAACTGGAATATATTTTTAATCAAATAAGTTCATTTTGTTGTCAATGAAATAAAATGTTATTGAAAAAAGAACACGGGCACAATCGAAATATAATTCAAATATAAAGAAGAGTGTGCTTGGACGATTTTAATAAAAAATTAAATAATTTTATTACATACATATTATACAAGAACGTCCCCCGCCGCGTCTGTCAGACTCCCTGATCTCAAAAACATTCACTGATACATTATGTATTGTAGCAAGCTTCCCGTAATATTTAGTGTTTGTCTCATTCCAATAATACGCGCTATTTTAGAAAGCACGCGTACGAACGAAGTCGCATCCACGGCCATTCCACAGCTAGTTCTTAATAAAAATATCCAAATTTTAAATACTTAGTACAAAAATTCCTTTCACAAGAAATCTTCTACGTATTTTATTTTTCTAACACACATAATAGGTACTTTATACACACACAAGTATTTATACGTGCTTAATATTCATACAATTACATGCATATCTTTTGAATGAAGCCATTAAACTTACAAATGGGAACGTTGCCTTCGACACAACCTAGAAATAGGCATAATAGATATTGTAATAAATAAAATGAATGTGTTTTCTTTCGCTTCACCGCTTGTTAATGAAATGAAATTTTTATTAACGACAGGATAGGAAAAAACACCGATTAGGTGTGTTAAACTGCCGTGACTGATTGAAATTCGCTTCGCCAGTTCTACCAGTTTCATTGTATCTGGGATAATACGTCTGTTTACTGTTTATGTTTGGGAGATTTTTTTCTCCTTTTTTTTTTCAATTTAGTAGAAAAGTTTTAACAAAGATCCGTCTACCTGAACGTGCACCATCCATCACGCATCATAACGAGAAATTATTGTTCGCTTTTATTGGTTTTCAAAGAAAAAACTATTTCATAGAAAATAAACGTGGGCTGAGAACTTTATTTGCAAAACATTATTATAATGTCAAATGAAATATAGATGTAATATATTGCTAGAATTGACTTGTCAACGAAACGTAAGCAAGCGTATTTTAAAACTGTTTTTGTGAACAATAAAGCTTAAACAAAACATTATCTTTGTGTTTTATGCATATGAGCGTTCCGAAGTTGTTTGTAATGAAGAACAAAACAAGGCGACAAGGAAGAATACGAGTACATTCCTCACCTAATTTAAGTCTTAAACGAAAGCTGTTAGAGTCCACAACGGCTCTTCAGTGTAATTTGACACAAGCACTTAATGTAGTTGGTACATTCAATATGCAGATTAGTGAAGGATACTTGTCCAAGCCGCCCCACGCCACGATCCGATTCACGGAACACACGCACGTGGGTCCATGTAGAAATTATCATTGTTTAACTAAGTCGGTACAAGAGCCGAGTCGAGAGAAAACGGGGCGTGCCACAAGCGAACTAGAGACGGTGTTACTTAATTAGAGATTTGCATACAGACTGGGTTTTGATTAATCAAGACGGCTTTAGGAGTTCGGTCGTAACTCGTAATGTAAGTAATGTAACAAGCGGTGACATTGTATTCTTTTCATCAAAATTTTACAAGTAATAATGTTTATTTTTCTTTGAAAAAAAAAAAACAGAAGAATCTTAAATTTTTTAAGCGAAAAATTTCGTTCGTTAGCAGGATTGCTATGTATAAGCTAGGATTGCTAAGTTTCGTTGAATAAAATCAACGAAATTTTATAGACATTTATTTAATAAAGTAACGATAATACGCTGAAAACCAATATTTATTATATGCGGGAGTGGTTTTTTTTTTTTAATTTGTATGTCCTTGTTATTGTACCAATTTTTCATACATTGAGAGAAAATTAAACATTCTATGAGATAACGTTTTGTTAAGCAGTTATTATGAAATGTATTAAACATTTTGTTAATCATGTCATTTAGAATCTAGACTACCTAGGTATATGAAGTGAACCCGTTATTTGTATTATAACTGTCGCTAGCCAGTGGCTAGCAGTGACGCATTGTGGCCTTCCATTACCCACTCCAAAAAAATATAATAATAATAAATAAATTGCAAATAGATATTTCCACAACCACAACTATAATAACAGTGATAACGGACTGTTTTTTGTATTTGATATTATCATTTCACAGAACTCGTGCATGACGGAAACTTATTAGTATTAGTTGCATTTGGTATTGTTCGGTTCTCCCGATCACGCGGAAGTTGTCAAGTTTAACGTTTGAAAGATAGTAAAATAAATAGCTCACTAGATACCGCCACAGGAATCGCAATAATAATAAAAAAGCATTTTTTTCGTAGACAACCCTTTATCGTGTCGACTTACAGGACCTGCATATCTCTTCATCTTCACCATAAAAATCTTTCACCAATAGTTAGAATAGAATTTCAGGATGGACGTAGGCTAAACACCAGCTATCTAAAAATAGAAATCCAACGCTTGGCAAAAGTATAATGTCAGACATCAATTTATAGTATGTCATGCGTTATATAAAGAATAAAGAATAAACAAATTTATTTAAAAATAACAACTTTAGTTTTCTGCACATTTCCGTCCCCCACATTGGGCTCTGCTTGTCCTATGGGGGAATTGCTTTACATATTTTGTCAAGCGTTATATTATATCTTTTATTTTTCAATGCGGTCGAAGTCGCGGTATCAGCTAGTATAAATATATATGATGAGACGGATGTAGGTATGTTATGTGTAAAGTTATTAAATAAATGTGCATATCATTATACTAACAGGAGTTGGCGCGGGCGAGACACTGTGTGGTCCGCGTTCCACAACACGATTTTTTTTTTTCTCTTTTTAAACAAAAAAGGTTTTATTCGTATCAATTAATGGGCTACATGCTAAGACGCGTGTACGCCGGTGAAGTCATCTCGATCATTAGGGATGCTTGAATATTCCGTATATAACATTTAATTAATTAACGGCTATTAAAGAAAATGATAGTTATTAATTTGAATGCAGCCGGGTTCAGTCGTAGATTACTTTTTAATGTGTGAATTTAACTCGTGAATCTCTGAGGTTTCGCCATTCAATTATACCTATTCGAATTAAAATCATTGGTTACTCTACAATTACTATTGTACGTATTATTTTTAAATAAACAAATAACTTTATGGAGCTTTATGGTAACCTCGTTTTACATTTGATACTTTTATATAAAAATGTTCCCCGTTTAACCTTCGCTCCAAATGTGAAAACCAAATTAAAATCGATATACCCCTTCTCGAGTTTTTGAAGCGTTCTAAATTTTTTCTGGATAGATAAAAACTAAAAAAAAAGAAAAGAATGGAGATTGCCAGATTTTTATCTTTTTTTCCAAAAAGAAAAAAGAATGAAAATCTCCATTCTTGGAAAAAAGAATGAAAATCTGTAACAAAAATGAAAATTCATAATCTATTTCGCAAGTTATGAATTTTTGCTTCGCTTTGGAAAAACCAAGCGGACTAAAGTGAAGAAATGCTAATTATCGTAGGTATGTTAAGAAACGCCATTAGCGAATAATAATAATAGGATAGGAAATACTAAATATAACCTATAAACTAATAGAGGAATTTCCTCTATCAATATTCAGTGACGGCACAAATTTTTGTGTTATGTTCCATTTGCCATTTAATTTTGTATATTCAAGTTTGAGCTCAAGAGTTCCACTTTGAGCGACCCTAATAAGATTAAAATAGTGTTGAACCAGGTATGAGTTGTGTTAGATTAAACTAATGATGTGAACATACGCATGTTATGTTAATATTATAATCTTTAAATGTTAAATGCCTTTGAAATCCATCTTTGTTCGTTGAACTGTACAAGTCACAAAATGATATACTAAATAACATTCTAAACATTGTCCGTGACTTGGCATAAAGAATATATCAGTTACATGATCAAAGGTCTATTGTTCATTCATTTGTTTTTATCCTGTCATTTCATTTCAGTAACGAAACTCGTATGACAGCTGAGTAATTTTTTAAATATTTGTTCTGATGGCGGACCTTTAGATTTTATTAGAGATCAATTCAACAGTAAAAGATTTTAATTTTTTTAATTATAATAGGTACTTTAGTTAATTATTTTTAAACCAGCTTAGTCGGCGGGGTTTCGCTTGTTGGCTAAATTATATGGGTAAAGTACATATTTTTAATGAGAAATACTGTAGAAGCAATAGAGGTACGACTACGAGTAGTTTGCTTACATACATTCAATACCACAAGAAGTCATGATAAATAATAGGCATTGGAAACATCGGGAACAATCCTATAACATCACAAAAACTATTGACAAAAATTAATTTAACTCTAAAAATCACATTTACTTCTAAAATTTTTGAAATCTTGGTCTTTGGTCATTTTTGGAAATACGAAGTTGGCCGATGCCCATTATTTACCTTTAAATATGTCGCTATTAAATCTGTGTATTTGTCCATTTATTTGCTATTTGCAAAAGCAGATTATGATTTACGAATATTGAAATATGAATATTATTTATTAGTGGTAAATTATTAATTACCTCAACATTTACCTCAACTTTAAACTGGAACACGGAACGGTATGAAATCAAACAACACATATTTACTCGTATATAGAAGTAGGTACCTAAATACGCGTGCCGTATTTATTACATGCAATGACTATGATTACATGTTAGAAAGAATGATCTTACAAAACAATCCATAATGAAATGGTAACCAAAAAATGTATGCTAATGCGACTATAATGGACCACAAGACAATACTCCCAGTAGGCAGGTAATAGAATTCCTAAGTAATATTGAGCTGCACCATCAATCATCTCAGATATCGGATATGATCTTATCTGAAATGAAACTCATCATTTATAGATCTATCCGTCGGCGCTGACCGAATGTTATTAATAGATATATATCTGGTCATCAACTGAATCTGGTAACGGTAACCCCGGTCATTTTGTCGGACGAATGCTATCGGTAACAAATTATATGTCTCGTTATTCGGAGCACGACGTATGGCCGGCCGACTGACGAGCGGTGGAAACATTCACCTCTGGATTTTACATTTCGATTGTTAGCCTAATTTGCTTGTAACTTTCATAGGTGTCATTATTCATTGCTGATTGTGAATAGCGCAGGTTAGTACTATTGATTTGTGCCACTAATTCGAACATGAAAGTTGGTTATGTTAAAGGCTATTTATTAGACCTCGTGTTCAATCGATTTACGTTCATAAATAAATGACTTTACAATTGTATGTAACCAAATATGAGTCTCAGTAACTGTGCATTACATTTTTCTTATTTTAAGAAATATATCTCTAAATATATTTTTATATCAATAATGATACAAAAGCGATGTTCACTACAATGGGATTATTTTTTGCTTAATATGTTAATTGCTTATATGTTTTTCTTACAATTCAAATTTTAAAGTTGTTTTCATTGAGTCATTTTCTTTGCTTTTTCAGTTTTATTTGTAAGCATGAGTTAATTTTTTTTCTTTAATAAGTCATTAAACATTAAAACTTTTTCACAAAACATATGACATTCGATGCTAGTACATCCAAAATTAATTTCAAACTATCCAGTAAACTAAGTAACAGTTTTATAGAGGCCAATTCTGTTAGAAATCCAAAAAACAGTTGTAATAAAGTAATTCGAGCTTTAGTTCGAAGCATTAGTATACCCTTCGTAAACCACTAAAACGTTACGACACAACATTAGCAGCTAATAATTCGTCTAGTGACGATTTCGAAACGTCACCGGCGTCGACATTCCAGTAGATGTTAGATTGTTACTGACAGCGGCGATAAGTTAATTTTTTTTTTTTTTTCTTGTATTACGATAATCACATCGTAGAGTGGCAGAGGCTGTGTAGATGAAAGTGTATGATAAAAAACCTCGTCAATATCATTAAACGTATCAACATGTACATACTTAACAAGATACAGCCCATGACTAGATAATATGGTTGTACAATGAGTATTAGATACACGTTATGTTCTACACGAATGTTTCTTGTATCTTTTTTTTGATAAGGAGTGAGGTAATGCAATAAAATCTTCTTGATACACGCAGATGTTAAGCAAAAATGGGGCACAATACAATAATATGCCGAGTCATTACTTCCTATTGTATTAAGTACAGGATACCCAAAGTTTCGGGGCATTGTTGGAATAACAACAATAAATAGACCCACTAGAAATTTAGTTCGACCCAGAACGAGAGAATAGTTTATTTGAAAATTTTGCTAATGAGCTCCTTTTGTTCTCTTTGTCTCATATCAAAAGCAATTTCATGGCGAGCGGTTTTTGGCACAATCACTTGTGTTGGTAGCGACTACATGAATGAATAGTCGCAGTCATTCTAGAAATATTGTGTGGGTATTTCAAAAAGAATTATTTGTGTACTAAAGTACTAATACGAAATTAGTATGCTGCGGTGCTAACAAAAGACCTTTAGTGGGCGGTTTTAATTTTATTTTGTTTTTACCAATAGGTATTTAATCACCAGCTATAAATATCAGATTACAGATGCCCGTTACTGCCCTTTATCCTATCAGTCAGTATCGCACTGTATTGTGCTGGTCATGCTGTATTGAAGGCGATAGTAAAGAGTCAATTAAGAGACTGTCAGCTTAAACAGTACGAAATAGTTAAGTGGCAGGGCACACTATGCTCTATCTGCAGTCCTGGTATTTTTTTTTCAATGCATGAGTGAGAGAGGCCATTCTCCCATCCAAATCTTATCAATCAATCAATCCTGCCATTCTTTATCACAAAAAAGTACGAAATAGACAAAGTCAATTAAAATCAATAAAAACTAAAACAAATGTGAAAGGGACCTTTCTTTATAAGTAATATAATGTTATCAAATATTTGAAAGTTTTGTATAACTTTTTCCAAATATTCCATAGGCAGGAACAAACGTTCGGAATATTAAATTGAACGAATCCTCGAGGGTGGTCACATTTTCATATACAAATTCGTTACAAGAACTACTGGCGAAGGCGTGGTAATTTTAATAAGGTATGGATAAAAGTGGTTCGTGTAAGTCATACTGCAACATAGATTTACATAACGTGTCGTGAGTCACACCACAAGGCAATACGAAACAGAATACAAACTATATATTAAAAAAGTGTATGAAAATGAATGGGAATAGACTATGTCATCCCTTTGTCACATAGGAAAAACAAAAACAGATCTAGAGAAAAACATCAATTTTACATTGATAGTGCTCTGAACTTCTTTCAGACAGCCACTATTAAAATAATCTTGAACTAAAAAGTAAAAGAAATGTGTATATTGTATTACTGCAACAGAAGAAGTTGAACAAATTCTATAATTTTCCACAATTAAGTATCGCCAATCTCCGGGATAAGCGTCCTAGTTCCTGAAGTGTTTGCATATGGGTAAGCAACGTTTCTATGTGGCCACGGAAAGTATAGGTACGCAACTGTAACTAATCTGTTCATATAATGCTGTTATATGAAAAATGTTATAGGTGGCAATAATGAGAATTATTATTAGTATTAAACGACGAAAGAAGTTTAAAAAATATATTTCATTTCTTAGAATGGACCGAACATGAAGTGTTTGATAACTCCTTCTACTAATCTTATATTACAATGTGACTGAGTTAACCATATTAATAGGTTTACATAGTTAAGTGCACTCCGCGTAGCATTCTCGCCTTGTGGACTAACGCTTATACAAATATATTCAGCAGGTGTCCACTTATTTACATACAATTTCTAGAGATGCACGTACGATAACTGTCTTCAGCAATAGGAACGCTGCGATCAGTTTTATATAGGAACCCAATGTAATCTTTTAGATTGTATCATTAAGGGAAATTTAATTTTAAATCCTTAGGTATATCTTTAGAGATTTTTTACGAGTATGGCATGGTCGACAGACAGGCTGACGGTCTACAAGGAATGATCCATATACCTAGGATAGGATACATTGTCTAAATTCTCTAAAAAGTATTTATAACTTATTTAGGAATAAATGTATCTCAATGTAAAAACTACCCTTCAGACAAAAGCTTAGTTCAACATTTTTGTGCTTTTTTTAGCTGGTTGAAGGTTGAAAATGTTTGAAGGTGCTTTTCTCAAAATTATTTATTGTCAATAAACTTCCTGGGACTTTGATACAGTGAGTAAATAGAAAATATATACTTTAAAACTTTGACTTTGAAACGCGTTATCAAATCTCTTTATTTAAAATGTTTAATTAAACAAAAACACTTCGCAATATTAAATCGTCAAGTGTTTGAAGATAAGGACTACGCAAACAAAACTCAGAGAATAGGCCACCCTCAGGGCTCAGGGCAGCGCCGCCCACGAGTGTCGAGATGAGTCGTGACAAGACCAACCTATGCGCCAGCAAAGGGTACGGTACCACTGTTAGCGCAGATAATATCGTTATAACAAAAAAAGTCACTATATATATAATATACAGTGATGAATTGGGCAAATCGCCTAAAATCCAATAAATTGGATTTTTGGATTGGATAATAAATCCAATATTTTTTGAGACAAATCTTCTTTCTTACCAAATGCTTCCCAATGGCTATTTTAGAAAATTGCTTTACAATAGAATATTATACACCTTTAAATATTTCAAAAGCAAAAAAGTTTATATTCTTAGAATATGACTTTATTAACTAGTGTGTCATCACACTAGTTGATTGTATTTTTAATTTTTCTTAAAAAAAGCATTTGGTGAAAAATTACAGCCATTTTGTTAGTAACTTGGTGAGTGTTCTTGTCACAGGATTAGCCGAGGACCGAAACTATAGTATCATTTAAAGAAGTACAACATCCATTTTTAATTGAAAACAAAATTTTATATCAGAAAAAAAAATGGTTTATATAAATATATATACTTATATAGGTATTATTAATTTGTCTAACAGAAATTTACTAACTTACCCATGCGATGCGTTTATGAGAAACAGTTCAAATGTCACTTACCTGAAAAATAAAAGAAAACACATTAAAAATACTCCAAGTTAAGGAAAATTCGGAAGGAAAAAATATCACTTAACTTATAGATTAAATTTAATATTTGAATAAGAAAAACATTAATTAGTGAACTAATTATTTGTATAATCTCAACAATACTGTGACCGCACCCTAGCAGCTGTCCCTTGTCATGCACAACAAAACCATACCTTGCCATAGTATGTACCTACTGACACTCATGTAGCATATATATATTTACGTAGGTACTGAATACTGATACTGATTTATAAGTACCAATTTTAAAAATTATAAAAGAAATATCAAATTGTTTAATCATGTCAGGTTAATGAGTACAAAATGGTACTTTTTTTTTATTTGAATAAACAGATGTCTAAACGTACTTAATTTATATATACAGCAGTTACAGTACGAAGTATTTTCTGTCCGTTATTATAAAATGTGTTATTGTAATCTCTCTTACTCTATCCTCACAATAGTCATCTTGTCAAGAAGTCAACTCTTAGTTATCATTTAATTTAAAAAAGACATGAAAACCCTATTTTAGGAATACAAATAAAATGATAACGCTTTCT
This sequence comes from Synanthedon tipuliformis, assembly GCA_947623395.1. NCBI lineage: Eukaryota > Metazoa > Arthropoda > Insecta > Lepidoptera > Sesiidae > Synanthedon > Synanthedon tipuliformis. The sequence goes on along the minus strand of OX392407.1, from coordinate 8,852,658 downwards.
TATTTGGAACCGTCAAAATATTCAACAACCGCATACAACAACTTATGCGTTGGCGTCTTCGAAGTTTCATTATCGTAGTTATTAGCTTTTATTATTTCGGGGGACGCCTTTTATTGTGCTGTAAATATTTTATACAGCGATAAGAGTCGTCCGTAGATAAAGCAAATTGATCGGGGAATAGAGACCACGGTTTGTGGAGGTTTATGCGTTGCGTGGGCGACGTTAATTGATACAGCGAGATTGTGCGAACGACGCCACACATATATTAATATTCAAATGCGCTTTTTAGAAGCTTAATGCATAATTACATAGATTACGAATAGGGCTTAGCTTGATGTGTTTAGCGGCAGACAGAGAATCAGAATCAATCTTACTTAGTATTGATGATCGCATAAATACGATAATTCATTATCTATATCTATAGCGATCCGTACTAGTCCGTACTAACATTATAAATGCGAAAGTTTGTATGGATGTATGGATGTTTGTAACTCTTTCACGCAAAAACTAGGTACTGAACCGTACACCATGAAATTTTGCATACACCTTTTTTGAGACACCAGAAAGGACCTTTCATCCAGAACGCGGACGAAGTCGCGGGCACCAGCTAGTTTAATCTATCTAAACTAATACTAGCTACACGCTCCCGGTTTCAAAATAATAATTATTCTATCCTTTAAGTTGGACTAAATTACACATAGCTACGAAGTTTTATCAAAATCGGTTCAGTAGTAATCTCAAAAAGCTTAACCGATTTAAATCCGGCTTTCACCTTTTTACTCTGGAAAAATGTAAGGTTCCTGTGGGATTCTCAAAAAAACAACTACAGTAATTAATATTTCACTCTATATTAAGACAAGAAACACTCAACACAAGAAACACCGGGGGGAACACAAGAAACACACTATACCAATTAGTAAACACAAACAAACTTCACCTAAGTATAAAATCAATCCCATATTGCCTTAAACATATTACGAGACACAATCAACAATCAATATAATCTACACGTGGTATGTATGAGAAGCGATATATCCCTTGAATTTAGAAGTTTAGAATATCGGTATTTATGACCTATATCTGTAGTGGTTCTAAATACTTTTAAGCCTATTATATGTGTCTTAACCCCTTATAGAACGTTATCGAACATCTTATGTTTTATTCAAAGGAGATTAGCGGTGGGCTCATCGAGTAAAAGAACCTATAGAATTTTTCTCATTCGGCAGAACATTTCAATATGAAAATCGTCTAGAATTAAACTCAGTGGGGGGGCGCTTAAATATAAAAGGAAAAAATATAAACGACCGTTATAAAATAAAATGTAATCAAACAAAATACCTACATTATTCGGTAATCATTAATAATGTTTAAATTCTGGTAGACTGACACCAGATATCAGTTAATTAAAATTCAGACATAATGAAGATATTTCGCGGTTTGAATTGTTAAAATATACGTTATTATTTGATATTTTAATAAATATTTTAAAAAGACTTGTGGCTGATATCCTACTAATATGCATCCATGTGAATGTTTGTGAGGATGGATGTAATGGATGGACGTTTGTTACTCTTTCGCGCAAAAACGGCTGAACGAATTTGGATGCAATTTGAAACACATGTGGTTTATTACCCAGATTAAAATCTAGCTTAAATTAGGTTTTGGTAATTTTTTAAAGAACAAAAGAAGTGTGGACAGCATGGTTTATATATAACTCATTACCTTTTTATCTTAGTAAATATAGAAACGAGAAATTTTTATTCTCGTAAATTGTATAACTTTGTGAATATACGCTATTCATAATTTTTATACACAACATTTGTTAAGCCTGAGTCGTGAAAATGTGAAATAATTGCGTTTATTTGATCCCTTGCTGTATCGTTATTACTAAAGTTTTAATTATGCAATTAGTATGTAAGATATTTAAGGATACATTCTATAAATCACACTCTTTAGAAACACGATTACTTATAATTTTCTCGATAGAAAAAAAATCCAAAGTTACCTCTAAAAATATAAATAAACCGTTAGTACGGCATAAATACTTCACGTAAGGTTATCAGTTTGTGAATAATAACAAAACAACATGTTTTCCATAACGTACACTCTTCACATTTTCAAAATGTATATTTGTTTTTTAATACGAAGGAAATACCTAAATTCCCGTGCATTCGGCCTATATTAGCTAGAGCCGCCAAGCTTCCCCCCTATCCGCTTTAGTATTGCTTCGGCCGTCGGACGGGGAGGTTGTGTCGCTTGTGCTAACGCATATTTTTAAAACGTAAGCGCTTCGTAAGTGTTAATTTACTATGGGGAATAAAGTAAACAAATCAAAGAAAAGAAGGGGTTGGCAAAAAAACAATGGTAAACGCTTGCAAGAAGAAATAAAGTAAGTAAAACTCGTACCTATACAATAACTATTATTTTTTCTTCTATGAAATTTAAATTAATACTAAAATGTATAGTATATGTATATTACATATTACATAATGTATATGTATGTAGGTATATTGTTATTATTTTTTAATTCTTTTTGTACATATAAATTATAATATATTTTATATAAATTTTATATTTATTTTTAAATTTTTACATTTAATTTTACATTATATATTTTACATACATTTTACAATTAAATTCATATATATATATATATATATAAAATATATAAATAAAATAAATATATAAATAAAATAAATATATATATATATATATATATATATATATATATATATATATATATATATATATATATATATATATATATATATATATATATATATATATATATATATATATTTATTTTATGAATTAGTGAATTATTATATGCTGTTAGGCTTATATAAATAAAATAAATATTATTATGTTGTAGGGCGAGTAGTAATAACTCCACATATTTCTATTTACACGATATATTTACAGAGAAGATTTACAATTGCTAAAAAAATATAATAATTACACGTGCAGTATGTAAACTCGACAAATAAAGTGCGTTATCATCCTAAGATTGAACCAAAGATAATTGATTGGTCTCGCTGCGCTCGACTAGACAGAGCGCTATACAAAAACAATAGCTCCGAAAATGTGGCAACATTTTATTGTAGTGTGTGTAAAAAATAGTCACTTTTTATCACTTTTTACAAAGTTTTATTATATTTTTACATAGTTTTACTACGCAAACTGGTATTTTATTATGTCTAAAATTTTATAAAACATTCGGCACGTACACGTCACAGACAGTTTACAGTGTGACTGGCTCGGGTACGCCGAATTCGGCGTACATACTATTTTATACAGCATTTTACAAGTACGACGGCGGTATCTAGTCGAGCTCGGCGAGACCAATCATTCATCTATGGTATTAGTTTTAGTAAGCCCCATGGCATCTGCTCATAAAAGGGATGCTAAGTTTCGAAAAATCGGTGGAAGAAATTAGAATTGGCCGAATTTTACTACTGAATATAGATAGGATATATATCGAATAATTATGCCGCATTTTATTAAGTATTAAGTTTAAGTACGACGGCGATATCTAGTCGAGCGCAGCGAGACCAATCATTCATCTATGGATTGAACATTCTTTGTATGTTGTAGAATGATAAGGTCTGTTTTCCTTTGAAAATTCAAAGTGACAATTTCTATTGCTATCTTTATTAGCGATGACAAATTATGTCAATCAGTAATCAATACTTTTTTCAAATCTAAGCCAGCGAATTTTGAAATGAATGGAATTTCTAATCGAAACTGATAAAGCACTTTTAGTCCATTGAAATATTAAATTTTTTTGGCTTTAGAGTGCGTTTGTCAGAGGATGCAATTTTATTTTTTAGATATGAAGGGGGGGTTATTGTAAAGTTAAATCCGAGGTTGTGGGGTTGCAACCCTTGCCCCCACAACCTCGGCCACCATCTTGGAAAAAGGGGTTAAATGGTTTTTACGGTTTATCTGCCAAGCTATAGGTCTCACAAAAAAAAATGTTCAAAATTTTTTGTTGCAAATAAAATTATCTACAACTTTTGTTTAGTAACTTTTAGTCGTAAAACCGTAAATAAAAAAGTTATAAGCGAAAATCTATAAAAATTTGAGTTTCTATTTGTCGATATAACTTTTTTTCTAATCATTTTACAAAAAAATTATATCAGACCATTTTTATGGATGGTGTTTTAAGGAACAATTTTCATCATAAACATTTTTAAATTTATTCATAAGTTAAGTTTTACAGCGCTGCGAAACGAATACTATTCTTCAGTATTCATAACTATTATTAACTATACATAAGTATTAATGATTTGCCATAATTTTTAATCATTGTTATTTTTTTTATGGTAATCTTTTTAATTATTGATAATGCAATATTGTTATTACTTAATTATTGACTCTTTTCCCCACGTTCTACGAGGTAGAGTCTGAGGTAGAATAACAATATTGCATTATCAATAATTAAAAAGATTATCTTAAAAAAATAACGATGATTAAAAATTATGGCAAATCATTGTTCCTTAAAACACCATCTATAAAAATGGTATGATATCATTTTTTTGTAAATGATTAGAAAAAAAGTTATATCGACATATAGAAACTCAAACTTTTATGGATTTTCGCTTATAACATTTTTATTTACAGTTCTACAACTAAAAGTTACTAAACAAAAGTTGTAGATAATTTTATTTGCAACAAAAAATGTTATATTTTTTTTTGTAAGACATAGCTTGGCAGATAAACCGTAAAAACCATTTAACCCCTTTTTCCAAGATGGCGGTCGAGGTTGTGGGGGCAAGGGTTGCAACCCCAAAACCTCGGATTTAACTTTACAATAACCCCCCCTTCATATCTAAAAAATAAAATTGCATCCTCTGACAAACGCACTCTAAAGCCAAAAAAATGTAACATTTCAATGGACTATTTTCTTGTCTGCTTTACATACAAGATTTCTGCAGCAGAATGACAGATGTGTATACTCTGTCTCTGTTTTTGCGTTTCTTATTTGTTTGATGAAGGAGGTCGCCACAATGTTTATTATAAAAAAATCAATACAACAAAAAATTAATTGTAATACAAAATAAATTTATCTTTCTAGAGCAAGATGAATACTGGCCGCGAATTTTGAAGACAAAGAGAATACTCCTGTTGCTTTATAAGTATACTCATACTTGCCTACCTACTTGCTGGCTACTAAAAGCTCAAGGCTGTCCCCAGCTCGCAGAGATATACTATACGCAGAGATATTTCGTTGGCTGTCCCCAGTTCAAAAGTAAAAAAAAGTGAATGACAAGAAAAAAACATATTTCTGTTACATAAGACTTTATGGTGCTCAATATTTTGTTTTTATAACCGGCCCGCTTTCTTTGGTGCCCAGTATAGGTATTTATTATTACTGTTTAGAAAAAACTGATTCTAACAATCTAATAGGATGATTATTTGAAAATAAGGAGATCTCTACGGACAGGCTGACAGTCCACTTGATGGTAAGTAACTATTGTCGCCTATAACACAAGCAACGCCACAGGTGTTGCAAGTGCGCTAACGACCATAGTAAATCCAACTTTGAAAACTTTTCAAAGTTGACACCTCCTGGAATCGAACCTCCTCCGACGGGCTCGTCTATATATTATGTTATTATAATTATTTATCTTTTTCTATTTATAGAATAAATATACCAGTTGTTGGCGTTTCACTACAAAACAAAGAGTCATCTGACGAACCGGTAACTTTTGACAGCCAAAAAACGGTGAAAAAAGTTACCTTTTTTTCAGATTTTGCCTATATCTTCGTTCCTTTCGATCTTACCGCTATGAGGTATACTTATAAAAAAGAAAGAATGGAAAATTCTCTAGAAAAACGGTGATATTAAGTTTATGTATACAAATTTTCAGCTTGCTTGGAGTTTTTCCGAAGTCATGCCCATTATTCGTCTAAAGTTACTGGATTACTATTTAGAGACATACATCTATACATTTCAAATCAATTAATTAATTTTAAGTTTAATTACCTACTTATTTGACAATGTTACGAGTTTAAGAAATTTACTTACTTTATATAAACTACTTACTTTAATAAATTAAAATATTTTTAAATCGCCGATTTTTAAACGAATTAATCTTTACATAGTATAAAACAAAGTCGCTTTTTCTGTCCCTATGTCCCTTTGTATGCTTAGATCTTTAAAACTACGCAACGGATTTTAATGCGGTTTTCACTAATGGGTAGAGTGGTTCTCGAGGAAGGTTTATAAGTACATAATTTACTAAGTTACGCGGGCGAAGTCGCGGGCAGCAGCTAGTTTATTATAATATGTATATATGTCGATATTATATGTACACATATAATTTATAAATATATAAGTTAATACATGATCTTACGAGTCGTGTTTATCGATAAAAGTTTTTATTCAATTACGCTCGTAAAACATATACCAACCTACCCACCTATGGACAGTAAGTTATAAAAAATAAATGTGTGAAATCTGTGAAGTTTCCAACCGTATAATATTTTTAATTTAATAAAAGTTTTTGAGACCGTTTCTATTGTTTTATTTTGTAAATATTAGTAGGCGATTGGCGCACGACTCTAGCCACTCGGCGCACCGCTCTCCCGCTCCTGCGTTGTGCCTCACGCACACATACACTACCTAAAATCAAAACGCGGAAGAAGCTCGGTACCCCCTTAAGATACCCAATGATTAACTGTCAGTTTTGTTTAGTACCAGTGTATATTGAGACCACTTAATTTAACACATTTAAAATACTTATTTGTTTATACACGTTAACATCATTAATTTTGTAATTTTCTAAATAAGTTATTAGAGTCCCGCTGTTTTATGTTATAAAACAAAGTTTCCCGTGTCACGCAATACTGAAAACAAACAAGCGATCCATGAGATAACCTTTAAAATGAACGCAATGTAAAAGGTCGAACAGACGGTCATCTAATTCGGCCACTATCTATAATGTACCTACTTGTACTTTATACTACATATATCTACTTCATACTAGGTGAATATGAGTTGTTGTGGTAGTGACAGGGTAACTGGAGAAATAAAAGCATGTATTGTGTGCTTTTGTTACGGTTAATGATTAATGGATTAAGCCACTCTCCTATTCACTTCATTTCTCTTATATCTTAATTCTTATCAAGATTAGCATCGCACTTAGCAATTCCGAAGGTGTTACATGATGTGTAAATAGGTGACTCTATTCACTTACCAAATTAAGTGCTTATGATTTGGTATCTAAATGAATAGAGTCTGTCGCCAATAAAAAGACTGAATATTCGAACGAAAAGTTTTTAGTGGTGGCGAGGTACGCTGCTTTCTAACATTAACTGGACAGCCAGCCTGTTTGATGTTATTAATCAACTCCTCACAGAGTAACCTTATACATAATATGTATAAGGTCTGTTGTATTTCGTAAGAAAGTCCATTTCCGTGTCCTCAGCATGATAGATATCTTTGATCCTTTATATAGTTTCTCAGAATTGGTAAGTGGCGTGGCATTATTTATTCTTAATTTTTTATCAACGCAGTTATAGCCATTACTGCGACCATAGAAATCATCCAATCGAAATATGCATAATTACTCTAAATTTCACATGTACGCGCAACCGGGCATGAAATAATGAGAGGCTGTATAAGGTTTTATGGAATGCGTTTGTTACAAAAGGACGATGCGGTTCGGCCGGCTCGGCTCGAATCGATGCCCGCTTGACGGGCAGCTGCAGAATTAAATTATGAGCATTTTTATTTTCTCGGCGTCCCTGGATTGTACACCTGCCCGGGCCTACCACGATTGACACCTACCCTATTATACACAACGCTGCTCGGATATCTCTAAAAAATACGGACAATAGGCCGATTGCAGCCGCATGAGAACTTATTATTGGCCCTTTATAAGGTAGGCCATTCATTTTCACATCTTCATACAATATCCTGACCATTAACCGAGGCGTGTGGGCAGTGGGCGAGAGGCTAAATAAGACTATTGTCGAGCCAAACAAAACGTTCAAGTGAACATCTTCATAAAACGACAACTCAGTCTATTCTATTGTTACGAAAGCTTCGTTCCTGTCCGTACGGCGATATTTTAGAGGGGAATTTATTGCCAATTTCAGGGACTGTTTACCGAAAACTGACTGAATAGGAGGCGAGTGAATTACTTATTGTAATGAAATAAAGGAGGCCAGATTGAAAACGTCCGATGAAAGCCGACGTCGCCGGGCACGGACGGGAACTGTTTGATGATAATGATTTATGGCGACAGAAGCATGACGCGATTTTAACGCGCTAATGCTAAGAAAGATAAATGTGTCAAGATGTTTTTAGTCGGGCGCGCGAAAAATAAACCTTTTCATTTACGGACCACAATAGGTGACGCGTCAACACGGGGACCAGGAGAAGTGGGGCGTAACTGTTATCTGTAAATAAGCAATTACGTTTACGAAAGCCAAATAGCTTTCTGACTTAACAACTTGAATAGTGGAAGCGTGAACAAAATATGGGACCGCAGAAAAGCCGAGCTAACCGCAAACTCGTTCACGGTGCAATCATCCCGGCTGATGTTGTTTGCTTGCACTATATTTAGATGTGCATTTAAGACTGGATTAGTAGCAGCACAAGGTGTCTGATGCAACCAACACGCGCGGACGACGCTTATGATTCTTATTTTCAACAAGCTCCGATGACTTCGGAGAAGCGTTCGTGGAGCATTGTACAGTACAGGCACGTACATAACTGAAATGTGCGACTATAATCATTACGCAGGACAAATGTAACCACCGCATCGTCTTCTGTTAACGACAGCAGTGCGGTAATGGTTGTGGTGAAGTGCTCGGAGGCGAAACTGAATCTTCCGGTCGCTTGCTCGGGACCGGCTAGTACGATAGACTTCGTTAGTCGCTGCTGTAATGACTCGCTTAATTCAAGATAATTACGCCCGAGCAAACGTAGACTCCGCAAATTTATCGGGACCACTCGAGGATATGAAAATGTATGTCATGTGTATCGGGATTTCATTTCACCCTTGCCTAATTTATTCAAATCGTACCTATACCTATGCGATGTGTTAACTTTTCATTGGGCGTTATCAATGGGCCATAAAATATTGACTAAATAGAAATTTTATTAGAATTTAAATGGGACCGTCTTAATTTGTATGCGGTTACTGATTGCGCCCTTCCCATCACGAAGTCACAATTTCCGCTCACATTAATAAACATTAACCCTCGAAATCACGAGCGTGCCACTCATCCTGTCCAAAATCGCTTCTTCATTATGTTGAATGACTCAAACTGTTAATATAATTCGCAAGTTCTCCCTGTCCAAGCATGCACGGAGACATCCGCCGCGCCATTTTAATATTCCCCGCCAAACAAAGACCTTTTTTCTCTACTTATTATTTTTTTCAGGGTGTCGCTTAGACATTCTGTCAGTCAGTTCAAAATAATTCGCATTAAATACACCTACCGCGGTCGGCCGCCCCTCAGAATGCTAAGAAGTGCGGTGAGCGCCCCGCAACGTTCGCCCGTTGGAATTGGAAATGAGTGAGGTTGATGTTATGTTTTAATAAACTCACATATTTGCTTTCAAAGTAAAGACGTTTTATTTGATTTGTTCTCGAGTTAAACGAGTTCCAGTAACACTATGATTAGAGTTCGAGCTCGTTGTGTAGGTGTACCTTACAATGAAAGCTTTGGTATTCATTTAGAAGTACGGTTTGAATTCATTTTCATTATAATCATTTATATTTTTAACTCACCTACACTCATAGTAGAATCTTTAAATAGTATACATATGTACATAAAATATGAATTTGTATACCTGTCCTCCTGTTGGTCTGATAATTATGGCCTTTACTGTGAATTTCAGCAGCATGAAATAGCAGTGAGTACATTTGGTGCGTGATAAAAGTATCTCGGAACTTATTTTAGAACATTATAAGAATATCCCTGCGCTTTGCTTGTGTTTACAGATAACGACAGTAGCTATTTACCTACCATCCAATAGATAGACCGTTCGCTTTCTGCCGACTATTATAATAAAAACTAAAATTTCTAAAATTTAGAAAATTTTGAATATATTAGGAACTCTTGCTTCAGCTGTAGATTACTTGCATAGATCTGCCCTTGATGTTGTTTGAGTATTGAAACAATATCAAGGGCAGATGCAACTTGAGTTTGAAAAAAATATTTTTTCTTGAATAGATTCTTGAATAGATAAATTTTATAAATTAAATATATTTTGGAAAGTAGACTTTTGATTGCCGTTCGGTGATACCGTTAATTTTTATATTAGCTAGTTTAAGTTACAGACGCATTTAGTCGTGTGCAGTCAAAGGGAATCGAATAGTTACTGGCATTTTTTTTTTTAATATTAGCAAAATGTGTAACTTGTAATATGGCTAAGAATAAATTAAATTGGTACATCTAATATCTACTTTTGAATTCGTATAACGGAGTACGAGTTGCCAGTGCTTACTGACAGTTTATGAATTGTGCAATATGTCTGTATTATTGTTCCTGTTGGAAATATAACGTCTAGACGGGAGAGGAACGTATGATGAAAGCAAAACGAACACGGAGCGAGGACGAATCCAGAGCTATGCCGACCGGCCTATTGTTGGCGTGATACCCAGCGATACGCTGTACGAGTACGCGTTTGCCTATAATTATCCTAATTGATTGCCCTATAAATTTGTTAAGGGACTCACTTAATATTAATTCTGATTTTCTTTATTAGGCAACAGATGTGAATGTTTCCAACATACCTATCACTATTACACACGATTCGGGGGAGAAATTACATGGATCACGTGACTAACTTGTTCGTGACATGTGAGAATTATTTTTTTTTTCTCGTCAACCGCTCAGTTGGTGTCAACGTGCGTCGACTACTTAGCTCGCATAAGAATACAAGGTCGGTTCACATTACTCTGCAAAATGCAATGAAAAAGAGATTTTCATTTTATATTTGATATATTTCCAATGATTTCAAACGTTTTTATAAATGTAATCAAGTTGTGGCATAGAACTATGCTTTGTATAGTAGAAAGTTGATTCGAAACTTAAATTAAGTAAGCTAAAAGAACTTAAAGTAAACTTAAAGAAAACTTAAAGTGAATTGTATAGGCTCAGATTAATAATAGTTACTAGGTATAGGTAAGTACCTATACATACAATATTATAAAATTTATATTTTTCTTTATGGCAGACGTTGTGGTATATAAAATGTACTTTTGTGGTAGGTACGTTGTGGTAAATGAATACAGAAATTATAAATTACGCAGCGTGGGATTGGATGGTTAGGTTTTGTGAACTGGCTCTCTGATAAATTAGTTCCATTTTGTTCTAATACAAAATGTTAACTGTCTCTACGCTACACATATTATAATTAAATAATTACAGAACACCAACGCCTGTTCGTTTCTTATTATTACGTTGAACATTTTAATTAAGGTGTATTGTTCATCGAAGCGCTACATGACTTCAATAACACCACCGTCGTTTCAAAATTATACTCCATGCTACTTTCCATCGCATTACATTGTATGTAACCGTATAATTGCTAAGACATCGTGTTATAAATATATTTACAAAAAAAAATCGATATTGATACTATTACTCAAATTTAAAATTTTAATCTACAGTTTTCTTGGATGCATAGACTTAAACTATTAAATTATCTTTAATTATTATTATGAATAATAAACACTTTTATTAGTAAAATTTATTATTAACTAGCTATTGAAACAAAGGATTGATACTCAAACATAATACATTTATTAATATTAGTATGACTACTAGTTTAATTTGTATTTCATGAAAATTCTATGTGATTATCTAGTAGGTATAGCGTTTGCAATAACATTTCAAATAATTCGTGATTCCAGAAAACCTAATTTGGTCTTGGTAGGTATATTAAATTTGTCAAAACATCATTCTTCGCTATACAAAATAACATTTAAAAATAGTATATCACTATCATCATCACGACATATTATAAAACAAAGTCCTCCGCCGCGTCTGTTTGTCTTTTTGTCTGTCTGTCTGTCTGTCCCTATGTATGCTTAGATCTATAAAAATACGCAACGGATTTTAATGCGGTTGTCACTAATGGATAGAGTGGTTCTCGAGAACGGTTACGAGAAGTCGCGGGCAGCAGCTAGTTAATTTATAAATTTAAAAACAGGTAACTGCGTCAACCAGGCCTTCACACTGGCCAATGTTAATCGCATTCATAAAAAAATATACCTACACAAAATATACAATATTTTGACAAAAAAAAAAAACAATTATAAAAACCGTTATACGAAATGTACGTTTAGACACGCTTCTTTATTGATTCCATGTTATGATATCGTGATCCATTTGGCTGCCTATTAATTCTTAACAACAATAGCCAGCCCGAAGCAGCGCCATGTTTTCCCACCTCGCATTCTTTATTGTTGATTAGGATTTTTTTTTATTTCTCAATCGACATTAGCTGTAAGCGATTTCATTGTTTGCTCACCTTTACAGAAGTGGCTGTAGTTAAGTCAGAACTCGATAAAGTCAGCAGGTATAAAAGAAGGCTAGAAAGAAAAAGGTACCTATAGGTAGAAAGAATATTTTGTTTAGCATAACTTCATCATAGTTAAAATCGCATGAGATGTCTGAACACAAGTTTTTAGCTTTAAGTTCCTACAAAATATAATACAGATGAATCACTCTCATAAAAGTGAAATTATTCTCATAAAAAAAATTAAAACTTAGATTGTGACTACTTGTGACATATCCATGTAGTTTAATATATGCTAATTGAGTTAATTTTAAATGAAGTTAAAAAAAGATTCCTGCTTGACATTGTATTTCTTTTATATTGAACAACCTAGAACATTGTATTTCAAACATCACTTGTATTGATACGGCAGACCATATTAGTCGAGACTGGTGAGTAAATCTAGATGTCCTGTCCTAAAAGAAGTTTGGTTAATCCACAGTTGGCTAAAGTGACAACATAGCGCATATTATTTCCTTACATGGAAGAGATGCGTATAACTTGGACGTAATAGTCAATAAATATAAATATAAATTATGTAGGCTGCCAAAAACAAATATTTCCTTGATAAAATTGAGATTGAGGACAGCAAATTGAAAGACCATAACTCTTAAGAAAACAATGGGCAAACGCTAGACATAATAAAAACAGAGCACAAACTCAATGAATCGAAGCAAAGGAGGTAAAAATCGAAAATCACTCAACAAAAACGGATGAGAAATATCCCATAAATTACACCTGCTCCGGTGAAATATAAAAGTAAGATATTGTTTTAAAATAACTCTCAGGCTGGTGATTACGGGCAACAGCTAACCCAGACTTGAAATTCCGATAGTTTTTGCGCCAGTAAAAACTGATATTCCGTTCGGCCGGGTTCCGTCGGTATATTGAGTTAATGCTGGTCGTGATTGTGTATGCATCCCTCTCTAGTGCAGGCTGTATGAGAGAGACGGGGCTTTGTTTCACGCGGGGTTGGTACGAATCGCATTTTATGGTAAGTTGGCGGGCGAGCAGGTGCATCGCATACACCTGCGGTGCGGTCGAGCGAGATGCGATCGCAAGTACGTCGAACCCGTTCACGCGACGGACAAGTATCTCTAGTTAGATAACGCTGGACCATAATTCTGTAGTGAATGCTACATAAATTAGCAGGTGATATGTGAAGAAACACGGCCAGGATAAGGACTGTTTGTATAAGACGCTCTCATTCCTAGATCGGTTGGCGTGATAACGAAATCGCGGCTGCGACTCGCACCGCGCATAAAACCGAGACGCGGCCTTTAATTACCACCGGTTCTCACTACACGGAATTAATTATTTACAGTAGGACCAATTTAATAGTTCAAATGTATTTATTTTATATTTATATAAACATTTATAAAACTATTAAACTAAGTTTAGTAAATAAGTTAGATTCAATAATCGGTTAAAAGTAATTTAAATGTCATAGTGATGTGACCTGCTTAAAAATGCCTCCTTTTGTCATTATCACAATACCTAAATATGTAATTAGTGTCAAATGTGATATAGGTATATTAAATTGTTCCTACTTTAGACTTATTATCATTTGAGAGACGAAGGTTTTGGCTTTCAACTTAACAATATCACTATCACTTATCACCGCGAAGAAAAGCGACGTAAAATCTTGGGAACGTAAGCTTTAGGCGTTGTTTATCTGAATGGTCTGGCTTAAGTGGCAAGGTCTTGTTTGCAGAAAACCGTTTCATTTTATGTAGGTAATAGAAGCAACTCGTAATGTGTTCGCTGTTACGTTTGATGGCGAAACAAAGATATCGTATGACCGCTCCGTTATTATAAGTACGTTTGTAATCTCGTACGAGAGAGGCGGAAGACCGCATAATGTATATTAAAGCAATCTTATATCGAGCAACGAGACATTGACTAATGGCAGTGATAATAATGAACATGAAAATGATATCATCAATATTAGTTTACATCATTATGACGGGATCTGTTTAAATAGTTTAATTAACTACCGAACAAAAAAGTAGTCTGTTTTTGAATTATAATCTGGCGATAGTCGCTATTCGCTATTCGTAATTAGAAATATTAAAATTTCTAAAAAACGTATTTATCTCGAATTGTTCCAATATTTCAGATGTTTCGAATGTTAATACTACTAGTATTATAAATGCGAAAGTTTGTAAGGATGGATCCGGCTAATAATATCCATTATAATATAGTTACTCTTGTGGGATTAATGGATGTTAGTCTCTTTCACGAAAAAACGCCCGAACGGAATTGGATGTTTGGTACAATCCAATATAGTTTATTACCTGAATATCTAACAAGAACACTTTATCCTGGAAAAATGTTAGGTTCTCGAGAAGTTGTATAAAAATATAAAAAAAAAATTGGGCGCCACTGTCGCCGTGGCGAATAAAGTCGCGAATAATAAAGATATTCCATGTGAATAAAGTCGCCAGTTAGTAACAAATATTTCAGAAACGGTAGGTAACTGAAAAATCAGTTTGTAATAATATTAAAAAATAAAACCACTTACATATTATTTTAGTAATATTAACAGAAAACAGTTAATTTTAACAAAATATAAGTTAATTTAATAATTAATTTTGACAACGCGACACAAAATGCTCTCAGTGCGCTTAAATGGAAAAGTAGCTGTCTGTCTATTGTTGCCTTTGGAATATTAACTCAACTAAATATTAACAAAACATTTCTTTATCTTAATGACTTATTAAGTATTAGGTATGTTCGTACTGGGACTGAAATTATCTAACTCTGATAATACGTGGGAATGTGGAAAGGAATGAATAGAGTATCAGAAAACTTAACGCTTAGAGAACATGTTAAGTAAACACTATTTACATACGTATGTGTAATACTTAGGTACGCGATAGTATCAGCACAGACACTTCCTTGATTTTCCTTGTTATTGAGGCATTTCATTAATATGCAAACAAAATTTGCAAATCGTCTTTCAACCGAAGTAGTGGGAATGGACCAGAGAAAAAAATGGTCTCACTACTTCGGTTGATTTGTTCGACCGAACTACTGGGAAAAAAAAGTCTCACTAGTTCGGTCAACCGAACTGTCAACCGAACTACCTATGAACTTAGTTTTGTTTTAAATAACTGTTAAGATTAGAGTAGTTTCGCCGACGGGTTAGAAGGTCTTAAATAATAATAGGTTAGAGGGCTTCTTAGCAGAAATTGATCTATTTTAAAGTTTGAGTTTGTCATAATGAAATGATGAAAACCGAAAAATTTTTAGACGAATATTTCTACATTCGAATATAAAAACTTTATTTGCAATGGAATGATTTATTCATGAAAGTTTTGGATATTTTATAAATTGATATTCTTGTTTTATACACATAGAGAGAAAGAATGAATTTTTTGTTAGAAGATTTTCCTTCTTGCCTCGAAACTTTGTAACAAGTGGAAAAATGAAATATCATTTACAGCGTACAAGTTTACATCAATAGAAGTGTCTAGAAACTGTTGTCTGGGAAGTTTTGAAAGTTCTTAGTGTCAAACCGCGACAACAAAATGTTTATTGAAACTGTTTCTTTGCTGTTGATAATATTAATTGCTATCGAGTAAAAGCACTTTTGGAAATCCTCGTGAATTTATTTGTTTGAAGGAAATAATAACAAAAGACGAAACGGTATTCTGCTAATTTATTCGTAGGTAAGCAGTGAACATAAAATATTTTATGTAAAAACAATAAAATGTGTGACAGATATGTAAACAGGATAGACAAAATTCTGCCTTTTTGCTTTAGGAAATTTAAAATTGAAGTCCTACATAGTATAAATTGAAGTCATTTTTGTTTTTGATATGGTTTTCACCATCAATAAGATAATTTTTCAAAGAGGGATATACGAGGAAATTTTGTGAGTATAAAATAATTGCATTCCGGACGAAGCCGGGAGCGGGTTACTAGTATAAATGCAAGATGAGAACAGGTATACCTATCTTATATCATGGTCTATTTACTGTTATCTTCTGTAAGAGGTCAGCCCATTTACTGGACACACTGATTTATTTATATGGTTTTGACTCGCGGTTTTGACCATATACTAAAAAGTTCTGGTATATAATAAAAAATAATCTATATTTAGATCATCTAAAAAATTCCTACTTCAAACAGAAAAATAAACCGTCCGCGACGGACTATTATTAAGGCGTACGTTCCTGCCATTAGAGCCATTTATAGGTACGAATCATTAATACGAACGAAGTAGAAAATTGTTAGAAATTTCTCAATGAAAATTTTACCGCAAATAGGGTATTTGCGGAAGCTCTTTGCTTAATATGTAATTTTCACTATATATATGTAGTCACTATAAGTATTATACGGAATGTAACTCAAATTTCTAACGTCTATAATATGTTGATTATCTCCAAACAAGTAATTGATTAAAACTTGTGTACAATTTTAACGTGCGTTAGTTAAACAAACTTGGCGGATAGTTGCGTATATCCGGCACATCCGACGATCGGAAGAGGCGAATTCTAGCCGGATATTGAATATCGATCGAACACCCTTAACCCTGATGTATCGTCGGTCGTTACAGGCCCTTGGGACTATAAGGAATATACGTCGATTATTCAATAGCCCAGTAAAAACACAATACACTGGCCAATTTTCTTGGTTAACTGGGGAGGATTTTCTGGTTAGTTGGGCAGGTATTTCAAAATTGTTCTGTTTCATAACTACTATTTATTGCTTATTCGTTTGGGTCACGTAAAAGTGAATGAAATTAGTGGTTAGATTGTTAATTTTGTCGCTTATTTATTTTTTTATCCCTCGTATTTTTTTAATAATATGATTTTCACTAAAATTTGATTTTATTATTATAATATAAAAACTTTATTATAAAAATTTTTGGCTAAAAGAAAAACTGAAAAACTGAAAAGGAAAGAACATAAAA
This sequence comes from Synanthedon tipuliformis, assembly GCA_947623395.1. Classification (NCBI taxonomy): domain Eukaryota; kingdom Metazoa; phylum Arthropoda; class Insecta; order Lepidoptera; family Sesiidae; genus Synanthedon; species Synanthedon tipuliformis. Next base: position 8,835,211 of record OX392407.1, on the reverse strand, counting down.
ATTTAATGGAAATTTACTGTTTCACCGACAAGTAGCCGTTCAATAACTAAAATCCTAGCTGACTCACAAACGCGGTGGAATCCACATAGTACTTCCTGCCACTCTTTATTATAAAATTTTTTGTCTAAAAGGAAAAATTGAATTGAAAAAGAGTTCAGAAAAAATAAATATAACAAGAATCACTAAAAATTTTCATGGGAATTTACTGTTTCAGTGACAGGTAGCTGACTCACAAACGCGGTGGACTTGTGAGGCATGAACGCAAACTGTGAAATATTAAAATGTGGCTCATGGCAGCCTGCAAAGCGGGCCTAGCCTAGTACTATGTACAAATAAGAAATTCATATCGTCTGTTCCGTACGTGCATTGCGTTCCAATATATAGGGCACTCCCTTTTAAGTTTATATTTCTTTAGTTTTTCTTTGCTACCCCTTGTTTAAAAAATATCACAAACTGTCGTGTAAATATTTTATTGTGCCAAACGGAATTGGTATCAGAGTTGGATACTTGGCTTCTAATTCTGCTTTGAGACAAAAAGGTGAATGAGATCTGGAGCCAACTGGTTAATTTTGGCTTTAGGTATAAGTATTAACTAAAGAAAACTTGATCAAGGGTTGTGTAATAATATTTTAAGAATATATAAATAATTTCTTTGTACACTAAGCACAGCCATAACTTTAAAGTTAGCTTATAAGGTGATTTTTTTTTTTATGAATTCTTAAAAGATAACAATAATTCTACATAATATAACTACGCATATCCCGCCGGCGTAAATCTGTTAACTAGGATTGGCGTAATATCAGCGCTGTGCTTTGCATCAGCTTAATGCTGAGCCTGATACTTTTTTGCTATCATAGCGGCTGGCGCACACTCAATGGGATTTAATTGTGTATTTTCATTTAAATATGAAAAACTTATATGTATTTTTTATTTGTTTTTATTTTTATATTTAGATATATTTGTGTGTGTCATGTTAATGCAAATAAATGTTTTCTATTCTATTATATTCCTTTCTAATATTTCGAAACTTTCCACGCATTAGTCAAGAGATTTAGAGGCATTTAGAGACGTTAGCCAACATAAAAATGGAATAGGCAAGTGTCTGCGGCGAGATGTCATAATATGGCTTGGTTATCGAATACGGTTGGTTGGAGGTCATTAAGATGAACCCAAGCTAAACAGTTTCGTGGCACATTACTGAGGAATATCGAGTGTCGCGGCAACCGTCATGCTTTGAACCCGATAAAGTAGACTGTTTGTGAATGCGAGAAGAAAGTTTAGAGTTCATTGGCGAAGTTTTACGCTTCTTAGTGGAGACGGGATTATACGAGAACTGCGTTAGGTCAACCGTCAGTGGCTCGAAGGACCGATAATGGAATAACTTTTCACGACGCATTAATTCAAAATCACTAATAAGTCGCCGTCAATCTTTACTCTTAATTATTTTCTTTCCAATGTATTTTAGTATGCCTACTTGTGATAATAATAAACGAATGTAGATACCATCGACAAGGTTAAATGAAACTGTTTTCTTTATTATTTTTGATTCCCTATTTGTATTAGTATATCAATCAGGCTTGAAATTAATATCAGCAAACCTGATATGCTATACGATCTATCAATTTAAATAAATAAAAAATTGCTAAATGCGTCTTAGCGTAAAACTCGAGATCGGCTTTATCATTAAGGTTATTTTTTTTTAAATCCTTAAGTCCGAGGAAAGTCCTGCAAAATTGTGCATCCGTACAAAACCGGGGTCGGGTCACTAGTATAATATACACACATATCACATGATATATTCAACACAAGAATTTAGAAGTCAAAGAAAAAAAAAGCTAGAATCTTGAAGAAACGAGGGGCAAATGTTAGCAAGTATAGACACAGTAGGTATTAAAAATGTTAAGTTTTTCCTGTTCGGTGATATATATAACAAAAATGTTCTGGCAGGCAATTAAAATTGTAGTAATTGGTAGTGAAGGTATAATACATCAAAATATAAATGGCGTTATTTATTTGTACCACACCCGAACGGTTGTGTATTGCCTCGGGACAAAAGGCGGATTAGCTTAGTTCGTAGTTCGGCGATTCAGGCCAAGCAACAAACGCTCACGTAACGAACGTTTAATCGTTTATTGTTCCATAAAGCGGTTTTAATACTTTTTTTTTCAGTGGACCGATGGAATTAACGATTTTCTTCGAAACTGTGTATGGCTGCAAAAGGTGTGCTCCACACTTGTATAGGTACAGTGGGGTCCTTAATACCTTCGACAGTGTTCAAATTTATTGCTTTATTAAGTAGTATACTCTTAGTACCTTTTGAAACTAAAGCAATTTACCGTGACTTTACACCTCAATTTGAAATCTTTATAAGTAAATATAGTAACAATTTGAAGTCGCTTTGTGTTTTTGTTTGTGTATAATACTTAACCGTTATCTCCCCTGTATTTTTGATTGATTGGTATAATTTTATAGTTTAATTGTTGACAAGACTGAATTTATATAGTTAGATATTACTTTGACTTTAATAATGAACTAGCTGTTGGACGCTACTTCGCCCGCGTAACTTTATAAAACATAGCCTATGTTATTCGTTGATAACGTAGCTTTCGATAGGTGAAAGAATTTTCAAAATCAGTCCAGTAGTTTTTGAATTTATTCATTACAAACATATAAATCTTCTCTCTTTATAATATTAGTATAGATTGAATTTTATTAATTTAATTAATTTTTCTTAATTTTTAACAGATACAATATTATTAGACAAAATTAATGTAAACGTGTTTGTATATTTTGTTTATGTGACTTAGTAGATTTTGCTCAACGAAATATTATCTTTGCAAGCGTTTTGCGTCAGGCGTCGGAGTTTAAAAAGAAAAGAAAAAAATAGGAAAATATGGGAATATAAAACAAACTTCTTAAATGTACATATAAGTGAGGATCGAATGAATAAATGAGATTCGACATTGATGAACCGTCTCTGAGGCGGTCCCATCGGATCAATTTTCTATTTACAACCATTCGGTCATCAAAGAAAACCGCTTCGGTTCGACTAATTGGTGGTAATAGACGTACAGTGGGACCTCCTTGGCTATACAACGTACATAACAAGATTATGGGAACTAATCTGTACGCTCTTATATTTATTGGTCCGATTTTATTGGTGTAATTAAAACGAATGCCTTTAGCGCAAATTAAAATAAATTGCTATTTTAATATTATGAGAACTTTTAGTAGTTTTATTTTTTTTTATTTTTATAGCTGATACCCATTCTTCTCCTCGTCTTAAATTTGAATAAATTTGTTTTGATAATTTTTTGTTAGGTACCTACGTATTAATCATAATAATATACGTGTTTATTACTAGACAAACCTAATTAGCAGAGTTTGTATAGCAGAAATAAAAAGCCTGTGAAAATATGGATTTTTTTAATAAACGAATTTTGTTTTTTTACAATAAAATTGTCAGGTGATAGTTTACTTAGAAAGGTAAATAATAATACAATATTGTAAAATAGACACAATTAAAAATAATTACAGATCTCAACTTAAAGTTGAAGTGAAAATTGAAAACGTTATTAAAGGCTTTATAAAAAAAATCTATAAATCCTACTATAAAATAAAACTTGATTGCATTTTATTTCCAGACCAAATATATCCGTGGCTTTTACACTAAGCTTCATGTGTTATATTATTTACCTACACGCGAAGTGTGTTACTATTGATTTTAATATTTACGGACCGTTAATGTTTTCGCAAACGAACTGTAAAGCAATTAAATAGAATAGTGTGCTTTATTGTATAAAAAAATAAGTAAAATTATATTTTAAAAATCGAAACATCATTTTCTAAAGTCAATTATTGAGTATTATTTATTCGTAGGACATACTTACCTATATTACAATTTATTCTATTTACTTAAAACTGTGGAAATTTCAGTAAATTTACTGAAATTTTAACCTGATATAAATCACTGGCATTGAGGACACTCACCTAAAAGTAAGTAAAATATTTGAATTCATACCTACCTAATTTCAGTATTAAAATCAAACTTGTGATAGAAATGCAGAAGAAATTATAAATACCTACCTGCTTAAAATTTACTTTTCTTAATTATTAATCATAATGTAGGTAAGACAAAAAACAAGAACATCTAAATTAACTGAAACACCGTTTCTTATGAATTTTGATAGGAGTACAAAGAACTTTGAGTTGAGAGTATTAAATCAAGCACGCATCAACAACAAACATAACACAGGCACTTCTGACGATTTTTTGCTCGAGAAAATCTACTGAAAGGAGACCGAACTCACTAATTTAGGAACAAGACGTTGCCCTACCCTTAGGCTTGGACCTTTGCCACGGTTCAATACACACCTCTCTTATTGCCATTTACCCTTATCTTTGGAAACTAAATGTATTTATTTATCGGAAACTTCGAGTGTTCCATTTTTAAAAAGATTTTTTTTAAATTAGCTTCCTGAAAAAAATATCAGTGAAAAGTAAAAAATCGTTTGAAGCAAATATAAAACTTAATTTTCTTTGATTTAATATACACCGCCGCTTTTATGTTACAATATTTTATTTTGAATATTGAACAATTTCAACAATTCGTAACAATGTTTGGGTATTAATTAGGTATTGTGACACGGGCAAGCTTCAGGCCAAAGCTTTATTACCTAACTTATTATTATAAGTTCATTATAAGTTGAAAATAGATTTTATATCTAAAAAAATGTCCAACTACTGGTGTTCTAACGGAAACAGTAAAGGTAAAAATGTAAAGAAAAGTAGGCAAGTTAGGTACGAATATTTTCCGTAGTTTCGTGATTCGTTCGTAAAGTGAAAATTCCTCGGATGTCTGAGCGGTACGTATACGTACGCTCACTGGCCGGAGAATGTATCCAACGTGAAAAAGATACGCCAATAAATATTCCAGCTCATTCGCCATGCGTGGCCAGCTAATGAAAATGTACAGTAAATCATGTACGGCGCGACCACGCAACCGGCGTAAATGTGAATAAATAATGTGTTTCTAGGTATCAAGTGTCGCGACGTGGTCATCACATAACCAACTAAGTAAGTAGGTATATTTTAAATTTATGTCCTGGACAATGGCCCGTGGGCATAACATTGTGAGTCTCGGGAAGAGGGAAAAACACTGCGCATTTATTTATTTTCAACAGCTTTTGTTAGTGTCTTCGTCCGAGTGGTGCCTTGGTAACAGAAGTTTTTTTCTAAATGAAAGGTCCTTTTCTGCACCCCTGGCAACATGCAAAATTTCATAATGATCGATTCCTTAGTAAAGGCGTGAAATGGTAACAAATAAAGCATTTAATACTACCTAGTTAGAATTCATTTATATACAACTAGCTTTTGACCGCGACTTCGTCCGCGCCCTTTTATCTTAGTTAAAGAAAATGATTTTTATAATTTATTGCTCTTATATTTTTATCAACAGATGTTTTTTTTTTTTTTTTTTGTTAATAGGTGATCCCTCGAGAACAATAGTACTTTTTTCTGAATGAAAGATATACCTACCCTATTCTTTTTCTGTATTGACAACGTGTTGCAAAATTTCATGACGATGGGTTTAGTACTAATGAAGCTTAACAAACAAACAAACTCACTTTCGTATAAATATTACTAGTTGGAATGCCATTAATTTTTCTTTACAACTTAGGTGTTATACTTAGTAGGTATAACACATAAACTATAATGTAGAAAAATACGTCGATGAAGCCGCTTTCAAAAGCCAATGTGGTAAATGCATAAGTTTGTGCAGATTTGTTCCTGTTTCAGACACTACTACTGAACGGATTTTAATAAAATTTTATAGCAATGAAAAAACCTGTCAAAATGATAATAACTCTAAACTAGTTTTGTACGTCAGAAGTAGGCTAAAATTAGTGAAAATGCGCGGACGAAGTCGCAGGCAAAAGCTGATAACATTATCAATATGTACCCTGTACTGTTTGAACCTTAAATTTAGATTTCATGCTTTTGAACGACATGTACGATGTACGAGTAACCACAAAAGTATTCAAAACAAGAAAGTTGGCGAGTAAGTACCTACGTCAATGCTCGTTAGTTTATAAGTAGGCAATAGGAAAGCTGGAAATCTGGAATACATACCTAATGATTTTTGTGTACAATTACTTAACTAAGAAAATATTTAGTAATTCTTTGCCAAAAGAAGTATAATTTACACTTTCATTTATTGCATAATATAATAAACATTTAATACAATAAAAATGAATGCATTTTAAGAGAAAAGCTAAAAATTACATTTAAATTATATCACCTACATAATAAGATGAAAATGAAACAAAATGTACATAATTTCGTACCTACCTTATCGCTTCCAGGCTAATTTATGCTTGTTTATAATTAAACACGTGTTTTGTTATCATTTTTTAGATAACAATAGTTAACAAACAATTTATTGCTACCGAACCGTAGCGTAGGTACTAAAATTTTCTTAATTAACTAACTGTCCCCTAATGCCAGGGTTACCACCACAATGTTGAAAATTAAAAGCAAAAATAATATACAGCTCGGCACATACCTATTATCCACATAGAATGAAGTCAATTTTCAATAAAAACGTCGATTCATGAAGTTTTGCAAATATTTAGCAGTCACTTGAAAGCCAACAAAGGCACACAGAAGTCACTTATTGTGCACAGCGTTGTCACAGAAACAAATCCAGTTCGGGGCACAAAACACACGAATGAATGATGCTTTATTAATTAGTTTTCTATTACGATGTTGTATCGGGATCGGGATGCGAGAGCGTTATTGGAAGACCGGGACGCGCGTGCTATCCCTTCGGACGCCAAGCTTTGACTGACTGAAGTGAACTGTGCCGAGTGGTCGGTCTGTAGCTTTGGCTTGAAGCTTTTCTAAATATACACCCCCCGAGCGTTTCCCGCGCACCCTGTGGGCGCAACGCGTGTTTCATGCAATTTTCTATAAATTTTCGTATAAGCTCCGAAGCCGCGCTGTCAAAAGGCGTTTTTGAAAAGCTCGCGTTGAAAACGGCTGGAGTACGTCCCAATAATTGAATTACCTGTTACACATAAATTAAACTGGCAAAATGGATTTATAAATAAAATCCAATCAATTTGAATGATGTAACATAAATGAAAGTAAATTTTATTTAAAAAGCAAAGTAATTACATTACCAATGTTGAATTATTTACTGAAATTAAAATATATAAGTACTGAAATTAAGTATATACACTGTCTTATCTATCAACACTAATAATATAAAGAGAAAAGTATTTTTGTTTGTAATGAATAAACTCAAAAACTACTACACGGATTTTAAAAATTCTTTCATCTATAAGAAAGTTATATTATCTAATATAGACCAGGCGTGTACCATAGGCTAGATTTTATAAAGTTACGCGGACGAAGTTGTACTTAAGAAACAGCTTTACTTACTTAGGTACTTTACTAATAAAATAGTTTGTCTTGAAAGCTAACATTTAGAACATAGATTTATTTTATATAACGTAAGCATCCGAATTATAGTAGCGATATCTAAATAGTCATAAACTGGACAGGACATAGCGTGTGCTGTAGCATTTCGGGAGGACCTGACAATCTAATCTAATATATAAAATTCTCGCGGTGTTTGTTGCCAAACTCCTCCGAAACGGCTGGACCGATTTTGATGAAATTTTGTGTGCTTATCGGGTAGGTCTGAGAATCGGCCAACATCTATTTTTCATACCCCTAAATGTTAAGGGTGGTCCAACCCAATTTTTTTTTTAAATTTTTTCGCAAAACAACGTTTGCCGGGTCAGCTAGTCCTATAAATAAAAATAATGAAAAAATTCCCATAACACCATAATAGGTAAAACAGTTGACCGACTAAAACGCACTTAATGACTTCGTTTATAGATCCTCCACTCTTTTTTATCATAAAAAGAAAACATAGCTAGCTAGTCACATTATTTTACAAATCGATTTGTTGTTGTTCTATATTATTAGGTTTCAAGTTAGTACAGGTGTCAGAGTACATCTGGTCCACCGGCTGTATTAAGTGCACTGCATCTACATTGTGTGTAATTACTTAATTACTTATGTAATTGCGCTTATACACGAACATTTTCTAAAACTCTTGTCATAATAGTCTACTTAATAAATACAAAAGTTATTTTTTACAGTTATATATAGATGTAAGTCCTACTAATAATATAAATCCGAAAATTTGTGAGGATGGATGGATGGATGATGGATGATGTTTGTTACTCTTTCACGCAAAGATGGCTAATTACCTGGATTAACATATAGGATCCTTTTTATCGTGGAAACAAGTTAGGAGCTCATCTAAAAATTTGGTGCCACTGTAGACATGGTGGAGCCACCTTCATTGTTTTCATCTTTTATATCAAATCAAATTCATCGAGGATTAAAACTGTGTCTTTTTCATTGCACTTATCTGCACAAGTAGTCAAAATTTTTACATAATTCGGAATATCCATGGGCGCCGGTAGCAGGGTGCAAGTGGGTACATGTACCCCCCTGTCAGGAAAGAACATACATAGATTTTTAAAAAATTTTAATTAATTAATTGTTTGAATAAAAACTGAAATCCAACTGAAGGCAGAGTCTAGGACTACCAGAGATTAAGTATGTTTTCGATAAGAGAAATATATTCGTGACATTGTATTTATCTACATGACATATACATGTATAATATATTTTTATATTAGTTAATGTGTAGATGCAGATGCACCTCCCTGACAGTAATCCTGACGGCGCCCATGGGAATACCTTATGAGGTAAATATTCTAAAAACCAACGTTTTAACCGATACTTTCCGGGAACGTTCGAAAGTTGAACGTTCTATCAACTGGGCTATTGTGGTTTCACCTGAACTTTACCGAATGTGTCTGACTAACTACATAATAGTCACTTGCTGGCATATCATACTCATATATAATTACCAATGGCAATAAGTCTAACGTCTTAATAACATATTAACGGTTCTCCGTTAATATGTTATTAAAGGCTGAATTGAATTGAATTGACTACTATTGAAATCAGATAAAAAATTAGGTCATTAAAAACATATATAGAAACTACTTTAATTTGGAAACTATCCAAAATTCAAAATTTTTACTGTCTATCTACAGCGAATTTATGTGGTTAATGACTGGGAAACTTTTTAACAAATGTAAGTCAATTAAATTAAATCTATATAATTTGATAGTCTTTATTGATAATTCTACTAATATTATAAATTCTAAAGTTTTTGAGAACGGATGGATGTGGATATATATGGCTTCTGTCTTTATACTTACTTAGTATTAGTATACATATAATATAGATTATGTACAGAATAGATGAGTACCAAAATTGACACAGAAGTTAAGATTCGTTTAACACACAATATTTTTATCTCAAAACACTTCGCCGAACCTATCAAACAGAAGCCGACATGATTGATTCGTAATGAACTTTTAAACTTAAATTACGACAACCAATTAATTTGTCGAGGCAAATTCTGTTTTGTTTTAGAAATTTACAAACAAGACGAAATAATTCAATTATTTTCGGCGCTATTAGTTATTGATTGAAGTTTAATTGTAATTTTACTACATACATATAGATAGGAACAAAAGTTGTTTCCTAACTAATATACCTACTTATTGTAAATGCAAAAGTGAGTTGGTTACGCTCACAGACATAGGCCATGTCTGTGGTTACGCTGTACGAATTAACTACTCGACCGATCATTGTGAAATTTTACATACACCTTGTCAATTATACAGAAAAGGATATAAAGTACCTTTCATTCAAAGAGGACTGATACCGAGGGATCACCTAAAAATAAAAATAAAACCTAAAAAAAAATATTAGCAATAAGATACCCAACATCTTAGCATCTTAATATAGACGCTTCTTAATTACAATCTTAACACGAAGTTGCGGGCAATTTTTTTTATATTTTTTTAATTTATAACACATTCTTACAAGTTTATATATTTAGTCGATAAAACTAATTATAATTTATCATTAAGGACGAAGAACTAGTTCGCAACTAGTGTAAGATTTTTTTTATGTTTGTTTGGTTGTTATCTATCTATCTAAAGATGGTATTTTTTACGGAAAAGAGCACTAGACAAGTTAATGATAAGTGGCTAAACAATTTCAATACAAATATCCCATTAATGTTGCCTCCCTCCACTTGGCTCCCACGTCTAGAATCCCATGGGATCCTAGGATTTTTTTTTTAAGTATTTTAAACTTGGTGTAAATCATTATTCATAAATCAACGATATAAATCTATATTACCATTCCAGATATTTACATTGGCTTCCGATCCTGATACTACTGATAAGCCGATATGATATTTAACCTTTCATTCGTATCACACTATTTGCATTCACGAATATTTTTCATTTTTAAAATGCTTTTTTACATTATAAAGCTGTTGTACTATCTAGTTGATAACCGAAAACGGATATGAATTTTTAGCCGACGACGTCGCGTCGCATGTAACTAAACTGAAGTTAAATTGGAAACTAACTTTTTTCAACTTTCGTGAACAATCAAATTACGCTAGTAGATAAGAATGTAAAATAACACTATTTTGGGCCGTATTAAATAATAATGAAACTTTATGCCATTGGCGCTGAAATGTGGTCTATGACTATGGGCCTTGTAAGAAGGCTCAACGTCGCTCAACGAGCTAATGGAGAGGGCTATGCTCGGGGCTCGGGGTTACTCTGCGAAATCAAATTAGGAATTAGAACATCCGTAGACGAACGAAAGTTCAGACATAACCCGTCGGATTAGTAAGTTGAAGTGGCAGTGGGTAGGACATAAAGCCGTACAGAAAGCCGACGTCCGCTGCAGCCGCTTCTCGAGTGGAGACCACGTACAGGCGTACAGACAAGCGAAGCGTAGGATGTCCACCCACAAGGTAGACAGACGAACTGATAAAGGCTGCGGTTCGACGGTGGACGCAGGCTGCTTCTGACTGGTCCTTCTGAAAAATGATGGGGGAGGCCTCTGTTCAGTAGTAGATTACCTTTTTTACGGTTGGGAAATTCTCATGGATATCAGGCAGTGTAGGGAATGCTGCAGGATTATGCCAGACTCGTACCAGCTAAAACCCAACGACTTTATAGCGCGGCCGTGATGGGCGGGGTCGTCATGACACAACATCGGTGCCTGGGTAGTACCGAACTATGAAGTCTCGCAGATCCTCACCGGTCTTGGATGTTTTAGCAGATTACTGTGTGATATGAAACTGAGCGAAGAGAGTATTGTGTGAGTGCGGAACGGAGCATGAGGACCTGCACCACGATATGTGGTTATGTCGTCTGTACGACGACATTTCATCATACATTAAACTACCTATTATAAATAAGTTTCAAAGGTTAAGTTAAAAAAGCTATTTTTTACAAAATAAATATAATTTTCAATATAAAACTAAATCCGTTACAGAGACATCTAGTGAAATTATAAGAAACTGAATGTCACTATGATATTTGGTACTTACGCTATGCTCTTAGTTTTGTATACGATATATAGATTGCGCTTATATAACGATATTATGCTTAATTCCGTATCTAGGCTATTAATAAGTATTGTTAAAATAATTATTACATTATTATTATATTGTAAAAATTGTATTATTGTGTTCTAACGTTGAGTTTTCCGTTAGTGTACCTTAATAAATTAATAAATAAATCTAGAATAACATATATAACAATAACATATACCTACCCAACATAGATGAAAAAGCACACCTGAATTCGTATCTAGTAACAAAGTCAGCGAATGCTCGCACATATAATATATATTATTTCGATGAACAACATGAATTAATGAAGTAATCAAAATACATAAGTATAATTGACCGCAACAAACACTAACAAACAAGTAATATTATCATAACGAAGCAAAGTGTTTTATCAATAGGCAATTGATGAACCAACTCTTTACTAGCCGCCGCATCAATAAAAATCTTCTGAAACAAAAATGTAATGAAACCGTCTGTTAAACTATTTGCGTCCCTAAATTGATATTTTTAAAGTTGGTTTTCAATAACAAATGGTTATCTGATAGAATTTATAATTGTATGTTGTTAATTATCTACTAATATCACAGCGCCGACTGCGCTTATCAATTATTAGTAATTATCATTGGAATTTCAAAGTTAGTATATCTATAAATTCGTTGAATGAAAGACACTTTCGCTTGTGATATTTTAATTGTATTTTTGATTTAGATTTTATTTGTGATAGTGATTATGGATACTTAAATTCAACATATTACAATGGTAAGTTTCAGAAAATTAATTTTATAATATTATGAAATTTGTCTTTGATACCAGTAAGGAGTTTCAGTCATACTTTTTAAGTTTCAAGGACATTTAATTATTATTTTTCATGGCAAAAATACTTGCAGAAAAATGTTATTATTATGTTTACCTAAAATAATATTATTTGCCCGATGTACATTTATAATTTCTCGGTTATTTAGTAATTTTTAAATAATTTTAACATTTTCTATTATAATATTACGTGTTTGAATATTTTTTTTATTTTGTAATAATAATTTTGAATAAATTATAAAAATTAAAGTACCTAATATAATATACCTACCTACCTATAATAATCTATAACTAGTTATGCCTGCAGGTTCGTATGCGCTATTGTCGTTTTTTGAATATCCCACTGGTACCTAACCTTTTTCAGAATAAAAAGTACCCTATATGTTAATCCAGTTAATAAATTATTTTATTAACTTATTAACTTATTAATAATTTTAACATTTTCTATTATTAAGTTAATAATTGTGTGTCAAATTTCATCCAAATCCGCCAAAATTCCGTTCTGAGATTAGTGTACTCAAACGCACAGACTAACAGACAAAAATTCTAAAAACTATTTTTGGCTCGGTTACATAAGTATAGGTACCTACCGTGCAATAAAACATAAAACCTAAGTGTAAAAATTGTTTTCTTTGAAATATTTATCGCACAGGCACGGCTCGTTTACTATTTTATTATATGTGGATATAAAAGATAATACTATTTTTCTTATTACCTATTGAACATTTATGACTAAGGGAAATAAATTTATTTTGTTTGAGGGAGGCTTGTATTGTCTTTTTGTACGTAGTTAGTTACATACAGATTGACTATTTTAAATATTAATACTAACTTATATCCGCGATTTCATCTGCATGCCATGCTGTAAATTATTGCACTTGTGTATATCAAAGTCAAGGTAAATCTAAGATATATAATGTACCTATATCTAAAGTTGTTGGCAACCTTAAAAATTGTACAAATTTGAAAAGTTTTTTAACTTTTTAACAGAACTGTATACCGAAAGATAGGGAAAGTCTTGAACCGTCAAAAGTATCATAAAATAAAACACAGATTTCCTTAATCGAATTGTTAACGATCTAATGATCTCACACAAAAACGGTTAGATCCCTTAGTTTATGAAGGAATGTAGCCTGTATTTGTGTGTTCTACCGGCTGTACAATGGTGATGAGTTGTTCCAACTAATGCCTACTTCTCTCAAGTTTTTACCACCGTAGTCCTGCGCGTCATAGATGCAGAGTACATCTGCATTACTTGGACAAGGTGCCAATACGCACAGTCCGGTTAAGTGGAAACTTTATCCCGCGAACGCGCAAACTTTGGAACAATCTCCCTCCTGATGTGTTCTGATTCCTCCTAGCTACAATTTGGGCTACTTCAAGCGAGCTATAAACAAACTCCTCCTGTAAAATACTCCTCCTACAGCTGTAGAGCTGTACCAAGGGAAGCGCAATAGTAGGACTCCCCTTGGTGCTTGTGTCTTTGGCGACGGTATCGACCTACCATCAAGTGAGCCGCCAGCCTGTCTGCCACGTTTATATTATAAAAAAAATCACATTTATTCAGTTAAAACATTTATTACGTAATTTTACATCTTTTAATCAATTAAAGTTATTTTATGAAATGTCAATTTAAATCAATTGTACATAAATTACTACGCTATTACTTACATATAATAAAATTGTCTGAAAAAAGTAAATGCACTAAATATCAAATGCTAACATTAGTTAAAAGAAAAAAATCTAAAGAAAATATTATTTTATATTTTTTATTAAGAAGAAAAAAGAATGTGGTAAGAGAAAGAGCGATTCACAATTATTACTTCAGCATTAGTTTTGTTATAAACATTTAAAAAAAAAGAATAAAGTAAATAAAGCAATATACCTAACATTTAAGAAAAGAAAATTAAGAAAGAAAATGGGATAAATATAATATATCAATATATAAGGTCAATTTAAAATAAAAAGAAAACGTAGAATATCTCAGATATTATTATATAAATAGCGATCAATAATTTATGTATCAAAAAACATTATAAACTCGTACTGTAATAACAAACAATCTTTGGACCTCTAGCGGCTGATTGAACATGATCATTGATCATCATAAAAAAAATTAAAAATAATACCTAACTACATATTTCTTATCTACTATACATTATTACATTAAACCTTAATCTTTAATCCTAAAATAACTTGAACTAAAAAATTATATACGAGTTATAAAATATTGTAAAAAAATTCGTTATAAATAATGTCATGTATACATATACCACGATTTAGGTACATAATATTTACTCTCTAATAAAAGCCAAAAACGAGTTAAATAATTTATCAAAGCGTAAAACTTTGTGCAACAAATAGAAAACAATAATACATTGAAATATTTGAAGGTGTTAAAATGTCTATCAAGTCACATTAATTCTTTAGAAACTAACGAAAGATCTTGGGACGTAAAAGAATTTCAGAATCAAGTGACTTTTGTCAATAAAAAACAAATTCAACGTGAACTTACAAAACCCAAAAATTATTGTCACCGAATATTACCCAAAAATTAAAATAAAATAAAATACGTAAAAACCTTATAATGATACTTCTTACAATATTTGCTTGGATTAGTTCCCAATACGTTAACAACATATTATTATTTAAATACATATTGCAATGACATTTTTTCTCTTTTTCTTTATAATTCTATTCTAATATCAACTACTTACTCAAATAATGTACAATTATTTAACTGACTAAATTAATATAAGTGTAATAATTTCTTTAATAAATTAATAAAATCTTAACAATGCCTAATAATTAATATTATTTACTTAGTTATTTGTATTTTGCAATAATTCCCGGCAATAAAATTTAAAAAAAAATTAAAACCTCTTGAAAAATAACACATTGATCTTTTTTTTTAATTAAAGCTACAATTTTATTTTTAACATTAATACAGAATTTTAATATTAATCTTTTTTTTACTTATTTTTTAATTAATTTTAATTTAAACTTACCTTAAAAATTCACATTGATTTACTAATAAAAAAATTCAGAGATTAATTTTATTCTAATAATACTTTGTAATAATACCTGTCACAATATTTATTTAATTAATTTTTTTATCACCAAATCACGTCTTTTAAATGTCTTATGTTTAGAACGGAAATTCGATGAACAGAACAACCGGATCGGTGGTGCTCCAAGTGGGTGCCTTGGAGCTCCTGGCGCGGTACTCGATGAATTCAGGAAGACATACGAGTATGCTTTCATCGTTGCACGAATTCCGCGCCCAAGAGGCGGAACAGTTCGGCGGCAGGCAATGGAACTGGAAATATTTGAGGGTAAGATTACTAGGTTATTTTAGAGTCAGTATATAATATTAGTTTCATAACTTCATTAATACAATCTTTTGAGACCGGTCTCAAAATTTGAGCATCCGGTCTCAAAAATTTTTAGACGTGTCAAATAAGACACGAAAGTCAAACTTTTGATATGATAACAAATGATGGATTCGAATATAATTCGCAACTTTGTAATATATCTATAAATACCTTTAAAAAAGTCAAGATAATAAACGTGGTTTTAATATTATCGTCTAATTAGGTTTGGGTACAGTTAAATATTTTATTAAAATCAAAAATTCATTTAAATTATCACAAGCAAACTAACTTTAATAAAATCGAAATTAATGAGTTTTTAACTTAATTGTTCTCTGTTTAAATAATTATAAATTAAATTGAATTTGTTCACAATAACACATATTTTATGTTCTTAAGGTAGATTGACGGACAACTGGCAACAGTCTCCACAAGCAATGCCACAGGTGCTAGAAGTGCGCTGACGATCATAGTAGGTTTATGAATAGGATGGGATAGGATAATGAATGTCACTTTCTCACTCAGCGAAATACAACAGCACACATGCTGATATTTCACGGTGTGTGCCCTGGCCACTACTATTGAATCTTATTCAATAATTGTATGAGAACCAGTTTATCAGAATATAAAACCAATGTAGTTGATAAAAATATTAATATAAAAAATATCCGTACTTCCGTACTAATACTATAAATGCGAAAGTTTGTATGGACGTATGGATATGGATGTATGGATGTTTGTGACTCTTTCACGCAAAAACTACTGAAACGATCACCATTAAATTTTGCATACACGTTGTCTGGGACACCAGAAAGGACCTTTCATCCAGAACGCGGACGAAGTCGCGAACACCAGATAGTATAAAAATATATATAAAAAATAAGGTATTCCCTTACCTTTAAAATCGTCGATTAGTAGCAAACCCCAACAAATACTTCGTTGCATGCGGTACCAAAGTAAACCAAATTTTTAACATGACTATTATAATACACATGTTTATAGCTTTGACAACAACCTCGACGCGGCCCATATACCAGAGATATAAAAATACGAATTTAAATGCTATCAATATTGCTGACAGCTTCATTTTTAATGGCACTTATTTAAAATGACTTAAAAATAGTTAACCTTTTTTAAAAAGAATTACTCAAAATGTGTGTTATGTCGGAGACAACGTCAAATGATTCGTTCTAAATTGAATAATCTGTATTGTATTTCTATTTCTACCCTCCACTTAGAGAAACAAATTATGGATGTACCTTCGTACGTACAATACAAAACTATTTAATATGATTTCATGTAATGATTTTATGTAAATATCAAACATCGCTCGCCGGTCACTTCTCGCCGGAACAGGTTGTATTGTATATAGAGATTATGTAGGGGTGTAAAGATATTTGTAGATAGGTATTGGGGAATCTTTAGGTGCATAGTAAAATTTGAAGTCGCTTTCCGCGTATGTCTTTATGGCCGCTAATTCTTCCTAAACCACGCAACGGATGATGAACTGCCGATGATAAATTTTCCCTTATTTTTTTATATTGATAAAACTTAATAAAGTTTTTTTTATATATAAAAGCAAATTCATATTATTTTTTTCAGGATCAATTCGAACAGAAAGATTTGGAAGGATTATACAGACGTTACGATGACAAATTAAGAGAAACCTTAACTTATATATACATATCTTTATTAGTAATATTTTCAACCATTCACATAGTTCTAGTCATCATTAGCACATCTATAGAGGTGAGAGAGAAAAATATGAGTACCTAAATATATGTATTTTTTATTTAAATCAGTAAAATTAAAGGAATATAATGTCATTCGTATTGATTTACAAAGTATCTAAATTCTAGATACATTTTGTCTTTAGAGAGTTTTAGTTAGGTACTATCAATATTAAAATAGTGATAGATATATCTACTTACGATATTTATTACGTGTATTTCTTTTATAAATAGTTTAATATTTTAATTTGTTTTCACTACATACTTTTCATCTTTTCACTACATTCATTCAGTTATAAATTTATGAAATACATACTTACATAAGCTATTTATATATTTCAGCAGATTCAATGGCATTCAACTAATTTATCAATAGCTATGTACTTCTTAAGAATTACAATCCCAGTTATATTTCTTTGGAAGGGCATCTACGAACCATTAAAAAAGAAATTCTTTTGGATTCCAATATTTGTTACATTCATAATTACCGCTGATTTGGTTATAACGGGTAAGATATTTTTTTTTAATTTAATTTATGTAAAATTAGGTAAGAGTGCTAAATGAATTCAGCAATTAAGAATAAATTTATTAAAAATCTTTATTGTACCTATGGGTACATTTACAATTCTGTGCATTATATAATAATATGTATTATGTTAAGTATCTTCTCTCTAACTTCTCATCTCTCTAACTCCAACTGTCTAGGTAACTAACTTTCTCATGTTTCTTAGAAAAACACATGACTGTCTGTTTTCGTTTTTTATGTTACTACATGACATCTGTAGGTAATAACTGTATGTAGCTCCAACTAATGAGAAATTAATTAATGTTCCCAAATTAATTTAGCTCGTCACATATCTAAATATTAACCTCATTAAGCATTAGAGTAAATATATTTATGATATTAACCTGATTACGTGATCAACGAACCCCATTAGTTTTTGTAAATATTTATTCGTACTTTCATAATTTAGCCATTATTTTACTGTTCACTCACGTGTGACAAATTAAAAGAAAGAAATAATAATACGAAGACAAGTGAGCTAAAATTACGTCGTGAATAATTTACTGGATAAGTACTGTAGTTGTTTCTTGACATTTCAGATATTTTAATAGCGATATACAGCTCGTACGAGGGAATATCGTTACGTCCAGCCTACGCGACAATGGCGCTTCTCTCCCTCTACATTTTCTTGCCGATGAGGAATAATTTTTTGGCCATCTTTCTTGGAGTTTTCGTGAGCTTCGTATACATTATGGTGTTCGCATTTATAACATACATAGAAGACCCGGACATTGGGGTGGTGGTAAGGGTTAGCAAGTTTTCAATATTTATTTACATTAAAATTCTCTATAAAAATTGAATTAACTTTTAAATGTTGTGTTTAGAGATTTATTCAGTAAATCTTTAATATAAAAATATTAGGAAGTTTATATTTGTACGCTTCAAAAACTTCAGAATCAATTTTAATTGACACAATTTTCACTTCACACCAATTTTAATTCAGTTTTCACATATGGAAAGAGGGATACACGGGGAAGTTTTAATATAAAAATTGCACCCGGGCGAAGCCTCACGGGTCGCTAGTATTTTATAAATTTATTGTGGCTATAATTTATTCTAATATACCCAATAATTTTAATACCCAATTCTAATAATTCTAATACCCAATAAATTTATTGTGGCCATAATTTATTATAATACATTAATTTTTTATGTTAAGGTAAGCAGACAGGCTGTTGGTCCACAGGTTTCCCGATAACATTAGGATTGGTTTGGAATTTACTTAAACTACAGTTATTATGAAAAAAGTGCTTATGTAAATAATATTTTGTGTTTAAGACAATTCTTAAAAACTCAATCAATCAATCAATCAAATGATAATTTTGTATAAAAACAAAATATTTTTATACTATATTTACTCACTCGTGTATTCCTACTCGATCAATCTTGAGGGAAACGATTAGATAATTATTATAAATACTTTAATTTCAATGTTACCAATCAAAAGGATATAATAATATTATAAGAAGAAAATAAATTTCAGGTTACATCTGATGTTATCTACCTTGTCGGAGTCAACTTAATGGGAATGTACTTCCGTCTAATGAATGAAATTGTGACAAGAAGATCGTTTTTGGATCGACGAGCTTGCGTTGAAAGTACACTGCGTCTTAAATTCGTGAGAGATCAAGAGGTATAAAATATTCCTTATAAAGAAAAAAATAATAAATAATACTTATATTATTAAGAGTAAAGAGGTAATACTTATTTCCTTTTTCAACGGTAAAGGTAGCACAAACAACATCAAAAGCGATGCGTGTGCCCTGCCAACAAGATAATTCTTTTTTCTGAAGGTGGTCCCATATAAATTTGGAAAAAAATATTCCAACCCTAAAGGTAGGAACAGGTGATGATTGATTGTTCACTCACTGATTGTAGTGTATGACCACGCATAACTTTTTATTTTACAGAGTAGTCCGATTTTGATAATTCCTTTTTTAATGGATTTTTTTTAACCTCGAAGTTGGTCCCATATAAATTTGGAAAAAAATCCTAAGGGTGGGAAAATAGGGGTGATTTATTTATGCACAGATCCTTGACTAGCTGACGGTCTCCTTGATAGTAGGTAGCTACCGTCGCTTAATCCTGCTATGGTCGAAACCTGCGGCGTTGCTTATGCCCATCAGCCTGTCGGTCGAAATTAACATAAAAAATCAACCACTAAGAATTTTAACCAAGCGACTATTACTGTCAGTAAGGTCTAGATTCTAGATTATTAAAAGATTTTTTATTTTCGTAAACAATATAAATAAATGACATTTTATAGATATTTGATAGATGCGATCACGTCACTTCCTAAGTAAACTATTACCTAAACGAAGAGTTAACTGCTTAAGTGTTAAATCTCATGTACTTAGTTACACTCGAAATCGGAGTATACTGCACTCTTGGTGATAGGCTACCGACCTATTTTAAGCCAATAACGTCATTATAGCTGCATGAATATATCTAAAAATATCTGTGTTTTGCTGTGTGAGTTTGAGATTCCTACTAAGTCATTCTTCTCGCTCACTCTTTGTCCGGTTTGAATCAGTACTTCCATCCCCTTTTGTTGCTTAAACTCATCAACCTGCCGCTTTTTATCATAAAGAAATGATTGAAATTATACTATAACATTGCTGAGATAAGTCAATGTAGACACATAGAATATTAACCGCCAATTTATCTAATCGCTCTTGAGATTACAAACAAAAACATTGTACTTATCACAATGACTTCATATAATTTAAAAGATAGTTACAGGGAAGGCCCGAATGCCTATCAAGCTATGAATAATTGATTTGGTGTCACAATACAGATCAGTATGTCAGTAAAGTTCTAGAACTTTATTAAAAACACCATAAGTATGCTTCTTAAAACTAGAAAGTTTAAAAAACATAACGCAAAGGCTTCACAAATCTATACATAATATAATAAAATCGATTTTTTTTTAATAGTTTTCATTGTGATGTTATCGTGTTCAAAAAATAGTTTTCGAATTTTTGTCTGTTTGTCTATGCGTTTGTGTACGCTCTTTGGATCAAATTAGGCACACAGATAGGAGTTTAAAACCTGGATTAAATAATAGGATTTTTATCCAGCAAGTATAATCTAAAATTGTGTAGTTCTGTTGGTTAATTTAATAATAGTAAGAAAGTGATAGCTGGGCACTTATGTGATAATTACGTGCTATATTTTAAGGGTTTATGGATGTATGTGATATATTAGTATCAGGGAGTATTGTGTGTTTTTTTGTATATAAAATTGTATATAAACTAATTACTTATAACAAAAGTTATATATTTAATGAAACGTTTGTTGGTTTAGAAATAGATCAAGTTAATAGATTAAATACATAGAAGAATAATCACGAATTCATCATCTGTTTCAGGAACGGCTAATGTCAAGCATACTGCCCGAGCACATTGTTTCAAGAGTTAGACACGACATCAGAAATATGTTTTTAGGTATACAAAGCCGGAGTCTCAGCAAAAATATGAGATCATTCAAGTAAGATAACTTCAGCCTGTCTGACGACCTTAAAATTAAAGAAAAAATAGTTACCTATGTGCCTATTTATTTATTTTATTTTATTTATTTTGCTCATAAAAAGTATTTCACTTGCAAAATTTATATATTATTATACAATTTAGTCTTACTTACTTTTGAAACGTGATATTTTAATCCGATAACAATGAATTATTTAATCGGAGTAATTTATGACTTGAAGTCTATCTTAACCCAATTTTGATAATCACTTTAGGGAAAAAACTTTTTCTTATGATATTTCCTTTAAAATTCGTCGTAATTTTTTTTACTGTATGTTTTATAATAATAATTTAATAATATGATAATAATGATAATAAACAACAATCAATCAACTTAAATGATCTCTAGTTAAACAACATTGTTTTTGCAGTCAACTTTACGTCGAAGAGCATGACAACGTCAGCATCCTATATGCAGACGTGGTGAACTACACGATGATATCAACAACATTATCTCCAATTCGAATGGTGGAATTACTGAATGAACTATTTGGAAGATTTGACGAAGCCTCAGAGGTAATGATAAAACATTTACTATCATTATTAGGCACAACGTAAAAAATCTGAGATCGCATAAATGTAAACAGCGACAGAACACGTTTATTTTTTAAAATCACAGCACAGAAGATCGTAATGAATTAACAGCACGTCTGCTGTTCTGTTTCGATGCGTAAATAAGGAATGCCGTAGCACATTCCCATTGTCTTCAACTTGTCCCTTGTAGATTGTATATATCTATCTACCTACCTACCAGCACAGAGTCTATATACAGAGGGACAGGTCCCTAGAAGCGTAAAATTTATTAGCCTATTCTTGTAGGTCTGTCACACAGGGAAAATAAAAAATGTTTTCTTTTTGGTAAATTTAAGTTTATTACAAATAAACGAGGGCTGTTCCAAAAGTTTTTAGTGAAATGCATAATAGTTTGAATATTTCGGACCGTCGTTTGCGGTGTTAAATTTTCGTCCCCGAAGCATTTTTTTTACTGCGGGAAATTAAAAAAAATCTGGGCTAAATCCCAGCTAAATCTGGGCTGTACGGAGGATGGGGTAACATTTGTACCCCCGAAGTTGACATGGTTCTAGCAGCTGTGTGAGCGGGCGCGTTATCTTGGTGAATAAGAATGCCACGGACGCCGCTCCTTGTGCGCTCACTACTCAACTCCCCAAAAGCCTGAGGTACTAGTATTCATACTAGTATACTGGCATTCACTAGTAACTGTTCTACGGTCTTATAGCGGGATTACTGCTCACTACGTCGAACCCACACTACTGGTCCACTACGTAGAAAAAAAACGGCAATAATTTTTTTATTAACGACGGTCGGAGGACCGCGAACAAGTTTGTGGGCAACTGGTCCTCTTCAAACACCCATTGCGTAGATTGTTGCTTTGTAAGAGGATCGTAGCTATAGATCCAAGATTCATCAGTTGTCACGATGTAGTCATGACTATGCATCCTTACAAATGGCGTACTCTAAACAACTTTTTTCTAAAAAAAAGATTTTTATTATTTTTGTTATTTTGCTTCACGGTGTGATAAATTCTTAGCCTTATATACAGCTTTTTTAAATAATTGATTGGAAAGCAATCACATGGCATTTGAAACGTACAGTGTTCTATTAATTTTAAAATACCATGACCAATATTTATTGTACTGGGATGTTCGAGACATGGATTAAAATATTGACAGAATTTTTTTTCTAATGTGCCGATAAATGCTATAAAGTTATCAGGAGGTATTAATAGAAATCCTGACTGTACATTGCCGTCACTGAAATCTTTATAGTGACAAAGCAATGAATCATTGCTCATATTTACTGGTTGTTTAGATCTCTTTATATATAATAGCATTTTTTCACATTTGTGTTTTTGCATACATTTTTTGAATAGATATCCTGATACGTAAACTAAAGCATTTTTTACCGGTAATTCAAATTGATAATCACTTGTACCAACTTCAATCTCCTTATTTTCAGTCGTAACTTCTGAATGTGTTATTTGAGAATTCTCATGAAATGGTTGATAATCTTGTTGTTTCATGAGTAAGCTATCGAAATCTTCTTGGCAATTCGTACCATCTGGTGTCTTCAAAATACTGCATACAAACAATTTTTTGAACGCATTAGAAAGTTGACGACAAGTCGGTTCTTGGCAACTTCCACCCGCCTGTCTCACTTTGCCGAAAAAATTTTCTAGGGCGTCTTGATTTATACATCTGGTATGTATAAATTTTATTCCTATTGGTTGCAGATCTTCATAAAGTTTAATTATAGATTGTATGGAAATTTGAAATCCCTTAATAAAATGCATCGTTTCGGTTACATCGGCTTTCGTACCTATCTTCTCCAACTTCAAATTTTTGAAAAAATGTAACATTTCCTGTAAAAATTCGATTTGAAAATCGTCGCCACAGTAAGCTCTTTTAAATTTATTAGGAGACCTCAAAGTACTGGAATTCAAAATGTCGAACAAGTTGTTGATTTTGTCTACAAATTCAGCTGTATATCTTGCTGATGCATCCATTAATTTCAAATCAACGAAGGTTTTCATTGCCGCGGAAACAGTATGACTTAATACCTGTACAGCTAACTTAACACGCATTTTTAGGAATGCGTTAGGATTAATGTGAATGTCAGTCAACTTGTGTGCTAATCTAAGCTCATTCTTTTTGTCGTGATTATACATGTCTCTGATATCAGACCATTTTGCGACTTTTTCACTATCATATATGAAATTACATGTCATTAGATTGTTTCTGACACATTTAATGAGGTGTGGAACATCAAATACATAATATATTTTTTTGCCGTCTACCTCAAAATAGGTTTTGTTAACATTTACTGCACGTGATTTCGAGGCACTTAGAAAATCAGAACCTAAGTCAGATATAAAGACACGTACGTCGAGACCAATATTTATCAGAGATGAAATGATTTCGTCAATCCAGCCAGATACATCTGCATAATTATTACATTGCGCAAGAAATGAATGTGCTACTGGTTGCTTCCATCTATAAATTATTCCACGAATCATTATAACGATGACATATTTTGCAATTAAAGGTTTCTGTTTGCCGTTTATTTCATGGAATCCTATTATTCGATCAGATTTAATATCGTAAAAGATATTTTCTTTTAATGACATGCAATCCACACTAACACTACAAATTTTTTCATGTGGTTCCATTTTATCAACCTTAATTTTTAAAGCAGTGAGTATTCGTTCGTCAATTTTGGTGCCTATTGGCATCACTAAATTTCGCAAAGTAGTCAAGGAAGGTAAACAAAGCGTATTTCTTAGGAATCTATAAGCAGCAGGTCCTGAATAATGAAGACTAAGTGCAAAAAATTTAAATGCCTCACTGTGTCGAATTCCACTACTTCGAGCTTTCAAATTTATTTGCCATTTTATCAGTTGGGACATGCTTTTACTCATAAATTTCTCAGATAACTTTAAATAGTCTTCTTTTGTAATTTTGTTTAAATCTGGTTTAGTGTTTAGTGTTTCCTGAAGTTGATGACGTAATTTTTTTTTTCTTGGAGTATCTGCTGAAAGATGAAGAGCTGTTTGCGATTGTCTACTCCCACATCCGCGGTTTATTATTTCTGTATTTGAAATATCTGCTTGAACGCCGCGGGAAGTAAAATCGGGTAAAATTGAAATTTTTTTGTCAGGTGCATAAGTGTAAGAGCATAGTGGTACATTATCTACAGATATGTTTTGAATATTCCGTTTTTGATTCCCTGGTTCATTTGGGCATTGACTTGTACTGGCGCCGACATTCATAGGTAGATTTAGTGTTGGAAATGCTTCGGCAGATAAGTATTTTACATTTCCATTTTTCGAAAAAGTAAAGCAGGTTGTCTCAAAATGTTCCTCACAAATTCTGTAATTTGGTCTTCTTCTCTCATCGTCAAGTTTAGTAATTAAATCTTCTCGGCCAACAGCTTTGAGCCACGCGTTTCGTCTGAAATAGGCGACACACATTAAAGTTAATGTTTGACAAAAAAGTTTTTTTTTAAGAGATGGAGCAAGCAAACAAGCGCACAGGTTTACCTGATGGTAAGTGACACTGTGGCCCATGAAAGTTTGCAATCTCAAGGGAAACTAAACACTTCAAATTGCAAAAGCGTTGTCAACCCTAAGGACTAAGATTTTGTACCTAAGCTCAAAAAAGACTAAGCTCAAAAAGTATGGACATTAGAAAAAAAAGTTTCAAATAAAAGTTGTGGGGAATAGGTTGATCTTTAATAATGGTCAGAAGCATTTTATTGATTAATCCAATATTATAAGTTATCGGCCGAGATAGAAAAACGTGTTCATTAAATGAGCTAAATCGTTAACCGTAAGTTTTACAAAAAAATTTGAACAAAAAAAGATGCGAAATTTAATTCCCTACAATAATGGTCTGTATGACTTTTGTCCTCAAGTAAGTACATAGTTTCCGAGATATCGGGCAAAAACATTTTTTGAAGATGGCGCCTGAAGCTCCACCTGAATCTGTCAGCATTTTGTGATTTTATACTCAGTCCTAAACCTTATAAAAAAATTGGATCTGTGGGATAGTGCAAAGTTGACCCGATAAAACGTCTATATTTACTGAGCTACTATTTTATTATTTGCTTCTGTACTAAAATAAAAAAACTTAGAATTAGGTGAAATTCCGTTCCTTATTTCTTTTATTAGCTACCTATCTACTTAGTTTTGTTATAAATACAGCTCAACGTAATAATAATAACGACGTGTCATTTCCATAAAACTGTACTCAGGTACTTACCTCTCACGATCTTTTGGGTATGTGAAGAACGACACATTTATATTTCTCTTAGTATTGTTCATACACAAAGTACAGCAATTAACCATTTTCTTTTCTTTTACTTAATAAATAAAACACAAAACCAGAAAACTATTGCTTCTGCTTCGCTCGCGCGCGTCCGACTCCCCTTGACTTAGCCCGCTCGGCTTTACCGAGGCCGCCCGAAGATCCGCTCGGCTCACGTTCGTGAACCCGTCGGTGAAAGGTCACGCACACATCGCTGCGCATGTAGTGCAGTACCACAGCATACTTATTTCGTACAGTAGGCCGACGGAGACGTCTAGACAGGGCAATCGTGCGGGGCGTGAGGGGTGAGGCACGAGTGGGACGTGCCCAAGCTGCATACTTCGTCGTTCTTGGTAGCTTGGGATAAATATTCTAAGGCTATCGCGTCTTTCAGATTTTAATTTATTATATAAATCAAAATGGTGCATACGGCATATGCTGTAAGTGCGTGCAAATCTTTATCTCGCATAAATAAAAAACTAAGCTTCACGATGAAGAAAGGTACTTAAGCACATTTTATATTACTTAATTTGTGTCAACCCTTCCGTAATTTTTAAATACCTACACAGGCGGCGGTATAACCCAACATCAAAGGCGTCGGCCTACTGTAGGAAATAAGTATGCTGTGGCAGTACCGTCCGCAGGGCGCTTGTTGAATGCACCTGCCAGTGAAGTGTGAAGTAGACCAATCTGCCTGCCAGACTTTCTCGTAAAAAAAAACATTTCTACTCACTATTTTATTTTTTATTTATAAATATAATATCGGTGAAACAAATTTTGTTCGAGCTATTGTCGTAAATAAATTAAATATAATCATAATAAGTTTATTAATTGCTTTAACACATTTATAATAATTTAAATTAAAAATAAAACTACATAATTGTTTAATATGAGTTTAATTTTATTATTTCGGTTCAACCAAGCCCATTGATTGGGTATGGTTGAACAAAATACATATTTTTGACACATTTGTGTAGAAAAGTTATTACAAGTTTCGCTTATTTTGTACAAAAACAGTTCAGGCCTCATACTTTTTCATCGACTTAATTTATTTTCTCTTTAACGCTTTTATGTCATAGTAGTAAAAGAAATATACCCACCCAAATAAGTTAAATTATAATTTCTATTTCAGGAATATGACGTGCTACGAATAAAGTTTTTGGGAGATTGTTATTACTGCGTGAGTGGTATTCCAAAGCCAACTGAACAACACGCGAAGAATTGTGTCGACCTTGGCCTCGAGATGATTCATATCATTAAAGACGTGAGGTAAATTGTGATCTACTTACATACATAATAAGGAAAATAAAAATTATTTGCTGCTTATACATTAGAAAAAATCTTTCCATTACTCTTTCCAAAGCATCTAAAAAATCTTAAAGATATACTTAGATCTTACTTAGAAGTAAAGTATTTGACTTCTGTCTGTTCTGTTTTACAGTTTTATTTCTATACATTTCAGTAACACACCATATCTAATAATTTCGTTACAGAGAAAAGCGTTCGTTGAACATAGACATGAGAATTGGTGTACATACTGGTAAAATTCTAAGTGGTCTAATCGGTATTAGAAAGTGGCAGTATGACATCTGGTCCAAAGATGTCACAATTGCTAATAAAATGGAGTCAACTGGCAAAGCTGGGTAAATCTCTTTTGGATTCTTATAAAATACTAGAGATCCGGCCCCGGCTTCGTGCCCCGGCAAAATAATTATGTTTTAGTATAGATGACGTCACTTATATATATGTGGTGTCAAGGTAAAAGGAGATGAGTCTCAAAATCAAACTTTTCAGTAGAGAGAAAAGAATGAAATCACTTAAGTATTTGCTTTTTTAGAAATCGGTTATTTATATATTAATAGAAAAACATACACACAATTTAATGTTAAAAATAACATATTTAAGTAGCAAGGGGTTTAATTTCTTTGAATAAAATAACAATAAAACTGTTACTTAATAAAATAATTAACATATCTCTAAATTTACTATTTATATTTTGTGAATTAACTCAATATGTTTTTTAGACATTAAAAGAATAGATATTAGACATATTATCACTTATCTCCTTCATGCCGTGTTAGATATTGTTATGTTGAGCTGATAGGTGCAAAAAACGCATTTTGCCATTTTTAGGACTTATTTTTCCTTGAGACCACAGATATAATATACTATAATAATAATATCCAACAAAGACGCGTGTCGGCTCACGGCATTCCAGTGGGCATTCCACATTTACAGTGACGCGAACCCATCGCCCCGAGCTGGGTTCAAATAGAACATAGCGGTGTGTGGGGATCCGAGAATAGGGCCTCGGTGTCGTCTCGGACCCACACGTCACCGCTGATGGTGGGATCAACCCGAAGGAAGGGGGGGGGTTTAGTGGGTATTCCCGGTGATAAGTCACTTCACCGGGCGAGTCCCACACACCCCCTCGTCGTCTGTCCCCGTCGACGAGGGATAGTGCGTAAATGTCATTTCCCCTCCTCAAAAAAAAAAGGCAACAGTGACTAATACAGAAAAAGTTCAGGAAGGGAACAAGGTTAAAAAAAAGTGACAAGATGATAATAACTGGTGGACATACGCTCTCCTATGATGACGCTAATTTTTTGAATTTTTTGAAGATTTTTTTCTTATGATAATCATAGTCGCAGAAGCATTAAATTTACTTTGTACTGAATACATAAAATCTTATCTTTTGTTTCAGAAAAGTACATATTACCAAGCAAACATTAGAATTGTTATTGGAATATGCACGAGAATACATAATTGAACCGAATTTTCAATCTCAAAACGATCCGTTCATAGTGAAAAACAAATTGGAAACTTATCTTTTGTCTCGGCCAACAAGGGTAATTATATTTTGTATTTTTTATTTCGACGTCAAAAAGTCACTAAGTAGTTTTACAAGTATATTTAATATATGAGAAATTTGATTTTATTTTTGGGTCAATTTTATATTTTTGATAAAAATTTTTTGATACAAATTTGTACATTTGTATAATATTTAAGCTATCTACTAATATACTAAAATTTATAATTTTTAACTTCTAATAGATACAGACTGAATACAAACCATTTCGAAGACCTTCGGTTGGCTTCAACAGAATAATCAAGAGGACCTCCAATAACACTAGAGTAGGTAAAGATTTTAAATAACTAATAAGGAATGTATTTTTATTTGTAAAAATTTTAATATTTTAAAAATATAAACACAAAAAAAAACAATTATTGATTGCATTTCATTTTTTCGGTGATCTTTCAGTAGCGTTCGGATAATAGGCAATCAGGAAATCTGCGAAGAAATACGCCTTTCATGGAAGATAACCTCGTTGAATACCAACAAATGTTGAAGGCTGCTGACGCTCAAATGGCGAAAGAAATTGAAGCCATGACCGAAAATAAGTTTGTACTTAATTTTGAATTTCAAACTTTTTTTTCGTCCTACTGAAATAATTACTGACAAGAGTTATTTCATATTTCAGAGAGCCCGATAAGAGAGACGACAGATTAAACAGATTTACACTGATGTACAAAAATTTCTCTATTGAAAAGCAATTTCTCCTTTTACCAGATCCATTGTTTAAATACTACATTTCGTGTTGTCTTATCATTTGTATTCTAATATTTATAATTAATGGCCTGACAACGAGATGGTGAGTTTTTTTTAAATACTTATATTAAAAAAATATATTATAAAATATATACCTACCTACGTATATTTAAAGTACTGAATGTACTCTCGGTTGCCAAAATATTTAGACGTCCTTTGAGACTATAAAAATCTAAGAATCACTCATTCTAACTTTTAAGACATGGACTAACCTTAGACTGAAACACATTTTTTACCAAAATGAGCGCAATCTACTACCTATGTATTGAGGTGCAATATTTACATTGGATTAAAACAGATTTAAAATAAGAAGGTTTTTCTTTAATAAATAGGAAAAAAAATAGGATAAAAGAAATAAAAGTAGTCGATTAAAACTTTAGTACATAACTTAAGTTAATTAATTAGCTTAGCTATTTAGAAAATTTATTTTTTTGTGTCCGAATCAAACTTATGCAAATATCTAGGTCTATGCACTCTAAGTTGTAATTTTTACTCTAAGGAAGGGAAATTAGGCGAAATAAATTAGCAACGAAAATATCGTTTTCCTGCTTAGCCATCGCCCCTTAAATAGAACTTCGTGAGTGAGGATACTTACCTGTTTGTGTAGGAAAAATTACACAACCTATTTCACGATTTTTTTTTTGTGACGATTGTGACGAACTTTGTCTTAATTGAGCGGCAAGGCCTCAGAAAAGAGGAAAATATTAACCTTAATTATTTTTGCCTTATCTTAGTAAGGTTATCTATACTTCTATACTAATATTAAAAAGAGAGAAGATTTTTATGTTTGTAATGATTAAACTCAAAAACTACTCGACCTATTTTAAAAATTGTTTCACCTATACCAAGTTACATTATCTTACTTACATAGACTATCTCTAATATATAAAATTCACGTGTCGCAGTGTTTGTTGTCAAAACGGCTCCTCCGAAACGGCTGGATCGATTTTGATCGGCCAACATCTATTTTTCATACCCCTAAATGTTAAGGGTGGTCCAACCCAAATTTTTTTTTCAGCTAGTATTTTATGTCAACAAGTCAAGTGCAACAACAAGTCGCGTGCAACAACTTTTTAATAATATATTAATTTATTTTTAAGGTATTCCAACTTCAATTGGTACACATGGGTAATATTTGGATTGCTCTCAGTTTCGCTAATAATTATGCAGCCACTGACTTGGTTTCAATTCCTATGGAACAAATCGCAAGGACTCCAAGAGCCACGGGACCCTATACTAAGGGGTATCTACGATATATCAGCTGATATTATAAAATCTGCAAAGATAAGAACAGCAATATATGTAGTATTGAGCATTGGTCTTGCTGCTACGTCCATTGTTAATATCATGGGGTGTGTTGATGAAAATGTGGATTCTTCTGAAGAAACAACTCGATCAAGCTGCGTATCTTCGTGGGTAATCTAATGTTATATAATCTCGATTGTATACAATTTTAAAGTTTTGATGATAAAGAAATAACCCATAATATCTCTATTTCAGCACGTGACTCAATGCTGGGGTTTAGCATTACTTCTAAATTTCCTTTTCAGTAGAGTTTTCTTTGTATTTAAATGGATCGTCGCCGGTGCTATGACTATTTTCTACATATGGGTAGTTTGGGAAATGAAAACATCAATTTTCGCCTCTGATACAACTTGGAATGTTGGTTTAAATCCGTCCATATCTCACACTTTATCTGTTATGTTTATTACTATATCTTTGTATTGGATTGATAGAACAACTGAATATAGAAATAGATTGGATAATCTTTGGCAAATACAGCTTAGTGAGGAACAAAAGGAAGCAGAAACAATGTTAAAAGTCAACAATATGTTACTGGAAAACATATTGCCAGCACACGTTGGTAAATATTTAATATAGTGTAACAAAATGTAATATAAAAAGTAAAGAAAAAAAATTAATATAAAACTGATTTACTAGTTTAATACAACTCAAATGTTTTTAATATTGGGTTTTTTACTTCCAGTTCAAGTTTATTTGGATTTAAATAGACCCCTAGATGAAGTTTATTACGAGAAGTATGACAACGTAGCCGTAATGTTTGCTTCACTGACTGACTACAAGCTCGGTGTTGAAAATGACGACGATATGAGCGACAAATTAGTTATAAGCATTCTAGATCAGCTCATTTCAGACTTTGACAAGGTACGAGCACAGCTGATTTAAAATTATTTATAAAAACTTTACTTATATTAATTTTTGTTTCCAATAAATAAATTATGAAAATATTTTAGCTATTACTAACAGGCGCTTCGGTGTATAAGGTGGAGAAAATTAAGATGGCTGGCTGGACATATATGGCTGCTTGTGGACTAGACCCAAATAGACGTGAATCGTTTGATTCGTCGACATTTGATTCTCTATCGGATCATAAGAAAAACTCGCCCTACAATCGTGCTGTCTTATTGACGATGGTCGAGTTTGCCGCTGCAATGATGTTGCAGCTTCAAAGTTTCAACAGAGGTTCTTTTCAAAGATTCGAAGGACTCAATTTACGTATTGGTTAGTGTTCTCAAAAATATATGTATAAATAGCACTTATAGGTTCAGTAGTGACGTATGCTCGTTTGCCAGCCCATAAAATTTCCTTTGTAGGTTATAAATTATTGATATAATTTCTTATAACAATGAACATAAACATCGCGAGTAAACTGCCTATCCTAGAAGTCCTGTCAATACTCAAAGGAATATGTTTTCTTTTATACAAAGTTCAGCAGACAGGCTGAGGTCTAATTGATGGTAAATGGTTACCGTCGCCTATAACACAAGCAACGCCACGCTAGTGCGCTGCCGACTACAGTAGAATTAAGGATAGAAGATTGTGTCTAGATAAGGAAATGGGATATGATCTAGATGCGTTCTACTTTAAAGCCACGTTAAAAATTAGAAGGCTTGTGCGTACCGCTATTTTATTATAAATACACCGTTATTTTGATCTTTTACTCGTATTACAGGTAAATATAATAATCATATAAGTAAATAATGAAAATATTATAAATTTTTAGGTATATCAAATGGTGAGGTCGCTGCTGGAGTAATAGGCTCAATTAAGCCATTGTACGATATATGGGGTCACGCAGTCAATATGGCATCAAGAATGGATTCTACAGGAGAGACGGGTAAAATTCAAGTCAGTAGGTTACCATTGGAGACTAAACTTACAATGCTGTGTAGTTCTTCTTTTTATATTTGCCTTGTTAAAAAAATGTACAATTTTTTTAAGGGATAATTTACCTATGTAGTAATATGTAAATAATATCTATTGTACATTGAATATACATATCAATGCTATGTCACCAATAAAGGTAATGAATAAGAATATTTCAATAACGCTTCTGCCGTTCTAACATTTAATGCATTTACTACTGGTGGTCCTGTTTCTTTAATAAATAAATCATTGCACAAAATAAGACAAGTACGAGTAAATAATAAAACGAAGTAAAAAATATATATTTATTCAAAACATTTAACGATTTCAGGTCACCGAAAACACGGCTATAATTCTAGATGAATGCGGTATCCTAACAACATACCGTGGCGAAACCTTTGTTAAAGGTGCTGGATACATTAAAACATATTTTGTGCCACTTGATGATAACTACAATCTGATTAAGAAACAAGAAAGCGGTAACTATTTTAAAATGGATGATAAAACAAAATACCAAATCAGAAATTTCATGTATGAAGATACTTCCTCGGAAAGCTCTTTCTATGAACATTCCGACTACGGTGTTACCGATAAGTTATCATATGATGATAATTACAATGACAATATTTTTAATGTTGATGATAACGCAAGTAGCCCTACAATAGAGGAAGAAGAACAAGACACACATTTATGAAAATTGACACCCATCAAACTAATAATGATGGTGCTAATTTTAAAAATAGTATTTAAGTTAACAGATGTGATAAGACAATCGTTAAATTAATTAGTATTAGATAAAATTAAATTGTAAGCGTACTCACAACTAGTATATTATTTTTTGTTAGTACAACTGAACTAGCTTTTTACAAAGTAAACCTAACTGGACTCTTTTTCATATAACACTTAATAAATTTGGCAGCTGTATCTGCGGCGTCCTTCCCAGTTTCCTTGTTACATTCCTCAATCACTTTTCGTTGCGCTTCTTTGTCAATGTTATCTGGATAAAACTGCAAAGCTTTTTCGGCTTTAACGTTGCCCTTTTTGGTAGCAATGCCGAGTCTTTTAAAGATGCACAAGGCGAACGATTTGAAATTTTCATTTTCATTTTCTTTATCTGGTTGGCTCCTTATTTTGATCAAAACGTTTGGATCGACGCCACTCTCGGCGATACATTGTGTTGACGATTCAAAAACTCGAGACAAGTTTTCCGGTGACAATGTAGCAATTTGCTGAAAAATAAGTTGTTAATTTAATGTTGCTCGTCGTCGAATACTTTTGCTAGCCCAATGGGTATAAGTAAAAATTAAAATAAATAACATGTGCTACGTTCCGCAATCTTAAAAAAGTCCAGTCTGGTTGATCACCCTCTTACCTATTTCTGGCGCAAATTAAAGAATGGCACGGCAAAGTATTTAAATTTTTTTAATAGTATTTTTCACCTTGTGCTTTTAATAAAATACAATAAAATTTGATTTTTATTAAAAGCACTTAATGTATGAATACTAAATACAAATACAATGTATGACACACGTGATATAACAGCTCGGATGTTGTATTTTAGTGAGTATGGGATAATTAGTGGCCATTTACAATCCCTATGGCGTTACTTATATTATTGTATCCCTATGGGTAGCCAACTATTATCAAATCGACTGTCACTTGTCTACCGACTCACAAAAAGAAAATAGAAAAAATATCACCTGTACAGTTTTTGAACAACCCATGTCAAAAAACATAAATAATAATATTAACAATTTCACTTCTCTCGTAAACATTTTTTTTATTTTAATCTTACAGTATTATGAGCAAAATTTATTACTATTAGGTACTTATAGAGTACATAAGCATGAGCCACGAGTTTTCTTCAAATGACCAAGAAGGTAAACGAGTTTAATTTTTATACTCAGCCGTGGATACTTTATATGCATGTCGCACTTCAAAATAATTACAAACCATGAAGCTAGGAAAACCAGATATTATTCAGAATTGTTTTTCTCGCTGTGATCCAAAACAATAATTTAGTTTTAGGACTTCATTGAAAATCTAAATTAATTGGAAAACTAATAACAAGCGTTGACGTATTCGCTAATTTCTTTTTTTGAGTAAGTACTTTTTAACTCTTATCTGAGCTTGTATGGTTCTGTTTTGCCAACTACTATTGTTTCGACAATTATTACACCAACAGGAATACTATTTCTTAATTATGTAACTTTTAAAAAAAGATGCATAGTTTGGAATATTTGGCCAACTCAGGTACTTACTAATTTCTAAAAAAACAGCGACAAGACTATTATTTCTTAATTACGTACTTAACTTTTAAAAAATATGCATAATTTGGAAATATTTCGCATACTTAGGCACAGATTGCTAAAATAAACAAAGACTTAATAGAATCGTATAATTTAAATAAATAATATTAACAACAATAAATAGAATTTAAATACGTTACGTGTTTTTTTTTTTCATAATTGATTAAAATATAACATGGGCAGGTGTTCCTTTGTAATAGCATTGGAATATTTCGTATGCTGTGTCAGCTGCATCTTTGCCTTTTTTATTCTTACATTCTTCCAATACTTTCTTCACTGCTACTTTATCAACACCTTCGGGCAACTTAGATAGAGCCACATCAACGTTCAGTTTGCCATCGCTAGATAAGATTCCGGATTTCTGGAAGAAGCATTGTGTAAACTTTTTAAAGGCTTCGTCATCTTTAAAGTGACCCTTTTTGGCGTCGCTCAGGACATCGGGCTTGACTCCGCTTTCTTTGACGCAATCGACGGTGTAAAGGTGGACTTTATCCTTTTGTGTTTGAGATAAATGCACATTCTGAAAATTAAATACAGGAATCACATTGTTTTATTTAAATATTTAAAAATATGCTTTCGCATGTGAAAGACCCAAAACTGAGTCTGGACTTATAGGTACAAATAGGGGAAACGGTTTAAGGCCCAAATTAAAGTCAGTACATAATTTTTTTAACGAGCATGAGCTCATTTAGTAGTAATAAATTAAGTTATTTTTAGTAAAATTCAACTCTATTCGCGTTAAGATTTATTACATATTAAGTATAAGTACATGAAACGGCTTGCACGCTGAGGTGGTGCTGGTTACCGTTTGGTTAGAATGACCGTTTGGTTCAAAATCTATATACAATACCTATGCTATTTTTTAAATAAAATTCATCATCACCATCATCTCTGCCGATGTCCACTGCTGAACATAGGACTCCCCCATAAAATTATATCCAATAATTACTAAGACCAATAAATCCATATCTCATGGTATAGGATTTTTGCATTACATACTTGCCATCAAAAAACACAGGGCTTAGGGCTTAACCTATCTTTAGGGCTGTCGCCAGCCAATCAATGGCTGTGTTTGGTAGACTTAAAATGAATTTTCTTTTGAACAGTCCTTATGGACATGGATGTAAGAAGATAATTCTCGGGATCTCATAAGTCATACTCACTCAACGAAACACGATACTTGACAATTTACTATTCAATTTGAATTGAAACTATTTTACAATACCAGTAGGTACTAAGTATTTGAAATTAGTACCTAATTTAGTAATTTTCTTTGGTCAAGCATAATTGGTTTAAAAAGGGATTAAAATACTCACATGTGCCTCCAGACCTCCCACCATGATGACGAGACATAAAAACATGAATACTTTCATATTTATTTTATTTTTTAATAATGAAATGAGTGTAGTACCAATATCTGTTGTCTCACTTGTAATATAAAAATAAAAGTGAGTACAACGGTCCTTTTATACAGAACAACGAAGGAAATCAAGTACCTACTCAAATACTTATAATATATACTTATCAATAGGAAGTTGCTGGATAGGTCTCAATAACGTCCGGTTTACCTAATAGACCTATGAAAAGCAATTAGATCTAGGTGGGCAATTATTATCTTCATGTAAGTATTACGTATAAATTAGTATAAAATATAAAATGTTAATATGAAACTCATATAAAGTTAATGTGAAATTATAGAAAAATTCGATCAATTTTCATGAAAATATCTTTGCTTCTCAAAGATCAAATAAATCAGTTTTAAATGCGCCAACCAAGAAATGAACAGGAGGAGAAGAAAATACTCAGTAAGTACAAGCTAGACCAATGAGTTATGCACGTCAATACCCCATAAGATGGGCTAAGTATTTATTGTTCTTTATGTATTCCATGGGGATTGTCATTGTTCTGGTAGACCTGGTAGTCTTCTTAGTAAACGGTTTAATAAACAAGCTTCAACAAACACCTGAAAAGGCTCTCGCTAGAGGAGTGGATGAAGGGACATTAGAGAGAAAGAGGTTAGGAGGTTTCACATTCTACATGGCAGAGCTACATAATGCTGAATACTTCCTTGAATAGTAGGTACCTCTTCATACGATAAGTAGCTTACTGTCGTGGCAGTTCGATTATATAATATGGATATGCTTTCTGAAGGAATTAAATGTTTAAGAATCGGGTCAAAGTTCATTATCATAAGCTCATTATTAGTTTTAATAAAACTAAAATGAAATAAAAACGGAAGTAACCTGCATAGGCATACAAATTAAAAAGCTGACAGTAATTATCCACAGAATGTTTGTATGGTACCTACCTATCATCGATAAAATATTACTTAAAAGTATGTATTTGGTATTAATGCTACGAATAAATTATTCGGAGTATTAATGACACCGAATGCGTAATGTTGCGATCGAGGACTCGTTGGCAGTGACATATTGGCAAGAATTAAGATCTGCTTTTTGTACACTCAGATCAGACTTATTTTAATTTAACTGATAAACGTTTCTCACTGAATAAAAACTAAATATTGCAGGATATATAAAAAAAATTGAATCTGAGTAGGTACCTAAAATTAATAAATAAGCTACCATTTCAAAATTAATGCGTCTACAATATCACGAGTATTATTTATCTGTAAATAAACATCGAAATTAAATTGGGATTTAACTGTACTTACCTACACCACCTTATAGGCCTTCAGACATCTAGGTCACACCGGTCGCAGTATTAAAACAAGTTTTGTTATTTAGTTTTATAATCATCTATAACCTGGGTTAAGTCCAAAGTAAATTTTTTAAGTTACATTAAAATTTTCCTTAATCGTCTTCGTACTTTGTTTGGCATTTCAAACATTGATTGAAATTTAAGTAGGTATTTTTTTTTAAACTACTTACTGGTTCCTGTGACTACGTCCGCGTTGATCTGTATATGCCAAATTTCCACGGATAATTTTCAATTATCAAATATCATTTTCAAGGAGTGTAGTCACTTCCTTGAAAATTATATTGATTTCCTGTCTTCGCATTCTAATTTCCTTATTTACTTATAAGTATACATTATGACAATTAGCACCAAATAAGTGAAACCCTATATATGGCAGAAGTTCGCAACTATTTCATTCAACAACGTTCAGCAACATCGAGTTGAAAAGAAAAATTGTTCTACATTCAATGATAATACAACAATTACTCAAATTTAAATACGAATTCTTTATTTTCGTATAGTAATAATAATAATCTTTTTTTATATATATAATGTAGGTAATGAACTTATATTACAATTAGAATAGTTACAGTGGTTTTTTTACAATAAATATTGATCGTTACATTTCTACTAAAATGTTTAGTTATTAAAGCATTTCAAAAATATTAGACAAGTGCATAAAACA
Source organism: Synanthedon tipuliformis (assembly GCA_947623395.1). Taxonomy (NCBI): domain Eukaryota; kingdom Metazoa; phylum Arthropoda; class Insecta; order Lepidoptera; family Sesiidae; genus Synanthedon; species Synanthedon tipuliformis. The sequence continues at coordinate 8,796,365 of OX392407.1, read as the reverse complement.
GTATATAAAATGTATATAAAGTACGTATTAATTAGGGGAGATGGCGCTTATTGCATACAATTAAACGTAACAAAGGGAAAGTATGGGAATAAAGTATGGGGGAAAACATGTACTGTTTTTCCCCATACTAACTAAAAGTGTCCAACGGGCCTAAGAAGTTTTCACTTCAAAAATATTTTGATACCTACTCATAATTACTGACGAGAGAATAGGTGGACGAAAGAATAACTGTAGGTATTGCAGCTGTTTCATTGAGTATTTGAAGATCTACGTAACGTGACAAATTTCATCAAATTTACCGCAGGTGAATCTAAAAAAGGTTGAACAGTCCTGAAACCCAGCGTCATGGATTAACCTAGTACGGCTTCGTCCCTGTAACCGCCAGCCTCGATCTACTTAGTGGACGAACAACGAGGATCACATGTTTCATATTTTAAAATTATTCAAATTCAAGTTCGTGCAGTGATCACCGTTACATTCTTTTAGTTTCGATAGCTACTAAAAGTTAGCGGTTTTTGAAACATAATAGTTTTCTCGGTGAGTAGCACTTCTCTTTGACATTAACTTGTGCCTATAAAGTAATTAGAAAAAACAACGAGTAAATGGTCAAAAATGACAGAGAAGTTAAATGAATAGTGAGGTCTGGATTTCTGACCGGTTTATCGTATAGTACCTAATCTATTTATCTTGTTTCATCAGATACTAAATATGGTTTTCCCGTGTATACAATTTCACAATTTATCCTCATGTCCAAAATATAATAGACTTTACGTGCTGGTCTAAGATCGGCATCTTAGACTAGCACAAGCACATGAATACACAAAAATTGTGTAAACAATCTATAGGTACAACTGTTGGATGAAAATATATCTGACTGAATAACTTAAGCATCCGTAGACAAAAGATGGATGGCGCATTTAAAAATTTATTTACATGCAATTTTGGCGGCAGTAACCACCCCCATACAGAAGATCACATTGAAATAAAAGCGCGTGTGCTTCTGTGTTTCAGGGAGTGAGTAAGGAAGTAAGGGAGACCCATTCACCCATTATTCTCAATCTTACCATAAAAAAATTCATTTCGGGCCTAAACTACAAAGTATTTTTAAGATGGATTAGTCATAATGTGGATTATAAATATTAGTTGCTAAGTGAAGGTTTAAACATAGTGAGGAAACTTCCGCGTCTCAGAAAACTAAATTATCTTAATACATTTAGAAGTCCAGCCGCGGATAGTTTGCGAAATGCATACCTACTCATTTTGAGGAGAGTGTTATGTCCAGTTGTGGTACCTACTTACTTAAAATCAAGAGCCATCATTAGGTGATGAATGTGATGATGATTTTTTTATAATTCGTTTAATGACTATTTATATTCCTCGATACATTCAGAAGATGAGAGATACTTCTTCATTAAGAGCATTTAAATTTGTCCACTTTATAGGTCCACAAATATAATGTCAGACGAACCAGAATGTCAGTTGCGTAGAAGGCGACTCTCAGGCAATCCAAACTTGCCCATAAATCTCGACGTCAGTTATGGCTATCAAGTCAGTGAGGGTGGCCCAAGTCGTGGGACGCCATCCCCAAGCGGAGTGAAGTTTATACCCAATACTAAAGACCCTCAACCTTCGGCAGCTCTCCTCGAGTTTAGAAAGAAACAGCAATCATTCGACATACAGGTATGAACACGGCAAGCAAACTATTGGTTGCGATTCAGGCTAACCGGATGGCAATTGCAATCCAGATAAAAGTAAAACGTTTCTGGGGGTTAGTATGTTACAACCCTGTATGTAAATTTCTGTAGTGTTATTGTATATTTGATATGCATCATGTACAATTTAAAATTGTAGACACTGTAAAAATATATTAATTTTCTATTTAATAAATTTAATTCACGTTTTTATTTTTTAAGTAAGATAGTCTTCACTATATAAATAATTTAATTGCTAAGAAAATTAGTTGTTTACAACCATAGAGAGTAGACATTGTTTTTCTTTCGATACCTACTAACATTACTCAATGGTTTATAAAAAATATAAACTACAATTCCAATCTATTTTATATCAAACAAGGCCACTATCCGATGAATTTGCCACGGGCCTCAGACATATAGTTAAGCCTATGTTTATATAAGTGTATAAAAGTAATATTAAATGTGTTTAGGTTGAAGAGTGTGAGGAAGAAGAGATAATATTCAGCGATGAAGAAGGTGAGGCGGATGAAGCTTGTGCGGCCGCTGTAGCGATCCAGCGACCTGTTACGCCAACGCCTATACAAGACTATGCAGCAAATGTCACTTATCTTGAAGGTAAGTCATACTTAACTTCAATTGACGGTTAGGAAAATAAATTCCTAACGGACCAACCAGATGGACAGCGTGGTTTGTCGGTTAGGAATAGACGATATTTTCTGTATATTAGGTTGACAGACAAGCTGACGGTCCACTTTATGGTAGCAAATCATGATCATCTCAGCCGCAGGACGTCCAAAAGAATTTTCCAAAAGAGTTTTTTAAAACAAAATTTAATCAATTGTATGTGTTCCAGGACCACAAGCTTCAGATTTCCTAAAAGTGAAAATGATAGACCAAGATTGCGTCACAGACGTTTCAGACGCGGAAACTGATGAAGACGAATAAATTATGTGAACAAATCGATGAAAGTACCTCCTACATGAAATAATAAAACTAATACGTAGCTGCGACAGAAACTGTTATATAAACTTCTAGATGCATCGTCACTAAATAGAAAACATAATTTAATTAAAAATTATAACTATGAACACAAAAATTGGATTATCCAGTAAGCTGCTTACTTACTTAGTAAAGGAATTATTGTTAAGGCATGATTTGAGTTTGCCTAGTACTTAAAACGTACAAACTAGCAGATACAGTAACTAATGCTACAATGTTTCATAAAATGTTGTTATTCTTGAAAAATAAATAGTATCTATCTAATGTTGACCAGTTATATTGTAATCCAGATAAAATGACATAAAAATGCACTAATTCAATTTTGTTCAACCCTGTAGCCGCCAGAGTTGGATTTATCCGACAATTATTTTCGTATCCATTTCGCCAGAGCCGGATATATACGACAAATTTCTCTACTTGTATAATGTTTATTTTTAAAGCATTGAGTTACTTTCCCTTAAAAAAAATTACGAGTCATGCGCTAGGAGCTGAAATTAAAAAAAAATGAAAAAAAAATCTACAAAACCGAGCGGTTAAATGGTTGAATTTTAAAACCATTATTTGACATTGTATTGTTATAGTTATTTATTTGTTTATGTTACAAAATATGTCTTAAGAAAATAAAATATTATACTATATGCATTTTCATTTTTAATTATTTTAGTGTTAAGTTAATCAGAGAAATTCAGAGTTAAAAACTACGAAACTTGAGACTGATAAGAGTAAAAAAAACAGGTATTTAAATAAAACGTATACACTTAAGTATGTACAGTCGGCCTGGTTAACTTTGAAGACTTTTTAATATTTTTATTCTAAATATTGTGTTTATGTGCATACCATGGTTTATTGCATGATTAAACCTCACAATAACTCAACAAGTATATGAAAAAAATAATGTAAATGTTGTAATAATGCATAATAATATAGCATTATTGCCAGCGAAATAATATATCTTTGCAATTATTGCCTTTCGCTTCATGCAGTTCTTAACTATTTTTCAAGTAATAGGATAAATAAAATATGAAACTTTTGTTTAGTTAAATTGATTTTTTAAAGTAACGCCAAAAAGCACAGCAAATACCAATTTTTTCTCAAAGCGACTCATTCCCACTTTGTTTAAATGAAATACAGTCATTTATTTATATATTATTTAATATCATGAAATTCAAGACAGATTAGATGCATAACATAAAATTAAAGCAAATATAAGAAAAACAAAGAATGCAAAATTATACAAAACATTTCATCTCGCTACTAAATTAAGATATAATTTTCTAAAGTAAAAATTTTTGGTTCTATAGACGTTTACAATAAAAATTTACACAAATCCATTTCATTTTACGAATACGTACAATTTTGATTTTAACTCTTCAGTCTTAAGACTTCATTCATAATTCATATCCTATAACTTCTAAATTATAATATTATACTGTACTTTTATAAACACGAACTCTCACTACAAAAAAGGCTATAATATTCTAGCCATTTTAGTCTAATTTAATTATTTTTTATACTAATTTTATTATAGGAAAATGTCTATGCACAGAAAAATCAAACTCGGGCGGTACGGTCGAATCTCTCTTGTGACCTCCAGCTAACAATTTTAATACTACGAAATTCGTTTTGACCACTTTCAGAAGATCTTGTACCTGCAACGACAGAATTAAATATATATATTTGTCACTGTCAAAAGTCAAACCTTAGAAAACTGTCAAAGATAATTAATGATAATTAAGTCAATGGAATACCTCTTGATCTGGCGTTGTGATAGTCTCCAATAGTGAACGAGCTTGTTGGAAATGTTTGCAACCAGCTAAATAAAGTATAACTGGATTTTCGTATCTGAAACAAAACGGTTAGTAAATTTACGAGGTATTTCATAAAGTTACGCACGCGAAGTCGCGTGCACCGGCTAGTGTGTAATGAAGAAGAATTACTCACTGTAGTGGCTGCGTCATCTCGCAGAACTCGTGGTAGTGCACTTGGGGCGGCGTCAAGACGGACAGAGGCGCGAACCGGTGCTTGTATCGGACCGCTTCGTTGTCGAACTCGGACTCGGGCTGCTTCAACTTGCCTTGCAACTTGAACGCGACCAAAGCCTGTGTAGCAATTTAATCATTGTGAAACCTCTAATAAATTAAAAGAACCACATATGAGAACAGTGAATGAATAAATAAATAAATAAATATCTTCACACATTCCAGACAGCACCATCTAGTTCCACAGTAAGCAACTAATGCTTGTATTATGGAATTTGTTTTTTTTTGTATTATCTTACTGTTACTCTTCTTAATAAATGTGAAAGTTTGCGAGGGAGGAGGTATGGATGTTTTTTACTCTTTCATGCAAAATCTGCTCAACTGATTTGGATGAAATTTGGCACACATATAGTTTGTTTAGGGAATAGTTAGTATCCTCCACAAATTTACCTTATAGTACCCGCCACACATGTTTTGCATGACTTGGCACATGAGAGCTTCGCAGGCATTGGGCCGACTGCGCTTCTTCTGCTTGCGGCGCGAGTCGCGGCGCAGGGAGGCGCCACTGAGCCCCTCCGCGCGACCCAACGCCGACACCAGCCATCCGTACAGGAACTCGTACAGGTACCTGCACAAGCACATTGTGTGGACTTGGCACATTGTCTTTACTGTCATAGACTTCGTATGAATAAATATATATTAGCTACTTCCAAAGCAATCCCCATATCTAACTGTCAATAGTTAGTTACTAGTCTGACGGTTCGCTCAATGATAGGTAGGTGGCAACCCTTTCTCACTCACGGACACACAAACAGCACACATGCTGTTTTTCATGATGGTCTTCTGTAAGGTAAAGTGTTGCTGGTGGTGGTTGCTGCGGCCAGATGGGTCGCTCAAATGACTGGCCACTACTTTTCAAAAAGTTCATTTTCAAATTCGTTACCGGGATTCGAACCCGGAAGCCATGAGACAGAACTTTTAGATTTTTAATAAAATTGTCATTATTAAAATTTAAGGGTCAACTCCACGCGCGAGTGTTATCGCTACGAGTCGCCCTGCTATTGATGGGTATAATCTTCCAACAATAGCAGTTCTGCGGAGTTTTCTCAATAGATTTTGCATCGCATTTACTGGTACGGCGAGACTATCGCCGCGATTCCTTCGCTCGTGGAGTTGGCGCCTATGATATAAGGCACATCGATACTCACCAAAAAATGTAGTGGTACTCGTGCACGCTGTACAACTCTAGTTCGAGTCCGGAAAGCAGGTAGGCGATCATGACTCTCAGCACGTGGTAGAGCAACCAAGTGCCGAAGCAGGCTCGAGGAGGAGTGCCCACAGCGCCGCTCACCACTGCGTCCACGTTCTCCGCCTGTACACAACCATTCATATATTTCATATAATATTCCCTATTGTTCAACGCCAGCATTAGCAGTAACTTTCCATACTTGGCTTCGATGGCGCTAAGCAGACAAATCATCTTTTATCTCCTTATTGCGGCAACAGGGAACTCGCAACTAGCTGTACAATAAGTAAGAAACTGCGCAGACATAGCAACTCTAGTTGCGAGTGTGAATGATTAACATCAGTTTTCATTTTTGCTGTACTCGATGACACAATCGGTTTCAAATTGACACGCAACTTATTAAAAGTAACTATACCTCTTCTTGCAGTGCGGCGAACTCGTCCAATAGTAGTGCGAATTTGTCCCTCTGACGAGCGCGGTTGTGTCCGCACACCTGCAGCAGTACAGCGAAAGGGCGGATGCAACGAGCCAAAAAGTTTCCCACAAACTCGCGCGCCTGAAATCATCAAAGTAACTTTACGCAAGTACTTAACAAAGTAGCAAAAGACTTCTAATTATAATGTTGTTTGGTGTTTAGAGCTTATTCAGAGGAGGAGAATACGCACGTATGAACTCGCGCGCAAGTGAGATACACGACGTACAATTATCGCGTTCACATGATACAGGCGAGAGAAATCCTTCGCACGTGATACGCCATGTCATTCGCCGGAAGCTCGACTCGCGCGTTGCTCGCGCGCACGCGAGCGAGTCGAGATACTCTGAGCGTTCAGTAATTCCTTGTTGCGTTCAGTAATCGCGCGAACGCAAGGGCCCAGATTACATTTAAATACTTTTTTTTATAGAAGCCGACCCATGTCACTCGCGCGCGTTATTCGCGTTTTATGAACGTAATCAAGAATAGTCTCGCGCGTATACTCTCGCGAGTCGCGCGTAATTCGCCTCATCTGAAGAAGTATTGAAATACAGTTTGGCCGGTCTCGGTGACAGTACCTGTGGCGTGGTGGCGAGCGTCTTGGGCGCAAGTGCGGGCGGGTTGACGAAGGAACGCACAGACTCGCGCAGGATCTCTAGGAAGGCGTATTGCGGCCGAGCGATGGAGGCCAAGTTCTGCGCGTTCTGGGCCATCGACGCAGTCGTCGCCGGAGACGGGTTCAGGTACAGCAGTTGCAGCGCTGAGCGCGACAGGATGCACGCGCGCTGTCTGCTAAACTCCATGAAGAAGTCCTGACCAAAAATACTCTTAAATCACCTGTTCGACTTAGAACCTTTTCACGAACTCATTGGATGTGATATTAAAAAAATATTTAAGTATATTTATGTAATATCCTAATTAAATAAATGTCCTATACACATGATCACTCGGTGAAAATACTGATTATGAGGGAAAAAAATAAAAATCTTTGAAAACAAAGTTCTACCAACAATCCACAGGGATGTAGCAAATTAGCTCGTCACTTTCACAAGCAGTGTGACGTAATATAGGCAGATACAGAGACTACGAAGGCAATAATAGTTACCAGTGCATCGTGGAAGTTGGTGCAGGAAGTGATCTTCCACGCGTGCCTCAGCCGCGTCACGACCTCGTCGCAATAGTGCAGCGCCTCGACGCGTGGCTTGATTCGAGTGTATCGCGGGAACGTAGGTGGGAGTAGTCGTTGGTTTATCATCGGCTCAAAACCCATCGGATTGGGGGCGTCCGCTTTGAATAAACAAATAACATAATTATTTTAAGATGAACCTAAAAAAATCGCATTGACATTGACTTGAAATAATTGCTTTGCACTAAATACCACTTTAAAAGAAGATTCTCAGTGAGAGCAAAGATGACGTGGGCTGATTGAAAAATAAAAAATATAACACCTGACATCCTTTGTATGTAAAGTATATTATTATTTATAGGTTTCAAGTGCTACTAAAATTGCTCTTGGCATTTTCCAGATGACAACCATTACATGTCAATACCATAACCATAGTGTCTCTGATAAACTAATCTTAATTAATGCTAAGAGGAATGTTGACCATTCATTCGTGTAATCAAAAATGATTCAAATAACTATAGAGTGTTTTTATAAATTCAGAGATATCAGAACTGATTAGGTATTTCAAACCATTAGGATTAGGATTGATTAGGTATTGATTAGGTACTGAAACTTACAATTTTCAACAGGTTGTGTTCCTTGACCTGACGTTTTTATGATGACTTTCATAGTTTCGGAGCATCCGTTGAGAAGGGCTACGCAGTCAGCTCCCAACTTAGCATCTCTCCTGGTGATCAGTAAAAGTGCTTGATAGAACATCCGTGTAAATCTTATCCTTGCTGCTAATGCTGGCCAGAGATTGCCTGCCTGGAATTTAATATGAGACTTTTAAAATAATGGTGTTTTTTTTTTTTATAAGAGATGGGTTAGCTCTTGGGCAACAACCAGCCATGTGGCATGGATGAAGCTTAAGATGGAGCGAGCTCACCCAGAAGATGCCTATTCACTCGAACCTTGAAAAGATTAGGGTGATAATATGTACTCGGAAATACAGATGCCGGCAGGGAGTTCCAAACCCTGGCAGTGCGCATTATAAAGGATGTTTCAAAGCGCTTGTTGAGAAACTAACTAGACGTACTAAATCTGACTAAACTCATATTATATTTCACACTGATATAATGTATAATACATTATATCAGTGTGAAAGGAGCTAGTTAGTCAGTCAAGTAAAGTCCGCAATTTTTCTTTGAGTTTTCTAAAACAGACCCGTCAAGCCCAAAAAAGTCAACTATAGCAGTGAAATTTTCGATGTGGAGTTTTGATAGATAACATGAAAACAAATCTAACCTCATCTTGATCTGGATTCTTCGCTTTTTTGTTAAGCTCCTCCTCTTGTTCCCTCAACATTGCAATACATTTTTGTTCAGTGACATCCAAACTTGCGTCATATGTATTACCTGTTTGCGGGTTCGAACCAAGATGATAACCATAGCCCATCGGTTGAAAATCTTCTTCTTCAAAAACTTGAGCCCTGAAATATTACAATTGTAACAACATCAAATATTTTGTACTTTCATCCCCATACGAAATCAAATTTCACATCTAATTTTTGATAAGACAGCGTCTAAACAATTACCTGACGTAATTATTATGATGTCACCAAAATATAGCGATCTGTATTGACATTATTAAATTTATATAAAACCACTGCACTTACCTGTTTATACAGTCTTTTATACAATCCAGCAATTTGTACACAGTTATACAGAAAGCCTTCAAAGTTTTATTCACAATAGAGTGGGGCTGATGTAAATATAAGTTTGTGAACACAGTCTGCGCAAGTGAATGTCCTTCGAGCCAAGACACTATACAGGCAAATGTAGCATCAATGATACCTATGATCTCAGAGGGGTCTAGGTCATCAATTTTTAATTTTCCAGCCTGAAAATGAATATATGATTCATACATACAATGTTAGTATTATGTAATATGTAACAAGTATTTTTGAGAATAACTTTTTTAGTTATCTAGGTCCACCCTTAGTCCCTTACCAAATTATCAGTATATTTATATAGTTTTGAATATGTAATATTCATCTACACTAAGTTTATTCATTATATTTATACAAAAAATTACCTCAATTGCCTGCTGGAAATTTAGAGGTTTGGGACTCCCACGATTACATAGCATCCCGGCATCCATTTTAGGATCCATCATTTCAATAGCTGACATTGCTTCAAATAAACCAAATAGGTGACCATCATGCAGCAATTCACCCAGTTGCAAGTCTGTTGGAATTAATACCTTTTCTTAATTATAAATAACATCCCATAAAAAATTGTATTTAGTAAATAATTAGCAATATATTTAATTGCAATACAGACATTGCACAGTGAAAACTGATTCTGTATAATAATAATCATATTATAACATCTATGTTTTAAATTGTGAATGATTTGATGAGGCCCTTGGTCAAGTTGCTTGCTTTATCGCTCTGGGTCAGGGGTCCCAGGTTCGATTCCTGGGAGAGCCACTGAAAACTTTTTACTTTGTCCTGGTCTTTTTCAACTGTCGTATAATACAGAACCACCAGAACTACTCCGTCAGAACAATCACATCACAGAAGACCACCGTAAAAAACAGTATGTGTGCTTTTGCATTCAAGAGGCTGAGTAAGAGATGCCAGAGCCCATTTCCTTCCGAATCCCTTATCCTTAATCCTCCTATGGCAGGTGATGGTAGTCCTGTAAGCCTATCTGATGACCTTAATATAAAAAAAATGATTAATATTATTATGACATTATATGGAAAAGGAATAAGATTTACTATTTATTTACCTTGTATATTCTTGAAAAATTCTGATGTTATGTCCACCCAATTGTAATTAACTTCCGGTGAAGCTCTCATCGAATCCATCCTCCTATTTAGACATTAGTCATGTTTATAGAAATGTAAATGGAAAAATTCATTATTACCCTCTTAGACCATGCTTTAGACCAAATAAAAACTAATAATTTTTAGACAAGTAAAGCCGGTTTTATGAACATGTAGGCAGGCGTTCCCATATTAATTCACTTTTATTGAAAATATTGGTCTCAAAGTTAACTTTCGCGTGAAATGTGATTCTATCCTGCTTTTAATTTTTAAGGACTGATTTTTACAACCTTTCACTATGCAATTGGGCATGTTCACTAGTAAATAAAGTAAATATTTTAATAAGATGAGATGTAGTTTGACTGTATTTTTGCACGTGTAACCGTGTGTGTATACGGCTAGGCGTCGTTTTACCGGCTTCACTCTGCCGTCTTTATTTAATTCTTAAGTTCTTATTTTATCTTATTACCAAAAAATTAATTGTAGCTATACCAACAAATACTATATAATTTTGACATGCAAAATACTAAATACTATACTATACTATATATGATTTAAAGTTGGACATAAAACACAATTTGCAACATAAATGCTTACACTACAAATTTACTTAACCTATAAGACATGCACTAAAACTAATGTGTCCGTACTTACGTTTAAAGCAAGTATCTATTTTATTTTTACAAAATGCTGAAGAATATAATAAAATACGTGTTAATGTTTTTCCATGCAAACTTTTACTAACCCATCACCCTCAGAATCATCATTAAAATTCTTCATATTGAGAATTTATTTACCACTATGCCACGAAATGTCTTCGATGAAATTTCTAGATGTTCATAAATGAGTTAACATGTACCAAATTAATTAAGAATAAAGTTCTTATAGCATTTTAAGATTTTAAGAAGATTTAAGATAAATATAATAAAAAATTGTTTACTTCGAATTATGGAAGAGCAAAGACAAGACAATTTAATTTCATTTATATGACATTGACAGTATTGACACATTGACACTTGACAGGCTGACAGCTAGGGTTGATGATAACATAGACATAGTATATGATAATGTCCAATGTCGATACCGACCGAGTATATATATCGATACTTTCGTTCTCATTACTCGATTCTGAGCACTTACAGCACGATACTTTCATCTCATGGAAGTCGAAATTTTGACCGTAGAATCTCAATGTAGTATACTAACTGGATCTCAAATATGGATGATATGGACATTCAATATTATTATAATGTTCTGTTCTTACAAGTGGCAACTCTAATTTATTCGAAATGGCGTCCACAGACTACTTAGAGATACACTAACGGTTACAGTGTATATATTTAGCACCATAAGGGCCTCTTTCACCATCTGTCAAGTAGGCTACTAACCGTCATTTAAAGTCACCTTGTAACGAAGCGTTACATAATTTAAATAAAATAATAGGGTAATTCACAAACGGAACGCATTAGGTGCAACTGCACCGGTGATCGGCGGTACCTACATTGCAATATTTGCAATGTACGGGCGGTGGTCGAGAAATAATTTTATTTTTTGCGAGTCAGTCGGCGAATAAGCCGAGAGTTGGACAGTCCGCGCCACTCAGCGCTCCTAGTTGAGTGGTGCGGTCTAATTAACTTTATTTAAATATTATATAGATATGTATTTGAATCTCCCGCGTTAGGGTAAGTCTTGAATAGCACACAATTTTATTACATTATAATCATATTTTAAAATAGCTTGTTTTCATTATAGCTTCATCGTACATTTTATTTTTTATTTTTATTTTTTACCTACTTAATAATAATTATTTTTTTCATTTCAAATTATATTTTTATTTTTACATTTTTTTACTTGATTATTTTAAATCTTTATTGCTGTTTGTAAACTCCGTTCTGGTTATGCACCACTCCGGCAATGCTGCTGCTAAGCAGGTATTTTCATCCTGTTGCCGTCGTGGATCATCTAGATCGGAGGGTAGATGTACCAGAGCATGATGCCGTCGTACTGTCGATTCCAGGAGCATTCTACAGGCCAAGTATTCTACGGGCCAAGCATTCTTCGGGCCGAGCATTCTCCGGGCCGAGCATCCTTCGGGCCAAACATCTTCCGGGCCGAACAACATCGTCTGGGCAGAATGACTGCCAAGCCGGTAACCGGCATTTAACTGACGGCTTCGGGTCGCATTAGATTCGTTGCCGTCCCTATGCACCATCGCCATTCATCGGCCGGCTTCGGGTCGCACTAGATCCGTTGCCGGTCCTACTCGCTTCACCATCGTTGCCACGCGCTTCGGCAGGACGCACACCACCGCACTCATCGCGCCGCATCTACCACCTTCGTCGGCTGGATCACACAGGGGAGTGCCTGTCCTGCGTTGAGAAGACAGATAGGCCGACCACCCACGACCTACACAATTTGTGTTGCCTACTCTTGAGCGATTTAAAATATATTTTAATATTCAGATCACGCTGTTTCATTTTCTGTAGGCTTCACTGGCGCCCAACATTTTATTAATTAATAGTACCATCTAACTCTAGTCAGTGTCGCCGTAGGGAAAACCCCAAAAGCGCGACAACCTGTCACCAGGAATAATTTAGCCTTTGTTTGTACGGTAAAAGTCCCAAACATTTAAAAGAAAATGATAAAAAAAATCGCCTATCGAAGGATGCACTAAACCGAGTGCATAATTTACCTAATAAAATATAAAATTATTTCTAAATATAACTAATCAACACTTTACTAGTAGTTGGTGAAAGAGGCCCTTAGTTTAATAAAAACAAGATAATATGATCAATTACAGTAAAAATTTTCATTGTCTTTAAATAATAAAATTTTGTTTATATTTTTTCGCAAAAAACAACTTCAGACGGTTTTATATCGTAGTTAAAGCGATATAATTATTACGTCGGTCCTTTACTCATATATTTTCTTTTTCAACGCGAACGAAGTCGCGGGCACATTCGTCATTATTATGTATTTTATCAATTATAATAAAAATAATGAAAAAATTAAACAAAAATTAATATTTTCTAAATATATTTAATTGAATTCAAAAACCGTTTTTGATTTGTCGTTGAGCTCTCTGTTACTGGGTCGTAAATATCGTAGTCAGCTTGTTCTGGCTCTTGAGTAGATGAATCAGCTGATCCGGTGGACTCACTGTCGGGCTTAGATAGGCTAACTCCATTGAATCCCATGTTCATACAATCAAAATGAAGGACCTGAAACCCCATAATTAGTTTAATTATAATGTGCATTGTGACAAGAATAATTCTATTATATATAGTCAAGTAACCAATAAAAATCTGAGATCTGCCTTTATGATTTGTCTTTATGAAATAGTATAATATAAAATCGTGTTACCAGAACAGGAGCCTTGTCAACTCTTGTGTCCATATCCATGCAAACGTGTAATCCTTGGTTAACTACTTTGATATCAAAAAGTCTAATGCACATGTCAACCAAGCCCGGTGGTAGATAAGGTACCGGAATCGGCAAGCAGAATGGTGGTGCATTTATTGCTATAAAAGAAATATTATAACTATAGTCGGCAAAAAAAATACGAAACTATATCCAAATTAGGGAGGTACCAAGTACTTTGGGATTATCCTGTCGATAATTTAGTAGGTACTATTTTTATTTTTAATATAAAGTAAATACAAATTATAAATTAAATTTATACAAATTAGAGTTGGGTTAGGTTAAGTTAGAACCTACGTCGCCCCCTAGGTGGGTCATGACCGTGCAGTCATGACTTACCCTCGGCAGTCCGGGCGGTCGCAGAAGCCGTGGGCCTAGCACCTGCTTGACCAATCGGATTGTCGACGGGGAACTAAGAAGACCCACACCGCGTGAACTCCGAGCGGGCTCCGTTCATTTGGGCCCGGAGCAATTTGACGGAGGCTCCGGGCTGTCTGTGGGAGCTTCGCCGTGGGGTGCCGTCCCTTACCGGCGCTGACCGATAAGTGACGGCACCCTCGGTCCTGCCTCGGACCGTGGTATAGGCCAAGGTTCTGCGCGCGAGGACCGGCGTGGGACGCAGCAGGCGGATTTTTATAGGTGGAAGCGGCCTCTGACTCTGCGGTAGGTTGTACCGCAGAGAAGAGGTATAAAGGCTTCAGAGGTGGGGGCTTCAAAAAAAAGGTTCTGGGAACGATATTTTTCATTATGATAGCGCCAAACTATTTGAGCATTTTCGCTTGAATTATCGATTCGCTAATATTCGCTATTTCCAAAGTACTAATTCCAAAGTACCCTAAATTACAACTGTTTGTATCAATTTATCTATCTGATAACATAGAAGATTTAATTAAAAAGATTTACCAGAAAAAGTGTTCCTGTAGACAGTGTTATTGTTCATTTGAACGTCCACATCGAGAGTAACATTCTTCGGGTCGTATATCATTTTTACGCAGGCTGTAAGAAGAAATAGTTATTAAAGTTTTGATGATATTATGCTATACATCAAAATATGCTAGCTTTTGTTCGCAACTTCATCTGTATCTTTATGAATGTGTGTTGGCGTTCAAGTATTACGTAACGGTATTTATGAAGATTTTTGCATTTACTTATAGCTACTTAGTAGTTAGATTAACTCTATAATTTTGATCTATTGTCCATAGCTCCTCAATCAACCTGTAATTTATTATTTCCTGTCTTTCTAATTTCCCTAGTACTTACTTCTCCTATCAAATTTAAACGCCTGTATCCGAATACCGGTGCAGCATACGCATTCGAAACCAGCACAAGAACAAGGACCTCCAACAAATGGAAGTCTAAGGCGCCATCCAGGCTTATACCATGGACGAGGCATCATCGTAGTAATGGTCTGAAAAACAAGTGAAGGTGAGAAATGAGTGAAGATGTAGCGAGTAATTGATAAAGCCGGTATTGGATAAAGCGAACAGTCGGCACAGGGAAGGGTGTTAAAACCAAAATATAAGCTGGTAGGAGGACCTTTGAGACCCACGAGGCAGCTTAAAATTTCTTAATGGTGTAGACACAACTAGTACTTAGTACCCAGCAGGATACTAATGCGTGATAGATATACTTATGTAGCTGCAGCATCAAACTGTATCCCCCAATTTTGTAATCATTATTTTTCTGAATTGCTTCCAACTAAGTATAGAAGCAAATTCAAAGATGTATTCATGTAAAAATATGTAAAATATCATCTTATATATATACTTAAATAAATGTAGGTAAATAAAACTTTGTTTATTTGAAATTCCTACAACTAAGTAAGTAATCGGTGAAAAGAATAAAAGCGAAAGTACGGAAGCACGTTATTACCTTATTAGTTTCTATGTCGTAGTAAACAGAGAAGTCCGTTACATCCATAACATTATCCGATTTGTCGGCTGTAGTTACCGACGATTTTTTCCTGTAAGTTGCTGAAAATAAAACGTTTTTTGGAACTCAGTTAAAACCTTTTGAGGAGTCGAAGTAACTTTGTGAATATTCATAAACTCTTACCTGTCGTTAAGGCTACATAACACAAGAGAAACACGGTCGCCACTGTTTTAAATTTCATTTTACCAAAACTGTTTGTTTAACCTACTTAGTTCGCTTATTGTCTTCTCTAGGGATACCATTCAAACGAAAGCACGTCAGTAACTGTGACTGCTTTAACTGTATAGGATTGATTTTACGGCATTTGTATGCGAGATATGTTATACGCGACTGACATGCGGGACTTTCGAAGAGAAACTCCTTCACATCGATTCAGGCGATCCACAACTGATTACGATTCTTCGCCTTATTTCACGCAAGGGCACTTAATTTTTAACAACGTGTAATTATTACATACATAGAGAAAGAAAAACTTTTTACGAAAATAAACTTTATTTCTTTGCGATAAGTATTTCATTTATAATAATAAATTACTACATAAATAATTACGTACTAATAAATACATGCTTCTTAAATAGTAAAAGTATCAAACATTAGTAAGTACATTTAAAATTACACAAAGACGACGTTTCAGTAACTAAAGTGACAACACAATAATAAATATTTGTCTTTAACCTAGTCAATCTTGCATCTCTCTCTTTTTCTCTCAATCATAATTTTCATTTGCGGTCGTCAAACACGTCGAATAATGAACGGACTAAATTTTCGTCGTAATCTTCGATATCATCATCTCCTTCTTCGATAACTGCATCTACACCTCCTTGAGGATTTGGAATAGGAAGGCCTCCTGCTTCATCCGGTTTTACCATAGCCATTCCATTAGCACCCATTCTAAAATTCATGCCATTCTATTATTACATATTTCAAATAAAACATCCAATAAAGTGGGTTATTAATATAAAAAAGCAGGCAACCATATTCGTTTTCTTATAATGCTAGTTGCAAATACACGTGTTGCCTGACAAAGTGTATGCAAAACTTCACCATGATCGGTTGAGTAAGTAATTGGCTTATTAAACGTAGAACCCACTTTTGCATTTATTAATTAGGATTAGAAATATGTATTTGTAGGTGCGAGACTTTCGAGGAAGGTTTTAGTAAGTATATAATTTACAAAGGTACGCGGGCAAAGTCACGGGCAGCAGCTAGTACAATATTATAGTTGTAGATTAGAATCTTCGGCAATCTTGTTATTTTTGATATAATTTGTGACACGAAAAAAGATTTTTAGCGTTAGCGGCAGATGCTAAGAAACAAATTTTCCCCTAACATGTTCAACTTTTTCTAACCAATTTCAATTCGTTAATAATATTTTAAAATTTGTGTTCCTTTCAATTGGCATACGAGATTACTTCCACCTTTTCCCTGCAAGCTCAACATCCGTGTCCATAATTAAAAGCCAATATTTATATAAGTACACTTACCTCAAACAATCAAATGCTATGTTAAACAGTTCCGCAGAACGCCACATCCCAGTCATTGCCAAGCAAAAGTGAAAGTTTCTTCCCGGAAAAAACACATTGTAGAATCTGGCGCACACCTTTAAATTGGGGAGCCTCGGCGGGCTTATGCATATTGGCCTCGGATTCTTTCCTAAAAAGTAAATAAAATCGTTATATGTTTATGTTAAGCCACATCCATTGAACATGAATAATTATTAAGATCATTAATTATATTATTTTCACATAAATTTTATACATAAACATAGTTAATATTATTGTACTTAAGTAATATGTAAATTTTAATAAAAACTAGTTTTGATTGAACGTAAGGTAAATTGTTTATTTCATTTTTATAATAATTTCGAAAAACTTAAAATATTTTGATGTAAGTACCTGACAAGGAATTTTCATAAAGGATCCTGTCGTTCATGGACATAGCGACGTCAAAAGCGAAATCACCTGGGTGATACGTGACCTTCATACAAGCCTTCTGATTGAACAAATCCAAGACATAACCAGTACAACATTTGCAAATACCCAAATTACAAGAACAAGGTCTTGATGAAGACGTCGAAGTTGAGTTTTCTAATGATACCCCTTGGTTCTGTCTCGCGAGATACGCCACAGCTGATAATTTTCTTAAATTCAATCTGTCAAATAGTAATAATGGAGTGTCTGGAACTTCAACATCCTCCAAGTAGTTGTAAACAGAATCATCATTCGCGGTATTTTTTAAATTGACTAAAACAAATAAAATAACATATAAAAATATCGTCTAGTCTCAGTATGAGGAATTTAAAATGCAATATTAAGTAATGATTTATAAAAAGTTGTATTTTTTGATAAATCGTTAATAAAAATTGCGAATTAGGTACTCACGGTTATCACTTCCTTGAATATCAATAACCTTTGTCACTAATGATAAATAAACAAGAAACAACTTCATTGTGTTAAAAAGCTCTAGCGACACGAAGCTGCGCCGTCGCATGTGTGAATAATGCAGGCGTTCCAATTTGCTTGAACAGATTTCAACCGGTCTAACAGCGAACGTCATGATAATTTTATATTATGTACTTTCACGGACATTATACCTTTATGACTTTGAGTTCAATTTACGGTAATCACAAATTATTATTTTTAAAATGACAATTAAAAAGAAAAATAACATTAATCATAATATAATTTAATTTCACTAAGTAATTACATAAATAATTTTTGCTAAATATAACATTTACTAGAGTTTTCTACCATCGAAAAAACCTCCTACAACATCTCCTATAGCATCCAACGGTCCGTCGTCATCGTCGTCATCAGAACCACCCCCAAAGAGTCCATCACCATCACTATCACCAAAAATTGCACCAGCCGCGTCATCAAGGAAGCCCCCGCTGTCATCGTCATCATCATTGTTATTTCCAAACAAATTAACTGTGGGCGGCCCCGAAGATATTGGTTTAGGCTTCAGACCGGTTTGTATACCGGATGACCCAAGACTGCAACCGAAAGTTTAAAAATTTCATCATCATCATCATCTTAGCCGCAGGACGTCCACTGCTGGACATAGGCCTCCCTCATAACTTTCCAATGGGACCGGTCAGAAGCAGCCTGGATCCACCGCTGACCCGCAGCCTTTATTAGGTCGTCTGTCTACCTTGTGGGTGGACGTCCTACGCTGCGCTTGCTGGTCCGTGGCTCCACTCGAGAACCTTCCGGCCCAAGCGGCCGTCGGCTCTCCGTACTATATGCCCTGCCCACTGCCACTTCAACTTACTGATCCGCCTGCTTATGTCGGTAACTTTCGTACGTCTGCGGATCTCCTCAATTCTGATTCGATCTCGCAGTGTAACCCCGAGCATTAAAAAATTAAAAAATTACTAGAACATAATTCACACATTGATCTGACTAATTTTAATAAACTTATCTTACCCGAAACATCTAAAAGAAGCAGAGTAAACAGGAAAATCAGCTATATCCGCATTTATATCTAAACATGCAAACGCATTTCTGTTTTGGACACGAATATTTGATAGTTCTGCACATATCTCGACGAACGGTGCTCTTCTGGGGTTAAAACAAATTGGTGGTGGATCTCTAGCTAAAATACAAATATAATTTGTAATATAATCAACTATTTGTTAAAGATTACTATTAAAATAAAATCTGAAGCTACTACCTGAAACTCTACGTCTTATTACTGTATTGTCGTTGACACTCATTCTTACATCAAAAACAAAATCTTCAGGTACAAAAGATATATTGCCACATGCTTTCATTTTAATCCTATCCAATATACTTCCAGTACAACAACCACATTGTCCATTTATACAAGAGCAGGGGAATCTTATTACTTGGCCTTGCACATGTTGACCTGATGTCGATGTACCACTGGCACCTTCATTCAATGTTGGCGTTTGACTCACATTATCAACAACTCCATCACTTAATACATTTTGTTCGTCACTAATAGTTGTAGCTTCAACATCAGCGTATGATTCTGTCACATCATCTTCTAACTCATCATCATCAACATTATTATCTTCTTCTGAGACGTGAATAGGTACAACTATAGTAGCTGTTGATCGTAACACTGGAGTGGGTTTCAAAGCTTTCTTCCAAACATCAAATGGAACCGTAAAGTTGATTACGTCATATGGTCTATCTATCGTAGTAATCAGTTCACCTATAGAAAATTCGTTATGAAAAATGTGTATAAAATTTTCCTTGTTTATTATGGTTTTTTTTTTCTTATTTACACTCACCATATCCTGCGCTTTGAGTAACGAAACAATATAAGCCTATTGTTGTTAATAAGAGACTTGAAGCCATTCCAAAAATTACAAAAGAATTAATTGTTCTGAACTGGTGTGTCTGACTTTCTAGCTTAAATTGTTAGTGAAAAGAGGTGCCTTCAAGTATTTAACGGCTGTCCACTAACATGAGTACCTATATTGATTTTAACTATACGGTCAATGGACATCAGAAACAAGTTTTAAATATTAATGTCATTGCAAGAGAAAGTCGAAAATATTTCATTTTCTTTGAATATTGTTTTGCAATTTAGGTATGCAAATTTATACGAATTTATTTACTTTCTATGCATTTAATTATCCTAATTCTCTTTCTAAGGCTTCGAAAAGGTAGACGTAGAATTCTCTTTTTATTCAAAAATTTAAAATCAGTTTAAGTATATAAAATAAGGAATGCATTTTTGTAATATTTAAAATAATTTCAATCAAATTTTAACCTTAAAAGTTTAGATACTAATAAGAAAGAGTGTTTAAAAATATTATTGCCTTTTCCTTTATTTGGCTCATAGATCAGCAAGCATCGCAAATTTTTTATTCAACGATGAGCAATTTTTTTATTATTTCCTAAAATTGTTTTAAAAACCCCTAACGTTGTTTAATTTAATAAATTTAAGTAGGTAGGTATATTATTATATACGATTTCATAATGCTCTAACAAAATACTTATCAAAAAGTGAATGATACTGGAATATTTTAGAATCCATAATTTTATGATTGTACTATATCTGAAAATAAATTAAATATGCTTACCCTATTTCATATGATATATTTTGGAGAGAATATCGGTTTTTATTATTAGGTATGTAAATTGAATAGTTTTTAAATTACATAATTCTTAATTTAATTTCTGTTGAAAATTTTATATAATCACTAGTAGAGATCATTTACATAGTACTAGCTGTATCCTGCGGTTTCACCAGCCGCTAAATTTAAAAAAGTTAATCCTAATCTCTAATCCAATAAGATTTTTTAATGCTATTTGTGGTGCTCCATAAGCATTTATTTAGTGGGTTTGGAGGTATAAATAAATTGGAACCATTTTATCTATACAAAAAGTTTAATGGTAAAATTACAGTTTTTAAAATAATAAACAGTCAGTATCAGTCGAAATAAATAAGTACTTGCACAACCTTACTATTTACAAAAGAGAATAAATAATGAAAATAAATAATTCTTACTCTACATCAATTTACTATTTTTGTGTCATACACCAGACCAGTCTCCACGCATCATTTTATTTTGTCTACTTCTATTTTTTCTATTCTTATTTTTGTTATTTTTTTCTGATAATCCTAAAGTTTCTCCTAAAGCCTTAAGGCCAAGTATGTCGTCATAGTCATTATTAGTTTTATCGTCTTTTATTTTATTCTGTTTCTTATTTCGGATATTTCCCTTGTTTTTCCCGAATAAACCTAATTGGTCGCCTACAGCTGCGCCCATTTCGGTTAAATCAAGGACATCTAAATCTTCATAGTCAAAGTTGTTATTTTTACGCTTCTTTTTTGGTAAGCTAAGACCTTCATAGAAGTCATTCGTTACAATGTCTTTATGCTGGCCGTGAAAATGTTGAGATCTGCTTTCGTCTTTTTCGTTTTCTTCAGATTTAGAATCAAGACTTTGCACGATTTGAACAATATCATCATTATTTGCTTCTTCAGAAGACGTTGAATATTTAATCGTTGTAGGGATTTTAGGTGTCATAGTTTCAATTTTTTCATAGTTAATTTCGTCTTGAGCCATAGTCATACCAGAATCTTTTGTACCTGGCGGTAATATAGGAGTTACGGGCATGGCTGATAACTGTCCAGTAATATGTGCTAATGACATTTCCAGAGGATCATCAAAAGCAGTAACAGGTTTGGGAGTAGTTGTGGCAACGCTAAGCGGAGGTTTCTGAGTAACAATCACAATAGGCTCTAATGATTGATCATTTTCTATAATTACAATTTGTTCCGTTGTAGACTTAAAACCTGAAATTGTCGACTTCACTGAAGAAGCATCAGTGGTTGTTGTTTGAGTTGTAGATATTGTTGTTGATGGTGTTTCCGTAACCACTGTTGTGACAGGTGTTGTAGGACGAGTTCCAGGTCTAGAGGGACGTGGCCTATTTGGTCGCTTGAGTGGCCTTCGAGTTGGTCGTCGAGTAGCTGGACGAACTTTTACAGTAGTTGTCCTTGGGGTTGAAGATCTGGGCGTCGTTGTTCTTGTTGTTGGTCGCCTTGTAGGTCTACGTGAAGGTCTAGGACGTTTCGTTGTAGTTGTTGTTGTTGTTGTAGATACTGTAGGAGCTTGTTTATGCTTATTTTTATTAGTTTTTTTGCCACCCGATGAACCAAATAAGTCACCTAGAATATCTTCTCCTAAAAGGCTAAAGCCTGTGTAATCAGCACTCTCCACGTCATTGGCGGCGTCGTTATCACCTGAAAAATGATTAATAACAATATTAGTCCCTACTATTAAACAACAAAAAATATTTAACTACTACAAAAATATTTAACTACATACTACAGAAAATATTTAATACGAAAAAAGCTATGGGTGTATATTATATTAACCCACCATCGTCGTCGTCATCATCATCATCGTCGTCGTCATCTACGTCAAAACCAAAACCGTCATCGTCGTCGTCGTCATCGTCATCATCATCATCATCTTGTTCTATTTTCTCATCTTGAGGAACGAGCGGCAAAGGATCAGCTGGTTCAGAATTTACTCCTCGTGGGCCAAATTTGAAACATGAAACCCTGACGGCTGCTTCTACCGAACTTTTCGCTTGAAGTTCTAAACTGAGGCAAGCTCGGAAATCTTCTCCAGCTTTGGCGATGTTATAAACCCGACCACAGAACTTTGACAAGCCGCCAGGAAGTGGCATGCACACAGGACTTGGCTTACGACCTGTAAAACAATATTAAGGAAAAATTATATAAAAATGTTTTCTTTTTTTGTAATATGATTTTCAAAAACTATTTACCAGATAGAGTTCTGTTTGTTATTACTCGCTTGCCGAAGCTTAATGATACTGACATCTTATCGCCAGTCAAGTACATTAACGAGGCACAACCTGAAACATAATTAAAAAAAAATAGAAATGTTTGTGGCTTTTAGGATATAGACGTCAATGTAACATTGATGCATAACTAATCTCTTTATTCATAGTAGGGACAGATTTTGCTCGTCTATAATTTGTTTTATTAATGATTGATCTATTTTGTTAATTTAAATGAAAATAAAAAAATTGAAGACAAATTGTTATACATTAAAATAGATTTTTTTTATTTTTTGAACCTTTAAGACCTCGAATTAAAATATAAATTGGTTAAGTATTAATAAATAGGGATAACAATGAGTAAAATTTGAAAATAATAATTATTGATATGATCTAAAAGGTTCAACTAAAGAACTCTATAAATAGGATTGTGAAACTAACTCTTCGTTATGACCATCATAAGGTAATCCTTACCTTATGATGGTAAATATTACTAATAGTAAATAAGTGATTTTATCAGGACTCGAAAACACGCATGTATGTTTTTTTTTTTGTGTAATTACAATTTGTTACTATAATTAAAATTTAAATATTTACTTTACCTGGGCCATCTAAATTGACGAATGGTAACTGGAATTCTCTGCAGCAATTACAGTAAGCTTCCGAGCATTTACAATACTTATTGATACTATTGTCTTCGGGTTTGTCATCTTTTTCTGTGCTGGTAACTCCTTTCTTTTCATTCTTTTGCTTTCCTAGAAAAACATGATTAGGGAAGTTATTATACGAGTATATGGTATAATGATCAGCAAAAAAATTTATACGGATATACCTTATATTAAAAAAAAAGAATTTCGCTGTTCGCAACTTTAATTTTTGTTAAAATAATATTATTTTTTAACTATTAAGTATTACACGGTATCAAAAGATCTTTATTAAAAACATGATATTAAACTGTCGATTTAAAAAAAAAAATATTATTACTTAGATTTCTCATAGCTTTCCGTAATCGTACTCTTTTGGTTCGTTTCACGAGTAAGGAAGCCTAGGGGAATAGGTTCTAGTATCCCTCCTACCTCACCTATTATCACATCAAGTATGACGCTTACTTGCACACTTCTGGTATTATTATGCAAGTAAACTGTCGGCCTGGCTGCCACTCCTTCTTATATAAAACTAGCGTTCTCACCGATCGTAATTTTTTTTGCAGATATACCCAAACCTTCCTCGTTTATCACTCTTGATTTTATAATATGTATAGATAGAATAGTTATCTAAATACTTTCGGTGTTACAAATTTTGCGAAGTATGTACCATACAAAACTTTTGTAACCATACAAAAGTATGGTTACGATAGTCCAGTTTCAGTTTAGCTCTCATAGTGATTACTAATAATAGTAAATAGTACTAGTAAGAATACTGTTATTATTAAGTACAATACGTTACTAGTACATTTACATTCTATATACTAAGACGAGTATCCCTACTTAGATACTACATTAGTCACTCTACATAGTTGTTAGATTGCTGACTGTACAATTGACGGTCCATTAACTTCTAATACATCCATGAATTTAACATGATACAGTTATGCTCGTACTTTTATTACCTAATCAAGTAATGATAATTAAAGAAACATGAGTTGTATTAAAACTTTCACAATTTATTTAGGTTCACTTAATTAACTTCATTAGTAAGTGGATCATCGGTAAACAATAAATCTTGGACTTGATTGATACTTATTTCCCCCACGTTAGTCGCAAAATATACATCGATGTTCAAGGTTTATTTAAAACTTATATTATTAATATAATCTATATTTAATATAGTATAACCTACCTAAAACTAAAAACCTTAAAAAAATATAATACAATTTATTATAAATATAAAAAACTTGACTACTGAAATATCACGATCTAAACCTTACCATATTTAAAATAATATCTTTTGACTATCATTTGAGGAAACAAAGCAAAATCTCTATAGCAATTTATAACGATGGTGGTATTCTGTAGTTTAGCTGTAGTTTTATATTCCCATATCAAAATACTAATTTCGAGTTTAATCTAGAAATATCTGAAGTCATCACCTAACTGCCAATACTACCAAAAAAAACAAAATCATTAATATTAGAAATACATAACATTCTTTCAAAAACCAAATTAGGCATTATACTTGAACTTTAGTTGAAATTGACTTGAAATTAGTTTTTTTGTGTCATTAAAGTTATAAATATAAATTTAAACATTACTTACTCACACTCTTGGAGGCAGCAAACGCCAACAAAACAAATATTAAGAGAAGCTCAAACACTAGGGAGAGCTTCATTCTGAAGGCTTACTCCCTGTCTGAAAAAAAAAATAATGCATTTTATTAAAAATATAATTATATTACCTAGAAACCTAAGATATAGAAATTCACTAAGGGACTAGTCAAATAATTAAAGTTTTAACACTTTAGTATCGAACAAAGGTACGATTATTGGCAAGATTGAAATGGAAACAAACTTTTCAAAGTTAGACTTTTTTTTGGTTTTTGATGTACTGGATACTCGTAGGTACCTACTTACTGACTTAACAAATCAAAAATGTATAACTCTTCTTACAATTTTTCAATGTATTCTATATTTTAAATTAAGTCAAGGAATAAATAAAACACTGATAAAAATGTTCAGATTTTATGTTACGACTGCCTTCTCCATGACCTCATTTTTTATACTAAGTAGGTATATTATTTGTCAACAAAACAAAACAAATTACTAATTAAACATAAAACACTTACTTATTTTAAATTAAAATACTCGAAATTAATAAACAAATTTAATACAATAATAAAATTAATAATAAATTCACAATTTAGTTAAACCAAATACGAAAAATAGTTGGAATCATTGTAACGCGTTTAAGTCTTTTGTATGGAGTGTACAAAATGTTATGTTTAAAATAAGTTCTTAAATGAAAAAAAAAAACTTGAATAATACCATTATTTTAAAAATTAAACTAATAAAAAACACATGTCTTACCTCTGAAAAAAACTTCGCTTTTCTTTAAAAAAATTCAACAATCTTCAGCAATTTTCACACCTCACCGATTGTTATCGAGTAATTAAATAATTTCGGAGCTAAACCGTTGGAACCTAAAATCGCCGACGATACCGTGTTAAGAGCGGCACTGATTTGTTATAACCACAACGACTGCGGCACAGAGAAATGTGTGATGACGTACAACAGAAGACGAGAAAGGAAAACTGCATATCGCCGTCTCTTTCACTCGTAACCGAAACGTAAGGGATGGGTGAAAGCTGAGACTCACTTGGCCGCTTATGTAGAATTCAGTGTCAAGCACTTGAGCCAATATTAACAGCTTGATTAAGTGTCGTTGAGGAAGCAGTATGTGTGTGTTGCATTAATTATATGCATAATTAATTTTTGATAAAGATTCCTCTGATCATTTTGGAGAAAGTCGATTTAAATTATATATTTTTACAAAAAATTATACAATTTAGATTACATTACAATTCAAATTCAAATAATTTATTAGCGTGCTCATATACAGATAAGTAGATTCACTCGAACTATAAAAAAAATTAAATTTTGGTTTAAAAAGAAACATAGACGCAGGCAAGGAGTTCCAATCCACTGCGATGGAATAAAGGATCTTTTAAAACTCGTAGGTAAACATGTCAAAACTACTTACTTAGGAAATGCTCCTTTTACTAACCAATACTACCAACAATCGCTATACATACTTAGTGCGTTTATATAGACAGTAATCGTATCTCATAAGTTAAAAATCCATATCCTAAAAGATTTGTAGAACCTATCAGGCAAAATAATTAAGTGTATCTAATGAAGATATTTCCCAAAACCATGAAAGTGGCTATAAATACATCATAAAACACTATCTAGAGGTCCAAAACAAGTTGCAGGACCACTTCGGCCCACCTATCACTTACTTTCTACACGGAGAAAGTAGCGGATTGTAGGTATAGTGGACAGTCGTATTTTTATTTATATTACAAATTCATTCGTTAAACACTTCAATGTGTAATGTATAATATGACATCTAATAAATTATGAGTTAGGAAATATTTTTGTTTGTGTACATTGTATGCATTTTTACAGTTTAAAGTTATCCATACTTATATTATAAACGTGAACTCTGTCTGTTAAATTTTCTGGCCTTAACTACTTATACAGATCTTCGTTGAATTTTGAAACTTTTTTTTATTTAAAAATAGTTTTTCTATAAGTACCATCTATCATATTATAGACTTCTATATATATTTAGTAAAAAAAGCAGTCATTTTGAAATTGCAATCACTTAAATTTTATTTCCGTAGTAAAACTTAAAAAAAAAAATTAGTTTTACGATTTCATTGCGAAACAACACATTTATATAATTATAAGCTTGTCTAGAATGTACAAATACTTTCTCGAACAAATTGCTTAAAATAATGTCAGTGAAAACTCCTATGAGTCTAGAATTATTTAGGAGACAAAATTATCTGTTTTACATGATGCCACTTGCTTTTTCTCTAATGCTTAGAGTCATGCTTATAGTTATTGGTGCATAAGGCAGCCAAAGTACGATTCAAGATATTCCCATGACAAGTTTTATCAAAAAACGTGAAGTCAGTCAGTCAAACAGACATAATTAATACTTAAACAATATTAGCGAGGATTAATAAGTAAATCTATAGATTTAGTTAAACGTGATATTGATGGCTATCTATACTAATATTATAAAGCTGAAGAGTTTGTTTGTTTATTTGTTTGTTTGTTAAATACAATTAAATACAATGTTAACAATTGTTGTTGAACTACTGGTTCAAATTGAAAAATTCTTTTTGTGTTGTATAGATCATTTATCGAGGAAGGCTTTAGGCTATATAACATCACGTTGCGACTAATAGGAGCGAAGAAACAGTCGAAAATGTGGAAAAAACGGGGAAAATTATTCATCTTTGAGGGCTTCCGTTGCGTGCGCTGCGAAAACCGTTCGAGATACCCAAATGATTCCCAAAATAACTATTCCACGCGGACGAAGTCGCGAGCACAGCTAGTGTAAGTACAAAAAGCGAACAATTTCCAGAAGCATTAAAACGGAAAACAGTTAATGAGTTCAATCAAAGAGCAATGAGCCCGATGTGGGCCAGTATGCCGCGATGCACTTAGCCGCATCCAACTGCCTCATGTGGCTTGGCGGTCATACATTCAGCTGTACGTAAATCTAAGTTTTTATTTTACTTTTCTTAGAGTTTCAAAAAAGCAATTATGACAAAGCTTTATGAAACTTGTTTAAGTAGTTCTTCTTAAAGTTACTGGAGGTTGGCCGTCATTGTGCCTGTCCTGGCCCAGTCTCAGTAGTTTGGTGATTGGTCCTGTAACTGGACTAATGAGCCTTTCGCTTGGTTACTAGTTCGGTAACACTTCGGTAAAATTCAAATTATAATAATTTTACACTTACAAATGTTTATAGTTTATACCATGATTTATACTGATTATAATGCGCTTTGAAATACATACTTATAACATTTCTTCAATAGCACCGAGCCACAGATGAAATAATAGTTACTATTGACCGAGCTCCTACAAAACTAAGTATTTTAGCAGGAATAGGAAAATTCTACCTGTTATTATAAATGTATTAACATTTGTACTGCACTGGAGATCAAACAAAACATAATAAGTCGAATTTTAAATAGGTTTATTCCTTGCGCATAATTAAAGAAAATAGGTAAAACCGTAATTTTAAATTACAAAATTTTAAAAAGTAAAAAAAAAAAGTTTAAAAAAAGTTTAAAAAAGTTTTAAAAAGTTTTAAAAAGTAAAAAACAAATTATGCTGAAGATAAAAATAATCAGTAATCAGGCCCTCAAAACATGTCTCATTTTGTTGGCGATCTCTAAAATAAAATAGACGAATACATCATCAAGGTGAAAGCGTGAGGCCGGATGCGTAAGCAATGCAACTTTATACGTATATACTGCAATCACAAATTTCGAATATGAATGTTTCGAAACAACCGCTCTCTCGATGCATCCACTCGATGCATTCACGTCTTCATATTACTGCTTTATGCTTTATTTAAATTTCACCTTCTATTGTGTGTGAGTGAGGTGAAACGAACGGTCCGCGAGATCCGAGCAAAGGAATAGTGTCTGCTCGGCGGCGGTCAAGTGCGCCTCTTTCAATACACTCAACGGTCTTGTCCTTACCTCACTCGTGTACTTTATTTAATATTGAATTTGTGTATTGACATAGTTACAATAAATCAACAACAATCAAACGAGATGTCGGTCAAACTAACACTTTCGCTTGTTCTCGTTGTAGTGGCTGTGACCCACGGCGCAAACATTTTAGGTGAGTACATACTTATTATCTAATGTTTGCAATCGAACCAAGTTTGCTGTTACGTACTTATAAGGTAAGTACGTACAGAAAGAGTTTGTATAGAGAACCAAATATAAATGTAATTATCATTTTAAATATATAAAAAAATAAGATTTGATTGTGTTATTTGTTTAAGTTTTTCTTTCTTTTAGAATTTTAATAAATACTTACCACAGTATACTTATTTCAGGAAATAAGTATGCTGTGTTAATACTATAGTTTTATTAAGGATTTACTTAATAATAAGGTAATTTTAATTTTAATTTTATAAGTTATAATCGAAAAAATTTTCTTGTCATAATAAATATATTATTATGATAAAGCAAATTTTTAGTAAGTAAAATTAAATGTTCATGTAATTTACCTAATAATTTTTTTTTCTAATATATTTTAGCACATTTTAAACAACAATATGAACTTAATAAAATCAAGTACCTAATCTGTCCCGTTTTTTTAATTTATAATAATTAAAACTTATAAAATTTTGATAAGTATTAATTTTAAATAATCTTAAACAAAACGTAAAATCGGTGTCATTTACTACGAAATAGTATATTTTGTTAATATAATATAATATAAATGAATAAAAAACTAAATTCACACATTATTTAAGAACGATAATAATTTTTTTGAATTATTAAATATAATTTTAATTACTTTTAAATTTTAAAAATTATACATATCTGTCTAAAATATAAAACTACTACCAGTATAAAACTATCTATTTATTGATTAGTGTTTCATACATCACTAGAAAATCTCATCGCTTTTAGGGAAATTTTTTATTTAAATTTTATATTCTTATACGAAACAGACATTATTATCTAACAAGAACGAAATTCGGTTACGCAACTGCGTATTATAAACAATGACCCAAGCTTTCTTTTATTTTGATCTGTATTGCCGTAACCGTGAACCGCGTCTCGGCCTAGAGGCACGCGCCCGCGCCAGTGAAAGTAGAAACCGCATAAGAGAAAGTGAGCGAAAAAGGTTGACTACTGACTATGTCAAAAATGTGCATGATATGATGATAGTGGACAAATATACGTACTTATTTCTTGAAATTTCGGAATCAAATTCATTCAGATATCGTATCAATTTCATAAATCTTATATTTTTTGTATACAATTTTTTTATTTAATTAATTAATATTACATATGTATATATTTACATATAACCTACCTAAAACTAAAAACCTTAAAAATAATAATAATATAATACTTAACTAAAATATATTTCCAAAAGTAGTTAGTCCCTTTAGGCAAGGTATTCGATATAAGATTATTTTTTTAATTAAATTTTTAATTTGGGTGTTGACTTCAAAAATTCATTAATTTTAAGACCAAAAATTAATAACAAAAAATTTTTTTCTCTACTTAAGTATGTCTCGAGTATTTATAAAATATTTTTCCCTCAGCTTCTGTTTTACTTAAATTAATAGGATTTAAAAATTGTCTTATTTGCCTTCTAGTCTAGTCTCATATTCTTGTCTAGCCTAGACTGTTGATGTCGATCAGTAAGTAAATGATTAATTTGAATATTTCAGATTATTTCGATTACGAGGATGTCAAAAAATTGATAGACGTTCCGGAGCAGCGCAACGATCAACCTAACAGGAACTGTATGTGCAAAGGGCCAGCGTGCGTTTGCTGTGTTGATTTCAACATCACCTTCGTAGATCTTGGCGGTCCAGGTAAAAAGAAATTTAATTTTATTTAATTACCTAAATTTTGCTTAATTATGAAAAAAAATTAATTGAAAACAGTTGGAAATTATTATCCACAAATTATTACATTATTATCATTACCTAATCATTATTTATTATCATTATTCATTATGAATAAAATAGAAAACCCTATCAAATAACGTCAAATTTAATCTTAACAAGTCACAAATTAAACTTTAAAATTTCTATTTTCAGGATGTGTTCACATGAAGTATGTGTCACCAGAAGAAGGTTTCTCCGTGAATGTCTCATATGGAAAAAATCTTTTACACAGTGCCAAAATTCAAGGTTCTCAATTGGTTTATTTCTATATATATATAAAAACTAGCTGCTGCTTGTAAATTATATACTAAAACCTTCCTCGAGAACCACTCTATCCATTAGTGAAAACCGCATTAAAATCCGAAAAGTCTAAGCATACATAGGGACAGACAGATAGACGCGGCGAAGGACTTTGTTTTATAGTTGACTTGACTTTGTATGTTTGTTCGGGATGAACACCTAAACTACTGAATCGATTTTGATAAAATTTCGTAACTATATTGTGTAATTTGGTCCAACTTAAAAGATATAAATTTCACCCCAGGCAAAGCCGGGAGCGTGTAGCTAGTATCTTATATAATTTATATTATATAGATACTAGCTCTGGCATTCTTTACTAACTCACCGAAATACAAAAGTTTTCTGTAAGGGGGTACAACTATTCGATTGTCGACAATGATTTCGACGACACGTTTGGTCTAGTGGCTAGTAACCCTAGCTGTTAACCAAGCGGTCGCGGGTTCGAATCCCGCTAGGGGCAAATGTTTATGTGTTAACATTTACCTTTGTACCTGAGTCATGGATGTTTTGTATTTATAATATGTAACTATGTATTTACAAAAAAAAAAAAAAAGTAATGTATGTAGTATATCAACTGTCTGGTATCCATAATACAAGCATTAAGTTGCTTAGTTTGGAACTAGATGGTGCTGTGTGGAATGTGTGAATATATTTATATTTATATTTATTTAAACTGTCTAGATCTGTTAGGTATCCATAATACAAGCATTAGTTGCTTACTGTGGAACTAGATGCTGCTGTGTGGAATGTGTGAAGATATTTATTATTATTTATTTATTATAATGACTGTGAAACGCAGTGTGTGTTCTGCCTCTACTTGCTAGATCCACGATTTTTTTTTTTCAATTGTAACTAAAATGAGTTTTTTCATGACCACGAGATATGTGGATCTCGAATCACAGCGAAGTAACGCTCACATGTTAGTCAGCAATCCACTGTATTTTTATTTCTTTTCGCATTATCAACTAGATTATGTATAATCGTCCTTATTTTAACAGGAGCTAATCCAGATCCAATATGTCTGCAAGTTTTCGGCAAATTTGCACAAGTATGTGCAAAATTCAGTGACTTGGCACCAACAGCTGATGGCTTACGAGGTTGCATAGAATTGGAGCCAAAACTTCTTGGTGAATCTCAACTCCAGTTCCCCATTGGTTGCTTTAAATCTTCTGAGAGCGGAATGGAAATGGAGGATCCTCCAGCAAAACCTGAAGAGTGAGTTTTTAATATGATATTAAAATATCCTTATAGAAAAACACACAATTTAATGCTGTTATTCAAAATTTTAGAAAACCTGAAGAGGAAGAAGATAATACAGAAGACAATAATGGATTTGACGCTGAAACTTTCCTACTTGGTGTTTATCAAACTGCTGAGCAAGGAGTTGCTTTTCTAAGTAGCCTTCTCGATCTTCCTAATAGGGTTAACGTTACGAGACCAGCAACAACAAGTACTAGCACAGCGAAACCAGAAGCAACCAGTTCATCTGGCAATTCGCAAAGACGAGCCCCAAAGAATCTTAAACATCCCAACCAACTGTGATGAAAAGAATTCCTAAGATGGAAATAATTATTTGATCTAAAATTAAATTAAGTACAAAACTGCATTTTTTACTGTAGAATTATAATAACTTGCCACGCTGAGAATCCTCGCCTTCACTGTGTTTTTATATAGCAACAAAACCTATTTATTGCTTTAGTTCTATTGAGCTTAACTTATTATTTAAGAAATAAATGTATTATTTTTTAAAATAAATCTAGTTTAATTCAGGACTATATAAAATACAAACTATTTAGCACAAGACGTTGTCCTATTATAATTTCTGTACTATTATGTACTATTCATCCCATGGAAAACGGAGGAGCTGCATTAGTTTCTAGCAAATATATACCGCTTGATCTGTAAAAAGACAAATTATTTATTTTACATACCTATCCTATATACTTCATATGAACATGTTAAAATTAAAGCTATTAAGATATTAAGTCATACCCAATCTTGGGTCTTAGTCCACCCATTTGAAGTCGTCCTGGTAAGATTGAACATTGTTGTAGTAGCGCTGTAAGGTAATTCAAACATTGTCTTCCAGTAAAACCTCCGGATGTTATAGATTCGGCAAAATAGAAATAAACTCTTGCATGATCACAAGCGTGGGTATCACATCCGGTCATAGATTCACCGCCATTTGGGTAGAAGTCAACATCAGCTAACTCCGAAACGTAGCCGGTTCGACCAGCATTAGTATGAATAACTTCGGTGTATTGACCATCGGTGGATTGGAAACGATCACTATGATTAATCCATCCAACAAGTGATGGATCCAGGCCTAAAATGTAATAAAAGTTCGTATTGTTAAACATTCTGATCATCATCCAAAAAGTTTTAACACTCAGTACCGTATCTTCACGGATATCTGTCCAAATGTATTCTATGATTATGGCTTCTATAATAGCAAAAACTATTAAAACGTTAAACTTCATCTTTGTTCTTATTACTTTAATGTTACTTAGCAACAATTAAAACGAAATGTTACTTTAGAAAAAACCTCGCAGTCTCTATAATTCATCAGGCATTATTCTGAGAAAGATCAACAGATAACATTAAATTTTAGCATTAAGAGTGAGTAATAATAAAATTTATCGAGAATGTTAAGTTATTCCGGTTCAGTGCAGATTAAAATAAAATATATTTTTTCATTTTTTTAAATTGAAACCCACTTACCAGTCACATAGGTAACGGTACCCTGAACATTTCTAGCTACAATACCAGCTTGGTGACCACCGAGGCCATGGCCTACTATGTGGTACTGAACCGCAGCAGATCCAGTCTGGGCATTTATCCAATCAATAAAATTAGCCACACTTCGACCAGATGTTATGGTGTTATCAAGTACTGCAGCAAAGTTCAATGAGCTGGAACCAGAACTCCAGTCTACGACAATGACGTTGAGGTCTTCGGCGGTTAAGAAGGCTGAGGAAGGTGTAAAAGTATTATGAATAGTGTTAATTTTTACACTACTTCAGAAGAATAAATGAATTTTTACCTGGTACAAGTACAGTGTTAACAGCAGAGGTGACAGAATCTCTCCAACCGTGAATAATTATGATTGTTCTTCTGTTGTTTTTATAGTTGCTAGCACGAAGCAATTCTAAATTGTTCATCATTAGTGGTTGACTGCTTGTCGGATTAGATCTAAAATACATAATTTATGTAATAAAAAATAATAATCAACAAACCAAGCCTCAAATTAACTGCTACAAAATTTAACTAGCATAACTATTCTATGAAAGCATATTCATAAGAAATTTCGTTTCCATAGTGCTCCAAATCAACAATAAATACAGCAATAGGCAATCTGCTTCTGAATTCTATTATAAACTAAAATTTAAAAAAATTATTTACTTTCAAGCTGTTCAAATTTAACTTAATATACTTAATGAACTTTAAAGACAAAAACCTTGTAAACAAATGATAGACGTTTGATATAGCAGGGTCATATCTAGCTGCTTCTTGAAAATCGCTTAATTTCATCCATAGGTCGACCAAGTGAAGGTTTCCTGATGCATCCTGTTCATACTGGTAACGAAGATCTGAATCCAACTTTCTTAGTACTGGATCAGCCGGCAAAGCTTAATTGAAACAATACAAATTATTGCAACTTCAAAAAACAATAACAGGGAAATAACAAGGATTGTAAAATTATGTAATCGGATTAAGGTTTTAGTTACGTGTTTTATATAATAAAGAACATACCCGTTCCGAAACAGAAAAGGCAAACCAATACTAGCGTTGTGACCTTCAACATTGCTAACAGTGTTTAAGTAATTATTAGTAATTACAAAAATACTTATATGAAACACAACACTGCATCCATCATAATTATGTTGATAAAAACATCAAAGCAGTTATTATCTATTTAGTGAAATTTATCTGATTTTTCTCTATCACGCGCCGCTCGGAACGCTCCTGTAATTCCGGTCTTAAATATATTATATAATAATTGTTAAATATTCTTAAATATCTGATCTTCGAATTGAGTTATTTTACTTACTTTTATGCAAACACCACGTCTCTTAGCCAATTTAAAACAAAGCCCAAGATAATTATTGTTTTTTTTTTTTTGAGAAATAATAATTAAAAATATCATATACTTAGAATTTGAGTAAAAAATGAAAGAACATAGGTTTATTTTTTTATTTTTACATACTTAGTCACCTTCTTATTCTTTCTTATTCTTACTTATTCCTACTTAGTATTCTTGACAACGTGTTTGCAAAATTTCATTATGATCGGTTGAATTGTTAAAGCTTGGAAAGCTGACAGACAGACAGACAGAGTTACTTTCACATTTATAATATTAGTATTGATAAGCAGTCGATAGGTACAATGTTAAACTTAGCAATGAGGGGAGCAGTGGTCCCGATAAAAGATAAGTAATCAACAAATTTTTGATGAATACCTACGTCATTAAATTTATCGTAAATTAAATCTTATTCAATGATAATAATGTTTAGCTTATATTAAAGAAGATCTAGAATTTTCACATTATCCCTTGTTGAATTTTTGTTAATGATAGTATGAACTGAGTCTAATATGAATAGCTGAATAGCTTTTCAGTCGTAGGTAGGTATATACCTTTTTTTTTTTTTTTTTTGACGAGGAGTAATCCGCTTACAGATTCCCTACCGCTGGCTAGACGGTAAGGATATGTGGGGGTCGCCCAGCACCTGATCATAGTGGCACTGGGAATACGCCACTAAAACTCCCCGGTGCCTCCTTGCCCACGATAGGGATGAACCGGGCTCTGCGGGGGCATCTTACACCGGTCCACCCCCAGGGCAGCCCGGCCATTGCTGACCAGGCTAACTCCAACGTGAAGATTGTCCCGAGACACTAGTACAATCTCCATACGGAGGGACCTTGTGCAGGCACACACAGCTAGCCGACCATGTGCGCAAGGTCCCCCTAGACCATCTACAGAAGACGGGCCTACAGGCTCGCCTTCCCTAGACAGCCTCACCAAAAGTCCGCACTCAAAGAGTGCGGAAAACTCCACGGTGAGAGGTAGCCCGGCGAGGGTTTCCCTCTCGTGAGCGTTCGCTGCAGGCCCCCGCTCGGAAGCCCGCTTTGTAACGCTCACAACACCAACAGCGCTCTGCTTCAGGCCCCCGCTCGGGAGCCCGTTTGGAACGCTCAGTCTCGCCTAAGAGGCGTGGGTGGTTTCCGATAACTCAAAGTTATTTTGAGCGTTCGCCCTCTGTTATTACAGTAACAGAGATTGAACATCATTCGGATAAACAATAACATGCCGTCGCTCCTACAGGCGACCGCTTGGCAGCCCGCTTGGAACTTCGGTTGAGCGCTCCTGCGGGACGCTCTTGGTAGCCCGCTCAGAACGCTCGTACGCCTTCTTGGTCCCCGAGGCGGCTCGCCAAGGGTAAGCCCCCCCACCTCGACAAGGTTATGGCGTACATAGGGGGGGAGGTAGGTATATACCTACAAAGAGTTGTACAAATAAAATTAGTAAGCCAATCAGTTTTTTTTATTCAAAAAATCTATCTATCTCCCTAAACAGATCCGCTTAGGTATAGTAGGGAGGATTGCAGATTTAAAAAAGCCAATCAGTCTGGCGCCAACGACCATTTTTTTAATGAAATTACCTAACTGCAGGTGTGCTAATGTATCATGCGTGTGTCCTTAATGGACTCTTAATTCTATCAAGACGGGTATATAAAGCACTAATTCTATAACACAAGGTTTCAAACAAAAAAAACCGGATCATATTCCAATTCCAATTCCAATTTTGTTGTTATGGCCCCATCGAATTCTACGATGATTCTGCCAGTGTCAAAAGGACCATATTTGGTTCCTCCGTTTGGGAGCTACGATGACACAGACAGATAGATATACAAACTTTTTTATAACTATTTATTAAAGCGCTATCTATTGCCGGATAGCGATAGCGCTCTGTTTTTACGAAAGAATGATAACTCGATTGTTACCTTAAAATGTTGTGAGATGGCGTTATATGTTCGGCTTACATGTAGTAGTAAGGTTTGCTATACATATTATGGTCGGGCCGGCACAGCCGGGCGGTAGAATCGTATGGGTGTAGATGAACGTTCGACAGAAAGGCTACTAAAGAAAACCCGGGTGATTTTGCCGGTCGACCATATATAGCAACATTAACGGTGTCGATTGCAATTATTATGACATCACGTCGATGTGAAAAAATACTGAGAAAACATTTTTTGTATTTGCACAAATTTAAAATTTTCTGCCACGCGAACTGCGTTATTTTGCCAAAACTTAAAATTTTGTTAGATTAAAATGCTTGTTTAGATAAAGATTAACACTACATTATCAATTAGAACAGCTCAAATAATGATAAAAACGTATTGTTTTTATTATTATTTGAAAGATAAAAATCATTTCTATTAGTTATCAGCTAAGAAACCTGCCACGAGACTCCACTCTTCAAACCACATCCTTGCAAACTATGTGGCCAAAGTAATTGAGAACTTTCTAATAGCAGGTGGCGGATAGTCTTTCCGAATCCAATTGCCTGTCCGCTACTCAATAAGTCAATATAGTTGAATATCGCAAGACAAGAAAAAGTGTTCGCTAGCGAGAACGGTAGCATACTTTCATCATTCTAGAGCCCGCTACCCCATCCTGTTCTTAAGCCCTTATCCTTAAACTTACTATGTGTTATAGGCGACGGTAGCCACCTATTACCGCATCAAGTGGTCCGTCAGTCTGTTTGTTGTTATTTTATATTTTAAAGATGACAATAAGAATAGTATCATGTGTTTCTTTCGGGGTTTCTTCTCAGGATCGTCATCTTGGCCTTTTTTTTCCGAAACCCTGTTAAATTTAAATTTATAATGACGATCATAAGAGTTTCTTGTAGAAACCCAATTGATAAATAAATATTTTGGTTTGATTTGATTTTGTTTGTTGAACTTGACATAAAAAAAATCAACCTATATTTATCTTATCCCGCCCTCATGACCATGTCTCATAAGTATATGCATCTATATGCGACCGCGCCGCAAACGAGGATCACTCCACCTGATTTTCGAAAGCTGTGAGTGGTTTCAGTAGCCATACATACCGTGACGGATGCTCCTGCCTGGATCATAAGCAAACGAGGTAAGCCACTTTATCACCTTTAAATAAGTCCTTACCAACCTTACCACGAAAAAAATACAGCGGAATATTTGCAGTACAATAAAATGATAAAAAGCTATCACGGTAGCGGTAGGATTACTTAGATTAGATAGATATAGGTATTGATGACCGTTATTTAGACTTCAATATAATAACTAACTTAATAACTACTGGAAATTTAAAATAATGTGTTAAAATTTCAGTCAAATCAATCAAATCAATCGAATTACCACTGATCCTCCAGCATTTAAAACTATGTAAATTAGACCAGCCGCTAAAACTATGTAGGAAAATAATAGAACAACAAAATTAAATTTGTTGGAATTCTTGTAATGAAAATATCTTGGTTTCCACTTTTCCTTTTCCTGGCTGAACAAGGAATATTTCCTGGTGCTGATAGAGCCCAGCAATTCCCCAACAACAGCATCTTACACAACGTACTCTGTTAACTTACACAGCCTGTAGCTCTTAAAGAGAGTAAAAATGAACATTTATATTTCCAAATTTGTAGAAAATTTTATATAGAAACTTTTGTCAATAGTAAGCATAATGCTATTCGTAGAGATATTCCCGATATGAGCAAGAACCTAATAAAATGTACCTTCAACCCCTCAGCATACATCACACCCTCAGCAAATCCCCCACCCATGAGGACTTTTAGTATGTTTATCTTGCGTCGTGGGCAGACCGTAGAATTGGGCAGATTGTAAAGTATGAAATAAAAAATCTTTCACCAAAAGTCAAAAATAGGTGCGACGAGAAGTGGGGCGAAGCAAAGCGAGGAGGAGCGTGTTAGGTTTACATGGAAATAAATTTGGGGAGCCGAGCGAAGTGGAGTGGAGTGAGGCGACCCTCTCAGTTTTAACAGAAATATGATCTGTCCAGGAATATCATGATATGCCCAATTCTAAGATGTGCCGACGACATCTGGATATCCAAAGGTATAACTGTACCAATTTTAAAAACTACACGAATTCGACGTGAACCCGTCGTAAACGCATATTCGACTTAATTTGACTGTACTAATGTAATCTTGCGACTTTTAATTCAGATAATTTGATTATAACTTCCGCTGTAGGTATAATTATTTAGGATATAATTTATATTTATAATAGTAAATTACTATGCGAATATGTAATCTAGACTGAAATTATATTATTGAATACCGATCAATTTTTAACTTATAAATGTTTTATTAGTGGGATTAGTTCATTATCTAGAGCGGGATTACTATTCCTAGAAGGAAATGGATTTAATAAATTGATTGATAAAATAAAAACATTTTATATAAAATGAATGACACACTTTTGAAAGTGTTTAGTTCCATTTGTTGAAATGTATACGGTGACAAAATTGGGATTGTTACTGTGCACTGCTCTTGCAGGTACGTCTTTTGATAATGATATCATTTACCTACTTACTTTTAAGATTATTTTAAGATCGCTATTGTCGCCCTAATTTAATAGTGAGTCAATGAGTTTTGAGATATTTGCATTTTAAATTTCTGCACAAACTGTTTCGCGTTCTTGTGAGCCTAAAATAGATTGATACAACATTATGACAGTTTAGTTAGTTAGAATCAGTTTATTTTCACGATGGTTTGAAAGACGAGATAACCTCATATTGCACTTACTCGTTTTTACATTTTAATTTGTCTGTCATATTAGTACAGGATGCAAAGAGAGGTCGTTCTTTATATTATATATTAAATTATATTATACTAATAATAAATCTGTAAGTGTAGGTATTGTATGTATGTATGTTCCTCTATAACTCTTAAACGAATTAACTGATTTTCATTAAACTTGGTAGATTAACATTTAGACGTACGGGACACAGGATAGGCTACTGTCTCACGCGGACACTGCTAGTGTCCAATATATCAATAATAAATTAATATAATATACCTGCCAATTCATTAATTTGCTCTATTAATATTTAGTAGAACTTAATCCACTTCATCTCCAGTTCTAAGATATTTTCGTAAACTGCTTGATTTCAATGTAATGTCATAATGATATTAAGTAAATATGATAAATGTTTCATACTAAAATTTAATCTAATACAATTTGAAGTAACTTTAATCAATTTAAAAAGAAAGTTTTTTACATAAATGTTAAGAAATATTAAGCAATTTACTACAGCACATTACGAGCAAGAACAAGAAAATTGTATTTTTAATTGTAGGTATAAAATATATTAAAATCGAGTAAGAAATAACAATATTCTCGTTTGAAAATTCTTTAATACCTTTATGTAACAGACTGTACATTATGCTAGTGGGCGAGTTATATATTAAAATCAAACATGACAATTCGCCCATTTGGTTGAGATAAATTTGGGCGAGTAGTCCATTAACTCGCCCAAATGACTGCGAAAAGCAAACTGCAAGCAACCAAACAGATCCAGACCAGGGCCAACTTTGAAAAGTTCATTTGCAATGTTGACCCTACCGGGAATCGAACCCGGGACACTTGGAAAAGAGCGTTATTAAGGCAAGCACCCTAACCTTCGAGATGCCACAAAAAAAATTTCGCACCCTAATTCATAGATTGAATTAGGTTCGATCTGATGTTAGTCCTTTTGTCTTAAATTCTTTCTTGAATACTTCTTTAAAAATTTAAAACCGTAAAGCGAAGCGGTCGTCGCGTGGCAAAGAGTCGTCATCACGTGATGACCGTGTCGCTCTACAGCCACAAAATAACATGATTTTAAATACGAAATGTAGATCGTACATTTTTATTAAATAAATAATTCACAACACATAAGTAATCTGTTATCTATTTAATGCACAAAATAATACCTATAGAGATAAATGTGTTTTTCAAGGCTGTAAAATAATCTAGCAACGTCATATATCCGTTCGTATTTAATAATCCACAACCAGTGATAAAGTTTATCGATTAGAAAGACGCTTTATTTACACTTCCTACTAATATTGAAATGCGAGAGTTTTCGAGGATGGACAGACTAATGTATTTCATGTATGTTTGGTACTCGTTTCACGTAAAAACTACTGAACTAATTCGGATGAAATTTGGCACGCAGATAGTTTATTACCTGGATTAACATATAGGTTACTTTTTATCTTAGAAAAGTTGCCAAAGTTGCAAAATTAATAACAATAGAAATTAAGTGCTTGTGGTCACAGAAGTATTGTATTGTTATACTTGATATTATATTTTTTCATTATTTTATTTACTTTCATTTAATTTAATTTAAATTTTATTTTATTTTTATTTCAGTGTCCAGTTTTAACCTAGGAGATGATGACGTCCTCTTCCACTTGTTTAACATGTTAGTATAATTCAATATAACAACACCATTATAGTAATGTAAAAGAAAAATTTTTTTTTCATAATGCCGACAAATCAGTACTTGACGAACATCCTTTTGGACCAACAGCTTGTTTGCTATTAGAAACGAAAAAAAAGTTTCCACATATTTCTCAGACCTATGAGGTCGTGCATTTTGAGCATTTTGTGCAAAGTTTGGATATACATTCTCAATTTTGAAATATTTTCATATATTGATGCTTTCCATTTGGTAAGCAACTAGTCGTTTCGTTAATGTATCAGCTCATGGGCATCTAAAACATCTTTGATTTTGTCTGTAACGCCATTAACTCTATTGGGTCAAAATGCACATTAAAATAGGTCAAAATACTAATAACTAGTCACAAAGTGACGCATATTACAAGCGAGATATTCCTTTTATTAATTTCAGAAATGATCCGCTAAGTAGTGTCGTCGTTTCGCCGAATGTCGCCTCGATCATGGTCTCGGGATTTTCACTGTCACGTCGCACTATCGTCACTATACATAACAACGATGAGAGTATTGCTGGAAACTTTAACGCATTTGTTGTACCAGGTAATTTATTTATATCACAGAGCATTGAAATGATTTTTTTTTTGTTTTTTTTTTTTATATATAAGTCAAAGCAGCGCTTGGCCACGATCTCACATGATGTTAGGTGCAGATGCGGCCGAAGATGGACCACGCTTACCTAGTAGATGCCCATTTATCCGGTGTATTCCCAGTAGTTCGGTTGACAGTTCGGTTCCTACGTTTGAAGACCCCGAGATTGTAATTTTGGGGAAACACAGACGCAGGCAATGAGTTCCACTCCTTAGCAGTTCGGATAAGGAAGGTGGAACTGTAACGCTTCGTGCGTGACCGAGGAACTTTAACCACGAAGGGACGAAACCCCCGCCCGTGCCTCGTGTTTCGCAAGTGGAATTTACACCTATTTGTAGTAGTACTCGTAGAACATACTGATTTCTGAAGACATAAATGGAAACCTCGACTATCAACAGTGATCTTATAATGCATTGACTACGGCGTAATAAAAGTAATATATTGTGGCGTAAGAGAGGTAAAATACTCAGAGATGCT
This sequence comes from Synanthedon tipuliformis, assembly GCA_947623395.1. Classification (NCBI taxonomy): domain Eukaryota; kingdom Metazoa; phylum Arthropoda; class Insecta; order Lepidoptera; family Sesiidae; genus Synanthedon; species Synanthedon tipuliformis. The sequence continues at coordinate 8,753,356 of OX392407.1, read as the reverse complement.
CAAGGGATTTTATCCATTAAATCTTATCATTATTACACACCGTCACTTTCTATTTTTGTACTTTCTTCTCAATAATAGATTCAGAAAAGCGTTATTTTCCTCGCCATATTTGACTTCGTAGAGTAAAATTAAAACTTAGATAAAATACAGAATTCATGAGATAATATATTTAAAACATAACGAAAATCGTGTCAAAAGTTAAAATGTTTGTAAATTTGGAACCAAGAGACAATATTGTAAAGAACTGATTGGTTATGATAAATATAATGTTTAATTATCTTATTACCTCTTCCAGCTCATTTGTCGGTCGAAGATGCAAACGTCTTTGCTGTTCAGTGGAATTCTGGAGCAGTGGAATATTCTTTGGGTTTGGCACAAGCACCACAGGTTGGGGAACGTATCGCCGAACTCATAAATATCCTCATAGCAAGTTTCGGCTACAGCGCTAATGAGGTCCGCATGGTTGGCGTGGGACTCGGTGCGCATATTGCTGGTATCGCCGCAAGAAACATTCAAGGAAATGTCCCACACATTATAGGTAAAAACAAGCTATAATTAAATATTATAACCTAACTCTCGACTTTATATTGTGCCCAAACACGTTGCTGTAAGTTTCTGAGGAGTTGGGTATCCTGCAAACTTTTTGATGCTACAACGTTTCATTCGCGTTAATTATTAAATTTTAAAAATAATTAGGTATTGATTTATTTTTTGTTTTGTATAATTTCCGCCTAAACACCTAAACGTCTTCCTGTGGCCTCAACATAATGACGTCAAATTACTAAAAAATCAATAACTTCAAATTGATCAATAATTAAGTTGAAACACTTAGTTGCAATAGGCTTAGTTGAAACACTTAGTTGCAATAACACAAGTTGAAATAGGCAAATTATAAAAAGTGGACCCTCAGCTTGCTGGTCGCCCTTTAAAAAAGACGAGTAGCTATCGTCCAAAAAGAAAATTTGTGTATGTGTTAATCTAATAAAGTACCAAACAAAAATTGTAATCTCCCTACAATTCATTACAGCTTTGGACCCATCTTTGCACGGTTGGACCCACCACCCCGACAAACTGAGTACCGACGCCGCGAACTTTGTCGAAGTTCTCCACACCACTGCAGGAGTGTTGGGCTACGATTTCCCTCTTGGGCATCTGGACTTTTACGCTAACGGAGGCACCTATCAAACTGGCTGCAGTACCGACATAAGTTGCTCACATATCTACGCTTACGCGTTTTACGCGGAATCTGTTACGAGGGAAGTGAATGGCGGTAACAGTTTCATAGGCACAGCATGCGATGGATACGAACAAGCTATGGTACTTCAGTGCACTGGCAGTAGGGACGCTACCTTTGGAGGATCCAACGTTAAGACAGGGTAAATAAGTTATCTTTATTTATATAAAAATTGATGTACCTATATTGTTATATACCTATATTGTTCCACATGCACTCGAAAACCGATCAACCGATATTTAGCCAACAGATTAGCCAAGCGAATGATGACGTGAAGATCATGATTCGATGATTTTGTGTCAAGTTATATAAATTTGTTATACAAAATTATCTTTTTTTATTTTTGAGGACTTTTTTATTTTTGAATATAAAAATATTCAAAAATAAAAAAGTCCTGACAAAAATATAAGATAAAGCTAGTTCTTGGCAATAGCTTAAGTGTTAATTATTTATTTATTTAACTTGAATCATTTGCATGTTTCAGCCCTACTGGTGTCTACATCTTCTTAACAAACTTCACGCCTCCTTTCGCCAGAAATTAAGAGAATGACTGGAGATTTATTTAACTGTGCAAAACAGATGTATTCTTAAAAATATATGGTATTAATAATTTTTTGTAGTATTTTGTTAAAACCTATCCTTCCTAGGTTTGTAAGCTAAGTACTAGTTTTTTTTTTTTTTTTTAGTGATGGGTTTGCTTTTGGCCAACAACCAGCCATGATGAGGCTCTAGTTATTTGAATGATGAGATAGTATTTCACATAAGATTTTTTTTAAAGTATGACTAAGAAGAAATTATTATTTCTACGGAGAAATGTATTATAATTTAATTAATTTAGTTTTCATTTTATGGTACATAACAAATATATTTTTCAGGATTGGCGTGTGTTTACACCTTAATACAAAATGTAGTCTTAGATATCCTCTCTGCTCACCAAAAAGTCTGTCGGTACAACTTTTTCTGAGATTAGCCAACATACTAATAGACTTTTTAATGCTAAGTACGTTGAGTGGCATGCTACATATGTTTCATTTTCTATTTTATATACATCTATCTAAACCTAAGAATAAAATTTATTCGTAGATCTGCTTGGCATAAGTATAAGGTCAGGCGTAACGATATAAATCAGGCGTTTTTTTGCTTTACATACTTTGTCAGGCGTAATATTTATTTTAAACGCGGTCGAAGTCGCGGTCACCAACTAATTATTATTAATAACACGAGTTAGTTAATAAATACACATACATAAGACATTTTAAGGCAAACCATGAAAAATAGTTTATTCTTCGCAATATGAATAAATGTAAATTGAATTAAAAAACTAAAAACAAATAAATTTGTTAACAAATAATCTTGATAAAAGTATTAGGTACGAGTATACCTACCTATTTTGTTATTTAAATAAATTTATTGTTATAAATAGTACATACTAATTAAGTATTAATACGTGTTCATGTTAATTTATCAAATTTATCAAATAAGTAACAGTTATGACGATAATTGGAGATTAATATGATAAAAAACAAATAAATACATTTGTATTTAAAAAAAACAATTAAAGTCGAGATTAGCTGAAGCTATGAAGCTCCTAGTGGTGCTTGCTTCCTCGCTTGCGTGTTAGTATTATTAAAATTTTATTATCATTTTAAAGTATACTTTATAATTTATTTGGAAATTTAAAAAAAATACTATAAGGATATATTATTTATTTTTTATTCCAGTAATCGCTGGTCATTCAATTCCCCTTGTTCCGGGGGATAACAGCAATTACGTGGAGGGGGAAAGCCGATACATATGGATGCCCAATGATGAAGGGGAACCTGTGTTGGTAGATCTGCACGAACCAGCTGATGAGTCTGTGTTGAGTACTAGAAATGGTGCTAATAATCAATATTGGCTTTACACAAGGTCAGTACTAGAAGATGAGTCTATATAAAAAATATCCATCTAAATAAAAAATCTAGGGTTTATCAATATAAAAATAATTAATTAATTAATTAATTAAAAAAAATATTAATGAAATTAAACTAAATTAAGTAAGTAAATAGATAGCAAGTTAAATAAGCAGCACAATAAAGTTCTGGAGTTAAAAAATAACGATTTTATTTTTATTTTTAAAAGTACGAGTATATTTTATATATACAATATATTTGAAATAAATATGAATATTTGATTTTTACAAGTAATACAAATAAAAATAAATCGTAACAACTTTACGCTGACTTATTAATAATTATAAAGTATCATAAATAAATTTTTCTTCGACATATTTGTTTGGAAATAAACCGGATTTTTTTTACAATGTAGGTATATTATTTTTTCAATTATAATACTAAAGATTTAAGACAATGTCTCAAAATTTGTTTTGGAATCCTTTTTTTACTAATATATTAAAAGATTTACCGATTCTCAATGTTAATACTGACATAGTAAGACCCTTTAAAATTCTTACAGGTCCAACCGGAACAATCCACAAATCATTGTAAACGGAAACGCAAACACCATCTGGAATTCTAATTATGTAGCCAGCAGACCACTGAAAGTTTTAGTTCACGGATGGAATAATAATGGTCATAGCTCATTCAACACTCAGATAACTGCTGCTTTCCTAGCTGTTGGTGATTTCAATGTGATTGTTGTGGACTGGAGTGCTCTTGCTAACAGTAATTATGCTAGTGCTGCATTAGGTGTACCAAATGTTGGTGTACACTTGGGTAACTTTTTGGTTTGGCTAATCAATACGGCCGGTGGTAACTGGAACAATGTTCATTTGGTTGGCTACAGTTTAGGAGCTCATGTTATCGGCAATGCTGGCCGAACAACTGGCTCGCGGCCTGCTAGAGCCACTGGTTAGTACTGATTTTCTTAGTAAATTATTTTTAGGTCTGTTAGGTGAGTTAACAAAAGTTATTTGTACAATATTTCGCTTGTATAGTGATGAAAAGGCAATATGCATAGATAAATGATTGGTCTCGCTGCGCTTGACTAGATACCACCGTCGTACTTGTAAAATGCGGCAAAAAAATAGTACGCCGCATTCGGCGTACCCGAACCAGCCACACTGCAAACTGTCTGTGATGTGTACGTGCCGAATGTTTTATTAAATTTTAGGCATAATAAAATACCAGTTGGCGTAGTGAAACTGTGTAAAAATATAATAAAACCGGGTAATAAGTGATAAAAAGCGACGATTTTTTACACACACTACAATAAAAAGTTGACACATTTTCGGAGCTATTGCTTTTGTACAGCGCTCTATCTTAGTCGAGCGCAGCGAGACAATCAATTATCTTTGGCAATATGTATGTATATACCTAATAAACGTAAACTAGCCATGTTGGTGCATTAAATATAAAAAAATTGTAGACGACTTTATGTTACCGAAGTCAAGAAAATAGCTTTCAAAATTTTTAATGTAGACTAAAACTAACTACTTGTAAATGATGTGCTAGCTGTAGTTTACCTAGTTATAATCGCCTTTCAAAGTATGAATTTTGATGGCTGTCATCTATCCCGACATATTCAGGATTAGAATAACATTGGATTATTCATTTACAGGACTAGATCCTGCCGGTCCTTTATGGGGAGGTTCTGGTACTTTAAATGCTAATGACGCACAATACGTAGAAGCTATACATACCGATGGCGGCTTACTTGGCATCTTCAACCCTGTGGGAAATGCTGACTTCTACCCTAACGGCGGAAGGAATCCACAACCAGGATGTTGGATCAGTACTTGTTCTCATAGCCGTGCTCCAGAACTGTTCGCTGCAAGCGTACACTTCAATCATTTAGTTGGAAGACAATGCAGCAATATCAATCAAGCTCAAAACGTACAATGTACAGGCAGCGCTTTGAACTTAGGAAACAGTATACTGACAAAGCGAGGGTAAGCAGATCACTTAATAAATATTAACTCTTAAAAATTAAGTAATGAAGTGAAAAATTTTTGGAAAAATCAATTCACTGACAGTAGGTACTTTTTCTCAAACAAAGTATCAATCATCAATACTAATAATAAATCTGTTAGTGTAGGTATTGTATGTGTGTATATTCCTCCATAACTCTTAAACGAATTAACTGATTTTCATGAAACTTGGTAGATAAACGTTTAGACGTACGGGACACAGGATAGGGACTTTTTTCACGCGGGCGAAGTCGCCGGCGCCAGCTAGCAACTTAATAAATTAAGTATAACTGTCAATATCAATTACTGTTGAGTCTATTGACAAATGGCTACATCGTCACGAACCAAAAAGTCACCATCTTGGTTCACCATCTTCGAGTAGCGTTACTCAAGGGTAATTTCAATGAAATTGACACTTGTGTCTTGAGTATCTTGATACTCGTAACATTTACTCGCCAATTAGCATTACTTGAAAAGTAACTAATCAACACTTTACTTGTAGCTAGTGAAAGAGGCCCTATAAAAACATGTTTCAAAGTTTGAATACAAGTTTTGTCTCTGATTCAGAACACTGAAATTATTGGTTTGGTAATTATGCGCTCCGATAATATTCTCCCGTCACTATGCCACTTCGGTCAGAGAATAACCAACAACCTGCTAACAATAACTATGTTAATGAGGGATCTTTGATTGGCCTAAATAGTCATTACAGCGAATTGTAAAACAGTTGGCATTTTTTTTTTTTTTTTTTTTCAGAAATGGATTATTCGGACTGACCACCGGCAACTCTTGGCCTTTCTAAACGTTCAAGTTTTCAGAACAAATTATTTGATATATTTTCCAAAAAATGCTTAAAATTTGGTTTGATTAAATAAAACAATAAAAAAAGTTAATGAAAATAAATTTATTTTTTTATGCTCCCAAAATTTACTTATAAATTTTAATAAATAAATTAACAATAGAATAAAATTGTAGGCTTTATCCATAAAGTTTTAATTACCTATGTATTCTTTAACCTTGAAGAATTACACCTTACACCTGCCTAATACCTTCAGGTTAAAAATTGTTTGTGATTTTTTATCAATCATCCGATTGATATTCAATCAAAAACTGATTATAAATATGGGTACGTGAACAAATTAGCAGATAATTATGTTAAGAATTTGATATACAAGTAGCAATATACCTTTCTGAAATCTTGCCTATTTAGGCTCACTTTGTGTTGGCGTCTTGTTGCTGTAACATATTGAAGTGAGCAGAAGCGTCTTGAGATATCTTCTGATGCAAGTAAATACAACAGCATAAGAAACAATTAACACATGAATTAACACCTAGTCACAGCAAATGTTATATCTAGAATTTCACGAGTCTAACTCGCAAACTCATATAGATATTATTATTCTTCTACATAAGATGTAGCATACTTTTGTTTATTATGTCAAATATCCATACTAATATTATAAATGCATAAAGCAACTCTGTCTGTCTGTCTGCTTGTTAGTTTTTCATGCCTTAACTACTCAACCGATTATCATAAAATTTTGCATGTAACACATTGTTAGGGACACACATAAAAGGACCGAGAGTATGTTTATCCAGATAAAGCTAAATCTCAAACATTTTGTCAAAAATTTTATTTTTCAACACTGACGAAGTAGCGAGATGGGTCCGAAATAAGTAAGCAAAATAATTTATTGCAAAGACGAAAATTGTTTACATAAACTGTATGTAAGTATATACGTAGATATATAATATACATTATAAATGCAATATAAATTAAAAATAAAACCAAATAAAATATGCGGTTACTCCTTCAAATTTATTTTGAGCAACATTATCACTGATAATTTTGCTGTTATGTATTTATCAGGGATTAAATCACACAGTGTTGTCCATATTATTTTTATATACGTACTTAAGCCTGAGTCGTGAAAATGTGAAATAATTGCGTTTATTTGATCCCTTGCTGTATCGTTATTACTAAAGTTTTAATTATGCAATTAGTATGTAAGATATTTAAGGATACATTCTATAAATCACACTCTTTAGAAACACGATTACTTATAATTTTCTCGATAGAAAAAAAATCCAAAGTTACCTCTAAAAAAATAAATAAACCGTTAGTACGGCATAAATACTTCACGTAAGGTTATCAGTTTGTGAATAATAACAAAACAACATGTTTTCTATAACGTACACTCTTCACATTTTCAAAATGTATATTTGTTTTTTAATACGAAGGAAATACCTAAATTCCCGTGCATTCGGCCTATATTAGCTAGAGCCGCCAAGCTTCCCCCCTATCCGCTTTAGTATTGCTTCGGCCGTCGGACGGGGAGGTTGTGTCGCTTGTGCTAACGCATATTTTTAAAACGTAAGCGCTTCGTAAGTGTTAATTTACTATGGGGAATAAAGTAAACAAATCAAAGAAAAGAAGGGGTTGGCAAAAAAACAATGGTAAACGCTTGCAAGAAGAAATAAAGTAAGTAAAACTCGTACCTATACAATAACTATTATTTTTTCTTCTATGAAATTTAAATTAATACTAAAATGTATAGTATATGTATATTACATATTACATAATGTATATGTATGTAGGTATATTGTTATTATTTTTTAATTCTTTTTGTACATATAAATTATAATATATTTTATATAAATTTTATATTTATTTTTAAATTTTTACATTTAATTTTACATTATATATTTTACATACATTTTACAATTAAATTCATATATATATATATATATATATATATATATTTATTTTATGAATTAGTGAATTATTATATGCTGTTAGGCTTATATAAATAAAATAAATATTATTATGTTGTAGGGCGAGTAGTAATAACTCCACATATTTCTATTTACACGATATATTTACAGAGAAGATTTACAATTGCTAAAAAAATATAATAATTACACGTGCAGTATGTAAACTCGACAAATAAAGTGCGTTATCATCCTAAGATTGAACCAAAGATAATTGATTGGTCTCGCTGCGCTCGACTAGACAGAGCGCTATACAAAAACAATAGCTCCGAAAATGTGGCAACATTTTATTGTAGTGTGTGTAAAAAATAGTCACTTTTTATCACTTTTTACAAAGTTTTATTATATTTTTACATAGTTTTACTACGCAAACTGGTATTTTATTATGTCTAAAATTTTATAAAACATTCGGCACGTACACGTCACAGACAGTTTACAGTGTGACTGGCTCGGGTACGCCGGATTCGGCGTACATACTATTTTATACAGCATTTTACAAGTACGACGGCGGTATCTAGTCGAGCTCGGCGAGACCAATCATTCATCTATGGTATTAGTTTTAGTAAGCCCCATGGCATCTGCTCATAAAAGGGATGCTAAGTTTCGAAAAATCGGTGGAAGAAATTAGAATTGGCCGAATTTTACTACTGAATATAGATAGGATATATATCGAATAATTATGCCGCATTTTATTAAGTATTAAGTTTAAGTACGACGGCGATATCTAGTCGAGCGCAGCGAGACCAATCATTCATCTATGGATTGAACATTCTTTGTATGTTGTAGAATGATAAGGTCTGTTTTCTATTGCTATCTTTATTAGCGATGACAAATTATGTCAATCAGTAATCAATACTTTTTTCAAATCTAAGCCAGCGAATTTTGAAATGAATGGAATTTCTAATCGAAACTGATAAAGCACTTTTAGTCCATTGAAATATTAAATTTTTTTGGCTTTAGAGTGCGTTTGTCAGAGGATGCAATTTTATTTTTTAGATATGAAGGGGGGTTATTGTAAAGTTAAATCCGAGGTTGTGGGGTTGCAACCCTTGCCCCCACAACCTCGGCCGCCATCTTGGAAAAAGGGGTTAAATGGTTTTTACGGTTTATCTGCCAAGCTATAGGTCTCACAAAAAAAATTGTTCAAAAATTTTTGTTGCAAATAAAATTATCTACAACTTTTGTTTAGTAACTTTTAGTCGTAAAACCGTAAATAAAAAGTTATAAGCGAAAATCCATAAAAATTTGAGTTTCTATTTATCGATATAACTTTTTTTCTAATCATTTTACAAAAAAATTATATCAGACCATTTTTATGGATGGTGTTTTAAGGAACAATTTTCATCATAAACATTTTTAAATTTATTCATAAGTTAAGTTTTACAGCGCTGCGAAACGAATACTATTCTTCAGTATTCATAACTATTATTAACTATACATAAGTATTAATGATTTGCCATAATTTTTAATCATTGTTATTTTTTTTTATGGTAATCTTTTTAATTATTGATAATGCAATATTGTTATTACTTAATTATTGACTCTTTTCCCCACGTTCTACGAGGTAGAGTCTGAGGTAGAATAACAATATTGCATTATCAATAATTAAAAAGATTATCTTAAAAAAATAACGATGATTAAAAATTATGGCAAATCATTGATCCTTAAAACACCATATATAAAAATGGTTTGATATCATTTTTTTGTAAAATGATTAGAAAAAAAGTTATATCGACATATAGAAACTCAAACTTTTATGGATTTTCGCTTATAACATTTTTATTTACAGTTCTACAACTAAAAGTTACTAAACAAAAGTTGTAGATAATTTTATTTGCAACAAAAAATGTTATATTTTTTTTTGTAAGACATAGCTTGGCAGATAAACCGTAAAAACCATTTAACCCCTTTTTCCAAGATGGCGGTCGAGGTTGTGGGGGCAAGGGTTGCAACCCCAAAACCTCGGATTTAACTTTACAATAACCCCCCCTTCATATCTAAAAAATAAAATTGCATCCTCTGACAAACGCACTCTAAAGCCAAAAAAATGTAACATTTCAATGGAGTATTTTCTTGTCTGCTTTACATACAAGATTTCTGCAGCAGAATGACAGATGTGTATACTCTGTCTCTGTTTTTGCGTTTCTTATTTGTTTGATGAAGGAGGTCGCCACAATGTTTATTATAAAAAAATCAATACAACAAAAAATTAATTGTAATACAAAATAAATTTATCTTTCTAGAGCAAGATGAATACTGGCCGCGAATTTTGAAGACAAAGAGAATACTCCTGTTGCTTCATAAGTATACTCATACTTGCCTACCTACTTGCTGGCTACTAAAAGCTCAAGGCTGTCCCCAGCTCGCAGAGATATACTATACGCAGAGATATTTCGTTGGCTGTCCCCAGTTCAAAAGTAAAACATGTCTGTTACATAAGACTTTATGGTGCTCAATATTTTGTTTTTATAACCGGCCCACTTTCTTTGGTGCCCAGTATAGGTATTTATTATTACTGTTTAGAAAAAACTGATTCTAACAATCTAATAGGATGATTATTTGAAAATAAGGAGATCTCTACGGACAGGCTGACAGTCCACTTGATGGTAAGTAACTATTGTCGCCTATAACACAAGCAACGCCACAGGTGTTGCAAGTGCGCTAACGACCATAGTAAATCCAACTTTGAAAACTTTTCAAAGTTGACACCTCCTGGAATCGAACCTCCTCCGACGGGCTCGTCTATATATTATGTTATTATAATTATTTATCTTTTTCTATTTATAGAATAAATATACCAGTTGTTGGCGTTTCACTACAAAACAAAGAGTCATCTGACGAACCGGTAACTTTTGACAGCCAAAAAACGGTGAAAAAAGTTACCTTTTTTTCAGATTTTGCCTATATCTTCGTTCCTTTCGATCTTACCGCTATGAGGTATACTTATAAAAAAGAAAGAATGGAAAATTCTCTAGAAAAACGGTGATATTAAGTTTATGTATACAAATTTTCAGCTTGCTTGGAGTTTTTCCGAAGTCATGCCCATTATTCGTCTAAAGTTACTGGATTACTATTTAGAGACATACATCTATACATTTCAAATCAATTAATTAATTTTAAGTTTAATTACCTACTTATTTGACAATGTTACGAGTTTAAGAAATTTACTTACTTTATATAAACTACTTACTTTAATAAATTAAAATATTTTTAAATCGCCGATTTTTAAACAAATTAATTTATTATAATATGTATATATGTCGATATTATATGTACACATATAATTTATAAATATATAAGTTAATACATGATCTTACGAGTCGTGTTTATCGATAAAAGTTTTTATTCAATTACGCTCGTAAAACATATACCAACCTACCCACCTATGGACAGTAAGTTATAAAAAATAAATGTGTGAAATCTGTGAAGTTTCCAACCGTATAATATTTTTAATTTAATAAAAGTTTTTGAGACCGTTTCTATTGTTTTATTTTGTAAATATTAGTAGGCGATTGGCGCACGACTCTAGCCACTCGGCGCACCGCTCTCCCGCTCCTGCGTTGTGCCTCACGCACACATACACTACCTAAAATCAAAACGCGGAAGAAGCTCGGTACCCCCTTAAGGCAAGATAAATTACCCGTTAGTTAACGGGTAATTCTAAGTTTAGAACAAACATACTTACCTAAATATAAAGAGTTTACATTACATTATTTCTTAATTATTATTATTCTTAACTATTTAGAGTGTATTGATAAGTAACTTTAGTAAGTTGAAAGTTTTACTTATAGAAAAAAAAAGATTTTTAGCTTCTTCCCATTCGCTCCACGATTTCGTTCCCAGTGGTTCCTAGAGTAAGATTAAATGGTATTATTCAAAAAAACACAAAATTGTTCCCACAGGCCCCAAAACTTATAGGTACCTCCTACAAATTTAAAGACTTTTATTCATTTCATACATTATGTTCATTCGCGCTCCAAGGATATTTACTTGTATACCTATACTCGATTGCTAAAGGATCGAAGACTTTTTTTAGTATATTATATGGTATAATCGAATTCATCCGATATATATGTCGTCGGCACATCGTAGAATTGGGCATATCATGATATTCCTGGGCAGATCATATTTCTGTTAAAACTGAGAGGGTCGCCTCACTCCGCTCCGCTTCGCTAGGCTCCCCAAGATAATTTCCATGTAAACCTGACATGCTCCTCCTCGTCGCACTTATTTTTGACTTTTGGTGAAAGATTTTTGATTTCATACTTTACGATCTGCCCAATTCTACGATCTGCCCACGACATATACATGTTATATGTACTCTCAAAGAAAATATTACTCATAACGTACACGTATTCATGTAAGTAAATCACAGAGCCGGGTTCACGACACCCCTTATTGATGACCCCTATTGATGACCCCAAACTGACGGAGGCAGTCATTGATCCAACGCCTTCACCTAGGATGTGTCCTGGGATATATAATTCCAGGGTGGATGAAAGTACGCTAGCGATCCTGACGCGATACGTGACAAGGCCAAGTTCTTAACTTTTAAGAATTTTATAAACTTTAGGTTATTTCTGGTTCACCTATGTAACGCACTGAATCTAATAACATCTAAATTTATAATATAACATCTAAATAACAAAGTGTAGCTTTTAGAAAAAGTAAGGCAAGAGTGAATCTTAACATAATTATGTGACTAAACTAGAAAATGAATCATCGCTTTTGCGTTTTTATCGGGTTACTCAATACTTTACTACTACTATCCTTATCGATATCATAATAACAGAATACCAAATCGAAATGATAACAGCTATCTGTATAATATATAAATAAAATTGAAAAGAATATGTGTGTTTGTTTGTGAGAACTAAGTGACAATCTTGGTATCTTTTTTTTTTCAAATTCCCAGGCTGTTTCTACAGTTCACCCTGTTATATCTGTTGTGTCAGCAAAGTTAAAACAAATTAAAACGCTCAAATTTCTTTGTTGTAATGTGAGTCGTCTTAAGTAAGTATCGTTAGTTCGGAATCAAAAATACAGTAAGTATTTATATGAATCGTATTTTGGATACATCCAAAGGGAATTTCTACCGTCATTTCGCGCTAAATTGAACTTTTTCAATGAGACCATATCGTGTTTATTAAAACTAATATATATTTGTCGCTGTAGACTAACTGCCTGAGAATTACGACCTTAAGTAAGTATATGAAACAATAATAAATTTTAGGGACATATTATTGGGATCAAAAATAAATTAGTGACATTGATAAACGAAAGCCTGGCAACATAATTATAGTATGTATATTCCTAGTAAGGACGGAAAGGTGTGCAAGTTATGAGTCACACTGATAGGTAATTTTAGATAATATTATAATATGCTACACAAGAGTGGTGTATTCCTAGTGAGCTGCATGAACTTACAGCTTAATAAACATGAAGTGGATTTTATTAGTAGTTATTGTTATAGTAGGTAAAACAGTATTCATTTAAAAAAAGTGTGGTTACTTGTGTATGTTTTTCCATTGTTACTTTTTTCCTCTGTATTACTAATTGATTCACTTCGTTACTTGTTAGATTGTCACATCTGAAATATTCACGAAAAAACCATTGGTGAATAAAATTTATTTTCTCATACATTTTGTATGGAACTGGTTTTTATTCTGAGTCGGTACGAAGTTAGCCGGGTCAACTAGTATAAAACAGATTATAAATTTACGTGCCAATACAATTAAAATAATCACAGTGCAAATGTTATTCTTAACAGTTTTATTCTTAAAAGCCCCGGATCATGACCCGGATCAATGATAACATCTCCTTATATTTACTTTTCATTTTTCAGATTTCACAATACGCAAAGGACGTAACGAAGATATTACCAACATAAATAATTTGAAAAATAACTGGAACAAATTTATACAATATGTGATCCCACATACACTCTTTGATTCCATTGATGACGATGAGAATCTAAAAAAGAAGGCCCACTGGTTGTTGACCATGTTAGTAGGGAATGCAATCTCGTTCTCGCGAGATCTCGGCCTTTTTTAGCGAGATTGATCTCGGCCAAAAAACGGGCGAGATCTCGCGAGATTAACGAGATTACTCTCGAGGATAAAAACGTCTTATTCGAAGGATATTTTGTGCTTCTTGGCGTGTGATGTGAACTGAACAAGGCTTTCATGGTATATTTTGTTAATTAATCTAATTTCTAATAGATCTCTGAGTATGTATAATTTTCTTTAATTGATAATAATATCTCAGTTTAATAGTCGACTCAACTCAACTTAGTTAATGAGTTTCATTTTAGTTTTTGACTTCTTGTTTTTTTGTTGTAAAAGAGCTGTTTTATTATTAAAAGACTTTTGTTTGATATTAGAAGAGAAGACTGGTTGTTTATTTCATTTCTTATTTGATTAGATACATCAAAGTTTACTACTTAAAAGTTTATTAAAAAAAATTATGGATAGAGATACGTCAAAAAATGTTAAAATACATAAAAGTTTATTGAAAAATTTCGTAAAAATAAGGTTTTATTTCATAATACCTATAATTCTTATTATTTTTTCCCTAATTTATTCATATATTGTGATTATTTGCAAGTAAAAACACAAAAAACTGCCAATCTCGCGAGATCTCGAAATTGGCGAGATCTCGCGGGATTGTTGTTCATAAACTCACGAGATCTCGCCTGAGCCCAAATCTCGCGAGTATATGATATATTTAAAATATTATAGTAAAAGCTTTTGTTAAGTATATGATATATTTTGTTCAGGGCTAATCCTGGTAGACATTCTGCCACAACAAGCGAAATGATTGTCTATGGTGTTTTGAACGATGCAATGACACCAAAGTTTGTAGATGATAACAGTATTCAATTAGCCACAGCAGCAATGTGGGGTAATATTGGCAAAACAGTTACACAAATTAAAACTGAAGGAGGTAAATAATGCATTTAGTTTCTTATATTGTAGTAAAAAACCCACATTAGAAGACTGTTGTTAATTTTTCAATTTAGTTAACTATTTACAATTTGTTCTATTTTATAATCATGGATTTTATTGATTTTTGATATGACGATCAAACATGGGATTTGTTACGGTAACTTAGTTGTCCTTAAGGTAACATGTGGTCATCTTAAGGACAACTTTGTGCAACTAGTTTGAAATCTCACCCCAAGCTCTGTGAGTGCGGTGATATTATTATTATTATATTATTTATATTTATTATTATTATTTATATAGAATAGTGCCCTGTTATTATGTGTAAATAACAAACACATCCTCAACTACGTGTAAGGGATTGACTTCAGAGTCATATCTCGGAAGATTTACAATCTTTTTGCACCCATAATGAATATAATGATGTTTCCTCACAACGTTAGAGTGATTTCAATGAAGATTATTTCTAATCAACAGATAAAATTAAAATTACCCACAGGTGGCAGGCCAAAACAGTATTCTTTGCATTGGAGTATGACCATTTGCACATATTTAATTCAGATGTATTTTAGCTAAACAGGTTACTTAACTTATTTACTATTTATGTTTTTTCAGTTCCAGGTCGTTACGTTGAAGGAAAAAGTCGCTATGTGTGGATGCCTGATGGAAATGGTACACCGCAATTAGTAGATCTTCGTGAATCTCTAGATGAATCTGAATTAGACTTCAAGTATGGTATTTTTAATGAATACTGTCTTTATACTAGGTAAGAATTGTTACATTTTTCAACTATTATGGAAAACTACCAGAACTTTATAGAACAGGTTAATACTACGTGCTGGGTGCACGTGGCAAGAAAATATTTTTTTTCTGATTAGAACGCCATCTCTGTGTCAGGCTGAGAACTTTTCACCTTACCTATATCTAGTTAGGTATAATGACTGTTATATTTACCGCTGTGACGACGGTGGCGTCGATTTTTTAGTATTTTTAGACAATCCTTCGGGTACCTAAAATTTTTCCATTATAATCGAAGTAATAAACTATATTATGTGTTGCAAATTTCTTGCAAATTCTTCAGCCTCTTTGCATTATTGAGTAACAAACATACAAACTTTGGTATTTATAATTTTAGTATGCATGATTAATATAAGATAAATACCTACATGTTTTCAGATCTAACCCGGAAGTTCCACAAATTATAACTCACTGGAATGAAACTACTATCTGGGATTCTAATTATGCGGTCAACAAAACAACATATATATTGATACACGGATGGAAAAGCGATGGATATTGTTATTTAATTCAAATAATTAAAGACACCTTACTAGCGACCAATGATTGCAACGTTATTATATTGGACTGGAGAGTTTCTGCGTGTTCTAATTACTTCAGTGCAAATTATGCGTCATCAAGCATTGGTGAATACCTTGGAAGATTTATATCATGGCTAATTGCAACAACGAATGGAAGTTGGGACAATATACACTTGATTGGATTTAGTGTGGGTGCGCACATAGCAGGATTTGCTGGATATACCACAAATGGTTTAATTGCCAGAATATCAGGTCAGTTTGTTGCTTTGAGAATTGCATACTTTAATAAATTTGAAACTTTGTAACTTGACCCTAAAAAGCAGAAACGGCTTGGCTGCTTCGTGCTAAAAATGCACTATGAAATACATTTTAGACCCAAACAACAGAGTTTGCCCAAAAAGTTCTCTACTAGTTTAGCCATGTTTATGTACATTTAGTTTATTTACCAAAAAAACCTAATGAGAAGTTGATGTTACCTGGATATTTACTATTTACGTTAAATCATCGGCCAGTATCTCTACACTGTTTGATATAAACCTCTCTCAAGGCTCGCCACCACAGACCGCTTAGTATTCGCAAATCATTCCATAATACTTAGTTATTTGAACGCTTGTCTGCATTTTTCAAGGGGGTAATCCAGTTAGTGAGTCATCATTGCTCAGATGACTTGGAATAAAATTATAAAATTTTCCTTGCAGGGTTAGACCCAGCCGCTCCTTTTTGGTGGAATAATCCGCGATGTCTTAATACAAGTGCTGCGCAGTATGTCGAAGTAATTCACACTGATGGAGGAAGATTAAGTTTATTTCAACCAATGGGTCACGTTGACTTTTATGTCAATGGTGGCAAAAATCCACAACCCGGCTGTTGGTTAAGCCCTTGCTCTCATCGACGTTCAGCTCTATTCTTCGCCGCTAGTTTAATTAAAAATTTGTATGGACACAAATGTGTTGACATTGTACAAGCAGAAAAAAGTGAATGTTCCGGCAAGATTTTAAGTATGGGCAATAGCGATGTCACTAAACGAGGGTGAGTAAGCTGACTCTACATTAAAATATAAATATATATCTTTTCATTTAATGTTTTATTAATTAAAAAATAATATTTTATACTATATTAAGGGCCTCTTTCACTATCTTTCAAGTAGGCTAACCGTGATTTAAAATTGCCGGTCACCGGGGATGATGCGTCGAAATAATAAATCTCGGATGATGGAGCTGATATACCTCAGCTCCATCATCGGTAAAAGTTTGTACTTACCGTAAAAGTCCCAAACATTAAAAAGAATACAATAAAAAAAATCGCCTATCGAAGAACTAAAAGAAATTTCTTCGATTTTTCTTTTAGTCATATTCGTATAAAAATTCTGCTAACTAAGCCTTACTCTATGTTGTAAAAGTATTTAATTAACGACAACGAAAGCAATGCCTTCGCCGGGTCAGCCAGTTTAACCTATTTAAGCTAGGCTGAATTCATTTATTGAGACTCCACAGTCTCAATTGTACTTTTACCTAGGATTCTAAACACACTTTGTATCTTTTTTTTCAGACTAGGAATTTATTCTGTAACCACTGGAAGTGAATGGCCATTTAATGAAGATGTACAGAGTTAATGTTATTTTATTTTCTATGTAGGTATATATAACTTAAAACAAAGCATTGACTACAGGAATAATGAATAAAAATAGAAAAAAATTGCGATAATAAAAATAGTAGTTTCGAGTTGCCTGTGTTGTGAAATATGGGCGCTGAAACGTGTTCTCTAACTATGCGCTTCGTAAGAAAGCTCAACGTCGCTCTACAAGCAAAGTATGTAGAGGGGCTATGCCCCAAGATACTTAGCTTTTTTACAAGTTACACTACGAGATCGAATTAGGAATGAGGAGATCCGTAGACGAACTAAAGTTACCGACATAATCCGGCAGATTAGTATGTTGAAATGGCAGTGGGCAGGACCTACACATAGTGCGGAGAGCCGACGGTCGCTGGGGCCGAATGGTTCTCGAGTGGAGGCCCCGAACCGGCAAGCGCAACGTAAGACGGCCACCCACGCATGGTGGACATAGGACCTATAGTCTTATAGGTCGTAATGTCATATATCCACCATGTGTGGTTGCGGGAGACCTATGTTTGCGGGAAGTCATAGGTCTCCCGCAACCACACATGCGGGATATTTAACTAAATGAATAAATGTCATTTTGAAAAAATATAAAACTATGAAACGAAATTTACTGAAGACCTTCTATAAAACTTATGGAGTGCATTCGGTGAAAAAGCGAGGTTATAATTTTCCTTAAATGGTATGAGTGTTTTTACAAACACTCATAATATAGTTGAAAGGTTTTTTGAAATTGTACGAAGCTGTCTTCTTAGCAGATCTTACTTGTAACAGGGGCGTTGGTTTTTACACTATCAGTGTAGAATAAAAGTTAAATGTGTTATTAGATAAGTTTTTACTTAGACTTTATTATATTATAATAAGTAAATAACTGTAATATTTTCATACATTGTGTATGTACTTAAAAATGCATTAGTAAAGTGTAAATTGAAATATTTTAAATTGTTTTATTTATTGCTAATATTTTTATGTTTTTTTTTATTAAAGATTTAATGAGGTGTAGATAGTAGAACATAACATTAACAAATGTTTAATATTTGATTATTTTGCAACTAAAATTTTAGGTTTTTTTTGCAATTTTTTTTCATTACTCTTATTAATTTTTAAAAAGAAAAATTTTAATAAAATAATTTGTAATTCAATAACATTAATATCAAAATTGCCTCTTGTAACAGAATGTCAATAAACAAGAGGACAAATCGACAATTAAGTGCTAATGTTATATAAATAAATTGATAAATAATTAATTTAGCACCAATATAATGGTAGGGGGAGCCCACGATGCTAAATGTGGAGACTAAAGTTTTAAAGATTAGATGGTAGGAAAAAAAAGGTTATATATGATGTTTTTGCGGCGTTATAAAAAAAAACCTGTTATATAATCGTCAGATTAAGAATCAGCACGACCAGGAATTCACGCTAATATGTCTGTATGAAAATCTGACGCGCTCGAGCTTTACAAAATGGCAATCACCAAAAATCTTTTTTGCATTGTCAAAAAGCTGCCACGAGCTTGAGTTACATCCGAATCGTCTGTATTTTAAATGAGAGATTAGTTTGGGTTCACTTAACATCCCCTCTGAAAATCTGACGCGCACGAGTTGTATTATATTTTTACCCCACCAACTCCACCAACCAAACCGGCAGATCCGTTATTGAAGACACGTGGGGAATATACATTGGCAATATCTGACGCGCTCGTCATAATCGTAAATCCCGAAACCCCTCTTGTGGGCTCTCGTAGTAAGGAATAAGCGTTCGTAATTTGGTTTATGAATCATAAATTCAAGATAAGTTTTTTTAATACAACAACAACGTGTGTTTCTAATATAATGTTTCTAATATTCTAATATAAACAACACGCAATTCTAATATAAACTTAGAACTTCATTAGGTAATCATTGAGCAAATATGTTAAAATATCTAAAATTATTAGACAGAAAATATCGAAGTATGTCGAAAGAAACTGGATTAAGTAAAAAAATACAAAATGAGTATAAAATCTATAAAAAAATTTAGAAAATAGGTTTTACCTATTTGAAAAAAGCACAATGGACAGTCATTAAAGAAAATTCGACGAAATATGAGCGTCATTAATGCCTATTCTTAAAAAAATATCAGACCATGGAAAATACAGAAGCGACGATAACTTATCGTTTGTTATCTATTTAATAAATTAATTGTTATCACCAATAACGAATTAATTAGTTACAAGAATATGTCTTGTAAATTATTGAATGAACGTACCTACTGAATTGCGTGAATATATATCCATGTGTTACATGTAATAATTTGGCGTAAACAGACTACTGAACCAATTTTGATTTGGTTGATATATTGAGTGGAGCTGGCATTAAGGTTTTTAATGTATTGTCCTCTCCCCTTAGGTATCATTTAGAATTACTTAATTAGATTTTTTAAATTTAATATTTTTTTTATACAATTAAACCCTGCAAGTGCCAATTACTTAGTAATGCTAACTCAATTATAGATATGTATTTTATGTATTGATGTAAACTTCTTATTCAAAATGCAATAAAATAAATAGGTACCTAAATAAATTTTAAAACACCTACAATTTTTCTTCGGTGTAAAATTAACGACCTTCCCACGGCAAGGGGCATTATCTTAAAATACTTTTATATTTTTTATATAGATGTAAAATATATGTATAAGCAACGAAATAGTATATCTCGTAAGTATAAAAATATATGATAATGATATTATCTAGGTTTGCAACTGGATGTCTAATTAGCCAACTACGCGTTGGTGCCTCGCCCATCCTGAATACCACGTAATCTTCACAACAACATATGGTCAACCTATTGTCCGCCTTCCAAAGAAAAATGAGCAACGATAATGATTTACAACTTAGCGTCCAATCAGACTGTGTCCAAAATAAGTTTACTAAAAATAAGTTACTCAATATTTTTTTTAATTTTAACGATAGAAGATATACCTTACTAATTAATGTCTTAACAACAGCACAAAATATAATCATTTTCTGTAGTAATAATACAATAGGGAATAGTACATTAGACGCGTAATTGGAACATTAAACAAGTTTCTTAGATTAGATAACAATTAATCCAAAATCAAATCACTAAATCAATCATTAGCTATTGATAGTTAACTTTGCACGTCAAACACGTGGGCTATGTACATCACAATAATTATCGCTTTAAAATAACTAGATAATCTGATGCAAAACAACGAACCTATTATAAAAACAATGTGACCGATTAGAATTAGTGTAGTTAGTTTCATAGAATTATGAGGTGTGCAGTACTGTTTGCCGTCGCCATAGCAGGTTGGTAATCGGAACCTTCACGACTCTGAGAATTTTGTTCATATCAATTACTTTGCCCGCGACAAAGGAGTTGCTGGTTTTAAATAAGGTTATTGTAATTTTAGAAGGTATCAAAACGTACCTCTAAAATTAAAATTAGCAAATTTTGTATTGAACCTGTATACCTACATATTGCATCAATTACGTTTTATTATGTTTTATTCACGTCTTTGTATTAATTGTGGTCTACCATGCTATAACCACCCTATGGAATGTCTTAAAAAATTATTTGTTTATTGTGACAAAAAAAAAATTATTTTTTTTTCAAGAACATAATTTGCTATTGCTAATCATGAAATTAATATACTTACAGTAATCCAAGGTGTAATATCCATTGTATGAGAAATATATCAACTTTGAATTAGGTACCTAATAACTCAAATGAAGTATAGTAAATATAATCAACTAACTTCCTTTTTTAGATGTTAAAACAATTGCCTATGCAATTTTTATCTGTCATATTTTATTTTTAAATGTCCCTCGGGAATGATCAATGATCTTACAAGATTATTTGTGCTGTATGGCAAATTTCATTATGTTCATTTGAGCATTACGTGAAAGCGTAACAAACAAACCAATTTTCGCATTTATTCATTACATTAGTTAGGTATAATATATAGACAAAGTTACTCGTATTTTGCGGTTTATATAAGTTCGATATTTCTCTCCAGTTTGTTCTGCTGGCGTGCTCAAAGACTCCGATGTGGGTTACAAGGACGGTGATCGGTATTTTCTCTTCCCCGGAGACGGTGATGGGATGTTGCATTTAGTCGACACACTTGAGCCCGTCGATGAAGAGTTTATCAGAAGTTACGCTAGAAATCCACAAAACAATGCCTATTGGCTATTCACAAGGTTTTTATTCACTTATTGTTTTAAGCCTCGTATTCGACAGTTGTCTCCTTTTTTTAAGAGGAGAAATCCATTTACAGACTTCCTACCGCTGGCTAGGCGCTACGCGCTATGCTAATCATAGCGGGCCCGGCAATACCCACTAAAACTCCCCGGTGCCTCCTCGCCCTTTGTGCGGGATGGACCCGGCTCTACCTAGGCAACAACTCCGATCCAATCGACAGTTGTCTCCTAGTGAATACGAGGCTTTATACCTAATAACTTCGTGTATTGAGTGAATCCAATTACGACACTAGTCTAGACATTTCTAGATAACTATTATAAATAAGACAAGCTTATAGCTAAAAGTGAAATTTTGATAAATCAAAACGAAAGTGCTTGCTATAAACAGATTGCTTCGGTCTGCATTTTTAATACGAATATTTATTAAAGAGCCGAGTGAGGCCTTTGCAATAAATTATATAGTATCTAATCATTTCTACCTTTCTACACAAATATATCTATCGACTTTCTAGTAAACGGTTGTTAAAATATTTCGAATATTTTTTTCACCAAGTTGTAGTAGACAGCTTAAAACAAAATGTATCATTTTTAGACGAAACCCAACATCACATCAGCTTTTAATTCACGGTGACCAGAACAGCGTTTTCCATTCAAACTTTGATGCTGCTAAAGAAACAGTTATTCTCGCACACGGATGGAATGGAAACGGAGGTAACTCCATGAACAAAATGTTGACAGAAGGTAAGTAAAAATATAATGATAAAAATGTATTCAATTCAAATAATTTTAGTTGATAATAATTATTGCAGCCATTAAATGGACGGTAAGTAGTTAAACTGCAAACCATAACTATGATAAATATTGGAATTCTTCTGATTTCACTCAAGAAAATGTTTATATTTGTTATACATTTTATGACCATTCTTATAAGATGTTATACGTTTTTGAATATCTAAAGAGACGTAAAATGATTGGCATGATTAACTTCAAAGTTAAAAACACTTGTGAGAATTCTTAAATTCAAAACATTGTCGAGCAGTCTTTTTAAACTGTTAGTAGTACCACCGAGTACTATAGTACCTAGGTTCAATTTTTTTAAATAATTTTTATTAATTTTAACTAAAAACTAAATCAATATAAAAGCATAAAGAAAGGATTTAAAAAAACTATAAAGTTCTATATTTCCATAACGTTAAAGTTTCTATTGTTGGACTAACCCTTTTCGGACACCATTTACATAGTCAAATCCATCAACAATGACCTGAATAATAACGTCCTTTAGTACGACTTTCCCTGTAACTTGTATTTATGTTACTTGTACCGTATATATATAACTTGTACCGGCAATATATTAAAAACCAGCATTGTATGCAATAAAGTAATTTGTTGTGTAATTTTTTTTATATCATTTAATTTTTATTGTTATGTTCTCTTCTGATAAGTTTTACATCTATATTTAGAATTTTTAGACCTCATCTAAAGCCACGTAAGCTATGTAAAATAATGTAACATTTTGTAATAATCCTGTTTTAGCTTTAGAGCTCATCTAAATCTACGTAAAATAATGTAACATCTTGTAATCATCCTGTTTTAGCTTTTCTACAAGATGGCGATGTCAACGTTATAGTTCTTGATTGGAGTCGGCTTGCAAACCGCAACTATTTGACAGCAAAGAATGGAGTACCTGCCGTCGGACAAGGTCTTGGCCAATTTGTTTTATGGTTAAACACTTTGGGACTACGATTTGATAAAACACATCTCGTTGGCTTCAGTCTTGGTGGGCACTTAGTCGGCAACGCTGGGAGAGAAACTGGTGGTAGGATACGAAGAATTACAGGTAAGAAAATTTATTTTAACCTGAAATATAGTTTGTAGTACTGACAGCTGTTGGGTAAGGTGCTCGAATGGGAACCGCGTAGAGAGACGCTACGCTATACGGTGCCTTATTATAAAGGTCACGAGAGGAGAATGGCTCCTTTTTGGCAATAGGTATATGATTGAGACTTGTGACGACATTTATGCTACCTATCTTCGTTTTTAATTTTTTTATAGATTTCAATCTGTATTGTGTTCTAAAAGCGATAGTGGGGGGGATGATAATATTATCATATTTATCATTTATTTTGTTAACTAAATACTTATTGATTAATGAATATCAATTAAAATAATCCGATTGGCTGGAGAAGATTAAGTTCTTAGCACCTAGATAATATCGCATATTTGCCAAAATAATAAGATTAATAAAATTGGTCGAGGTTCATTATTATATTATTATTATATTACTTCACTGACCATTAACATATTTTTAGCTCTCGATCCCGCTGGTCCATTGTGGGGTAATGACAGGAACCGTATCAACGAAAATGACGGACCATATGTTGAAATCATTCACACAAACACCAGAATGTATGGATACTCTGATCCTTGCGGCGATGCGGACTTTTACCCTAACGGTGGCAACAGTATGCCAGGATGCTGGTTGAACACCTGTTCTCACAGCAAAGCCTATGAGTACATGGCGTCTACTGTGAAACACAATCACCTGTTGGCTAACGAATGCGATACTCTGAGAGATGCCACCAGGGATAGATGCGCGGGAGACATGCATTCAATGGGCAACAGTGATATTAATAAAAATAGGTAAGTTATCTATACCTATAGTATATTTTAAACAGAGATTTGTATATTTGTAATGAATAAACTCAAAAACTATCTTGAGTTTATTCATTACCGATCTTAAAAATTTCTTTCAACTGTAGAAAGCTACGTTATCAACGAGTAACATAAGCTATATTTTATAAAGTTACGCTGGCGAAGTCGTGTGCAACAGCTAGTATTATGTATATTG
Organism: Synanthedon tipuliformis; assembly: GCA_947623395.1. NCBI lineage: Eukaryota > Metazoa > Arthropoda > Insecta > Lepidoptera > Sesiidae > Synanthedon > Synanthedon tipuliformis. The sequence goes on along the minus strand of OX392407.1, from coordinate 8,728,511 downwards.
AACGGTAGACCAATTATTGTTTAATAATATTTTTTTATTTTTTTTTCAGACCCGGTATTTTCCGAGTTAACACTCGAAGGAGCTACCCTTTTTAATTTAAATGTTGAATAAATACCTATTTTATGTATGATGTTGTATTTTTTTATTTAAACACATTTGAATACTAGCGAATATAGGTAGCAATGATAAGATACCTTTAATAAGAGATAAAATAAAAAGACAAAGGTTTTTACCTACTTCATTGTATTAAAAATTATTTATTCGTAAATTTACAGAAAACTGTTTTCTGATTTTTCGATAACATTAACTCTTATCGGCGTAGTTTTTATCTGTAAAAAATAAATATTTGAATTAGTCATTTTGAAATTATTCACAATTCTTCAAGAAGACGTCTAGTTTCGTGAACCTACAAAGTATTTTTTATTGTATTTTGGTGAGAGAGTAAGGGATGCCAGAGGCCATAATCACTTACGAGTGGATCGTCAGCCTGTCTGATGGTTTTATATTAAAAAAAATACCTGTTTATTTTGAAGTCGTCTTCTTATAACTGGTGCAAAAAGCCTTATGTCGGTATGGCTTTTGGATGATCGTAAACTGGCCAAACAAGCCACAATAGTTGCCACAGCACATCCAAAAGCAGTGTACCATAAATACGACAGCCGATAGAGAAACCACACGTCACTAAAAGTAAATTAGTACAATAACATAATCCACATATCTAACACTAGCTGGTGCCCGCGACTTCGTCCGCGTTCTGGGTGAAAAGTACTCATGTCCTTTCTGGTGTCCCAGACAACGTGGTCCAAAATTTCATGGTGATCGGTTTAGTAGTTTTTGCGTAAAAGAGTTACAAACATCCATCCATCTATACATCCATACAAACTTTCGCAATTAAAATATTAGTAGGTACGGATATTACGAGACATCAATGGGTTTTTTACTTATAGATGAAATTTGCTTATGGAATCCCTTAAAGCATTGAGATATTTTGAACAATCTCCTTTTATAAAATATATAAGTATAGTATATATAGTCGATTAGTATATTGTGTAGATACTGTTGTGTTTAGGGATGCAGAGAGCCCATTTCAATATCCCTTGCCTTATACCTTATCCTTAATTCTACTATAGTCGCCAGCGCACTTCAGCGCCTGTGGCGTTGCTTGTGTTATAGGCAACGATAGCCATCTACCGTCAAGTGGATTATCAACATGTCTGTCGACCTTCACATGAACAAAAGTGATGTACTAAGCGGTAGTGCTATAACTAATATAGTACTTAACCTAGATGATAATGACGATGATGACTGATTTCACTACAGTAACGCACCTATCAAAGATTTTATCGCTGTCTGCATGTTGAACAAACGTGTAGCTGCAGTTGTACGTAAATCTGTCTTTCTCGTGAAATTTCAAATATCCCTTGGCCTGTGCCAGCTGAGACTGTGCAGCTATCCACCATGCTGATAACAATCCAACAATTCCTCCGCTCAATGCACTCTAAATATAATAACACATTGCATTTTTAATACGATCCCTCAAGATCTAACATTTTCTATGTTAAAAAGTAACCTATATGTTAATCCAGGTAATAAACTATTTCGTCTAGTATCAGTACCTACTTCGGTTGTTTGTTCGGTTGACCGAACTAATGCAACATTTTAATAGCAGTAGTTGGGTTGATAAAAATCACCGAACAAATGACACTTTTAAAGTTGCAGTAGTTCGCAAAAAAATTTAATTTGCGTGCCAAATTTCATCCAAAACCGTTCAATCAGAAACAAACATCCACACATGCATCCTCACAAACTTAGGTACTTATAATATTAGTAGGACTAGTATGACATTATTGTATCGTCTCAAAATTTGAGAATCTCAAAATCAATTAAACTATTACCGTTGAATCAATAAATGGTAAAAATATTCCCATCAAGAAAACGCCAACGAGAGGACCCATGGATGCTGAAGATAAACTCATTGTCAATTGCAAGACAGAGCCTAACATTTCTACCACGAACACTAATCCTGAAACGCAATTATTATAGGATCAATGTTCAAGTTTGGACACAATTTGTAAGCAAAGTGAAAATATTTAAGAGAACTTACCCACGCAAACACAGCCAAGAACTACAACTACTGTTCGGACAAGAATTTGAGTTTCTTTGTGAGTTAGTTTCCGGAAAAATGGTTTCCAAAAGTCTTCAAGGACAACAGCAGCCATTGAATTAAGTCCAGTTGATAATGAACTGTTATAATATAAAAACGCTTTATTAACATATTTACGAATCAACAAAATTTCTGTATGAAATAAGCTACTCTAGGCTGTTCTTGTATCCCTGACAACATACGAGTATATGCAAAATTTCATGATTATCGGTTGAGTAATTAAGGCGTGAAAAGGTAACAGACAGACAGACTGGGCGAAAATCGAGAGAGTAACTCTCGTAACGTAGTAACAACTAACCTTAATGCGGCACTAAAAACTCCAGCTACAAATAGTCCTGGCATTCCTTTCCAATCGCCAAGTACATCCATAACAAGTAACGGCAACAGTTGGTCTTTTGCTAAAGCCAAATTTGAATTCAATGGATCACAATCATGATACCTCGCAAATGCTACGAGGCCACTATATCCACAGATTATGACTATAAGAAAAATTCCACAAACAAAACCACAAACTGCTCTGAAAAGAAAGTGAATCCACATAAATAAATAGCGTGCAGTTGCTTCGTTTTCTGTAGAATTAAGTGTATTAAACATACAAGAAACAAATAACATAAAATGAACATAAAGCATTATTTTAAGTGGTCCCGGGCTAACTTTGGAAATGAAAATTTCAAAGTTTCCTCTGGCCAGACCAGACGAGGTATATCCGCGCCAGACTAGACGCGGATATACCCGGGATATCCGCGTCTAGACTAGCGGGATACCCAACTCCTCAGCAACTAACAGCAGGCAGATATAGCATGTTTTTAACAACAACACTTAACATTCTGATATATTTAATAAAATTCATTTTACCTTCTTGATGATTTCAACTCAGGCAGAGACAAAAATCTCTGCATCATAGATTGATTGACTGCGATGTTTCCTATCCAATAGAAAGTAGCTCCCAGAGATATGGACCATATTGTGTGTCTTTCTGTGATATCTAGGCTGAAACTGATACACAAATATTAAAAATAAATATTTATTTAAATTTCAAAATTAATGTTACTCATTATTTTCAAATAATCGAATAAATTTAGATATTTTTTTAATTATAAACTAACGATGTACCCAGACAGTACAGTCGGGGTAAGAAAAGGTTCGCAAAAGGTACCTACTAAGAGCCTACGACTTGATAAAGGAATGAATTTTAAAATTGACAAAGGTTTTCGTACCTTTCAACATGACAATCTAGTTATATTTCTGTAAAATCCAATGTAATAAAATGTAGAAAAAAATACGTCAAAACATAAAGATTCTTTACAATTATCGCAATCATATTTTATATTATAAAATCTGATTTTATAATCAGAAAATCACGAAGAATGTCATTTAAAAATTGAATGTAATATTGTGACAATAACAAAGGTATTATATTCTGCTTTTTGCAAAAAGAGTTTATTTCTCTTGGTAATCTGAAAATTAACAAGAAATTATTAAAACTTTTCTTTATAAATACCTACATATTTTGTAGTATATGTTGGTTGATTTATCGTGTAACTTTACAAATACATAGAAAACTAACATTAACTGTATGCTAAAGTACTTACTGTGGCAGTTCTATCCGATCAGTATTCCAATTTCTTGCTACTACTTCATGAAAGCCTCCAGCCTTAATGGATCCCTTAATAATGACAATTATCATAGCACCGATCATTATAACTGTTTGGATAACATCAGTCCACACGACTGCTTTTAATCCTCCCTAAATTGATTAATAAATATATATAAGTATATAAATATAGAACATAGAAAACAGATAATGATTTTATTACAAAAGTTACTCACTAAAGTAGTGTAAAATATGCATACAAAACATACTATTGGAGTGACAATATGAATATTTACACCAGTTACTGAAATGAAAAATAATAATTTAATTATATGAATAATTATAACTCTTAGTAAGCTTACCTTAAAGCTCACATAAGCTCAATGTGAAGCTAGAACTTTGACTATGAAACACAACAGTCTTCTACGAATATACACAGAGAGAATAACTAAAGTCTATGTAAATGGGAACAACTTTAGAGCATTTAAAAAGTTTAATAAATAGTAAATTCAAAGATTATGCAAAAAGAATTATCACAAGAAAAAGATATGACGCAAAGAAAAAGGTATGCTGTAAAGAGGATTTGCACAGCTAGAAAAAAAAGTTAATAAAATGGGTAGTAAACAAGAAGGTATTTTAATTTTTTAAAACGTTTTAATATGGTTATAAATATTAATTTTAAAATATAATCAATGAAATTCATAAATAAAATAATTTCGCTTTTAAAATTTCCTTACCTTGATTAAAAGCTAAGGCCGGTACGTAAATTACTATTGGCAACCAAGCTATCTGAAAAAAAAACGGTGAAAAATGATAACATTGTAGCCACTTATTGCTGTAAAAATATTATAAGTAAGTCATAAAATACACTTACTATATAAACGCTAAATAAAGCTGAACCAAATATTCGCAATCGCTTATCATACCTGAGCTCCAAATACTAAAACAATACATTTTTATTCGTTAAACACTTCAAGCCTTTTAAGGCTAAAAAAATAAAATTAATAAAATTTAAAATTAATCAATTGCTAGTTTCTTACCTCATAAGCTGAAGTAAGTTTTAACTCGTGAAAAATTGGTAGAAAATTGTAAGAGACAACTATAGCCATAAAAATAGCTCCAATTAAGAAAAATACGTATGAAGTACCGTACAAGTACATTTCTGTGGGAGTCCCTAACAGGGATATACCTGAAATAAAACTGAAATATTTGTGTCATTTTGTAAAAAAATATATTTTCAAAAATAATTAATCAAATTCAAAGAAAGAATTAAGATTAATTATAATATTGTTTTATTTATTTACCTGGCTACTAGAGAAAATGTAACAGGCACTAATTTCATGTTTCTGCCACCCATCAAATAATCCTGAGTTGAATTCTGCTTCTTCACGAACCCAAAGTACAAACCAATACCGCAACAAATACTGAGCATGAAAACGAAAACTGCATAATCAATCGCTGAGAAATGTTGGAAAGATCTTCGTATATCCGAGACATCTTCCATTTCTGCTGCCTTTTCAAACACAATAATCGTATAGAAACAAACTCGATATACTAAATAAACGATGTAAAGTTATCTCGAAGGGCAATTTTACAATTGACACCCACGTTACTCGTATAACAGGATCTACGAGTGTATTTTGAAACGCAAAATGGATTACTTCCTGTGCTGGATTAAAATGGACCATGATCGTGATATACTAAATGCAAAAATATTTCCTACATTCGCTAAGTATCAATTTGATTTTGATTACAATTTATTTCTAAATATAACTTTGATTTCATATTGAGATTAATTCAATTTCGTACCTAAATTTATTCTTTATATTTCTTTCCTATATTTTCTAAAATGTTTATGACTTTATGGTTAAGTATAATTATACTTAACGGTAATAGATTGTCTACCATGTCATGACAAAATAATAAATAATGAATTCTAATAACTGTACCAAAATATATTTGGTTCAACAACCTCACAAAACAGCAGCAAACTATTACAATATGAGCCAATTATACCTGCATGGAAGTGGTCATTATGAATAGGACTGTTATTCTATATTATGATAGTTGATAAATAAAATTATTATGACTAAAAGAGAATGGGATGATTAGATTATGTACACCAAATACATACATTGAATAAATATTAATCTTAAGAAAAAATCATTCAAATTTGTATTAAATTTATTACATAAAAATAGCTTGCATTGCTAACAATAAACTTTTCACTAACACTTTCAGCTAAGTTCTTCGCATTCGTTGATGGGTTTCATATTTAAGGCAGTAGTATTAATCTGACGATTGCTCTGAAAAATATTAATTAAGTAATTTATATAACTTGCAGTGAGTGGCAGAACAAACTACGCAGGCATTATGGATAAGGCTTTTGGAAGGTCAACTATTTAGGCATCAGTAGCCAACACCTAACAAAAGACCACTTTCACGTGACAGCTTATTATAAGTATCAGTACCATTTTCTGATTCTTCTACTTTTTTCATAATATTAAGGCTGGCAGGCACTTGATGGTGGATAGCTAACGTCGCCTAAGTACACAAGTAACACCAGGGTGAAAGGCTTCACAATAGCAATTATAGATGATTTTTACCCTATTATTTCCATAGGCACTTATGTACGGCTCATCAGTTGGATGTGGTGGTTCTCGACAAAATCTTCTCAGTTGTGGAGCAAGTAACTTCGGCGCTGGTGGCACGTACGCTATAGCTCGCATTCGATTGATACGAGAAACAGCTGCGCCCACGCATATAGTTACTAAGGCACCGTACATAGTATACCACATGTAAGACACGCGAAGAAGAGGATTCACTTCTTCACTGAAAAGTAAATGTACACAAAATATAAGTAGTTAAATGTCGTGGCAGATAATTTTAGAAAAAATTCCAGAGAGACAAGTCCTCGCAAGTTTGTGTCTGTCGGTGCCACTGAGTTCCTAGACTGGCGACTGTTACAGAAGACCATCGTGAAATAACAACAATACCTAGTCCTATGGTAATTTTTTTTGCCATTTAGCTATTGCTATTACTATCTGTACTTATTGCTACCTTGTCCTTTATCATTTGTTCAATAGCGGTCGCCCGTGCACCTACCTACTTGAATTCCATCATCCTGCCTACACATATTTATTCTAAGAAATTTATGTTTTTTACTCCACAATTTCCATACCTACTAGAATACCGAAGGAGATATAATTTAAATTTATCTTTCAATACTCGAAATTCCCACTGGCAATTTTACAATTTAATCTGTCTAAGTAATGAAGATGACTACTAAACCGATTATAATGTCTGAGCTTATAAAGACCAGTATTTAATAAAAAATAATTTAAATAGAAAAATAAAGATAAATATTAACCTATTGTTTAAAATTCACCAAAATACGTAAAAATCGACGTTACAATCATTTAAATAAAAAAGCCTATTAAAAAATGTGAGATAGTCGGGTATTAATATCACTTCACCGTTGATATAATATATCTGGTTATTATTTATAATTATTTCTCAAAAGTCTTCATTTAATTACAGCTTGTTAATCATAGCCTTAATTTTTTTCACCAAAAAGCAGTTAAACGTGGAACTTACGTGACGTCATCTTGATGTGGAGGTTCTGTAATAGTGTAATTGTAAGCGCAACCTTCTGTAGTGAGAGGTTTGTGCGGATGTGTAATCGCTCCTCTTGCAATAGCATATTGAGCTGTGAGGCACCACCACGACATTGTCACCAAACCACTCATGCCACCCACAAGAGCACCCTGACAAAGAATTTAGTTTTAATAAATATATTTTCTTTTATTATGAAATAAATCGTCTAGTGTGATAGTGGATGGAGAAATAAAGGCTAAAGTGTTTTAGATTGTCGACAAGTTCTAAAAATATATAGTATACTAGCTGTTGTACGCAACTTCGCCCGCGTAACTTTATAAACTTATATGTTATTCGTTGATAATGTAAGTAGCTTTCTATAGGTGGAAGAATTTTCAAATTCGTGCTAGTAGTTTTTGAGTTTATTCATTACAAACATACAAAATACTTTGATAGGCGATTTTTTTTATTTTCTTTGTAATGTTTGGGACTTTTACCGTACAAACAAAGACATATTATCAGCTAAATTATTCCCGGTGACAGATGACTTTAAATGACGGTCGGCCTACTTGACAGATGGTGAAAAAGGCCCTAAGAGAAAATAACATTATCTAAGAAAATTTAGAAAGAATATTCAAATGGAACATTTATGCAGCTATTTGGATTATACTCACTGTAGCATCTACCCATGGCATTAAAATTCCCATTGTGAACACACCTAGTTGTGGTCCCATAGTCATAGCTTCTAGAGTCATCGTAAGCTGTAATACAGTGCCCATTTTTTCCACAATAAAGACTAGACCTGTAATAGATTTATATTAATTAATTAAATGACGCCCCTGGATAACGAACATTAAAATATCTTATTACATTAAAATGATGTGTTATATAATGACTATTACCTACGCACAATGTGCCCAGAAAGACAACTACTCCCCTCATGAGCCAATTGGCTTGTGTTTCAGAGAGTCGCTTTTTGAAGAATGGCTTATAAAAATCTTCTAACACAACGGCAGCCATTGAGTTTAGACTTGTTGACAGTGAACTAAAAGTAAATAACATAATATTAAGTATGTCAACAAAGATAATTGATTGGTTTCGCTGCGCTCGACTAGATAGAGCGCTATACAAAAGCAATACTTCCGAAAATGTGGCAACTTGTTATTGTAGTGTGTGTAAAAAATCGTCACTTTTATCACTTTTTACCTAGTTTTATTATATTTTTACACAGTTTCACTACGCAAACTGGTATTTTATTATGCCTAAAATTTAATAAAACATTCGGCACGTACACGTCACAGACAGTTTGCAGTGTGACTGGCTCGGGTACGCCGAATTCGGCGTACTATTTTATGCCGCATTTTACAAGTACGACGGCAGTATCTAGTCGAGTGCAGCGAGACCAATCATTTATCTATGTATGTCAACATAAAATCCACAATTATGCAGTCGAATCAGTTATTGCCTAATTTTTTTTTCAAATGACTTCGCCCGGTTACAATTCTTGATTCTGTTTTAACCTGCTAGTGTAGTTTAAAAGAGATACCTTTAAAAATCCTTTTCGGATCTTTCTAAAATATTCTGTTCTGTTTTGTTTTCTATTTGTCGCATAAAAAAAATGAAGATTACCTTAAAGCTGCGCTAAAAATCCCAGCAACAAATATACCGGGAAGTCCAGGAATGTCTCCTAACACATCCATTACCAATAAGGGCAGTAATTGATCCTTAGCTTTAGCTAACTAAAAATTCCAAAATGATATTATCAGATAAAATGCAACTATGGGTAATCATATATTCAAAACATACCAGAGAAATTTATTTTATTACCTTCTTACCTTTGTCTGCAATGGATCGCAATCATAGAACCGGGCGTAGATTAACAAACCGCAATAAAGGCAGAAGCAGTAGAGTATTGATATCCCGATGCAAAATAATACCACAGCCCTAGGACAATTTGTTAAATTAAACATTCTTGCAATACCTTTTCTATTCATAATATAAATACAATATATTTACAGAATTGGCCAAATTTTCAGAAATATCATGAACGTCATAATAACCAACCGTCTTTAATATGCCCTTTTGGTGAAAAAATAGTCTCAATTGTATAGAGAAAATGTTTCATTGATATTTTGTCACCAAGCTTATTAATAAATGAGTTTCTTGGTAGAAATTTTAAAAAACCCACCGTATAGTTAGTATCTATATCGCTATGTAGTGTTAATCATGTAAGTAGTTCAACCAATTAAACGTTCCTGAATTTCAGGCTTTTGCAAAAAAAAATTATGTCTTTGTTTTGTTTATATTTGTTCAAATGTCATCTCATACATTGTGAGTTTCTTCATATTTTATTTTATTACTTACCATTTAGCTCCTCTCAATGTGGGAATTGCCAGATATCTCTGAACCATTGTCTGGTTGACGGAATTCGCTTGCAACCAATAAATTAGTCCACCCAAAACCAAACACCAAACTGTGTGACGAGTCAAAGGGTTAAGATCCCAACTGTAAACAAAAGATTTGTTAGTCCTTTGTTTAGTATTTAAGTACTGGCTAATTATAAAAATACTTACTTGGGCGCTTCGATCCTTCCACTCTCCATATTTCGTTGCCAAACAACTGATATCCCTCCAACATCTATAGTGCCTTTTACAGCTACTAAAGCCATTGCGCCAAGCATAGCTGTTATTTGAATAACATCGGTCCACACCACTGCTTGCAAACCACCCTAATAGATTACATTCCAGAAAAAGGATAACATTCATTTTTCAAATCATTAAATATCTACAATTTTAATTGTTGTTATTAAATACTTGATGTAGGTAATGTTGTAATAAACTGTTCAAAAGTTCTTTGTAAAAAATATTAATTTAGAGTAGACCATGATAAACGTAGGTATCATTTATATTCATGAATGATCTCAGTTCATTTTTTCAAAAATTGTGCTTAGGTAATTAGGTAATACTTACGGCACTAGTGTAGAATATGCATACCAAACACACGATTGGTGTAATTACATGTATATCAACACCCGTTACTGAAATAAAGTACAAACAAACAAACAAACTCTTCAGCTTTATAATATTAGATGTAAGATATGGTAATTATTTAATAGATAAATAATTAGGGTAATCATATAATCTTCTCTGTGGAAAGGTTCCCATGACCATAGAGGGTAGGAATTACTTAAGCCTGTCATAGGCTTAAAGTATGATTACCTTAAAATCTTAACGTATATAAAAATTACATTTCACGATTAGATGTTTCTAGTCGTGAAATGTCAGTTATATTGGTTCTACATAGATTGAAAGATAGAATTTAATTTATAGAAATACGCGGACTAAGTTACTAACGAAAGCTTAGGTAGGTAATATAAGTCTTAGAAGATACTCTACCTTGATTGAATGCCAAAGCTGGTACGTATATGACAATAGGTAGCCAGCCTATCTGAAAATTAGAAAATTTCTTAATTCTTAATAAAATATCTATTACCTACTTACGGAATCCTAAATATAAATTACTTTTCGCCATTACAGGGTAGGATACACCGTAATTGGGTGTATTCCCAGTAGTTCGGTTGACAGTTCGGTTGACAGTTCGGTTTACCGAACTAGTGAGACTTTTTTTTCCCAGTAGTTCGGTCGAACAAATCAACCGAGGGTGGGTGGTAGTGAGACTATTTGACTTCCCGGTGATATTATGGATACCTTGACAGTGCTGTCAAAGTAACATTGAAAAGTTACATAACTAAATTAACACTGTGTACTTACCAAACAAATTGCAAATAATATTGATCCAAATAGACGAACTTTATTGTCAAACCTCAAGGATAAGTACTGAAAATAAGTTAAAAGTTTACAAAGTATAAAATACACTTTTTAGCCTTTGACTCTAGTTTAAGTTTATATTTTCTTTCTATTTTACCTATATATAATAGTTTTAAATTAAATATTGTATGCAATTACATATAAAAAGGGTCATTAGTTTTAGAGCAAGGGATTGTCTATAACTTGAGTAACGCCACATGTTCCATATCTCCAATCTTAAAATCTGTCTTTATTCTTTCTATCCCTCGAACGAGATCTTCTGTTTCTTCATTGTATGTGATTTAAAAAAAATATTTTCTCCAACTTGTCCACAACGCATAACAGATTCAAATCAACATAGGTTAACATTTGAGGTCAGTTAAAAAGAATATCTTTTTTTCATCAAATCAACTCTATTAACCTTGTCAATTAACTTAATAATAATGACTATCCAGCAGTTAATAAAGTTGTTTACCTCATAATTAGAAGTGATCTTGAGTTCATGGAACACGGGCAAGTATACCTGTGTCATTATAAACGACATCAGAAAAATGCCTCCCATTATAAAAGCGTACTGAGTCCCATGCATGTAGACTTCGGTGGGAGAACCAAGAAGAGTTATGCCCGAGACAAAGCTAAAAACAGATTAAAATAATTTTTATTACTTATTTCATGATAGAATTTTTTTTTTTATTTTGACGGTTTTTATCTAACACCGAAGATTAAGCCCATATAGCGTAAGAGAAGCACGTAAGAGAGCAAGAGCAAGAGAAGAGACGGTGTCGTCTTCAGACCGCATTACTAACTGTAAATAAATTTACGCAGCAAATCTTCATACACGTTACTTTTGCTTTTTTGTTGACTTCCAGGTATAACATGATTTCATGTTTGTAATAGCAAAATTCCTTGCAATGAATAATAAGTTTATCATCATCATCATCATTTCAGATGTAGGACGTCCACTGAGGCGATGTTTTAAAAGTCTGTTTAGTCATTCAGGTCCGATTGAATTTTCGTTTTCACATTATACAGTCTGTATAGGCATTATACAAATTCTGTGGCCTGGAACTAAAAGGGCCAATATCTATATTCCTTTCTTTCAGTAATAAGCATTAGAACAATGAACAAAAATTGATAGTTATAATTTACATGTTATATTGTAATATTACTAAAATATCTTTTTGTTATTAGATAGATGATTTCATGTTGATTTATAGATTGAATTCAAATTAAAAGAAAATTAGGTATTTTTTAAAATATTTACTACTTAAGCCTTTTTAGCATTGATAAGAATCCAAAGTTAGTTACAAATTATGTTTAAAATTAAAGGCCAAAGTATTTTTTCTCAGAAATTTAATGAAAATTTACAATGTTTCCTCATCCGAACTTGATAGAACATCTTCAGTTTCTGGGCCAGCTTCCAACGAAGAATAAAAAGGACGGCTAGATGGTTGAAGATAGTCGAGAAATGACTGAAGGTCTCTTACTTTTTGTGCCGGGAGGGTGATTGGCTTGTCATTTATAGGTTTAAGAGTTGCTGGTTGTGCAGCATCTTCTGATAGTTGTGAACGAGTCATGTTCCGGTTTCGTTTTAAGCTTAAAACTTTGAATTCCTCATCATCATCAAAAGAATATTTGTAGTAAACTATGCTAGGATCGCCTTTTCTACACTGTATCCATTTTATTTTATTCCAGTTTACCTTTTCTTTCGCTAAATTTATCTTCCGATGAATGTATTGTGTTGTAAGAAGTTTTTGAAAGTTATAAAACTGTGACTGCTGCATTTCTACAACATTTATTTGTGGAGTCCTATGTACAGTTCTGATTAAATTGGCCCAGTCTTTTGGTAATTCTATTTTCATTGCAGTTTTCTTTTTGGCTTTTTCTATTGCAGCATGTATAGTATCAGCTTCCATATGTGTGTGGCCCGGTTCTAAAAACTTTTGGTTAATGACATTTGGAGAGATGATAGAGTTTTCTATAAAATACAAGATCATAATAGCAACATAAATATTGCGATTCTGTCCTGGGCAGCTGTCACTATACATGTTGATTTCTTCCAAGTTATGTGGCAGTGTATTTAGATGCTGGTACAAACAAGAAGCAATTTCTTGTCCTCCTCTACCTGCAATGGTTTCGTCCCATAATAAACAAAATGCATTAGAAGACAGTGATACTCTATAAATTGTTAAATTTAGTGTCCATAATTGTCGCTTATAAAAGCTGAACCCTGCAGTTAAAAAAGGTGTAGGGAGACACTTCTGCAAGTCATATGACAGTGTAATAATTTTGTCGTTCAATCTAGCCTTTTCGTTGTCTCTTCTTTTCTCAGCATATGATGACTCATACAACTTCTCATGTTTTTTTCTTTCTGTCTCAATCTCTTGTTTTTTATCTATATCAGTCTCAACTTCCAACTGTAATTTAAATTTGTCACATTTCCCACAAGTGTCATTTTTCGGTTTTTTAAATGACAAATTAAATTCTTCCACAAAAACTTTCCTGTAGTAGCTTTGTTTGACCGGGATACATCCATTTTGATTACAGTGTGTAACATACAGACGATACATTAATGCAATAGAAAGTTCACCATTTAAATACTTTTTATCAGTGTGAGATCTAGAATAGTGACTTTTGTAGGCAGGAAACATTTTGATATGCTCTCTTATTTTTCTCTTACTATTCTCGCAAATTTTTTTTTGTTTTCCATGCTTGCCCCTCTGGTCGTTGGACAGCAAGCCTACATCTGATTTCCTTTTTTTCTCCACAATCACTCTTATTTTCTTAAGTGATAATGATAATGTATTAAGGAACATTTTTTGACATACCTCAGTTCTAGTTTGGCTTTGGTTTGTAAAAAAGTATTTTCGAGTCCATTGACGTCTACTTGATCCATTCACAACCTTAGTTGACTTTTTTGGAAATTCCTCAATTAAGTTTGCTATATACTGTGATTGACCTTCTGCAGTTAAATCATAAAACTCTTCAAATATCTTTTGTCTCAATAACATAGGAAATGTTTCAGCACATTTTTTTTTGCAAGTACAAGGAGGCCCTAGTAGTTTAGCTGGTTTAATAATACCTTTACATGATACATAGCTCTTGCCATGAGTTCTGTTCTCCTTTCTAACAAATCTTTTCCACTTTTTAGGATTCCTTTTCCTCTTTCTTGTTAACTGATTTGAATTTCTAGGATTTGGACCATCATTATTAAAATGAAATGACGACAAACTTTCAGCAACAGCAACTTGATGTTCTACACTATCAGATATAGAACTGGTAGACTCTAAAGAATCAGGAATAAATTCATCTGAACTATCACATGATAGATCTAAGTCATATAATACTGAACTCTGGCTCTGTAATTCTGTAAATATAAAAAAAATACTATTATTATAATTAAATCACTATAACCAAAATTTTGATTGTTGTCTGTTATTCCTTCCAAGTTGCATAGTTAAAGTTACATTATTAAAGACATTTTGGAACTCACCATCATCATTTGGACATACTTCTTGCTCCATAGATGACAGGACAAGTTCATTTTGATTGATGCTGAGAACTGTACAAAAACAAAATTGAATGTTAATCATTAGTATCAAGACATTGCTAAGTAAGAAAATGTAAGGTGGATTTTCCTCTGCATTGCCCAATTTTTTTTTCCTTTTTATTATTAGATATCAACAATAGCATGTACCTATGTTTAGCTTAATTTGATTAGTTACTTAGTTCCTATAAGATGAATAACTCTTTTAATTTAAAATAAAGCCCAGTTTGAATGACATTGTTAACAGAACTTACAGACCGGAGGTCTGTTCAGCTCGAGGTGCAAGTTACGCTTCCACTTTGAATAGTTTATTTTAGCATGAGCCAGAGTAACAGCATTTTTTACAAATGGCTTGGTGACCACTTATTCTTTTAACAATAGCAATAACATTAAAAATACAGGAACTAACCATCATACTGTTGGTTACTAGATTGTGTAACTATTGGCATTATTGATTGTTCTTCCACAAAGCATCCTTGCTCAGACAAACCTGTAATAAAAATACACATTTATTAATACAATCTAAGTATCTATAGAATACATGTAACAATAATGCATACCTGACTTAGAAATAAGAAACAACCGGTATTTACACCTATACTTCCCAGTTCAATATAATGTATACTTTCATTTAGTGATTTGGGGTTAGTAGATCGATCATAGATTTAACAATAAGTGTCCACTAAGAGCTAAGAGGTATTTCACAAACCTTTAGTACTAGAACTTGCAACTGACTCCACTGGTGCTTCATTTATCTCAAAATCTTCACCATTATTTTGCTGATATTTTGCTATTGATACTGTGTTTAATGATGTAAACGATTGATCTTCCACGTGATGTTCTTGCACGGATTGGTCTAAAATTAACATAATATTAATGTAATCTTACTAATACATACATAAACAAACAAGATAATGTATGAAAACAATATCTTACTGTTGTTGTCATCAGATTCTTCGTAAGTATCTTCAAGCAACCCGAGTAATTGTAACATTTTTGCACCCCTGCTATTATCATTACCATTTTTTGTCCGTTTCATCTCGTAGAAGCAAATAGACAGGTACACAACAAAATAAACAAACTACAATAATATTTTTTATACTTAATACCGACAAAATGTTTCAAATTTCAAAGAAAAACGACGCCGCATACACCGCATACGCGCCAAAAGTTTGACAATTTTGACATTGGCGTTGGCCGCGACCACAGGTAATAACAAAAAACAACGTTCCGTTCTACGTAAATAAGGCCAATGTAATCATGAGCCTATTTAGCAGAGACAACATTTTAGTTGTGCGCTATGCTGTTCACTGTTAAAGTGTCCAATGTTAACTTTGGCCTTATTAGGAATTTTATAGTATACCACTGTTATATTATTATTTCTAATGCAAAATGGGCCAATGTCAACATTGGTCTGTTTTGTTTTATTTAAATCGTGAACCTAAGGTTATGTTCATATCAGAAAAAAGGCTTATATTAACTTTGGTTATTTTACTTCTAACTTTATTGTTAGGGAAGTGTTTTTGTTTAATCTCCTTTTGGCTTAAGTACACTATAGCCATTTTAACACTTTATTTTTTTTCTTTAATTATATGAAAGCGCACACCACATTGGCCTTTTTTACTTAATAATAGGTTGAAAAATGTTGTTACGCTTACGCCCTTTTAGCACAAATAAATATCATTCTTTTTCAACAACTTTGCAGTTAAATCCCGTTTTTCACAAAAAAGGACTTTGGCCCTTTTAGCTCCAGGCCACAGAATTATACTCCAATAATTATTATAAGCCATTTGAGCGCCTAAACTACATAAACAAAATTGAATTATAGTCATGATATTGGATAATACTTAATAGGATTTTCATTTATATTTTTTCTATGAAGCCATCAAATATATTACAATAAAGCAATGTTAGAAATCATAATTAATAATTTCTAACATTGCCAATAGTAGATTTGATTTTATTTAAATCTCACCTTGCTACAAGGGACATCGAAACGGGCACCACTTTCATATTTCTGCCACCGAGCAGATAATCATTTTGTGTGGTTTGTTTTTTCATAAAGCCCCAATACACGCCCACAAAAGCACTTATTGCTAACATAAACACAAACACAACGTAGTCCACCCACGAGAATCTTTGCATATGAAGCACCATCTCATTTATTTCAGTATCCGACATTTTTAAGTGAAATCAGCAAAACCGATATTGTTGTAGTTAATCAATCGGCTATCATATCAAGAAGTAGAGTCTAAGGCGCCCTATGTTCGAATGGCACGTAAGGCCAGCTCAATCTGTGGTACAATGAAACAATTACGATAACTCGCAATTTAAAAGAGGATGTTGCGAGATCCCCCCAATGGCACGAAGAGCGGGACGGGACCCGACTAATACTTGGATACCCATGTCCATGTCCAATGTCGCATATCACTTGTGACCTCAGAATTTAATATATATATTTTTTTTGCTGCGTTTTCATTTGCAATCAGTCAGTTCCAAACTATAAGCAAATCTGTTATGTGTTTTTCTGTCTTTTTGAGGCTCTCCCCAGCAGGAGATAACACCACTTAGTTTTTATCACCTAACATCCACCTAGTAGAATTTAATATGGTAACCTAAATTAATGTGCCATAAAGATGTTTTGTTTTATAAATAGGTAATATACTTATCTAAGTATGATTACTATGACGACACGTTTGGTCTAGTGGCTAGTAACCCCTAGCTGTTAACCAAGCGGTCGCGGGTTCGAATCCCGCTAGGAGCAAATGTTTAAGTGTTAACTTTACCTTTGTACTTGAGTGGTGGATGTTTTGTATTTATAATATGAAAGTAGTTACAAAAAAAAAGTAATGTAGTAGTGATGTTGTAGGTACCTACCTATATAAACTGCCTGGTATCAATAATACAAGCATTAAGTTGCTTACTTTAGAACTAGATGTTGCTGTGTAGAATGTGAGAATATATCTATTTATATTATATTTATAGTATTTGTTTCCCATTCAAATTCGATACTTTTTTGCGCAGCGGAGATCTCTATTCGTGTAATTATAATTGTGTGTGAATTTGATGAGCCCGTTGTATGAGTGGTAAAGGTGCTTGCCAAACGTTTCAGATCGGGCCGGGTTCGATTCTTGGTGGGGTCAACTTTGGAAATTAACTTTTCAAAAGTTGGTTCTGCGTTTCGCAGTCATTCGGGTAGCACATCTGGCGGTAGTAACTAACCCCTTACAAAAGACACAATGAAATACCAGCATATTATTATGTTCTTCGGTGAGTGAAAGCCTTCGGTGAGGGAGGCCAGAGCCCATTCCTTACTTTTCCCTTATCTTTAATCCTTCTACTATGGTCGGTAGTGCATTTGCAGCACCTAAGTTACGCGTTGCATGTGTTATAAATAGGCGAGAGTAGCCACCTACTGTCAAGTGGACCGTCAGCCTGTCTGTTGACTTAACATTAACAAAAATCAAGTAAATTCCATATCCACGGATTGTTTGCCGTGGTATATACACTACATACTAGGTATATATATATTACAGGCAAGTAGTAGGTATTAGTAAACCAGTAGCTAAGCAATTCATTTCCATGATACCTGAATCTTACATCTATGTAGGTTTTGATTACACTTTTAATTAACAATAATCTGTGATTAATAATAGAATACGAAATCCGTATGAATTATTTTTATTTATATTGTAACACTGGAGTAATTATTTTTTCTACCTAATTATTATTTATTACTAAGCATGAACTTATTGCTAGGATCAGCGCATATTAATACATTTTTTTCCAGTGAGGTGACATAACAAGAGAAGTTATCGCCCCCATCACTAGTGATCCGTTCAGCTGTGGTTGGCAAGCAACACTTAACTTAGTCACTTTCTAGCTCTTGAGTTGCTTGTTGCTTGTAACCCTTGTTTGTTTTTTAGCGAAATAACGTTAAAACTCATCAAATATGCCCTCGTGTGTGATACGATATTGCACTAATAATTCATGCAATACATCAAAGTGCAAAGGAATAACTTTCCATCGGTAAGTAACTAAATAATCATTTTAAAACACAATTCGAGCAAAATATTTAGCGGACGCCATTTTGCGTCATTTGTCATAGATAAAAAAATTAAGAAGTGACATTAGGTGTATTGTTAAACAAGTGTAGATTATTAGTTGACGTATCTTTTTATAGCGGAAAATAATAATCTTACACGTTTAGAAGAGAATAGACTGGTTATTTTATTAATTAATAAAAGATAAAATTATCATAAAATCAATTACCTTATTACCTAATTGTTTTATTACATTGATTGGTTTTAAGTTTTAATTGATTTATTATAGGCTACTGGCCTGAAATAAAATTATTATTTATTTATTTAGACATAATATAGGTGAAAATAGTGATTTTTATTTTAGTCCAGTCAAATTAGATCAAAAAGGGGCTGACACGGAAAAAAATCCAAGTACCAATTTTCCTTCGGAATTCGTTAGGAGCGATCTCTGGCAGTCTACATTTCGGTTTTCGGGATCCGCACCCTATTGCGTCATCCGCCATCTTGAATTTGAGGGTGAATTTCTGTTTATTGAAAAACTCGTTTATTTTCAATTTTACACGAGAAATGGTTATAACCGAATTTGTTTGGAATTAAATTTCCTACAATTTTGGTAGTTATCGATTTTTCCCTAGGATCAATATTTTCCGATTTAGACCCGAAAAGAAGTGAGGAGTGAAACTAAATTATATTCTATTATCTCGTTTCATAGATTACAAAGATAAATATTAAATATTTTATAGAACTAGGTTAGATAAATGAAATAGGTTATATAATAAAATTCGGCTTTATTGTTATTCATTTTAATTTATAGTGTTTTAATACAAAAACAATAAATTAACATTATAAAAATCTCAACTACGGGTAACTTGATTCTTGTATATGCGACAACACTGAATGGCGTTTAGGGTTCATATTATTTTTATGTTTGAAATTTTGAAATACTTTGAAAAACGATACTTACTTATGTTATGTGATCCCAGTGTCCTTCTTATTTTTTGTAGTATTATATTTATACAGTGTGTATGGGTGGCTTCTTATACTCTTCAGAAGATGTTTATAAAATAATGTATCGCCACAGAAAGTGTAATACGAAAACTCACAAAACAAAGTGGTGGAATTAGACTCTCTTCGAAATACTATTTTAGTTATATTACGGTCAATACTTTAGAATACTTTATTCAGAAAGAGGTATTTACATCTTTAATTCAATATTCTTTTAATCAACCAAGCACCTTAAACCACCGATCGCATTTGATACGGGCCATTATAAATAAATACACAACGATTCGCTTGAAACATGAAGCTAAAACTGATCCGACTAATAATTGTGTATCTAAGCGACAAAAATTAACTAAACTTATACGGTCTTACTACAAAAACATTAAACACACTTTAATCAGGCTTAAAACACGTGTTAAAAAAAAACTTTACTACAAAAGAGTGTCTAGGCATTGTTTAGGGTTTAACAATGCTTGAGCATTATTTAAATTTAACCACCGCCATATGCTAGTTTAACGAGAGTCTATCCAGTTAACGGCCTCTCTTCCTCTGACGTATTGTGTCAAATTTCTTTTGCGTATACTTAATAGTTAATATTAAAGATTTCTTTTGATTTTATAAATGAGTATGGATATTTTAAATTTAATTGACATGGAGGATATGGATTACATGGATAATTTTTGAGATAGAATACATCGTGAGAGAATTAATCCATTCGAATATATAACTTTGGTAACAAGATTATTTATTTAATAAAGGATGATCTACCATGTGATGCTAGAGGTGGATCCTCAAATAAAAATTTTATTTAACAATTTTAACAAACCAAACTTTACATTTGACCACATTTGACAATTACGTCAGTGTTAGTTACGTTCCATTATGCTCAATATTTTTTGGTATTACGAAATTTTATAAATAATCTAACGTATTTGTTGTAATTTATTACTTATTCCAATCTTATAATTTGCTGATATCATTAATATAGTCCGTAATAATAGCTTGTGAAAACCAAAATTCATCATTATACGCCATCATATCAGATCTGCGTAAAATGAAAACGACATGAATGCAGGGCGAGTGACTGAATGAATGTTTGCCAAGGTTGCCATAATTCAATAACATTCACGTACTTTAACACTGTCTACCGAAACAAGCGCTAAATAAGGTTTTGTGGTAGGGACATTTTAAACGCTCGCTGACCAATGCTTAAATGCTTAATGCTTGTCTAACTAAGCATGTGTTTGAACAGTGCTTACTGAATCTTTTGTAGTAAGACCGATATTGTTTAAGGGCAACTAAATAAACATTTCTTACAAAATTTTACGGCTAAATCGAAAAATATTGATCCTTGAGAAAAATTAATAAGTACCAAAATTGTAGAAAATTTAATTCCAAACAACTTCGGTCATAACCATTTTTCGTCTAAAATTGAAAATAAACAAGTTATTCAATAAACAAAAATTCACCCTCGAATTCAAGATGGCGGATGACGCAATAGAGTGCGGATCCCGAAAACCGAAATGTAGACTGCCAGAGATCCCTCCTAACGAATTCCGAAGGAAAATTGGTACTTGAATTTTTTTCCGTGTCAGCCTCTTTTTTGATCTAATCGACTGGGCTAAAATAAATTTACAACACAGCATTTTTAAATCGTTTATTTATATATTCAATTTTATTACTATGTTACCAATAATTAATTAGTGATATTTGTGTCTGATGCGGTTGGTTAAGTATTTATTTTTGTTTGTATGGCGTCAAAACACTATTTTTGTAATAAAAACTAAGTAGGTATAAATGATTGTTAATTTCGAATTTGTTGGTCGAATTGTTAATTTTGTTATTTTCTTTTTTTAAGATATAAGTTTGTCTCATTCCAACATGGTTGTGATCAAAATTTTTAATAAATAAAATAATTTTTTTATTCACGTAAGTGGTATCCAATGAAAAGGCAGAATATAAAAAAAGTGTCGCCTCTATGACGGTGACATCGCATCTATGATACATTAGCCGCCTCTTGCGCGCCCGTTTGTTGTACAGATTTTGTTCGTACTGTCTTTTCTATATTATAAAGTTCTATGTTTTTTTCTTATTATATATCTACCTAATTTGTTTAGTATATTTATCTCATATTTATGGAGACACATAGAATAAAGTGTTAATTTGTAGTCTGTAACTGACGGAACGTCTGACCTGACAGTGACCAGTGACATTGACATATTATTCTATGTGCTCGTGATGGTGGCAACACTTTTCTTTGAGGCAGTGTTGTTCTTGACACGGCAATTGCCGTGTATCACGGTTTTCAGGGTCTGTAGCGTAAAAAAACACGGTACACGGCAGGGTTACCACTACCGTGTCAGAAAACACGGCAATTTAAGTCAGGTCATATATAACACTATTTGTGTATTGTTTATGTTCGGGGATTGACAGTTGTGCGAAGGACAGAGACAGGTAAACAGAAATTGTACATGTTCTAGATAAAATGATAAAAATTATTAAAGAAAAGGAAAATTACCACTTAAATAATACTTAATATAAAACAATGTTTAATATGTACCATTAAATTTATTTTTGTAAATTAAACCAGTTTTTGTAACAACTCTGTGTCTATTATGCAATATTTAAGTGAACACGGCAATTTTTCTGTATTTTTCCCTAAAACACGGCAATTTTGTTACGTTAACACGGCATCCCAGTTTTCAGTAGGAACAACACTGCTTAGTGCTTTGAGGTTATAAAGAACTGGAATTAAATTAATAGTAAACAAACAAAGTAACAATCTAATATAACAGAAATATGCGGTTTGTTATAAAACAAATCGGTTGTGGGAAAGAACGAGTGGGTGTTCTGACAGGATTCGCGAAATCTGCTCTCACTGTTATAGAAACCCCTACTTCTGCACTTTTTACTCAGGTATTTTAGTTAACAAGTTTAGTAAACTACGATCATGCAAGCCAGCGTAGGACATGAGCGTAGGACAAAAAAAAAATAAAAAAAAAAAAAAAAAAAAAAATAAGGGTTGCAGGTCGACGGTACATCCAGGCTGGTCCTGACCAGTCCTACTGGAAAATTATGTCCAACAGTTCTACCGCTGAGATGATAGTGATGACTTTGTGATGACGATATGTATAATACTCGGGGAATAAATCAATAAATCAAATTATGCCTAAAGACATAATTTGTTCAAATTTACACACAAAAAGTTTTTTTTTATAAGAGATGGGTTTGCTCTTGGCCAACAACCAGCCATGTGGCAAGGATGAGGCCTAAGGTGGAGCGAGCTCACCCAGAAGATGCCTATTCACGTGAACCTTGAAAAGATTAGGGTTATATGTGCTCGGAAATACAGACGCCGGCAGGGAGTTCCAAACCCTGGCAGTGCGCATTATAAAGGATGTTTCAAAGCGCTTGGTCCGAAAAGGAGGGATTTCGACAAGATGAGGATGGTAGCCAGCCGTACGCCTGTATGTCCGATGGAAGAAAGGGGAAGGCGGTATGAGCTCATGGAGCTCCTGTGCACACTCTCCGAAGTACACCTTATAAAAGACACATAACCTGGCAATTTTGCGTCTATATTTTTATAAGTAAATCATATTTACCTAATTTCTTCATAAAAAAATTATTACATACAATATTAATATTATTAATACAATGGAGAAAAAGCTAAGTAGGTATGAGGTTTATACTTAAACAGTTATAATTAGTTTATAACTTACAATTTTTAACTCTACTACATATATTTCTATTTTCTTAATTAGATCCTATTACAATGGAAAATATGGTGTCTCAAATGGAACTCAATACCTACTCATTTGTTCATAATAATGTTATTTGTATTTTCATTAGGTATTATATTGATTAATTTCATTAGGTACCTATTATAAATTTTCAGGGTGGTAGTGTAGTCCACATAACGGCTGATGTTTTGGCTCGAATATTTAAAAATTCGCAACTGCTCTGGCTGCCTTTGTCAAATTCAATCCAGTTGGAGATTGGTGCCAAAGCCCAAGGACAAGGTGTGGCAACATTTGCTGCATTACCTGAACATATTACTTGTGCTAGTTTTAATAGCATGACGGAAAGCCATCCAATTGGTCACTTTGAGACGGATAAGGTACCACTATGGACTAAGCGTGGAAAGATTTTAATAACAGCTGATAGGTAATTTCATTATTCATAAAATTATTGTAATTTTTAATAACAATGTTATAAAAAAATTACCAAGTGTAAACACATACCTTTTTAAGCTGTATACTACTATCAAATGTTCATAAAATCCATAGCACCTATCTGGCTATTGGGACAGCTATGACATACTCTATCTCTAGGGCATGACACTATTTTCAATGCTTATTAAATGCTATTTTTAAGGTGCTTAATACCATTATAACCCTAGAAAGGTTTAATTAGATTAAATTAAGCAGTGTATTTTAATATGACTTAGTTATATAAGATGCTAGAACTTGCAATAGAAGATGCTGATCAAACATATTGTAAAGATTACACATAAATATTATTGACACATATTCAAATGGCCCATTTCTAACTAAAATCGCTATCCAAAATAAACCTTAAACTAGTCATAAATAAGTTGATTCACCACTGTTGAAATATGTTGTTAACTTAGGGCTTCGTAGTTTGACTAAAAAGCTACATTGAGTAACTGAGTTCTAATACGAATTTGTATTCTAGTCTGATGTAATATTTTAGATACATGGATATAATGGAAGTGTTCCAACCGGATTTAATTTTGGCGATTGCAGATAGCCGCACTACACTCAGTGAGGCTAACAAGAGAACTTCTAAGGCAGTCGACAGAACTTGCACCATGTTGGACATATGTGTAAAACGATGTAAGGACTCCACTCGCTTGCAGAACAGTTCACTCATAGGTATTGTATTTTATTTATTATTTTGCAATAAAATAATTCCCTCATCACTCTAACAATGCTCTCGTAGTTTGACTAGAACTTGACTGCCTTAGATGTGTTGCAGAGTGGGCCGCTCTGAATATTTCGAGAAAAGAAAAGCAGCTTTGAATGTAAAAGTTATGCAATTATCACATAAATTGTTGTGTCTTAAAATATTGTACGTTGATATCGTAAGATCTGTAAGACAATATTTCTCTCATGTAAACTTACGCTCTTTCCTCCCCTCCTCCCTCCTCGCCCCGCTTTCCTAAGAAGTGGCACAGCAGTTTCGGCCAAACTATAATAACATGTAAATATCATTATTTTCCAGGTGTGATAGCAGGTACAGGCAATATAAAGAACTGTGAGGAATGTGTGAAACATATTTTAAAACACAGGGATAGTATCGCTGGCGTTTCGCTAGCTGGAATCACAAATGGCACTGAAGAATCCTACAATATTGGCACTGAAAAATTGGAGACAATTTTTAAAAATATTGGTGTAAGTATAAGATATTAAAAAAAATATGTCTAATAATAATAATATATAATATATATTGTAAAAAAAAAATTAAATTAAGAAATAAAATAAATATGTGTAAATAATAATAATAATTTATTAACTGAACATAGGTTATTACAATGGTTTACAATAAATAAGGCTAGCTACATTCTACCCTTTGGGGTGTGCAAATATTTTGAGAACACTACATAACAAAATAAGTAATTAATCACCACCAGCCACTAAGTTATCAGATATATAGTCTTTCAAATCATAGTAACATTTATCCACTAGTAATTCTTTAATTTTCTTCTTAAATATATTAATATTGAGCTGCTTAATATTGTTCGGGATCTTGTTATAAATAATTGGTGCTTGACAAAAAACACTTTTGTCTATTGTATTTAATAAAGGGACGATTAAGTGCATCGTTAGCCTGTCTCTGTCTGACGCTCTTTATAAAGTACACCTTAACTGTTAGAGTTAAATTATATATGTTGATAAGTCTTCATAAAATATGAGTATTCAGCAACGTCTATTAATAATAACAAAATTACCAAACATCAGTATGGATGCGAAAGCGCGTTTTATTAACTTTAAAGCCAACACTCAGCACGTGCAAACCACTTGATTTTTTAGGAATCCATACCTTCGGATCTGGTTCGTATGGTTGAAGGTTGTTGGAATCCCGCCATTGTTGTTGCAGCAATCGATAATGGCTGGGACGTTTTCGATGGTTCCTATCCATTGAAGTTGACTAATACTGGCCAAGCCTTAGCACTTACCTTTGACGCGTCACAAGTCAGTGACGAGCTGTGCATATTGGATCTCAATGATGTTCGGTAAGATTTTTGACTTGAATATATAATTATATGGAATATGTCTTTATGTTTGATTTCCTTCCATATAGTGGGAGGCAATTCAGAAAAGTGTTGATCACAAAATCGGGGCATACAGTTCATTTAATTATCTAAATCAAAAAATTCAATTACACCACTCGATAGCTAAATGATCAAAGAATGATAACTGGATTCCACATTAAGAATGCCAGAACTGTTCTCCCAGTGTATTTATTTATTTTTTTAAACCATTTCACGTATTATTTAATTGTACGTTATAATGTAAAATTGTAAGAATTTTATTTTTAATTGTATAATATTTCTTTTAAGTCAAGAAATAAGTTAAGAATAGTATTAAGCAATATTATACTAATTTGTTTAAAGAGACATGCTAACATTGTTAACATAAAACCTATGAGACAGGTGCAAAAAACATAAATTTATTTGTTAGTAAATACATTAACCGTGTATGGTTAAATAAAGATAATAAATTTTATATTCACACTGTGTTTAAAATAAAATAAATCATATTTAAATGTGTTAAAATGCACAATACAAATGTAAGAATATGTACCTACTTACCTAAGAGGTAGCTTTAATTAAAAAAATAATAATAATAATAATAATAATGCAATGGCAGTTTTCACATGTGGAAAATAAAAGTATTAGTGGCTTGTTTACACGAGTCAAACTTTAATGGAGACGAAGCTTTCTTAAATTGATCGAGTCACAACAAAAAAATTTAAGCGAGAGACAAATGTATGTTATTATTAATAGAAACTGTTGATATTTAAAAAAATTAAAAATTTAAAAAAATATTTTAAGCCATTTTTAATTTAATTATCATAGACAAATGCTCATCTTTTTTAAATGAGACTGGATTCTTTTTAATATTCTATTAAGGCTAGTGTTTACACCTTATCAAAAAAAGCTTGGATTTTATTTAACATTCAGTCGAATCCCTGTCGATTCATTTAAAAAATACTATAATTTCCGACTTTTCCCGTTAAATTTGCATGGACGGTGGACAGAAGGCTGAAAAGGAAAATTCCTCAAGACCTAATATAATTTTACATATTAGTATTTAAGACGAACACAACACCGTATAAACCATATAGGTATTTACTTTTACACTAATTGCTGAATATCTTCCCATGATAGATTGCAATTTAAGAGAGAAAAAATAATCTAATATATAAAATTCTCGTGTCTCAGTGTTTGTTGCCAAACTCCTCCGAAACAGCTGGACCGATTTTGAAGAAATTTTGTGTGCTTATCGGGTAGGTCTGAGAATAGGCCAACATCTATTTTTCATACACCTAAATGTTAAGGGTGGTTCACCCCAAAAAAAACAACGTTTGGCAAAACAACGTTTGCAGGGTCAGCTATTATCTTTTTTTTTTATTTATGCAGATATAAAGAAGATTTCAGTCCAATATTGTCTGGATGCGAATGTCTCGCGTGCACGAAACACACGCGCGCCTACATCCGCCACCTTCTCAATACTAGGGAAATGTTGGCCTCCGTCTTACTGAGCATGTGAGTTTGTATTATTTATTTATTTTAAATTTTTAAAACTAAAATTCGTAAACATTTGCTTCTATTGACAAGTAGTTGAGTCATTACATATTATGACGTATGTAAGTGTTGTGCATCTTACGACTTATAGCGATTAATCAACGATGAGTCGGTGACTAACAATTCCTAGTGGAACAGAACACGCATGTGTCATACTATTTTCAAATTTGAACCATCTAAAAAAACTTGTGTATTATTTTGTGACTGTTTATGCATGACATTGTTCTTAATCATCTTAAGACAAAAAAAAAACAAAAACAAAATTTTACTCACACATGTTTTTCTTAGTAAATAATGATGTTTAGGACATAACGAGTTTAAAATATGTTAGAATACGAAGTTTACATTAGTATTTACAGGGCACACAGCGTTTTTTAGTGATTTAGGCAGCCGGTCTGGCGACAGTAACCATAACCACTCCCATACAGAAGACCACTGTGGTTTAACAGAGCTCATTTACCTATATCTTTCTAATTCCTTATCATTAATCCTACTACGATAGCCAGCGCGTCTGCAGTATTTGTGACATTTCTTGTGTTATTTATAGGCCACGGTAGCCACTTACTATAAAGTAGACCGTCTGATGACTTAACATTGAAAAAAAAAAGAGCTTTTCTTAAAAGCTTATTCTCGCATGGCGGGATTTTATTACACATTTACAGGCTCGAAAAAATATTTTTAACAGCTGAAATTACTTACTTAAATTTAGCTAGATGAGTAATGTTTTATTTTTGTGAAATTAAATGCAATAATATTATAGAATAAAAGATTGACAACAGATTATCTGCTTAACCATGAGACAGTAGGTAAGCCTACATAGCAACGGCTTGTCTAAAAAGGTATCGAAAAACCTTGAAGGTATAACTGGTAATGAATTCCGGCTCCTATCTTGCCTCAAAATGACAAAGGTTAAGACTTCAGATTCGCTTTAAATAAAAAGTATTTTCATAAATATTTATATGAGGTATATGAGTAAAATTTTCTTTAAAGTAGTAATATATATTTATAGTAATTTAATTATACGCAATTTCGTAGTTAAAGTAAAATAAATGTTGATTAAATAAAAGTTGATTAAGTTTATGCAAAAATAATTAACACCATAGTTGCTTCAAGTTAAGGATTAAATTGGGGTGGGACAGAGAAATGGACATCCCTCACTTACTGAAACACCTCAGCATACCTATATGTAGCATCAGAATCTTCAGTAAGGGGTTGGTTACTGCCGCCAAACAGATTGCCCAAATAACTACTTAACGTAGTGTGCCCTACTTGGTAGGCTCAGTTCAGAACCAAGCCTTTGAAGACTGAAAAGTTTTCTCAGGTGAATAGATAAAATAACGAATTTGTTTATTAAATACTTATTTGGTCGTAAGTCATATATTTTTTTTGTTTTTCCAGCCACAATCTTCATCACTTCGACCAGATGTTCGTGCACGCACGCCGAAATATAACTTCAAAGACATTCCAATCGTTTAAGGAGCATATTACTAATCAGTATGAACGTTACAAAACTGTAGTGGCAAAGGAAAGTGAAGAGGCAAAGGAGAGTGATGTGTCACAATCGAATAAGAAACCTAAAGTCGACCCAGACATAGAACAAAACGCTATAAACGGATAAACCATTCGTAGTTGTTACTAGTGAATTTATTGTGATATTTGTCTGTGGACGCAAATACGTTGACTGCACAATCTTTACAAAATTTTATTTGTATCTGATTAAATTACAGTAATTTTTTTTGCTATTTATGTGTTTGAAAAAAAAAAATTTTACTTACAGAAATGCTTCTGGTCTTTTGCGTGAAAACAAAAATATGTAAATATACGACTGTTTATCATTTTTCAAAAATATATTTGCGGGTAAATGTTTCGTAGAGAGAATTTGTAGTTTGTATGAAGAAATTGTAGAATGTTCAGCCCATTTTATATTTAAGCAACTTAAGCATAATAAACTAAATTAATAAAATGGTTTTTTATTAATTTAGTTTCATTATTAAATTATATTTTTTCTCGTTTAGTTAACATTTTAGCTGCCAGAGTCGCATCCTCTATACTACTTGTATGTTTATTTTTAAATCATTGACTTTTCTCTTAAATATGTGAATGTACCTTAGGCACACTTTAGGCATTGTTAAGGGAAGAAAATAAAAAATAAAGACTTAACACATTTTACATATATATTTACTGATAATATTTACACAAATAATTCTGTGTGACCACACTTATTGAGCTAGGGCGTATCGTAAGAAATGTGCATCAAGTATTATTTTAATGCAATCGAATTACATTACAAATATATTCTCTATTAGACAATTAGGTTTGGCAGGAATTTGCTTTAAAAAACTCACTTCCAAACATCATGCGATACAATTCATTAGGTATGTAATTTGTTCAATTCAAACATAAATATTATAAAATATATATTAAATAGCAAAAAGATGCTTAACAATTTCATACAAAAAAAAATTTCAATTGATTTTACAATATAATAAAACACGAACGAGTAAGTATGTTGAGATTTCATTTTAAAATATTTAAATAACAATAATTTTTGATCATTTTAATAATTCACTAGAGAATTGGCACATGGATTACACAAGTGGCAATGTTTTATTTATCTAAAAATTTTCTAGTAAGTAATTTAGTCAAATAAATTAAATAGTCAATTACATTTTTTTATATTATGTACATTGTACACTATTAAGTTAGGTATGGAAGTTACATATTATTTAATACAGTAGAAAGTGTGTGGAAAATCAAATAATTTTTTTTCCATAATAAAATAATTATACAATTCTCTAAATAAGTACATCTCACTAAATAAATGAGCTTTCATAATTATAATAGTCTTTTCGCCTACTAATGAATTTTTAATTATATCAACAGCTATACAAAAGCAACGTTTAATAAACAACTTAACTACAAAATGGAATATAAAAATTTGTAAACTGTATATAAATTATAATGCACCAGGCATATATCTATAAAGCATTTTTAATCTAACCTATTCACATCGGAAAGAGAAAATTTGCTAATGTGATACAAGTAGCTTTAAAGAATCACCATATAATGACCTCAAATGTACACAAAATTAACAAAACTGCAATCTTGTATTATACATAAATTACTAAATAAATGTTGAAAAGTTGTAATTTTGAGATCTTTGCGGGGCGAGGCGAGTCTGCAAACAGAACTATGTTCCGAGAAGCAATCACTTCACTAAAATATTCAATTCACTAGTCCCGTTCACTGGTTTCACATTATTTTTAAAGTATCACATGTCCTTCTTTTTCTCTTAGCATTTAATGACATACTAACATATTTACTGCCGACGCGAGCACTATACGAATTCATTTGTGCCAGCCGTATTGAGGGGCTCCTGTGCCTGAAAAAAAACCACAAGCTTTAATTTAAAATTATAAAAAAATCAGACATTCTATTTAGTCCAAAGACGCTATATCTATATAAGATGTAAGTTGCTGAGGAGTTTGGTGTCCGCAGACTACTTGATGCTTAAGCATTAAGCATCAGGTCAAGGTTACTTGTAGTAACAGTATAGGCAATAGGTATACCAAATTTTACATCAATCGAATATGAGGAAGTTAGTGAAATCCCTTCGTCAACTAGGAAATGGGCAGGTCTTTAAAGGCCTGAACATATCTTCATAAATTATAGCTAAGAACCATCAAAACCGGTTTTTGCGTCGGTCGTTAAAATAATAAATACAACGCAAAACTGAGTGATATAGTTTTTTAGCAAAACTCTAAAAATTTCCCAGAGCAAAATAAAATAATTCGCTAAAAACCACTTTTTTTACATTAAGGTCTACTCAAAAACTTACCTATTGCATAAGCCCTCTCATGTTAATGCATGTAAAATAAATTTGTCGGCAGTAAAATTATCAGTAATTTAAGCAAATGCACAATATACAAATAACTAATAAATTATTCGCTACTTTAAATGACTATTTACAGCATACCGATATATTATATATCAAATATTTGGCAACTATGTTTTAATACTGATGCGGTAAAAACGTTGGCACACGAAACTGGCCATACCTTACTTAAAAAACGAAAATACTTAAAATTAACTTATTATTTCTAATAAATCTAAATACATCAACTTTAAAATGTCTTAGGCAGACCTTAGACTACTTTAAGATATACCTAAGAGTAAACTTTTTATTTACACTTTTAACCGTGGATTAGTTCGGTTCGGGGTTTTGCATCATCGAATAATAATTGTACTCAAAAAGAAAGATGAGAGTTTTTTAAAATAATGCATCCATATTTTATATATTAAGTATTATATTTTACAATAAAATATGTCTATAAAAATTACGAGCTAAAATCGGGTCAGCAGTGTTAGCCTATAAACACCCATGTGACATGAATTAATTGGCTTCTTTAGAGAGGGCAGAGGCAGACATGGGACTTATCTGAGGCTATTCTGTATATTGAGCGTGCACTCCATAGCGGTGAGCGCCCTTACCTCTTCTCCGACGGTGCTTGGGTACAGTTTGCTTCCGGGTGCGTATCCATTCTTCTCGAGAGCGAACTGGTCTTCTGTCGTTTTTCGGTACACGGGATTGTCGAAATTCATCGACCTCACGTTGCGGTGCATGTAGTGTCGGTATACAACCACCGCGATCTGTAACCATTTCATTTGTAAATTTAGAGATTCATTTACAAAATTTATAAGCATTTAGTGGAAAATGCACATTTTTTATGTTGAGCTCCACAGACAGGCTGATGCTAGGTGCTGGCTTCTGTAGCCAGGTACTGGCGATACAAAGTAGTATCACTGGTACTATTGGCACTAGATGAGTTGCTCTAAATGGCACTAGAGCAACTCATCGTCTTTAACACTAGCAACGACACAGGTGTTGAAAATGCGCTGCCAACCATATATGATACAAAAAATGGGCTCTGGCATCCCTTACTCACTCACTGAAACACAACATACTGTTATTTCAAGGTGATCTTCTCTAAGAGAGTGGCTACTGCCGCCAGGCGGACTGCCCAAATTACTGCAAAATGCAGCGTACTATGCCACTACTTAAATTATTGTTACTCGTTATTTGAGTAAGTAATTATTGTTTTAGCTCTCACTTCCTCTGGGTGTGGTTTAATTCCCTGTATATTGTATTTTACCAATTTAAGTCTAATAACAAACACTTAAATTGGGTAATTGATGTGATTGTTTGTCTCGTATATCTAGTTGTAGAAAAAAAAACTTCTTAATTAAATAAAATTGAATTATTGAATCACCATTCGAACTGTTTGAAAACAGAATGATGCAATGCTCTGCTTCACAATTATATCCAATTTAAAGAACGTCATTCATTACAATGAAAGTGCAATTGAAAGTCTTCATTCCAGAAAGTAATTGAAAAAGAAAACACAGACATCTTCTCGGTACTACAATATGGAATTCGACACGGAAGCAACAATGCGTAACACGATAGTTGGGACAAATTTAATTAGATACACATGCATTGTGTATTTCTGATTTCGCACATACATACCAAGCCTGAATTATGTATAGTAACAAACTTTTTAAATACAGAAGAAATCGGATATAACGACAGAACTGTTACAACGACTAAATAGCAAGATCCCTACAGGATCCCTATAAGATGATTATCTTAAAAATAAAGAGAGTGACTGTACAATACATACATTTGACAGTTTCATTTCCGACATTTAATAATGAAGACCTATAGAAAATCAGTCATTTCGGGAAAAGTTCTTTTTGAAGTAAGTACGTTATGTAGATCAGTACATTTTGACATTCAGACCTAACCACCCGGAAGGAAATTAATGTTGCTTATAACAGCCATCCGTTTATTACAACCAATATTTGTGGTCTCTTGAAGGTCTTTATAACCGATTTTCAATGTATGTACATTATTTAATAGATAATGAATATTGTTGCTTACCAGGGCTCCCAATACTAATATTACAGAGATTACTGCTACCACGATGCCAGCCACGACGCCAGCGTCGCGACCACTGTTAGAGATTCCAGTTCCTACTTTTGGTGTCTCAGGTACACCTGCAAAAGAAACCAAATTTAATATCAAATACACTAATTTTTCTATTTTATTTGACATCTGCTAATCAATTACATATTTAACTTTTTTTTACAAAAGAAACTAATTATACTTACTTAGTATTAAAAATTGAGATAAGAATGCAGATGTCAAATAATTTTGTACAATTTTATTACTCATTAATTAATTAGTTTTTACATTAAAATGTTAATCACTTAAATTCTCTTAAAAGCTACCTCAACCTTGACATCAAAGTTAGCACTCACAAGAAAACTGTTAGACAAACAAAAAAGCAGCAAGGAAAAAGATGTTCGTTATGTTTAATTTTAATACATTAGTTGAAAAAATTATGAATAGAATTCATAAGTTACGAACTATTTAGTTCCTGGTAAACTGTTTCAAGCGTATAAGTGCTATTTGCATAACTTATTTACTAAGTTTATTTGTTCAGAACTTGAATTTGCAGAAACCTGCTTGACCAAACAAAAAAATATATACTTAGTTAAAAATCGTCAATGCATATTGACGTCAATTTATACGTCAAGACGTCATTACGTTAATAAACAGGTTATATAGAAAATTTGTGCTTGATAC
This sequence comes from Synanthedon tipuliformis, assembly GCA_947623395.1. Lineage (NCBI taxonomy): Eukaryota > Metazoa > Arthropoda > Insecta > Lepidoptera > Sesiidae > Synanthedon > Synanthedon tipuliformis. The sequence goes on along the minus strand of OX392407.1, from coordinate 8,694,278 downwards.
ATTTGTGTTTTTGTTATACTTAGTGCATATTCAATAAGATTCAGTTAGCTAGGTATTAGACCGGTTTATACTAGATCATCTATTTACAGACTGTCAATGGGACGTGCCAAAAGATACATTACTAAAATATCTTAACCTACATTACATACAACAGTTATCTCTATGGCTAAATTATTATTCAGTAGTGATTACTCTTAATCAGTTTATTGATATTGTGATTCGATTTCCTTCATAAGGATTCATAAGGATGGAATAGGGATGAAAAGAATAATGTGGGGGAATTTAATGTAGGTACTAGTGTCCGACCAAAGCTCGAGTACTAGTGTCCGGCCAAAAAAACCACCTTCAGTGAAACCTTGGGCTTCGGCTCCAATACCCGGCCAAGGCCAAAGGTTTCACTGAAGATTCCTAAATAAATAAATAAATGTTATTATTATCATTACTTCGAATTTTTTTACAAATCAACAAGGTGATATTTTTTTTCATCTCTAGATCAATTTCTAGAGATGATTTTACATTACCTTTCTATATTATACAGTCAATATAATTATAAACCTTCAATAAGTATTAAAGTTTTAAAATAATTTATATTATTAATTGTAGCTTGTAGCCAATCTTGAACAAAACTTATTAGAGCTTTTAAGCCTTCAGCTTCGGCCAGGAATTGACCTTCGGTGGGACACTAGTAGGTACCCTGTGTAACAATATATTCAAAGTGAATATAGCTCAACAGCTTGACAATAGAGTGCATGGCAGTTGATTGTTATCCTTTTGTTAGGTGTGTTTTTAAAACGATAAAAACATTATGAATGGTTTTTAACCTTCCGTTTTTAATGGTAGCACACCACATGCAGTCAGTTTGAATCTGTGTGTCTTCCCATGATATGGTAGCATGGACTTATTTATAATTACTATTTAAAAAAAAACAAATGCCAACATGAATTATTATGAATGTGTAGGTATTTTGTATACTTTACCCTCTAATGGAAAATTTGTCACTCCCTCGGGCAAATATTTTAAATTTTTCCGATCATATTTGTGTTGAGATTCTTTGGCAACGTCCTGGAGGAAAAGATCAATATATTCTTGATTGTTCTTTTCCAAATTCACTTTATCACTTTCCCAGTAAACCGTTACTGGATCTGAAGTTGTCCCGTCGAGCTTCTTCTGTACAATTTCCTCCTCGTCCGGGGGGTCTTCAGTTAAGATAGCGCGTCCGAAATTCATGAGAAGGTTCAGCCCTTCTCTTTTAAAATCAACCATGTGTTAAAATGATCCTTTCTAAATTCGCAACCGAAAATGTATGTCATCTGTTTTGAATGTAGGCGTTTGACATGCCCTGCAAATCAGTCAATGAATCCCAAATTGAAGACACACAGAAACTATTTCAACATTCACAATGAACAAGTGTTACATTTATATTAACGAGCGTTAGTAACTGACATGACAGCCGATGCAACCCTCGACCAATTAAACCCTTATCTTATCAAATGATATCGTGTTAATCACTATCAATCAATTTAAGCGTAAGTATCGTTTGGTTAAAACTGTGGCGATTACGAAGAAAACCGGTCCTTCGTTTCACTTTCCAATAATAGAACACTTCACGAAATGTTGTTTAAATTTATTTCATTACTACAAATTCTTGCAATTCGCAAACTACATTGCAATAAGTAATTAAAGGAAACATTCACTTTCCTTTTAAAACATAACCTTAATCACCACAATGATACCAATTCATGAAAAATACGGGCAAAACTGATGAGGACAGGAATAAGGTAAGCGAAAAAGGGATAAAAGGCACTCAAATACTCACTGGTTACAGGTTTTTCCTCTAACAATTTTGTTTCTTTTATAGCAACGGTTTGCACCTCCACATCTTGTTTTATTATATCTGTAGATTTTATTGAAAAAGAAAAAAACAAAAACTTAAAATCGATCTAACACCACTTCAATCCAAACAAATAATATAAACAGTGTTTTTTTAAATGTAATTTAAGCATAGAGCAAGATTGCGACACTGAAACAACCGTCGCTCACGGTTCGCTCATGCTGAATGACAGGCCGAAATCGGCTGAACGAACACCCAACCAAACCACGCTCACTAGCCGTCAATTTAACCGCGCGCGATCCGGCACACAGTTTCATTGCAACTTTAGTTTTATTGTATGTTTTTCTGTCTAATTTAATTCAGCAGATTTGACTGCAATGAAAATAACAAATTAAATGCACTAACTAATAAAAGTTAAGTAAACTTGGTATTAAATCAGTAGCTTTCGCCAGCGACTTCATCTGGTCTTTATGAGTTATAAATTTAAAAATTCACCAAAATCGGTTAAGTAGTTTTTGCGTGAAAATTAACAAACATTTTCACTTGCTAAGCATTTATTATTATTAGTGAAATATTCAATTTTCACATCCCAAAAATTCATCTTAAGTAAATTATCGTTATTGTATTGTACGATTTACAATATCATATTACATTCTTCTTAATCAAAAAGTCTAATTAGGTACGCTCTATTAAGACAAGCGACAACTTTGCAGAAATGTCGCATTAATAATTCCCACCTGCGGCGGTGTGCCGGATCGCGTGTAAATTTACAACGAAAGGTGGCGTGATGTTGTGACGTCACCTCGCCTTATTCACTAGAACTGACTGGCCGTTCGTTCGGCTAGACTAGAGCGAGCAACGTTTGGTTGGTATGAAATATTTTTTGTTTCGCAGAATGCACCGTTTCCCTCCAAGACCCAAGGCCCACATTTTTCGTAAAGTTGTTATACATGAACAATTGAACAATCAAAGGACTAACCTACTACAATATTAAGTATAGAAAATATTTAAGTAAGTAAGTATTCATACTTATTACCTACCTACCTAGGTAAATACTTCATTCAAAGATATGAAAAAAATCAATAAACTTTTTCATACTAGGTATATATAGCTAAAACAACTTACTATACTTACTTATCTAATGTTCATTTAAATGATAAATAAATGCAAATATAATAAATCTAGAACAGTTTTTATTTTACAATATCAATCATTATTATAACAATCTATAAAGAATTTAATAACATCTGCCGTGATTTAATCAGACGATAAGAATACGTCTGCATATATTTTCAAAGATAACGGCGTTTACAAAAACAATGAGCACCTACTACACATACCTTGATGAGTAATCAATCAATGGAGGCGCGGTATATTCCTATCGCAAAGGTTTCGAGGGAAAATAACAGATCGCACCATTAGATGCAGATTAAAAACATCGTACGATACTACGTCATCGGGTGACGTGTCCCTCTAATATTTGTTACGCATACGCAGCTGTATTTTTACGAATAAATTAAACGTATTGCTGCGGTTAGTTGGAACCAGTGACACAATATTTCGTGAGCGACCTTGGTACGCCTTTTCTACATACAGTTTAGTACAGCTTGCAATCATAATTAGATTATTCATCGTAATATTGGCACCTACTGACCTATGAGTACCTAATAAATAATCAGTTGGTTAGGGACCCTATACCCAGATAAAAAATAAAAAAAAATCTCTAGATGCCTGTAAAACGATTTTATCTTACAAATAAATTATTAATTAAAATAAGATATCTTACAAAATGTAAAACCCGTACTTATCCTTATAATTATAGAAAACCCGATGGACATTAAAATGACGTATTACAATAAAAATCTCTAGTTCTTACACTTCCTGATCAAACAAACCTATTGCTCCACCAAAGCTTTGTTAAACCAAATTTCTTACAGCATTATTTATTGTATCATTATTTTTTGTATCTGTTCTGCCAGCTCCGATTCAAAATATGTTTTAGTAATTTAGTGGAAACTTTGCTGATTTATGTTTTTCTTATATGCATGTGTAATATGTATCGAGATATTGTTTGTTTCCCAAATATAAATAAAATAAATAAAATTATTAACAACAAATAAAATATGTAGTAGGTAGATACATAATTACTCGGTAGGTACCTACCATAAAAATAATTACACTTATAATATTATAATACGGAAATACATTAAACAGACAAAACGAGTATATTGTAATAATGACACTAAAAATTAGGTAGATGCAAAGATTTAAATCTTTGGGTAGATGTAATATATTTAACCCTTTGCATGTAATGGTAACTTGGTTTATGTTTATGCGAAGTACAAAAATGTAAACTCTGTGCTAACATAATGAACCATAATTTTTATATTGTCATAAAAGGATCATTGTCATGACCTATTCTATTGTTATGAGATGGTACCTAATGGAAGGTTTACGTATGTACGCAGATTATATCTCCATTTTGTTAGAAAATTCTTTACAGTTGGTTTGTTCTTGAAGTATACTTGGTATTGGAAATATTCGTAGTTATTCCGTAAAATACCTGTTAGGTTTTGACAATCACGTGCATATTTTGTTTAGCATAGAAACAAACTGGTAATGTTTACCTTCGATTGATGCAAGAAATTGCCTTCATTAAAGCCAAGGATACTTAGTTAGAAAATTTCTTAAAATTCTGCTTTCGTACTAAGTACGTGCATGGTAGAAATAATAAGTTTAAATACTATTAAGTATAGTATACCTTTATTTTCTTTCCTTGACTACGAATAAATATAGTTAATTTAGCCTATTTTTGTCATAATAATGATCTTCTTTATCAGTTCTACACACATTAAATCTTATACTCAGTACCCTACTTAAAATTAATTGATTAAGTAAAAATTTTACTAAATAAATTAAAACCAACACGAGTAAGTATATAGTTCAACTTCGAGTATTTTCTATACAGACTGACATCGAAAAACGTGGGCGAAATACCTACTCGCGTAGAGACATCCCTATGAACTCTCGGGATAAACCTTCTCAAATAAAGAAGCGCCACTTCAATTGATTAATTTCAATTCTTCAATTGTGACCGAACGATGCCAATGACGACGAATGTCCCTTTTATTAACCTCAATCACTTGCGATACTTACTTTTGACATTTATACATTAGTACAATGTGTTGTCATGTTACACATATTTGAAGCCAAATTTGATACATTCGGTATAACTGATCGTACAATAGACATAATAGACAAGCGTCTAGTAATGTAGGTATTGCAGTTAGATTGCAGTAGGTACTGTTAAATTAGTTTTAATTGTAGATTTGCTAACTTCTTTCTCTTTATACATAATATTTTCTCTTTATTTTATTGAAATAATATCAATATAGAATTTATTAGAATATTAAATTAGTATTTAACATTTCTAATTTAATAATGACAGAATGAAGCAAAAAATACTGTAGATTATTTTGTAAGGTCAACAATGTTATGACTTATGATCATGATTATTTTGAGACACCTGTACCTACGTAATTATAATCACCTGATTATAATTATGATCATACGTCTCCACTTCTTTGTACAAAACAAAATTGTGGTTTATTTGCACAACTACACGTTTATCTGTATTGTGTGGTCATTGTAACGATTATTATATTAATATAACTTTAACTATACTATAATTCCTAAAAACGTACGTATACGTCACACGGTAACATAATTAATAGCTAGTAAACGTTCTAAAATAAACCTTCAATAACATATAAAATCAGTAAAAAACTATAAAAAGGCGATATACTTGAGCCATGTGCGTTTATTTATTGACACCATCTAATCTTTGATAAAGGATACACTAAATTCATGGTCTCAAACAAAATCACTGCGAAAAAGTGTCCACTAGATGTTTTTATACATGCCATCACTTTCTCTCGTTAAACTATACTAATATTATAAAGCTGAAGAGTTTGTTTGTTTGTTTGTTTGAACGCGCTAATCTCAGGAACTACTGGTTCGACTTGAAAAATTCTTTTTGTGTTGGATAGATCATTTATCGAGGAAGGCTTTACAGGTGTTCACCTCTAATTTGAAATATCACCCCAAGCTGTGAGTGCGGTGATATTCTACTATGCCACTTAGTGAAGCAACCCAGAATCTAGTGTATCCTTTAACAAAAAATATAAATAAACGCAATCGCTGGTCTTCAGAAACTTCTATGAGGTTATTCTAGTGAATTGTGTGCATTGTTTTGAGCTGTATATTGTTTTATTACGTCATATTAGTAATTTATTTACAGGTACTTGTAACTTGTCGAATATACTATAAGAGATCAGTATTTAAAATATCATTATTTTGCCCTTTCCAGGTAAAGGGCACGAGACATATGCAATTGTACACAATGATAATATAAATAAAGGATATTATTGTACATTGACCATATTTTGTAATTCTGACGATTTGAAAAACTGACCATCTGAAAGTCTGACCTTATGAAAGTAAAGTTATGTGTGGTTGACATATCAGTTACAAGAGAAATATCTTAGATCTTGATATTTTGAAAAATTAAAAATTATATGTGACTGGTTTTGACGTAGAAACTTAGTGCCAGTTTAACTTACAGTCCATTTTTTTGTTATTCTTTTTATTTTTACGTTATTTTCTTTTTTACTATTCTTTTATTATTATTATTATATATTATTTACGATAGCTGAATTGTACTGTTTGCATATTTGAGTAAAAACAATGTGAAATAATACTCATACTAATCAAGTTTCAGTGAGATTAGGGCCGATAAAGTTCCATAAATTTTCCATTTTCCATTAATAAACAATGTTGTGTTGCGCTAATTCTCTTTCGTCCAGTCTAATTAAATCTTTACATAGTTAATCCAGTAACTTTAGACGAAAAATGGGCATGACTGCTAACGGTATGCTTTTCTTATAATATAGTGACTATATTATAAGAAAAGCATACTATTAGAGGTTATTCAAATACCTATTACCTACATATAAGTATTTGAATAACCTCCAATACGTAGCAGTTTAATAGCCTAACTAGAGAAATAATTAGTTAGACGAATACCGAATATAGGCTTCAGAAATTTGAAATAATTTAAATATTTTCAATGCCAAAATTGATAATTACTTAATTTTCATTTTAATTTGATTTTCTTTAGTTTATTTGTCACTGGTTTTTTCTTAAATTACATTTTTAGGTATTTTTTGTTTCATAATTTTAGTATAAATACAATCAGAAATACTACTAGCTTATTAGCTATTTGTATTGCTAAATTAACAGCATATTCACTCATTTTGTAGAATTAAATTCCGTTGATTGAATAAAATTAATACGAAGATAAAAAATCGATTAAAGATAGTAAAAATATTAAAGACATATCAATAAAATCAATTACAATTACACGTCAATTGAATTTATTGAAGGAAAGTATATGACTTTACAGAACTACCTACTTAGGCGTCAATGTATGTATGTACAAATTTACAATAAAATAAACATGATGTAATATAGTGGTAAAGATTTCTCTTCGTGCTTTATTTATATTATAAAACGCAGGATTTCCATTTAGCATGAAAGTGCAAATATGAGTGTCAATGATATCTATGTATGTATACAAAGCTCCAATGAGCTTCTGGTACCAATACAAGAGTACAGATACATACAAGAGTAAGATTTATTTAAAATCGATATTTAACTACGAAAGAAGGTACTAAGATGAAATCGATTTTTGCTGTTACATTATCGAGAGAAAACCAAGTTAAATACCTATTTCATAACTAGCTATATATGACAGACAGCATTTTCGTACGCGCTGCGTACGCTTGGTATTTTGGTATATATATTTTTTGTTTATAAACAGATTGGAATGAAAAAACACTAAATGTTAAGGTAAGCTTGCTACAATACATAAGTGAAAACCGCATTCAAAACGCTTAAGCCATTTCTGAGTTTAATGTGCACAAACGCATAGAAAAACAGAAAAAAAATCTGAAAATTATTTTTTGACCTCGGTGACTTAGTGAGGTGTACAAATTGTTTCCTTTTTTTTTGAAAAATATTTAATGTACAGACAGCTCGTTTACGATTTTATTATTTATTAGCATGTTGTATGCGACTTCGGCCGCGTAACTTTATAAAATATAGCCTAATTTAGGCCTAATGTTACTCGCTGATAATGTAGCTTTCTATAGGTGAAAGAATTTTTAAAAACGGTCTTTTGTATAAGTATTAGTACAGATAAAGATAGATAGATAGTATAGATAGATAGATTTCAATATTAATTTTCCAATTTTCTTCTTTTTCCTAAATAAATTTTTATACAAGGCTGACTGACTTCTAGCGTTTTGGTAAACAGTTCACACACATGACTTGTTGGTTGAAATATGAGTTGATTTTACACTGTTTGTTAAATAAAAGGTCAACCATAACAACCAGCCATGGAGTTCAAGGAATTTGACGTTCAAAATTAACTTTACAAGCGTAAAGATAAACAGATCAAAACATCGCATAATTCCCAATACTTATAAGCTCAAAAATATTGTGGCACTATGGTTTCCCATTAACCTGTGACGTTTCCTCAAAGAACTAATGTAGTAAAAGTACGAGTTCATATAAATATACCTACTTTGAGAAACATTCAATAGGACTAACGATAAAATTTTATATAGTGTACATATTATATGATTATTTTTTAAGTACAAGGACTGAGGGGCCAGTTACCTATTTATATTTTTGTAAAAGTTAATTAAAAATCAAATTTAAATATTTTCGCATATTTTTTCAATATTAACTGAAATTCCATTTCATTTACGATACTTGCTCTGACTTGAGCCATTGATAAATAATTGTGTTCCTTGCAAAAAAACCTTAATTTTTGCAATTTGCGTACAATGGCGAATTAACTAGAATTTTTAAACAGCGTTCACATGTTGGTATTTAGAAATTGCATTGTAGTTTTATTCTTCATTTCTCAACTAACACGCTGCCATTGTGTAATAAAATATTGGCGAAGGCACCCCTCTTGGTCTAGCTCTCGGTGCGGTTAAATGAGTAGGAACCTAATGGAGCTCTAAAAGTGAATTATAAGATGTAAGAAAAAACAAATATGTACTTACTGTCTTCCACGCACATCTGGTTGTCGGGTAGAAGCCGCAGTCCAGTAGGACAAGCGCAGGAGACTCTCGGTGCGTGGGGACCTATTCGTGGCGCAGGCAGACACAGGTGAGAGCAGTGGCCGTTCACAGCTGCGCAGTGGTTAACTCCGTCCGGCTGACGATATGGGTGGTACACGTGGATCACCATCGGATTTTGTAGCTGATGACAATGATTTACATTTAAAAAAAATGAACCGTTTTTGCTTTCACATTTATATTATTTATTTTATTTTATTTGGGAAAACCAACTAGGTTTTGCTCGCGACTTCGTTCGCGTCCGATCGCTACCAAACTTCACAGGATTACCCGCTGGACTAATCTGAAGATTGTCTGAAAATTTATTCAAAATCAGTTCAGCGGTTTTGGAGTCCACAGGGAACATGCATACACACATACACACATTGCCTTTTATATAATATAGATAGATTTGAAAAAAAAGAGAAACATACATGAATAAAGGTAACAGTGCAATCAATAACATTTTCAATATTAGTAGGATTTTATTTGGAAATATATACATACTAGCGACCCGCGACTTCGTCCGCGTTCTGGATGAAATTTTGCATCCCAGACAACGTGTATGCAAAATTTCATGGTGATCGGTTCAGTAGTTTTTGCGTGAAAGAGTTTTCAAACATCCATACATCCATACAAACTTTCGCATTTATAATATTAGTACGGATAGTACGGAAGTACGGATTTCTGAGTGATAAATCAAACTATAAACTAGTTGCGGGTAAAACCAATACTAAATCACTTCAGAGCTTATTACGCAAATTGTGCTTACATAGGTAATAATATCCTTTTTATAAACCTAAGGATATTTATGACAATAATATTATAGAAAATGACAATTATTATGGAGTACGATAATTGTGTTGTTCTCGGGGAAAAACGGTTGAAATTTTTTTGTAAGGTTGGGTTATTCCACTCTCTTATTTCTCTAATTTCCTCATTAACCACATTCAGTTCTTTACAATAAATATTATTATTCTACGCATTCAATTATATAAAAAAATATTTACAACAAGCTATAATTGGACGTAGTATGATGGTTGATAAGTAATTAGTCGATTATCTGTACAAAATAAAAGTAATATCACTGTTTCTATCAGCGTACGTGATTTCCCTACTTCGCATTTACACAAAAAAACCGTACGTAGATATGTTTTGATTGTACATCACGAGATTACAAATAAATTTCTTACATAAAATATTTTGATAAAAATAAATTGTTTTTAGCTTAAATAGTATAATTATCACTATTATTAAATCGGATTGCCTGAAATAAGATACTTCAAAATTACATAAGATTTTCTTTTCGAAAGTTCATTATGACTTATCTTTACATAGTATAAAACAAAGTCGCTTTTTCTGTCCCTATGTCCCTTTGTATGCTTAGATCTTTAAAACTACGCAACGGATTTTAATGCGGTTTTCACTAATGGGTAGAGTGGTTCTCGAGGAAGGTTTATAAGTACCTAAGTTACGCGGGCGAAGTCGCGGGCAGCAGCTAGTTTCTTAATAAGAAAAGCATTCTGCTATCACACATATGAGTAACCGTTCTGGTAGCAGAAATCACATTTAAAAAAGCCCTACATGAAATTACAGTATGTTTCCTGTTGTTTTTCAATGCGTGAATTAGAACATTTTCCTCTATCCTCGTAAGCCTTATCTTCCAACTACTTGCAATCAACCCACGTGAAGTTGCATAGCTTTACAATAAAATAACCCAGATTAAAGGTTTTTTGCTTGTCAGTTTATTGAGGCAATTATTGGTAGCTTTTCGATATAAAAAAAATAGTTTAGACGTTTTAAGAAGACAAAACCTTTTGAATCTGTGTAGTTACAAAATATGTCATACATGTAAATTCGACAAATAAAGTGCTTTATCACCCTCTGCGATTGAACATTCTTTGTATGTTGTAGAATGATAAGGACTGTTTTCCTTTGAAAATTCAAAGTGACAATTTCTATTGCTATCTTTATTAGCGATGACAAATTATGTCAATCAGTAATTAATACCTATTTCAAATCTAAGCCTTAGCGAATTTTGAAATGAATGGAATTAGTAATCGAAATTGATAAAGCACTTTTCTTGTCTGAATGTAGTAAAGTCAACCAAATTATATTAAAATTCTTATAAGATACTTATAAGTGAATACGACTTTTTTTTATAAGATTCTTATAGAACATAACAAAAAGTGCCTTTGACTTTTAGTGTGGTGACAATTAAGCTAGTGATACGTATAGAAGTTTTTGAGTATTTAGTAATTTAAGTTTGATAAAAATTGCCCATTAAGACTAGATTGTAATCCTTCCCACGTACACTCTTACAAAAACATATTACTTACAGTGTGAGTAGAGGTGATGGCTTCGACATTGTTTCCGTTGAATTTGTTGGCTCGGTACACTGCCGCCTTATCCCAGTCGGTCCAGTAGACCCAGTCTTCGAAAGTGGTGATGGAAAAGGGATGTCCCAGCACCTCTGGGGAGTAGAGCACCACACGACGTCCTGTGCCGTCGTAGTTGCACGACGATATTGTGTTCATTTTAGCGTCCACCTGGTATTACAATTCTTTAATAAATATTCACACAATCCACACAGCGCCATCTAGTTCCACAGTAATCAACTAATGCTTGTATTATTAATACCAGACAGTTGATACTATTACTTTTTTTTTGTAAATATGTACAATTGTACATATATATTATAAATACAAAACATCCATGTTTCAGGTACAAAGGTAAAATGTTAACACATAAACATTTGCCCCCACCGTTACATAGTTCCGGTCTTTGTTACATATGTAGTTCACCGTCACCGAATCGTCACCGTCATTATACGTTTTAAATATTTGTTATAACTAGATGGCGCCCGCGACACATCCGCGTTCTGGATGAAAGGTACCCTATGTCCTTTCTGGTATCCCAGGCCACGTGTATGCAAAATTTCATGGTGATCGGTTCAGTAGTTTTTGCGTGAAAGAGTTACAAACTTTTGCATTTATAATATTAGTAAGTACGGGATAGTACGGAAGTACGGATAATCGACAATACTAAAATTTTTTGGTATAGCATCATAAAATTGATGCTATACTTACATGAATAATTTCACACCATTTGGAATGGACGTAAAGCACACACACATAACAAAATAATTGGAATTCCCAAACTACTTGTTTGTTGTTAATGACGTGAGTAAGAAGGATTTAATTATTTACGCAAAACTGAAAACTTGTTTTATAATCACTTGAGACAAAATAAAAATGATAGACAAGAATATGTTTTACTCAAAAATATATGTATTTAAACTAACAAACAAAACAATGTTTCAGTTATTAAGCGTTTCCGTGTGTATTATTTTGATAAATTGCTGATGGCATCGCTTGAGTAGAGGTCAAACAAGAGATAATTAAAACCTTACCCAATAAACTCGTTTGCGAACAAGGTCTAATGTTAATCCGTTCGGCCACTTCACATCGTAGGACACGATTGTTTCCCTATGAGATCCATCCATGCCGGCACGCTCGATTTTCGGGGTTTGACCCCAATCTGTCCAGTACATCCATCTACGGCAAAATATTTCAATATAGATTCAATATCATGAAAACCAAAATGTCATAAATAATTTCGTTGAATATAAATCTGAAGAACTCGGACAACAATATACCAATCATATGTATGGTTTTTCTAAGTACGAATCTTACAACGTAATGGGTTCGTTGTGCATCCAGAGCAAGCAAAGGAACTCGAGACGAGAGAACTTCAAGGAGAGACAAATTAAAGAAGTTTTGGAAGAAGTGGAAGGTCTATCTATGCCTGCACGAGGGGATTGCATATAATGAAATAAATAATTAACTCACGGCATGAATGTTTAGGAGACTAAAATATAATACTTATTATATTTTATCTGGAAAAATGTATGAAACCTAATGTATAAAAATTAACGAAGAACCAAAGTTGGAATGGGGGCCACAAATTGGAATAAAAAGTGCAGCGTGGGACAGGCGACCTAAAAGGCTTCGCAGGAAGTGACTGGATGTGTAGGAAAGAAGACCGTGCGTGAGCCTTGGAAGAGGCCTATATCTAGAAGTGGAAATACAGGCTGATGATGATTAATTAAAAAGCTTATTGGAACATTATTGTGATAATATATTTAAACATTGCATTATGTAATTAATGAGACTAGCACGTATAAACGCCTTATAAATACAGATAACATACCCATCAAGAGGATTCAGCGCGATTGCTCTGGGTTCTTCTAATGCATCTTTGATAAGAATCTTCCTCATGTTGCCTTGTAGGTCAGACAGTTCAATATGGTTCTTTCCAGTATCTGTCCAATAGAGATGATTGTAGATCCAATCAACAGCCAAACCGTCTGATGTAATCAACTGTTCGCCTATTACAACAGTTCTTTGACTGCCCTCGTCTATTGGCGCTCTGAAATTAAAACAAAAATGGTGACCAACATTTTTTGGAATAAAATGGCATCATATACGTAAGTGCTGCTAGTGTAATACGTTGCACATACGATCGCATGGAATTCTATTGTAAAATACGGTCGTATTTGTAAAATAAGCTAAAGTAGGTATACATATTAGATCAATCAAAATATATTAGTGGCGCCATCTAGTTTAATATTAGGAAACCAAGTTCTAAATAGACACAAAGTGTGAAATAATTACTAATGGGAACCTTTTCCCCATTGTTTGTTTCTTCAGTGTTTTAGTTAATTTGTGAGTTCATTAAAATTCAAGTTGAAAACTCGTTTGTAGATTTGTGTTTTTCTTGTAAAAGGGATGCTAGTTAGGGATGTATTACCAAACTATCTAGCTTATTTATGAAAAAAATATATCTTACCTAACATGTTTTTCAAGTTTTAAAGCATCTAATATTTTGTCTGCATGTCCGCCAGACAACAATATAAAAAAAAAATACTTATTTAGCTAAGACAGTTTAGTAAAAAGGAGTAGTTTCTATACGGAAACATGTTTGATAAAATAAACAAAAAAAATAATGAAATATTTACTTGTAAATTTTCTCGTCGGTAACATCGCTCCAAAATATCATTCCTGTTCTAAACACGTAATCCAGAGCGGTGGCTGATTTGGTCTCGTTAACGATGGCGACCATTTCGTGGTGGTCGAGGCTTATCTTCCTGATGTCGAAGCGTCTGGCGAACAAGAGCGACGGGTGGCCTTCAGTGGCCTTACAGCGAGTCCGATCGCGGGGGTCGCGCTCGTAGCCGTTGTGGCATTCGCATTTGAACGTTCCTTTCTCATTTATGCACATTTGCGAACATGCGCCCGGATCAGCACACTCGTCCACGTCTGTAATTACACAAAACTTCTAAGCGGGGTTTTCACGAGAGGATAATGAGCGAGAAATGCTAGAGGAACGGACTCCTTTTACATAAAACAGTTTTGCATTTCCACCAACAAAGAGTTTGAACAGTTGATTTCCAATTGAAAAGATGATTGAGATCGGCGGACAGAGATGAGCGGAGCGAGCTGAGCGAGAAATAGAATATAAGTAGTCCATTTCAACATATAGCGAGTTCAGTTTAGCTTCGAATTGATTGCGTGCGGTCCCATTGATATTGGGCAAGTCGTTATTGACACACATTTAACGTGCTTACATGACCGCAAGACTTCAAATAGATAATTGATTTTTTTTCTGTAAAAAACCTTCCTCGTTTAACTTTTTCCATTAGTGAAAACCGCATTAAAATCCGTTGCGTAGTTTAAAATATCTAAGTGTATCTACATATAGAGGGAAGCGGAAAGCGACTTAATTTTATACTATGTAAAGAGGATTCAAATGATTGTTCTGTTCTAATGTGGTAAGTTCACTAATGTGTAGTGGTACCTTCACAAGTTCGGTTATCAGTTAATTTGTATCCTTTATCACAATCACAGTAGTATCCGACTGGCAAGTCGACGCATTTCTGAGTGCACCCTCCGTTGTTTTTGGCACATTCGTTTTCGCCGCATCTCCCCTTTGGCTCATCTTCAAAGTTGGGGCAATCTGCTTTTCCATCGCATACTTTGGAGAAAGGTATGCACATTCCACCGCCGCAGTCGAATTCCTTTTTCTTATCGCAGACTGGTTTTGGTCGTGCTGTAACAAACATTATTACTCTTATTAATACTTTAAATCACATGAAACAGTGTATTTTTAAAATTATTATTAAATTATTATTATTATTATTATTATTATTAAAAACTGTGTAAAATATAAAAGGAAAAAGTGCTAAAACTGCTATAAACACAAAAATTACACAATTTGAAAAAAGAAAAAATACCAATTTGCGAATCTGGGTAATTCTAATGCGTATAACCGAAGAATACATTAATAACGATGAGATTAAGAATACATGAATTATTGTTAAACTGTTTTTTCATATTATGTTATACTACCTTATGTATTCAACTAACTCGTAAGTATCAGAACACTTGAATACGCCAGCACTATTACATGGCATCCGGGGTCAATTGAGCCCACAGCCTACTAAGCATGTGGGTTTACTAAGTCTACCACTTTCGATTTTCAATTGTCAACTTAGCCCATCAACGCAGGCACTTAGACCACAGATTGTAGGATTATTTTCAAAAATTGTTCGTTCAATTTGTTTCTCAATTCAACGAAAACAATATATTCTTCAACTTAAGACACTTACAACCATATTAACGAAAGTCGACGAAAGTCGGTGTTATTTATTATTATTTATTTATTTATTTATTATTTAGTGAGAATGTTCTAGGAAGGGCCACAATTAATACTCACTGCAGTTGAACTCATCACTGCCGTCTGGACAATCCTTGACGCCGTTACAATACAAGGCTCCTGGGATGCAACTGTGATCTTTGCACTGGAACTGATCAAGTCTACACGTGATGTTTCCGCGACAAACTTCCGGCGCTTCGTCACCACCGTCCGGGCAGTCGCGGTCACCGTCGCACACCCACGCCTTGTGTACACACGTCATGCGGTCACGACATTCGAACTCTGTTGATATGCATGGAGAGTTCACCTTTGGTGCTGTTGGGCAACCCTGAAATGAAATGAAACAGTAATTAATAAAGTGCCGCGGTTCGACATTGGATCAGTGTTGCTTGTGACCGGACCTATTGGAAAATATGGAGGAGGTCTATGTGTCTAGGAGTGGATATAGGACTCTCATACGGTTGAAATGATAATGATTTTTAATTAATAATTTTATTGCAAATCATACAAAGAAAATATATTATGTTAATATATTTATATTATCAATGTAAAGAGAGAAAGAGCTGATTTGTTAAGTTTGTTTATATTCTGAGGGTTAATGTCAGGAACTATTGAACGAATTTCAAAAGTGCTATAGGTATTGTAAACTAGTCCCCCCAATTGCACTCGTGCAAAATCGGAGCGCGTCGGTCTAGTGTGAGACACATACATAGCATACAGGGTACAACCTAGGTACAGCTTATCTTTCTGAGTTCTGAGCAGAGTATTGCACCGCCGGTGCGTGGTCGGGAGAGTTGTGTGTTGTAGATATGCTTTATATCACAGCAACTGTTTAGAATTATATTATTATATTTTTTGCCGCTAAAAATCTAGAATGAATATACTCTGTAGAAATAAATGAGAGAATGCTAAAGAATGGTTAACTACGCTACAGGCCACAATGTTGATGTAAATAATTAGTCCACAATAAATGTAAGCATAGTATTGTACAATAAAATTATACCATTTCGTCACTGCCATCGGGGCAATCGAGATCACCATCGCAGTGCCATCTCGCTGATATGCAATGTCCGTCAGCACAAGAGAAGTGAGTTTGCGGTCGACAAGTGGGCGCTGGACATTTCACTTCGTCGCTTCCATCTCCACAATCGTCATCGCCATCACACACCCAACGTTGTTGAATGCACTTTCCATTTCCACACGTGAATTCGTCTGATCGACAGGTCTCATCTACACATTTATAATTTACAGTTATAATATTTATAAGTCTGTTCACAAATCTGTCTTAAATTTACAAAATTGAGCAAAAACCTCACTATAAACCAGAACGATAAGTGCAATTTTTGATATTTTATTACATGTTTAATAATAAATAAATTCTTAAATATTTATAAATATATATTTAAACATTTATCATGTAAGGTAGGTAAAACGACATTACGAAGTTACACACATGAGATGATGTTAAAAGGAAAGTGATAAAGTAAAAGAAACATTAATGAAGAAAAGAAAACTACGTAAAATTATTACACTGCATTTTATCTAATTCATTACTTAGAGACCTCATAATGTAGTTTACTTAGTGCAGAAAAATTATTCTCTCTAATTTCTGGGAAAGGCATCTCTTCACATTTAATTAAATTCCTCAGAGCCCATAGCAGTTGTAGTGTAGGTAATAGTGGTCGGACTGCCCGCAATCTACTATAAAGCTAAATGCACATACATAAATATTAGTGAAGGAAAAGGAAAGGTTATATGAAAATTTTCAAATGTTGTTATTATGAAAATATGCATGATATTAAACTTTGACTACTGAAAATCATTCCTTTTTGACAGCAACAAATAATAAGATAGACGATGTCATAATCATAGAAAGCCTTTACTTGATCGCAAGAAAAGCTCACGGATGTTGGGGTACACACGCAACGTCATCGCTCACGCATCGGGGCGGGTCCGGTGTGGGTAGATAAGAATTTATAGACGGATGAGTTGGGCGTTGATAGAATACAGAGTGTTTGGCCGGGGGAGGCCCAATGATTGATTGATACTCCTAGTGCTGAAGAGAAATAGTTAAACATCGACTCCGTTTCAGTAGACGAGCGAGTAAACATTGCTCCATTTTCATCACATACTTAATTGAATGAGTCTTCGTCTTGATCGAAAGTAATGGAAACTAAAAACATGAATTGAGTAAATATTAGGTAATTCATAACATAATCGCACTTATTCTTACTGTTTTATCATTATAAAATACTATGGAATCATACAATCATGCATTTTATTAATTCACAAAACAATCTGTGTATACGACATGATAAATAATAATGAATTATCCTTAGATTAATGATTGGTCTCGCTGCGCTCGACTAGATACCGCGCGATCTAAAAACAATAGCTCCGTGATTGCTGCAACTTTTTATTGCACTTTTTATACAGTTTCATTATATTTTTATACAGTTTCACTACGCAAACTGGCATTTTATTATGCCCAAAATTTAATAAAACATTCGGCACGTACACATCACTGAGAACTTGCAGCGTGACTGGCTCGGGTACACCAAATTCGGCGTAGTATTTGTTGCCGCATTTGACAAGTAAGTACGACGGCGGTATCTAGTCGAGCGCAGCGAGACCAATTATTCATTTACTAAGGAATCATCGTAGTAAGTTTTTAGAGATTTATTTTAATGATACTACCAAAGTTAATTGCACAACAAATTCAAAGTGCTCATGTATTGTGTTGTGTTTTGTGCATACAATGAACGTAACCAAAATTAACCTTCAATGTAAAGTTTGCTTTGGCAATAAAATAATTCATGAATAGTAAATGCTGGTTCGATATATCCTTTGTAAATAAATTTAAAATATAATACAATTCGGGTTGCGAGAGTGCTGCCGACACAGACCAATATAATAGGATATAGCGTAAGGGACGAGTAAAGGATATGAGAATGAGCTCCGGCGTCCCTTATTCGAACATATTACTTACAGAAGTACTAAAAACTATGCTGTTGTTTCACGGTAGTTTTCTCTAAACTAGTGATCGCTACTGACATAGCGCAAGCCACTGCAGTACGCAATCAAAGAGTCCGAAGCCTGCTTTGTCACTATTTAAATATATACAATACTTACTTGAATTTACCTTAAATTTTCTGAAACTTACAAAGCATAGAAGAAATAAAACGACATAATATCTAGAATACTATGAAAAAATGTGGCCCTTACTGCATGCTTTTTCATCAGATCCGTCAGAGCAATCAGGATTATCGTCGCACATCCAAGTGAGAGGCACGCATTCTCCGGGTTTCCCACGACATGTGAACTCTTCGGGGCCGCAAGACTCCACTTCTGCCAAAACCCAGTGCATGCACATGCTCAGTATGATGAAAATGGAAGTATCGACCAAATGTATCTGTCACGCCCTACCGAACCTTAACTTTAGAGAACCTAGTTTCAGATACAAATACATTTTTATCACCCAGACATCCCTACCTAAGTTATTGAGAGTTGGTACATTACGAGTTGGTGTATGAAGTGTATTGGTATATTATTGATTGCAGCATCAACAGTAAAATTTGTGCTTATTTACCTCGCTTGCATAGTCAGTAGTCAGACGCTATAAAAAGAATGGATCGTCGGATGTCGCACACGAATATTTACGAGTGTCTTCAATTTTACATGCTCAGCATTCTCCAAATTCAAGTATGCAAACGTATTTTGGAATGGTTGTATCATGCCAATTGATGGTAATTTATTTATAGGTCGATACCGAATGTGGAGACGAGTCATGCGTTTGTTTCGCATTTCTGTGACATGCTCTTACCGCAGTTGTGTTCGTCTGAACCATCAGGACAATCGGGATTATCATCACATTGCCACGCGGCGGGAATACAGTGACCCGATGTGCATACGAATTTGTGTTCGGGACAATTGCGTTGCGTCGCTGCGAGTGAAAACTTTCATAATGAATACTGGTTCTCATTTTTGTATATAATGAAATTATGACCACGATTAAAAGAGGGTATAATCTATTGAATAAAATATCTTGCTTTTTTTAGTCATTTATAGACTCGAAATAACAGGTGATTTATAACTTGCTTGTTGCAGCTGATCAACAGCCGATAGAATAAAAACATTTAATACAAATAACGATTATTTGAAAATTTTAACGTATTTTTAATTCGAGAGCCTCAGTAATGCAAGAATTATTATTCTTTAGTAGATTGATCCAAGATACACTGCGATCTTCTTAATAGTAGCCTTGTGATGATGTCCGGATCTAAGATTGGGACCGTTTTATTACCAGGGCTGTCCATGATCAACCGCAGTTGTTATTGCTGTCCGTCGCTGAATAGCGTATTTTATGCTTAAAGTTAAAGGCTTCGAGCCAATTTAATAGAGAATAAGACATTAGAATTCAATATAAATTAATCAGAATACGTTAAACTTTGAACGAAATTTATCAAATTCATATGGAAAGCTGGGAAGTGAAAACAGTACGTAAGTTATTAAATTAAATTACAAGATAACTTAATTTTCTAGGATTACTTACTTAATCTTATTTATATTGCCTTGTTAGATAAAAGTTCGTAGGTACTTATTATATTTCTTTATCGAGGTAAGTACCTACTAAAGTACTTAACATTTTAATTAATTATACCTGTTTAAGGTAATATTATATTTAACTGTGAATTTTCTGTAATTTACTAATTAAATAAACTTCGGTAAAACGGATTTTCTTGAAAATGTATTCAACTTGGAAAAGAAGTTGCGAGTAGGTACTTAATTTTACTTTCAAGACATATTACCGAGAGGCGCTATTTTATGTGAAACAGGTACCTACATACGCAACTTGTAATTACCCCTATAATTGATATGCAAATATATGAAGGCTTTTACAAAATGTTTAGGTAAATTTACATTTCTATTGAATATTATGTACGATGCCTACGAAAATTGTTCTAGCAATAAGATAATGCATTTATGGCATTACAATAAGGATTTTTAATTTGTTATAAAAAGTAAGCAATTTGCAAACAAAACGGTTAACCTTTGTGAAACAAATAAGTAGGTATATAATATGTATAAGTGAACATTCCAGCTCGTTGTTTACAAAACGCAATACGTTTCAGCTTAACAAAAAGGCTTTTCCATTACGTTGGTTCGACTTACAGCACCACTACATAAAATGTACAAAGTTACAAGCCGTGCTTTATTATACACCTCTCATTTCAAAATAAAACCTTCCCAGTTCTACTAGTTACACTTTCATATAAATAAAGTTATTATAATAAAACCGTTTTAACGTGCTTTGTGATTAACATTCTACTTATTAATTTATTTACTGCTTTTTCCTTAAAAAAATTCTATATATAGCTTTTATGATTTTTATTACACTTACTTACTTTGATATGACGTGGGTTGGTGTTTCGATTTCTTCTCAGTCAAGTGGGTAGAAAAATTACCTCTCTCTCCAATCCAATCGTTCGTTCATTCGTTCAAATCAAGTTCTAAATATAATTTGTGCTACCACCCGAACTGCCAGTTATTGGAAATAATTGAACCAGTTTAGTAAGTTAAAATATGATAAAACGGTTTTTTATATAATGGTTCGAAACAAAAATATAATATGGGTATAGACATTCAGTCAGTCACAATTAGTAGCCCATATAAATATATTTCCATGGCACCTTAGAATAATGGGTCTCACTAGGACAGGAGAGTGTCGCTTCTGGCAGAAGAAACACCAATGCATATCCTGTGCGAGTGTGGCCCTTTGATGCACAAGCGTAGTCACATCTTAGGAAGCCACACAATGGCTTGTGGAATGCCTCTATCAAAAAAGTACTACAGTTTCTTAACGTGGTAGGTATTGGTAGAGAGCATTAGTTTACGTGGCGATCACAATATTTCAGCAATGGACGAAGTGATACTGGTACTCTAGCAGACAGAAATAGCCACTAAGCAGGTAATGATAATAATAATAATAATATATTTCCATATAATAAACAACAATTGAAACTTAATGCAAAAGCTTTTTGATAAAATTACATTACATACTCGTAAATATGAAGAATGCAGCGATGTTGGCGTTTGAAACATGTTTGAAAGTAATTTCCCGGTTCGCCTGTCTTGAACCTGTCGAATTATCGTTGGCAGATTCCCCCACCTTACGTCCCATTATTCCTTACCCCGAGCAGTAAATAAATTAACACCGACCCCTACGAAGCTTCGTTTAATTCGTACCCAGGTGCATTTAATATCATCATAACCACGCCGACGGAATATTCATATATTTTCTAGGACCATTTTCTTTTCATACTTGTTTTGTGCATGTGAATATTAAAATGTAATTTTACATTTATGATTAAATAGAAGAAAAATGTAACCTTCATTACATTACTATGGTCGTTTATTGTTACTGAGCGGATCAAATTCCCTAATTATTTTCTTACAAATTACAATCATGAGGAAAATAAACGAAACTCCTTACACAAAGAGGCTATATAAAAGAAAGTGCAAGATTAAAATTAACATTAATCGCTAAAACTTTGGGACGCAATTAAGATTGTAATCCGCGTTAGAAGTTCGCAAAGGAACAGGTACCTACTCGCTTAGATACACAACTTTTCAAATAAATTGTTAGATAATGTTTTGTACAGTAACATTAAATTATAAATTGTCCAAATATTTGGAAATGATTATTTTTCCTTGAGTTTTTAATTGGACGTTTCTCGCTCGCTTTTAAGTCAAGTTTTCACGTCCCAGCTTTCTCACTCAGCGAACCCGTGTTTTTGTTGAGGTGTCGCACAGAAGCAACGCCTACAACGAACCCTAAAGCAAATTTGCTAAAGTAACAATGTTTGCTTGTTCCGCCATACGATGTGTGCTGTATTTTTTATAGTTTTAATAAAACTAGGATCCTTTTGATCCACACAAAACCCTACTATTACATTTATAAAAAATAACGCCCAATAATCTTAGAAATATATCCACCTGCTTTGAATTTCGATTTATTTTTCAGCGTAGCGTAGTTCCAAAAAATACTTAAATTACTATTGAAATCATAATAATGTAACAAGTTTTTCAGGCAACAATCCAATCAAATGAAATCAAATCAAAATATGTATTTATCAATTAGGTCATTATAAATTTAAATTTACCAGGGTTTCGGAAAAAAAGCCAAGATGACGATCCTGAGAAGAAGCCCCGAAAGAAACTCAACAAGAGCAAACTAATGCAAACTTGCTTTTGCCAACTTTGCTCTTGGCTAGGGCCCATGGATACTATTCTTTTTGTCATCTTTAAAATATAAAATGACAATAATCACACTTAATCAACCGTGATACTAACTGCAAGTTCCAGGCTCTTCATCAGATCCATCGGAGCAATCCTTCTCGTTGTCACATCGCCATGACATGGGAATGCAGCGTCCTGTTTTACACCGAAACTCGGCCGATGTGCACGTCCGGCTCTCTGAAATAAATAAACCAGTAAAGCCGTTAATACTGAACTAACACCGCTCATCGAAATCACTGAAAAACACGTATATCACTACATAGTATAAAACAAAGTCGCTTTTTCTGTCCCTATGTCCCTTTGTATGCTTAGATCTTTAAAACTACGCAACGGATTTTAATGCGGTTTTCACTAATGGGTAGAGTGGTTCTCGAGGAAGGTTTATAAGTACCTAAGTTACGCGGGCGAAGTCGCGGGCAACAGCTAGTATATTATATACATTGAATATTTTTTGACACCTACGCATCCTTCCGTACAAACAATAAAGATTTTACAAGGAATATGGGCTTATATTTTCTTTCAAACAATATTTATTTTAAAAGAGTTTTAGTGATTTTCACAACATATCCTCTATATATATCCATCATAAAAAATATGTAATAATAAAATATTTATCTAGTTCTGAAAAAATATTTCATCAATTCAACGATCCACCCCAACTTGGCAGGTATAAATAATTTGGTACCGCCAGTGTCAAAGAAAAACCTCACGTCACTTTGTAGTGTTAAAAGCTAAAATCGTCTGAACGTTTATCAAAAATAATATCTTATCCTTCTAATTTTTCCCTGTGACGGTGAGTTCGTCGACGCTTATAGGGGGTCTTTAATCTTTACTTATAGAGTTTCGAGTATACACGTGCAAAGGGAACATTTCCCATGTATATTTGAGTTTCACGTAGAAGATTTTAGAAAAGCGGGATTAATCTTAAATGTTAACAAATGTACTGTACGTGGAGGCGTTTTCTTTAAATAACCACCGCTAAGGCTGAATCTTTTGATCGTCACAGTTAATTCCCACTCCACTTGAACTAATCCAATTAGGCGTGGCTTTACCGGCCACTTGTAACTCGCCCTCGAGCTGTCCTTTCGCAACAATAATCTCAACAAAATTAGAACTTCATTTCTGGACGACTTGACGAAAAATTAAAAATACCTTACAAACAGATAGACGTATTGTATATTACATTAATTGTTTTCTTAAGTAAAGCTGTGGTGTAGAATTGTGGAATTGAAGAAATTCCTAATTCTGTTTAGTATTTTGCTATATAAATAATCTTTGGATATTTTTGACGCGCTTAATTTGATATCCTGTGTGATTTCGTCTCGGTATATCTATACAGGGGAAGCTGTAAACTGGATCAATCCATTTACACCCGGAATCACCGTTCAACGTGCGTATAAAACATGGCTGGAGAAAATTATCGCTGGGTAGCAGCAGCCGCTTTATCTCGAAGTGATTCGAGCCGAGACGAGGCACGCGCCGCCGAGCAATTTGTAAACAAAACGCACCCCGACCGAATAATATCGCCTACAGCCAACAAGACCCTTAGCCCTTTCCCCGTACCGAGCACGATAAATTCAAGTGTTGTACTATTATACTACACAGGGATTGTTATGCAGTCGTGAAAATCTCACGATTTTCAAACATTATTAAAAAAACATTATGCACAATCTTATAGCATAATCTCACATTTTTTATATTTTTTACAAGTGGGCAGCCTGCCGACTTTATGGTAATTGGCTAAAGTCCCCAATTAAAAGTAATAACGCCATAGTGTGCAAGTGGGTTTTTACTTACCACGTACCAAAACACAACAGCCTACCCGCCCTAATTTAACGAATGTGTTGCATGTGACTGTCGACCCACTATCGATAAAATAAAAATATTACTTAAAAAGTATAAATTGTCATCAGCCATAGTAGTTCGCTGCATGCATACAACAAATGAAACCACAGACTATAGTCAGTGAATGAAACCAATTTGTTGTGTTTCTTATTCACAAGATGTCGCTAGTAGTATCGGATTCATTATATTATTCTTTTGTTATTTGTTACGGAATTTTAATACCATTTTAGATTATAAAAAACATATTTGATAAAACATAAGAGTGCAACGTATTCTTATTATTTCTCTTAATAGAATTTTTGGTAATCAATATAGATTTGCCTAGCCGAAAGATCCTTACTCTTTCTAATATTATTTTAACAAATACAATCAGTACATATAATATATAACTACAAAATTTATATCAATATAAGCAATAGAAAATATAATAATAACGAAGCAAGGAAAAAGTAAGACGCCAGCTACTCCCTACGGTAGCTATAGAGTGAAACGTTGGTCATGTAACACCCGCATTATTACCACTCCAACGTTAGAATGTTAATGCGAACTTCTTCTGGTGGATCTTGGTTCAATCCTTGTTACAAGCGCGCTTATCGCGCTAACTTCCTCATTAATGTTTTACGTGAGCTTTTCCACCCTATCTATTTGCAAGTAGATAGCGAGCTTCAACCAGGCACTAGAACGAATTTCATTACATTTAAATTAAATTATTATTTCAGTTGCCTTGGGGAGCTAAAATTAAGAGCATCCATTAACTGGATCGCTTATAAATGGTCAACATTGAACAATTTAACAACAATTTATTACTTATTACGTTTAACTTTCACAACTTGGGTTTTGTAGAGCCTTATACGGGCCGTGCATTCAAATAACGATTTATTAGGCATGATCTTCATTGACTACATTTCTTGTTTGGTTTGCTCATAAGATAAGTCGTAAAAAGATATACTATTTTAATGGTTCGCTATATTTTTAGGAGCTAAAAAGTGATCACTACCATAGGTGTCTATAGAATCAATTTATTAGACATGATCGTCATTGACTAAATTTCATTTCATGACTTATCTTTGCTAATATGTCGTAAAAAAATTCGTTTTCGAAGTTAGCCATATTTTTTACGAGCTTAAAAAGGTGTAAATAAATGCATCTTGCTTTTAACCGCAATGGGAATACGAAATTGGATCAGTGGCGTACGCTGGCTGGCATCTATGCTAGCTCAAGATGTAGATGTCAGATAGAAAACTAAAAGGCGTTGAATACTGCAAGAAAACGATAAGGGTTGATGTCATTGTCTGTGCCAGGCGACGGGTAAATCGAAGATACGACGCGCGCGGTGCGGTAATGACTGCGCTAGATAAGCTTATTTGTGGGTGATGATGATGTCTCTTTGCCAGCTGAGAAATATCAAAACTATAACTAGATACTTTACAAAAGATCCTATTACTGAAAAAAGTATACTTATGTTTATTAATCAGCTTTAATAAATAAATTATTATAAATAACTAAGTCAATTGACAATTGTTATTGACAATAACTAAGTCAATAACAAATTATTATAAATAACTAACTAATAATTAAATCGTGTATAAGGCGTTCTTATACACGATGAATACATAAACGGGAGCTTTTACGCGGGTATCGTTAGGCTGATGTCATTCCAGATGTGTCAATAAGTATCAATTTACACTATTTCCCGAGGCAGGTGAGCCTATCGTATGGCTGTTATAATGAACAAAAATATAGACTGTACTTTCATTACATACGAACATTGTTTTTTCGATATTACTTTTATCAACCTAGCTTCTATTAAAATTTTAAACCTTTTCTTCTTTGGTATTCTAAATGTTCTAAGCAGTTTGGCTCGATATAAATTTGTATTTACGCATATACTAAATGTATTCTCTGTGTGTATTCTGCACAAATATAAAAGTTAATTTCCAAAAATAGGTAGGTACTTTTATTGCGAACCCAGTATGTACGTACTTATTGTACATACATACGTTACATAAACTATCATCTAAACAACTATTTTTCTGATTATTCTGAGAATTTGTGATGAAATTTCATTTTTTATACATACGTATAAATAAGTATATAATTACCTAAGTATAGTACCTACCTACTTACATTAAGAAGGTGTATATTATATGTTTGGTGCCTACGAAGAAATTATACTCTTTCTTCGTAGTTTGGTGCTATATTTATATTGTTTGGGCAAAGTAGACTATAAATAAATCAGATATTGATTTACGTTTCCTCCCTCAGCAATGTTCAGTTTATTATTAATCCTGTTTGGTGTGTGCTGTTTTTTTTTTTTTGGGAAAACTTCAAAGTACAATAAAAGCGGCTAAAACGAAGGTTTCGTGTTTCAAAAGAGCTTTGTAACGAACTATGCAAGAAACGTATTCAAACGATCTCCCTTTCTTTTCCACCATCTTGAAATTCTTTTGAATTAAATCCGAATGACACGAATTTATTTCTGTACATTATATCCCTGTATAAAACAGACAGAAAACACCCTTAATTCCAGTAGATATAAGAAATAAGAAATGACGTAGCCATGTTCCGTTATACAACAATAGCTTCACGTATTCGTAAAACGACACAGTTTCAATTTTCTAAAAAGCACCATCAAACCGTTTACATTTTCACGGAATATTTTAAACAATGTACTCTACGAAGGAGAGGTGCAGAAGCATTAGGGCGAATTGTCCCCAAGATGGCAATAGCGCGTGGAAATTCAGGAGCACTGGAAAATTGTATTACCCGTGCCTTAGATTCTCGGTAGGCGATGAGTGCATTCGTTACTGACGTAACTGGAGCTACGGGCGTAGTTGCATACGTTATAGAACACTTACCCTCGTAACATTTATTACATACATACATGTGTATACTATAGTTACTACTAAATATTTACTTATCTACTTAGACAGATTATACAATTTATTTATTTTTACATGTCACTATCATATGTACTGGACAAGACTGGAGACTAACTTTTCCACAACGTTAGTAGGCAGGAAATACCACAGAAGTACCTACTTATACCAAATTTCACATCAATCGAACATGGTGTAACTCAGTGAAATCCATAGTGATAAAAATTGGTCCATCGTTTGGGAGCTACGTTTCCCACACAGATACACAGTAAACATACATATACTTATAACTTATGACATCCCATTTTTGCGTCGGTTGTTAAAAAACAAGATTTCCTTCATTCCTATCTTCAATTTTAAAGCGTATATTATTTCAGCTCTAGCCTATCTAGACAACAGAATTTAGTTAGCCAGCAGTAAACGACTATTGTTCTCTTAGTGTCGTTCAAGATTCGATTTCAAAGGATGCTTTTCGTTCCAACCGAAGGGCGCAACGGCGAAAATTACATCTCGGCTAGATAATATTTCAATTGGCTATAAAATAGACGAGCATTTCACATTACCTGCAGTTTTGTAGTCGTAACTTTTGGTATAGACGTCGTAGTCGTCCTCATAAAACGAGGCTTCGGTGCTCGCCAGCAGACCGAGTGCCGTTAGCCAAATAATCCACACCATTTTATTTTTTTTTGTCCTCACTTGGCAGACGTTTTCTTACTTTGTTGAACTCTTTTCTCACTTTTTTTCTTCATTCACTTTCTGTACGAACATAACTTTGCCATGAATATTAACATAAAAGTGAAATTACTCTGATTCAGAACAGTTTCATAGGTTTTTACGGTTCCCTTGTGATATCCATTTATTTTCATAAGACATAACATTTTAAATAAATATAAATATAACTACCGCAACGCATTTATAAAAATTTAAGTTTAGTTGAAGTTTAATTTAAACATAGTAATGGGTTTATGGTAAGTCAGCTTTCAGTCAAATACTTACATAAAATAATTAATAAACACGTAAAGTAACAATTTATCAGTTCACGGTATAGCAATTATTAATCTTTTGTATGCCTACACGAAAGAATTTTCGCTAAAGTTCCCATTTTCCAAAAGCATATTTCCCAAAAGCATTTTCGAGAAAACGGGTAAAACAGTGGTAAGTAGATCTGAATAATTAAAGCATTTAAAAAAAATCAATAAAATTACTTGCAGACTGCGCCTATAAAGTCTATTTTAATTTGTTGTTGCAAAATATAACAAAAAAGGTCAAAAAAGAAACTTTTTTATAAAGTTACTTATACTTTTATTTTTATAAAAACTCATTTGAAATTGGCCTAATTGTAAAGACACAAGGCTCAAAATTGCTTCGCTTTTGTATATTGCAAAACTTGGTCCTACTTGATTGGACTGTTTGTACCAAGCAGATGTTACTCGTCCATAACTTCGATACAAACATATAAACAAAACATAAATTCGTTTATTAAATACGATACAAATTACAAACTGGATTTATTATACAATACTGATGATATTACGTCCTCTCAATTTAAACGTAGGTACTGACCAATTAAATATCAAACGTAACAGATTAATGAATCAGACAAGTTGGTAATTAGTGGACTTGATTATGGATCTGCCGGGAACAAGTCGAATTAAAATCAGGTAACTAAAGGGGATAATCCCTCGACCCTTTGTCCCGCGCTTTCCGAAAGTTTTCGGGCATAAAATATTACCTACTCAAATTAGAAACCCAGTTTACATTGTGTAGAGATACCGCGCGCGGTATTGTATAGCCCCAGATTACCTACAATTTCTCAATAGGTACCTAACGAATACGATTACCTATACGAAAATTAATTATCTACTGTACATTATTCATAGTCAACAAGATATCGAGAATAAAGCTTAATTGAAATCAAAACATTATTGTGTACTGGCAGTTACCTGTAGTTTCGCACACATTGATAGGTACATTTTTACTGTTATAATGTAAGTACCTACTATTCTAAAAACCTTCTTGTATGATTACGCGTATAGATGTACCTGTGATACTTTATAATTACACGAAAACCGTTAAACTACAAACTTTACTTATATTACTTAAAAAAACATACACTAATAAGGGCCCTCTTTCGCCAACTACAAGTAAAGTGTTGATTAGTTACTTTTCAAGTAAAGTTTATTGGCGAGTAAATGTTACGAGTATCTTGTATCAATTTCAATGAAATTACCCTTGAATAATGCTACTCGAAAATGCTGAAACTCGTACGCTTTCTTACCGGTGACATGGCGGTTAGCCTACTAGACACTTTACTCAGAGATGGTGAAAGAGGCCCTAAAGTGTATATTTTTGTGTCATGTAAACTTCTGAACACATTACTTAACGCGTGCTTCTATCTAGAGTTAGAGAAGCATTTAAAATTATTTTAGGCAATATATAGGTATGTCCTAATCATAAATAATCAAGTTGTTTTATTAAAAGGAAGATAATTAAAACGTCACAGTGAGACTTTGAGTAAAAATGAAAAATACGTAGATATTTTAGATCCAAGTTTCCGCTACAGATTAATGATTTGTGTAAGTATCAGTGGCATGATTAATTGATTATTCGATCTTGTTTTCAACGTTTCACCTGTCCGCTGGCAGAACCACAAGGGAGTTAAAGATCTCGAGCTGAGGGACTTAACTAAATTTGATTGAGTTTGAATTTTTTTTTTCACAAAAAAAATTGTAATGTCTATTTATAAAAACAAAATGGTTAACAATGTTTTACGATTACGCTCTCAAATGTACCTACAATGGTTATCTCGTATAGGAGGGATATATATCATGATTGTATCAGAAGCGTGTCAAAGTTCATTTTAAAGCAAAGGACTGACATTACAAGTGTCAAATGAAAAACATATTGTGCTATTTTTAGTTATTTTCTATTATAAGGGTATCTCGTCTCAATTTTCTTTAACATTCAGTAAAAGTAGTATTTAAGTAATAAGTTACCTTCTTTGTCTTTATAAACTACTAGCTGGTGCTCGCGACTTCGTCCGCGTGGAATAGTTATTTTGGGAATCATTTGGGTATCTCGAACGGTTTTCGCAGCGCACGCAACGGAAGCCCTCAAATATGAATAATTTTCCCCGTTTTTTCCACATTTTCGACTGTTTCTTCGCTCCTATTAGTCGCAACGTGATGTTATACAGCCTAAAGCCTTCCTCGATAAATGATCTATCCAACACAAAAAGAATTTTTCAATTCGAACCAGTAGTTCCTGAGATTAGTGCGTTCAAATAAACAAACAAACTCTTCAGCTTTATAATATTAGTATAGATTCTGAAATTATTATATTAGAAATAGGTAACTTTGCAACGGCGTTATTCTATTCTTGTAGTAGCTAGACTAGATCGAAGTTGCGTGGGAATCATAGAAAATGTAGGAAAGTGGCCACTTTGGAATAATGGATGTCTGCGAGGTCACCGCATTCGGCGAACTTTCAAGTGTGACAAGTTTCACTGATCCTTTTGTTCTACCTGTGATATTTCCACTAAAGTATTGATAAATAATAAGATATGTATGATACTGGGACTATTTATAACACGATAACTTTTGTCCGTATGTCTTTTGATGACATATCTATATATCTACAATTCTCTCTAGCAAATTTCACCCAAATCGGTTCGACTGGTTAGTTGTAAAAAAGTGGTAGTTTGCATTCAGGTTGGATATCCATTCTAGTTTTATTAATTAGACAATTAAATTTTATGGAATAAGTTTAAATAAAAAATGTTAAAAAAATGCAATACTTAAAAAATTTGGATATCCTTTTTTTTAAGAACTTGGGCTATTCACACCTTGATCTAGAAATTGCTAAATATTGTAAAACGCCCCAAATTCGTAAATAGAATGAAGATATTACTAACTTTTTGTGATAAACGTTCTTCAAAGATATCGAGCAAAGTAAGCTAACAATAATTACCTAACATAAAATGAATTACTGGTTATAAACCCAGGTTCAAGTAATTGTAAGATAATTTCCTGTATTTAGGCCAATCTAGATAAACATGCGTAAATTAAATATAAGTACGCCAAAGTAAAACAATTTTCTACTGTCGATTTTCCGAAACTCCTTACACAGTTTTCTTTTACCTTTGAATATGCATTGGCATAAAAATAAGAACACAGATCAAAGTAAACGATTCTTCCTCAATTTATTTTTCTTTATTGTATAAAAAATTACTGTAATAAGAATGATCGAAAAAGTTAAACAAAAAACACTTATCTTTACTTATAAAATAGTTGTTGACTGTCAACGCACAGCCAAAACATCTAAGTCTAGAAAGCTGTGAAATATTAGGTTTATTTTATAAATATACTAGCTGGTGCCCGCGACTTCGTTTGCGTTAAATTATATTAGAAATGGAAACCTTTCTCGTTTAACGCTCTTTGCATTAGTAAAAAAGCATTAAAATCTGTTGTGTAGTTTAAAATATTAGAGACAGGTCAGAAAAGCGACATTCTTAATATAGAAAGCAACCGCTAAGAAAGGATTTTTGAAAAATTCAACTCCGTGTGAAGCCGGGGGCGGCTCACTAGTTTCTTTTAGCGTTTTAACTATTTTTAAACACAAATAAATAAAATTTTCCATATGATATAGAAAACATAGACAAAAGTTTTCATGAAACTACTGAATAGGACTGAATTGACGGTTCATTTGACATTGAATTGTGCAAATTAATAAAGGGAAACTTTTAGGGAATTGGTTTTGCAATATTAATTCTCCTAAAGGCTTAACTGGCCGTTCGGTTCGTGTGGTAAGGCAATAAATTTATAGAAACACGCCTTGCATGGCCCTTCCAACTTTCAATTGCTTCCGCATAAACTGCGATAGATCAGGGCGAGTCGAATATTAATTAAGGAGAAGTTGAGGGAGCCCGTCAATTACACCATGCTATTATTCTTCGACTTGTCCGATGTTTGAAGGCAAGTTTGTGAGGAAAGAGACCGATTGTGCAATTAAGAGGCTCCTCCCCGCCATCGATAAGAAAAGGCACTGTTTATTTCCTATTCAGCTCGTTCAAACATAAATCCAATGTAACAAAAAAAAAATATATGTGATACATAACTTCTTGGTCTATATTTCTGGCAAGTTATTTTTGTTTTAAGTATAATAGTTTACGGGAAAATAAATAAAATTTGAATGTCTTGCTTTGTAACAAAAATAGATTCAACTGGTTGTTTCAAGAAGCGTTTGCAATGTGCCTATAATAAAACGATAGAGTTTCATTTAAACTATAAATGACACAACAATTAGTGTAAATGAAACAATAGTTTTAGAAAAACAAAGGTTTTTTGGTATTTTCGAGTAGCGGGTGCCCTAGCGAGGGCCGGGCGGCAGACGGCTGACAGCCTTCGTACGGGGAACACGTATTGCTGCGCAGCGCATCGCACTTACGTAAAGAAAAAGAAAAATAAACTATTATGATGTGTGAGAGTGACTGACTTTTTTATAATAAGACACTACCAAAGCCAGAGTAAGTATATTTTTGTACATTTTATTAGTATATAATAAAATGTAGTGTAAAACAACATTGAAAATATTCGTCAGTAGCCATAAGATTAGGTACACATAAAAGTATCGGTACATAATAGACCGGGAGTCCAATGCGGCTTTTTTCATAAATTAAAAATAATAATGAAATAGTTTGTATTTCGTTGAGATTTGGGGCCTTGGTTGAAAGTAAATAAGTTTTTGGAAATTCTACTCCTATAGGCGTAAAAAAGTGGATGAAAATAGAAAATTTCACAAATAATTTCACAATAAATTCAGCCGTTACTGACATGTTTGAATAATAATATTAATGATTATATTATAATGATAAATTCTATGAAAAAAATCTTTAAGAAAATTTAAATACATACATAAAAACTATAGAAAGTGGTACAGTACTTTATTTACGGTATTTTGTTCTATTTTCTTACTTACACCACGTTACTTAGTATTTTTTTATTTCTTTTTTATTTCTTTATTTGATTTTTTTTTTCAGTTTTGTATTTCAACTGAAAGTAAAGAGATGACA
Source organism: Synanthedon tipuliformis (assembly GCA_947623395.1). NCBI lineage: Eukaryota > Metazoa > Arthropoda > Insecta > Lepidoptera > Sesiidae > Synanthedon > Synanthedon tipuliformis. The sequence goes on along the minus strand of OX392407.1, from coordinate 8,660,447 downwards.
AATAAGAAAATTGGGAGGAGAATTGTAGACATCTCATTCTTTGTGAAACAATTACTGGATTTATGTAATCATGGACCATTAGGCTGCTCAGCTAGCGACATCATATTGACAGGAGAGAAACGATTTATTATTAGTATTGATTGATGATGTTTCATATTTCAAATTGTTTATGATTTTAGGCTGTGGATTTATAAATATGATTAAAAAATAATAATAAAATATTATAATAAAACATGTTTGCGTTCACTAAAGTGTCATCAAATTCCCTTTATTAGAATATTATTGCTGTTGTTGCACGTGTATAGTTAATAAATCTATAGTAAATAATATTCATACATTTATTTTATTACCTTACATTTTATCATAAGTAAAAAAGCTACTGGCTCTTGGACTATATTTTAGTTCGTACGTGTCGCCCGGCATCGCTAGAAACGCTAGCGCTAGAAGTGCAGGGGAGTGGGCAAGTGTGTGGGGTGAAGAGAGCCCAGTTGCCCAAGGTCATTCGGATAGTAGAGAACGTTAACAGCGATCCATTGTCATTGATAGATACTGGTAAGCGGTTCAGATTATTCCCTTAATTACTTTTTTTTTCACAATTAATACCTATCCTTTATTGCGAACTTTGTATTTCTCAATCCATTTGATTATCTTGAAATAAAAACGGAATGAAGAGTGATATCTTTTAGTTGGATAGAAAGAACGTGTTTTTGTGATATAAATTTAAAATCGTGACTTAATTACAATCGGTTTCAAATTTTTAAATAAAATTTTCAACTTTTGAACATTTTTTCAAATTTTGTGATGTCGCAGTAGCAAACGAAGTCGTGTGCAATGACTAGTAGTTTATATATGCAACGCACTTTCCTTCACCGTCCGTTTTTTTAGAGCAAGTTTTTCTATTCAAATCCACAAATGAAATACCCGAATCCGAACATTGTTATTGCGGCAACGATGACATAAAAATACTCGTTATTATAAATAAACAAAACAAAAGAATATACAAAACACTGGCTATGCCAAAGCGATACTACGACTATTTTTAAATACGAGATAAGGTATTACAGATAGGTATTACGAGTGTTTCTCTCATAAATCGCCGTAAGAAATCGTGGCTTACAAAATTTAAAAAAAAACACATTTTATTTACCTACTTATTCCACCCAATCGACAGACTATTTTCCTCTTTGCGGAACTCATTACACCTGGAGAAGGGCCCGGCAATTTCCTTGGAAAACTCAAAGAGCTCACGATTGCAAAACCGACAGGCACATAATTAAGGACCTCTGTCAAATTCATAGCCATCTTTCCCCCTTGATCACGCCCTTGCCAAATCTTAGCGAAACCACTACCAAGCTCGGTTTTAATTCCGGTCCGTGACTGATAACTGTGATAGCTTACATTGAATAAAACTTTTCTTATTACAATATTTTATACCTTTATATTATTATTATTATTTTTGATCTTTGATTTTTTTTCTCTAATTAAACATACTATTGCGTATTATATGTTATTGGAATTAGAACGATATATTATGTTATCGTCATTGTAAATCGTTAAGACTCTAATGGGGATTTAGGTCACAGGTCAGTATGTCAGTTAGCTACTGTACTAATATGCAAATCAAATTAAGTTTTGTGTTCAATTTGAATTTTATTCGTCATTACATTACATTTAACGTTTGCTGACTAACTGACATATCATTTTTTTTCACATTGTGTTAACGCTTTACGTTTTTTGGAGATCCAATCTTTACTGAGCAAAGAGCTCTGATTCTCTCTGCATAAAGAAAAACTCAAATACACAACCACGTAAAGTTGTGCATAGTTTAGTTCTGCTACTAATAAAAGCTGATAAGGCCTGTAATTAATTGAATATAACTGAAGGTTAAATATAATATTAAATATAATTAAAGTTTAATATAACTAGTTCTAATATAACTAAAGGAATTATGAGGCAAAATTTCTCCAAGTTGAGTTCCATGTCCCCCATAAAATTTGCACGAAAAGTTCTATTCAAGAAAATTCAAAAACTTGCAATTTTTTAGTCAGAAAACAACAATTGCGCTGTAAATTACTTGGATTCGCTCACCGTGAAATTAAAACTTTTCTAGACTATTTTTAATTCCCCTGATGGGTTGCCATTTCGTATCTGTTCAACAAAACCTCTTTCGTAGATTTATGTCGCATTCCGTGTTAACGAGAACAGCTTCTAATGAGCCTCTATTTCAATGGCATTACTTCTGCTTACAAGACTTTCACATTAGTTAAAAACATCTGCAAATATATTATATAATAACTTAAATTGGTCCATAACACCAATAACTATTAAAACATAAAAAGTATCAAAGTCTCAGAACAAGTAAAAATGGACAACTAGAATTTTTATTTTTTAAACTAAATAAAAAATTTCTAGTTATATTTTAAATATGAATACAATCACCACGTGTAAATATTAAAAAGAATCTAAGAAAAAAGATAAATCGAGCAATTTCCAGTGATTCTCTTTACATACAAATATTATTACAATTCCTAACAAGTGAATCTTAGTTTCTTAATTCTTAATCAGTGGGAATTGTTATAATTCCTAATAGTTTTATCGCTTCCTTTTATAAGTAAGTATACTTTTTCTTTCATCGGCTACATATTTGAAAAATATCAATACTGAGATTTATCCCTTCAAATTTAGAAATTTAACAAGCAATTGAATTAAATCCTTTTGAATTGATGAATCTTAAATTTGGACTTTCAGTGTAAGACTGGGTGCAAAAAACCTCGTGTCAACGATTCGTAAAGTTAGTTTTCTATTGTTTTATATTATCATTCTTAAAGCCTTACATAGTTACAATTTTTTTTTAAATAAAAAAAGTTTCTCTTTTTAAGTCTCTAGACATAATGATAAGAGGTTCACGAGTCATGATTATATACCTACTTGTACCTTTAGAGAAGGCATTAAGAAAGTTATATAAAAGCTCGTCCAGACCTCTACGATCGAACGTTTCAAGATGTCCTCTGTATTATTTTAAGTAAGTTGAACCTACAAAAAATTTGTTTTATAAAAAATTGTAAATGTAATAATTAACATTATAGATTTATTTAAAATTAAGAATAAAATGTTATTATAAATGGAAAGAAGTATTTTGAAAGAACCAACGAAAATAACTTTAATTAACTATTATAATTTGATGTGTTTTAATAGATTTTAGATATTACACGTAACTACCCAATCAAAAAACTAACTAAAATAAAACGAAAGCGTAACATTTTGCGAATTTAGGTCGGACTCTTTAGAGATAGAGGTCTAGGTATAGCAATACGTCATTGAATGGCCTCATTTTTAAGTCAAAAATAACGGCTTAGAGTAGAAATCATGTTGAATCTCAATACCTATGCTTCTTTATACTTCTATTAATACGATCTCTGGTATCTACGAAACTCATGAAATTTTTTATTCAATAAAGTTAATAATTTAAGTCAATTCATCTCAAAACTGTCGAACAAAATTTTCAGTGCGTTTATTTAAAAGATTAATAATAAATTATTGCATGAAAGAAAACAGTACACCATGCTAAAATCATTAGAAATGTTTGCACACATCATTCAAAGGTAATAAGCAATTAGCTTACAAACAGTCCAATCCAATCAACTAGAGCTAGGGGATTGCGCGCTATTTTCATTTGGCACAGAACGAAATTCCATTAAGGTACGTTTCGATAAGGTTCATTTTCAATTAGATCATCATCCAGCACGCAAAAACGGATGCCCAAGCGATCCCCTTGATCATGACCGCGCCATAGTGCGCCGCTGAGAACATCCGTTCGCGTTTTCCCTCGCGTAATCAACACATCTACTCACAACACATTAGCTACATAGTATCTACACATAGTTAAAATATATTATCATGAAACAGTATCAAGACTATCTGCCACTACAGGAAGTGTACATGTGACAGTGACGCTATCTATTTCATAAACAATATTGTATTGTTGAAATAGCTAATTTACAACAGATTCATGCAATACTAATTGTTGAAAAATAAAAAAATGTAACACCTGAGAAAATATCTTAAATCCTTTATCACTGTGACGCCACGGCGATATTTGGCGGCGGTGGCGCCTAATTAATTAATTATTTATATTTTTAGACGATCCCTCGAGAACCTTAATTTTTTCCAGGATAAAAATTGCGTATAATGTTAATCCAGGTCATTAACTATCTGTGTGCCAAATTTCATCCAAATCCGTTAAGTCGTTTTTGCGTAAAAAAGTAACAAACATCCATACATCTTCATAAACTTACGCATTTATTATTTATATAATATTAGAAGGATGTATGCCGAAAAATTTTAATTTTTTTTTCCAAGATAGGTATATCACTGTATTTTACCAAATTATTTGAATTTTTTTAATTAATCACATGGTGTTAATTTAATTTAAAAAGTACGTAAATACAGTTTTTTTAATAATGAAGTAGGTATCTTTATTTTGAGGACAAGCCTTCCATTGTTTTTGGCGAACAACGTACGCCACCACAACAAAGAATCGTTACATATAGGTCAAATTAACTGGGGCTCAAAATCCAGTAAGAAACGTTTGAACTTATACCTAAATAAATCCCTTTGCGAATTCTAAACCTCAAAGGAATATGGAAAGTGGACTAACCACAAGGAAGCTTATACAGTTGACTCTAGGATTATATTATTAATTAGGTATCACTTTACTATTATTAAATAATATAAATATATACATAAATACATTTAAATTATTTAAAATATGTTACGAATGCATTTTGTGCGAGTAAATATTTAAATATTTTTTTATTAAATTAACTAAATAAAAATAGTACCGAAAGGAACCGTAAAAACCACTGTTCACTATTCAATTTTCACTACGAACCTTAGCAACTGTTTTGCTTGTAATAAAATTGTCTTATTGAGTGAAATATTATAGAGGTTTCGCGTAAATAAAACGCCGTTAAATGTATCAGCGATCGCGGAGTGAGCGCGGGCTAGCGCGCCGGGCTTCGGGACGCGAATGCGGGGGCGCGAAACCTCCACCAGCCAGCATCCAGTCCAGATCCTCCCACAGCGAGCGATCTCCCTACTCCCCCTCCCCCCCTCCGACCACCTCTGATAACCTGCTACTTCGGAAGTCACTAAACTCCGTCATGAATGTCACCCAGGCACCAACAAGCGACTCGAAAGAAAATATGATTTTTATTGAAAAGGGGTTGGGCTGCTAAACCTCTCTTTGTGTAAAATCCAAGTCGAAAATCGAACCATATCGCATTGTATTAATAACACATACATATATAGGTAAGTATATAAGTAGAATCTAAACGACTGACTATACAAATTTTGGAGTCAAAAAGGGAAAATGTTTTATTTTGTTTGACTAGCATGGAGTATTCTCGAAATATATCTTGGAACCCAAAAATTTACCAGTTAGAGCAATTAATTAGTAACCTGGAATTTATTCGAAAATGTCCTTCCCTACAGTCCTCCATTATTTTAATATTTATAAATATCAGAACTACGTTACTTCTTTACATAGAATAAAATAAAGTCGCTTCCCGCCGTCTTTGCCTCTTTATGCTCTCTTAATGGAAAAAATTGCACTCGTGTGAAGCCGGGAGGGGTTCGCTAGTACTAAATAATACTAAAATTTATTTTAATTATATAGGTACTTTATATATCTACTTTTTATTAAATATGAAAAAGTAATTTAAAAATTGTAGACTTCAATTTTATCTATTAAAACAACAGTAAAGTAACTTTCAAACACGTGTGAATAATGTGTAAGTAAATAAATACACGTAAATCGCTAACGGTGCGCATTGGCAGCTTTCTTGGCGAGGAAGCGAAATTGCATCAGACAAGTTGCAATACCTGTTTAAGCTACTTAAGTAAAACAAAGTTAGGTAGTTGATGTAGAAAATCAACGAGAAATTGCATCAGGCAGTTAAGTGCCCCAGCAAAACTGGATTCCGGCGACCTGCTTTGCACGTCCCTTAGCGCAAAAACATGAAACTAAATACTTTGTATCGGACTTTGGTGTAAATGTAAAACTGACTTAGAGCCTCTTTCACCATCTGTCAAGTAAGTCATTTAAAGTCACCTGTCACCGGGAATAAATTAGCTGATATACCCAGGATATACCTTTGTTTGTATGGTAAAAGTCCCAAACGTAGTCCCGAACATTAAAAAGAAAATAATTAAAAAAATCGCCTATCGAAGGATGCACTAAACCGAGTACATAATTTAATAAAACATAAAATTATTTCCAAAAGTAACTAATCAACACTTTACTTGTAGTTGGTGAAAGAGGCCCTTAGTAGAGTACCTACCTAAAATATAAAAATTAGGCGCGAACAAATATGTCAGGTGTTAAAACTCATAAATTTCTTTATCAATGCGAACCATGCTCGGTTAAGTTACTCAATAACAGTGTCGATTGAGACACAAGCAGAGCCGCAGGTAACTCCTAGTCTATACTAATATAATAAATAGAGAGATGATAGAGAGGGAGGATTTTGTATGTTTGATTATACGTGGAAGATAAATAATTAATAAATTGTCGTAGCTGTAAACAAATCTATATTTTTTTATTCTGCTGCTCCTAAGTGGGCACGGCGGTTGGAAACATTTATTAGACGCTTAAAGTAAAAAATAAAGAATCTGTTGTACTTTAAACACAATACTGTATAACAATATACTTACACTTGTCGTAAAACTGAGTGGTATTTAATGGGAAGAACGCTCGGCTGTAGACTCTAACTAAACACTATACCTAACTATAAATTAAAACTTTTTGATTTCATCATCACTACATATTATAAAGCAAAGTCTTCCGCCGCGTTTGTCTATCTGTCTGTCCCTATGTATGCTTAGATCTTCAAAACTACGCAACGGATTTTAATGCGGTTTTCACTGATGGATAGAGTTGTTCTCGAGGAAGGTTTTAGTATTAAACTGCGTAGACACTTAATTTTCAATGTAAGTTTTTTGTAATAATAGAAAAGTTTTTGTGAGCTCTTGAAAAGTAATTGTGAGAATTCAAGTGAGTGAGGGTATTAGGCGACGTTGTCAGCCACACACACATGTTATGTCACTCAGGAGCAATGAGCCTCCTGACACATGACTGACTCCCTCGTTAATTTGTAACAGAATTCCTATCTTGGAGCGGGAGAATGTACATCGTAACCGCCATACAATTCACACCGAGTGAATCTCTTTCGTGCAATCCGTATAACTAGTATTTCGACATCGGTTCAAAGACTAAGTAAAGCAGTTTGTACACTATGTTTTCATTTAGCTAACACTGACATTATATTTATACAACCCTTTTGACATTGCAGTAGTTTACAAGACGAAATTTTCTTTTATTTTACAAAATATAAAAACAAAATTTTAATGTAAAAAATATTTTTTTAAATGTTTTATTTTAAACCTTCTAAATTTACATATTTTAGGTTCATAGTATCCATCAGTTATCGGCTCTAAAAATGTTTTTTTTTTTAACTTTTTTTAACTCATATTTTTATGTAGACTAAGATGTAATTAGGTTTTTTTGAACTATTTACAATATTGTGTACCTACTGTTTACTGGTGCCAGTTTAATATGTTTAATCATAAATAGGGTATTAAAAGCTCTACCCAAACAGCCGTAAGTTATTGCTCGATATTAAATATTTGTACAAAGGCCTGTAAACAGATTTAATATTATCAAATAATATAGAAAATCATATAAACGCGACAACGGTCGCCATGCAGCTAAGAGGTATGTAGGTACCTACTATTACTATATATAGATAGCTGCATGAGTTTACTCGTAAAGTGGACATTTATACGAAAAATTGCACAAATTTTTAATATTGCGAATTCGCAATATTACACCGTTAATACTATTCTTCATGACGATATTAATATCCACGGCAAACAGTAACAGTGAACTTCACATTGGGGATCAATAACGATATTGTTTTGTTCACAAACAAGGATTGTCATATTGAATTATGAAAATTTAAAACCATTTAAATCAGTTGTTCCATTGTTCCATATATAAGCTTATGAAAAGGTTCAAACAATAAAAGCAGTTGACCTGAACCCGTCATTCCGGGGAGTGTCTGTTCCAATCACAGACCACATGCAACTTCTTGGTGTAGACCTTAATTCCGATCTGAACTTTGGTAGGCATATCGAGTCCATTGCCAAAACGGCTGCCCGAAAATTGGGCATCCTTTCCAAGGTTAGGCGGTACTTCACTGCGAGACAGCTCCTTAACTTATATAAAGCACAAGTCCGATCCTGCATGGAGTACTGCTGCCACCTCTGGGATGGGTCTGCCCGATATCAGTTGGCTGCACTGGACTCGATTGAAAGGCGAGCTAAGAAACTCATTGGCGACGACTCCCTTGTGGAGTCTCAACTTCAAAGCCTACAGCATCGCCGAAAAGTAGCATGTCTATCAATTTTCTATCGTCTGCACCATGGAGAGTGTGCGTCCATTCTCTTCGATTTGATCCAACCGGAACCGTTCCACTTGCGAAACACGAGGCGCGGGCGGGGGTTTCATCCCTTCGTGGTTGAAGTTCCTCGGTCACGCACGAAGCGTTACAGTTCCACCTTCCTTGTCCGAACTGCTAAGGAGTGGAACTCACTGCCTGCGTCTGTGTTTCCCCAAAATTACAATCTCGGGGTCTTCAAACGTAGGGTAAATGGGCATCTACTAGGTAAGCGTGGTCCACCTTCGGCCGCATCTGCACCTAACATCAAGTGAGATCGCGGCCAAGCGCTGCCTTGACTTATATAAAAAAAAAAAAAAAAAAAAAAAAAAAAAAAAAAGTTAATCCAAGAATTCAATATAGCAACCTTATAATTGAAGGCTTGAGCTGCCGTTTGCAGATGTCGTAAACTTAATAAATGAGCTCGATTTGAGGAGCGAGTGATGACAGTTCAAGAAGATATTTCAACGATTGTACGACGTCAGAATTTATAGACAAGAGTAACAGAGATTAAGTAAAAAATCAAAATAAATTAAATATTTTAATTTGACAATGTTGTTTTGTTCTTTCTTCATTTAACACTTATTCATTTAAAAAATCACTACAGTATTAAATTTCAACGGTGACAGTCGACAAGGGGCAGTTTAGGACTCGGCCGGTGAGGTGCCTTATCACCGGGAATCGCCGTGTTGTGTGGGTCCGAGATCACATCAAGGCCTCTTATCCTCAGATCCCCAAATGTCGCTACGTGGCGAGTGTTCGCCTCATCTATACTAATATTATAATAATAATTATTATTATTTATTTATTATAATAATAATAATATAATAATAATAATAAAGAATTGAAAAATTCTTTTTGTGTTGGATAGATCATTTATCGAGGAAAGCTTTAGGCTATATAACATCACGTTGCGACTAATAGGAGCGAAGAAACAGTCGAAAATGTGGAAAAAACGGGCTTTGAGGGCTTCCGTTGCGTGCGCTGCGAAAACCGTTCGAGATACCCAAATCATTCCCAAAATAACTATTTCACGCGGACGAAGTCGCGAGCACCAGCTAGTTATTTATATGTAGCGGCCCAGGAATCCCATGAGCCGCCATGCATCATTTATAGGTATTTCAGGACGCCAGATGTCCCCGTCTCATCTGATGGTGATGAAAAGTGTTTAAAACCTTAAATAACCTGTATTACCTATCGGCATATTATATTTCATTCCTTTGTTACCGATTTAAAATAAAATACAAATAATGGTACTATTGCGGCGTAAATAAAATTGTTATTCTCAAAAAAAAGTTTTTGAAGCGATTCTCTACTATTGAGACTATTGAGGCGTAAATAATGTGTAAATAAGTAAAATATTTACTGTCAAAAAAGAGAAATGTTTGTAGCGATTCTAAGAAAAATCCATTTAAATACCTTCTAAGTAAGAGTACCTACAATGTTGTCAAAGTTCTTTCCAAGTAAAATACAAGTTCTTAGAACAAACGGTGATATAGATTAATAAATATAGGCATAGTTAACATATTAACATAGAGATAGCAAGTTAGGTGCTGACTACCATATGATATATTATATTTTATATTAAGAGGAACACACACACAACACACGAGCGGTCATTTCTTCTGTGATCTACTGTGAGTGATGTGATGTTACGTGAAATGTTACGAGTATGTTACGAGTAATGTTTTCTATGAGCGTATTATATGTATCGAACATCCGAAACAATATATCTTTGCAAGTAGGTATCGAATATACAATATATAGTAAAAAAATCTTTGGTAGCTACAGCATCAAACTGTATCCTCCGATTTTGTATCCTCAGAATTGCCTCTCACTATGGAAGCTAAACGTTTAGTATCGTTTTTGCAATAATAATTTTCAAAATTAAGTGTTAAATGTTCCAAGATTGTCCCTGAGTAATTGTGTTTTGTTAAATAAAAATCTCTTGTTACTTTTACTTTTTCTTTAATAATTTAGATCCAAACCCAAGGTGAACTTGGTGTTCCCTACAGGTTTGCACAGAGCTTCGCCGTAGGGATTATGACATAGAAAAAACAACTCGGAGTGCCGCCCTTGCGTAATGCTACGTAACGTCTTATCGTCCGCCCTTGAATCACCCTCGCACAACTGAAATTGATTCTGATTAATACTCGTACTATGAAATTATATTATGTGTAATACAAAAGGCTCAAAATTTATTAAAAAAATACTTTCATCTTCTCATCAACCTTTTTTCTCTTGCTGCCAATTTCGTATAAATTAACTTTTTCTATTATAAATAAAACTTTATACAGAGTAACAAGTAGTAGATTTCATTTATAGTAAATTTCAGCGACAATTTATGTATGTACGTACAATAAATTTATGAAAAAGTAATGTCTAACTGTAAAGAGATATTATGTCACTTCCTTGTACAATTTCCATTTGAATAATTATCTATTTGAGGGATTAGGCGCGATTTCACCATACTCTGTTAGTATTTGACATAGCGCTGAACTCGCATACTGTACGAGTCATTTCATTCATTTCAGATGTTTATCTGAAATGACTTAACACCGATGTCAAATATTAACGGAGTATGGTGAAATCGCGCCTGTCTACTAAAGTTGAGAATTTAAAATGATTTATATATCGACTAGCTGTGTCTAATAGTTTCTTTTATTTTTTTTTATGTTAAAGACAGAGTAACAGTCCACTTGATGGTAGGTAAATCCGTTAATTCATTTTTGTGTGAAAGAGTCACAAACTTTCGCATTTATAGTATTAGTAGAAGTAGAATTATATGTACATAGATTTACATTCTGACATTAAGGATATGTCAAATTTGGAACAATATGAATAAAATATGAATGTCATAAATGTCAGGTATTAAATATGATATTGAATTTGTGTCGAATGGTAATTGTTCGCGTCGAGTATTCAACATGCGTGAAACAATATTATAATTCGACGCTAATGTCGTTGTACAACATTACAATTTGTTTACATCTTACGCTTGAACTTCTGGTTATGATAACAAATAGGGAACATTTAGATATGACATTGAACCAAATCAATATTGTTATGACCATCTTATTTTTAGAAGCGCACGAAATTAAATAAAAACAAGTAGGTACTCTCGATCAAATATTAGTAGGTACGTTTAGCGAATGATCATTGTTTAAAAACATGTTTTCTTCGGTATATTGCGTCAAGAACTCAGATTATTATCTAATCATTTACTTACTATATACCTAGATGATGAAACGCATATGTATCTTTATTGTACGTCATACTATATATCTAAACAAATAAATAAAATTAAAGTGTCTGCGCTATCCATAGGCACAAACAAAAGTTCTAGACTATTTTTTTTTACCTCGGTTACCTAAGTACAATGTGTGTACAAATTGTGATTTTTTTTAATATTTAATACGGCTCGTTTACGATTTTGTTAATATGTACTAACTAGCTGGTGCCCGCGACTTCGTAAGCGTTCTGGATGAAAGATACCCTATGTCCTTTTTGGTGTCCCAGACAACGTGTATGCAAAATTTCATGGTGATCGGTTCAGTAGTTTTTGCGTGAAAGAGTTACAAACATCCATACAACCTTTCGCATTTATAAAATTAGTACGGAAGTACGGATAAATAAATATACTTTTTAAAAAGTTTAATCGATAAACGAAAATATTTTGACAATAGTGAGTGGTCACGTGTAAATAACATTTAACAAAGTGCATCATAATATTATTGTCGTCATTAACATAATATAGGTAGTCGAGTGTGCAATGATAGTGAGACCTCCGGATACGCCCGACCCACTTAACGTAGACTAACCATCTATCTAATGTAGCACCGATAGTGAATACTGGTTCCAGTTCCACCGGCCTATTAGTGGTAAGAGTTGACCGACTAAGCCTCGTCAATTTGCCCTCGTAATATTCAACTATAATTTAACTTTCAATCCGATAAACCTTGCAAATATTAAACATTTTAGCTAACCTGTGTTTTCGATTTAAATCAGACTATTTTACATTTTTTGACATTTATGCGCTTTATTTTTCGTATTGTTTGAATATTTTCCAATGATTAAAAAAATGGACTACCAGTTCCGGATGAACTTTGGATAATATTTGGCTGTAATAAGATAAAAAATTAATATATATCTACTAGTAGTCTAGTTGTAGCTTTGTCTTATTTAAAAGCTGGCAGTTAAATTTAATATTCAATGGCACAAAAAAATAATATTTTCTACTAATATTAGTTTGCCATAGATATTCTGACGATATTGGATTTTTAATTTTCATTATGAATCCCGCTCGAGATCATCTTGTTAAAAATTTCAGAAATTGCTCAAATAACATCAAATGTCTAACTTATTGTTGACAAAAATTATAATATTTGTATTTTCAGAACGTGATTATTTTCAAGTTTCACGTTATTGAATAATAAACATCCATTATTTTTACCAAACCTGTTCACATACTTATAAATAAATAAGTAAGTAAGTAATTCGAGTGAGATCAGAAAATATCTGTAGTGACAAAGTTCAAGAGAAGTTTTCGGGAAAAGCGCGATGGAAGTCGCAGACGGTATAAAAGTTTGACTGTCACGAGGTGGCTAATGAAAAGCGATGCGTTGTTAACGAAGACAGAGCGACGACGCCATACGATTGCCTACTAGTACTAAAGGAAGATACCTTGCAAAAAATCAGCGTCGACCTTCAGCGGCCAATAAATTGTTCGCGACACGTTTCCGAATTGAAATGAGTTCGGAAAAGTCGTGTCAGCGAGGGAATTATTGTTTGTTTGTACGGGCCCTTGGAACTTGACAAACATGATGAAAAAAATTTTGGAAAAGTTTGCAATTCGAGCTCTTTAACAATCCCTTTCAAAGTTCGGAGAGCTTATGGTGACTCAACATAAATATCTTCCACTCTTACGTTTAAAATATATAAAATATATAAAAAAACATAGATACAATAAAGATACAAATATATAAAATTAAGGTGTTCTATTGGGATTTCTAAATAAAATTTCTTCAAAATTCATATTGTTATCTACAACGTTGCATAAACCTATCTAATAACCGTACGTACTCAAAACCGTAGAACCACTTTTGATGGAACTGTTTAGTTAGAGGATTATTCAAAGAGGATGTATAATTTTTATCCTATAAAATATTAAGTAATATTATAATATATCTTAACATATTTTAATTGCAAGGGTCGTGATAAAAAAAATCATTTTAGACGCACACAATGAAGATAATATTTAGTCTAAAACTTTTGACAATATTAAAACAAAGACAATAAAACAGAATCGTACGACCTTTACAAACTTGTTCCAACTTCCGCAGTTCTCACATAAATCACAGCTGTACATTATCTGTTGACTCATTAACGCTTTACATTATGTCGTAGCATTCATTCTGATAATTTAAGTAGGTAACTTTCAAACACGTATTGACCAGAAATTAATATTGTAACCGAATTTCCTGTTCGATAACCATATCTCGTCGTAATATTCACTGCGATAATTTCACTGCGACATACCGATAATGCTTATGCGACATACAATAGGTTAAAGTTCAGTTAGCTTTTAGTGCGCAAAATCAAATTATTATCAAATAAATATATTTATTTTGATTTTTTATTATTATTTTTCTCTTACGCACACACGTTTGAATAAAATAAACTTTTTCTATCCCTATTTTTACACGTTTTGAAGTGATAAATTACTTATCACGAGATTCTTGTAGGTTTATATACTTATTCACAGCACTTCTTTCATATTAGTGGAATCTTTTCTATATCGAACTTGTAGCAGATTATAAATTAAACTCATAAATATCATGTGCACATTACGTATATTTTCTTTTCTTCATTACTATAATTTTAATAACAATCATTATAAAAAATACATTACTAGAAAATCAAATATGCCTCAACCCTCTAACAAAAACTGACTTCAATAAATTTTCCTTGTCAACTAAAATTCTCTTCGACTCTCTTCTAAATTCAAACTCTAGTTTTAAATGTATTTCTTTTTAATATCAGCACCTACATTTCAGCCAGTACCATTGAAGTTCAAACCTTTAACAGAGATAAGTTAACAATTCACATGTGATATTCTGTTTAAAGGTTACTTTCGGCCACGACTTCGTCGTCGCCCCTTTTTCTGAATGAACATTGACGTTTTTTTAAAAAAATATATCAAACATATTAGGATATCGGTAAGTTGCCACGTGATGGTAACTGGCTACCGTCGGTGGGAAACACACAAAAACACCAGTGCCCTCTCCACTTTGATAGTAAGTAAGGGTGAGAGATAAAAGAAACCGCACCGAAACACGCACGACATCCCACGGGATATTATTTCACGGTGGCTTTCCGTTAGAACTGAAGCCAGAATTGGCTTTTTGCATATTAAATTCGAAAATATTAAGACACAAAAGCAAGTTCAGTAATGTTGTTCGCGGATGAGCTACTGAAAGAAAATTAATTTACACGTTGCCTCGCTGAGTAGAAAAATTACAAAAGGTAATTAAACAAGACGTCCTTCTTCATTAGCCAGGCTCGGACGCCCTTTGTTGTGTCTAATGAATTTATATTTGTCCCTTCTTCCATTAGATGTTTACCACCTCGTTTCAGAAACGAACTTGTAGTTTAAACAATTTCAGATTACATATTAATTTTATATACCATAAAAGCTGCAGGATTGTCCGCTTATTTCTTTTAAATTATTCAATAAGTCAAAATTATGATTTTGGCTTTCACAATTAAGTATACTTCTTAAGGAAAATTTTTGTTTTTAATTAATATTTTGTATATACGGTTACTTTTGCGTCAGGGGTAAAAATACCGAGTAGTTCATTTAACTAAACAATTTGATATATTTTATAGGTATACTAGCTGGTGCCCGCGACTTCGTCCGCTTTCTGGATGAAAGGTACCCTATGTCTTTTCTGGTGTCGTGATCATGGTGATCGGTTCAGTAGTTTTTGCGTGAAAGAGTTACAAACATCCATACATACATCCATACATCTTACATTATTGTGATTTTCTTTACATTGTAGGTATATAATTCTCAAATATTACCTACATACTGCTGTTAATTATATTATTATGTGCTTAAAATAACTAATAGCATTTGTAAAGATTGGCAAATTAATATTTATTACTATTAAAAATGTATAAATTATATCTCAAGCTCACATATCACTATAATTAACTAAGAGTTTTAGCGATAAAACTATTCAATAAAACGACAACGACATTATAAATGGTGCAGTGAACGTTCAATGGAACTATTACTAATGTAATTATGACACTTATCTGAAATTAGAGGATAAAGAATGAAATTTTCAAAAGAATAAATGTCACAAGTTAGTAATTAAAGTGAAATATTAAATAAAAACAACTCGCATATAAATCAATGATCGAACCGCGTTCGTGATATAGATACATGCTCGTAATGATTATATATACAGGGTGTTGGAAAATGGATGCAAAGTTTTGCTGATAAAGAATGAAATTTTCAAAAGAATAAATGTCACAAGTTAGTAATTAAAGTGAAGTATTAAATAAAAACAACTCGCATATAAATCAATGATAGAACTGCGTTCGTGATATAGGTACATGCTCGTAATGATTATATACAGGGTGTTGGAAAATGGATGCAAAGTATTGCTGATTACAAAAATGAATGAATGAATGACTGAATATTGCGCGAATGAAGCTGCGGGCGATCCGTAGTTCGTACTAAAATTGGTGAGAATCTGTACAAGCAACATGTTAGGAGCATAAAGAGTTTGTTGCAAAAAGGAAACCCACGACTACACTCGCTCTTGGCTCGTCGCTACAGCTTTTATTAACATTCTAAATGTTGAAAGAAACAACCTTTACAGAGCTTAAAATATATCTTAAAATTTATTTTTTAAATCAAAATTTTATTCAATTACGTAATGTCAGATTTGTTATTCAACACTAAACTGTATGCAAGCATAGCTTGCATTGAATTGCATTGAAACGCGTTTTAAGAATAATAAAAACTAACTCAAATTAACCCCGTTTAACTTTTCCTGGGTTCCAACCATCTCCTATCAAAATTGTTTCTGTGGTTTAGCCGAGAAAACATAACAGATAAACAGTTTTTTTTTTTCATTACAAGAAACTATTTTGATGTTTTCAATTAGGTATAAGAATGATAATATTAACATGACTCGAGTCAAGGCAACGATAAGTATAAGTACTTAATGTGTTACTTTCTGTTATTTATTGCATAAGAAGATAAATAAATGTGAGTGACCGATTATTGCAAGTTTAATATGGGTAATAACGTAAAAGTAATTATGTAAGATATATTAGTTTTATTATACCAATAACTTTTTTTAAGGTACCTATGAACTAAAGAAAAGAAACTTTCAGTATATATCTGCTTCGTAAATTATAGTATCGCTACTGCACAATGAATGAATGATGATTAGTTATTACTCGAGACTTCATTCGCTCAATTTTTCAGCAAATATTCTAAATAATTCTTCAATTAAAATCAGCCAAGATAAACAAATCGAATGCTAGTTTGTCGGAATATTCTAAAGTCTGTGTTTAATTAGTTCCAATATATTATGTCAAACCAGTCTATGATCTGCCTCCTTTTAGTTATTTATATTTAAATCCATGCACCAAATACAGATAAATAACCACGGCAAATTGAACTGTAATCTCAGATTTTTAAAAGTTTTGTGTTACAAATGGACAATAAGAAATACTTTGACTTATATTGTCTTTTACTTTTATATAAAAGTAACAGTATTTGTATATTGTCCATTTGAACTTTACCGTGTCCTACTTTTATATTGTGGTCTATGTTTGAACAAAATAATAAACTAAAAAAATATGACTTCGCATGACTGAGAAACCCCGTTGGTTTCGTGTAATTGAAAATTCAATTAACTTTTTCTGTAGGATGCCTTATAACAATATCGGGTTCACGTAGAAAAAAATCAAAGTAAAACTGAATAAGTTGAAGTACAAATGAACACCAACAAACTTTGATATGTCTATAATATTTTAATAACGTATTATTAGTTTAAGAAATGAAATTAACATAAAATAAATGTAAATGCGTTATCAAAGATAAATATTTTATTCATTTCCATTTCATTTGGAATTCCGAAATCGTAACATAGTTTTCTGCTGAGGTATATGGCACCGAGTGTAAGTTACAAGATAGTGACACACCAAAGTAGCCCCCTGAGACAAGTAGAACGAACGTCGAACGTGACCCTTCTACATACTCGTATATGTACACATCCAACAAATGGCTAAATATTTCGAAAAAGGTGTCCCGCAAATCCTAACCCTCAGTATACCCTCTTACAACAGGACATATTGTTGGAGCCTAATCCTCTACTTTAAACATATGACTAACTAAGGATCTATTTTAATGTCCACAAAAATATAATAGGTACCTACTAAGTTGTTGGAACTAAACATTTTTTTTTAGTGAAATGAACTAATTACTTGGTGTGATGTTTCGACCAATAAATTTCTCATCATTTCAAGGAAACAAAATGTATTGAAATACATAAAAATAGTAATTATAAATTTGTAGATACATATATCTATATGTTGTATATTATACAAATAAGTTTATTCGTTATACGTAGGTATGTAATACAAGTACTCATCTGCACCAAAATTTCTGCCAACAGGGTTAAAATATATTGACATTCAAAACCAAATAAAAATATTTAAAAAATTAAATAAAAAATATATATGATTAATAGCACGTTGGGAGTTGTGTTTCAGTTTCTGAGTAAGTATTTCCAAATTGTTCTAATTCCTAATCCCATTTTTAGCAAACACTAACTCTTCGTGTGAACCTTCTAACATAGTAATGTTATTCAAATATAAAAAAGCTAAAATTTTCATTTAAAATAATAGCTTAATAACGAATTCACACAAGGAAACCGCAGCAGTACAATTCAACAAAGTAACACAGTACGCATAACAAAACGTATCCAAGCAGTTCCACTAACAATGGAGTGTATTATACGTACGGAAGGAAACAAAGGGAGAAAAGTTTCATTATAACTGGGGACAGTAACCGGAATAAATATGAAATAAACAGTCGTAGAGCGCGGATTAGAACGCGTGACCTCGATTTAAGAATGCGTAAGGGTCTGTCTCCTCACGGAACATTTTCTTTCGTAACAAAATCATCTTTAGTGGGATGTTTTAATTCAGTTTCACAGAGAATTATAAAGATGGTCTTTTACTTAAATTAATATTAAAAATGGGGTGTAATGTAGCTGTATGTTAATGAAAAATGACTGCGGAATGCAATGAGCATGGCAACTTGGTAACTGCTAATTCATTATAGACAATACGAGTATAATTATAATAAGTACGTATAGGAAGTATAAATATAATTACAATAAGTCTAGAGCGAAAATGAAATTTCGTTCTACTTAAACTTTAGACGACTGACGATGTGGTCAACTCGCTTGTTTTTTTCAACACAATTAACGACAGCCAAAGTAAACACAACATTCAAAATAATATCAAGTTAAACCTTTACAAGTTAACACTTTGTATAACACTAGACGGATTAGTAGTACGTTGAAGTTATTAAAGATACTCACTGTTTGCATGTATACTTATATAAAATTATATAAAATAGGGTTCACGAATAATAACTCCGACTCGGAATCCCAGATCGCTGCAAGATTGGCCCCTAAACAGGTCCAATTTCACAGCGTCGACGCTAATCTCGTCTGAGCAGCTCGACTTTCATTAGCATTTGTGTAATTTCATCTAGATACCTCCGTCGGGGGCCTCCACCTCACAGCGAGATGTTCCCGCCTCATTTGTTTCCAGACTTTGTCTAACTAGCCGACTTCGCCCTCGGACAGGAGTAAATTGAATTGGAAAAATTTCGTGGAACGCGGTCTTCGCGTACTTTTAATATAAAAATGGATTTCATATAACTAAATTAGTTAATTTCATTCATAAATTATTACGTCTATTCTTTGTATAGTCAAGAACGTGAGATGAACGCCGAGAATGACACAAACTATGGGTACAGTGGGTAAGTGTTCGAAAATCTTAAAATCCAAAGTATTGGTATTATTGTGTTTTAGCAAAACATATGACATAGAAACAATAAAAATTTCTTGGTATGAGGTATGGTATTTAAAAACACTATTTGATTTGAAAATGTAATAATTTTATTATTAAAATTTGCAGATTATTAGTATATTTTCGAAATACTATTTGATTTCGAACTATAATGACTATTAATAACCTCTAGATATTCGCGCTAGTCGTCTCACCTCAAATTTAGCTATTAGGTTGTGGTAACTTTTATGGGATTGCAGTTGAAAACACATAGACCCTGATCAACTTTAAAAAAATCGTTCACATATTTGACCTTGCCAAGAATCGAACCCAATATCTTTGATTTTAGAGAACTCTTAACACTTTATCCACTCGATTAACGGTCTCAAATATTGCCTAAATATTGGATAAAATAATTGATTACAAGGCAACAAAGCAAATCAATTAGGAAGTTGAAGTACGTACACTTCAAAGATGGCGGTTTCTTTTGCGTAAAGCAAATTTCAACTTTGTATAAATTATAAGTCAACGTTTCTTGTTGCGTAGAAACAATTAAATACTTTTAATTAAGAAATTTTCAAGGCATTTTGATCTTTATGGCTATGTAGGTATTAATAAAATCTGCAAGACGGTACGGCCTTTGTATTAGTTATTATAATAACCTTTATAAATTTCTAATAAACTTACTAATAATAAACAAATGATCAATCTACCATACATAAGAGTATCTACCTATATATAAGTCAAAGTTGTATAATACATCTGCTTATCTAGACCCCGCCGGACAGGCTGATTCATTGCGAGACGAGGCTGAGGGAAGGCACATTGGACAGTCATTCTAGAGCAATTTGCGGCCCAGAGAAGCCTCAGGGGCCTTATATAGTTTCCTATGAAGACGGAGCAAAGGAATACACGCATAAAATTAGATGAAATACTTTTTTCTTCAAAATTATTTTGAAATTAACATTCACCCGCAATAAGAAGTACCTACTTATTTTTGTTTTTTTATTTTATTTAGACAAAAATATTTTTTAATTTTTATATAAAAATTACTTCGATAGTAAATCTTCGTTAAACGTAAACTGGAACATTTTGCAGCACAAATTCTAATTTGGCTAATTGCCATGTACTCGCCGTTAGGGTGACGATGACAGTCCATTTGATGGTAAATGGTACACCGTTGCCGTTAAGGTAATAACATAACGGGCAAGGGAAACTGAGTAGATCGAGGTGGACTCTTATCATCCCATAATCACATACAACTACAGCCTATACGCGAGTTGTGTGGTCTTCTTTAATAAAGGGAGCATTCACTAACGCTAGACAATCTTTTTTTTTTTATAAGAGATGGATTAGCTCTTGACCAACAACCAGCCATGTGGCAAGGATGAGGCCTAAGATGGAGCGAGCTCACCCAGAAGATGCCTATTCACTCGAACCTTGAAAAGATTAGGGTTATATGTGCTCGGAAATACAGACGATCTTCAGATTTTAGTGTACCATTACAATTATTATTTTATAGAAAATAAAATAAATGGTTACAAATTGTAATATGATAAATTAGTTTAACAATGCAACATATTGCGCTGTTCATGATTCGCGTAACTGTAAGATGAGGGATCGCATTTTTATGATAAATAGTGTAATTTATTATATTAACCAGATGGGGCTCTAAGAAATGAAAGTAAGCAGAGGCTTAACTCGACGCCACATCACTCTTATCTGCATTAGCTTTAATGATACAGAACGCAATACACTTTATTTATACATACGTGGATATATAAGTAAATTATTTCATATCGTATCAGCTACATATCTGCAACATCTCTTTGGAATTTACCTGAAACAAACAATTAAAAATTGATTACAACCACAAGGAAGCTTTTAAATTATATTTGTTTATAAGGTTTAACGTTTGAAAGGAAACATGAAACTATTATATTTTATTATAATATTAATATATCGAATTAACATAACAGCAAATCACATATTTATCAAAAATAGCCAATTTAAAACTTTTAAATTGTAGCTACTGAAAAATATCCTCTAAAAATGTACTATTATTTAAACTATATGTTAGAAATTACGTGATAATTATATTAATGGTTAGTGACTTTGAAATAATAAATAACTTTATTAGATTGGTTTCAAACGGTTGTATAATTTACATTTCATCTACTCTTGAGAAAAAAAAATAGTAAAAGGGAATGAATTCTCTCAAAAAAAAAAAGCAATAAGTATATTAAAAAAAAATTAAGCGCAAGTCAACAATATAAATGTAATTAATAAATTGTTAACATTGTTGAACTTATGTTCAAAACTTTAAACGAGAGCTTACACCGTATGGCCGTTATGAAAACAAACTACATTACAACTAACATCGTGCACAAATTATAAAAGAGGGTTTTCATTACAAAGTTTGAGAGTGCACAGTTGTTGCAGCAGCGAGGTGTCATTACGTTTATAAATAAGTATTATCCCTCCCGGCTTCGCTATGGTGCGATTTTTTTCTGTCAATTAGGTATGTATATGTCGTCGGCACATCGTAGAATTGGGCATATCATGATATTCCTGGGCAGATCATATTTCTGTTAAAACTGAGAGGGTCGTCTCACTCCGCTCCGCTTCGCTCGGCTCCCCAATTTTATTTCCATGTAAACCTAACACGCTCCTCGCTTTACTTCGCTCCGCTCCTCGTCGCACCTATTTTTCACTTTTGGTGAAAGATTTTTGATTTCATACTATCTGCCCAATTCTACGATTTGCCCACGACATATATATAAAAGCCTTCTTCGTTTAACGCACTTTTCATTAGTGAAAACCGTATGAAAATCTGTTCAGTAGCTGAATTGGTCCAATCGGGAGTTTATTAGATGAATGAAATAACCATAAATCATGCATCATTTAGTTTCATAAATATAGTTTCTACTAAGTTCGCTTGCTAGAGTTTCAGAAGAAATTGAAAAAGTAATATTGCTTTCAAAGTTTATTTGTATCGGAATCGTAATCTCGTGGAATAGTAAACGGTAGCCACGTACGCGAACGCGATGTTTGCCAAGCAACTGCTTGATTGGGCCACCAGGCTTTGTTTTCAAGAAAAATTCAATGCCCACTAACGAGTCCCGTTGTTCCGCACGCTCACTGTTTATTTTCGATGTTTGTTTATTTCTAGCGAAGCCCCTTAATTGTTTACCACACCAACTCTTCTCAGCCGACTTCTGAGGATCAACATAATTACAATTTAATATTGAACGTAATCAAATTTTCTTCCAATTAGGAATTTAGGCTAAGAAAACAACATATTTTCGAGGTAAAATTTATGGCGCGCCCTTACCGAGCATTCAAATGCGCGAATACAAAGGGAGCGCCATAAAGAGAGAGGTATTGGGGGCGACAAATGATGCAGGTAATGCGTGGTTTTTATCGTGACATTAGGTGACAAATCTGAGCGCCATTGTCTACAATACGTCCGTAGGATGAACGATAAACCTCGGACTTAGGAAATAAATAGCAGACAGCATTCGTCGGTGTGAGCACGGACCATTTGAGAAATTTATTGTGCGCACTTAACCGCAAATAAATTGGTACGGGCCACGTGAACTGCGCGAAGCTCATTCCTTTCAGCGTGCAACGCTCTTCTCTTGTGTTGCCGCTTACTATTTAACAAGCACGCTTTATAACCAACCATAAAATAAAAAAAAAAATGCGATATTCACCGTATAGTACGTCTATGTTTCACTAGACTTATTTACCCGATCACAGTCTTTTATACAATAGTAAATGGAACACAAATAAAAAAATAAATAACTCAATTTGGATGACAATGAAATTGGCTGTTTTACGTTTTAAAACTAATTAGAAGTATGCCTCTCTCCGGCAACTTTTCTTTCGAGAATTGAGTCTGGATGATCTTGATTAATCTTGCCTTAAAGCTTTGTCTCAGGGGTCTCGGGTTCGATTGCCGACAGGAAACCACCATGGAATAAAGGCATGTGTTTTGTTGAGTGAGAGGGGATCCCAGAGCTATCGAAATAATATATCTCTGCCAGCAGCCAGAGCCCATTTATCTATCCCTACCTCATCCATTATCCTTAATCCTACTATGGTAAATGCACCGGTGGCGTTGTTTGTGTTATAGGCGACGGTTGCCACATACCATCAAGTGGACCGGGAGGCTTTCTATCGACCTTAACTTAAAAACTATGTTCTTCTATTATAGAACTATTAAATGTTATGTAGGTACGTTAAAACATGCAAATAGACATTTCAATTCTGGACGAACCCAGGAGCAAAAGCGCATATTAGAATCGCAAATCAATATTCATCAATAGCGCTGTGTAGGTATTATTAGCACAGTAGGTACAGACTAATCAGATTTATGAAAGGACATTAAACATTCATTAGATGATTGAGTTACGGTTGCAGAGAAATTGGTAATGCAAATTAGCCTAATTGTGTTAATTTATTAAACAATGCAGCTATGACAACAACACCGCGGGCGGCTGTTTTGCCGCAGTATCCCCTCGTAGTGGTTATCAATTAAATGACAAGGTCGTTTCCGAAACTCCCCCGTTCATTAATCAACGCCTCTTTATCAAACTGGTTAATTTTTTTAGAGACTATTCTCTAAACAAACTTTGAATCTGATGTACTTCGTAAAAAGTGAGGGGTGGCTACATTGTTTCGACTCCTTTTGTTTCGGATGGAGGCGATGGACGTCGACGAAAATTCGCGGCGAGCCGAGACAACACAAACGGTAAATTGGTGACAGGGGCTTTCGAGAATAATGTGTGAATATTAAAACTCCTTCACAATTTCGCTACAAGTTTAAGAAGAAATTTGCTGCGCAAACTTAATTATACTTGTCTCAATTTTACCTTACGTTTAAAAGTTTCCATTAACTGTATTAAATTCGTAACGAATTTAATTTATCACTCCCATTACGTGCTTAAAATTCACTTTCTTGAATATAACGCGAACGAATCCAATAAATCCTTAGAGTGAGGTACACAATCTTTGTTTTTTTTTATTATAGAAAATGATTGATTATATTGATAGAATGATATTGATTGAATAATCTTCATCTTAGAATTTCTTTTTATCTTAACATAGGTTGACAGGTGGTAAGTGGCTACCGTAGTACACAAGAACAAGCAACAACAGCACACACGCTGTTATTTCATGATGATATTCTGTAAGGGTATGATTACTGCCGCCAGACCGGCTGCGGAACGCAGTCACCACTAGCTATATGATATTGTTTGTAATTTCAATAACGGTTAAATCAATCACATATACCTATTCCAATATTATTTATTGTTGCGATAATGACAATGTTATTAAAAAACTCATAAAAAATACATAATAGGTATATAAAATATTAAAAATACACATCGTAGACGAAGCTTTTACTTATAGGTATTTACGGAATGAAAAATGGCGGACAAACTTTTCTGGTGTTCCAACAACACATTCGACGCACACGTCACGAGTCTGTGCTGAATTGATTATAAACTTGTACTAGACCGGATGCACGGCATATAGGATTTCTTTCTTTTTTGCTTTACATTTTAGACAGAACCTACATTGTAGAAATTGTATTAATACGAGTAGGTACGAGTATGTATAATTCGATACAAATATACACGATCAATTCAATAGCAGTTTTTATCGTAACTTTCCGTTAACATTTAATTTATTATAAAACAACTTATTAAAAACATAAGCTTGAATCCTTATCCTCGCATAGGATAAGGTATATCCGCTAACCTTTGCTAAACCAGGCAGTGGATTTTTATGCGGTTTACACATCATTTAGATAATTTTTCTCGGAACGTTTATCACTACATAGTATAAAACAAAGTCGCTTTTTCTGTCCCTATGTCCCTTTGTATGCTTAGATCTTTAAAACTACGCAACGGATTTTAATGCGGTTTTCACTAATGGGTAGAGTGGTTCTCGAGGAAGGTTTAAGTACATAATTTACTAAGTTACGCGGGCGAAGTCGCGGGCAGCAGCTTTAATTTTATTAACACGTAATTTTATAACATGTAGTGCCATCTGTTAACTTTTAGATGAATTAGAGTACTACATTGCTTCAAACAGAATTCCCTAGATGGCGTTGTAAATTTTGCATACACGTTGTCTGGGACTCCAAAAAGGACATAGGGTACCTTTCATCCAGAACGCGGACGAAGTCGCGGGCACCAGCTAGTATTATATATAATGAAACATCATTAATTATGATTTTATTATTATTATATTATTATAAATTATTAGGTTTTTATACAAGTAGAAAAAAAAATTGCAATCATTACATAGTATAAAACAAAGTCGCTTTTTCTGTCCCTATGTCCCTTTGTATGCTTAGATCTTTAAAACTACGCAACGGATTTTAATGCGGTTTTCACTAATGGGTAGAGTGGTTCTCGAGGAAGGTTTAAGTACATAATTTACTAAGTTACGCGGGCGAAGTCGCGGGCAGCAGCTTTAATTTTATTAACACGTAATTTTATAACATGTAGTGCCATCTGTTAACTTTTAGATGAATTAGAGTACTACATTGCTTCAAACAGAATTCCCTAGATGGCGTTGTAAATTTTGCATACACGTTGTCTGGGACTCCAAAAAGGACATAGGGTACCTTTCATCCAGAACGCGGACGAAGTCGCGGGCACCAGCTAGTATTATATATAATGAAACATCATTAATTATGATTTTATTATTATTATATTATTATAAATTATTAGGTTTTTATACAAGTAGAAAAAAAAATTGCAACCAAGTTGCCGAAACTCCGTATCTGTTTCTCCGCTAACTACTTCTAAACCACCAAACGTATTTTGATATGGTTTTCACTAATGGAAATGGAGATAAACTAGGCAGACTTGTGTACATAAGAAAAATACATCCTGAGCGAAGCCGGGAGCGAGTCGCTAGTTTAAATATATAACAAAATTGTGTGTGATATTTTAACAATTTTCGCAAACCGGTTTCATTTTCGAGATAAATTTATCAGAGTTGTTCACAAAGCAGGTGCACTCAAACAGGGTGTGTTTAATAATAGTGTATACAGGACACACGTGCCGCTCTTTGTTCACATACAAAGGTAATTAGTACAACACTTCACACTTAATTAGCGCTATCGCGAAACTTATAAAGAGCGGGACTCTTAACACTGTAGGGTGACTTACGACGACTGACAGACCACGACATTGTTTAATTTATTGCAGTGAAAATTAAATGTAAATTGCAAATTAAATTTCATTTTTTTTTGTAGTTTATCTATCACTATTACTAGCGAAGGCTCCGTACGGAGATGCATTGTTCAAAAATCATTTCTTAGCGGATACTTACGTTGCAAGATAAAGCTATGTTATAATTTCAGCTTCCTAGACAGTATTTTGGCTGTGCGTTGACAGTCAAGACAAAATATTGAATAAGTATACTTAGATAAGAGCATAGAATATTATTATGTCGTATTATTTATAAAGCGATTAGTTATTGTTCGGTTAAAGCAAAAAGTTTAAGTTATTTCGAACGAAAACTAATACGATGGCTTAGCCCCGAAACCGTGACTGGACTATTTTTCATATTAATTATTTTTATTATAAAGTTTATTATATTTTATTAAAAAAAATATTATATTGATTTACGAAATTCATAATTTTTGTGTTTGTATAATATAATGCCGAACTAATACTAAAAATCATTGTGGTTTTCTTCTTACCATTCCTCCAACACAAGTTCTGAAAGACAACTCGCAGGCTGACGCGAGTTAATTGACCGCGAGTAGTCTAGTAATACGTAATTTTTAAATTAACCATTTGTATAAATCACAAATATACCTAACGGACATGTTTCTCAATAAATTGTTTGGAAAATTTTTCTAAAAAACAACAAACAATAAGTCCTGTTCGTGATTTGTGAGATTAATGTTTTGTTTCTTACTTTTACAAGATGAAAATATTTCCTCTGTTTTAAAGTTCATGTTTTTAGTTAATATGTAATTTTTTTGTTTGACTAATCAACATATGACAATATTTATGAAAAAGAAATAAACGTTAAAAATAATGTTTACCATCAAAACCCTAATTGGAACAAAAAATTATTAAGTATGGAAAATGGAAACCTATTATGGAGTATTAGAGAATTTCAGGTTAGTATCTCATTTCAATCAGTTCTAAAATTAGGCATTCTCATTTTATGACTTATGTTAGGTCTCAAGTTGATTCAAGAATTGATGTTTTTAGTTTTCAAGCAAACGAGTGTTTGGTACCTACATATAAAAGGTTTCTAATGGTACTTCGTGAATATTTAAATGACATTCTTGTCTATATTTTAGGTCTGTGTTTTACTTTAATTATAAAAAAAATAGTTGACAGCACCCGTTACGGACGAGAGTGGAACTTTTTTCGGACACCACTCCAGCGGAACTCAATTTGGCGCCCATACTTCAGTTTGATTACGACGGAGTAGACTTTTAGTTTTATTCTTTGTGATCTGTAAAACATTGGTGTTATATAAACTCTCACTGTGATACCATTGTTTTGATTAAGCTAGAGATAGACGATTTGATAGTCTTAGATAAAAATCAAAGAAAGAAGAGACGACATGGACTGGTAGCTAAAGTTTTTAACTTAAAGTTAAATATACCTTATCTACAGTTTAGCATTAATAGGCTATTATAAGACTTCTAAAACAATCGTTTAAAACCATTAATTTTAAGACTAATATTAAATTTGTATTAATTATATATTTACTGTCAATATAAATAATTAGATTCATTTTTCCTTGCACAATCAATAGCAGTATTTATTGCTCTAATAGTGGTCCCAAATACCTACTAAATAAAAATATATAAGCAATGAAAAATTTGAATTATTCCACTTCAATATTAATTTTAATAATTACAATATTAATTTTTAAAAAAACCTAATGACAATTAAAATTTTGCAAGGCAAATTACTGATAGTGTCATTAGATTTATTAGTTCTTATCCCATCAATGAGATTTATTGTTCTAACAGTGGCCGTAAATACTAAATCTAAATTAAATTGTACAAATGGACGGTTTAGGTATATAGAAATCCGATTATAGATCTGATGGTGAAGCCTAACTAATCTAATGTGCAGTGCAGTTCGAAATGGGAGCGGGACGCACACGGTGTGTATGTAACAATGAAGCGGGGGAGAGTGGGACGGGTGGTGGTCGGTCAAACGTCTATTATCCTAATTGTTGGGCCTAGTGGGCACAGACATTGGCCAAAGCAGGCCAAAGCTTTGTGCTCGGTTGCGGCGGACCGCAGCCTCGCTCGCAATCTGTAAATGCTTTGCGGAGGTCACGTTATGGGCTTACACGGTCGTACATGAATAACAATCGTTGGGATTAACCACTAAGCTGCAGCAGTTTCCGCATTAATGAGCTTAAACGCGACATTGTTCCGCAGAAATATGTGTAAAAATAACTTGGTAACACATGAAATACAGGATCCCTTATAACCGGATTAGAGCAGCGAGAATATAAACAGATATTTATTTACAGAGCTGCAATACGACAGGTATTACAATGTGCAACAGCTTTGCTGTCTCCGCTCTTTGATATTGAAAAGTATTACTTTATAAGTTAGTATAAAAAGTATAAGATTTAGTATGAAAAGACCTACCTATAATACCTATATATTATTTTCTTTGGATATCTCATTTAAAAATTGGTGAAAATACTTTGTATGTTAAGTTGGAAGTTGTTGTAAGTCTCTTAAGGATGGTTATCATAACCTTTAATATGGATATGAAATCACCCATATGAATATGAAAACTACCTACAGGTAAAATATACTGAGAAAATTATTTGCATTAAGTATATTAAAAAAAAATTAAGCGACAAGTGACGTCACATGACCTAAATTTGTTTTTGTGTTTTATTAGTGACTCTTTATTTTTTGTATATTTTAGACTTTATTGGTTTTGATTACTTTAATAATATGAATTTTTAAGTCCGTTCCGAATATATTACTTTAATAATATGATTTTTTAAGTCCGTTCCGAATCCCAATACCTCAAGTCTTTATATCAGTTTAGTTATAAAAACATTCGACACAAAAGAGTAGAGGATCCCCGCAACCATTTAATCCATGACAAGAAACTGACTCGATTTTCTTGTATTCAAGTTTTTATGTCCAGTAGCAACGCAACAGAAAAGTCGATGGTCGAAGGCAATAGAACATTCACCGCGACCAATTGAAGTAGATTTGAACAAACTCCCATTACCCTGATTGATTCCCGTCGCTCCGGTTCTGGCAACAAACACACAAAGGTCAGCTGCAATTCAGAAACGCTTTCAATTTGCACTGAGCCGCTCCTCTCTCAATTTGCGGCACACGAACCGTCCACGGGTTGCCCGCGCTTCGACCGCTCCAATTTCTGTTAAGCCTAAAGGGAGAGACGTCTTCATCTGTGAAACTGCAAAATTGTATTCCCAACTAATACAAATCTCTTAACTCCGCAAACGTACATTCGCTTCTGTTTTTAAAATAAACAATTTAAATTAATGAGTTACTGGACTACTCGCTGAAATTTAACTCGCTTGAATCGGCGAGTTATCATGTTTGTATTTTACCTATTATTTCACTAGACTAGATATATTCCAAATATGAGAATACGATTGGAAACAAAAAACCTAATTTACTACATTTTATCTATATTTATCTTTTTGTACATATAAAAGTGTTAAGTTGGTTTGTGTATGCTTCAAAATCTCGGGAATGGATAGACCAATAATTTTAATTTATATATAAAAATTATACATCGGGCGAAGCCAGGAGCGGTTCGCTAGTATTGTATACATAATGTGATATTCCATGTTTTCGGTTGTGTGTAACGTTTGAATGAAGACAGCATATTCATTCGAAGTGGCTGACATTCAAAGTGCCTATTTCACATGACTAATATGTTGTGCTCAAAATTAGTATGGAATATTTGTATGTATGAAATATTAATAGATCTATACATACCTATAAAGAACTAGCTGGTGCACGCGACTTCGTTCGTTCAAAATGTTATATAGCCTAAAAGCCTTCCTCGATCAATGGACTATCCAACACAAAAAGAATTTTTCAATTCGAACCAGTAGTTCCTGAGATAAACGCGTTCAACCAAACAAACAAACTCTTCAGCTTTATAATATTACTAGCTGCTGCCCGCGACTTCGCCCGCGTAACTTAGGTACTTATAAACCTTCCTCGAGAACCACTCTACCCATTAGTGAAAACCGCATTAAAATCCGTTGCGTAGTTTTAAAGATCTAAGCATACAAAGGGACATAGGGACAGAAAAAGCGACTTTGTTTTATACTATGTAAAGAAAAGAAGTATAGATATAGGCACAGAATATAGATAGAATATAAAAGATAGAAAATGGTTACTTAATTTCGTTATTTGATCTTAAAATTTCATGTGTAATTCCAATAAATCGATCAGTTCTTTAATACAGAAAATACCATAATATGACTTCAATATGTACGTGCATATGAATACTTACTTACGCTCTCATACGATAGGATTGAATATTGCACAACCTGCCTACTGTGAAATTCATGACGTGTGCCGGGACTTCTGACTGATTGGACCGATAGGTACCTATGGAAGTCGAGTGGCTACATCTATCTATTCAACTGTATAGATTAGTTATTTGAATCTATATATATAGATGTATGAAATGGATTCTACCTTTCTGAATAAAGCGAATACTTTATTTCATTATACAAATTTAATATACGCCTGTCCTTGGTGGTAGGTGACTAACGTCAACACAACACAAGCAACACACACAAGTGCCCTGTCGACCATATTGGGATAATAGCGGTTAGGAAAGGATTAGGAAATGGGCTCTGGTATCCGTTACAGCTCTGGCAGCGTCTACAGCCGCTGCAACCACTAAAGACAAGATATTTTTTTATGTTCAGCTCCACAGACAGGCTGACGTTTCACTTGATGGTAGGTGTTTACCGTCGCTATAACATAAACAATGCCACAGGTGCTGCAGTGCAGTGCGCTGCCGACCACCATAGTAGGATTAATAAAAGGGATTAGGAAGGGATAACTCCCAGTCCCTTTCCTTACTCCCCCGTCCCTTACTCACTCACCGAAACATACAACAGCACAACAGCTATTATGGCAGCATAAGACGGGCTGCAAAACGTACTTTACCCCTCAAACTACTATTTTTTGAAGAGATCAATGCACTGTACTTCGTGGCCACGCGGGAGTCTATTTACTAGTGAGTACACAACCATTTCGTTTATATAGGTTCTCGCGGGACACCTAACTTTGGTAGAGACGCCTTCTAAAATATTTATACAGTGTTCTTCGCGTTTTGATATCCACAGGGTACGACGTTAAGACATATAAAGCAGTCTCGTTTATTTGTGCAAAATACTAAGTAAAGTAAGTAAATGAATACGAATCGTTCAATTGTGAAAAGGGTGTCACGCACGGATCTATCTAATTTTCGCTTTGACTGAAAATTAAAGAAGTCCCACTCGAATCCAATTTCGAGGGAGCACAGTATAATCTCATTAGAAACGACTGACATTCATTAAGGCGTCAGTCTATCGGTGCAAAACTACGAAT
The DNA here is from genome assembly GCA_947623395.1 of Synanthedon tipuliformis. Taxonomy (NCBI): domain Eukaryota; kingdom Metazoa; phylum Arthropoda; class Insecta; order Lepidoptera; family Sesiidae; genus Synanthedon; species Synanthedon tipuliformis. The sequence continues at coordinate 8,628,212 of OX392407.1, read as the reverse complement.
CAGAGTCGAAAAAAACCGTGCGCGTGGGGAGCACCTCCGCTGACATCCTGCGTTATAATACTCGTAATTTATCAATAGAATCTTGCTCTACTTTTTGCTTTTAATATTTTACTAGAATTTTTTAATTTTATGTTATTGAAAATACCCAATTTTCAACATTTCTAAATATATTATACATGCATTGTTATGCTATAATAGTTAATCCAATAAATAGATACAGTCGGCGCGCTAGCTCCAAGAAATTTTAGAAATGTTAGAAATTTTAGAATGTTAGAAATGTTAGAAATTTTAGAAGTTTTAGAAATTTTAGAAGTTTTAGAAATTTTAGAAATTTTAGAAAGGGACTTAGAAAGAGAAATTTTTTAATTTCATGTTATTGAAAATACCCAATTTTCAACATCTCTAAATATATTATACATGCATTGTTATGCTATAATAGTTAATCCAATAAATAGATACAGTCGGCGCGCTAGCTCCAAGAAATTTTAGAAATGTTAGAAATTTTAGAATGTTAGAAATGTAGAAATTTTAGAAGTTTTAGAAATTTTAGAAAGAGACTTAGAAAGAGAAATTTTTTAATTTCATGTTATTGAAAATACCCAATTTTTCTAAATATATTATACATGCATTGTTATGCTATAATAGTTAATCCAATAAATAGATACAGTCGGCGCGCTAGCTCCAAGAAATTTTAGAAATGTTAGAAATTTTAGAATGTTAGAAATGTAGAAATTTTAGGTTTTAGAAATTTTAGAAAGAGACTTAGAAAGAGAAATTTTTAATTTCATGTTATTGAAAATACCCAATTTTCAACATCTCTAAATATATTATACATGCATTGTTATGCTATAATAGTTAATCCAATAAATAGATACAGTCGGCGCGCTAGCTCCAAGAAATTTTAGAAATGTTAGAAATTTTAGAATGTTAGAAATGTTAGAAATTTTAGAAATTTTAGAAATTTTAGAAATTTTAGAAATGTAGAAATTTTATAAGTTTTAGAAATTTTAGAAAGAGAAATTTTTTAATTTCATGTTATTGAAAATACCCAATTTTCAAGATTTCTAAATATATTATACATGCATTTGTTATGCTATAATAGTTAATCCAATAAATAGATACAGTCGGCGCGCTAGCTTCAAGAAATTTTAGAAATGTTAGAAATTTTAGAATGTTAGAAATGTAGAAATTTTAGAAGTTTTAGAAATTTTAGAAAGAGACTTAGAAAGAGAAATTTTTTAATTTCATGTTATTGAAAATACCCAATTTTTCTAAATATATTATACATGCATTGTTATGCTATAATAGTTAATCCAATAAATAGATACAGTCGGCGCGCTAGCTCCAAGAAATTTTAGAAATTTTAGAAATTTTAGAAATTTTAGAATGTTAGAAATGTAGAAATTTTAGAAGTTTTAGAAATTTTAGATATTTTAGAAATTTTAGAAATTTTAGAAACAGACTTGTTTTTTAGAATTAGTTTTAGTTAATTTAGAATATAGAAAAGTTGCTAGCAGATTATCGATATTATTATTGTGAATAAGGTTGTGTTCATTTCATTATTAGAAATTGAGATGATATTACATGATTGAAGACTTTTTTTGAGCGGAAGCCTGTGCCAGGAGCCTTCACTCTTCCATAAAAGCTAGTAATAATATATATACCTAAATTTTTTTATAATTATTATAACATATAATATAATATAATATAATATAATATAATATAATATAATATAATATAATATAATATAATATAATATAATATAATATAATATAATATAATATAATATAATATAATATAATATAATATAATACAATATAACATATACGAATATAATGCTTATGATATTTGACTTGCATTTCCTTTTTTTAGACAAGCATATCTTTTTCCATTATGACCCAATAATAATATATAATAATATAACAAAAACAAAAACTAACTAACTACCAAAAAGTTCGAAAATAATGTTGAAAATAAATAAAGTAAAGCAACTTTCGATATGCTAACAGAAGCGCAAAATCTCTGAGAGTGAGCGAGACAAAGATATTTGTTCGATCGCAAAAAACATGTAAAAATTTAACACGGAGCACACGTCTGAACGCAACGACCGCTCACCGGTCACTGAGGAGTTTGATTGCCCTTTATTTTCTTATCAATAAAATAATTACTTTTCTTAATTTTTATACAGAAACCATAGCTTTTTATTGTACCTAAACACTTGTCCTTTATGATAATAAATGTTAATTTCTAATTGTTGTTACGTAACTATGTTAAAAATGAAAAAAAAAATTAGTGAAAAATTTGATAAAAGACAATATTTAACGTTCTTACTTAAGAACATGAATTAGTTTTGCAAAAAAATAATCAGATAAATTTAAGGACGACCACATAAGAAAACTTCATATCTGAATAGATTTTCTAATTTATCATTAGTTGTTATGTCATTGGTCCGTGAACATAGCTCAACATACTGTAGGGCTTGGCAGAGCTGTGTTTAACTCCATTTTTACCTAATATATACCCTATAAACAAACGCTTAAAAAATACTTAACTATTAACCATATTATAAATTTTTCTTGGTTATAAAAATATTTCTAAGTTTTTCCTAAATCAGTTTGAAAACAATGTTATAAGCAGCGCCAAAAATTCGATGAGAGTCAATTTTTAACGGTCCGCAGCCTTAAACATTTATACGCTTTCTTTGCATAGAGTAAAATGAGGTCGCCTTCCGCGTCTGTCTGTAAATATGACAGCTAACTTCTCCTAAACCACGCAACCGATTTTGATACGGTTTTCACTATCAGTTAGATAATTTTTCATGGAAAGTTTATATATAGGCATAGTAAGACTGAATGAAGTTTATAGTTTGCAACCAAGTCGCCTAAAATAAATTTACATGGCTTGCCCACACTTGCTAAACCGTAAGAAATACATAAAAATAATGTACTAGATAATTGTAGTTCTTTTAAAATCTATACTAATATTATAAAGCTGAAGAGTTTGTTTGAACGCGCTAATCTCAGGAACTAAAGAAAAAGGTTCGAATTGAAAAATTATTTTTATGTTGGATAGATCATTTATCGAGGAAGGCTTTATAACATCACGTTGCGACTAATAGGAGCGAAGAAACAGTCGAAAATGTGGAAAAAAACGGGGAAAATTATTTATCTTTGAGGGCTTCCGTTGCGTGCGCTGCGAAAACCGTTCGAGATACCCAAATGATTCCCAAAATAACTATTCCACGCAGACGAAGTCGCGAGCACCAGCTAGTCTTTAATAAAACTCCGCGATGGCATATCTCTATCAGTTACAGTTGACTCGCAGTAGGTACCATTTCTTTCATTAAATATCCGTCAGTTTCTCCGGTAACTACTTTTTAAAATTTAAACCATCCAACGGACTTTAATACGGTTTTCACTTATTGAAAGAGGAATAAACGAGGAAGGTTTGTGTTTATATAAAAAGCCGGGAGCGGGTCCCTTATATTATACTATAATATAAAGAGAGAATATTATAAAGAGAGAAGGTTTGTATATTTGTATTAATGAATAAACTCAATGTATGAAATGAATAATTTTCTCCTATAGTAACAAAACATAGTAACACAGCGAGTAACACTTTTTTATAAAAAAAATTACGCGAGTCGCGTTGCACGTGTAGTCCCGTATAAAGAAAACTTCGTGAGACGAATGACACTCGGAGAACGCCTTGCGGATTCCTGATGCACTAATCTAAATTCGCGAATCTCGGACGCAGGTGTGTCTTGATAGAGTTGCCTCTGTTCCGCTCTATTTCGAAATTCTCAATTTATGCAGAAACTTCCATTCTTTCCAAGTTCTCAGCTTCAATGCAACTTTATACATTATAACAGAATTCAAATTCGTAATATTATTTGCATAATACTCGTACATAATAAAAGTTTATTCTTTGCGATTCTTCAATGAAGTAGTCTGTTTGAAATGTAGATACACGTATTGTATACCTACGTAAAAGGTAAACTCATTTTAAGCAGCTCACTTACAAAAGCTTCAATGTGTTATTCATTGCTTTATTTATTTGTAAATTATATATAAGAACATTTGAGTTTCTTGATAAATACTTTCTTACAAACAAACACGTACTTTTACAAAGGATAAAGTGTATTTACATATCTATAGTATGAAAGAGGAATTTGCAATTTTCACAATATTGCACCGGAGCAAGATTGCAATACTTTCATCTGAATTCGAGACACACTTATATATTTATGCACGTTTTCACCAACAGATACGCAGGGTTAGGGAACACCTAACTACTTAGTAGTCCGCTTTGTAGTCCAGCGCTTCATGCAGTTCCCTAACTCTAGATGATAATCAAAGAGTTGTTCAAGAATTAATTTCTAACAAAGCTCTATATACGCTACTTGCGTATAAGCGTTTCCTTTGATTTTTTCTATGTAGAAAAAATCAAAGGAAAATGAGTAATATATAGACATATATGGAGAATGGAGAGATATATGGAGAACCAAGGTGACCAAGATTAGTAACTGCAGTTGAGTTAACATAAACCTCATAACTTGTTGCTTGATTAAATTTATGTACTTAACTGCCGCGTCAATTAAATTTAATTATGTTACAAGTTTCGAATGTTTGACAATGTAATATTATATTATGTTTGCACACTTATGTACTTTGTAGTTGTTAAAGTAAAAACTAAATTGAGCTTCTCTGGAAAGAGAAACATTTTTTTCAAGCGATATTGATTTTATATCTGTATACTGTACGCACTTACTCTTACTTGACCCAAATTAAAATATTATATCTTACCTGAAAAGAGAATGAAAAATTGTTTGAGCTATTATTTCGCAATCTTATTATCTTGTTTTATTTACTTCAGAATAATTTAATATATTTATACTTGTCTAAAATATATAATACTTTCTTCCCATGGTAAATTACTACCTAAAAAAAGTATAAAAAGTTAAAATGCGGCATATTCAAACTCAATGAAGTGAAACTAACTTCATTGAGCTATCATTATCATCATCATCTTCAGCCTACATCCAAATTGCTGGGTCTAAGCCTCTCTCGGGACTTGCCACGACGCACGGTCTTCAGTCCTTCGCATCCAGCCGCTTCCTGCGAAGCCTTTCACGTCGTCTGTCCACAGAGAGGGCGGATTTTGTATGTTTGTTCATACGTGGTGGGTTATCTCCGGAACCACAACATCTATTTAAAAAATGGTTTCTTTCTTTAAAATAAATACATATCGTATAAGTATAGGTATTATGTATACCTACTAATCTCCCCAATTTCTCCCGGGCGCGTCAGTCTAGCTAGTCTGTTATAAAATTAATACTCGTTACACAGAGAATGAACTCAGATGTCTGTTTTTTTATACGGTGGGATTGTTGACACTTGTTTCTATAATATAAGGAGAATGCAATCACTTTTGACTATTAAGAGAGGGTAGCAATTGTAACATGAGCTTGAAACTCGAAATTAACTCACTAAGTAACATCGTTGTTAGGGAAGACAAAGCGGCTCGGAAGTAACTTCCCTCATTTGTCGACTCAGAAATCCCACAGGGCATCGAGGTGTAATCTAGTAGAAATGGAAAGTTAAGTGTACTATAAGTACATTTGTATCTCTAGCTTGAAACTTAAATCCAGGATAGCGCACGTTGAGACGACAGTGTTTAGACGTAGTAGACACTTCATACTAATTATTAGCGATGTATTTTTTGCTTCCTTTAATGTTATCTACATTCAGAAATTATTACATAACTTTGAAGGCGTATGTTAATAAAATAAAACACTGTTAGTCTCGTAAATCTATTCAACGATTTACTATTATTTTCATAAGTAGACAGTAACTCGCAATACACACAAATTAATTCGTAAATATGTACCGTTTCTCGGAAAACCACATTTTGTAGTAAGAAATTTGATACAGTAATGCCCACGTACAATGTGTCATGCATGGTTCATAACGTCTGTAATTTGACGAGAAAACTAATCAAGCAACTCACAAAAGGTTCTAACCCGACCTTACCGCACGCTGTCATGTTTAATATTAAATTCTTGAGCGATAGACCAAATACAACACTTGCGCAATTATTTAAGAGCTTTGTATGTGTGAACTCACTAAGAAGACATATAATTGAAAATTTCAATTTTTCAATTCCAATTTTATGTCTTCTTATTGAGTTGCCAAGTTGTGCCAAGTGAAGTGTGCATGCGTTACCTATTCTTGCGTGCCTATACAGCACTTATAGCTGCGATGTGATAAATTATTTAGGGTATCGCAACTAGTCCTACACGGTGATCGTCTATACCTACATCATAATTTCTCGCGTTTAAAAAAAAAGCATTGCCTTGCTTGCTTATTATTAAACATACGAGTAGAACTATGAAATTTTGCATACACGTTATCAGAGGTACAGAAAAGAAGATAGCGTACCAAGTAGCGTACCATTGATCCAAAAAAAAAGGATCAGCAAAAATAAAATGAAAAAAGTAGCGCCTGGCCAAAGTGATAGCAACAAAAAGTCAAAGCGTTATATTGCTTAAATATTTTTTTATATTTTAAAATTTTCAACGCGGACGAAGACGCGGGCACCAGCTAGTCCTACTAATCCTACTTAATATTATAAATGCGAAAGTTTGTTTGGATGTATGTATGGATGTTTGTAACTCTTTCACGCAAAAACTGCTGAATGGATTTCAATGAAATTTTGCATACACGTTCTCAGGGACACCAGAAAGGACATAGGGTACTTTTCATTCAGAACGCGGACGAAGTCACGAGTACCAGCTAGTTATCAATGAATGTAGATTTCAAATATACATTATTTAGTTCACGATAACCAAAAATACCCAATGCAAATTACCTTTTAAAAGTTTATTTGCAGATTACTTCACAAACTTGTTAATCTTTAGATAGGAACGTCGTCATAAGTTTATTGTGTGACGTTGTAACGCGTTTAGGAGGTTATCAGACCTAACTCTCATGACCAGACATGACCCACGTCTGACCCAAATATCTACTTATCGCATACGTTATCCATAGTTTGTTCCTGTCTTTGTTTAAGTTTATATCTACTTAAGCATTTAGACTTTGAATTTGTTTTTAATTCCGCTTTTATTATATGCATGTTGAGTTCATTGTGAACCTCGGTATCAAAAGTATTATGGGTCAATGTCGAGTGAGGTTATTTTTCATAGTAAAATCTCTCTAAATGTGTATATCTAATATAATTTCTGGATTAAACTAAACGCAACGGCTACCATGAAGATTATCAAATTAAACTTATACGGCTGATTTTATTATTAAGAAACTGAAATACTTCTACCCTATATTGTTCATAAAGAGTGAAAGTATGAGGGGATTAGAAAACAAAAGTATTAAGAACACTTTGACTAATAAACGCTATTGCAACTTGCAACCGCCCAATTTACGTCAGTTTTGCTACAACTGTAATCAGTCACACTTATTTGGTAGGAAGAAGTAAGTTCTTAGTATCCACCTATTTATCAACCGCTTGAATTAAATAAAAAAAAAAAAACATTTGTCAACATTTATCAAAACAAAATTAAAAAATATTACACCAAGCCTTGATTGGAAACGTGTTGGCCGAACTTCTTTCATGGAAAATGTGGCCGAATAAAATTAGATCTAAAATAACGTTCTAAAAGTGGAAAAGGTTAAATCATATTCGTATTAACATATTAAATTATAATAATTTTTTTGATTAAATTTAGTTCATTAATTAAAATTAATTTCATTTATTAATTTTAGCCTTTACAATTTCAACACAAAACGGGATAACGGTATAACAGAATAATATGATAAAAATATAACGACGATAACAATAAATTTTTCGATGGGCTATTAAAATGCCTAAGGGTTAAAAGTGCACGTTTTAATATGGAAAGTGGATGCAAAAAGCGCTTGAACTTTTTTTTGTTTTATTTGTTACTGTTGGACTGAACTAAAATTTTTATCTGTGACAGTTTTCAAATATTAAAACGTAAAGGATTAAAACTTGCATTCAGAATGGGACCAGATAGCTTTTAATTTAAATTTATCTGGGTAATTAAATAATCCGTAATAGATAATAACCCCTTTTACTTGAGATTTTATGCTATTGTTTATTTTCAACATAGAATATTGAAAGAAATATACTGAAATAAAGTAGCAATCATAACTACGAGAATATAAATAAATAAATATCTTCAAACATTCCACACAGCACCATCTAATTCCAGACTAAGCAACTTAATGCTTGTATTATGTATACCAGACAGTTGATATACTACATACAATACTTTTTTTTGTAAATACATACATATTATAAATACAAACCGCTTGGTTAACAGCTAGGGTTACTAGCCACTAGACCAAACGTGTTGTCAAATTAAAGCCTTTTTTATAAATGATTCAATAAACCATCAATTTGTATCTATTGGCAACAGCATCTCTCGAGTAATTTATTTTATGAGTCTGAATTCTGAAGTTTAAGATGAGATCCTGTCCTAATATATAAAATGGTATACCTATATACTTTGAATAAGAAGTGGTAAATTTCGTTGGTATTCCGCACAATATATTTAGAAGCAACAATTCGCGTATTGCAAATTTTTAACATTTCGGGCTTTGGTGGGTCTCCCGGAGGCCATTATTCACGTGGCAAACCACCTACCTCGCCGTTTGTGGGCAGCTACCACTAATTTATAGCCCTTTAAGTGCCTCCAACACGTAGTACCGCCGCGCAATTTGGTCAAAAGCTGAAACAACCCGACCTTACATCAAAACGATCCTTAATAACACACGTATACATAAGTATCTATCTTTTATTATATATTTTTATCACTCATGTTCAGAAAGTAGATTGTTCTACTTTCTGGACTCGGAACGCTAGATTTACAGTCCAAGGTATCAACTTGGGTTGTAAAAAGTAAATTCGAAAATATAGAAAAAAATATTTCCATTAAAATGGCATGTTTTTGAATAATAAATTAATATGCTATTCATAATTTCTGACAATAATCAAATAAAGTAATTTAATTTTTATAAATAAAATTTTACCAAAAGACATGGGGCCTTTTATCAGCATCACATTTTTCGATGAGAATCGGGACACTATATACCTACATAAACTCATAGGTCTTCCTGAAAAATAGGCTAAGCGTTATTAAGAATCGTATAAAAATTAAAGAAATGCTGAGTTGAAATTTCAAATTTCATTTTCGGGCTATTATTCACGCAGCATCAGCCCACCTTACCCGCTTGCGGTCGACCATCGTTAATTTATGACTTTTTAAGTGCCACGAACAGTGTTCCGATCCTCCTGAGCCAGACACACTCGACATCCCCTTTAAACTTGCATTCATACATATTAATGTTACATTTCATCTCAAACAGGCCCCCCGAGACTTAAGGTGAAGGTATCAAATGTACCTCTGAACTGAGATATACTACTTACTCGTTTCTCTGTGGGGATTGTATCATGGAGTTTTGCTCAGACAAAATATTAACATAATTTTAGATTAGATGTCTTAGTAGCCCTAGATTTATTTACACTGTTAATTAGAACATATGTGTAACTTTAGCCTAATGCAAAAATATATCTTTCTATATCGAAGTCAAGCAATACTTTATAAACATTTCTTCACAAGACTTAGAATTCACATAATGTTGCCTTTTTTTAGTTTAGCCCAACGTTTAATTCAGAAAAAAAATCATTATTCAACAAAGTTTTATCAATGCTTTTTTTTTATTTAACAGAGAAGAGAACGAGAAAGTTGCAATGCTAATCTACTTAGTAAAATTTTGATAACCATCAATTTGGTAGTCTAATACCAACTGCGTTTTCCCGACGGATTAAGTTAAAACCGCGTAGATTAATGTAGAGGATTCGCGTGAATAACATTTTGGTTTAGTGAATCGATTCCATCGTAGCAATATTATTTCTTCAGTTAAGATTTTTTGACTCGTAAAAATCTCTTTTCCAATAACACTTAAATGCAATTAAATTAGTAGGTTTTCACTAATAAGATTTTGTAAGATTGTCTAAAAATCAAATATTATAATAAATCTTACAAACTATACTATTTTTCACATTACGGTGACGTTTGGTATTTGAAGTTTAGGGCCAATAAAATCGTACTAAAAATCCAATCTGTGCAGTAGAACTAGTTAAATTTTTTTTGTCCATTCAGTTCTATCGTAGAACTAATAGTATAACTATTTGGACTAACTAAAAAAAACAAAATCAAAATGTCACCGGTTCCCATGGTAGGTATGTATGGTCCAACATAGTGAAATTTAAAAAAAAAAAAAATTTGGTCCAACTTAAAAGATAGGATAGTTTTTTCTTGATCCCGGGCAAAGCCGGTAGCTGGCCACTAGTTGACTATAAAATTTATTCAAGTAGATACGCTGACTAATGTGATTGACAACAAGGGCGAAACATCGGTCGGTCAAGTGGCGAGAGATCGTAACATATTTCGAGCATTTGATGTGATTTGGACCGGACCACGTCAAAGCTCGCCAGATTAAGTCAAGCGTGGTCGGATACTCGCCGTCATGTTCAAACTGTTTGTTTGCTGTTAGAACTGGATTTTGAAACATTTGCTTTTATGACAGCAACCATTCGACGAGAGAATAGAAGCTCACTGAATTAATTTTGAATAGTGAATTTCCAAGTGTAAAAATTAAATAAATTTTTGTTCAGAAGAATCGCTGTAAACAGCTGTGTATACTGAGTGCTGGTAATCATTATTGTGTTCTTGTTAAGTTTTTTCTGAAGTACCTACTCTTTAATGAGGAAAATTTTATAACATAAATAACATTTCAATGTTATTTTACTTTCAATATATAAACAATATTGAACATTTATTGAAACACTAGAGCCAAGTAATTAATTATTTAATTATATAATTGCTTACTTGTTGATATCTTATTGCGTTTTAATTTAATTTTATCAATATGGATTAGTTCAATGCTGTGTCTCGCCTTTGCCCTCCAAAATAACCCCGTTTCAATAATACCGTATTATATCCAATAATAGTATTATGAAGACAGTAAGATTAAGTAAATTCTTCCAGACATTGCGTCACTTTTGTAAACGCTTAAAAATTCATAGAAACAAAAATGCAAATGTAGGTAAAATATCAAGTTTTATGGAGATTGCCCTCCTTTGCATAAGCATTCCCACTCATCTTTTCCCATAGAAGTGACGGGTGGCGTTAAAACGGAAAATGATTTCAACCTACATTTCTACGTGACATTTAGAGATTTAAAATCCAAGCGTCCTCAAGTTTGAGCGGCGACAGACAGGAAAGTGTTTTCTCGTATTTCCACCTATACAATGCCTAACATGAATCCGCGTATAGGAATATTGGAAATGAAATTCCAGTTCGTTTAATTGGAAAATGTAAAATACAGCCACAATGGAAAATACAATCAGAAATAGAATGAAAAATATCCTAAATTTATTTACTCTATAACGGAATCAAATATATTGAATTTCAAGTTGAAGCCAATCTTTTTTACTTTTATAAAACTGTTATCATGTTTAAATCCTGGTATACGTCATAACTTTTAGCTAACTAATCTACTTATATGAGGGCGCCCAATTTTATAGATATTTTTAGGCGTATTTATTTTAGATTTTAGTTTAGTTTAGTTTTATTTAGATTTAATAATTAATAATTGTATTTTATTTAGATAATTGTTATTCGTAAATTAGTTTGTATTCTAAGTTATATTTACTAATCTACTTTGATATACAAATATTTGTATTTTTGCATTTTTGTTTGTGAATAAACTCAAAAACTACTGAACTGATTTTAAAAATACTTTCACCTTTAGAAAGCTACATTAGCAGGGAGTAACATGGCTATATTTTATAAAGTTATGCGGACGAAGTCGCGTGCAAAAGTTACTGTTATTTATAAGTAAGGTAAGTATACAATAATATGTATATTACTAAGACTGTAGTCATCACAAAGTATGAAGTAAATATTCTTTTTTTTTTTAATTTTAGACTGACATTTTGAATTGGACAGAAAAACAAAAAAGTATAGGTACTTTGGAATTTACTATTGAGACGTTAATAATTACAAAAAGTATATAACTAGAAAACTGTCAACTTAACTTAACTTAATGTGAATTCAACTGTGAACTTAATGTGAGTGATAGAATGCATAACACATATTATAGAGATTGGAGTATCATCTCAACAATCTTCGCTACTTTTTTATTTCAACTGCACCTGCATCTAAAATAAATTTGCGAAACTTCCGCACCGATGCGGAATTTTATTTAATAAATAAATAAAAAAAAAAAAAAAAAAAATGCTGTCCTCATTTTATAGCAAGGACTATAATCCTCGACTCGCTATTACGTAACAAAATATTTACTTAATGTTAGTTAGGAAAGCTTCACACGGTGCAATGAAAATCAAGGTAAAATCTGTGCCTACAAATCTTATCTCTTTCATTTAAATATTTTCATCAAATATTGATTTTTCATTGTTTGCATTCGTTTATTATGGTGACAAGTAAGATAAAAAGGGAGTATTTTTAGTATTTATATAATTTATCTGAAGCAATTTATGTTACATTTTATATAATTTACAAAAGAATTCTCATGTGAAAATCTAACAATTTTTTGTTGTTTGTGTTTTTATTGTGTTTTAATTTTTAGACTTAATTGAGTGCTACGAGCACTTAACTGCCGATAAGACAGACGGAGTTTTGAATGTCGGTCATACGTACTATACGTGAAATTCTCTGTTTTTTACCATGTGCGACCTGATTACATATAACACATTTATTTATAAAATAAGTTGTCAAGTTGTCAATAATGTCTTCAAGTTATAATTTGGGTAAAATGTAATCTAAAAATAGAATTATAATCATCGTGGTGTTATAAATTGGTACATGTAGCCTAGCGATTGCTGTATTCATTGCCTGCACCCTTCACCGTAGAATCGTCTCACCTTCTGAATTATTTATATCACATTTTCAGTGATGCGTTCGCCTATCAGTAACGCAAACATTCATACAGCAAACGCTTCAAGAAACATAAAAAAGCACTTTATGTATACAGGGGTTTTGTGTACGAGGTTACGAGGGTCGCTTGAAATTTATGTGTCAAACAGATGAGATATCAATGTTAGATAAGGTATAGGTTACTAAGGCATATACTTAGCACAACAATGTTATTTTATACTTTATCTTACTTCCTTAAATTATTATCGTTCTGGGTCATTAACGCAAAATTTAGGAGTAGAACACTGGTTTCTTTTAACTTCACGATATACCTACTTATTGTTTAAGTAATGTTCGTAGAAAATAAATCTGACATTTTTTTTCCTCGGCAACCCGTCCTCGGTTAGTATTTAGTAGTTTTGGCTAAATCATTTTATAAGTAAGTAAATAAAAACAAAATGCTGATCTAGTAATTTATAAAAGCGGTTAGATCGATAAATGTAGCTTCCATTTGTCCATTGACGATGAAATATGGCAAGATCTAAGTGTTTTAAGAGAACATATTCGTTCAACTTGAAGGTGCAATAAATTGTACAAATAAAAAATCCCAATTTATTTTTATTACTGGCACATTCCCAAAAAATACTAAAAAAAATCCATAAGAATTTCATCATTGAAAATATAAAAGCACATTTCCTGTATTGGAAACAAGAATCTCAAACAAGATTCAGTGGATGCAAGCTCACATCCAATACAAATGCAATGTTTATCCGGTAGGATAGATACAATCGGGTAAGTCCCAGGTGGAATTAACAAGCAGTGGCGAAGTGAATGGAATTCACATTACAAACTGATAGGACGAATATTTGCTTCGATTGAGGGATTGCATTCACAATATGTAAGACATTCATTCTATGACTATCATCTATATTCTAGTAAGAACAGGAAAATTACAGACTGGGCCAGTGATCACAGTTTAGATCTTTGTGCTCTAGACGCTTTATATACAACCATACGATACAACTAAATAATGCAATAATACAAGTATCTGATACACACAAGTAAAATGACAGTAAAATAGACAAAATTTAAAATTTCATTTAAAATTTCATAACTTCAAATTTAATATGGATCAAATAGAATCAATAAAATTTTTAAATAATTTTAATATAACAAAATTAATTTAGTTTAAAAATATTAGATTAAGAGGTAGTAGATTACTTAATATCTTTTGTTTTACAAATTTCAAAGTTCACTGTAATAGAAATCTAAAGCTAAGGCCTAGATAGAGATCATTTTCTTAACTATTTCATATTAGACAATATTCTATCTCTGTTAGTATGCGTGTACGTTTTCCGGAAGTAATTTTAGTGGTCTGTGGAGGCAGAGGTCGGCCGCCTTGACATCCTATTTCCGGGGAGCACTTACAGGTTGTCAGAGAGCGCTAAGCCTCGCGGGAAAGAGCAACGGTCAGGCAGCATCGGCCAGGAAATTGTCTGTCGACCTACGTTGCTATTGCTCTGCTATATTGCCGAGAATAGGAGAACAACATCAATAAACGCTTTACCACACACGAACAGTCAAAGGTCATATCAAGCCTTTGCCGCACATACTACTAGCGAAATGAAAATACCGCATTGACAAAATGTTAGTAAACACTCAAAATAAAAGTGAATAAAACTATGAAATATGCTTTATACCTTGAACTTCTCAAAATCATAAAATTTAACTAAAATGTATTTATTTATTTGTCCTTTTGAAGGTAGATGTTTTAAGACAAATTGCTAATTTTCTTTGTTTGATATAGACGCACAAAACTTTCGTTAAAATATGAGATTAATACAACAAAGTAAGCATTTTCATTTCACACCGAAAATTTAATTATTATTGAATGCAGGTACTGAATAATCTCATAATGCTATACGACTCGGCTGGATCTTGGTTATCTTGGAAATTCGTTGGAATGCGAAACCCTCTCCCACAACCCCGCTATCATCGTACGCATTATGCGATTGGAGGGGCTAAAATGATTTCACCGGCGCATTGCCGAGTCAACTTCACTATCCCCACTGGTAGGGATAAGTGGAATTTTTCTTCCATCTATCCCTGCTACGTAAATGTACATACATATTAAGACGAAAAGCCTTGTATTATATTATCGTTAGAACACTTTCTTTGCATTTTAATAAATGTTACATAGTATAGTATTTATTACATAGCAATATACTTAGTTAACCTAATGGGAAAAGAGAAAAGGAAGGTTAACTAAAATATTTAAAAATAAATACAAAATACAATTTAAAAAGACACAATTACTCAATATATACCTACAATAGAGGGCTTCAGATAGTACGCTGGTATTGGAACACTAACCACACCTTAGATCAGAGAAACTTCAATTCACCAATAGTTCAAAATATTGCCTAAAAGTAAGTGACACAAAACAGTATTTTGTTTGACAACAGTTTAAATAAATTAAACGGTCGAGTGCTTGCAATTGACAGGCTGTGTTTTTAATACGTTACGCTTTTTAGTTTACGCGTGCGGGCAGCGTATCGAGAGAATCCTGGCACACGTCCAACATCGACGCTTGAACAACTATTCCCTGGAAAACTCACCGGCTACGATCTCCAAAGCCTACGTAAGCTGCTACCAAAATGTTTGTTTATTCGCTTTAACAAACATAAACTGACAGAGCGGGCGACGACAGATGGCACGGCACATCTATTCGCCTTTCATCCGTATTTTAAGCAACATAATTATGTTTCACATTATGTTAAAGAAGATTGCATAAACAACAGTAGTATGATCAGATATATACAAATTTTTTGTTAGAATTGTCGTAAGAAACACTTGTCTTTATTTATTATTTGCTTTATTTAATCAAGAATAATACCTATACTACGTACAGTCTGCAAAGCAATTTGATAGCAATAATTTATGATTAAGTCTTAGTCAACCAGCAGCGGTCTATTGTCTATACTTACTGATATTATAAAGTTTGTATGTAGAGAGTAATCTTCGAAATGACTCTCTCAATAGTTAAATAATCCACTCGTACGAAGCCGCGGGCGCCACCTATCTAAAAATAATAATATTGCATGTTTTTTAACGCGAACAAAGTTGCAGACACCATCTAGTGTTCGATATGTATGACCAAAGAGAGAGAGAGAGAGAGAGAGGAGTCAATTATATTTAAATAAGAGAAAAGGATTTCATGGTGGTGGACGTGGTCGTCTATGACCTATGTGGTTACTACCCAGTTTATAACTTACTTATACATTACTAACAATTACTAACGAAACGCCATACTAACACATTCTAAACAATACACATTTTTAAAAGTCTTAAATATAAAATCAATGTACTACGTATAGTTTTATGTTGTAATAACTAGCACATTTTTTTTTATTTTTATGTATTCATATAACAACATTTCTTATGAGGTAAATAACCATTGGTATATTTGAATTGTTTGAAAATAACGAAAAGGTTACTTACAAAAGCCATGATCAGAAATTAATGTTGAAACTCGAAACCAAATGAAAATTATGTAAATACTTGAGCGGTAGTGAGCGGTTAAAACGAAGTGTTCCGACGAAACGACGCATCGTAATAAGCAAACAATATTACCCCGAAGTTCGTAAAATTTATGAGGCGGTTATTCGCTAAGACGTAAACAGGCGAGTTCTATAACGAACGCTACATATAAACAGCGCAGTTAGCTTATAAAACGAACACTTGGTTTACGACGGTGAAAAACCTACTATGTATGTAAAAACTCTTGTAAGTAATAAGTACCTGAAAACGTTCTGTTGGTCGTAATATTAATAAAAATTATTAGGAAGACTTTTATCTACTTTTGCATAACTATTTATCAAAGGCCCAGACACTTTTAGATTTTGTATATTTAACAGTTTATCTCACCTAAATATTTCAATGTAGGTAATACTATAATACTAAGAAGTAACGCGATAGCCAAGTCTACTGCATCGCTGGAATCTATTGATTTCATGTGTAGATTTGAAATGATGAGCTAATTTAGTGGAATGGTAAGACCTCCAGGCCATAATAATATGTCAAAAATAAAGCCTAATACTGTATACAGTACCTACTAGAAGAATTCTAGAAGGTTTATTCCGCTGTGTGATGTCGCAAAAATAAATAAAAACAACTAATTACCTATCGATATCTGTTATAAGAAAATTATAAAATAGTTCACGAATAATAGAAATTATAAACAGACAAAAAACTAATCGCCTTCTAGTGAGGAACTACATTTAGATTACTTTGTTCTTAAATAAAGTATGCCATCGATTTTTGCGAAGTGCGTTGAAGCCCTCACTAGTAGGCAGCGTAAAAATGAGATCGGAAACGTGCAAATTGGATAACATATCACGTTCGTTCGGTTGTATACCGCACACGCCAAACCAATTTTCTAAGAGGAAATTTCATGAAAGTTGATAAGCAAGAGTTAAGCTGAAATAGACAACTTCAAATGTTACTCACATACAAGATGCAATTTGTATTTATTGGATAGAAAACTTGTATGGCATTTAATTATTTATCTATAACTAACTATAATTATGTACTCCGTTTATTGTACTTGTTTGTCTTATTTCGTAAACAACCTTTTGTTATCTCTTTAAGCAAGTTTCATTTAATAATAAAACACACAAAATAAATAACCATTTCACACAAACGTTTTCATTTCTAACCTACTTTACTAGACTTTTTTGCGGCTTCGCCCCCGCCTCATTATTTATAAGCTTTTTTAGAACTATCCTACACTATCTCCACGTTATCAATTCAATAATGGAAAACGAAGTTCTAAATATATGCAAGACGCTATCTAAGTAGTTAGGAAATTGAATAACTAAAGATATCCACGAAATGGACTATCTGTGTGAGAAAATTCCATGCAAACCTAAATATATTGCAAACCCATTCAAAGTTTATGCGTCATTGAGTAACAAACGTTCCAAAATTTTCACAAAACTTTTGCATTTAGAGTGTAGGTAAGGAATGCAAAAAAAAACAAATCGGAAATACATCAATTCAATATTAAAAAATCAAATAAAATTTACAAAACAGACATACTTAGTTTAAACTTAATTCAATGAAGAGAATTGCTCTACAATTCCATCTGTTTATATATTTCTCTTCAACCACAGTCGGGCTTCGATTCCTAAAAATACACACACAACCATGGCGAGAAAACAAACGCAAAAATGTAACATGTAAGTAAAGTTACGATTCAAGTTGAGCAGTTTCATTTCTTTGTAGAAACAA
The DNA here is from genome assembly GCA_947623395.1 of Synanthedon tipuliformis. NCBI lineage: Eukaryota > Metazoa > Arthropoda > Insecta > Lepidoptera > Sesiidae > Synanthedon > Synanthedon tipuliformis. The sequence continues at coordinate 8,609,941 of OX392407.1, read as the reverse complement.
TATATCTTTCACTTGACATGCGAAAACAATAAGTTCTCGAGAGCTCCTTGAGCCGACACGTGAAAACAAAGCAGGTCTATCCTCGCGCGTTATATATAAATATTGGATGCCACCGTTTTAGACGAGACCTCTTATTTTGTGCAGATATATTCATCCGACGAATAGCCCTCTAGACTCCTCCAAATAACTTAACCCTGACTATTTATTCAGCCGTTCCAAAGCAAAATGTTAGATGGAATATTTAATTTTTAAAGAGATTGTACTGTATTAAAGTGGAAAGGCAACGAAGATAAATCGCAGACGTATTCATGGGATAAGACTGCATTAAGTAGGTTTCAAAACACTGCTTAATGTTTAACTAGATGGAAGCGAAGAAGCAAGGAATAAAAGTGGGAGTGAGGTTTCGCTATCCCGCGAGACTATTGTCATGGTTGAATGAAAGTAGTTTACAACGGGTACTCGGAGCCGCACGCTTACCAACTTTATCTCTAACCTTTGGCATTTATGTCACGAACAAGGCTAGCCGACGAAGTATATATGATTCAGTTTAATTTCAAGTCTATATTTCAAGACTAAGTAGTGTACCTACTTTTTTTATGAAAAAAAAAATTCAGACAAAAAAAAAAGCAACAAAAAAGTTATACTTAATCACAATTTTCGTATCATGACGGTGAGCCCCTTTATTAAAATGGCGGCGAGGGCTCATAAGAAATCTTGATCGACAATTTGAAGTAAAGCCCTCAGATCCGAAAATTAGCGCCCTGCAATTTTTATGAAATGTATTATAACGTTATATATGTATGTATCTAGCTGAAGTGAATATGAGGTGTCTGAAGTAAATCAAAGAGCAGATACTGCATAGGTATTAAATTGTAATTTTAAAATTATGTAACTTTGTCTTTCTGTCTGTTACCTTTTCTTTCACGCCTTATCTACTTAACGATCATCGTGAAATTTTGCACACACAATGATAGGGAAAAGAATAGGGAAAAGAAGCACTTAAAAGAGCATATCATCCTGAAAAAAGTACTGTTTCCGAAGGATCATCTAAAAAATAAAATTCCAACGCCTAGCAATACTAACAGCAATGAAGATGCCAGGGGCTATAGCTCACATAATATATTTTCAAGCGTTATATTTTTCATTTTTCAACGCGGGCGTAGTCGCAGGCAGCAGCTAATTCAAGATAAAATCCATGATGCGACAGAATTCATGGGCGGCGCTACGCCTACATGGATATGCTACGTATTTGAATCCGGGCAAGCCTCGGTTTATTCACTCTTCTAATAATAGTCATAAAATATTATACGCTTACACAAAAAACTACATAATATAATACAATGTATTTTTTGATTATAAATAAATATGTTATAATAAAATAATAAATAACATAATTGAGAAAAATATCGATAACTTACTTATATTTATAGTAGGTAATTATTCAAACAATAACAAAGACGAATAAGTTATTGGGTAGAATAAACACATCACAGTTGCCATATATTGAGACAAACACAAGAATTATTTTCATATTTCATATTATTTCGTGTTCTATGTTGATTTATCCTTCAATGATATGATATTTCGTCTTTGATTTTTATAATGTGTTGTTTTAATCTTCATATCAGTTTTTTTATAACTAGCAGACCCGGCAAACTTCGTACCGCCTCAATAAAAACCCGTTCCATATAAAATATATGATAAAATTAATTTTATTCACATTTTTTTTTTCGTGAATATTTTTCCGATATTTTATTAGTTGTTCTGATATTCGGGGCGGAGACAAATTCAACAAATTTGAATTTTAAATAAATTTTTTTTATATATGTTATAGTTACAAACGGAAAAATTAAAATGTAAATCTACTTCGTAGACACTTAAGTCCGCCTCGAATTAAAAATATTAAAAGTGGCCTTATATTTTTTCTCCTGGTTTTCCTTTTCTTACTCTTAAAGCTCTTACTTTTAAAGAAGCCTTGGATTATTTGTGTTTATATTATTAACAACTCTTTCAAAGTTAAAAAAAAAATAGAACAGTAATGCTTGAAAACTTTAAAATCTTCTTTAAAAACATAAGCTTTAGACATTACTTTACACATACGGCCTCCTTGAATCATATTATACTGTTACTAACATATGTTTGCAAGTCTTCTATTTTGATGAAGCGTTTTAAGCATTAGCCTCAGGAAAAGCTTTACCTTTTACAAGTCCAAACAAAGGTGTCACAAGAAATGAAAATTTTGCGGAATAAATTACTAAAGTAATTATGAGACAAACAAGGAGCTTTAGAGTCGTTTTGTGCAACAAGCACGAATTTCAAAGACGACAGCAGAAGCTTCTGTATGAAATATTTATGGCGTTGCGTTACGTCTCCGTGTGAAGTATGAGGAAAATTTTTGGCGAGTACGTGTTAAATTATACAATTCTGGAAGAACCGAGTGTGTGCGTAAACATGATATAGACAAAACAGTGCTAAAACGAATTATGTAGCCACAACGTAATACAGAGAAAAGCAAACTCTAAATGTATGCAGTAAAAAAGTTCAAGTGGTAAATGAGGTTGCCGTCGGTGGTGATGTCACTCCTGACGTCTTCGGCTTAAATACCGAATTATCTGTATACCACGCGATGGCACGTCTCTCTACCTACAAGTATTTGTGAGTCCTGTGTGTAACATTATTTCATAAGCCCTCGACAAGCGGCGGCACGCTGACTCTCATGTTTTTACATGAAGCTCGCGATTGAAATGTAAATTGGATTCGAATTGGTCGGCACAACCAACGTATTACGAAAAAAAATAGAAAGTAAAAATACGCTGTCGGCATTTTCGTTCATTTTACTACTTACAAAAATTAACATTCAGTCACGAATAATTTTCTTATTTCAATACAATATACAAAACTTTTTTAAAGTTTAAAACTAATGACAATTCCTAGCTTATCCTAGTTCTTTTCAAGGCTAGTGATTCTCTCTCGCACTGACTATTTGTATTTATGTAAAACTTAATCCAATCTTCTTTCATATATAATATAAAAATCAATTACACTTATATAACTTAACACAACTTCATTTTTATGTATCTAATTATATCAATCGCTTAAACGAAAACTCGAGCATAAATTAAATACAATGGCTCTCAGTATAATGAAAAAATTATTTTGTAAAATTCCAACAATCCATCTAGCCATTTTATGCGCTAAAAGTTCGATAAGTAATTTTAATAAAAGTTAGACCATCTATCACTTGACCACATGCACGAACTAGCCGAAGAAAAATCGAATAAAGTTTGAAAATGTTATTTAAATCTTATAGAAAATTATGTAGAAATTACATGTATAAGTTTTTTAGTTATTTAATTTAAAAAAAAAATCCGATATTTTATTTTATATTTTACTTGTACTATCGTAAATAACAAAAGCCAGTCATTATCCCTCTTACTTAAGTGGTGAAAATTATCGATAGATGACGCGAGCAGAGAATATATATACACAAATAAATACACTTTCTTCTGGATGAAAAGTACCATTGTATCTTTTTCTATACCCTTGACAATGTCTATGCAAAATACGTGTGTTGATCGGTTGGCTAACTATCCAACCTAACTTAACTAAGTTAAGCTTAAATAGGCTTAACAAATAAAACAAACTCACTTTTTTTTATATAAGAGATGGGATAGCTCTTGGCCAACAACCAGCCATGTGGCAAGGGGATTTTTATTTACTTTCGCTTTATAAATTAGTAGGATTAAATCCTACTACTTATAAATCGTAATACTAATAAATAAACTACATACCTATCAATAACGCAGAAAAATCTAGTCACGTTACGACATTCATTATACACTATGCATTTTAACGGCAATCTCCGAGTGTTGCATTCCCGTAAGCTTTGAGCAGTGCTGGCTGCGATCCAGATTCCGCGAAGAGACTTGTCGACGACAGAAAATTACTCTACCCCGTTTGTTACTAACACTATTTACTAGTTACCCTGTACTACTAAGATTTGTACACGACTTTTGGCATAAAATCGGTTCTCGTACACTCGACTACACAGTAAATTAAATACATTTAAAATTGAATTAATATAGAAATAGTAGTTCTGAAGAGTAAATTTCATGTTTGACTTAGTTGTGAACACTACAATAACAATTTAGTGCATTTTTCACTAAATATTGTACATTATGGGCGTAATCGTGTTTTAAATTCACTAAATAAATTCACTAAACATGTTTTAAAAAAAAGTATTGTGTGTCAGCTCACGCACGACTGGAGTTTACTCCTTACGAACGATAAATAAATAATTTAATAAATACGGACGAACGAATAAATAAATAATTTAATAAATATAATTAAAATATTGAATAATAATAATATAATTTAATATTGAAGCATATTGTAGCCTGTAACGCGTAACGTGAGACATTTGATTTTATTCCCATAAATTTTCATACCCCGGGCTTATATGGAGTAAACTCTAAGAACCTTATTAAATATTTTATTTTTAGATACTTTAATTTCAATTAATTAATAATAATAAACATGTAAATTAGATGTTTTAGTAGTTAATATCTATCAATTTACAAAAAAGATTACGATAATCTTTACAAAGAGAATTTAGGCAATTCGTAGAAGTGCTACGCGCGTCTACACACACTACGTACAAACACAAAGGTTTCGTAGAAATGTTCGTAGCGGCCGGCCGTGTAGTGTATGCATCTTAGATTTGTTCACTGGCAACATTACAAGCACAGTCTAAAACGTACCACGTGACTGATGCCACCGATTCACGGGGATAAGTTAGTGCGTGCACAGATATAAAGATATATGGTTGCGTGTGGGAGTGGTTCGTGGAGTGATGCGTGAGCCTCAGAGAGTATAAGGAAGGGAGGGCACTACAGGCCGTATAACGAAACGTCTACGCCGAATACAAGCTTCAAAATAACCGTTTAGTAAAGACTATTTTAAAATCAATTAACATAACCGAATATAAATGTGAGAGGGTACACTGTAAAATGATATCAATGTGAACAAATTACAATAAATGAAAGTTATTTACATTGTTTGTTTTCGAGCCGGTCGGTGGTCGTAACGAAGTTATTGTTGAGCACTTATGGAGGGAGTGGGCACTCCGCCATTCTCCTCCTCTATAATTGGCTTATTCGACAAAACTGGTATCATTATTAACCAATTATATGCCATAGATATCGTGGAATTTTGTCTTGAATTAAAATAATAGAATAAAAGAGAGTATGGAGATGGAGAAGTTGTCTGAAAATAAAAAAATATTTAAGATATTTATTCCAAGTGTCGTCGATTTTAGATAAATCTTTTATAAAATTTTGACTGACTCTCGTAACACGTCTCGTGAATAGAACCCGGTCACTTTAAAAAATCTATGGTATTTTATTACAAAAATAATAATTGTGTATGTTATTTTGGCGCATTGAAACAACTGTTTTTTACGCATTAATTCAAATAAAACTACTAAAGTTGTTCATTTTTGTATGTATACCATTTCAAAGGGCTTGAACAAGGAAGCCAACTAAAATATTTGTTTGTTTTCTGTTTATCGCTATTTTTCTGTATTCAAGAAAAATTGTTTTCGTTTTAATTGAAATAAATATTATAAATTAATTGCAGTATAATATTTGCATGCGCTTATATTTTGTAGAAAAAAATTTTTTTAAACGATCAGAATCAGTTTTCGAGTGATAGCTTTATTTTAAATGAGTTATAAAATAACTCTTAACAAAACTTATATTTTCCCATACTAACACAACTTTGAAGAATCATCCTACCTACTTGGTATTAGTAATTCTATTAATAAATATTAGAGTTGAGATCACAACCATTAAGTGCTTTATACGAAAAAATATACTCTCAGTCGACAGTCGACTCTAGTCGACACTAAATATATATAAATATACTACGTACAATACAGTACATGCATGCACTGGCAATAAGATACGCCTGAACGCCTGTTCACAAATTGTTAGCAATTGCGCATAATCACCGCAATAATATGTGTCGTGTAGTTTTACTCGTGTATTTACTGTTATGTTTACAGGTAGCGGTATTGTCACTATGAAAATTGTTCTTCCATTGCTTAAAATATAAACGATATGAAAATACATTCTACAAACAATACAATAAACCAGTTCTGCGACAAAGCGAAATAAAGAGCGACTTCTTATTGTACTACTGAAACCCACAATTTCATTTCACATTCATACGTGTATACTGTATGTAATACGCCAATATATGTAATTTGTCTTCAACTTTCTATGACGGGATAAATTTTAACGAGGACTCTCAAAGAAGCTTTTGAAACCGAGCGCCGATTAATATTGTTGGTTTTGATATAGGTAAACATTCAACTTCGAAATATCACGATTTTATCATACAACGGATGATCATGAAATTAAAAAAATACTGGGTAAATTGTTTGCTTATACCTACGACTAACGGGTCGCACCCGGTTTTTCTGCAAATCTCTATATCCTTACTAATATTATAGATGTGAATGTGAGATTGTTTGTTACACTTTCACGCAAAAACTACTGAACCGATCATCACATCATGTAATTTTGCATACACGTTGTCTGGGACACCAGAAAGAACATAGGGTACCTTTCATCCAGAACGCGGACAAAATCGCGGGCACCAGCTAGTATAATATATAAAAATTACTTGTCACATGTTTGTTCCCGATGAACTCCGAAAGTACTGAACTGATTTTGATAAAACTATCCTCAATTTGGTCCAGCTTTAAAAGATAGTATATATAAATTGCACTTATTTTAACGGGCGAATCCGTTTAAATCAATTAAAAGTAATTTTATTGCTAAACAAAAAGGAATGTTTAATTAACTCCTTAAGTGAACCTTGGCTAAGTTCTATAGAATACAATATTCGTAGGACTTAATCTCAAGAAATATGAGTAGCTTCATACTATTTGTTGTTTAAACATCAACCATAAATCTTATCATAGTTAACAAATGATAGCGTTATTCATAGTATACGAGCTCGAACAAATTACGTAACAGCAATTTAACACTAATTTGAGACTTCTTTACATAGGATAAAACAAATTGAGGCTGTATTGAGGAAGAAACTAAACTTACTGTAGCTGAAAAAAAGGAAGAATAAATACAGAAATCCAATAAAGAAAATATTTTAAAAATATTTCATAAAACAAAAGTCGGTCTTTTGTAGGACATAAATCCAAGCTAGGACGCTAACGTCATTTAGTTTGCATGTAATTTATCAAAGAGTAACACTGATATTTAATTTTAGAGAACAGCGTTAGACACTTTTGCAGCTCATTTCTTTAAGTGCTTAATTAAACTTTAGAGTATTATGTTTTATTAATTTTTCTCTATATAAACTTAACATGACGCTTTTTGTAGCGAATACAAATGATATTAAATAAAGTGGGCCCTAAAGTGTACTTTCAATAATGTAAAACCAAATGAAATATGTTTCGTTATTTACAATAAATGCTTACTTTTGTGTATTTGATATCATCTCTCGCTACAATCTGGACATGTTTTTTTCTGCCGAAGATAAAAAAAAATCCACTCTACGTTAATGATAGATCAGGTATTCACATACAGCTTGTTTCTACAACGAAGAGAAAATAACCATAACAATTCGATCAGTTTGAATTAATTTTTTTAACAAAAATATTGTTTTCTAATTAATGTAACAATTTCACACGATAATGGAAATTGTCAGTGTTTTTAATACTTCATGATAAACCTGAAAGGTAGCAAGTCATAAGTCCAATATTCAAGTTCAAGTCTGCTTTAGTCAAGTCCACCATCTTAATATGTCGTAATATGAATTCGGCAACTTGTCAGTCCTGAGTAAACTATGTTACTCGTACTTGAACCAATATTGCGCTCTCGTATATAGATGACTTTCTCTGTCAATTATGTGCTTCGTCTACATACTTAGGCTAAAGTAATTTAACTATTCGTCGTTAACTTTTCATCGTCTAAACAATACAAGTGCGTTTTAAAGAAAAAGAAGATTTTTAAAAATATATAAGTACTTTTTAGTCGCTTTACAACGACTCTGTAACTCTGTAAGCAGTTCCTACTAATATTATAATTGAGAGTTTGTGACGATAGATGGATGTATGTTTGATACTCTTTCACATAAAAACTACTGAACGGATTTAGATGAAATTTGACACAGATATTGTTTATTACCTGGATTAATATACCTATAGGAAAAAAGTACATAGACAATTTGCAAAGCAGCCGAAGTCACTAAGTAATTAAATAACCATTGAACCAGCTAGTTTTTAAATTAATTAAATGAGTTGTTACAAATTAAAAGCAAGTTGTAAATTAAATTAAAATAAAAAATATAATAAAGGCAAAAGTTATATGCCATAGAAAAATCTCAAGACAGTCATTTTTGTGTATTCTGTAACATGGACAAACGCACTCAGTTAGTTATTTGATATCACAAAAACCTCCTGTTCGACTGACTTAAAATTTTCCAGTTTATGAAGTTACATAAGCTGGAAAATTTTAAGACATCATAAACAACTGCTGCCGCTAAAATAACACCGCTAAAATTAAGAGACACTTCACTCGTTTATTCGTTGGACGGGGATACACCTAGTTTAAACTTGGGAGGACGTAAATTACAAGTTGGCCACGAGTTACTTCAATAGACTTGATTCATGATCTCGCTGTGGTGTTTATCATCGCCTTAAACTTTAAAATTTTTCAAGTTGCTCCTTGGTTTTTTTTCTTCCGGATAGTATTGGGATTATTTCATACTAGCTTTCGCCCGCAATTTCTTCCGCTTATATTTAAAAATATATTCTTCAAAGCGGAAACTGAAGCCAAATACATGAAATGCGTCATATTTACTCAAATAAAAAAAAACTATAATTGAACTTGTTATGGTACGTAGGTTTTATTTGAATTGCAGACAACAATAACTCTATTTTTAAAAAAAACTCGCGATTTCTCCCAAATTAGATGAGATTTGACGAATATTCGAAACAAAGGTGGCGGTGAAATCGTCAAAGACACTGGCATATATTACCGTAAGCGTTTGAGCAATATATTTTTGTTGTTACAAAAATATATTGCTATGAATATATTTACAAAAATATATTCATATATAATACCTAAACATAAATGTTTGAAAGTAATAAGGACGAAGGAACAAAGAAATGTATCCGCTCAATGGCGATACGTGGGTTTATGAATAACGCTATAGCTGGACCAACTGTGCGTGACCCAATTTACTCGTAATTTATGTGCTTTCGCTGTATTTTTCAATTTTTTGAATACTAAAAACCTTACTATTTAAGTACTAGTAAGTATATTTTACTATAAAATAAAAATATTTATTTATAAATATGTTAACGTAAGCATTTTGGGAAGAAAGTATCGTCAAGCCCACTCTACTAGTCCATAATTCAAGATACTATAGAAATATGCAGATTTCCTTTGCACAAGAGTTTCCTTAAATTATTAATGCCTGTAACGGCTTTGTTCTTTTTGTGAAATTATCCACATTTAAAAAAATAATGAGTTATTCATGATAAAACGATAAAGTGACAAATACCAATAAGTTGAATCAAATGCCAGTAACGAAAAAGTAATGCGATCGGTAGATATAGTTACTGTGAGAATGTTATATAGTATTATTTGAACACGTGACCTGTTGCGAGACGTGGTGAGGGTAAACACTGACCGAAGACAAAATTTATATCTTTATTCTACCAAAGTCGCTAGAGATTTCTTCTTAAAAACCAGTCTAGACACATTTGACATAAAACGTCGTTTTTTTAGAAATCTGTATAAAGCCTGTATTACTATTATTAGCATAAAATCAACGTTGAACAGACATTTAACATTCAACAAAAGATCTTCAGCCAAGGTTCAATATTCACCAAGTATTCAGACACAACCTGCATAAATTAAGAAGCTTATAGGTATTCTAACACAATACCAACCATAAATACTGATAGTAATCCTATTAAAATTTACATAACATTTCAATTATTACCTACCAACGTATACTGTTAAATACTCATAGACCATAATTTATAATTATGACCATAATTTTAAATTAAGTTTTGAAAGCCGAAAAATATACATTAAAGGCAGTGATTGCAAGAACAAAATATTGTAGATATAAAATAAAGATGATATTCTCAGAATACGTAACATGCATTCCAATTTTTTTATTCTAAGTTATTCTAAACTACTCATTAGTGTCGCAACGGATTAATTTAGTGATTTATTATACTTCCCAAAGGGACAGCATTCTAGTAAATTTATAAATACTTATCAGAGAAAAACTTTTAAGACAGTAGGAACAAAATTAATTACGGCTTACGCCAGCTAAGTCTTACTTACTCTGAGCATTTAATGTAGTTTAAAATTGTCATTTGGTCAATTGTTACCGTGCAAAGTCGGGGCTGTTCTCTAGTTAAACATAAAGCTCGTTTGACGTCGGAAACAATAATTTAAATTGCGCCTTGTTCCAACTATCTTGCCGCTAACTTGCAAGTACGCCTGCAGCTTTGCATAGGCAAGGTTGTTTTCTCTCGCCTTGAATAAACAGTTAGCCCGGTGCTCGTTCCGGTTGTGTTAGTTTCATTATGAATTTAATTGCCTGGTGGTTAGTGCAAAATTAATTTATCTACTGAACAAACATTGTTGCGGTGAAGCCTAATTAATATGTAATGGTGAATTCCATCGACTATAGATAGAACGAGGGCTCGCATTTGAAATCAGCATTGGTTGGAACAAAAAGTCATTCAGACCGCACGAGTAAAACATTCAAGTATACTCCAGTTGGTAGGTAACTCTGAAATATACAATAAACATCCGAATAGTGTGATATGAATTATTGCCTTTTATTCTGTTCTTTATGCGTGTTTCATATAATATTTTTATTTAAATATTTATTACTATACATGTAATAAAATATTGTAAACGAGAAGTGTACATTAAATATTTTTACAAAAATAAAAACAATTTTTATTTTTGTAAAACTATTTTTTAGAATTTTTGTCTGTCTGTGCACGCTAATTTCAGAAACGGTTAAACAGATTTGGATGATATTTGGGACACAGATAGTGTAGTGCATAGATTAACCTATAGGATACTTTTTTATGCTAAAAATGTTAGGTTTCTGAGATTTTCAAAAACGAATTACAGCACGTACGAATTCGCGGGCACCAGCTAACCAGCAGTGCATAATAAAAACGAGCATTCTTAAATTTTAAACGTACATATCAATTTGACAAGAAAAGCTTTTGAGAAATTAGTTTTTGTGGGTAAAATTCATCCCGTTGCTCAATTTAATGATTAGGTACTGGCTTTCATATTTTATTCAATGAATATTTTAAATAAAATGTGTAGGTACTGACTTTTTTGTTCAGATTGTTTAATGTTTTTTACATGAAATCTAAATTGTAAATTATTCTCCGACTTGGTAGCTGTATGCAGTTAATATTAGATATCCAACATTCCTGCGCTCGTAAACGATGTTTGCCTACCCCTCAACTTACCTGTCGGGTCTGGAGCAAATTTCGCAAATACCAATTGATGAAATATGCAATATAGGTACATCAGATTATGTAGAAACTATCGAACCGTTCGGGACGACCCATATCTTGCACACACACAAAACATAGTGTGCTTTGTAGCGATAATGGTAATTTAACAATGACGTCATACACAAATAAGTTAACGTAAACGTAATAATAAGTAATCTGTGAGCACTTAATAATAATTTAAAATAAAAAATAAAATTTCCATTTGTATTCATTATTATCATTAGTATAATATATATAATTACCTATGGATAGGTGCCCTTATGTAGGTAATACCCCAACCCAACCAACGTGACTATCCGACGACGAATTGTGCGGATTATCGCCAATTCCAATCAGTCTGTCGGTTTAGAGAACCCTTAAGTACCTATCCCGAGGGCATTGATTTTCTATTTATGTTCTATAGTTGCTTTTAATATTAAGCTCGACAGACAGGCTGACAGTCCACTTTTTGGTAGGTGGCTATCGTCATCTATTACACAAGCAACGCCACAGTGGTTGCAACTGTTGCAAAGTGTGCTGCCCGACCTAATAGTGGGATTGGGTACAACGAATCACTGAATTAAAATGAATTCAATAAGTAAATAGTTTTAGCACTAAGTATACTATTTTCATTTCTTAAAAAAGCGGCATCATTCGACCCGTCATACTACTCCGTTTGAATTAACAAACGAACAAACAACTTTATTTCAGAATAACATAACAACTTTAGTTTGAGCATATTTCTGTCCCCCACACTAGGCTCTGCCTGTCCTATTGGCAAAGCTATAAATTATAGACTCAATTAAATTGAGACTATATAGTCTCAATTTGTCGACAATCAATCCCCTGGTATAGACTGCTGCAAATCATTAGACGACGTGACATTAATAATTAAACAACAGTTAATGGACATAGTTAACAACATATGGACAACAGTTAATAATAAATCATATAAACATACAGTGAGTTTTGCGTTTACAATAAGTATTAAAAATTGTATGAATTGGTTTATACAAAACCTCATTAAAATTCATGACGCTCCGTGTTTATTGTGCTTCACTGAACATTAAGTAAATACTCGTTACATCCACAATTAATTGCGACTGACATCTTTGATGTCTCTTTAATCTATAGCTGTTTATTGACGTGTTTCAATAAACTGAAACTCATTATTTGGCTATACATTTTCATTTATAATTTTACAGTTTTACAGACAGCTTTTACAGTTTTTGTCTGTATTACAAATAATGGAAACACAAAAAGTATATTAATCGTTAAAGCTAAATTAGTATCCAGAGAAGAATTAACAATAATATTACTCTAGTACTTACTTTTAACAGTCAAGACTGTTAAAAGTAAGACTCAAGTCTTAAATAAAATTGTATGGCATTGGCTAATAACAATGGCGCAATGAAATAGTTACGAGACTTCCGCGATGATGGAAAGTGTTTGTTGAGTTGGACAAAAAAAAACTTGGGCTTTGTTTTACTTAGGTAACTTATTAGAAAATATTACAACCAAATGTCGCTGTTCGCTTTAGTCTGTTGTTTTGCTAATTATAAACCAACCGCTTTACTCATGTAAAGAGAGAAACGTAAGGAAATTTTGTGTAAGTAGTTATATAAAAGTTATATATGTGCCTATAAGTGAACTTAGTACGTATACTTTTATTATGAGTTAAATTGTATTGTATGATATCCTATTCAAGAAACACATTAAAAAAATATATTTGAAAATAAATTATACAACGGGATATTATAAAGATTTGCATTTTTCAATGTTTGTATTTTTGTTTGTAATGAATAAACTCAAAAACTACTGGACCGATTTAAAAAATTCTTTCACCTATAGACTATAGACCTATATAGACCTATTATTATCAGCGAGTGATATAGTCTATAGGCGACAAACCGTTAAGGTACCTATCCATAATAAATTAGCATAAAAGATACCTCCTATTAGTACTTGTTTAATATATATGGTCATTGGTTAGGTTCACACACAGACTATATTCAATACACATTTACACATAGTATATATTTAGCATTTGGGGGTCTGTGTGTGGCAGCTTATTGGCAAACGTCAAAATCGGTTGACGTTTGGACTGTGAGATCGGTATGCGCGTGTGTGCGCGCTGGACACTAACTTTTTTTTGGACAATTTTCGGTCGGTTGATTTGAATTAAGTTTTGTTGGAGAAAATCGGTTCTCGTTAATTTTGGTGCAAAGTGGCAAGAGCAAGTGCTACACCGGCAACTGTAGAAGACCTGGAGAACATCTGAAGCCACCACAAACCGTAAGTCTGCCACGGGATTTGTTTAGGGCAAATATCTGTTAAATATAGATTTGTACAAGCACTACACCTGACTGTAATTAACAGTACTATCATCAATATTTGTATCGCAAGGGGATAAATAAATGAAATCCGCGTAGAGAACATTATTCAACGCCTGGACTAATTAACTAATACTCCGTTTCACTTTCAGTAACAAATGACCTGAAATTAAGATGACAAATGTTGTAAGATATAAATTAACCGAACTCCGTGTACACAGGGCCCAGAAATATGACATGAAACATTTAACGCAAAGTTTGAGACGGCTGTTAGATTGTTCTGGAAGGTCTTAACAACACTCGGAATATAGGACTGTGGTTAACGAAGCCACATAAGTTTTAAGTGGCCTCCGGGCGCCCAAGTTTCCACCGTCCGTTTATCCTATACAACAAAGTTATCTGTTAAAGTGTCTACACAAAACATTGTCGGTGCTTATACAAGTTTGATGGTGAAAAAAAGAACGTACATATAGAAAGTAAATCGAGAGAGAATCGTTTACAATGAGAACGAAACAAACGAGCATCGTTTGTTATCTTCAAAGCTTTTTTTTCGTCAATACAAAATGAGTTGTTCTGTGCGCTGACACTTATAAAATGCTTTTTCTATTGTCACTTATTTATCAATTTTGAAAGTAAACATTTGTTTAACGAGATGTGAAACACAATATAGTAAATCAATGCGCCCGCTGTGACCTTATTGTGTTTCTTGCTTTAAAAGGGACAATGCCTTCAAAATGAAACGAAATAAGAGAGAAAGTTTCATATCGTCCTTTTGTTTTGCGTAGATAAATAGACAGACTCAAATTCGGTAATATTCCCCTGCTCTGATTCATAGTAAGTAAGTAATTATGAGATGCTCATTACTCAGTATATTTTAGTCTTTACGTAGATCTATCTCATTCGACAGCTATTAACATCATTTCGAGTTACGAGGTGGTTACGATTACCTATTACTTATTTTCTTAAAACTTACAACAGACAAAAATCCTAATCTAAAGTCCGGCGCATTAGAGAAATGCAGAAGGACTACGCTTACATAATCAACTAACAGGAACGTGTGAAAAAAAAAAAAAAAATGTATTTAAGTATTTCTACGTAAGTAAGAAAACTCAATTTTCACGTTGGTTTTCTACCAACGCAACAAGAAAACTAAGTTTATTAGGAAATATCGAAGTGAAAATGGCAAAAGGGATCTCGTTGCATTGCCAACTTTAAACTCATTTAGGGCTTGTATAAATTTGAAGTACGATTCTTAAATACTAAAAAAATTTATAATAAACAGACCGGAAAAAATATCCACTTATCTTAGTAGGGTTAGGTGGAACCGGCGAGTGGGAGGCGGCGTGCGCATTAGCCGGGACACTCCCCTGGGAGCTGGATGCCAAGGTCCTTGCAGCAGTTTTTCGCAAAACTGCGAATGCAAGGGCCCAAAATGCGGCTCCACTCCCAGGAACAATTTCCAGGTGGCGGAAAAAGGGCTACGACAAAGCCTTGGACAAATGGCGCGAAATGCTGCTGGAGCCAAGTGCAGGTCATCGCACAATAGCTGCAGTCGCGCCTGTCCTCAAAGAGTGGACGAGCAGGCGAGCCGGCTCGCTCTCCTTCTGACTTGTGCAGGTGCTTACGGGACATGGTTGTTTCGGACGGTACCTGTGCAACATCGCGAGGAGAGAGCGAACCACCGTCTGCCATGAATGTGGGGCGCCGAACGACTCGGCTCAACATACGCTAGCGGAGTGCCCAGAATGGGACACAGAGAGAGCTGCTCTGACGGCAGTCGTGGGACAGGACTTGTCCTTACCCACTGTCGTTAGAGCTATGATTGGTAGCCTTGACGGCTGGAATGCCGTCAAGAAATATTGTGAAGCGGCCATGATCGGCAAAGAGGCCAGGGAGCGGTCCCGCGAGGTTGACCCCCAGGCCGATCCAATCAGGCGCCGTAGAGTTGGCCGACGTGCCCGGGCTTATGCCGCGGCGCACGTTACGTAAATTACATCAGGGCGTCAGAAAGGGACATCTGACGTCCTGATATACCCAAAAAGATGCGTGGCGGATCACAGCGTTCCAGTGTACCGCCACATACAAATGAAGCGTGGCGAAAAAAAAAAAAATGTTCGCCCTGAGATGGGTCCGCTTAGGACGTAGCGGTGTGTAGGGATCCGAGAACGAGGCCTTGCTGTGCTCTCGGACCCACACGTCACCGCGGATGGTGGAACGCGGGGGGGTTTTAGTGGGTATTCCTGGCGATCGCCGGGCGAGTCCCACACTCCTCCTCGTCGACTGTCCCTGTCGATGAGGAATAGTGCGTAAACGTCATTTCCCCTCCATAAAAAAAAAAAAAAAAAAAAAAAAAAGGTGGAACCGGCGAGCAAAACTAGATTGCATACCAAGCGTGGGTTATTATAAAATAAAAATAATGCTGTGACCAATTTTGGAAGTTTTTCTTGGGAGTCGCCTCGGTATCAAGAAAAATAAATGGTAAAATCTTCCTGGTTGTCAATACCCAGAGTTGTATGCAAAAGAAGTACTAAGAAGGAAAAAAAAAGAATGACAAAAATGTATCTAAGGTAGAAGTTGAAAAAAGAAAGAAAGCATAGTGAAATAGTGACATATGTCACGAATTCACGATACATATTTTAATTTCAGTAACTATTGGACATTCTGTATCTATAAAAACCAAATAAGAAAACAAACCCTCAAGTAGTTTAATAAAACAATGCGTTATTAGCGAATTAGGTGAAAATGTTTTATTGAAAACGTATTGGCTTCAATAATCTCAAACAAACAAGCTCAGAAACCCACAGAAACCAAAATCATTCATGTGGTCAAACATGTAACGAAAACTCGGCTAATTCTTCCTTGTAATGTCTTTTTGTTGGCAAAGAACATTAATATAAAGGGGTACTAGAAAGTTTCAAGGGCTGTGTTCATACTGACTCTCCAGCAGAATCAACTTCTAATGGCTTCCGAACGTTCTTGTACCATTTGTTACTTAACTTGTAAACTGTCTTTAATTCTAAATGTAGTTTCTAGCTTTTAGTCTATTTATAGAAGGACTTTGTAATGCATTAGTTTTCTACTTAAACAGGTTAGTGGATGAAGTAGCTAACAAAAACGCTAAGCTGATTCTTAAAATAAACCTCATTTTATAATATACAAGAAAATATTTTAGTGTTAGTAATGTAAAAAATATTTTTTTTGTTCAATATATGTAATACCTATTAAATCAATTCTGCTTTGATATGGTGGTAAAATTTGAATCAACAAAGGTGATGACTGATTTAGATGGTTCAAAATTTCTCATCAGGGACGCCGATTTCCAAGTCTTCTATGTAAATATTTTATTTATATTAATTACCCATTATATATTTTACTAGTCATTTTTTGTTAATTTACTTAAAAGTAAAATGTTTGAAATTTTTCGCCTATGTAACGCCATGATATCATGTCAAGCAAGTCAATCAGACTTGCTTGACATGATATCATGGTGTTACTGAGGTACTTAACTGTAAGTAACTACTCTATTATTCACTTTTAAAGTATTATAGTTCCATCAAAAAATAAAAATAGACCCATTCACGTGTATACAGTCCTAAAAATATTCAGTGAAAAATGTAAGAAAAGGTAAATAGGTACTCTTGTATTCATTTCTGAAGCTGTAATTGCCTGAACGGTGACATGGGGACAAAATCCTTTGGGTGTGCGAATAAAAGACGACCTCCATCGTGTGTTGTCATTTTTAACCCTTCTCAAGATCGTTAGAAGACGTGTAGAGCTTATAAATGGAGAAAAAAATCGCCTTTATGTAACGGCCATGATGCTCCACAGGACAGATCTGTCTAATCGTGTGAACACTGCAAGTGTTAAACTTAAGCCCTAGGAAATAACTCTTTTATTCAATGTCGACTTGAAATTACGTGATTTTAATAAATTATTATATTATTGTAGAACTTACTATGCCTACTTACTAGTATTGTACTTTTGTCTGTATGATTATTTATTTTCATTATATATATCTACTAAAACCATTATAATCACATCGGCCTCGATGCAATCCGAACAGTAAACTACAATAACGTAAAGCAACAAAAGAAATGAGAATGCCGTATTTCGTTTTTTTAAGTTTTTTTTAGAACAGATAGCTTCCATGGTTCCAAGGTATTTTTTAGGATCTTAAGGTCTGCATTGTAAATCTACTAAGGAGTGAAAAATGTAACAAGAATAACAAATGTAACACACTTCTCCGCAAATTTTATGAAAACAAAAATAATAATCCACAAACTTTACAAAATAAAAACGGTGTTTCTTTTATTTTAAAATAAGTTTGTAGATTAAAAAAAATTAAAATAGTGTTTTTTTTTTTAATCTTCACAGTTATAAGAATAACCTTAACACTTAACCTTAAAACTTACTATAAAACAAACACATTTTATTATACCGATAAAGTAAGCCGCTTAATGCAATATTTTGAAAAGAGAAATCTACTTAATATCTATATCCGAACATTCATAAAGTTCCTGGTGTTCGATTGCCAACAATAGCTGAGCGAGCAGGAATAACTCATTCCCATTTTGAAATATTAAAAAGTGAAATGGGGTACGCGGACCAGCGAGCACAGACTCAGTGCAATGAAGCCACCCAGAAAATTGATTCTCCGCGCACCATATATCATTTTCATTTGCGAAGATTAATGTCGTCATTAGCGTTTCGATTCGTTATGAATCCATCAAATAAACAGCTTGGCTCTAAAGCGATATATGGTCCGATCGGTAGGACAAAGGCAGTAAGACCACGTGGCCACAGCGTCTTATTCGAGAAAAAATAGGCAAAAATAATAGTAAGCTTTCAGTACATCTGTCAACTTTTTGGCATATCTTCCAGGCATTGCTAGTTCATAATCATAATTGAAAACTAGTTATTAATTTAACTCTCTTTTAAGTCTGGTTACGATACAGTATAATAATTGAAATAGTTTCCCAATTTGAAGTTTCAACGCTTTTTATTTAAACCATAAGTATTTTCAATAATATATTTCAACTTGTAGATAAAAACTATTTTAAATACCTGTTGCTTTTTAAGCGAAAAGTTTATTATTACGTCAAAATTCTAGTATTAAATTTATGACCTTACCTCAAAACCATTGTAATTGTGCACTATGAAAATAATTAGGAATCTTTGCAGTCTCTACATCAACAAGTTCGTGTAATACTTGGATAAATAATTCAACCAATGTATTTTCTTGATAAAAATACAATACCTAGTTCTTTAAAGATATAAAAGGCAATCAAATTTTCTATATCAAAAATGTATAAATCATTTTATATATCAAATATTTTCTAGTTTTCTAGAAGCTGTCGACCCAATGAAAGAATAATCAGCAATGTAGCGTGCAAGGCGACACAAAGAGATATGATAGGATAAGATAAATTAGACTCTAGTGCACTGAAAATAGGTTTATTCCCATCTCGGCACCCTCGATGTGCTGAGTAAAATTTAGCTTAAAAGTACAGTTTTCTTAATGTTTCAAAATAAATGTTTGAGTGTGTAACATACATTTTAATAATATAAACATCTATCTCTATATATATAATTCTCCTGTCACAGTATTTGTAACCAAACTCCTCCGAAACGGCTTGACACATTTTTATGAATTTTTTTGTATATATTCGGTACCTAGGTCTGAGAATAGGCTAAAATTTTTTTTATAGCCCTAAGTAATAAGCCTAAGCCCACCCCGAAATTTTTTTTTGGCAAAAGAACATCTGCCGGTTCAGCTAGTCTATACTTACTAATATTATAAAGAGGAGAGATTTGCTTGTTTGTTTGTTTGCATTGAATAGGCTCCGAAAATACTAGACCGATTTAAAAAATTCTTTCACTGTTGGGAAACAGCGAAATCAGCGAGTAACATAGGCTATATTTTATATTTTATAGGACGAAGTCGCGTGCAACAGGTAGTCGCCGCTTGCATGAAGCGTGCAAACCAAAACTAATCGTAAATATATGTTGTTTGGTTAGGTTACACAATAATAGGTTGGTTATACAATAATATAGTGGTTCATGCTTATGGCAATACTTAATCCTGATCAAAGCCTGATGAACTAAGACTTCTTTCTCGATGGCACTTTTAAATGTTGTCCAAGTCCGTTTAAGCAATTATTATGTTACATATATCTATTTCCAGATCACTGTTCTGAGCATTATAACAATATAATATAGTGCCTTTTATATGTATTGCCTATTAATTAACAAGAAAATGAAAACCTACAAAATAATGTTTCAACTATGATCAATTATATTCTTTTAATTATCCATTAAAATATTTTTTATTCTTTTATTTTTATTCTTAGCATAACTAGTATTTGTTTAATATTATTGCTTTTATTTTTACAGTTATAATGATCCCAATTTTATCTAACAAAATTTATTTAGATTAAGTATACCTACTAATAACTTTTTAAGAATGTTGATTTTGAACTTGATAAATAATCAGCTAAATCATTTAAATAACTGTACCTAACAAATAATTCGTGGGTGCCGAGATGGGAAGGTGCCGAGATGGGAATAAACCTGAAAATAAGAGAGCAGAATATTTGTCATTTCATTGTTGTTCTTCAAGAGGATACGATTTAAGATGCAGGAAACAGTTAATATGTCTCACCAAACAAGTGTGTACTTAATCATTGTATACCCATTCATAAGATTGCTATCTCACTTGACAATAAGCTAAGGTATCGCTTTACAAATCCATCAAATTGATACTCATTTATATTAGTGTCAAACGCTCGCGTCAAAGGTAAGTAATGTAAATGACTGACAAACAACTTGGTCCAAGTTAAAGTTACCTAATCCCACCGCACTGGATATAATCGATTAATCCGAAACTTAGAAGGTTTTCAACGCCACCCTCTCTCTCACTTGAGGGTATTTCATGACATAGTTTGAAAGGCTTGTCACATTCTATTCAAAGGAATATACCCGAATTAATCGAACGGACATGTGATTGGATATTTCGCATAGAAACAGCCTTTTAGGAATACACATGATTTGATGTGAATGGTGATAATATGTGCCTACAATTGTACTTACGGCTTAACATGTATTTTAAATGAATTAAAAGTTTATTAAATCAGTTAATATTATCAAGCATTATTTACTTTAATGTAATGTAATATACCCTATTATTTCTTAGTGACTGTTTTTTTTTCTCTTTTTTTTCAGAGCTGTGCCTCTACTATCACCTCTTAAAGTGATGCAAAGACGATTGAGTGAGGGAGATGTCGCCTTACATCATGTATTGCGCCATCTCGTTTACTCACTCGTTTTTGTATCGTTTTAAGAGTGATAGTAGGCCCTCTGGTATATCTTAGCCTATCGTTTAAACACACAGGAACAACCTATTTATTTAGATTTCTCCCCATACAAAAACTGCTCAACGCGCCTAAAGAAGTTTTCACTTCAAAAAAAGACTCATAGGCGTGAACTCACTGCATTCGAACTTGCGCTTTCCGCGATCGAACAATCTTATTGTGTGTACTTTTTAAATGAATCTACGCGTAGCCGGAGGGCATAAAAGGGGATAGCGTACTCGTCGTGGTCAGTTTCCTTACTCGTCAATTTCACTAATTCACCAGTTTACTCATTAGACAGTTTCAGAAACACATTTCGTAAGAATAGAACATTGAGCGCTTGGAAAATCAAACATGTTAAACACTTGAAAGGTTTATCGTGCTAACTTTGCGCCAGGTATCGCGTATATAAAAAGCCTTTGTACTACGCTACTACGCTAAGATTTTCCACGTCAATTTAATTAAACGATAGAGAAGAAATATCTAAAACAGATCATGGGCCATTTGTTTCCGATTATTAAAGTTTAAATTAAGTTTATGGGGGAGGCCTATGTCCAGCAGTGGACGTCCTACGGCTGAGATGATGATGAAAGTTTAAAAAAATATTACACCTTCAGTAAGTACTTATCACCATAATAGTCATATAATGTAAACCAAGATTATTTTATTTAATGAAATTGATTTTATTCATATATAAGATTGTGAATTTAATACAAAATGGTTAATATAATTACATAATAATAATGTATACAAAATGTAGGTTTAAAAATTGTTCTTTAAGAATAAAAATTCAGTTAGCATTTTGCTTGAAATTGCAAAGCTAATGCAAAACTGCCCAAGTTAATGCGCCTAAAATCTGAACCAGCAGCCAATTTAAAGTTTTGAAAACGCTTATTGTGGCGACCCAATTTACCGAGTGCTCTTTTCCCAGAAATATTCCTTGAGCAACCTTTCGTAGCAAATGTGTTTATCTCTTTCATGCCAGCTTAGCGTCGATGTTATTTGGGCTTAGCCAGACTTTAAATAACACGGAACCAAACTGGAATGCGGGCAAAACTTTTAAAAAATAATGCTTTCAGTCTGCGTTTTGCGTATCCACTTATTTGTCAGGAAATATTGGATGCGTTTTGGACATTTGTATGCTGGGTGACAAAAATCTATTTGGCCAGATAATTAAATTCTTGTTGGCATATCGCACAAAGCAACCGTAATGAAATTCATTTGGGAAGCGAACAATTTAATAGAATTGTGTTTTACTAAAAATAGTTCACAAATGCCTTCTATGTATATAAGTTCTCATTTTCGAGGGTGGCGAGCTTTTCCGCGGAAATATCAATCTCTGAGTAGGTATACATCTTTAAATAATATAAAACAAAGTCGTTTCCCGCCGTATGTACGCCTAGAACTTTTAAACTTCGCAACGAATTTTAATGCGGTTTTCACTAACGAATTTTGGAGAAAAAATCATGCGCAGCCGGGGGCAGCCCGCTAATGAAAAATAAAAGAAAGCAAGCAACAATAGCAACGATCTCTTGCACGTAAAACAAAAATATTTAGTCATTACAAACGCTTTAGTCTTTTGTTACAGAATAAACACTAAATTGGTCTATAAATAAGCCCCCGACGACGATGAGGGAATTTAGGAAGGCTTTAGGTCCGCATGCCAGCAGAACAAAAGGACGTTCTCCAAACGCAGCCCTACCGTTGGCAAAACAAGGGCAAGGAATTTTAATAAAATCCTTATTATCTATTCACAGCAGCAGTTGCGTACTTTTACGAGCTGAACGGCTACGCACAAGTTTCGCGGCGAGATCGTTTCGCGATTTCTGTGTCACAACTTCGACATTGCCTTTACAAATACCTTTTTCATAAAATTTAATTAGCCTTACAAGGAACAATAAGCAACAAAAGAATCACAGCTACACTTTGGCTTTATAATATAGGTATATTAAAATTGAGCGTTGTTTTGAGTTAAGTGTTAATGAGGAACTTTTTTTTTATAAGAGATTGCTTAGCTCTTGGCCAACAAACAGCCATGTGGCAAGGACGAGGCCTAAGTAGGAGCGAGCTCATCCAGAAGATGCCTATTCACTCGAACCTTGAAAAGATTAGGGTTTTATGTGCTCGGAAATACATAAGTCGAAGATAGTATTTCATCTAAGAAAAACAATTGCATTTGATAAAATGTGCTGAGAGTAAGATGCTGTCCCAAAACAAAGGTAAGAACAGTTGATAGGGCGACATAACGATAGATGACAAATAGTCGCGTAAAACTCGCGCTGTCTCTCGGACACTCCTCGTTCATCATTGTCACAATATACCACGGAAAGCAGCGGGAATTACGCACGCCAATTCGTACATCAAAAATTAAACAGAGGAAAAGGCAACGCGTGATATGTATCTGTCAAAAAAGATACATAGCCTGTTGTTTTTTTACGCGAATGTGAAAATGAAACCTTTTGAGCAACAACGCATTTTATGTTTCGTTTTTATTTTTTAATCAGAACCCCACTTACGGTTTCACCTCAATTTAGATTAATATTTTCAATGTATATCTATATCGAATTCATCTAAATGGATAAGTTCGAGCGGTTTTGCAATGAAAATGTAATACATAGACAGACAGAGTTACTTTCATTCGCATTAATAATGGATTTTATTTAAATTATGTACCAATCTTGGAATAAAAATAAGGATTTGTCTCTTTAATATCACTGTCACCAAACAGAATAAAACTAGGTCGATATGTCTGTATGTCTGCTTAGTTTCGTATTAGTTCGTAGTATTTACACTCATTACTTTTGGGTGAAGAACTTCCGAAATTTAGATATAGAGAAGTCAGCTTACTCCGTGATCATACGGCTTACGCGTTCTATGTTCTATACTACTCTATATTTATATGATAGGCATTAAATGTAGATTAAATTTCATATATTTAGTTATGGCCATACTATGTGCGGATAGCTAGTAAACAATGTAAATATAATATGTACTTGAGAATCAGGCAAACCTAAAACGTGGCCAAGATTTACCTGAAAGTTTGTGAATATTATACGAGAAAACTCTTTCGCGTTTCAACAACATAACATTGCAACGAGACGAGACGACTCTGAATGGCTTGTCTTGAATGACTTGAATTTGCTCACCTACGTCCCCGTACTTCTGAACTTATGTCATACAATTCTCTGTAGCTTTACATTTGATGTTTTTCGTTGTTTTTCACAGTTGCCAAGGATTTCTTTGTAAAAAGCAATAAAATTATCTCCGTATATATTTTCATTTCATGACTTAACCAATGAAGGCATATAGTTGTATAAATTGATAATAAATCTGGGATGTCTGAAATTATGTTACACTAGCTGGTGCTCGCGACATCCGCATCGTAAAATAAAAGAATAACGCTTGAAAAAATATGTAAAGCGATATAACGCCTCACATCATCGAAATAATATATCTTTGCAAGATACATTGACGTCAGATATTATACTTTAGCTAAACGTTGGATATTTTTATTTTTTTAAATAACTGGTGCCTGCGTGGAATATCTTACCAATAGATAGTCCATTCTGAAATTCTATGCTAATTGGTGAAAAAAGGTATCGAGTAGTATCGAAGATTACCCCTTCCATAATACATACATACACACTTCACTTCTTTTATTATTAATATAAGTATATATTTATCTATGAATCAACGAAATATAGTCCCCTTTGATTCGAATGTATGTATAGGTTGTGTCGGGCGTGGAGAAATAAATTTTTGATTACAAGTCTCTCAGCTTCATTGGTATTCTTGAGAGAAGCTACCGATACGACCTTCAGGCCGGGTTCGCACTTAGCGGTAATTTACAGTTTAATTACTGGTCCTCTGGTGCCGTGGGTCGAGAGTAGCATCCACATCGAATTTATGTGACGTTCACCACTAGACAGCTAACGAGTTCGAGTGCCTCTCGTAGAACACAATCTATAAACTCGCATGAGCAAGTTACCGTCATTATAATTCGGGACACGCCGATGTTTATAGATACAAGCTGATTAAAGAGCGAACTTGGAGTGTAAACAGTGTCTATGTATAATTAATGTCGCTTTGATGTTTATTGGAAATACGAGTAGGTATATTAGTTTACTTACGGCCCTTCTAGCAGGTACAGTCCAGAGTGGGATGAACGTTTCGACTCTTCGAATGCTTCGAATCCTGGTCATATTCGGGAATGCGAAAATGCAAATAATATAGAGTTTTAAATCTTGTGTTTGTTAGTAACTAACATGACCAAGCGTGTCGCGTTGAACGAAACTAACTACTACATGTCACCGCTTGCAACTATTGTTTGGGAAATAGTTGAGATAATCCGAAAATAAATCTATTGGTTTATTGTTTACATAATATCCACAGTTTGAAAACAAAAACAAGTGAAGTTGAGTGATTTTTATAATAAAAATTATAAGAAATTTAAATTCATACCTATTATTTTTAATTTTTATATTATATAACAATAATATTCGCAAAATATTGGCATGCTTTTACGAATACGAATACATCAATAGCGCATACCACCGCACTTACAGGTGGGGTTATTATGAAATTGGGCGAATATAGCCTGATAGAAATACAAATGATCCTTCTAGACTAGAACAATCGACGCCATAGTCTACGAGTATTCTAGCATCCGTCCTGAGGTCCTCAAATGAAGCATCTCGCGAAAGTAAGTGAAATGAGAATGGATCCATATTAAGCGTGCATCGGGTGACGTTGAAAAATAGTCGCCAATAAGTCTTGTTTCGCGTTCGGTTCGATCGTCCGTCACTGTCGGCGTGGTGCTACGTCGCCCTTGTGTCGCAACCAATAAACGTCGCAAAGTCAGAGCGACCAACAACGTGACGCTCGTACAAGCCACTACTGCAAACCACATTAACTACTCCAAACTACCTCCATCAAACAATGTTACACTCTAAGTAGGTACTAGTCACGCGCTATTTCTCACTGATCTATTTGCAAGCACTCACGTAATCCCACGTAATTCCAGACCTGTATGATAATCCTTACATAATATAAAACAAAGTCCTCCGCCGCGTCTGTCTGTCTGTTCGTGATAAATTCAAAAACAGCTAGTTATGTACAAAAATTGATGTTGGTGAATAGAAGTCAATAAACTCAGATATAAAAGTGTTTTCCATCGACAAAGTACTGATGAATTTTAGAGCGTTGGACTGTGAAATAAAGTTAAGTGCAGCTTAAAAAAAATGCAACAATATAATGACAGTGTCTCCATTGTTTCAGTATAAACATCTTTTGTTGTATGACTACATTATTGTCAATTGGCATTTGCGATTTTTTTTAGTAATAAACTTAATAATTATGTAATTAACGTTAAGTAAATCTAACTGGTACAGAAATTCATATATATATATATATCACGCTAACACTTATAAATAAAACCTCCAACCGCATTGAATAGGACTGTCTAACTAAAGTATTACCAGTATTACTAAGTAAATACTAAATATAGGTAAACAACGTATAAACTTAGTATAGCAAGCAAAATATATAAACTAGATAAATATCAGAATTACTAAGTGTATAAATTTGATAAATAGTACCTATTTACTAAGTGCTAATCATACTTGATACTTTGATCGTATGTATCGTACTTGTAGTATGTGACTACAAAATCTTTTTTTCTATTTTACTGAACGCACTTAAGATATTGGGATAAAATGGTGTAAATCTCTACTTAGATAATTGCCTAAAGATAGGCGGTAAGTTAGATGCTCTTATCGAATAATTTAGATGTTATCCGAGAGTAACTCCGCTGAGTTCTTTAAAGCTTAATAAAAGCTGTTCGACCCAGTTTAGTTCGGAACTACGACCTTAGCTATTTGTAGCGTATCACAAAGTTCCTTGGTTCAGTTAAAAAATAGATAAAAGTGGCTCAACGAAACGGGTAACAAGGTAAAATTAAGCTGGGTACGAAACAGATTTAGCCTTCAGGTAGGGACAATGCCGTAGCAATGTTTCAGCTCAACGGGCAAAGGAATGGCCGACGTTAGCATACATAATGTGCTCGGACAAAGCGGGATTTATTTGAGCGCCACGCTCCCGCCGCTTCCACAGCAGTCCATGCTCGCCACTACGAAGGCAAGAAGTTTGGTACATTGTTAAATGTTGTGAATTCACGCTATATAAATAAGTACTTCACAAAACACGCTGCTTTGCTTAGCTTTTGGTACTTGAGGAACATAAATTATGTCTCGAGTAAACCTCTCTTTGACAATTAAATGAATTAACAATTGTAGCTTCGGACCACGAACAAAACTCTCATACATAATTATATTACAAAACATAAAACAGTAATGAATGTTTTATATTTATATTGAATTTAGAATATCAAGTAGGATTTTGTACAAATGACAAATATCAGTGAGAGATTGGTATTGTACATGCAAGCTGTGTACATGCAATGTATTTGACACGCGATTCGTGAACAAGTATTCGTAGGTCTCTGCTCGTAAAGTTAAAATTGACAATAGAAAACAAAAATAAGTATACCGTACCGACTAATATTTAATTCATTTATTTATCTCTTAATTAAATGAAACAAATTAGATATCAGGGTCTGTTTTATCGGTTTTCGCTAACGTAGAGATTAAAGGAAAAGTAATTTTGTAAGTAGCAAATTTGAATTACCTTGGGCATTAGTTATCAGAACTAATACAAGCTAGGGAGCCGAAGTTAATTTTAAAGTAAATTAAGTATATTGAAATATTATATGAAGACAGAATAAATAAATTTCAATTTTAAACAAAAACAAAAAAGGAAAAAGTCTCTTAAAATAAAAACAATTCGCATATAGCTAACGGGCAAAAAATATTAAATTCTCTTCCGTAAGCATCTGCCTTTGTTTCAAAACTCAGTTCTTCCTAAGTCGTCGCTTCTTGAACTTTATGATTTATGGAGTTTACCCGCGCTTCACACGTTAACTTATGCTCAACATTTGGTTAGAACGGCCCGATAATGCTGAAAGCTTTAAAATTAGAAATACTATTTAGTAAATAATTATGTTCTATATTGACGGTACACTATTCGTCAATTTAAAATTGACGATTAATATGAATCAGGTCAAGATCAGGAACTATGCAAATACATCCGCTTTTTAAGCAAAGTGTGAATCTTAACATAGTATAAAATAAAAATCAAGAAAAAAAAATATTTTGATTTCTTTTGGATTTTTGTGTGTAAATAATAAACGTTCTATAACGCTAACATAAAATAATGTACGCATTCAAAGCATATCCTTGCAATTTTTATATTTTCTTTACCTACAAATAATAAGAATGAACTAATGTGAATAATAATATCGTTTGCTCACAAGTTTATGGTACAGTTAAGGAGGGATAATCTAAATAAATGCGAGGTCTATTCCATCCGAAGACGTTCAATCAGACTTTAAGGCGGTGTAGCTCGGGCTGGTGTTGTAAATTTATATTCGCTGAGGACGATATCCAGAGAGTTTACGCATTATGCATGCAAAGGGAGGTTGTGAGGTCCAGAGGATCATCCCCTCTATATCGGCCTCAAACGCCCACGGCTCGTGCCAATGATAACAAAGTGACAGTTTGAAATAAAATACATACATACCTATACATAGAAAAGTGTGGCAGCTTAAGGCTATTTTCGATGTGAGGCATACATTTTCCTTCTTGAACAATTACAAAATCAGTACCGACTTTTCTATTTCAACAGTTCTGCAGTGAAATAACCATGATATTGGCTGTTCAATTTCCTAATTTTAGTATCGACTAGATAAAATTAGTCATCTATTCTATATAATTATTATCTTAATAAAATCGTAAACGAGAAAGGTTTGTACATTAAATATTTTTTCAAAAAAAGATTTTTTACTCGTAATACTTATGTTACCTAGGCCAAAAAAAGTTTTAAGAATTCGCTAATCTCGGAAACGGCACAACAGATTGGGATGAAATTTGGCACACAGATAGTTTATTACCTGGATTAAATTATATGGTACTTTATATCCTAGAAAAATGTTAAGTTCGTGTGGGATTTTAAAAAACGAACTACAGCGCGTCTACGAAGTCGAATTACGAAGTGGCACAATTAGTAATTAGTAAATTAAAATTAGTAAACTTCTGAAGTAACTCTTTCAGAAGAACTTTCACCCTTAATAATTCATAACAATAAATGTCGCTTAAAATGACAGTGATCGTTTCTAAGATTTGCTTTAAATAACTTAAAAGCTTAAAGAGTGATATATAATTAATATTAATATTTATTAATTATTAAGTCAAGAAACAGCTTCTATTTTTGGTCTTACAAAAGTATACTGAAGCTATTCTGTTATGATTGGCTCGAATACTATAATTTGGCAAGAACAACAACCGTCTTTTTGATTAAAAAAGCGGAAAATTAAGTGTTTTAAGAGATGCTCGTCAAGAAAATGACTTTTTAAATATTCATCGGCCTCAGGCAGGCAGACGGAAGCGAACAGCGAGAAATATTCAATTAGACACATGAAAAGACCTCGTTGAACACGAAGAATTAAAACACTAACAAGCCGTGGAGCGCTAACGGAAAATGGACAACGTCCGCCTTTTAAAAGCTTTGTAATCGTAGTTATCCACTTTTCACAAGTGTTTTTAAATGTACTTAGTTCACGTTTTGTCGATTAACAAGAAACTCTAATCAAATAGACTAAAATGTAATTATGTTTGAAAGTCTATTCTTATTTTACTAATAAATCGTACTTCCGTACTAATATTATTTAAAATGCGAAAGTTTGCATGGATGTATGTATGGATGTTTGTAACTCTTTCACGCAAAAACTACTGAACCGATCACCATGAAATTTTGCATACACGTTGTCTGGGACACCAGAAAGGACATTCATCTAGAAAAAAAGTATACTGCTCCCGAGAGATTATCTAAAATTAAGGAAACTAACTCCTGTCTAAGTATAATAGCAATAACGATGTCAGGCGATATATTGCTTTTTCAACGTGGACGAAGGCGCGGGCACCAGCTAGTATAATCAAAATCAGACGTTGAAGTAAGTTTCAAGTATAGACCAGGGGCGAAACTCAGTACCTACACCCAGAAAAGACAAAAAAGTTTGAATCTTTCTCAGGATTCGTACCTGGAATCTTTGATTCGCTGATTAAATACAAATGCCATTACACTAAAGGGCTTATCAACTACATGGTAATGTAATAGTTACAAATGTTAATAATGTTCAATAGATAAAGCTAGTAGTATAGTTGAAACCGCATTCTGATTTAAATGACATTCCAGCGATACCATGGTTACCCGCAGAATTCTGAGGATCTATTGGATCACGAGTCGCATACCGCCTAAATAGCAGCATTCAGAACTTGAAGTGAATTAGTGATGACGTAATAGACCACATAAACGTGCTCAACTGAAATTCATAGCCGTTTTGCATTTACCAGTATTTCCTAGAGACGAATGTGTATGAAGAATATAACGAAAAAAGTAAATGAGAAAGTTTATAAATATTTAATAATCGGTTCATATATCTAATGAGGCGTATACCTACTCCCGTATTTATATATTCTCTTACAAATTTTCTGTATGTAGTCCCTCGCATTTAGTGAGATTAAAATCCCCCATTTCACTGAAAGAACCAGGACAATAATGCGGCCAGACTGCTGAGAAAATTATTCTGCTAAGCAGCAGTACTACCATCTCTAAAGAGTGTCACTTGTACTACCAGTAGTACTAGCGATACAACGTTGTAGCATTTGTACTACCAGTTAGTACTTCTTGGTTGTATCGAACATTATCTCGAATGCAAATGTAATCTATATCAAGCTAATTATAATCTACCGTATACTAGCAAGCCAGTATAAGTTGTATTTATATAATATAATATTCAGGAAAGGAAGCTCGCTAGCTTCAGTCAAAACAAATTATCGAAAATTCATAAATCATATTAAGAGTCGTCTGTGCCTACATTATTTGTGGAGCCTTTTTGAGACGTCACTTTATATTGATGAATGGCATTAAGCCAGTGCTAAACGATGACATTCTGTATATTAGATCATCATAAAAAATATATTGCAAATATACATTTTTTAATGTCAATTCAATCTGAAAATCGTTTTTTTAAACTTATTCTAGTTGGAATTTTATCGCTTTTTAAACCACATTTAATCTAAATATATTAATTTTAATTTTAATATATTAATTTTTGCATCTTCTGGCTCGTAATGTACCTACTTCATTTATTTTTTTTATTATTAGAGATGGGTTTGCTCTTGGCCATCAACCAGCCATGTGGCAAGGATGAGGCCTAAGATGGAGCGAGCATACCCAGAAGATGCCTATTCACTCGAACCTTGAAAAGATTAGGGTTATATGTGCCCGGAAATACAGACGCCGGCAGGGATTTGTAAACCCTGGCAGTGCGCATTATGTGGGATCAATAAATATTATCAAGAAATATAACTCTGAGGACTTTGCCAAGCATATTATTATTATTTTTAATGCTGACGCAGGGAATGCAAATGCGGTGGAGTGTTTTTATGTCTAGATAGGATAAAGGCACACATGAGTAGAACGCGGTATCCGCCCACATTCTCCTTCTAGCTAGCTAGAGGATTATGTATGCTGTGGATGCCCTCTTATAAGTTTATGATAAAAAAATATACAAAACCAAGACGTTCTAACATAATACAAATACGAGTAGTTATGTTACGCTACAAATAAAACTACTGACCAAAATCCCTCCACAAATCTATAGGTACTATTTTTTAAGTTCTTTTGTATATTTTTTAAAGTAAGACACATTTTTGAAAACGTGAAGAAAAATAAACGAAATAACATTAAAAGGGACTACTTCACTATAAGATTCAGTGACATCGCAGAATGTAGGTTACGGTTGAAGTTTGCAGTCAAGGGAATCTCTTTATCCGGTAATTAATTAAATTTTCGTAAACCAAGAGCAGCGATAAACAACACTTCAAACCGCCTAGATTATTTTTTAAAGCAACTACAAAATACTAGAGCGTATTTCTACTGGAGCTTTTTAACCTGGATTTGGTTTGTTCGCGTACCGTAAAACATGGCCGGCAGACCGCAAAGTTAAGGCCATTGTTGGAATAGTTTGGATGCCTAGTTTGAACTAACCAATTGACTAGCCACCAAACAATTCCATCAATGAACGGCTAAACAACTACACACTAACGAAATAGGTTCACTGTCTAATTAGTTGCTTATATTCTTATCATTTCTGAGCTTAGTAATTGAGTCAAACACAATTAAGATCCAAATTAGGTTTTGTAGGTAGACTATATCTCGGAAGCCTTCTTCTCTATAGAAGAGTTGGAGATTTGAGACGTATGCCTAACACACATAATGTTAAAGATTAAGTTATAAACACATTAAGTAATCTTAGTTTTTACTTATGTAATATTGTAACTGATACAAATATAATATATTATTTTATTTTATAATAATATAAAATAAAATAAATAAAAATTAAATATTTGTATCAGTTACACATATATATATATATAAATATTATTTTGTTATTAGTTATATATGTGATATCACAAATATGTTGTGTTTAAAATTTGTGTTGGTCATATAGCACGCGAGTTTTAAATATTTTTAGACAAGATTTTTTTAAGCAGCTGTAAGGCGTCCCCAAAACACCACTCAGCAATTTATTTTAAATCATTGGAGCAATGTTATTTAAATTACAAGAATATTTAATGGCATGAAAGCTTTTTCCAGATGCCACTGTTTTGTTATAATTTTCAATTTCTTCAATGGTAGCTTTTTTATTTTGAAGACGTTTTTGGTATTTATCTTTCATGATTTGTTTTTAATGTTTGCCTATCCTTGTTAATGTCAAAATCTGCTGAACTTACTTTCAGATTTTAAGTTCAATATCATGTAGATTAATATTGATAGATATTAATGTAGAATGAAGAACATTTCCCTATCTTTCCTAATCCCTTATCCTTGATCCTACTACGGTCGGCAGCGCACATGGAATACTTGTGTCGTTGCAAGTGTTATAGGACCGTCAGCCTGTCTGTCGACCTTAACATTTAAAAAAATGTGCGTAAAGTTAAAAAAAGGTTCCGTAAGAAAACATTTACTTCTTTTAATCTTTTACGACGACAATTTTCTTCGACATAAATTATTCAACCGTCAACGGATGCTAAGTTTTCCTAAAAATTTCGTAAGGGACTAAAAGAGAAAAAAGGTTCACGAGTTGTGTCAACAGTCTTACCCTGGCAAAATAGAGATAAGTTAAAGTTAAACAAATCGACAGTTTTGGGTTACTCATCTCTATTCTAAGCATTGCGCGCCAGCTGTCGTTTAATTTACGCAGACTATGTGACCCGTCCACGCAGTGTTTGCAGGAAATGTTTTCTCACAGAACAGTATAATACTAAAACCAAACTAAAACACATTAGCGGAGCAGCGCTCATCATGCCCTGCCTTGAATACACACACATGTTACTGATTTTTCAGCACTATTAGAAAACTTTTAAAAAACTTAAAAATATATTATAATAAGTATATTCCAGAATGCTACAAAAGAACAAATAGTAAGTAATACAAAAATAAACAAATATGTAATAGGATCCCATACTAATTGTTAATTTTTAATGGTTAGTTAAAGTTGTGTATTTTTTTATTAAAAACAACACGCAACTCGTAAAAGTAGCGTGGGCACTCTGCATTTCGTTTCGGACAGTCTGCCTAGCGACAGTAAGAACTTTCTCGCAAAAGGATTATTTTCGCTTGGTGTAAACTAAGCGCTATCTAGGTTTGATAACCTTGATTGTGCTCAGATATTTAACCTAACTAAAATACGTGTCAAATAAAAGGAAGAGGAAAAATATAAACGACTTTCTATTGAACTATTTTAATAGATAGTTATTTAGTACTATCTATTAAAATAGTTCTTAGTTTAAGTTAGTTTAGTTATTTAGTTTTATGTAGCGGTTTTAACCGAATCAAATCAAGGCAGGAAGCTTTTAGTAAGGCATTTTAAAAACTTCAAATTTTAATTTTAAAAATTCTTTAAACTGTAAGTAATAATATATTATATTTATAATACTTTTAAATTCCGCTGTTTACCAGATTCTATTTTGTTTGATCATTCAATTTGATTGTTTCCGAAAACTATTGAAGCTGGATTTCATTTTCACCCGATCTATTATATGTAAATGTCACAGCCAATACAGATTAAAATCATATTCAATACTTTAATGGCCTTTATATTAATTTTAGTGTACATTATTTGTTACATTTCACATTTAATTTTCCATATAGTAATTATTGTAGCAAAACCACAATAATTTCAATTTTTTTTTAAATTACTTATTCTTATCAATTTTGTCGTTTTCAATTTCTATGGAATATTATTAAAACTTAACAAAATTGTTGTTAACATCGATACTTTGTGACTACTAAAATACTTAACATGTAGTTTATTCAAAATACATTGCTTATAATATATTATTTTTGAACGCGAACGAATTTGCGGGCACCAGCTAGTAATAGATTATAGTAAAGTTTCGGACCCGTTACTACAAAAACTGTTTAAAACGATACAAAATTTACGAGATTCTAGATCGACTATATTATAGTGTCAATGTAACACTATAACACTAATGTTTAAGTACTTCAGTGTATTGAGAATTCTGTATTATATAGGTACATATTTACATCTATATATACAGTACGGATATGCCATACTGAATATAGATGTCAATATATATACGTCTATTGAATGCTAACTATAACAGTGCTATACACTATAGATGATATGTAGGTACATGTAGCTATAGAGGCGGAAGACTCCCGGTCGTCATAGTAACGACCACTGAAATCGAATATTCCTAAGTATGGGTTAATGTATTCTATCTCATAGCACTTCTTTTCATTCTCTCTACATATATATAAATATGATTACAAATAAAACAGAATCCATTTAAGCAATGTTTGTATTAAAAGATATATTTTAAATACGTGAATATATAATTTTTAAATCTAATTTATTCATATTAAAATGAGTTTATACTGAAATTAGCTGAACACGTTTGTATTTGTAGCTTCGGCTTCATATTCAAGAATCGACAAAATATTATTATAGATAGACCTACGAATAATCTAAGTATTTTACAAAATCTTGTAAATATAGGTCTGAAACGCTTTACTTCAAGTAAACTTAAGTCTTACAACCAATACAGACTATACATATATGTACATATTCTATAGAACTACTTTACTCGACCACAGGTAAGGCCCGAATATAGGTGAATGGTTATGGTAAGCAATAACCATGGCACTTTGGTATGCGCGCATACATTCCGTCCGAAAGCTGAACTTTGATCAAGCCGGCCTTCCATTTGTTCCGTGGTCGATTCGACGCCGTACGAACGTTTGCGGACGTGTCCTGAAAACCAGAGCTAGCCTCCACTGAACAAAGGCAAAAAGGATATATAATTAAGGCTCATTAATCCCTATTTATGGCGTCAGCTAATCCCTGTGGATAGTGTTTTCTGCTGAATTTATTTTCATTAAAGCGGACGGAACGTGACGTGAATGCTGCAGTGTTAACAATAAAGTGTTTCACTTGCGTAGAACTGACCGTCTGACCTAGGAAAGTGGTTGAGCTCTTTTAAATTTTTTTCAGTAAGTGGGCATTATAGAACTTTTTTATTATATATTTTTTTAATTATATTAAGTTTTAAATATGTTAAATAAAACGGAATATAAAATAATTATTAAATTAACTGTTTCCTGATAATTATCCCTTATCCCGTTCCTAATCTCCATCCTTGATCGTACTATGGCCGGCAGCGCACTTTCTGCAGCTTTGGCGTTACTTGGGCCCGTCTGTCGTGCTTAACATAATAAAATTATATAAAAAAAGTATAAATTAATTCTTACTGATATACAGAAATTATTAACAAAAATGAAGTCACAATAACATCCGAATTGTAAGAAACTCTTGAACAAAGTCTTTTATTTATTGCAAACATGGTTGTCTGACAAAGAGTCTCTCGTTCCCGCGAGCTACAGTAATGAACCTATTATTTTTAAGAAACTTTTACAACTCCGACGTTAAAAGTTAGAAATACACAGTTTGAAAATACCGCTACCACCTCGAAATAATACGAAAATTTGTAAACGTGCAAATGCAAACGCTCTTCAGTGGCAGCGCTATAAATAACAATAGTGCGGAAACGTAAACATAAATATTAGCGTGAAATGAAAGATTCGTGGACTCTATATTTGTCCCTTGAGTACAGTTACAAAATATTGTGCTTGTTATAGTGTAAAATGCTTGAAACTTCGAATATGAGCAATAAAGATTGAATATTATTTTTATTTATAAAAAAGGAGCGCGGCGAAGTCGTAAGCAAAAGCTTAGTTAAATAATAGAACTAGCTGTTTCACGCGACTTCTTCCGCGTAACTTTATAATATATAGTCTATGTTACTCGCTGATAATATAGCTTCCCAACAGTGAAAGAATTTTTCGAATCGGGGCAGTAGTTTCGAAGCCTATCTAATGCAAACAAACAAACAAACAAACAAACAATCAAATCTTTCCTCTTTATAATATTAGTACCTATAGATAAAGTCGCTGTCCGCTTCTGTCTGTTTCTCCACTAACTTCCTCTGAACAACCCAACGAATTTTGATACAGTTTCTACTAAGTGATAAACGAGGAAGGTTTTGTATACATAATTTGCTGAAACAAATATTAAAACTACTAGTTACTAGACTACACGCCGGAATTTATCTCGCTCGAAACGGCGAGTTATCATGTTTGAATTGCAACCGTGGGAAGTTTAGTAAGGGACAGGTTGCTAGTATATTATATTATATTTGAGCCTAGCTATACTCGCATACGGCAATACGATGATAATGTAGGTATCTGATATTACTTATATGGCAAATCGTGCTAATTTATTGAGGTAGTAACGCCGTGTTAATTTGTAGTTAAAATATTTTAGTTTTGTTGTTATTTTTGCTAACAACAAATCTAAAATATTTTAAAAATGCAATGCAGTGCAGTGCAGTAGAAATACTAAACATATTTTTGAATATTACCTAATGAACAATGTAGTGTTTCTGCAAAATTCTGTTCGGTTCTTACCTGAAACAAATTTAATTAAAAAATCAATATTATATTTATTTGAAACACAATAAATACCTACGAATTCTCAAACGATCGTCATGATGATCTATTAAAATCATGATTATGAATTTCTGGTGTCATTAATATAGGCCTCTTGAAATTACAAACAATTAGAATTACTACTTAATTAGTTAGAATTAATTATATCGAGCCCATCGGATGAGTGGTAACGCTTTAACGCTCTATGGCAAACTGTCTGCCGACTCAAATTGGGCCATCTGGGACCTAATTCTGTATGGCAACTACTCTTGACAAGACAAGGCAAGATACATTAATGTCTTGGCTTGTCTTGTCATGAAATTCTTATGTCTTATGCCCCCAGCTGAGATAACATAATATATATTATCTGTGTTTTCAGTGAAATTGTCAAGTAAATACAATAGTATACTGTGGTTTCTGTGAAATCATATCGTGCCATAAATAATTGTCTTGGGGCATAAGACATAAGAATTTCATGACAAGGCAAGGCAAGACATTAACGTATCTTGCCTTGTTTTGTCAAGAGTAGTTGCCATACAGAATCAGAGCCGTTTGGGAGCTACGATTCCACAGATCACACAGATCACACACGTCAAACTTATAACACCCTGTTTTTGTGTCGGTTTCTGAGAATGGATGTTTAATATTTGCCTAGTAAAACTTAGTACGAGCTCTAAAGTGTGGTTAGTACCAGATTTTTCCACGGAAAAGCGGATCGCCACAAATAATTAAACAATAAAATTCGGCGAACAGATTTGAGGGTGGAGACGCGAGCAGACTGGAGAATAAATGAAACATTTATCACTGTCGGCTTTAAACCGAGCTCGACGACCCGCCTTTACATCAGCGGCTTGAAACAATACCCCCTCTACACCGTACCTAACTCATATGACCAAATACATACCAATTACCATATATCTTCAAATGTGATTTCAATTGAATGGCATTCTCATTTACCGACACAAAATATCGCAGACCCATTTCTTTCAGAGAAACTTTGATAGGTACAACTTTGGTGAATGTGGTTAAGGATAAGGTTAAACATAAGGTTGGTTAAGCTTTTGTTAAGCTTCACGAAAAGTAAAGCTTTTTCGATTTCTTGTAATTTCAAATTAATTAATTTTTACAACTAAAATACAAATGTAGTTTACAGTTGTGATCAATAAATAGTAATTGTACATCTCTATCTAAGAAAACAAAAGCGAAAAAGACTTTTAATTATATTATACTTATGATAAGATTATTGCAAAACACTTCTAAAAGCAATCCCATCTCAATCTCATCACTAGAAAATTGAAGCTGCCAATTAAGCCCCAGGGCATGTGTCATGAATATATTTGGCTTACCTGAGCTCTTTTTGATCGACAGACACCAATTAGGTGCCGACAATAAAATATATACATATATTATATATTTTGGAGTACATTGTTAACATAAGAGAGATATTTTCTTAGGGCAGTTAAAAAATTTACTTTTGAGTTGCTATTTTAAAATGTACGATTTTAATATTTTTGTCAAAATAAATATAAACATTGTAAACATGAGAGGTTTTTCAGTTTTCTAATGCAATCTAAAGCTACTAGCTTCCTAACTCCTTATTATTATCCACTCAGCGAAATAAGGCTACCTGGGAACAGTGGGTATTCTTCTTAGGGCCTAGGTTAACCTAGAAACACAATAAATTTTCTCAATCCTATAAACATTATAAACTTAAGATTATAATGTTACATTTAGCCTATATAAAAATTATAGTACCTAATAACATTATAACAGAAAATAATTATTATTTCTCTTGCGTTATTAATTATGACAATAACAAACATATATAATAGCAAATAATTACATCATATAGGTACCTACTAATTTCTTCCATTATACTAAAACACTACGAAACTAATTTCGGTTACCAAAATGACATTCACAAACGAAAAAATTCCAATTCCGATAAAATCTCATGGAAAATATTTTCAACTCGACTTTTCATGGAAATATATTCCGAGCTGCAAAACAAATAAATAGTGTTCAGTTTTATGTATTTCACTGTGGCTCAGTAACTCTGCTTGTCGGAGAATTGGTTGACTGAAATTCAACTGTACGAAATAAAAGTACCTACCTAGCTGTCGAAATTGTAATTTTGTAAAACTTTTAATAATATGACGGCGCATCTGCCACTGTCACACATCAGGTTGACGTTTAGCTGCCAAAGTCAGCCTAGCGAAGCGTCATTGTCGATGGTTAGCAGGGCGGCCATCTTGTCTTGACGGTACTTACGTTTTCCGAGACGGCAGCCCGTGAACCACGCGTTTTGACGAATCGCTTTCAACTCGTGATTTATCTGTCCACGCCCGCATATCCACATATTTAATACACAATAAGCACTGATAAAGGCCCTCATGGCTCTTTAAATATAAAGACGCAACATGTAAAAAACAAACATACAAAACATGCAATTTTTAAATTCCCAAATACGAATAAAGTTTAGAATATTAAAAAAAAAACTTCAATTTTAGGAGACAAGCGACAGTTAATTTCAGATAACCAATATCTGAAATTAATAGTTACCAAACACTTACTACATTTTCGTACAGTAACTGCAATATCTCTATAATAGTTACAGAAACTAAAATCACTTAAGAAAATCATTTTAACGGAATGCCTGTTACGATTTGTAAAAAGAAATGTACTTCCACGAACATTTATTATTTGTTCGTGAAAACTGCTGACAAAGCTTAGGAAAACTATATTGTAGCGTTTAAGAGCTCGTTGAATAGAGAAATGCATGCGAAACATGAGACATTGTAAAGTGTATTTAAATATATTCCAAGTGAAGCGCTCCGTGCACAACACTCGGAATAAACACAGCCGAAACCTTTTGAATAAGTTCCTTTGACCCAGGGGAGGGCAGACGAGGAGTGTAAGCAGGTTGAGCTAAACTTCACCAGAATCTCGTTTTTGCTACACTCCTATTCAAACTAAATCAATTTCAAATATACGCTCCGCGGATAAGTTTACACTAATGTGTTCTGAGAAAATTAAATTTAACTTTGTAATGCTTCATCAGAATTCATCTACGTTTTAGTAACTTTCCACTCATAAACAGTAAATAATGGTTCAGTTTAATCGCAATAGATATTTACATTAGTTAATAGTTAGGAATGTATATTTATATTTATATTCCATAAAATTTAAAAAAAAAAATTTTAAAAAGTAAATGATGCTTTTAATATTATAGAACTGAATATTTCCTGTATTAGTTAGTCACCTATAAACACAAGCAACGCCAGTATATTGCCGACATTGTTACGATAAAAAGTAAGGGACAAGGTGACAAATAAAAGG
Source organism: Synanthedon tipuliformis (assembly GCA_947623395.1). Classification (NCBI taxonomy): domain Eukaryota; kingdom Metazoa; phylum Arthropoda; class Insecta; order Lepidoptera; family Sesiidae; genus Synanthedon; species Synanthedon tipuliformis. Next base: position 8,569,154 of record OX392407.1, on the reverse strand, counting down.
GCTTGGCCATCCCTTGCTCGTGCATCTAAATCTTGAAGTAATTAGATAAATGCCCTAAGACTTATAGAACTGTAATTTTACGGTGATTGTTGTCAGACGAGATACTGCGAAAAGGAAAAGTAAACAAAATTTTGTTTAAAAATAAAAACCTATTACGAAGTTATTGCAGTTCACATGAAAATTGCAATGAAATTGAAAAACAACACTTATGTAAGAGATGTATTTATTACGTATCAATTGGAAACTGCGTGAAAATTTAAATATAATAATTTTACCTTGAAATTAAAGATTATTTTTTAAACACACATTCATTAATATGATTTAACTTGAACATACAGTTCACATGTCCACTTTCTCACTCTCTATTTGAATAAAATTATAACGTTATTTTTATTTATTTTGCATATATCTTTGAATGTTTGCCAAAATTTCCTCCAATTTATATTATGTGGGCATACGTGTATGTTTTTGTTGTTTTTGGAGCAAATGGTGCAGGACAAAGCGGCTCATAATCCTGCGGGTCTCGATAACGCCTAGGTCGAATACAAACAATGCTGGCTACTATAGTAATTACAGTAAAGAACCTCTACACAGAAACTGCAGCGGCCAGTAGGTACACAAGCCATTGACCCAATTAAAATCTTACAACGAAATTTTCGTCTTTAAACCGTTCGTATCGTTCGTTTAATTAAATCTTTTCGGATGTTTTAAATTAATAACAGCTCACATTTAAGACTTCGGACTAAAACTTGACATTAGTATTTACGAGTAGCTCTCAAACTTTTTATTTTTAATAATACCAACATATAATTTTTTTTGAATAGATTAAATAAACAGACTAAGCTAGGTGTATTGCAGGAAGCCTGATGCCAGCAGGAAAATTATAATATATTACTATAATACTTCAAAATTTAATATTAAATAAATAATTTAAAAACAATCTTAGGCATAAACAAATTGTACAAACAAATCCTGAAAACACACAATAAGAATATCGTAATAACATCAAACTATGTTACAAGAATAACAAAAGAAAAATTTACAGGGCTGTTAAATAAGCTACTATAGTTCCGAGTTAGATAAAAGCTATTTTTATAAACATTCTGCACTGAATCCACTCCAATATGATTTCATAACGGCTTTGTTAAGCTCTTCTGGTTGTGACTGAAACATTTTCATTATCTTCCAACATAAACCACTAGAAGAGTCTATTTGAGAATATAAGTGTCCGTGGGGGAAAAGCGGACACTCATCGAAAGATAGGTAGACACACTCTGGATACTTGCCAAGCAAACATAAGTCCCTCCTGCTACTGTTTTACAAAACGAAACGCCAAAAACAACGCCAAGGAAGACGATCAAAAGTAATTTTAAAGGCCGAATGTTTATAGCACAAAGTTAAATAAGTAGTTCGCGAGAAATGTTTTAATGTCCGAGAAAACTCATTTCTCGTGTGCGGCAACGGAGGGCGAAATGAACAAGGCCCGTAAATTTACGTTTCCGTGTCATTTTCCATAACAATGTCAAAACTCTTAAGTTACGAGCACATTATTTTGTTCACGGCAAAAATAAAAAACGTTCCAACTTTTTTCAATACCGTTACGAAAATAAAGAATACTTCAGCAGGAAATTTGTCATCCGCTTTATTATCACATGTGACCGACAAGAACCAAGTCTACTAGATGGGATACTGCCTATAGACCTGTGAAAACAGGGATGCAGTTGCGCCGTAAGTTTCGCAGAAAATAATTTAGTATAAAGGCGAGGTGAGGATAGAGGAATAGGCTCAGTAGGCATCACTAAGTCACGAACCGGAACATAAAAGCACACGAGATGTTATATAACTTATACACGGTAATTTTTGAATGCTGTCCGTGAATACTGACCTGTGAAAACAGGGATGCAGTGGCGCCGTAAGTTTCGCAGAAAATAATTTAGTGTAGGCGAGGTGAGGATAGAGGAATAGGCTTAGTAGGCATCCCTAAGTCACGGAACGTAAAAGCACACGAGCACATATAACTTATACACGGTAATTTTTGAATACTGTCCCTGTAAAGATTCAAATTATAATATAAATTTTCTTTTCAAATAGAATCGTACGGTTTCATTAAATTGCTTTTATATATACCGATTATACCGATTGATCGGCAAAAAAGGCCTCAAGAAGATAGGTACGAGCAACAATAGGCGTAGGTTTTTACCCAAAAAATATATTAAAGAAACATTTGTTCCTAATAAAAGGCACAAATTTCTAATGGTGAAAATGTAAGGGACCTTTTTTATAGCTCCAGTAAAACGTAGCAACCGCTACGTATTTTCGGACACATCACGTTCTTCAGAAAATACTGTATGAACAACAAAGGGTCAAGAAGGACGCATAATATAAAGACATGTAGGGTACGTAGTGTTTCGTGACCTGTGTGATAAATCGTAAAGGGCATTCACGTCACCGCTCGGACTAAATTACTCTTTGATTGGAATAATAGGTGGGTACACGAAAATTGCGTATGTGAAGCACGTCTAATATTATGTAAGTAATATTCGTTCTCAGTACACTGAAAAAACAGAAGGAACGATCGCAAATAAAATTTAGTCTACGGAATCAATTCTTGTTTATGTATCTCTTACTAGCGAGTAATCACTCTGTAGAGTTACATTAGTTGCTACATACTTGCTGCATAGTTAAGAGATTAGAATGTAGTAATTATATTATTATATGTTAGTGAACATGTATATAATGCAATACACGATATTGTGATGTTTAACTTTCATTTTAAAATTTTATGGTTTTCGGGTCATTTAATATTGCTTTGTTATTGCATCGAACCGAAACAATACATTTTGGTTTTATTGGCAACACATGGCTTGAAATCAGATTATGGCATGCCTCGCCAATATTGTAGTTGTGGTCAGTGATGTGATTTTGTTTGATCAATACGATAGTTACACAAAACAAGAGGAAATTAAATGCAAAGCGAAGCCTTTAAGAATTTTTTTTTTGCATTTTCTGACACGCAAGATCTAGATTTTGAGATGTGAGGGAGATGTAAATGTGTAAACACCTATACCTAAACCTAAACCTGAGTTATATAAAATACCTAAACTTTTTAAATACTTGTATATAAAAAAGTTATAGGAAAACAAAGGCGGTTTTATTTAATGTTTCTTCATCGTGGGGAAATATGGTTAATTAAATTCAGCGACATTCTTAAATTGGATCTTGGTATTAAATTGGTAGCTATACAATAGACAATACACAGGCTGGCGGTCTTCTTGATGGCTGCCGACTATAGTGGGTTTGAGGATAAGGGATTGAAGAAGTATAGGAAGAAAGTAATAATTTCTGAGAAGATACAATATCTACGACAGATCGTAAAAATACGACCAACACTTTTGGCAAATGTTGTTTTTAAAAATAATTTTCTACGTTATCAAATGTAGAATCCAAAAAGTTTGGTTACTACAGTATAACAATAATATCTGACAATTAGCATATTGATATGACGAGCGTTATCGGTAGAATAGGACATAGTAGAAAGAACGAAATATAATTTTCCTGTAAAAAGGCGGTTTCGAAGTGAATATTCAAACTTTATTTTGTAGCGTAAAACTCGACAAAGATGTCGAAGAAGAAGTGTATTTACTCTAAAACACCTGCAACAAATAGAAAACTGTAATAGTCGCTTTGTTCCAACATTTTTCTTCGGACATTGAAGCTAAAATGTTATTACTCAAGAAAATTCATAATATAAAATTTTCAATATTTACACATTCATATTTTCCAATACATACATATAAAACATTTATTCAAAATCAAAAGTTTTAATGGAGAGTTTTAAAATATTCACACCACTTTGCCTCCTAACTCTCCTAACTCCTAAGAAGAAGGTAACACTTGTGCCAATGTGTTGAGTTTCGCTTTTTCCTGTAGGACCCATACGTTAATATTTTTTGTTTATATGGCGCACAAACTCAATGTTCTTGTTGCCTGGGGCCGTACTATCACCTCTTAAAGCGATGCAAAGACGATTGAGTGAGGGAGATGTCGCCTTACATCATGTATTGCGCCATCTCGTTTACTCACTCGTTTTTGCATCGTTTTAAGAGGTGATAGTAGGCCCTCTGAGCTCTAGACGACCACCATCACGAACGTCGTCTCAGACATAGCGCTTGAAATCTTGAACCCTATAAATTGTTGCTTGCTTGATGCTTCATCGCCAAATTATTATTCAAATGGTAGAAAAACATACCTACCTACTACAAAAAAAAAAATTACGTATTAAACTTTATCGTGATGTTGACATGCAATTTGTAAAATGACGCCACAACGAATAAACAACTGAATAAGATAGTAATTTTTAAATGTTTTCAGTAATTACTTCTTAAATATCATTTATGTATGTCACTTTATTGTTTGTAGTTGTATTCACAACTTTGTAGTTGTGATGTGAAATGTCTTCGCTTGGCCATAACGTCGAAGAGCGTTGGCACGATCATATTGTTATGTCTTATGTATGACTATTGTTGGCACCTAGCACTCTTATTGCAACAAGTGACTTCCTATTTTACTAACGCAGACACAGCAAAACATAAATTAAACAATCTCTATTTACTTACACGTTTTTTTTTTTGTTTCGTTTTGAAGAAAAAAATCGGTGCGAAGGCGGTAGCGACCCGTTGGTTTGATATAAAACAGAAACGAATAAATGACAGCGCATAATTATGTAACATCAATTAAAGATTCGCCAGCTAAGGAATTAGATGAAAGAATAGAGCGTATGAGGTCAAGATTGATTGGAGAGTAAATTACCACGTCGTTTTATTAGCACAAGAAATTATATAAACGTCGGACCCTCCGTTAGTGTAACTGCGACTCATAAATGTAATTACTCCGAATGATGTATGAAAGTAATAAAGGATAATGCTTTAGTAAGTATTATACAGGGTATGTGGGATATCATTTCGTTATCACGTTTTTGTGACATGAACATCATTAACTTAGCTTGTACAACCTACATAAGATTAGAGAGAAAGTAATCTCTACGGTTGTGGCTATAAACCAATATAATTAAATATTTTTAAGATATAAACGTATAACTTATTGATTTCATTTAATTATTGAAATCTACTTAAGAACCGTTTTAAGATGCTTCAGTATGCGGATTTACTGAAATACAGATGAAAAATTAATTTCAGTAGAATAAATAAGAGGAAAAATCGAGAAGTTAGATTCTCGAGTGGCGATTACGTGCAAAAATAAACATTGCGGAAATAAATGGAAAACGTTGAATCAAAGCAATCAATAAGGAATTAAAAAGTAGAAGAGAAGACAAGTGAGTTAAAAAGGCATCTCTGCATTCAAGTTCGCTGTAAAAAGGTCCTTACTATGACTTGTTAAAATGTAAGTAAGTAAGTAAGAATAAGTAAGTAAGTAAGCATTTGAAATGCACTAAAGCACGTCAATGTTTCTTTTGTAATGAAACGTTGGCATGATTGATAATTGCCCTGTTGACTTTAATGTGACAAACCTTTTCTTACCCCGACTGTACAGGGTATAGCTACGCTCATACCTAATAGTTAGAGTTACTCTCTGATGCTTACCGCTGCGTTACTAACTTGTCGTAGTACTTGCTCGCAGAGATATACTATTTCGTTGTAGGTACTACGGTACCGAAACTGAAAAGGCTACAAATTATACGAACCATTTACTCTCTTAAATAAATTGACTTTAAAGAAAGTTGGATTGTATTTTATACTAGCTGGTGCTCGCGACTTCGTCCGCGTGGAATAGTTATTTTGGGAATCATTTGGGTATCTCGAACGGTTTTCGCAGCGCACGCAACGGAAGCCCTCAAAGATGAATAATTTTCCCCGTTTTTTTCCACATTTTCGACTGTTTCTTCGCTCCTATTAGTCGCAACGTGATGTTATATACCCTAAAGCCTTCCTCGATAAATGATCTATCCAACATGAAAATAATTTTTCAATTCGAACCAGCAGTTCCTGAGATTAGCGCGCTCAAACAAACAAACAAACTCTTCAGCTTTATAATATTAGTATAGATAGAATCCAAATTTGTTTTTCTATCTAGATTTATGTTGCAATATGATCCACGCTTTTTTAATTCCAAGACCTATATATGTTACATAGAAATAGTGTAACGTAGTATTATTTATTTATTTTATTATATTATATTATATTCAGTTATATTACCTTATTTGTTTATTTATCTAAGTATGTATTTAAACCTTATTTTTTTTAAATAAATAGAATGTACGTATTCCATCATTTGACTTTTCAATATTCAAAATTTTCAGTATAGCAGAGCGTCTTTTGTTGCCCGTCTTCACACAGAGAGGTTCAGCTTTTTGCTGGCCTCAATTTTTACCAGTTTATTTTCTTTTGAAATTTTAATTATTCAGTTTAAAATATTTATGTAAAAAACCCCGGTTATAATATGGGTACGTATTTCATCTTATTTCTGATGATAGATTGTTGATTAATGTTTTTTTATTATAATTTGTGTTTTAGTTCATTTTAAATTTATTATTAATTTACTTATTTAATTCTATTATCATTTCAGTTTTTTTTAATCCTTATGCAATTGTGTTTTTTTATTTTACTCTTGTTTGTTTTTTGCCTGACCATTTATTGAATAAATTATTAACATTTAGGGATCTTATATCTAAATTTTAGATTCCCATGGTCAGGGCACACATATTTTTTCTTTTAGATTTGTGTTTAATTATTTCTTTTCATTTCAGGGTTTTTTTCTTTTTGGTTTTTGTCATTCATGGATTTAATTAGAGATATATAAATAATATATAATGAATCCTGGGTTTTATCCGCATTTTACATTTTGATGAGCCTTCTTCATTTTTCTTTGGTGACACTGATGAGCAGCGTGTTTTATTTTGCCGAGAAGGAAAACATTCTTATTACTACATCCAGCCATTATTCACATCCAGCTAAGTTTTTAATTTTTATTAGCCGGATTTTATGAATCAAATTTTAAATTTAATATATATATATATAATAACGTACGGGCTTAAGGACCACCCCCTGTGTTTTTTTTTTATTTTTTTTGTTTAAATATATTTTAAGTGCTAACATATGGTTTTTTTTTCATTTTTTAGTTAGCTGGCGCCCAATTTTTTAGTTTTTTTATTTTAATTTCATAGCCGATAACGTTGTTATCTTATTTCAATTATTTTCAACGTAACATTGGCGCCCAACGTGGGGCTCGAACCCACGACCCTGAGATTAAGAGTCTCATGCTCTACCGACTGAGCTAGCCGGGCGCTATTATTATTATTATTATTATTATATAAGAATAATTATATAATAATAATAATAATAATAAGAATTATACATATTCCATATTCGAAATTTTAACCGAAACTGTAGGCAATGTCTTCAATAATTCTGACAATTGCTTTCTTTCATTTGTGTGAAGTTCCTAAAAATTTGAAAAAAAGAACGAGGTCAATGAAACGTATGATATGACAATAAAATGTCAATAACTATCAATGAATTAAACAAAAGAGTTTCCTAACCTCATTATACGTAAACTAGATGAAAATACTAATTCTTTTTTTAAAAAACAACATCTTATTTGTGACAATAGTGACAGAATTAAATACAATAACCTATTTGCCTGTTACAACAAAATAGCGAATGACATCTTAAATATTAATAATTTATTAAAATAATTAAAATAAATTAACATGAAAAAAAAAAATGAAAATTAAGAAATAATCATTCTGAAATAATAAATTAATTAAAATGTCATTCTGCAAGAAAAAACAAGAAATTGAAGAAATTAATAACTTACAAAAATTAAATCAACAGAATTAGTGAATCAAATATTGAAAAAATTAATAAGATAATATATATATACAATTTCACGTATTTTACAGTAACAACAATATATGTTATCTGTAAAAAAAAAACAAGTTGGGCGCCAATGAATAATACGCCAAACATGCCGCACGTTAGAAAAATATATATTATCTGTAAACTTAAAAATTAAATTTTAAAAAATTTGTTTGTTTCACTACTTCTGGCTAATAAAAATTAAAAACTTATCTGAGCTGGAAATAAAAATGGCTATCCTTCTCGATAAAATAATATTGGAATGATGCTCAGTCGGTAGAATTAAACACGCTCTTTCCTCCACGGGACCACAGAAAAAATGAAGATAGTTCCATCTAAATGTAAAAATGTTGATATAATCCAAAATTCATTATATCTTATTTATATATCTCTAATTAAATCCATGAATGAAAAAAAACCAAAACAAAAAAACCCATATTATAACCGGGGTTTTTTACATAAATATTTCAAATTGAATACAATAAAATTTTAAAAGAAAATAAACTGGTAAAAATTGAGGCCTGCAAAAAGCTGAACCTCTCTGTGTGAAGACGGGCAATAAAAGACGCTCTGCTATAATGAAAATTTTGAATATTGAAAAGTCAAATGATGGAATACGTACATTCTATTTATTTTAAAAAATAATAAGGTTTAAATACATACTTAGATAAATAAACAAATAAGGTAATATAACTAAATATAATATAATATAATAAAATAAATAAATAATACTACGTTACAATAGATATTGAAGTAAGTCTATTTAATTCAGAAACAGGATCACGAAACAATTTGACAGATCCAAGTGTTTATTTTATGATGTCCAATATAAGGCAAACGAAGCCACGGTGCACACCTAGTGAAATGTTATATATATATATATATATATACGTACGTATATTTTATTACATTTATATCTATCTCAATTCTTAAGTGTTGTTTACATTTGATTTAGCTAGACCCTACCATCTTCGGGACACTGCAAATTATGTTACGCTTCCGCCGTCTCCTGTTTTTACGTCATTTATTCCGGAATATAAACCATTATTTTTCCCTCACAGTACGAAACGGTTCACAGTTGAATGGAGACGCGGACGTTACAACAAAATATTCAAATATTTACGAAGAAACTCCGTTGAATACGTGAACAGTTTGTTCGAATGCGGAGATAATGAAGTCCTCCGGTTGTCATTAACGCGTACGCGTTGGTACCGTTTTACCAGCAGAGGGAACGTAATATTTTATCGCATATTTCTGTGCACACTCAACTTGAACAAGGGTCTAGGAAACGGTAGTTAATAACGATTTATGGAGCCCTCTTGTTCCACGTCTCTTATCTCCGCCATGTGTGCTATTCACGCTTGATTTATTGGAACACAATGTCGGAGGCCAAACGAAAAGACCATGGCCTCTATTCTCGTTGTCATGGCAACGATGTTAACTGACACCAGAGGGCCTACTATCACCTCTTAAAACGATGCAAAAACGAGTGAGTAAACGAGATGGCGCAATACATGACGTAAGGCGACATCTCCCTCACTCAATCGTCTTTGCATCGCTTTAAGAGGTGATAGTACGGCCTCAGTACCTAGTTTATGCACTGCAAAGACCTATAAAGCAAACAGATTGTTTGGAGAGAACACAACAGAGTAGTGACATCAATATTTGAAACCAACAGGAGATAGATGTGTTCGAAGTCTCTGAACGTTTTGTTTTCCTCTTTATTCTTCCTGTCAGATAGGTAAATGTGAAAATTTCTTAATGCACAATAGAACTTATAACTTGAATTCTAACTGTTGAAATATAACTTTTATAAGTCAATTACAAGCTGGCGAGAAGCACAACCTAGCATACAAGCTGTCACTTTACGATGAATGACATTTATCTTCACCAACTGTTCACAAATAATAAAACGTAACAACGACCTTGTACGAATAGGGCTGACATTAATTTAATGGTAAAAGCACCTCTGCCCGTAATTTACTGAATCGTGGTGACCGTGTTGACCTGTGGTATTGTTCAAAACATTCTATAAAGAAAGCTATTTCGCCGGGACATAAAAGAAATAAGTATAAATCAGAGGCGTCGGCCATTACCGCGTGTCCCGGGTTATTGTACACGCTCCGTCACGTTTATACGACGCGAATGTGACAAAATAAGCGCTATTATACGACAAAACATCGCGAATTCTGCTTTAGCTCAGCGCTAATACTTCTCTGTAATGTCATTTAAACTAGCAGCTTTAGTGACTGTAAGGCTTTCGTCTTTATGCTGGCTATTAGAGTGCAGTGTTTGTGGAATTTTCTTAATGGATACCTACTTTGTGGGTGTAAAATTAAATAGCGGGTCGTTAGAATTTAAAATACAAAAAAAACAATCCAAAAAACTTTTCGTAGTCGAATAGCAGTCGTAGAATGACTGTTTATCCGTACTAATATTATAAATGACAAGTTTGTATGGATGTATGGATGTATGTATGGATGTTTGTAACTCTTTCACGCAAAACTACTGAACCGATCACCATGAAATTTTGCATACACGTTGTCTGGGACACCAAAAAGGACATAGGATACCTTTCATCCAGAAAAAAAGTACTGCTCCCGAGGGATCATCTAAAATTAAGGAAACTAACTCCTGGCTAAGTGTAATAGCAATAACGATGTCAGGCGATATAATTATTGCTTTTTCAACGCGGACGAAGTCGCGAGCACCAGCTAGTAAGTAATATTTATTTCTACTACTATTTATAAATTCTACTAATTTGTAAATTTTCATTTGTCGTAAGAAGCAGAACAAATGCTACACAATCAATTTTCATAAAGGAGTGTAAGTATGGTTAACATAATATAGTTAATACAGCTCTAATCAAAGTGGATACAGTAGTTTCTCTTTTGGAGTACTTACCCTTTTCCTAGTGAATCCTCAATCTTCAATATAGAGAAGCCTATACTTGTGCATTACATTTTTAGTATGATTAAGTCTTGTTTGTTTTCATCGAAAACACATGAATGTATTCTACTTAACACGACTGAGGTAAGAATAATAAACTATATGTGAAAATGTTTCGACAATACCGCTGAATTGATTTTGATGATTTATTTACTACTTTGATATACCTACTTAATCTTTAAAAAAATAAAAAATTTAATTAGTAGATTTAATATTAAATTAAATGACATTGTGTGTGTGTGTGTGTGTGTGTGTGTGTGTGCGCGCGCGCGTGTGTGCAAGTGTATTTTATTTTTAAGCATATATTAAGTAGTAGACGATAACAATTAAACAATGATAGACATAATTAACTTTGAATGTTCATTGTGTGTGACCGTGACCTCGTGTCCTAACCTAGATTTATTTACGAATTAACACTAGAAAGACGGAAAAAACAACTAACCTCCAAAGACGGCCAGGGGTCATTTGACCTAACACATTTTTTCTTATATATTCTTAACATATATAAATATGTATATAGTTAGCCATATGGAAAACGATGTATATAGAAATATATAGGTTTTCATTACAACAAATTTGTGTTTATTTCAGAAAAAAAGAATTTATTCGCTATGTACTGATGTCGTACATTCACGACGTACAAACATTTTTGATTGATTGCAAGTTCCACATAACGGTTTTTTTTACATTGGTCAAACATTTTATTAGTTTTATTTTTACGGTGAGTTTGGTAGCAGTAACGCCTATTTCGTGGCTCAGAAGCTGTAGTTTTAACGAAATATCACGTTGCAACCAGGTCTCAGGAGCAGATTCTTCTGATATGTTACTCGCTTCGAGCGCCAATTTCACAATAAAATTCCTTCTATGCAATCGTTTATTACTTACTTACAGGCATTTGTTGCAGATAAATCTAATGTTATGAAAAACTTGCAAAAGTCATCTTCTAGAAGCAGCTTTGGTACTGTATCTTGCCATTTGGTCCATAACATCAACACCATACTTAGTAGCATTGTAAAACATACAGTTTCGAGGTTTTTCCATAATATTCCACTAATATAATATCACCAAGGTGATATTATATTATTATGAGGTTTATTTCCACAAAACGAATGAATACAGAGTACTTGAATCTGAGATGGTCTTCCTTTATTACTTGGTGACGTAGAATTTCAGCTAATGGTAGATTTCTGTCTGAGCCATCACTAGAACTTGATGCAGGAGTATATGAATGTCTATCTTCAACTTGTAGTAGTACTGCTACATTTTCACCTTCACTTTCCAATTCATCTTCTGGCAAAAAACTGCAAATATGCTAAAGTTTCTTCACTGTGAAGCCGAGCCATTTTCCAGAATAATAAACAGAAAAAATTATAATCTTTCAACGAAAGTACTTAGTGTATTGAAATAATGAAACTATGATAATTAGGGGTGTGTGTAACAAGACCAGTCAATAAAAAAATATTCAGTTACTAACAATATCTGTTGAATGGGTCAAATGACCCTAGCCGTCTTTGTTGGTAAAAGCTGTTTTTACTAATGTTTGGAGGATCATATTGCTATGTAAACACTTTTGTTTTGAAATTAATTGTATTTTATTAAAAGTCACGAGACACGAAGTCATATAAACCAATAGTGATAAAATAATCAACCATGAAAGTTTGAATTGGGGTCAAATGACCCCTTCCGTCTTTCTAGTGTTAAGACTATCAAATTGTTTACTCAATGAATGATATAATTAATTAATTTAAAAAAATAATGTCAGCGTATAAGTGTGACTAATGTTTATTTGACATGCTCATTTTTTCTTGCAATATAAGCAATCTGTAATGTAAGCGCACAGAAAATGAAAACATAATGTGAAAGTAACTATGTCTGTCTGTTACTTTTTCACGCCTTAATTATTATACTCAACCGATTATCATGAAATTTCGCATACACGTTGTCAGTGTTTCAAGAAAGAAGGTGCCTTTCATCCAGAAAAAAGTACTCTTACTAAGGGATTTACTGTTCCGATATAAATATACCATTTCGACAAATTCCCAAGCATTTTCAACATTTTACTTTGGAATTTGCTTAGGAAAATGTTGAAAATGCTTGGGCAAATGTTGAAATTGACCGAAAAATTGTATGAGTATATAATTATATATAAATAAGTGTGTTCTGTGTTTTTTTTTAAACTATTAAAAACTACAAAAATAATGAAAGAGATTTTAGGTCGGTAGCAAATACGTAATATGTAGATGTATTCAGTCGTATTGAGGCAATTTCTACGCTTTGCCGTATTCACCAAGGGCCTTATTAGCATACGATCGCATTCTAAAAGCTGAAAAATACGGATCGTGAAAAGAACGCTTCTTTTTGCTCACATTGAAATACGAGTTCCACCTTCATCCGCTTATAAATTATGTAGCTAATATGGACCGGACTCGTATAAGCATGTCAGAAAATATTTTAACTCGTCTCTTCCCATTTCTGTGTAAAAATGTGGATCATTTCTATGTGAAATTGCTTTATTACTCAGTCTATTTTTGCATTCATAAGTAAATGCATATTTCATATACAATTTGCAATTTGCAACACTATTTATCAGGAGGAATTTTTGTAAGTAATAATAATTTTAGCAGCGATTTCGATTTTCAAAGTAAATTCAAAGTCTCTTAGGGCCTCTTTCACCAATTACAAGTAAAGTGTTGATTAGTTACTCTTAGAAATAATTTTATGTTTTATTAAATTATGCACTCGGTTTAGTGCATCCTTCGTTATTAGGCGTATATTTTTTATTATTTTCTTTTTAATATTTGGGACTTTTACCGTACAAACAAAGGTATATCGGCTAAATTATTCCCGGTGACAGGTGACTTTAAATGACGGTTAGCCTCCTTGACATATGGTGAAAGAGGCCCTTAACATATTAAAAATAATTTTATTTATTTTAATATTTTAATACGTTTTTCTAAAAAAAATAAATCTCATTATGTGTTACGAATCTACAAAAATCTATATATAAACTGAATACAAAAAAGTAAATTTAATATTGCACATGTCAAAAAACGTACAATAAACTCTTGTAAGCACAAAGTCCATGTATTTTTCAAATGAAAATAATCCGGGTTTTTTATTTTTGTCTGTATGTCTATGAATTTTCCTTCTACAATCGCTAGCTGCGAAATAGGAAACTGTTTGTTCGTAAAAGTTGTCAGAAAGGGCTTTGTTAATCAAAGTTAAATTTTTACGGCGCTTTCTCATTTCATACATTAAAAGTATTTTCACGATATAAAATACTTTAACTTTAAAATACATTATAAAGTGAAACAAGAGTTTTTATAACAGGAAGGTAAACCTAATTTAATTTTCAAAAAGGTCAGCTTTCTGAACCACAAAGAGGTATAGGCACCTAGGAAAAACACATACACAAAAGAAACCTCTTATTATGGGTATACAAAACTAATAGATCTAAAATTTATATACAGGATCATTGGTGCACATCATAATTTGTTAACACTAGAAGACCGTATTAAATATAGATATATATTGTTAATAAACCTTTTTCTAGTTATAAAATCATTGCTTTTTCGCTTCACTGATTTTGACAAATTGTTGAATTTGTGTTTTTTCGTACGTGAACCGAAACCTTCCAAGTTGGTTGAAGTTATGTGAAGTTTCCTGGTACCTATCTACTATAGAATAGTACCTATAGAATAATTCCACATCAATTTTAGAGATGGAATTGCTAAATTAATAGGCAAATCAAAGACAATAGGTTCAAAATATACAAATCCAAGTTATCTTTAGAAACTATCTGACATCCGTGGCCTAAAATATCAGATGGTAACGTCTAACTGCAATTCCCAGATAATCACACCGTCCGTAGGTAGGTACTGTTTACATTTAAAATTAGTGCGAAATATTGAAGTTTAGTTTGAGTGAGAGTCTACAAGTCAACAATACGCCACAACTTTTGTTCAAAACATTAAAGAAAAGCGAGAAAATTACAACAATACAATTCACACAATACGGGGACAAGTGCTGAATCAAGGTGTATTAACTTCAATATGAGCTATGAAATAAAGCCGGCGAAGGTTTGTTTTGTTATCCCAGATACGCGCGGGTTACGGCTTGCGTCGGTTAATGACACGGAAAATTCCCGGGAAATTCCGGGGCTCAGTGTACGGCGGTTACGAAAACGCTAGATTATGCAGCGTAACATTATTAAGGCTCAAGTCCAATGACTTTTCAAAGGTTCTGGAATTACACAATCTAACGAGTGAAAATAGACGAGAATTAAAATGTACTCAAAGTACAAAAGGGCACTGCATTTTAACAGCCACACCATGACTAAGCCACGAGCTATTACGGTTTGAGTTGAATAACTATATGTACCTACTTAGAAATAGTAAGGCAGCTAGCTATCTTCATCATGTCTCAACATTCACACACTTAAATATTCCAGATTCGATACCATTTCGTACCGTAAGAAAAACGTGAAATCGACAAAATTACATAAAAAGAATCTAAATAAACATGTATGACCTGCCATTGCCATGAATAAATTTGAGTTATTTGAATATTGGCTTTTGATTACTATTAACATATTTATAGAATTGTATAATATCATACTATACAAAATATTATTCAAATATCTTTGAGAATAAAGCGCTTTTATTAAGATGAGTAGGACCTATGGTTTGTAAAAAAGTTTATTTTACTTTTAGATCCAAGACTTTATTCGACTCATAGAAAATTGGTCTTAACATTTTACAAATCTTTTTGTGAATATCATTATGATGTCACCATGGGGTCTCCTTTCACGGTGTTCTATTTCTATAAGATCATTTTACACTTATACAGAATTACATGCAGCCTTTTGATCAAACGACCCGTGTAAGCAAACTATCTTACACAAAACGAGCATTTTGTAGTTCGACTTCCGTGTAAGAGGGGTAACGCTTATCGTGCGCTTATCGCATGTGCGCAGTCTAATTCCGTTGTGAGAAACTGATGGGATCCAAAGGCGTATATCTACTTGTTCGTTTGATAAAAAAGGCAGAAATCTATGGTACGATATTAAAAAATGTGAGTGGCGTCATACATTATCATACATTAAATAGTTTTCTTCTGAGAAACAATCATTGCTTTATGGTTCAGTTTCGGTAATGTTGAGCAAATCGAACTGGGACACCAGAAAGGACATGGGGTACCTTACATCCAGAACGCGGACACCATGACCATGGACACAGGACCGGACGAAGTCGCGGGCACCAACTAGTATATGTATAATTAAATATTTTACTCAGTTTATGGCTACCACTAGCCCACATCTACATTACACGCTAGGCCATTTTCATATATCTATACCTATTGTAGCAGATACCTAAATGCTTTTTTCAATCCCAATTTGGCTTACTAGATGAATAAAAGAAGTTTAGATTCCCAATGGGTGGAGTGGAAGTAGCGCAGATACGTGAAAATTACATCTCTCATTTCAATCGCCTAATGAATGAGTTGGAATGCCATTCATTTGAGTGAAGAATATACAGCTACGGAAAATCTAATCTGATCCTGAATATTTCCAACCGACCCTCATTACCATTTAAAGGCGAAGAGAAAAGAAAGAAAAATTCTCCATAGCGGAAATTTCATGTAAATTGGGTGAAGTACGCGACTTTTGCTTTCTTGAAATTTTGTAGTACTCTAATGGAATGTACAATGCTATTGTTATTGGTTGCGATCTGTCCAAAAAGACGGTAAAGTTAATTGAGTTGCGACCTTGGCGTTTTATTTTTCTCCAAATTTTAATTTAGGTTTCTAGATAGGTAGTACAATTACATTTGTGGAAAGAAATGGCATACTTACATAAATATTTCTATAGCTATTTAGGTATATATATGCTTACAATAAAATCGTAAACGAGCCGTGCCAAATATTAAAAAAAAAATTGTAGGCACACGATGAATGAGTTTTATATTAATGAAAATAGTTATTAGAATTTTTGTCTGTTTGTGCGTTTGTGCACACTAATCTCAGAAACGGCTTAGGTAATTAATTAAATCCGCATTTCACTGATGTATTGATGATTACATCGCCTCGATTAAACTATAGCATACTTTTTATCCTGGAAAAATGTTAGGTTAGTATTTTCAAAAAACTAACTACAACGCGTACGAAGTTGGGAGCACCAACTAGTTTTAAATAAATTTTATATTTAAAAGTGTATTAATTAATTAAAGCAATCGATGTTAACAAAGTTAACAATTGTATTGGGTCTGAATAAAGACTGCAGAGCGACTCTATCATTGTAATTAGAAGCAGGACTCACTATGTTTTGCATTCTTAACTTAACAGCAACTTAACTCGTTCCACTATTCTCTACTTGATCACCTTACTGCACAAATGGCCCTGTTATATAAGTACATTCTGGACTTCTGATGCTATTTGTGTTCCTAGGCGACGGTAGCGACTATCCACCAATCAGATGGATCGTCATTCTGCTTAGCGAGATTAAAAAAAAAAGATCTACAATTTAAATAAACGAGGACGAAGATAAGATAAATCAGCAGTGTTAATTTATTTAACGCCTTGTTACAACGTTTAGCGGCACATTGTAAAATCGTTAGCAAAAATATTGTCGTTAACGTTTCTAAGGGTTTTATTAATTGCAATATCATCATAGCATTACTGGGTTTGTTTGCGTGAGTAATTTTGTGGGTATCGTGTATTCAACCAGCTGCGTACAATTTTACAACGCGCCAACCCTCGTGCACAACGTGACTCGGGTGACAATCACACGCCAACCGCCTTGTTACACATAAACGCTCTTATTCATAAAAATCCCTTATTAGAGGCTTAAAACGTTCAATAGTTAAAACGCTCATAAGACCTTAATAAGCTTATTATAAAATTGCTATTCATAAACGTTCCATAAGCCTGTCATAACTAATATGTCGCTATTAGTTAGTTTATCATTGTTATGTTGCCGTTCTGATGAATTCATAGACAAAAAAGCTAAAATCTCTGTATCCACGCCCCAAATGACAGTAAAGTGATTTTTTTTATGTGATATTTTGACATTTCTTATGAAAATTGAAAATATAACCCAATTTACTTGTGTGATAAATAAGTGATTTTGTTAATTTTGTCAAATTTTTGATTCGCAATTAACTATGGAATCCAAAAGTGGATAAAAAACGGCAAAGAAGCCTAAATTGGTCAGAGGAAGATAAAGTGGTGTTTTTTTAAAAAATATTTATTTGCCATTACTTGTGTTTATGTAGTATTTTCTGTTTATTAATTTCTTACGTTTACTTCCGTAGCATCTATTGTTGGAATTGGTGAGGGAGAGAGTTGAAGCGATCGAAAATAAAAATACGGACACTAATTGCAATTACAAAATACAAGGATATAATTGGATTTACAGGTCAGGTATGTATAGCTTAGTTTGGCAATTGCTAAGACATGAATTAACACATATTTAATGCGTACGTTATTGTTATATTAGATGTTTGTTAAAGTTGTTCATTATTTCCAGCTTCAATAGTAGGTATGTGCAATGGTACCACACGTACCATTTTAAAAACGACAAAAAGTAGAAGAAAGAAAACAAACTGTTGTGACTGGTGGTGGTCCACCGCCGCCAAGGAAGCCAGACAACGCTGAAGATATAAGTTCGTGGCTCCCAAACGAATTCATTATATATACAAACGAGTTTGATTCAGACCAAATAAATCAGGTAATTTCATGTTTAGCTTTCAAATATTCCCTAACCTAAACAAATTATTTTATTAAATATTTTTTATTTGTTATAAATATATTTATTTTATTATTTTTAAAACACCTTCAACAAATCTGCTCATATTCTTTGGACTGATCGCAAATATAAAACAAAAAATTATTATTATTATTTTATTAGAAATTGTAAGCATTGCTGTCATGAGGGAACCACTTTTATTTTTCTCAAAGTTTTCTAACTGTGAATTTTGAAAATCGGTGCAGTAGTTTTTGAGTTTATCACAAATAGACAGACAGATGGGGTGGAGGACTTTGTATTTTATAATATGTAGTGGAGAAATAATAAATAATTATGTGTGGACAATATCACATAACACCATTACAATGCAAAGTTGATAGTGTGTTATTGCACCACAGCCTTCGGGCTCACATAGCTCTAATATGCTCATATCTATAAAATATTGTATGCCAAATAAACATCCCACATAATATTTCATCACCACACATAATATGTGCTATTTTTATTTCAGCCAGAAAACTATGCTGCAAATATTGCGAATCATGAAATGGAGTGTCGGAAGGAGCTTCATGAAGCCCAAATTAAAAATGAAGAGAAGAAAGGGAGAATATTGGACCTAAAAGAAATTTTAGTGCAAAAGAAAATTGCTTATTATGAGAAAAAAATAAATTATGTACTTGAAAAATATATTGTATTTTTACTACATATATCACTTATTATGTTATATCTTACATAAGTATGTAATTTAAACTATTATTTGCTAATTCCTTTACAAACAAACATCAATCAAAATTCAAACTCCACATCAAATCAGTCAGTCGGTCAGCTGTTTCAAGTCGGCCATCTTGAATTGTTCCCTTATTAGAGGCTTATAGTAGGGTCCATGCTTCAATAACTTTATGAAACACTTATTAAGCGGTTTGCTGCTATTGAACGTTTATGAATAACACTTTTTGGTAAATTTCTTATAACAAGCTAATAAGCCTTCTATAACTTTTTATGAATAAGGCCGTAAGTGTCACAAAACCGTCTACACATGCATCTCAAACTGTTTCTTCTTTTTTTTTCACAAACGGCCACGTGTGTGAGAAATATATTTTATATTCATATCAGCTATTGCCAGCAATTTCGTTTTGTGTGGACTTCAGTATTCGCAATTCACAAAGGAGAGGACACAACGCATGTTGCTACGAGATATCTATCATATATCACGTGGTTATTTAATGAAACCGTTCAGTAACCGAATTACTTTTCACATAATTGAATTTGACACGTTTCCTAGTCGACAGAGGTCACGGGCATTAGAGGTGAAATCAGGGCGAATGAATGAAAATGGTCATTTATCTATCTACTCGTACATATGAATAAAACATGAATCGCTAAATGTGCCGCTAAGTGCAAAAATCGAGAGCGATTAGATTAATTAAAAAAAAGGTAAAGAATTTGGAACCTATTACTCAGACAAATGTAAAATCATCGTTGTGTCATTTTAGTTTTTTTTTGTAAGATAGACAGACAGACTGACGGTTCAATTGCCACAGGTGCTTCAAGTGCGCTGCCGATCGTACTAAGATTAAGGATAAGATAAAGATTAATTTTATCAATTCGTGGAAAATGTTGTTGATTGCACTGTTTGTTACCTTTATTTATATATCTCTTTTTTCAAAATTTACTAGGTATACAATATGGTGTAATTGTGTGATTTCCCTAATATAATAAAATAAAAACACAACAGCACATAATATGTGTTAACATAAACGCCGAAAAATAACAGCATATTATGCTGTTATTTCTCGGCGGCCTACTGTACTCAAGAAAATCAATCATTAAGGCAGCATTTCAACAAAATCGTGCTTTATAACATCTGAATTAAACAGACATTTTAACGTGTGATATCAGAAATTCGAAGTCAATCAAGAACTTCATTCGAGAACCGCCTGAAGAGAGATCCCTCGCTTAGATTTCATCGACGAGGAAACTTCGATGCACTTTTGTCGGCCCGATTCAAGAATGTCCTCATTCTCATGCCATTTGCATTGTTAAGAAAAACTTTAATGAAGGGAATGCATTTCTCTCACTATTCTTCGTACAAAAGATTTCTTATTCAGTCACAGCGAAGATGTTTTTCCGCCTATGGCGGTAATAATTACTAAAAGGACTTAAAAAATAGGTTTGCTCATAATAATTGTACGTCGCCCTTTTTGCTTTAGCTTGAACTACATCGATTTATGGAGACACTACTATAATATAGACAGATGAAATATTAGAGCTTCAAATATAACTTAACATTACGTAAAAAGTAAAACATGATTAGCATTACAAATTGGTAACATCGATAATTTATATTTATATTAAATTTATTTCAGATGACAGAGATGCATATTGGTTTAATAACTTAGGTTTAATAAAATTATGTTTTATTAAATCACGACCCGCCCCCAGCTAACGATTGCAATTTTCTTCTGGAAATCATATAAATAAACCTTCTTCTCTTATCGCTATTTCCGTTGATGAAAACCGTATCAAAATCAAAGCACTTTCGGTAGTTAAGAAGACATTTGCGGAGAATCATAAGACAGGCGCACGGCGATTCTATTATATATCTGTAAATAAGTAGCTACGTATTTATTATTAACATTTACAAATTTATTTTGTTTGAAATTTCATCTTGAAAATTATTGAATTTTAAATCTGAAGAAAAGTTCAATGAACAAATTTGCTGGATTTTGTTGTAGGTACGCAAAATTAACAAATTTGGCAATATGTAACAAAATTTACGCTATAATAATAAATAAAGCCTTAATCGGATTAGGCTTAAGCTGAATATACACTGCTGTGTTGCGTAGGATCACCTCTGGCCTTTAACTTATTAATAAATTCCAAAATCAACGCAGACGAATTTACTTCCTAATACTACAATAGTTAGTCCCTACTGTAAATATTTTATAAGTGTTTTCAACTTATCCCTCATGGATTAAGAATATTGATCGTTTATCCCGTACTAATATTATAAATGCGATAGTTCGTATGGATGTATGTATGGATGTTTGTAACTCTTTCGCGCAAAAACTACTGAACCGATCACCATGAAATTTTGCATACACGTTATCTGGGACACCAGAAAGGACATAGGGTACCTTTCATCCAGAACGCGGACGAAGTCGCGGGCACCAGCTAGTATACAATATGCCTTTCTATTGTATAAGAGGCAATATTTTATATTGAAAATATTTTCAACACCTGAATATAGCCTCTATATTTAAAATTAATTATATCAATGTATTTGAAATATTTCGACAATTATTGCAGCAGTTCGCTCGTAACACCACCGTTAATCTTTTTAATAGCCCCAAGGAGCACTCAAGGAAATGGAATTAAAAAAATGGAAAGAACAAAGAAATCGATAGAAATTTAAGACCAAAACTTGAGGACGCACTAAAATTTAATATCGGTCGCTCGCAGTTCAGAGGACACCGCACTTTATAGCGGCAATTACTACCCTTCATCTCGGAAATTCGGAAGATTGGTTTTGCCTTTATGGGATTTTGTAAGTCATCGTTACTTTCATTTTCACAATTTCTTATAAAGGCATATAAATTCCCAAGAAGTTAAAAACTTAGAACTAAAGTTTTCCGTTTAGATTGCGCCAATATTATTTATTTTATTTTAAGTAGTGTCTTAACTTGATGAAGATAAAGGTAGCTATGAAATTATGAATATTTCTCCTTATATTTTTTTAACCATGCGCAGTTGACATGTATAAATAATATTTATTTATTCACAAATCCATCTAATATATAAAATTCTCGTGTCGCAGTGTTTGTTGCAAAGCTTCTCCGAAACGGATGGACCGATTTTGATTAAATTTTGTGTGCTTATCGGGTAGATCTTAAAATCGACCAACATCTATTTTTCATACCCTAAATGTTAAGGGTGGTCCACCCCAATTTTATTTTTATTTTTTGGCAAAACAACGTTTGCGGGGTCTGCTAGTAAACATATAAAAGTCAATACACATAATTCAGTGTTATACATTATACATAAACATACATTTCAATTATATTGAGTACCAGCGTCTATATGTAATATGTATTATGAAATCGCAAAAATGGAAACAGAAGTTATAACCAATAACAACTGAGCTATATAACAATGTTACGTATAAATGTATGTCGAATAATCCTATTAATCAGTATCTCCTTCAAAAATTTATCTGAAAAATCTGTTTTGCGTAGTTACCAGTAAGTATAGAAAGCTAGTCAGAGCTTTGTGAACTGAATCAAACTATGTATATGATAGCAATTTTCCTAGAATATTTCTATAACTAACAGTGTAGTTAGTTTCCTACATGTAACTAACTAACATTGCGTTTTATTTAACATGTTACGTAAATATTTATGACTAGCTGGTGCTCGCGACTTCGTCCGCGTGGAATAGTTATTCTGGGAATCATTTGGGTATCTCGAACGGTTTTCGCAGCGCACGCAACGGAAGCCCTCAAAGATGAATAATTTTCTCCGTTTTTTCCACATTTTCGACTGTTTCTTCGCTCCTATTAGTCGCAACGTGATGTTATATAGCCTAAAGCCTTCCTCGATAAATGATCTATATAACACAAAAAGAATTTTTCAATTCGAACCAGTAGTTCCTGAGATTAGCGCGTTCAAACAAATAAACAAACAAACAAACTCTTCATCTTTATAATATTAGTATAGATGACAAGCTTACGTTTTGCATTAACCAGTGTACACAGCAGTACCAAAATTCCATAGAGCAAGTGAATCTAGTTCGTTTACTCTACATAAAAGGTCTCTGACCTATGTCAGAGGGACCCTAGCCGGTAGACTTCGCACTTCTATACTTATAAAATTATTTGACATGACTTTAAAAAATACAACCAAAACTACTAGGTCTAGAAAGCTATTTGAAAAAAAAAAGGTTTTTTTTATAATTATAAGCATTCGCTAATAGAAAGATTTATGAATATTTCAACTACTTATTACGTGCGAAGCGGATAGATATTTTAGTGTGAAATAACAACTACGTATTACGGAAGGCCAAAATTTTTAAATGGAATAAAAGTAATCATAATAATAAAATATGTAAAACAGATTGGTATATTTACTTTTTCTTGACTTTTTCTAAACGCCGATACCTGTAGAGAGCCTGTCATGTAGAGTCAGAAAGGGTTGTCACTTTGTATAAAAGCTGACGTTTGCCACAAACAACAGTTATTGGCGCATAAAATACACTGCCTTAGGCCTAATTTATATCTCCATTTATCGTGATAAAATATTCTCTATGAACCCGTGAACTGGGTTCGCAATTAAGCGCTTGCTCGACAACTTTGGCTGATTTCAGTATACATATCTTATACAAAGTACACAAATTATACTCAAACAGTGTTTCACCCTTGAAAATCAAATATAGTTTCATTCAGGAAATTCAATTTCAAAGTTCTAGTGTATTTAGCTCCAAAAAAAAATTGTAAGTAATATTAATTCAAATTACCATTTACTCACCAAAAGTAAAGAAAAAACTAATAATTTGGCAAATAAATAAGTGAATAATTATATAGAAAAGATTCATACGTTAGTGATTATAATGATCTTGACATAAAGGGTGTTAGTAAATTTAAGATTCATATATATGTATAAATGATTTTCAGACAGATTTACTATACTTACTATGCTTACTATGCTTGCTATATATATTTACCTTAAGATCACAGTTTATAAGCTTGCAATATTAAGTTTTGTTTCTTGAAGCATTCTAAGAGTGTATTGTTCATTACCTAGGATTACCTTTAAAAAAAGCTACAATTTTGTAACCTGTGTTAACCTTATTAACCCTTTATATAGGACATTTGCCTATGATTAAAACCGTGCGATTGGAGCAAATCGGACCACGCCCTTTTGGAGTAGATACTATTCAAATAAGCTATTCACTCTCAAATGTTACCAAACTCATCCCTTTCTCAACCTATATACATATTATCCTCAAGAAATACGTGCTCTTACGAATTTAAAGCATCTGATTTTGGAAAACAAGCATAAGTACCTACTTTACAATCAACATTTAACACAATTTCTACAGTGTATTGAAGTTTATAAATAACCTTTATATCTCTGTTAGATTGTGTTATTATAATAATTGTGTAATTTGCAGGAATACAATATAATATTTCAGTATTTACCAGGCGGCGCGATATGTACCAGGAATAGGAACGGTATTCATGAATTTATCTACGTACACGCACAATTTTCCGACACGAGCCCGGCCGACACGTGACCAGATTGCGGACGACACGCTACAGTCCACCACTTATTAAGCCATACCTCTATTTTTCGGCCAATTTCAAATCAGAGGCAGAACAAAATAAAAGGTACCTTTATTTTGTACATTTATTTAGATAAAAAGCGTTCACAAGTTCACATTGTGTTATTTATATACATTTTTGTATGGTTTTAGTTAAATACTTTATTTTATTTTTTGTAAAACTAATTTCCTACAAATAAAGCGTATAATATTGACTCCAGAAAAAACAGGGCTACGTACCTACCAAGAATACCAATAATGAATAAATCATTAAGTAAATATATACACTATCTTATACGCAATCTAAGAATAAAGTACCTAGATAAGATAATTGATAATATTTCAATGATGACAAACTATAAATCAACTAACTAAAGTAGAATGACGCCTTATAAGCTTGAAAGGGGAGAGGGAAAGTTTTATCATACTTCTGCTCAAAAGGGCACGAACAAGCCTACCCAGAATTTATCTGTTCGGTGGCGAAATAATGAGTTAAATTTCTCAATCCTGTTTCTCTCGAAGTTTGTGCAAAAGTATTTAATTGCCAAGTCGTCAACTTCCTTTCAAAACTTTACGAAATCGATTTTGGTGAATTTTAACACTAGAAAGACGGAAAAAACAACTAACCTCCAAAGACGGCCAGGGGTCATTTGACCTAACACATTTTTTCTTATATATTCTTAACATATATAAATATGTATATAGTTAGCCATATGGAAAACGATGTATATAGAAATATATAGGTTTTCATTACAACAAATTTGTGTTTATTTCAGAAAAAAAGAATTTATTCGCTATGTACTGATGTCGTACATTCACGACGTACAAACATTTTTGATTGATTGCAAGTTCCACATAACGGTTTTTTTTACATTGGTCAAACATTTTATTAGTTTTATTTTTACGGTGAGTTTGGTAGCAGTAACGCCTATTTCGTGGCTCAGAAGCTGTAGTTTTAACGAAATATCACGTTGCAACCAGGTCTCAGGAGCAGATTCTTCTGATATGTTACTCGCTTCGAGCGCCAATTTCAGAATAAAATTCCTTCTATGCAATCGTTTATTACTTACTTACAGGCATTTGTTGCAGATAAATCTAATGTTATGAAAAACTTGCAAAAGTCATCTTCTAGAAGCAGCTTTGGTACTGTATCTTGCCATTTGGTCCATAACATCAACACCATACTTAGTAGCATTGTAAAACATACAGTTTCGAGGTTTTTCCATAATATTCCACTAATATAATATCACCAAGGTGATATTATATTATTATGAGGTTTATTTCCACAAAACGAATGAATACAGAGTACTTGAATCTGAGATGGTCTTCCTTTATTACTTGGTGACGTAGAATTTCAGCTAATGGTAGATTTCTGTCTGAGCCATCACTAGAACTTGATGCAGGAGTATATGAATGTCTATCTTCAACTTGTAGTAGTACTGCTACATTTTCACCTTCACTTTCCAATTCATCTTCTGGCAAAAAACTGCAAATATGCTAAAGTTTCTTCACTGTGAAGCCGAGCCATTTTCCAGAATAATAAACAGAAAAAATTATAATCTTTCAACGAAAGTACTTAGTGTATTGAAATAATGAAACTATGATAATTAGGGGTGTGTGTAACAAGACCAGTCAATAAAAAAATATTCAGTTACTAACAATATCTGTTGAATGGGTCAAATGACCCTAGCCGTCTTTGTTGGTAAAAGCTGTTTTTACTAATGTTTGGAGGATCATATTGCTATGTAAACACTTTTGTTTTGAAATTAATTGTATTTTATTAAAAGTCACGAGACACGAAGTCATATAAACCAATAGTGATAAAATAATCAACCATGAAAGTTTGAATTGGGGTCAAATGACCCCTTCCGTCTTTCTAGTGTTAACTACAAAAACGCAAAGCGATGAAGTTAATGAAGGAATTTGTACAATTTATTATTGAAATTGAACTTCCTAATTGGAAGTGTCTACCTTTAAAATGAGACTTTTCTTGACGGCGGCGAAAACATTTCTTGACAATATTGAAAATGCAAACAAGTTCTTAACGTGCTTAAAATTAAAAAAAACCAATTTAGTGAAGCAAGCATGTTTAATAAAAACTCTCAGATGTGAAAAAGACATCGATGTAAAAAAGATTGTAATTTTAAAATGTCACCTAATAGAGAAATTTAATTTACAACCGCAACAAGAATTCAAAATAGATCAGATGCCTCATCCAAGTAATATAACGCTCCAGTATTGTATTTCACTAACCGAACACGATAACGTTGACAAAGGTATGGTAAACATCAAACGGAACCTAACCTAAGCATTAATATGTAACATTACGATTACACTCACGATATCACATGACTTAATGAATTAGCATAACAACAAAAAAACATTGTCATTTTTCATATATATTTATAAGCAACATAGGATATACCTATTAAAACACTATATTAATATTATAAATGCGAAAGTTGGATGACACTGAACCGATCACCATGAAATCTTGCATACACGTTGTCTGGGACACCAGAAAGGACATAGGGTACCTTTCATCCAGAACGCGGACGAAGTCGCGGGCACCAGCTAGTTTATTATAAAGATAACAAAACAATTTTACAGTATTTACAAACTAATATTTGAGGATGAGCCGACCGATTTTGCTGACATTTTGTTCGTGATTTCCAGGACAAGGTTTCTACGAAAGGCATATTTTGCAAAATCCACTGGAAATGTTGATAATTTGGATGGTTTTTTATATGAAATTGACAGGGTAACGACTGTCGGGCATCTATGTTGTCAGGTCAGCCCGGTGGACTAATATTAATAATTCAACTTCGAAACGGGGGTCCATAAATCCATTGACAAAGTTTAAATAGCAAACGCCAGAACGGAACGCCTCTGAAAACGTCTAATAGTTTTCTATTAGGCTTATATGATTGTATGACACTAGCTGCTGCTGCCCGCGACTTCGCCCGCGCAACTTTGTAAATTATATACTAAAACCTTCCTCTTGAATCACTCTATCTATTAAAAAACCGTATCAAAATCAGTTGCGTAGTTTTAAAGATCTAAGCATACATAGGGACAGACACACAGACTTTGTTTTCTACTATGTAATGATTATAAAAGTCTAAACCTATTTTTTACCATATGACAGTCCCAAGTTATTACTTTCTGTTCGTTTAAAAAGTTCTCCGAAATATTATACCATTTTAACGATAGAGGTAGGTTTAACAAAATTTAATAGCAAACGGAATTTCATTATCTAGCTAGGGGGTCAAAATCGCATGAGAATAAATAGAAAATAGCCCTTTAGAACAAAAACTTTAACATTGTTAGGTAAAGAAGTCTGCAAAGTTCAAGCAAATAAAAGCAATCCTAAACACATGTCGCAATCAACGTGAATAATTCATTTAAGCTTCACTACAAAGTTAAATTTTCAGCGAGTAGTCTAGTAACTCCAAAATAATTATTGTACGAATCATTTTATTCGCCGTCGTCTTCTGTCTTTATTATATTATCTTATAATAATATTATTATATTATATTTTCTTTACTATCTCTCTCCTTATGTTTTTATTTTAATCACCTCTAAGAAGTGAATATTTGCGCTTTTCAACTCGACATATTCAAATCTTAGCGAAACGTTGACAATAATGCGCGGAGCCGATCTCATAGTAATATCACAGCACATACTAATTTAGTATGCTGTGGTAATATGGTGTCGCATTTCATTCAAGGAATATCGTCAGTGTCTGCTTAAATAAGCATTTGTATTGTCCAGTGATTTGTGGATGCCTTTTATTGCTTTTTCTTATTTGAATATATGAGAAATGTCTTACTTTTTCTTATGAATAACGTAGCAAATAATAAATCTTAATTATAAAATACAAAGCAATTGATGTAGCCATTTGATTTTTAGTCTTTCAATTATTTTTTAAACTCGTGCAATAATATCGTGGTTAGTAAAAAGAAAGTTAAATAAACCTTTCACGAAGTAAAATTTAAAAATCATTAATTTCATTATGCACAGAAATATTCAAGCAGATCGTGTTTACAAAAAAAATGCAGACCAGAATTTTCATGCAGAATGACCCACTTTTGAGGAATAAAATTTAACCAAACTACACTCACCAACTAAACCATAACAACCTTGCTCCTAATTAACGCTCGTTTTGTATAAGCACCAAAGTTTACTTGACTTATTGTTAAATCAGTTTTCACTTTGTTTCTCCTAAATACCTATATAAATAAACGGAGACTCAAATATTTAGAGGGATAAAAGTTGAAACAAGTTTGGGGCATCTAACCATTATAATAGAAAATATTTATTTCCACCAAATAGACATTTCAAGAGCAAAAACTTATACGGAAAAACTTTTACAACTTCGCTCTTCTATTTATCGTTAGGTAAGGTAAGAATGTCTGAGACTATCCATTAGTAGATTGGTTTTACGTGTTCGCAATATCAGCAATAATCTAACTAACGTAATACAACATCAATTATAACTTTATGTATGAAGACTACATCTGAAATTTCATTACATCGTGTTACCATCAAGATATATCTATACTAATATATAAAGCTGAAGAGTTTGTTTGTTTGTTTAAACGCGCTAATCTCAGGAACTACTGGTTCGAATTGAAAAATTCTTTTTGTGTTGAATAGATCATTTATCGATGAAGGCTTTAGGCTATATAACATCACGTTGCGACTAATAGGAGCGAAGAAACAGTCGAAAATGTGGAAAAAACGAGGAAAATTATTTATCTTTGAGGGCTTCCGTTGCGTGTGCTGCGAAAACCGTTCGAGATACCCAAATGATTCCCAAAATAACTATTCCACGCGGACAAAGTCGCAAGCACCAGCTAGTATTATTTATGGCTTATTTACAAATTAATGTATTTATTTTTAAATGAAAATTTACTACGTACATGTAAGTGTTAATATTTGAACAGATTATTTTCCTTTTTTTTTACAACTATAAACTGCAGGTAGTTAAGTTGACATCATAAATAACAAGTGAGCTGCGTTGGAGGCCTTCTCTTTATTTATGCCAATGCTCGTCACAGTGGCCGCTTTGTTCGTATTACATAAATTCAATTCAATTAAAAGATAAGAGTACATTAATTATTCATTTGTTAGTGTAATGAATTAAAATAATTGTAATCATTTGTCAAATAAAGATAACTTTATCGAACATAATAAAGACGAATGTTATGAGTAACCTTTGTTTATACAAGTTATTTTGAGCTATTGATTTAACTTTAGCTACCTTGGTGGGCCAAGCTTCTAAGAAATTCTTCTAAGAATAGTTCACAAGTTTGAGGAGGCTAAACCGAATTATGGGTACTTTTCCAAATTTCATTTATCGTTATAACCTAGGAATTAACTAAAGTTCCTTTATTATTTAAAAGTAAAGTTACTTCATCCTTCAATCTTGAACTACATGTAATGCATGAAAATACAGCTGGCTTTTAAAATAACGCTCTCCAATACAAAATTACTTACATAACAATTTTATTTATTTTTATCTATGATTGCTAAATTTAGTTATGTCCTGGATTTTATAATTTGAACCACAAATACCTACTATACTGAAATTAATCAATACTAATAATAAATCTGTAAGTGTAGGTATTGTATGTTCCTCCATAACTCTGATTTTCATGAAACTTGGTAGATAAACATTTAGACGTACGAGACACAGGATAGGCTACTTTTTCACGCGGACGAAGTCGCGGGCGCCAGCTAGTTCTATTATATGAATACAAAACAATATCAACAATATACAAATATTGCACTAATTATACATATTAGGTATTGCGTAGATACATACAATTAGCGTACACATCAAATCCCTGAATGTATGCAGTGGTAGGTATAATACGTATTCAATTGATCCACAATATGATGATTGAAACAAAGGCTGGCAGAATGGTCATACAGACGCATTGAAAGCGTTTACCAGTCCAATATACTACATAATATATTTATTATACCTAAATTAAATATAATAATAGGTCAGTGGGGCGAATAATCTGCCGCCAAAACAACAGTTAGGTAAGTACAGGTTTGATTCCTGGTTGTTAACTTTGTTAGATTTCCACACATTGCTTTTTACACAGCACAGGGTTAAATAAAACTCAGATATTTGTTCGTTTCAGACAAAACGAATTTATGTATATTTTACAAGATAATTTGAATAATAAATATCCGATAATTTTGTTCATTTATTTTGTATTTGTACATAAAAAATGAAGAATTTTACAATCTCATTGCAGATGCAGTGCTATTTCTGTATTTCCCGTCTCTTATTCATAAAATGGTCTAGATCTCTAGACCAGTCTAGAGTCTTAACCGTTGTTTAGACATGCACACATACTCTAATTGCCAAGAAAATAATAGTCCAATATCACGTAATATATTGATTAGTAGGAATAATCAATAACAGATGTCTAACACGATGAAAACCTTTGCTACTATACTTTGCTGATATGAAGTCCACAATGGAATTATTTATATTAGGTACATGTAAATAGAGGATCGCGAACAATTCTCAATTCAAAAAGTTTCCGACGTTACCGTTTACAACTTGAACA
Organism: Synanthedon tipuliformis; assembly: GCA_947623395.1. Taxonomy (NCBI): domain Eukaryota; kingdom Metazoa; phylum Arthropoda; class Insecta; order Lepidoptera; family Sesiidae; genus Synanthedon; species Synanthedon tipuliformis. Next base: position 8,537,676 of record OX392407.1, on the reverse strand, counting down.
TGAACTTACGTCTTAAATTCTTTAACATTGTTAATGACTTAACGTAGATATAGACACGTTTTGAGCACGTATGCGGGCGGAACCAAAAGTTTACAGAATTGTGAGAGAGCGCTGTGCAAAGAGCGTGGAATTGGTACTTGCTGAAACACTTCCCATGTAAATGTGTCTTTGTTCACTGAGTCAGAATAATATGACTAAGTACACGGGGAAGCGTTTGAAGCCTACTTTACACTGCTATGCCGCTAATTCCTAATTTCTCACATTACTGTCTCACCCCGATCAAACTCACACGATATTATGGCACATTGAGTGTTACTAAACAAACTCGGAATTAATTGTTATTTATCATTTTGTTATCATTTTCGTCTATAGAATAAAACTCGCGTTTGTGATAAAACACGTGAGAACATAACATTGTAAGAAAAAACGACTACATGCAATATAATACTTTGTGAATGGACTAAGTCTCATTATCACTAAATTTCATGTCTAAAATATGTAACAGTCCATTTGCTTACTTTGGCTTAAAGCTAATCCTTATCAGACCTAAATATTTATCAGCTTAAATCGCATTTTTCTTACAAGTCTTGACATAAGTACGAACAACATCCAAAACTTCTTTATCGTACTTATTTATAAGCACTTTAAACTGGAGTTTTCTAAAGGTAAACATTAGAAATTCATGTTTTTAAGAAAAAAACACTTCAGAAGCAATTGATAAAAGGGTACTGAACTATATTATCTTTACCTATGTGTACCTATACTAGCTTGCGCCCGCGACTTCGTCCGCGTGAAAAAAGTAGCCTATTCTGTGTCCCGTACGTCTAAATGTTTATCTACTTACCAAGTTTCATGAAAATCTTTTCATTCTTTATATTTCCTATTGATGTAGGATCAGATGTAGGATCAGGTCGATATAGGATTCTTGTAGAATCATTTTTTAAGTATGTACTTACTTATTTAAACACAAATAAGTACTAACAAAATTACACACGAATCTCATTTTAAAAAGTAATGAGATATATATCTGTTTTATCTTATTTATGTACTCTATTTCATTTCATATAAATCAATAATTTGTTTATGTTGCAACTGCACTTTGAACATGTGGGAAACTACTAGAGATGGGCCGAGTACTCGGTTGATACTCGGTACTCGGCGTACTCGGCGGGTTTTTTGATACTCGTACTCGGCCGAATAACTCGGTTTGAATGCCGAGTATACTCGGTTTAAGAAAAGCAATATATTTAGGTAGATTAGATATAATTAAAATAACAGTGTTCATCAAAAAGCATTTATTACTAATTTAGGAAATCTTTGACAATCTCAATTAATAAAATCAAAATCAAAAATTCAAAATTATGCTAATGAATGAGTAGTAATGAGACAAAATTAAAGAGTAAAGAGAACAGTAATAAAATTAATCAATATTTAAATTGTTTAAAATGTTTTATTTTAAACAATTTAAATATCAATTATTTAAAATGTTTTATTTTAACATGGTTTAACATTGCCGTCGTAGAAGCTTTTCGTCCAACACCACTACGTGAAATTAGAGAACCGCATAAAGTACATTTCACTTTTGCTTTATCTTCTACAATCTCGTCGTAAAACCCCCAAATTCGGGATTTTTTCCGTGAAGTCATTATGTCAACAATCACTGATCAGGTACTACACACCACACAGTCAATAGTTAATTAATTAACAATCTTTTTCATTTATTTATCTTTTATGACGCGCAACGTGAAGTATTTGTTTGCAAACTATCAAACAACTGGCAGTTGAAAGGCGCGGGCGGAGTGAGGGGTGTATCAACGCGAGCCGGCCGCTCGACAGGCGCGAACCTGTTTGTACTTGTTTACGCGCGCGAAATGGGAATTTGACTGAACCGAGTTACTCGGCCGAGTACTCGGTTGAAAAAAAATTGAACCGAGTAAAACTCGGTACTCGTTACTCGGCAAAAGTGTTACTCGGCGCATCTCTAGAAACTACATAATATATCAATGTCAAACAAATTAAATGCATTGTTATTCTTGAAGTTGTATTTTCCAGTCAGATATCTACATGTATAATATACATTGTATATGTCCTTACATAGGTAACTATTTGAAAGCAATCCCGGGGACAATAGTCGAAACGTGCGTTTGGTTTTGAGTCTCAATTAATTAGAATAAGAATAGGTTTTAAGTAGACTTGTACGTGTACGTACAGTAGACACGATCTCGTTAAATGGTAGAGACATGCGCAAATGTACTGTGGCTGCGGCGCCACCGAGTCGCCGCGAGTCATCTCGCATCAATAAATGAAGCCAAATACCAATCAAGGCAGCGTGGCTCCTTTAATAAATTCATTACAGATCATTGATACCTCACATTCATACGTCAAAGGCTTTTGAACACTTTGATCAAAGGGATTGATATTCTTGGATTAAATAATTATGCTCCTATTATGTAAATATACTCTAAATTCTAGGTTATAGGGGTGAGAAAGACACACATTTTGAATTAACAAAATAATTTAGTGATTCTAATCAATCGATTTAAAACTATTTCATAATAATATAACTTAAGTTTTGACACCGGTTCATCGTCATTATTATCATCTCAGCCGCAGGACGTCCACTGCTGGACATAGGCCTCGCCCATCATTTTCCAAAAGGGCCGGTCAGAAGCAGCCTGAATCCACCGTCGTGTCGCGGCCCTTATTAGATCAGATCAGATTGTACCTTATCACATCTTCTGTTATTGTTATGGAAGTTTAAGTGTTTGTTTATATTAATTCTAAAATAGAAACTTTTACATAGTTTATTAGGTAAAAGACATAGTTTATTAGGAATAGTTCCACATATAAATCAACACTAAAGTTAAGGCCAGTTAAGAATATTGAATGAATCGATTCAGACAGAAGTGAACTTAGTACTTTGCACCTTAGACAATTTACTTCAAATTGTATAACTTAAAGACATTTTGTAAAATTCTAAATGTTTAGATACTTACCCTTTCTACATCAAGCAAGATAATTACTCAACAAATTAAGTTTTGAAGAGACCAGGTCCTCTCTAAAATTGCTCATTATATTTATTCTACTTCTCTAGATTTCTCTCAATAAATTTTAATAGGCTGTCAACACAAGGCGCCATTCCTGGTATGAAGAGGTCGTAATAATCATGACAAATACTCTTCTCGGTAGATTTGAATCTACGAATTCGCAGAAATTCTGTCGCTCGATTTATAATAGCAAACTAACTAACTAGAACAGACAATTTTAGGCATAGTAGTTATATGGCGAGGAGTTAGCAAAAAATCGTTATTTTCGACGTATATTATTTGACTTCTTAAGAGTTTTATTAAAACTTAGATAAAAATACAGTGCATAATAAACAATATTTAAAAAAGTTTAAATCTGCCATAACTATAGAAAAAAGAAAAAATAATAGTAAATTGCTGCCCAAAAAACCTTTCGTGTCACAGTAATGAAAAATTTTCAGCGAAAACTCCTACATTTGTTTTTAAGCTTATTAATTAACTTAGCTAAGTACCGAAAACTTATTGGTACAGCTGTACCAATAAGTTTTCGGTTATGTTCTAGAAGCTACAAAATTATTTTATGCAATATTACACCTTAATTCATAGGTTCTTAAGTTGGCTCATTTTGGTAAAAATTGTGTCCTTGTCTCAAAGTTGGCTGATCTTAACACAATCAATAGTCACGTACCTTTTTTGCACTCTTCAATGGTTTCATCCGAATTATCGCCGCAATCGTCGTCTCCCTCGCACACCCAAGACAGCGGTATACACTTCTTGTTCGCACACTGGAACTGTTTCAGTGAACATACATCTGAAACAATCGAAGTTCAGATAAATGTTATGACATTTCAGTATCAGCGTATGCTTAGTTGTTAAGGTATTACTATGGAAATAAAACATTGTCAAACCATTCTACAATTTAATTGTTAATATAATTTTTAAACTGTACACAAAAGTATTTTAATAACTACTTTGGGTTTGTTGCCGGTTCAACAGTAATTAAGCTTTTTATGAGATGTGTAACAGGCAGGCAGGCAGGCAAGCAGCCCTGAAGCTCCAAGAAGCCAAAATAAACTTGAGTAGGTAATGAATTTCAGGGCGATGAACCAGGCAAATTCTGGCTACATCTTCATTTTCGAAAAAAAAATCTTTTCAGGAATAAGAAAGGGAAAATTAACAAGATTCTCAATTAAAAATATTAATGAATAAAACTTTGTGTTTAAAAATATCTTGAACGTTTTGCAATGAAAATACAATTTAAGATAAAAATAGAAGGGAGCCATCTAGGTTCAGTCATCTCCACTTTAAGTAATACCAAAATGAATCTTTATGTTTTAATTACTTTGATATTTTGACTTTAATATCCACCATTTTTTTAGCAGTCATCTTTTTTTGGACCTGAGGGGGTGTCGAGTGTAAACCATTGCAACTACAGGTCACACCGACGCCGTCGATCATTCAGAAATCAATAAAAAGGTCTGAGAAAACGGGAATAGAACGAGGGAATCTGGTACGGCGTCCATTACTCACGCTGCACGCACCAGCACACATGCTATTATTTAACGACAGTCTTCAGTTAGCGAAATTTACCGGAATCGCCTTATGACTTACCTACCCTTATGTGAGCACATCCACACAAAATAATAGTTTGGTATGTCTATAAGTGCGTATTGGTGTGCTTACTTGCAGAAATGGCTAAACTCTGCACAGTTTCGCTTCCGGTCTGATACAGCCCCATTGTTTATGATACATCATATCTATGTATTATATTAAATAAATAAAGACTACCAACTCAAAGACATCAAAAACACAAATGTTTCTAATACAAATAAAAGTAAAAATAATATTTGTAACTTAGTATTTTAATATAAAAAATATAATTTATTAAAAAAAGTTTAAGTTACATTGACATTATTTAAAATTGTGATTTCAATGCCAGTCTCTAAAGAAAGGTTTAAGTAAAACGCTTACGGAACAGTACCTAAGTATAAAGAGAATACACAAATAAAAACGTTGAGATGATCCCGAAAGAGATTACTAAGATAAACACACAATAAAAGGAAATCGGCTATCGAAACTTGGCATATAACTCAAGCGGCTCTCTATCTGCAAGAAAACGTATATTTTTCTATGATCCTAAACAGCCTTTATAACTCCATTACATAGTGGACAGTAGAGCTCTGAATGGCCAATACAATCATTTGAGACTATCTTTGGCGTCGCACCGCCTGATTTATATGGCAATATTTTTGAAAAGAACTATTCCAATACTATTGAGAGAACATTATGGCAAATGATTTACACCCTGTCGACTACACAGTCAATGAGAAATGTCAATGCTTATGTTAATATAAATGCGAACAAGTTAATGTATCAAATGGAAACATGCATTATTTAGTCTCAATATTCGACATTTTGATGAGAATTCCTGTTTGCTTTATTTTGCTTATTGTTTAAATATTTACGAAGCACACTTACACAGCGAATTTTCCCCCGAAATATTTATTCAAAAAGTGTTTTGCTACTATTTTGCTGTCTGTACTTTACCAACTTAATAAGTTACGTGGCAATGGGGAATTTGCATATTTTATCCACGTGTCAAAGCGAAATCTTTGGAGGTTTTTAAAAAAAATATAGAAGCATAAGCCGAAATAAGTATATGTATTATGTCAAAAGTATGTACAAAACAAGTAATTAATACAATTTTCAACCTGTACCTTGGGTTAAAAATTATCATTTAACTTTTGCTTCATGAATTTCCAAGAGGAATTCAAACCAAAAAAAAAATTAAACACGATATGTTATGCATTAAATTTGACAATAGATGAGGAAATATTTCTCGGAATAGCTTGGGGTGGTAAGAGGGTCACTAAATTAATTTCATTACATTAGGTAGAGGGTGCTTGTTGTAAAAGCTGTCGCGTAGAGAGCCATGGCCAGAATGTCATCCCATCTGGGTGAAGTACCCTCTCGTTCGTATCATTGATATCAAATCGCTCAAACCTTGCGGAAGTTAATTTTATATTTTTATATATATTATATACCACTTATATATCGAGAAGAATTCTGTGGTTATATAATACTTATCAATAGTTATTAGACTATAATTTAATTTAAATACAAAAATACAAGTTATTAGTACACAATTAATCTGCTTAACAAATTTGAATAAACTACATAGTTACTTCCAACACAGCAAAAGAACTACATTTAAAGCGTATAAATATAACGTCTATTTAGATTTAACAAGTTTTTAAAATATTACTGAATAATTACATTTTTTAAAACACCTTTTTAATTTATTGACTCTAAAACGTTATTTTTCCCCTTCAGTAAATATTTACTGACACTTAAAAGTTTAAAAGAAAGTTAAATGAGTATTCTGATTCAAAATTGAGGTCTAAAAATGGGTTTAATTTTTTAGGTAGGTATATTTACAAAGCCGACGATTTTAAGGAGAGTGTAGCGAAATAACCTTTTTTAAATTTGTGATTAGGGAACTTAAAGTACTTCTCTTGTACATTGCTTTTTAATTAAAGATAGATATACAGATCGAAATTTTCAATGTATTTTGTATAAATTCTAGTCGCAAACATATTCACCTAGTAAACATAAATAAATGAAGAAAGAAATGAAGAAAAATAATATAAGTATCTATTTAAGTTGTTATAGACTGACAAACCTATATCAATAATTGTTTAGAGTGTGTCTATAGAATTATAGACTTTAATAGAAGCTGCCCGCAACTTCGTCCGCGTTCTGTATGAAAGGTATCCTATGTCCTTTCTGGTGTCCCAGACAACGTGTGAAAGAGTTACAAACATCCATACATACATCCATACAAACTTTCGCATTTATAATATTAAGTAGGTATATTTTTAACTTTCCGTCTGAGTAGGATAAATTATGTTTTTAGTGTCCGTAACTATAGCCGTTATCGTTGAGGATAGAATAAACAAACTACGGTCAAAACCAAGTAGCTGTTATCAGTCCAATAAGTGTCAGATGGATATCGCATTGTGAACACATAATATACCTATGCGGCGCGATGGCGGAGTCAATTTAGTCTATTCTTGCCATTTTCCCCTCACTCGTCTCCCCGCTGTGGCGTGTCGTCGTCCGTATGTCATTCACCTCAATTCATTCATTCATTTAAACAATCATCAGGATTATACTGCAAAAATTTTTTAAGTCTATGTCAAGTCAAACACAACCAAAACCAAGAGGAATTCTAGTGCGCAGCCGACCCTGATAGGATTGACGCGAGAATCCTATCAGGAAAGAATCAGAAAGTGCGAAGGTGAGGATGGAGTATGGGATCTGACATACTTTCTCACACGACGAAACATGTTACACGGTCATATCAACAATCCATATCAACAATCCCATTTAGCCGATTCCATTAACATACACTCCGTCCGATAATAATTTTAAATGCATCTTATTCTATCGTCTGTTACGAAAAAATAGCGAATGGGTCTACAAATATATAAAAAAAATGTGTTTTTATTCTGATCTCGATATTCGCACGGATGCAAATTATATACCAAACCCTTCCTTGAGAACCACTCTAGGTATCCATTGGTGAAAACAGCATGAAAATCGATGCAGAAGTTTTTGAGTATATCGCGAACAGACAGACAGACGCGGCGGAGGACTTTGTTTTGTAATATGTAGTGATTACATTATTATTACATATATATTTGAATAAAACACTAGCACACAGTGGCATTAATTACTTATATTCGTTGTCATAGTAGATAAAAAAACACATGAACCCTCAACATCAAGGAAGAATAAACACCATGTTGTTTTTGACCGCTCATTATACTGGCATAATTGCATTAACATAAAAATTAACATACCACATTTAAATCTAATAAACATGCGCACTGGATGTCTAAACGAGACTGTTCAATACAATGACAATAGTGTTCCGTGGTCAATACAATGTCAACAAAGCAACGTCAGTGCTTAACTACAAAGGTAATATCGATAAGCAGATGATATTGCGGTCGATTTAAATCCTAAACTGGATAACTGCTCTTCAGCTACTGAACTGGGATCCTGTGTTTGAATACAAATGGAGCGTTTATCCCTGAAAGCCAATTTGTATGCAAATTACGGGTCCATTTAACTATTCTCGTTAGTTGCTCATTTTCGGAATGTCTGCATTATCAGTTCGTTTAAAATTTGACAGATTCAATGTCAAAAGTAAATGAATTCGTGTCGTAAATGTATTAACATGTAGGCAATATGAAAGGGATCAGTAACGAGAAATTTCTTTGTTCCGTAAATAAGTAATATTTGAAAGTCATTTAAAAATTATTATAGTTTAGTACAAGTAAATCCGTCCGAAAAATATTAGGACGCTCTTGAACTTGAAACAGTACAATTTTAAACACTTAAGTATCTAAAATTCTACTGTTCATTTAGTACACAAAGTAATAAAATATGTAAAAATATATTTAATTATTAGTATACAATAAAAATCTAAATCTCCAAGATGAAGCTGATTTAGTTTGTTTACTTAATGGATGTTCACAGAAAATACAGAATTTTTACATATAACAATATTTATCCGTAACATAGACTATATTTATTTCCGATAAAACATCTTCAATTCAATTCTAAATTTGAATATCTTTAAAAGAGTCTGAAAGAAGCGCCGCCAGTGTGCCGGGAGCAATACATGCGCCTCGGTTGTTGCTAACACTTAGTGCTCCTTGAAAACTGTAAGCATTAAAGAAAAAGAACCTTCTCCGTGAAAATATTTATGCATAGTAATTCGTTACTAAACTATACGTGACTAGAGAGACAAAACAAGAATCGAGCAAAGAATTGTAAAGTATCCAGATGAAATTAGTTTGCCACTTGGGGCCTGCGATGAATATCAACAGTTAAATTCATATTTAGAATACGGACGATACTTAGGAAGGATATATTATATATAATAAAATAAATTATATGAGTGAGCTTTCGCGTCAATGGTCAAGGGTATGAATAATTTCCATTATATTTCAAATCCACTTTTGGTACCGAACTTTTAGATCGCTTAAACTTCCTGCGTCAGTTTCTTCGGGATGCCTAGCACAAAGACGTGCTTAAAATTTAAAGTCCGCGAGTGCTCGTAAAAAGATTCATCAAGTTCTTTAAAGCAGAATTAGGTGGAAGAACTAAAATCAAATTTGCAATTTTTATTTCCTCGCAAATTGTAACGCAATTTAAATTTCTGACTTCTTAAAATTTTCTTGTCGTCATCATTTGAAGTAAAAAAAAAACACAACTTATGAAACTAATTAAATTAAAGAGTTGGGTCCTTTTCCTACCCGGATAAAGAATAATGAAGATTTTACCTTAATTAACACTGACGTACTAAGACGTAACTTTGAAAGTATGAGGAAAAGAAGTGGACATGAGTGATTAACTCTGACATAACCTGTGATACGTGTGATATAGTTCGTGAAAAAAAAAACCTAATCAGTAGTGGGTAATATAACCTAATCATTTACATGTAATTATTAAAGTTTTGTGTGGATATAACATCCACTCGCACTCCGTCCAGTTAACCAGCCACAATTGGGAACGCTGTAAGCGTAGTAACAATTGAAACATAATTGAGCAGATGCCGAGAGAAATGTACTACGAGTTGGCTTAATGTTGGGTATGAATAACTTCATCGGAACTTTATTAACGAAAGTAACTTCTAGAACATTCCCATCGTCGAGTTTACAAGAGCGTTAGAATAATTTGTACCTATACAACTAACTATGTCATAACTAAAAATTAATTAAGAAGATATTGGAGAGGACAAAACATTAACTAAAGACTTAACAGATTACAGTTTTAAGACTAAAAGTCTTAAAACTCGTTAAAATATTCACCCAAAATTGCATAATAAACCTTTCCTTATTAATGGGGTACCAACAGAGAACAAATCATTATTTTATAACTAAAATGAATGTGAAAAATAAATGATAATCACTAATTTTCTTATATTTTAGTGTACTCTATCTGGAAAACGAGAAATCCAACTCAGAAAATAAAATATTATCTATAATCTGCATCTGGCAGTAACAAATTGAAATTAATCGATTACTTATCGCAAGTTTAGAATTTCTAAATATGTAAGCAAAATTATTAAATATATATGTCATAAATTTTGCATAATATAATAAACTAGCTGGTGCCCGAAACTTCGTCCGCGTTCTAGATAAAAGGTACCCTATATGTCCTTTCTGGTGTCCCAGACAATGTGTATGCAAAATTTCATGGTGATTGGTTCAGTAGTTTTTGCGTGAAAGAGTTACAAAATCCATACATCCATCCATCCATACAAACTTTCGCATTTATAATATTAGTAGATACGGATAAAGTACGGAAGTTTGTTAGCGCAGACTTTATCAGTTGTATTGGCAAACGCGTAAGTTGCTGAGAATGTTTTCTTTGTATTTTTCTTGTTAAGTTTATTTTTCTTGTACATAATAGTTAGCTTTTTATTTTTACTTTTAAAAACGTTGAGGGAACGGTTGCCATAGAAACTATGTAAGCGCAAGGATACAAAAACAAATGTAAGTATAAAAATAAATTTGGCAAGATTTGCGTGTGAGATTTGTTTTTCTTTCTCCTTTTCATCAAAAAATATATTCAAAATTTGCGGGCCCGTCTGGCGGCAGTAATCACTTACAGAAGTACATCTTTAAATTACAACATATTACTGTTTCAGGGATGTTATAGACCATTTTCCCTATGCGTTTCCTTGTCCTTAATTCTGCTGAGGTCGACGGTAACTACCTACCATCAAGTGAACCGTCAACTTGTCTAACCTTTACACAAAAAATTTAAAAATATACCCAGATTTATAGGTAACTGGGGAATATTAGTGTAAACATGTTATCTAGATGCATTATCTGGTGTGAATGGCATGAAACTAACAATTCTTTTGGGAATACAATTGGTGCGTGGCGACTTCAATATCCGGAGCACTCACAATTAATACTCACTCGATCCAATTGTCGGTTAACACGAAAGTAGCTTATGACTATTGTAGATTCACGCAAAAATAGAACTTAATAATGGGGAATCAAATGCGGGAATCGAACATCAAACATCGAAATGGCTTCCAGTTCCCGATCTAACCCTCGTTTATCGAACGACTGTCTATCTATATCATCGGCACACAGAGGCAGTAACGCTTAATGACAACGGTCCAATACAGGATCGGGGTCACCATTAAATGTCGCATTGGACTTGGCAGCGCATCTTAATTGAGCTGTTATCATATGAAATGAGCGAATACGCCCAATAGTTACTTGAAATAAATAAGAAGCCTTTTGAGAAATAAAAATATCAGCTGACGGATAAATTCACTATTTTGCCATAAGCTGCCATACTTTTGCCGAGCTTTGGATCTTTATCTTTGGATCTTTATCTTTAGATCGCTGGTGCCTAATTGCAATAATTAGCCTATGTCCATCCTGAAATGTTTGGTATCTTTTTTTTTATTCGGTCGAGTAGTTTCAAAGATTTTACCTCCTATACACAAACAAGAAATAAATATGCAAACTTTATTTCTTTATTTTTCTTTTTTTTAGTATAGATAAGATATGGCAGCCAAAATCAAAAAGATAAGATTGTTATTTGATGGCATTTGATAACATGATCAATAATTATCTATTTGTCAGAATGGCAATACCAAAGTAAAATTATAATTTCCCAGTATACCTAATGACATGAGTAAATACCTAGAATTATATTATATTTTAAGTACGAATAGTGTCACTGAAACGGGGAACAAATCTGGTAAAGTAGGTCATATTAGTTAGTTAATAGTTCTAAACGCTAATGGTTAAACGTTAGTGTCACAATGCCAATACAATATCCGTTCCAGCTACTCTTGTGTATATTGTGCTTTATTTTGACCCTTTATTCTTATAAAGAAATAATCCATTTTTAGCAAACATGCCGTTCTCGAATAATGCGTTTAACAACCCACTTAACAATTTCATTTCTAATAATAATATACTTGATCTCAAAAGTACTACTTTTCTGGATGAAAGGTATGATCGTTATGATTCAACAAAATTTTTATGATGATCGGTTCAGTAATTAAGCCGTAAAAAGATAACAGTCAGACAGACAGTGTTACATTCACATTTTAATATTAGTACGGATTGATAAGTATTTTTAAGTATGTATTTATAAAATTTAAATTAAAAAAATATTTATGAGCGTGTTCAATTTATTTTCATGAAATGGTACATATACGAGTACCTACTACCTAAAATGGTTTAAGTGCTTATTCTGATAAGAATAAATAATTTCATAAGATAGAATTGCCTCGAATGATATTTAGTATGGGACAAACTCTTAATACGGGGGCAAGCAAATCGAGATTAGTTAGTCCGAGTGAGGGAAAATTAATTGACTTTAGATTAGTACTTAATTACATATAATAATAATTTGCTTGATTTATTGGTTAATATTATGGGTTGGTAAATAACTGTTTCTTCTAACATTGAGTTTTTGTAAAGAAATTTTCTTATAGATAATACAAAATAATCTATATTTCGTTGATATTTGTATTTAACTAGGCAACCGTTTTGAATTATTTCTATCCAAGTGGCGAACGATCCAATAAAAGTTTGTTTTTTCCATTTATTTTAGATACTAAGTAGTAGACCTTAATAAAAATAGAGGACGAAAAGTCAGACGCCTCTATCTAATCTGCAGTTGTCCCTCCCGGCCGAAGGCATCGCAGCTGGCGCCCATAACAATGTTTTTCGCCCTAACAATTTTGCAAGCTATTGGACTATCATCTTTCAAATTTTCTTTTACAAAAAAAAATTGAGGGTTTAGTTACAACTGGGACAAGGTAACAAGCTGTGAATGAAATATTTTATTTCCTACAGGTTAATTAAAAATTATTTAATAAAACATATGTTAGTTATTTTGACTTTTCTCTGTAATGTTGCTTATGGACGCATAGGGCAAACATCCACTAAGGCAATTTTGAAAATTTCATCTCTGCGACGCCGTGGTGAGCGGGACGCTATTATAATATAAAAACTATTATCTAATATATCTAATAGACATTTATAATGAAAACAGTACCTATTTAAAGTACATACATATAATATTGCATACATTTTTAAATGCATCAAAAACTAACAAGCGTTGAATAACAAGCCAATGAATTGTTGGCGATTACTGAAGTAACTATTTTGTATGAGTACAATAGTCAAATGAAGCAAATATTTTGTCAAGCATACTTTCTTTGACACTTATATTATGGCCAGTAAGTAACCTTCGTGTACGGAAGCAGTGAAAGCGATGTGTTGAAGTAATAACTTAGCAAAGAAAAGAGGAAAGCGTCGAAGCCAATAAAACGGCAATCAATAGCCAATTGAATTCACTACGAAATTTCTTCGGCGTGTCTCTAATAAGATAGAGCTGAATATGACAAGTGCGATTCGTTTTTCATTTTTCACATAATGACGCCTCTTCGAGCACAAAGCCCGTTTTATGGCCATCACAATGGGATTGTGCTCTTTTCATCAACGGGACTTTTATAGTCGACGCGTCAGCTGTGGGACGCCAAAATTGAGACAGTTATATCTAACTAGGTTTTATCGGATAGCCACCCACTTAGTTTAACTTTTATTACCTTATCAAATTGTTATTTTTTATGATATTTAGGTTCCGTTATATACTCCAACTCTTAAGTGATAAATTTAACTACTATTATTATGTTTATGTACAACCATGTTTATAACTAATTCACAATCCAGTTCTCATACTATTTGTATTACTTCTTATTATTTATATTTGACTTACCTACTGTGACACCTGTTTACTATATATATATATCATAAATATAATACATCGGGTTACCATTTCTACCAGTAATTCAAATGGTACACGTATGTATTAAGCAGAGAGAAATCGCACATTGTGTAGTTTGCAAACCAATTCGAAACTGTTGAACTAAATGTTCTACGGTTACTACTGATCATCTCAATTCAATGATGTAGGTCGCGAGTACAATAGCCACAAGGACATGGCGACCTGACTAAATGACTCAACAATGTCGCCTGACAGGAACTATCTAAGAGTCTAAGAACCGTCTAAGCTACATGCTATATGACACAATACATAAACCTAGATTTGTGAACGCGATATAGGTATTCTAAACACGTATTGAAATGAGTCAATATGTGTGTGTCGTATTTTGAAAGTGGCAAAGCCTTGGCAAGCCACATGAGTATCACAGACACATGAATTAGGCTGACCGTCTGGTGGCAGTGACCATCCCTTTGTAGAAGACAATTGTGAAATAACTTCAGTAAGCTAGTCAGTAACTAGAGACCATTTCATTTATCCTTCCTATCCTTATTTAATCTACATAACTACTACAATGCTTCACTTCAGAGCTAGTATAAAATGTTGATAGCTAACTAGTAGGTAAAGATCTGCTTCAATTTCACTGGGAGCTACTTTATAACATCTTAATATCCGCACAGACAAAAATATCTTAAATGCAAAATCCGTACAGACAAGTCCGAAACAATCTGATGGTCACCTTGTAATTAGATAATTACATTACAACTACGACATTTTAGTTAAAAAAAAAACACTGTACCTACATTAGCGTTCCAGCATTTCGCGCTGTTGTTATATTTTGTTTACATTTTTTTTATGTTAAAAAGCAGCAGACAGACTAAGGATCATCGTGATGTCAAATAGCTACCGTCACATTAAAAAAAACTAATATTTGAAAACACACTAGGTAAGTATTTTTGTATGTTTATTTTTAAAGTTTTTCCTACTGTTATTGGACGAAGATGAGTTTTAGTTGTCATCGCACGACTCTTCCTTGTTTTTTCAATGGCAATAGTTAATTTCTTCTCATAGTTTTTGCTCGTGGGTTTCAAGTATCTGTATTACCAACTTCATCAAGCAATATATTTTTATTCAAACTAATCTATACAAATAAGTAAAGAGGTCAAGTTTGTATATTTGTTTGAATACAGTCATGTAAAGAGGTAATCTTCAAAATTAATACTCATGCGATTTATAAAATTCTTTCACCAGTAGTTTACAAATGTATTTCAGGGTAAACATAGGCTAGATATTCCAATAGGCACCAGCTATCTGGTATCGTTAAAGAGATTTAACGTTTGGCAAAAGTATTTAATGCCAGGCGTCAATGTATCTCAACCGTTATATTGCTTTACATATTTTGTCAGGCGTTATCTTTTATTTTCAACGCGAACGAAGTCGCGGGCACCAGCCAGTGATGTTACAATGATCATAATTTCATAAATTATTATAATAATAATTTTATTAAATCCGAATGAGGATACAGTAAGAGAATATTCCTTTTTGAATACAATAATATGTTAATTCCCTATTCATAATCATGACACAAAAATAGATTTCACTCCAATTTTAACATACGAGGAGCGGATACACAAAATAACAGCAATAACTAAATATTGGCTTTTCGCCACAAATATTGAACTTTGTACTGTTTCAGGAAAATAATGTGATCTTCACTTTTGTTCGTGCCTACATAATAATACCTACGTGTGAATCTATTTCGGTCTCTTGGCAGAACTTGCAACTACACAAATGCATATTTTAACATTATGGTGTGCAATCTCCGAATGCAAACCCTCGCAAAATCAGAAACGTGATAATACCAAGAAACTGTGTCTGTTGCGATGTGCAGCTCAATTTCATATTACACTTCACAAACACATATGCAGAGATATGTATACTTACCTATGTATGCGTGTGTTTATAAATAAAATGAAAACGTATTTTAGGTAGGTTAATGTTGTATGAAAAAATTTATAGACATTCTGGTCGTAAAGTCTTTACTGTAAATATTATAATATAATAAATAATAGTAATAGATAAAATGACTATTTTCACCCGCGGTAGGTATCGATTTTACCTACTAGGTAAGAAAAGTCGTAGGGGTACAGTTTCTTATATTTAATCAATAGTTAGAACTATGTGGAACGGATTTCCGTTTAGTTCTACGGTAGAACAAAACTAGGGTGAATCAGCCGGTTCACGATCACTTAGTCAACATCATGTCTTGAAAGTAACATAACTCTTAAAAATATTATCATATGAATAAGTAAACAATGATAATCTATAAACAAAACTTTAAACTGTCTAATAAATGTGCAGATTTGTGTGTATTTACGTGTTTGAACCATATAAATTATGAATTACGGAAATAAGTACTTTTTTTAGTTCCCGATCATATTCCGTCACTTCCCGGCCACAAGTTTTTGCCACTTTACGATCACTGAAAAACGCTGAAAATGGAGCTTACTTCCTATTAAATTAAGGTCCAAATTAAAGTAGAGTATTTTATTCATAAAAATAAAATAATGAAGAGGTTATTCTACTCTTTTTGACATATTTACACGTATAAGTAGAGTGCCACTTCAGCAATGGGGTTTCTTGTGCATTTCAGATGAACGGGTACGATTCGCATCCTATATTTTTATCCAAGTTATCCTCAACATCGGTAATGAGATCTTCGGAACATTGCAATGCAAAACTACTTTTTATTTATTCTTTTCTCTTTTTCCTTTAATTTATTTTCTTTCAAAGATCTATTGCTGCCTTTGTTTTTTCTGGATTTTCCTTAACTTCTTCTCTCTTTCTAATGTTCTCGCCAAGCTTGTGATGAGATAGCGCTTGTCAATTAACATCTAGCCTAGCCTAGCTAGCCTCATTTGGGTGATTTTGGAGCCAATAGTTTGATCTCCTCCTTAACTGTTTTAACATTTAGCGCTTCATGGATTTCGGCATTAGTCACAAACCATGGTACATCTGATATAGTTCGCAAAATATACCATTCTGTAGCCTTTGCAGGATCAGTATGCTGCAGTCACAGGCGCTTCACCACATTTGAATTCCATACATCCATGCGGGCTTTAGAATCATTTTATAAATTAAGAGCTTATTATCTGTTGACAGTTTTGAGTTGCGTGCCATCAACCAGTTTATGGTCCTAAATCGCATATTCAGCTCGTCTCGTTTAGTCTTGATGTGTCTTTTCTAGGTTAATCTTCTGTCCAAGTAGAATCCAAAGTATCGAACGGAATCATTATGAGGCAGAATACTGTTACCCAAACTCACTGCAGTGCAGTCTCCCTTTCTCAATGTAAAGGTGATGTTAACTGACTTGGAGGCACTTGCCTCGATATAACATCTCTCAAGCCAATCGCCCACCTTGCATAGGCTCTTTTGCAGTATTTCAGAAGCTATTTGAGGGTCTTTGTTGCTGGCCAGCAATGCCGTATTATCAGCAAATGTGACAATCGGTAACTCCACTCTCTTCCGGTAGGTCTGCTGTATAAATTGTATATATAAGATTGGTCCAAGGACGGAGCCCTGTGGTACTCCAGTTCTTATGTAATGCATTGCAGATGTTTCATCACCTTCACGCTCTTGGTACATACGATCAGACAGGTAAGACTTCACAAGCGGATAGTATCTGTCAGGCAGATAACTTCTTATTTTCAAAGTAACACTTTATGCCATACCCTGTCGAAGGCCTGACGAATATCCAAGAACACAGCTGAGCAGTATTCCTTTGTTTCAAGGGACCTTCGTATTCTTTCAGCCACACGATGTACTTGGTATATCGTAGAGTGCTCTCGTCTGAAGCCAAATTGATGTTTTGGTATAATTTCATTCTCGATCAGTATCGGCGCCATTCTACGAAGTAGTGTCTTCTCGAACACCTTAGACAAGATTGGCAGAAGACTGATTGGTCTGTAGGATGTTACATGCTCCGGAGGTTTTCCTGGCTTGTGGATCATTGTGATTAATGATAGCTTCCACTTATCCGGAAAATGTTGTACTCGGATAATTCCATTAAACCGAACAGTAATAAAAACCAATGCCTTTCGTGGGAGGTGTGTAAGGACCTCCTTAGTTATCAAATCGAATCCTGGAGCTTAGTTCTTTGGAAGCTGTCTTATAGTTCTTACCAGCTCTTGTGCTGTTACCGGGTGAGGTGGAGGAGACAATTGGAAGTCCTGTTGGAGTGCTTCATCAACCACTTTTTCCGAAGTAAGTGCAGTTACTCTCGTTAGGCATGAAGACTCTGATAAGATAGTTTGCAAATACATTGGCTTTATCCTTAGCAGTCATAGCCCATCCCTGATCAGTGTTAATTGCATATTTTATTTGTTGAGGTCTTGTCATATTTCTCGTAAATTTCCAGAAGGAGTAATCAGTCGAGGTTGTAGCAGTAAGATTTTCCAGCTTATGCCTAAGTGTGTCGTTGGCATTATGTAGCATGTGGTCATATAGTACTCAATTCCCGATCACCAGAATATTGTCAACGAACGAAAAGAAACAATATAATCGTTAACTAGTGAGTATACGATCACATAAAACTGTAGAATTTGTAGGGAAAAAGTTAAAAGTCGACAACAGGTCGTTTCCCGATCACCTGGTTACTGGCAGAAATTGCGTGTGCATTATGTCAAGTTATCGTTTAGTTAAGCCGATCGCCATCTGACGTATATTTCAATCATTGTATATTGATTCTACATAGTTCATAATATTCCCGCAAAATTCAAACAAAATTTCAGAAAAGCTCTACAAATATTTGACCTAATCGACCCGTGTACGATCAGGTGATCGTAAAAGGAAAAAAGTTAGTTTTTTACCATCCCATTGCGATCACCTTAAATTTTAGTAAATAAACATTTTTTTCTACTAAAATGTTATATAAGAAGCAATAATAACCATAGTTTAACAATACAAACACAATAACAATGCGGATTTTGCAACAAAAGTAAGTTTTATTCACGATTGAATAATTGCTTCTCACTAATTTTTTTGTAAAATTTTGCTTCAAAATCCGCGCAAACGCACCGGTTCACATTCACCTGCTGACTGCTCGAAAACGAACGCATTTTTTTGTCGAAATTGGTGACACGAATGACAGAAATAGATAGAACAAGCATATTTAGGTAAAATCATAGCTTATAAGGCGTTGATATTATTGTTTTTTGAAGTTTTCCAAAAAGTGATCGGGAACGGGTAGTGATCGGCGAATGGGCTGATTCACCCTAGTAGAACTAAGACCAGTTCGGATGTGAGGTAATCATCTGAACTAACTAGATGCTTGTACAATGTATTTTTTTTTTCATTTTTTTTTTTGACGACACGTTTGGTCTAGTGGCTAGTAACGCTAGCTGTTAACCAAGCGGTCGCGGGTTCGAATCTCGCTAGGAGCAAATGTTAATGTGCTAACATTTACCTTTGTATCTGAGTCATGGATGTTTTGTATTTATAATATGTAGGTATGTATTTACAAAAAAAAGTAATCTATGTAGTATATCAACTGTCTGGTATCCATAATACCTACAAGCATTAAGTTGCTTAGTGTGGAACTAGATGGTGCTGTGTGAAATGTGTGAAGATATTTATTTATTTATTATTTATTTATTTTATTTACAATATAATACATATGGTAGGTACATCATTACAGGATTATTACTAATTGGATGTATCTGTATAATTTTATGATCTTGTGTAAAATTTGGGATGGACCTTCATTACGTGCAGAGGTTAGTTATGACATTGTGTCGTGGGCGAAACTGTTAAGCGACTGTCTTTTCATTAGTGAAAACCGCATCAAAGTCCGTTGTGTGGTTTAAAAGTTAGTGGATAGGTACAGACAGATAGACACATGCAGACAGCGTTATGCTGAGCACTAGCTGTGCCCAACGGCTTCGTCCTACAAAACTTAAATCAAGAAAATATGTTATTATTTTATTTTATTTTTTGTTTGATAATGAATACACTATTGCGGATTATGTAGATCTATTATTAAGGCCATTTTTGTAATATAATATGGAAACGTTTTAGGAAGCGCTCGCGAAAGTGCAAGCACGGCCATTTCAAACCGACATTTTTACCGATTTCTTCGACAAAAACCGCGATAACTTGTCAAATATAAATAACTTAGATAATTAAGTACCTAGGTATTCATTTTACACAAAAACTATCTTCAGAAATTCCTTTCTCCATAGATGCCAAGCAGAACAAAATCTGTTCACAGCTTTCCGAGAATACATAGGTATATACCTAGACCACCTAGACACAGAAAAAAAGGGGGACTTTGTACCTAACTAGCCATTTAATTACTTGGCTACAATATTTGCTGTTTTATTTGACACCATCCGTAATTACATAAAAAATCCGCAAGTAGGTAGGTATGAGGTAGTGTATAGTAGTGATGTCCCAGATCTTTAAAAATGTAGATCCACGGATAAGGATGTCCAGTACATCACTAATGTATAGTCCGTAAGCACAGCCGTAAGTAAGTAGGTATGATAGGTAAGTATTAGGTAACTAGATTGAGATCTTTACAGATGAGTCTCAACTCGTGACTCATCTCTAAAATCGAATAACAACGGAATAATTCATGACATTTGTAATATAAAACGACGTAAAATAAATATGGTACTCGTAGGACTCATAGTAGGTACCTACGTCGATAATACACAAAATGAATATTTAAGGACATCTGGAAGTAATTAGAAGTAACTAACTATTGTTAAGATTACTATCATACAATTAATACTGAATTGTTTTTCATTTATTCATTGAGTTATGATGTTTTACGTTTATGAACAAATAATCACATATAGTTATTATGTTAATACATACCTACATAATAATAAAATCGTAAACGAGCCGTGTTTAATGTTTAAAAAAAAAGAAATTGTACGCGATGTAGGTAGGTACCTACCTACTACATACTCGTATGGCTCGTATGTAAAAAAGATAAGAAATACCTATTTGTAGGTTCATGGTAGTGTAGTAACTACCTATGTAAGTAAAGGATTAAAAAAGGCCAAAGATGTTTATTGTTACATTTTCAATGTTTTTTAATACCTAAATCCAGCATATGAAAAGAAATCGTGAGAATATTTCTGTAGCTATGTATTTTTGATAATGATAATTTAGTTAAGTAGGTATCAATAAAAATAATCTAATATTTTTAATTGTAAATAGGTACCTACATACAGACAACATTTAATTTAATATATTATTTTACTTACTTATTAAACAGACATGTTTTGCCATTATTTACCTCAATTATTTAATGAAAAGTAAAAAATGTAAGATTGATGAATGTGATGAATCAACACCACGATGAGATCAGATTACTATAACTAACTGCAAATTATCAGCACAACATAAAAAAGTTGCCGTCGGAAATGCGTCGGAATAGGTATTTTCCATCTGACTTTCATTATGGCGTGATACCTTTTTCTTATCTTATCTGATTTTTATCATTCTTTTGATTGATACGTAGTTGTTTCGTGTCTGTAATTGGTCTGAATTACTTTGAAAAATAATAGTAAACAACAAAGTTATGTATTAACTTGAGTCACGTGTATATGTAACAAACCTGTTTTGACGTAAATAACGAATGATAATAGAAACCACAAAGTAAAAGGAATTCCCTCCGTCAATAATAAACACAACAAATGCATAATACTATTGAAAAATTTATTAAAATAGTTCTTCAATATTATAGAATTCTCGAAAGATTACTATTTTCATACTTGTAAATACACAAATAAGGTTCAAACTAGATACATACTGTTTGGTAATCCTCCTGTACTATTGCTGGCAAGAGCACCGAACGTTTTATAGTTTAAAATACACATAAACAATATAAACCACCACATATTGACACAATATTTGGGGGCTGCCTGATGACAGCCCACCAAAACGATCATTCTGTTCCTGGGAAACTTTCGATTTTGGCAAATACACTGTAAATCCAATGCTGTAGAACACTTTAATCAATATTTGAATGTTAAGTCACGTTCATTACACTGAGAATTTCTCGAAAATGTGTTATCACTGTTGTTATAATGGTAGAGAAGCAATATTTTTGTGTTTCGTCGGGACTCGATCAGCCGTTTTGAGGTTATTTTTACGTGCCACTAGTGCGAGCGCGACGGAGAATGTCGCGGCGACCGAGAAGGTGGGCAGGTGTGAAAGAACCGTTTCAAGGTTGTGGCGCTAGATGGCAGCAGTATAGCGCACGCGTGACGTTCGTAGTTTTGGCGACCGAACCGCGGCGCTGCGCTGATGATTCTAGCTAGAGATTTTTCCAACGCATCGCGTGAACGACACACATTATTAGGGAACGTTCACATTATTTATGCCCGACCTTAGTAAGTTTAACGCCGATCTTGTAGCCGGTATTCAAACACAGAAATAATAAGATGACTAAAAAGGAACAACTTTGTTTTAAAGCGCATGTCTAAATTAAAAGACAACGATTAGAAAGTATACCTACAAAATGTGCAAAATGGCTTTGCACGTAGTTGAAATTTTCAAAAATTCTTAACGAATGCATACCTACTTCCCTACGTTATAAACTAAACCTATGTTACAAATTTCTGCTTTCTAAACTTACTTAGTAGTTTAGGCTGTGCGTTAAAACACAGCCAGGACAAACATTTTTATAAGTCCAGATTATAATAAGATCTTCAGCTATTAGTATCTACCAATTTCATTGAGTGAAATGACGATGATCCAACGATCCTTTCTTTATACTTAATTACAAAAAGTTACTTTATTTTTTTTTAATAGTTACAAAAGGAAATCATGGAAAAACGTGGAACATTAATTTTTATGTAGGTATAAAATAACAAAACAACTGCCATGGATCAGAGAAATTTTATGAAATGTTCCAAATTGTCTATTTTTTAACATCTCATAATGCATGCTAATTCTTAATATTAGATATATAATTCAGTTTAATATAGATTCAGTTTTATACTTCATAAATAAACACATAATCGCTGTTAATTGTATGTATATATTCGAAAATATTTCTTCTACCTACTTACTCAAAAATACTTAGCTTTATAATTTGTTCATTTAACAATCAATCATCTATCCGCTAATTAGCGACTTGATTATGTGGTTTATATTTTACGATTACGAAGAGTATCGTTAACACGTATTCACTTATTTTTTGAATCAATAAAGCTTTTACAAAATAAAATACTGCTAATTTTGCCCTTAAAGTGGGTATGTAACAGGAGCAGTATTAATTCTCACCCTACACCGACAAGAAGCCTTTGACCTTGCATAAAATTCCAAGAAACAAGTGAGTGAATCGATTGAAAAGTTCAGACTATGTGATCTCACCCTTAGCGGAGAGATGGAATGCGCGCGCATCTTTCAGACGTCCGCTGTAGGAAGACATCGCGGGGGAGGGGCGTGGCGGCACCCCGTCATTACTCGTTCGTTACGCACGTCCTACAGTATGTGAACTTAAGATAGGACGAGGTCCTATTCGACCCACTCACGAACGCAACCCGTTCCGGCTAAATCACAAACTAACCTGACCCATCAAGGGACCCGGGTAACATTTTGAATGAAACTTCACTGACCTTTTTTACTAAAACCTTTGGATTTCTAATGACAATTTTTTCGGATACTTCGATGTGTGATAAGAATTTAGTACGGAGTAATATTTTAATTAAACTGTTATAAATTTTATTATTGACCTTCTTGCATCTTGCAATTAATTCTTTAAAATTATGCAACTATTGGTATGTTTCATTCATAAGAACGAGCAGAAATAATTTAGTTAAAATGAATGATTAATAATCATAAAACTATGCTGACTAAAACAATTAATTTTTATGTACTTAGATACCTACTGGCATATCTGCTCATACTAAAATACATAAACAAGCGCGGAAAGTTTTTTCGCGTAAACAACGTTTTATGTTTAAAGGAGAAAACTTTTATTTTATCGACAAAAGTTTTTCAGACACGTGAAACGCATCCCTAAACTCTTGTTGTCCCAGAAACAAGTCTCTTCATCGTGATTTACGTTTTCGGTGGAAAATGTAATATAACAAATACTTACATAAAGTTTAACATGATACCATACAAAATCGATGACAGCAATCTATACATTGGGAGGTATGGAATGTGTACCACATCGCAATAATACAATAGAATTTGCGTCACAAATGCCAAAGCGCACTTTTAAATCTATACTTAATATTATAAAGCTGAAGAGTTTGTATGTTTGTTTGTTTGAACGCGCTAATCTCAGGATCTACTGGTTCGAATTGAAAAATTCTTTTTATGTTGGATATATCATTTATCGAGGAAGGCTTTAGGCTATATAACATCACGTTGCGACTAATAGGAGCGAAGAAACAGTCGAAAATCTGGAAAAAAAAACGGGGAAAATTATTCATCTTTGAGGGCTTCCGTTGCGTGCGCTGCGAAAACCTTTCGAGATACCCAAATGATTCCCAAAATAACTATTCCACGCGGACGAAGTCGCGAGCACCAGCTAGTGTTCCATAAAGTTCATAGTGTTTTGTATTGCATGCGGATTCCATGTAGTAGTAGTTTGATGGTGTAACATCAAAATGTCATATTTTTTAACTGTAGTAAGTACAGGCATAAATGAACTACTAATTGGAATGTCGAAGTCGAAGCCTTTCATGTCATTATAATAACATCTATATTTAATGTTCGCTTTATTTATTTTTTCTTTCATTGTGATGCTGATGTTTAACGACTGAGGGATTCCGTTTATAGTTCACGTATATCATTACCCTACATACGTCCAAATACTCTGAATCCCCCATCTTGGGACTTGAAGCTCTCATTACCTTTAGACTTTGAATTCTTCTATGTCAATTTGTCGGTCGAGTAATATCAATAGCGAAAAATAGTTAAGTTATACTTAGTAATATTTTGTAAATGGTTATAGTTGAGATATTTAGCGATCTAGCTCCAGGACAATAGGTTCTCTTGATTGCAGGGTCAACTATAGAAAAGGCTTTACAAGCCCCGTTCTTTCTTTCTTTATATATTTTAAAAATGTGTGTTTGGGTGTCTGTGTGTCGACATTGACAATTATAATCGACCACAGAGTGTAGGCGTTGTTTTATCTTATGCAGAAATATTTTTCATTTTCCTGTTTATTAATCATAATTCAATTATCCTTCTGTTCACCTCGGTATACAAATGTTCTTTTTGTTTATTTCGTTTTAAATAATAAAATCATTATTATTATTATTATTAACAATTGCTTCAATCCACTTTTCTAAAAATTAATTTATGTCATCATGTTGTTTTGTATGAGTACAAAATACATTTACCATGGTCTTTACAGACACATGCAATTTTGGCTTTACCATTAAACAGCTGCTAGGTCGTATATTGCATCGGTTGTGTCAAAACACCAATAAATCGCTTCATTTTTACGCCATCTATTTGTACAATGTGTTGTATCCGAATTTAATATTATAAATGCGAAAGTGTGTGAGGAGTGAGAATGGACGGATGGATGTCAAATTAAAAATAAATAAATATTTTTATTTTTTATTTTAATTTTGATTTTGATTTTAGATGGATATTGGTTGTTACTCTTTCACGCACAAACGGCTAAGTGGATTTTGATTAAATTTGGTACACAGATAGTTTGTTACCTGCGTTAACATAGGTTTAGGATACTTTTTGTCCTGGAGAAATCTTAAGTTCCCGAGGGATCGTCTAAAAATATATATAAAATATAAAGATGTCAAGTGTTATATTTTTCCTTTTCAACACGAACGTAGTCGCAGAGACCAGCTAGTAGGTATATAATAAAATTACAGTTGCTTTAGCAGTACATACATACAGGCTGTCTGCAATTACAGTGATTGCACCACCAATTGGTGGCTACAATTAACTAATTGTCGCTTTCAGAAATGCACAAAAGGACATAAACCGACCTGAAGCAGCGAGCTCAGCTAACGCAGACGAAATCTACATAGTAATTTAATGATCGTTTGTCTACCTTCATAAATACACGGCCATCCGGATTGCATAACTTATTTTCTGCTGTTACCTGCGACATTTTTTTTTTTTTTTTTTTTTACGAGGAGTAATCCGCTTACAGATTCCCTACCGCTGGCTAGACGGTAGGGATATGTGGGGGTCGCCCAGCACCTGATCATAGCGGCACTGGGAATACCCACTAAAACTCCCCGGTGCCTCCTTGCCCTGTGAGCGGAGTGAACCGGGTTCTGCCGAGGCACCAAACTCCGATCCACCCCAGGGCAGCCTAGCCGAGGCCGGCTAGGCTAACGCCAACGGAGGATTGCCCGGAGACACCCAGGCAATCCCCAGACGGGGGGTGACACCTGCGACATAGATTAAATAATAGTTACTACCTGCGATCACTACAAAGTGCTATTTTGTAGGAGACAAGTCTTTCTTCTTTGGGTAACTTTGTTATAAACCAAGTACATACATATAGTAGGTAATTCTAGTACCTACTTGGAGTTGACGGCGTAATCCATATCGAGCGGCTTATCCTTACGTAGGTATAAATTACGTCTTGGCTATCTATATTTTGATGCGGTTTTCACCATCAGTTAAATAATTTTTTTACATTAGTGGTATTATTTTACATTGGTTAATTTAGTATTTTAAAATAGTATGCATAGGATATATAATAAGTTAAATTTTCCTTTAACCTAAACTGAAAGATAGTTCTTCAAAGAGTTTCATTTGAATTTAGAAACTAGCTTATTATAGACAGTCTTGATAGCATAAAAGATTACAGCTAACTTAACTAAGCTGTAAGGTTAATGTCAACTTTACTAACCTAGATTAAAGAAGATTTTTAATACAAAGTTGCTTTTAATACTTTTAATTTTAATTTAGTTTCAACATGAACAACGTTGTGTTGTCATCAATTTTAAAGTAAAACTTTAATATATATTTTTTTCAGTTTTATAAGTGATATGGCTCACTATGCTAGATTTTAGAAATGACATTTCATAATATTAACTGTGCCTCGAAATTTCACCAGCCCAGTAATATTCCTTCAATTTAAAAATTGTTTAAATATCATTGTAAAAAGGATTTATGGCACTCCAATATTTTTACATGTGGCACCAAAACACTATAATATAGCTATTTTTATGTAAAAATGTGTACCACTAAATATATTCGAAAATTACAGTGTTTTTCTGAAGACTTACGTGTGAAAAGTGTTATTTAAGTGGTCTGCGAGTAAATATTTAAGCATAAACGCTGAGCACAAACAAAAACAAGGATTTCAAGTCATAACAAACCGACAGGTTTCCGGTAAGTGTACGCTCCTGGGAAATCAAAAGAGGAGCATAGTAAAGTAGAGGTTATTCTTTAAAATATAAACGGCCTGATGTATTCAAAGTTGACGTTACTCTTTTTAATGTCTAGTGTTATTTATAATTGAAAATATTACTTGACTAAATTAGCTGGTACCTGCGACTTCGCCGCATTTAATTATATATAGAAACCTTCCACATTTTACGCTCTTTCCATTAATGAAAACCGGAATAAAATCAGAGAGAAAACTTTATTTTGTACTATGTAAAGATAAATTCTAATTTTCATATTCTTTAAAGAACACAAACCAACAAAAACATTTTTTCATTTTAGGCCCTTCGCATGTTATGATACTCATTACTTTAGTCGAATACCATTAGAATACTATTAGAATACTCGTTGGTGGCTCGAGGTTCGTTCTTACATTACGCGACATTTCTATATACACAACACAACATTTCCTTTATTTCAAATGGTCAGACTTTCAAAAGGTCAAACTTTCAAATGGTCAGTTTTTCAAATCATCAGGGTTACAAACGGTCAGATTTGATACAGTCTGATAAAATTACAAGTGTAATTGATTGATAACATACTCTTTCCTGAAATTTATTATCGCTCACTGGTTACTTCAACTTGACACGATGAAAAAGTAATACACAAATATCTAGTCAAACAAATATCACACAGTACCTATATTTATTCTGTTTTAATTTTATGTCCTTCATATTTTTAATTAATTGTGTCAAAATTCTCCAGTGATGAAGAACCACGAAGAAAAAATACTTTATATATTTCTCATGTTGTCTCGAAGTTTTACACATTTGTATAAACAAATGACACATGATAACAAAATGACTCTTCATTATCAATTAATTTATTTATTTATTAAATTGATGCCAAAGGATTAATCTCCAGTCTCCATCAATTCGCTTCCTCCTACTTACACATGAAGGATATGAGATGTCACAATAATAGTAACTCTCGAATTATGCGTAGACACGGAAAATCGCGAAATTCCTGACCCTAACACGTTTTCCAGTTGACTTAATCATAAGAGCAAATACGTGAGAGAGCGCGTCAAACTTCTAACTCCATCTTTTGAATTTCCTCCGCTTGGCCGCGTTTTCTTTAACAAATATGTGTGGATCAGAGTTTCAGACACATCAACGCATAAGTAATGAAATCTCGTTACCAAGTTATATGTTATTCATATGGAATAGTTTTTTTTTTTTTTTGCTTTAATTTAGAACTTATGAAACAACAATATTTACATATATTTTTATTTTCTTACATAGCAAAAGAATGAATACAAATAGCTCATATTAAAGTATGAAATGTTAAAAGTAACTCTTGTCACTTTATTGGGAAAAAAGAGGAAACTAATATGAGCCTCTTTTTGTTCATACTAAACAAGCTTAGGTAGGCTTCAAGAAGTTCAATAAATTCAGATCTGAAAATTTCTGAAAATCTCCATTTCAAATTTGCAACAATATTTTTAATTGTTTTCGATTATTGAATTTTTGATTAATATTTGTACCTATGATATTAATCTTTCTTGATATACAAATGGCGATAATGTTGTATGTTCCCTATGGACTCCAAAACCGCTGAATTCAGACAATCTTCAGATTAGTCCAGCGGGTAATCCTGTGAAGTTTGGTAGCGATCGGCTGCGGGCGAAGCCGGGAGCGGGTCGCTAGTCAAAAATACAATATTAAAGTAAGAAGTTAGACAAGTAAGTAGGTATCATAGAAACTAATTAAATTCACAAAAAAACAATAAATTACCTAACATCAATTAATCGACATCCGCAATTTAAATTTATATATCAGAGATAGTATATGTGTAAATGTTCAAAGAAGTCCTTAATCGCTGATCTCTATAGATGTTATTAAAATGTGCCTACACCACTTCGAGCAGAAATGAACTTTTCTTTGCTGACGAGGAGAAACCTCGCGTAAGCTTTTCTGAGAGCCAGATAAAAAGTCTTCGCAGTTAATTTCTGGATTGTTACTAACTGCACTCGTTGAGTTCCCGTGGGCGAAAACTCTTTATAATAAATTCCACTTCTAAATAACTAATTTCATTGTCTAGCAAGTATTGATTGCTTCACGGGCCCTCTAAACCGCGCGTAGCAAAATTAAATTTCAGTATTACGCTCTGAGGGCAACTCTGGGAAGTTATGTCTTACGTCAATATAATTTGAAATAACATTGTTAGATTACCGTTGTATTTGTGTTTCTCTACATCTCTAACTTTATTAGCTTGTATTTCACTCTATTATATTGTCACATCGGTTCGACATTAAAATCAAAGCCTAACTTGTCCTATGTATCTGTACATAGTATAAAATAAAGTCGATTTTCACCGTCTATGGTTAGACAGAATAAGAAAAGATACATTCATTATTGTCTTGATTTTTTTTAATAACCTTTAATATTTTACACAATAACTGTATGAATAAAACATATAATAAATCTGGCATCTGTACCTGTATCTGGCAAAAGGTCCGCTAGTCAATTGTCTTTAATTGTTTTAGTGGGATTGGATTTCACTATACAAAGGATGTCAATTCCACTATCCTATGGGTGTAATAAAGTAAGGTGACTTCAAGTTAGTGGCGTGCATAGCATATAAGTAAGTCGAACAACAAAAGGGCGAAGTGAATCCGCGCAAACGGCAAGCTCTGCATTAACTTTAGGAATTTCCTGGCGTCGAGTTCACGGAATTCACCTATTACCAGGGTTGTAAAACAGAGAGCAATAAAAGAACTTTATTTTCCCGATCTTTGGGCCGTAAAAGTGTAAGCATCACTTTACTATGTAATTTCCTTTTACGCGCTTTCGTATGACGCTCACAGAAAGGGAACTCATGTCCGGGGAAGCGTTTGCAACGCGAGCGTTGCGTAAAATTTAAATTGGCTCATTTTTCCTTCATAATGTAACACTCTTTGTTGTCATGCTTCATACAACTTAATATTTTCACAAAGATAACATTGTTATACAATAACCCTCTAAGACCGCTATAACCATGCAGCAGTAATTAGTAAAAATCCTACTAATATTATAAATGCGAAAGTTTGTATGGATGTATGGATGTTTGTAACTCTTTCTCTCAAAAACTACTGAACCGATCACCATGAAATTTTGCATATACGTTATCTGGGACACCAGAAAGGACATAGGGTACTTTTCATCCAGAACGCGGACGAAGTCGCGGGCACCAGCTAGTAAAATATATACTAAGTAAGTAATTTATAATGAGAATTGTATTTTTGTTTATAAAGAATAAACTCAAAAATTATACTGGACTGACTTTAAAATTTATTTTAAATTTTTTAAAGTTACGCAGATAACAAAAAAATTACAAATAAAAGTGATATATTTCATTTTTCTTATCAGCCAGTTGAGCATCTCGCCAGTTGAGAATATGCATATATTTTGTATATAATATCATTAGACACAAATAAATATTGATAACGTATGTATTATTTAAATGTGGAAAAACGGACTGGCTGTTTCGACGCAGTGCGGGACAGTAGCCATACAAGTATAATACCTATACTAAATCTCTTCCACTATACCAAAGCCTGATTGCGTCCTGTCAGATTTATTTTGCTCTGCACTCCATGAACAACACAATTCATGGAATATTCTAGTGGGTTGTTTTGTAGTTGCCATTATTTTTATTTGTTTTTATATCAAAAGATCAAAAATAAGTAAGTTTTTTTGACGAGCACCTTGGATGAGTGGTTACGGTGCTTGCTCAGACACTCTGTCTCAGAGGTCGGATTCGATTCCTGGTAAGATCAACTTTGGAAATGAACTTTTCTAAGTTGGCACTGGGGCCGTACTATCACCTCTTAAAGCGATGCAAAGACGATTGAGTGAGGGAGATGTCGCCTTACATCATGTATTGCGCCATCTCGTTTACTCACTCGTTTTTGCATCGTTTTAAGAGGTGATAGTAGGCCCTCTGGTCTCTTTTTGCAAAGCAGTTGCAAGGCGGCAGTGACCACCCCCTTATAGAAGCCCACCATAATTAAAATTACAACACATTTAGTGAATCATAAATTTTTATTTATATAGATAGATCATTGGATAATTCCACGGTTGGCTACAATCATGTTAGAATCGCAAAACTAATAATAGAACTGTTTGGACTAACCCAAAATATCTAACGTCAACATTTTCTTTCGCTTATTTATCATTTCAAATTCCGAACAATCTCAGTAGATAACTTGTACGACAAAAAATATTCGTATATTTTATTAGGTATAAAACTTGAGAAGCTTTGGGAGGAATGCCGATGAGCTCAATCACATAACTTGGGTATAAAAAGGGTAACCCTTTGAAAGTGTCCCAAATCCGACAATATAGGCCATATGCAAATTGTCTAATGTAAGCCATTACTCAAGGCTACAGATACCGAAGGTCATACATAAATAAAGTCATTAGACACAACACAAGTAAACGAATCATATGCAACCTTTAAATTAATTTTTTTTGAAATGAGTATTATAATTAAATTTTATTGAATCACTTGTAGAGTCAAAACAATGTCATTTGTTGGGTATATTGTACCTTGCTGACGTCATCTGTGTATACCGACGAACATATCATCGGTATCCAAACATCACGTGATGATGATCTAAGGCGTTAAGTAAAGGCCAAAGCAGTGTTTAATTGGAAGAACCCCGCGACCCCGCGACCCCGCCACCCCGCCCATCAAAAAAGGTAGGTCTTCTGTTGGCAATTGGTTACTGCCGCTAGGCAGGCTGCTCATTGACTGAGCAATTTCATGTTTATAGACGCCTTAAGTGCACCTTCATTGAATATGGTATACCCGGAGAAAGCTTGACTGTTATTTCGATGAAATCCTCGACAATATTACCCCATCGATCATCCAAAGTTTGCTGCGATTGTGAAAAGATTGACGCTGAAAACTGAATGGAGGGTGACTTTAGAAATGTATTGCTTTCAGCTATTTATTTGATAATGAGTTGGCGACTTACATTAGCAAGAGTTGAATTAAATATTTAATTTATTTAGAGCTACGTGCTTTCTCATTTACTAGGCAGAATTTTGTAATTTGTTAAGCATTTTCCATGGAAAAATGTAAATTTCATAATTAATATTTATTTGGTGTAATAAAAATTAAATAACCCTAAACTTTTCAAAGTTCGAGTGAATAGGCATCTTCTGGGTGAGCTTGCTCCATCATAGGTCTCTTCCTTGCTATAGCTGGTTGTTAGCCAAAAGCAATCCCATCTGTAATAATAATAATAAAATATTACTAAGCTAAATTTGAGATCGAAATATTTTTTCCTTAAAGAGCATTTTCTCTTCGTTCATCAGCCGATAATATTCTAGACTCAACTCTAAGCTTTGGCAACATTTTGTGTTTCGAAAAATTGATAAAACAATAAGTTTGTAAATTACGTATGCGTAACGCGTACCCTCGGGACGAGCGGGACGTATTGAGGAATCGCCATCGAACCTCTTTTCCTAAACTTTTGATTTATGACATCATTTTTATTCCTTATATCGAACCTACGCATAACATAACTATGTTATTTTAAGCGCGCGTTCAAAATAATACCAGGCAAAAAATTAGTTTGTATACTGTCAATTTGATAAAACTAGTTGTTAGGTCAAAACTTACGCTGTCTTCATATACCCCAATGAAATGACGCATTCCGTCTTTAAAATATTATCAAATTATATACTACTACTTAGCTGGTGCTCGCGACTTCGTCCGCGTGGAATAGTTATTTTGGTAATCATTTGGGTATCTCGAACGGTTTTCGCAGCGCACGCAACGGAAGCCCTCAAAGATGGAAGGGATGAATAATTTTCCCCGTTTTTTTCCACTTTTTAGACTGTTTCTTCGCTCCTAATAGTCGCAACGTGATGTTATATAGCCTAAAGCCTTCCACGAAAAATTATCTATCCAACACAAAAAGATTTTTTCAATTCGAACCAGTAGTTCCTGAGATTAGCGCGTTCAAACAAACAAACAAACTCTTCAGCTTTATAATATTAGTATAGATTTGTAAAACAATCGGAGCCACTGTTTTATATGATTGTTTAATTTCTCAAGTCTCAATTTAAGGCTGAACTGCATGTTGTTATCATGTATTACTTTAGAATATATTATAATTATATTACCTTAGCGCAATAGGTATTGCTCTCGGTATAACAGCATTCTTTTTCTGAGTTAGTTTTATTAATTAAAATTTGGACTGAAAAAACGTACTTTATTGAAATTAAATTCTCTATGTTATATTGTTACATGTTATATTTTTTTACGTTAAGGTCTTCAGGCAGGCTGACGGTCCACTTGATGGTAGGTCGCTACAGTCCTCTATAACACAAGCGACACCACAGGAAGGTATTAGGTAAAGATTGTGTAATGGGCTCTATATCTAAGGATGTGTTACTCGAAACATTCTTCAATTATCAATGAAAGAATTTTCAGAATATATTCATAAGTTTCAAAGATAATAATACAAATAAAAAAGAAAGAAAGAAATTTCAACTCATAATATGAATGTAAATATTACAGTATTCGCACCACAGAGCACTAAGTAATTTATAGTCATTGATTCGCACTGATAATAGGAAAAGCGTACATCCATTGTGGATACGAAAGTGGATAGGGATGATGATGGTAAAACGATAAAGTTGTTTCAATTGTTTATTTAATGGAAGCTCTAAAGGTATTTATTTAAAATTATTTAAACTTAATATTGACGGCAAATATAACGCACTGATAATAGGAAAAGCGTACATCCATTGTGGATACGAAAGTGGATAGGGATGATGATGGTAAAACGATAAAGTTGTTTCAATTGTTTATTTAATGGAAGCTCTAAAGGTATTTATTTAAAATTATTTAAACTTAATATTAACGGCAAATATAACGCACTGATAATAGGAAAAGCGTACATCCATTGTGGATACGAAAGTGGATAGGGATGATGATGGTAAAACGATAAAGTTGTTTGAATTGTTTATTTAATGGAAGCTCTAAAGGTATTTATTTAAAATTATTTAAACTTAATATTAACGGCAAATATAACGCACTGATAATAGGAAAAGCGTACATCCATTGTGGATACGAAAGTGGATAGGGATGATGATGGTAAAACGATAAAGTTGTTTCAATTGTTTATTTAATGGAAGCTCTAAAGGTATTTATTTAAAATTATTTAAACTTAATATTAACGGCAAATATAACGCACTGATAATAGGAAAAGCGTACATCCATTGTGGATACGAAAGTGGATAGGGATGATGATGGTAAAACGATAAAGTTGTTTGAATTGTTTATTTAATGGAAGCTCTAAAGGTATTTATTTAAAATTATTTAAACTTAATATTAACGGCAAATATAACGCACTGATAATAGGAAAAGCGTACATCCATTGTGGATACGAAAGTGGATAGGGATGATGATGGTAAAACGATAAAGTTGTTTCAATTGTTTATTTAATGGAAGCTCTAAAGGTATTTATTTAAAATTATTTAAACTTAATATTAACGGCAAATATAACGCACTGATAATAGGAAAAGCGTACATCCATTGTGGATACGAAAGTGGATAGGGATGATGATGGTAAAACGATAAAGTTGTTTCAATTGTTTATTTAATGGAAGCTCTAAAGGTATTTATTTAAAATTATTTAAACTTAATATTAACGGCAAATATAACGCACTGATAATAGGAAGAGCGTACATCCATTGTGGATACGAAAGTGGATAGGGATGATGATGGTAAAACGATAAAGTTGTTTCAATTGTTTATTTAATGGAAGCTCTAAAGGTATTTATTTAAAATTATTTAAACTTAATATTAACGGCAAATATAACGCACTGATAATAGGAAAAGCGTACATCCATTGTGGATACGAAAAGGATGATGATAGTAAAACGATAAAGATATTTCAACTGTTTATCGAATGGTATTTAAACCCCTAAAGGTATTTAAACGTATTTAAAATTATTTAAACTTAAAAACCTTTTAAAAATACTTACTCATGTATTCAAATTCAAATGTTTAAAGTAGTCGCGGGAAGCTAGGAAGCTAAAGCAATTTCATGCACTATAGTCCTGATCTTGAAAAAGTGAAATAGAAAAACAGTCCAAATTGGAATCTGTAATTGGGAAGAGAAGCGTACAAAGAGTTAATAGAGTTTTATTTCATGAATCCTTAAAATGTTTCAGAGGAAAAGTTCAAGCTTACCTAACTGTTGTACGACAAGAAAGAATTAATGGATTATAAGTATTTCTTTGTTGCGACTGTGATTGAATTGCTCACACCAATCTGTGTGCTTACAGTAAACAATATGTGTGGATGAATTGAAACCTTAAAAAATCAGTTATATTTGCTGAAAATAAGGCATTGAAATGCGATCAATCAATCAAAATACATATAATTGTGAAATCAAAATTAGATGATTGATGATATATTTAACGAAATTTTTTGATGAGTGGAAAATCGATTCGCAAATAAGAGTTGTGAATACATGAAATATAATACCATTCTTTTTTTTTTCTTAAGTCTGTGGACATTTTTGATATACTTACTCATATTTTGTCTCCCCAAGTCAAAGTAGTAGCTGATGAAAAGTTTGAAAGGCGTTTTCCAATAACGTAATAAAACAGCAAAACCGTAACATGGAAAGCGTTTTATGGCCACACACGGAGATGCAGTTCTCAAAAACGTATTTTGTAATATGTCTTCACATTCATGTTCATGTGTCAGGCAATAAACTGCTGATACTCGGTAGCCCATAAAATTTTTCAACGGTTCAGCATCCTTATAAATGGCCATTTTTCAGGTACATTTTGTATGAATTTAAAAGTATTACATAAAAATATACTGCTAAAATTACATAAAATCGCTACGAGTAGGTATGTATCTCACTAAAAATTTTTTTTTGCAAACAAGCTCTTCGATCAATTTTATTATAATAAATGAATGCATATTAATCACAAACACCCCTTTTCTACACAAACATCGTCCATGCTCCAAAATAAATAAATAAAAATATTAAAAAAAAAAATCTTACAGTCCAGTATCCTTAGAAAAGTTTTAGAAAAAAGGTTTTACTCCTATAAATTATAAATTGAACTATATAAATGAGTATAGGGTTAGTGAGGTATAGGTATATAAAGTATAGGCCCTCAAGTATAGGGGTGTAAGTGAATAAAACTTCATAGACAAGATATAGTTAAAAATTACAAATTAATAATAAATATTAAAGATTTAAACATTTCTAAGGGAGTAAGTTTCCCCGCTTTTCCGTGTTTGCAATAAACTCAAACCTGCTAGAATGCAAGTTACATCTGCAATGAAACATTGAACTAAAACATTTGAAGTAGTGTAAGACCCTGCACTAAAGATTAATGATTTAGTGCACGAAACTAATTTTAACTTTACGAGTTGGTGCCATTCGAGTCAATTGCAACTTTTAATGGATATTTCCTGAGTGCATGCAAACAAGATCCGTGCTTTACTTGTTTGTCTCCTTGTTATAAATAATACAACACAACGGAGATGTCTTTCTGTTTATTTATTGTAAGATTGTGTGGTACAGTTAACAATCCATCTTGCAGTCATAAAATCGGGAGCACTTGTGGCAAGGAACTTGTGGTAACATTTGAGTGTGGTAGGGTAGAATTGGTACGGTTATGACAATTTTCATTCGATTGCCCATAATTGTGTAAATATACCAGTTAGATGGAAGAAAGATGATTTTTAATGTAAAGTGTACACTTGCCTACGAATTATTACTAAAATTTTGTCCTAAAGTATAATGGTTAACTCATAGGAGCAAATTAGAAAAAAGGGGAAAATGTGAAGTGACACTTTCTTTTTTTGTATGTAAATAGGGATTGTGGTATAAAAAAATTCATCTCGGACGAAGCCGGGAGCGAGTCGTTACTTTCTATTTATATATATTTTAGAGAAAATATTTAAGAACCAATTTTCATTTATTAGTTCTGGTTCTAGGTTCCAGGGCTTATGGCCCTTACTAGAGTTTTTTTACAATAAGATGCGATTACAAAAAAAAAGTTTTGCAGGATAGCCGCTAGCCGGCAGCGTGAAGCGCCAGCGCCACTCCGGAAGGAAGGAAGCAGCGCCGTCGGACCCGCCAAATTTACGACTCACGTTGTTCATATTTTGTTACACAGTTGCACTTTAATATTTATTTCAAAGTACTTTATTGCATCTACAGCAGTGTGATATCTAATTACCTAACACTAATATCAAATTAATAAAAAGGATATTTTTTAAATTCTTTAATATGATTTACCTACACATGTAGATTGCATGTAAATAATAAAATCTGTAGGTGCACTAAATATTAAAAAAAAAAAAAACAATTTGTTACATGTTGTAAGTAGAACATAAGTATGTTATTGAGGACAAAAAATAGATTTTAGAATTATTGTCTGTTTGTTTGTCTTCACATTTGTACACTCTAATAAATGACTTAACCAATTTGAATGCAGTTTTCACTGATGTATTACTGATTACTAGGATTAAATAGGATCCTATAGGATACTTTTTATCTAGGGAAAATGTAAAGTTTCTGTTGGATTTAAAAATAACAAACTACAGTGCGTACGAAGTCATAGGCACAGCTAGTCATTAATATTTAACGCAATAGGTTTTCGGTAAATTTGATTAATTCAATTCAATTTGACTACAAATTTTACGAACCCATTGGATGAGTGGTTTGGGTGTTTGCCTTACCGCTCTGTCTCCGGGGCCCCGAGAACGATTCCCGGCTGAGAAATGAATATTTTAAAATTGGCTCTGATCTGGATCTGGAAAGTAGTGGTAATTATTCAACCCTTATTTTCTCTTAATTTTTATTTTTATGAATTAACCAATTTATAAATCAAGTCATATCATAACCATCTAGGTAAATCATTTTGTTTATAATAAACGGTTAAATTACAGCAGTATTGTTCAACATTGTTTTAGTAATGCTTCTGTAATAGCGAAATACATAATATTATTCACCACACCATTTATATGTGACTTTGTACCTATAAAGTAACCAAGAGTTATTTAATAACGCCTGTTGAGAAATATACAGCCAATTAATAATGTTATTGCGTTTTGTTTCACATGGCTTCGAATATTTGCTATACAGTTTCGTTGGAGTCTTCATTAACGATCCGTTCACGTTGTGGTGCTACGGTATAACAACCTTTATAGGAAGGACTGTTTATCCTATAAAGGTTGTAACCTTTATTTCACTGTAGTCTTCTCGAGTGGTGACTACTGCGGCAAGAAGGGCTGCCCATTAAACTCAGTATACTCTAAGGGCCTTTTTCACCAACTACAAGTAAAGTGTCGATTGGTTACTTTTAGAAATAATTTTATGTTTTATTAAATTATGCACTCGGTTTAGTGCATCCTTCGATAGGCGATTTTTTTAATTATTTTCTTTTTAATTATTGGGACTTTTACCGTACAAACAAAGGCATATTATATGTATCAGCTAAATTATTCCCGGTGACAGGTGACTTTAAATGACGGTTAGCTTACTTGACAGATGGTGAAAGAGGTCCTAAAACAATTAAAATATAAAATATAAACATAAAACAGAATACGTTCCACTAATAAAGTCAAATTACAAAATATCAAAATGACTGTGTATTGAAAAGTAAAGAAATAAGTTTGTGTGTGTAAAGAATGTGTAGCTACATCTTAACTTAGTTTGCTGTAATCCATTCATAATATCAAATTCGATTTGAATTTCATGTTAATGCTAAAGGCTTTTTGACCTAGTGTTTGAAGAATTGATCATTTTTAACTACAATTTAAATTAAGTGGCTGAGTAAAAGTTTCATTGAATCAACATTGTGTTTCGTGTTCTCTCTCGGGTATTGTTAGGTTTAAGAAATACCTTTTATATAGAAATGCTTAATAAGTTTTAGCAACTCAAAGCTGAGAACGAAAGTCCCACCGAGGTAAACCTATAAGACTTCTTAACTCCTAACCCAGTTTCATTAACTGATTCTGACCAAGTTCAGCTTTTCAAACTTTTCTTATATTCTTAGTTTAGATATAGTTTGACATTGGTAAAGGTCTATTTTATTAATGAAATCACTAATTTAAAAAAAAAATTAATTAGGTAATATTTGCCAACGATGCCTACTTACATCTAAATGTAGGCATCGTTTGACTATGTGTGTTTTGTGTGTTTTTGTATCATTTT
The DNA here is from genome assembly GCA_947623395.1 of Synanthedon tipuliformis. Lineage (NCBI taxonomy): Eukaryota > Metazoa > Arthropoda > Insecta > Lepidoptera > Sesiidae > Synanthedon > Synanthedon tipuliformis. The sequence goes on along the minus strand of OX392407.1, from coordinate 8,498,208 downwards.
CTTCTCTAAAGAGACGTATGTGGCGACAGTGTCTTAAATTTTGGGTTTCTTCTACTTGGATTCAAAGCGTGTGGACCCGCATAAGGTATCCGCGACTTCACATGTGGACCCGCGGATACCTTATGCTCCACAGACGAATGTGCTTTGAACCAAATAGAAGGTAGGTAAACATGAATACCTATATACAACGCGAACGATCGCTGCGACACGCGCCAATCGAAACCAATTAAATTACAGATAAGTACATTATCAATCACGCCAAACAGAGCACATTAATTTGATGCGAAGATAATTAACGGCCCGAACAATATCGTATAAGTTAAGTTACCGATACGTGAAAACGTCCGGACGTTATTTTAATTGGTTTCTGTTATTAAAATTGCAAGGCGAAATTAAAATGTATTTATTTTGGCTAAAATAAATTAGTATATACGGGACATTGAACATTAACGGTCGTCCGACGGTCGTTAGGTAAACCGCCACAACGGCGGGTATAGGAACTAATTTATCGCGGTGCGATATTATGAACAAATTACAATGTCAATTTATAGGTTCAATCGTAGCACAGAAGGGCCACTGGGGGACAGAAAGTTTTAACTAGTGAACAAAATTTAAATTCAACTGCGTAACAGAAGTCCTGGGGTCACATTAAATTATATGTAACGAGTTTTCCTTTTTAATACAAGTATGGTGACAGCACAGTTGGTGGTAAGACTGGTAAATGGCTAGCGTCAACTATCGCAAATGCTCTACCAATCTTTAAAATATAAGTTATGTTTATGCAGATAAAAAATAATTGCATTTTCTGTATTTTTATTAGGTTTTATGATAACCTTCATTATGACAAAAGACAAATAGAATATTACCTATGTCCAAAATAATAATTCCAAAATTTGATATGTCAGCAAAATAGATTTCAGCTTAGTTTCATTTAAGTAGGTATTTTAACTTATTTCGTGCAATTTGAAGGATCTTTTTTGGGGCTCATATTGGTAGGGGGCCCAAGAGGGGATTTTTGGATTTACTCGAGCGCGTTAGATATTGCCAATGTATATTCCCAACGTGTCTCCGATAACGGATATGTATTAATCTGCCGGTTTGGTTGGTGGGGTTGGTGGGGGTAGGGTTAAAATTTTAAATACAACTCGAGCGCATCAGATTTTCAGAGGGGATGTTAAGTAAACCTAAACTAAGTTCCCATTTAAAATTCAGACGATTCGGATGTAACGCAAGCTCGTGGCAGCTGTTTGAAAATGCAAAAAAGATTTTTTGGCGATTGCCATTTTGTAATACTCGAGCGCGTCAGATTTTCTTACAGACGGTTCAGCCTGAATTCCTAATCGTGCTGATTCTTAATCTGACGATTATACCGAGGATTTTTTTAAATACAGCGCCTACAAATTTTTGAATGCCTGTAGACGCTAAACCCACCGTTGAAATGAAAAACTTCATATAACCTTTTCGTCTTCCTACAATCTAATCTTCAAAATCCAATAGGTCCCCACGACGCTCGAGTGACTCTACATTTAGCATCGTGGGCTCCCCTACCATATGTAGACTCCGACTCATACATATACACTAAGGACTCAAAGTAAAAGTAAAAAGTTATACTAAGGAAATAGAAAAACCACTAAGTAACAATAAGAGAAACGTCATTATTTCAAAGTTCAATTCAAGCTAATTCTCTTACTAAGTGGTAGTACTAGAATGTGGATTAAGTTAAACACGCTTCGACAATCAAAACTAATTCACGATTCGTGTTCAATACAAAGTTTCCTCCTATTGATACCGTGGCTGTACACAGTTTGTCTAAGTATGGACCACCAGATAATTGATTAACATTGGTTTGAAATATAACAGAAATTCACTTAAGATTAGAAACTTAAGATTTAAGAAAAATTTCAGCTGAAATGAGTAAGCCACGCGGAAAACCGCAGCACATAGCTAGTAGGTAAATACACTATTTTTGGGCACCGACCCCTCCTCTATGTTAGGAGGTATGGGCTATAAGTCATACACGCTAGTCAAATGCATTTTCACATGATTTCATGACTTGTTTTTGAAGATTGATTTATTTACTATATCCTCATCTCAGTTGTAGGAAGCCATAACTTTTCCAGTTACTCAATAGTTCAGTACTACAGTAATTTTTCAGTAGGAAGGACCGGTCAGAAGAAGCCTGGATACGCTGCCATTATTAGGTCGCCAACTGAAAATCACTACGCTATATCTCTATATCTATTAAAAATGCTATGAAGCTTATGAACGATGAATAACACATAGAAATTTTTAAAATGTGGTTCAACACAGTGAACGGATAAGCAGCTGTCCAAACCCGACACCGTCCACTTTACTTAGATCTCACTCCATATTTGAGTAGCTTTAACATGCTATATGTCAATATGGATTGACGTGTAACAGACACTTATGTTTTGTTTAACGAGGGGTTAAACGAGACGTTACATGACATGGTTAAGTACATGTATGGACTTACTTAGAAATGTTATGACTTATGATATAACGGATACATTACTGTATTCAAAGGTCGCTTTATTGACCAGAGAGTGGTGAATTGATTGTAATTCTTAAGTTCATAACGCCTAGTGAGTACCAGCTCTAATTCATAAAAAATGTGTTCAAAAGAAATCCCAGATATTCCATTTATCGCGCATACAAAAATCAGAAGAATCATCATCATCCGACATACTAGTCGGATCCATTCTGGACAGTGTTGAATTTTTTACGTTTGATTGTAATTTTATGATTCTACTAATGTGAAGTTATCCAAGTTTTGAGATATCCATGGAACATTATGTTAAGAAAAAGCAAGGCGGACTAGATGAGTAACAAAGTGATTATGCTTACTTAACGCTATTTAAATCATTTTAAAACCAGTTTTATAGAAGCGTTCCATGTATCTAGTACACAGCGATACCAAACGTCCGGATATCCGGACATATTTCAGTGGGTGTAAATTTTCAAAGATTTTATAGAGAGTTTAACTCATGAAGTTCTCGAACGAAACCTCAGTAAATACATAACTTCGTTTTAATTTCACCGAAGTAAAATTCTCACGTTTATGTTATTCTGAATTCGCGGCACGAATCCGAAAGGTTTTTATTTTTATTAGTAAAGGAAGCGTTTTTATAGCCATCCGCCGGTAATGCGGGGCTACATCAGTTTTTCAGGATTATCGAAGAAAAACGGCGGCATTATCGGATCTTAGAGAGGTAATCGCTTGCCCTGCGACTGTTTTCTCATTACCAATTCCATTTTGCTGCGAGATTAAAACTCTGATTTAAAAGAGACTACGTTTATAAAGATTTATTCTTTTATTACGTTTTATTTATACAACGTGTTGTTGCGTATGAAATCTATATATATATATATATAAAAGTTTTGTATAAAGAATAATAAATGTGTATCTTTCAACTATACCAAATATAATGTGACACATATAAAGACTGTGTGCTTAATCAAATTGTGAGACAAAGATCAAAACTTTGACCACACAGGCACAGATAATAATTGAAATTGCAGCCTGTATACCATTTAAAAATTAACACTTAAAAATCAAGTGATTACCTAAGTTGTTAATTCTAGACAAGTGTTTACTTATCGAAGTTAGCATGCACATACACAAGTTTACTTTAGTCTATTAGTCAGTTCTATTTAGTCAAAACTTATCACTTTTTTTTTAAAGTTTAAAGCAAACAAATATTTCAATAGGAAACAGAGTTTAATTTTATTATACAGGATACGACCACAGGGGGTTTTTCTTTTCTTATCTTTTACCCTCGTTGAACCGAATCATAGCATAGAGGATCGTTAAAGTCGTCCGGCTCACAGACAATATCAATAAACTGCCCCGAAAGAAATGTCGCGTGGCTTTATCCGGAATAGGAAAAAAGATAAGTTTAGAATCTTTTCACATTTTGTTGAGTGACTGTTCCATGTTTCGGGCTAAAGGGAATAAAGTTTACGCTTCACACGACCGAAATGGAATTGGCGACAGGCGCCGACTATTCAGAATAACAGTTCCGCTGTCATGGAGACACAAATTGATAAGATACTACTCCTCCGACCCACTTTTCCTTTAAACGAGATTACTTTGCATACATGTATCTAAAGTAGGAAAAATGACAATACTATACAAAATATTTACATTTGTCACAAAGAAAATATATGCACGCTACCTTTTCATATTAATATTAATGTCATCTTAAAGAAACTTTGATACATCGGAAAGTCGTTAATAGACTTATGTAAAACTAGCTGGTATCCGCAACTTGGTACGCTCTGTAGTTAGTTTTTTTGAAAATCCAACAAAAACTCAATATTTTTCCAGGACACAAAGTATCATATATAGGTATAATAGTTTAATCCAGGTAATCGTCAATACGTTCAAATCGATTGAGCCGTTTCTGAGATTAGCGTGCACAAACGCATAAACAAAGATACAAAAAATCTAATACCTATAATAAGTATAAGTACAACGTGTAGAATTTTTTGATAAGATAGTCGAAGAGTCAGTCTTCAGAAGAATGTAAAGATGAACTAGAAACAAATGATCTCAAGATTAGGACAGGCGAAAAGGCTCAGCCCTTACTCACGAGTACAATAATATGCTGTTATTTCACGCTGATATTTTGCAAGAGTGTGGTTGCTGCAGCCAGCCAGACTGACCGCCAAGTAGGTATACTAATGCGAAATGCAATTAAACGGGCCTCTTAAAAGCTCCTATGAAAAAGTTTTTGTTTTATTTGTTACCATTTCATTGAATAAATGACCTTTCTACTGGTGACGAAGTAGACTCGGGGGTGTTCTGGCAACCCCCACTTAATGCTGTCTGCACTTTACAACAACAACTCACGAACTGTTAACGTAAACTTAACTAAACCATAGCCAAGTACTTGATTTGGATGATATTGCGTTTTATACGGCATCGGCATACATTTAGGTCATCATTTCCTTTGTCTCGAGTAAGCTGAAGTTGAAGGTCATTAAATTTAGAGGGAACAAAGACGCCGCGCAAAAGGGAAACTTCCTCTGCTCAAGTCGGGTTCGTATCGTTCGAAATATGCAAATATGTACTCCATTTTCGTAAGCAGATCCAGTATCGCATGTAAAAAGGTTCCCATCGTAAATCTCTCTTTTATCGTGTACTTCTTCATTGTCAGTTAACACAAGTATGTGGTTTTTATGCAACAGTTAAAATTAGATAAACGTCTTCGCTAAGTATCGGATTAACAAAACCACGGGAACCCGAGGTTCAATTATTTCTTACGAGTTTATTTGTAAGTACATACTGGTGTTAAGAAAGTGGTATAAATTTAAGATTGGTATTTCTACATAATATAGGTATTTCCAAATAAGTATAAATCCGTTTCATGATTCAGTTAGTAATAAATAAAGAGAACATACCATTAATTCGATTTAAGCCTCGTCCGTCCCGATATTTTGTCCTACATACCAAAAATTTCCTTGTTTGTCCCATAACAATATTCGATTCCTTGTTTGTCGAAAAAACGCACAAAGAGCTTTGCGTCTTCTTTTATTATGTACACAGCGAGGGAGTGTAATTCTCTCCTTTCTTCAATGTTCCCTGAAATTTACAACTTTCGACTATTTAAGAACAGAGTGTCGAGCTATCCATCTTCGACCTTATCTTCACTTATCATCAGATTAGATTGAGGTAAATCGATTTCCCGTATATCAGCATTTTTAATTTATTTTAGTCTAATACAAATTAATATTAATATAACTTTTTGTTCTATTTACCCAGAATTCCTAGAGTTCTTTCTTTAAAGTCCAAACTATTTTCGTTTCAGAATTCAACAAAATCATTAGTAGTGAAAAAGTAACAGAGAGACAGAATAAGTTTACAATTTTATGATATTAGTAAGTATTGATTTGATAGTCAAGCCTTTAAAATAATTACAATAATCAAAAAGATTATTTTAAAAAGATAACAATTTCCTTTAATATAAATATATGAAAGCGTTTGAAATTTAATTCATAAATTATAATTTATATAAGTTATTATACACTGCCTGAAAGCTTGTTACGAATACAGCTATACTTATTCGGTGCGAATTATAAAGTTAGCAGCACATAGATTGATAAAGTTTGTTGCACGCTAACCACTATGTGGAAATTAACAAACTTGGAAGCCCCTCGTCCTTTCCTAGTACAAGTTCATGTTCTAGTGCCGTTCTATTGCAGATAAATTTTACTGTAAGAACACCCATAATCAGAACTTTAGCTCTACTTTCCTACAAGCAAAAGGAGAGTACACTTCTATCACATTCTTCTTGACTTACTGATTATTCTTAACGAACTAGTAGCTACCACGACCCCGCCCATCAACGGCCGCGATAGAAAGAAAGTCGTTGGGTTTCAGCCGGTAGGAATCCGGCATAACCCCGCAGTGTCCCCTTTACTGCCGGGTATCAAGAGGATCTCCCAACGTAAAAAAAGGGTGCTTGCCTTAACGCTCTGTCCCAGGGATCCGGGTTCGATTCCTCGCAGGGTCAACGTTGGAAATGAACTTTTCAAAGTTGGCTCTGGTCTGGATTTGGAAAATGGTGGCAGGCAGATTTGGGTAGCCCTTCTGGAGGCAGTAACCGTCCCCTTACAGACGACAACTGTAAAATAACAGCATGTGTTGTGTTTTGGTGAGTAATGGATGTTAGAGGCCATTTTTTTATCTCTTCCTAACAACTTATTCAAGATTCCTAGATTATTCAATCCTAATGGTGAAAGCCCACTTTCAGTACCTGTGCCGTTTTTGTGCTATCTAGGCGATGGTTGTCATAAAAATCTAGGCGACGTTAACATAAAAAAATCATAACGACTCCAGAAAACATGAATAAATAATTACTATAAAAGTAAGTAGTACATATATGTAGAATTTCTCATTTTCCGATGATCAAATCTTTATGAAATCTGTAATAGAACCAATTGGTGAAGTGTACACAGTGCACAGTGTATTTAAAAATGCGGACGTAATTGAAAAACCTCTTATGAACTCGAAGTTTAATTAACGCTGAGAGAGTAGGTACAAAAACAGTGGAGAAATATTTTTATAGTGAAGTAAAGTCCTGCAAACCAAGTGGAAGCGAGAGGCAAGTGGGTAAAGGGTTCTCAGTCGGAGTGTTTGCTCAAACGAAGTTAGTTGCCGAAAGCGGTGTAGTGGGAGATTCGCGTCTTGCATTTATTCCGACTATTCGAGTTGAACCGAATCATACCTACTACATGTCCTGTATACACATAAGCCGATTTGGTGTACGTCTAGCTCTGAAACGTCAATTAATTTAGGCCAACTCTAACCCCGAGGGTAAATCTATTATACACATGTATGAATAAGTTTCATAGATATAATATTAGCTACAGAAGTCCTCGCATGCTAGCCAAACTACTCGCTTAGTGACTGGTCCCAGTGAAGAGACGTATTGGATACTATAGCGGTGGCCAAACTGCAAGCGGCGCGACTCGCTTGGTCCAATTAGGTAGTCACCAATCGAGTCGCATAGTGAACCAACGTGATGATACAGTCGCTTAGTGACTTTACCCCCGGTCCTTAGTACACCGGGGTGCCGTCTCTCACCGACCAACGTCCGCGTGGGCCGAGGACGACGAAGCTCCAACCCGATGCTCTGCCACTAGCACCGACGACCGGAGCCCGCTCGGAGCATCTAGCTAGATTATCGAAGGTTAAGCCCCACCACTACAAGGTCAAATAAAGTTTGTATATTTTGATGTTTGTTTAATTATTCCGCACCCAAAAAAGTAATAATTTGATAATAAATTTGCAAGGCATACCTACTCTTTTGAAAACGATCCGATTTAAGTGTTACTTTGTGCATGTTCGTCGTAAAATCTACTTATTCCACTGGTAAATTCGTATATTTACCGAGATGGAAGTATGTGCTAAATTTTACTACAGTTATTCATAGTTAAGTCCTCTCTCACGTTTATATGGAAATATCATTCGAACCCTACTGCACACGAAGGTTATTTAATTAAACTGAGTCCCACTGCATAGCGCACAATATTCTAGAACAGTAGACAATGTATCAAACGATAATTTAAATGAATACAAATTTTCCTCAGCAGACTTGTTCTGTTCGTCGTTGCTTTCATTCAGGAATAGAGCATTGTCAACTTTTTTGCAGGCAGTGAGCACTTATAGGTTGAATAAACCCCATTTTCCTTATCCCTTTCCAATCCCTTATCCTTAATCCTTAGGTAGCCAGCACCGCACTGGCAGCACCAGTGGCGTTGCTTGCTAGCCGTGCAGACTGGCTGACGGGCAGCCAGTCTGCCAACCTTAACATTAAAGAAGTTTAATCCCAATCAGGGATTAAACAAGAAGCATTTCGTATGTGTTTTGTTATAAAGATTCGCCAAAGAACCAAAGTTGTCGACATTAGCCGAGAGAAAATTAGCAAGCTGAAATGGCAATGGGTCGGCCACATCTATCGCAGAACGGATAACCGCAGGCGGACAGGCGACCTGAAATACTTCGCAGGATGCGTAGCGCAGAGAATAGTGCTTGGTGGCGAGCCTTGGGATTCTTATATCCAACGTGGAGAGACAAGGCTTGTTTAGATGCATACCAACAAAATATTTTTAAAGTGTTAACTATTTTAGAATTTATACCGCCTCAAACATTAAGTACTATGGTAAGCCAATGTATGTTTATTCGAACTCGAAAAATATAACATTCACTTTACACTTTAATTAATGCTGGAGTACTAACCTACATACGGGCCACAACAATTGGAACTCGATAAAAATTACCGAGTGCTACGAATGGCTGAATTGCTTTTTATAACTTGCTTTTTGCTCGCTATTAAATTTTATTGAATTTGGAATATATATTTAAAAATTCTGCTATAACATCGAAATAATATATATTTTATATGAATATAAATATAATATTTTTGTATAGGAATACCTACTAGCTGGTGCCCGCGACTTCGTCCGCGTTCTGGATGAAAGGTACCATAAGTACCTATGTTCTTTCTGGTGTCCCAGACAACGTGTATGCAAAATATTAGTAAGGATGTATTTTAAAATTGTGCTATCTACTATAATCATCGAAATAATAATCATCTTTGGCAGTAATAAATAATTGCAATATAATAAATAAATTATATTATACTAGCTGGTGCCCGCGACTTCGTCCGCGTTCTGGATGAAAGGTACCATAAGTACCTATGTTCTTTCTGGTGTCCCAGACAACGTGTATGCAAAATATTAGTAAGGATGTATTTTAAAATTGTGCTATCTACTATAATCATCGAAATAATAATCATCTTTGGCAGTAATAAATAATTGCAATATAATAAATAAATTATATTATATGAATCACTACATGTGTTGCTAAGAGCAAAACTTGGCTTGACCAATTCACCTTTTTTTTAATTCGTTGAAGTCCGAGGAAGATTCTTATAAACTGCTTAAGTATAAAGAGGAAAGTTGGAATGCCAGTTTTTTTTTAATTTGTTTAATTTTCATATCAGCTGTCACAGTCCAATAGCTTTTGAAGTGTCATTTTGATAATCAATCGACAGAACAACGTCTGTGGGGTCAGCTAGCAATGAAAGAGATTTCTCTGAAATTTCAATGTAAAGAAAATATAATTCAGCTCGTCTGAAGGCAATAACCACCCCCTGACCGTTGTGTTTCGGCAAATGAGTACACGGCTGGTTGTTAGCCAAGAGCAAACCCATCTTTAATAAATAAAAAAAAAAGGGTAGGTAAGGGATGCCATAGCTCATTTCTTTATCCCCTCCTAATTTCTTATCCTTTAACATGCTCAGGTCGGTAGTACCTTTATTTTTGCATGAGAAAATCTGTGATTCAGATCGTAGACTTTCTCATTCTCAGACTCTCAGATTCAATCTGCGATAGAAGTCCCCCACCAACCACATGGAAGTTGGTGGGGGACTTCTATCCAACTAAAACTTACGGTGTTTCTTCGCGTCGTCTATGTCAGGTGGACACCCCTTTGGTCCACACCTGTAGCACCTATAGCATTACTTTTGTTAACATGCTAATAGGCAATGGTAAGTTACCATTGGTAACCACTTACCATAAAGTATATATATCAAGTATAGCAACCTTTACATAAAAAATAACGTCTTACGTGGTGTTCAGCAGATTCGTGATAAGGCAGAATTTGACATTCATGAAAACTATGAGCAAACTAATTAAGCGAAGTAATTTTGGAAACTCATAAACTCATACAGAATCTTGAACAAGAAAATGTAATTCAAGGCGCAAAGCGTTACTTTCGTCGCCTAATTTAACTTCTATGCTTCTTACAAAAAATATAAAACTATAGTGCACTATATCTAAAATAGTTTAAATCGGTTATTAGATGAAAAAAAAAATTTATGCGAAAAAAATTGTAATAAATTACTGCCCAAAAAAACTTTTCGTTTCACTTTAATAAAAAATTTCAGCGTAAACTACATTTTATTTATGAGCTCATTAATTAACTTAAGTTCTGTACTAAAGTTTTAATCTGCTACTTTTTTTCTTTTTTCATATTTTGCACAATATTTAGGAAAAACCTTCCAATTTTATAAATATCGGTTTTTATGGTCGATTTTCAACCATAAAAACCGACGGTTCAAGTTTTATAAATTATAAGTTTTAAGTTAAAAATTATAAATTTTCCCTAACTATAAAGTACAATTCTAAAAGGCGATGCCCATATAATAAAAAAAATTGTAGAAATTCTCTCCTCGATTCAAACATATCGTATAGCGTGCCGAATTCACGCGAATACATGTTATACCTATTGTTTTAAAATAAATTCCGTGTGCCGGATCGATACCGTAAATAAACGATTTGCTAAAAGTTTTGCGAACAATCACTTGTTATTTTAAAATTGCAAAAGACTTATTATAAACCATTTGACAAATTAGATACACTGCTGAACAGCTGAACAGACAATAATAATGTCATTTCTATTTAAAAAAAAATCAAATATTCATACTCGTTTTGTATTGAATGAGCTAGATAACTTATAACTTCTATGTATGTACGTTTGTCATATAATATTAATACCTAAAACGCCTTTAAAAAAATTTGATATTTCATTAAGTTTAAGATTTAATTAATTACTAGCTGGTGCCCGCGACTTCGTCCGCGTTCTGGATGAAAGGTACCCTATGTCCTTTTTGGAGTCCCAGACAACGTGTATGCAAAATTTACAACGCCATCTAGGGAATTCTGTTTGAAGCAATGTAGTACTCTAATTCATCTAATCTCACTTCGAATAATGGAAAAAGTCTGTTAACAGATGGCACTACATGTTATAAAATTACGTGTTAATAAAATTAAAGCTGCTGCCCGCGACTTCGCCCGCGTAACTTAGTAAATTATGTACTTAAACCTTCCTCGAGAACCACTCTACCCATTAGTGAAAACCGCATTAAAATCCGTTGCGTAGTTTTAAAGATCTAAGCATACAAAGGGACATAGGGACAGAAAAAGCGACTTTGTTTTATACTATGTAGTGAAGATCCACTAAGTTAAGTAAGTTAACATTAAGTGTTGCCTAAGTAGTAAGGTGAAACTCTACAATCTGTATACAAGCCTAACTTAATTCTTTTACATTCACAATATATTAACTTCAATTCGTAGGTATATTCACCTTTCATGAAATTTTCAAGTTCAAGAAGTTTAACTGATAGATAAACTTCTTGAACTTGAATAGAACTAATGGAACCTACCATTAGTTCTATTAAAACATTTTTGTTTTGTAGATTTATTTAAGCACTACATTTTTTCATGTTTTGTTTTTAATGAAACATGAAAAAAAGAATTTCATTTAATATCTAATAATATTAAATGAAATTCTTGTAAGATCTAACAGTAACTTAACTTAATTTACAATAACTTGACTAAGTAATTATTGTCAAAGTTTATTAAGCGAGTGGAACAATCAAATCTTTCCTTAAGGACGTGTTCCCGGATCTGACAAAAATTAGTTGTTTTTCGGTAAATTTAGCGACCAAATGAAACCAAATCAAATAAAACTAACAGATGGCACAGTTAGATTACTTCTTTATCTGCAAATTCAAAGTTAAAAAATTTAATAAATGTGATTTTTAGTACTGTAAAAACGATTTCTCATCCCCTCTTCACAACAAATTTTACGAAAAGTGGTCGTGGTTAGGATAATTTTTATGATTTTATATTCCTAATTTTGTTTGTTTAAAAATACTGAAGGATGGCAAACATAATCAACTCAACATTAGTAGAAAAAAAAATCCAAAAATATTAAAAAGAACCTCACAAAAAAATAAAAAGTCCCGTCAAAATATTCACATGTTTTGATATTAAGCATGAATCTTAATGAGTGACAATAAGGGTTTATTTGGAATACAGAAAACATTGTCAGTGATCTCGAACACGTCTTGCTCAACTTCAGTCAACGCCAGAGCGCCGTCGAGGTAGGACCTGTGTCGCTCTGTTCAAGATCGAACTTGTTGTGTACAGATACGAAATAATCGAATAAACGCCTTTGATACTTTAGCCAAAACTAAATTATTATTTTTTTTACCAACATGCAATTCATGTTCATCATAGACTCCGGAGACACCCCATGGAACTCCGAAACTATCAGAAGTAGGTATCCCGAGTTTGGGCTCTTTTTGTTTGTATTCATGAGTACTTATATGCTGGATAACTTGGTTGACCTGATGATGGTCTCCGGAGACACCCCATGGAACTCCGAAACTATCAGAGGTAGGTATCCCGAGTTTGGGCTCTTTTTGTTTGTATTCATGAGTACTTACATGCTGGATGACTTGGGTGACCTGATGATGAATTCCGGAGACACCCCATGGAACTCCGAAACTATCAGAGGTAGGTATCCCGAGTTTGTGCTCTTTTTGTTTGTATTCATGAGTACTTACATGCTGGATGACTTGGGTGACCTGATGATGAATTCCGGAGACACCCCATGGAACTCCAAAACTATCAGAGGCAGGTATCCCGAGTTTGGGCTCTTTTTGTTTGTATTCATGAGTACTTACATGCTTGATGACTTGGCTGACCTGATGATGAATTCCGGAGACACCCCATGGAACTCCGAAACTATCAGAGGTAGGTATCTCGAGTTTGTGCTCTTTTTGTTTGTATTCATGAGTACTTACATGCTGGATGACTTGGGTGACCTGATGATGAATTCCGGAGACACCCCATGGAACTCCGAAACTATCAGAGGTAGGTATCCCGAGTTTGTGCTCTTTTTGTTTGTATTCATGAGTACTTACATGCTGGATGACTTGGGTGACCTGATGATGAATTCCGGAGACACCCCATGGAACTCCAAAACTATCAGAGGCAGGTATCTCGAGTTTGGGCTCTTTTTGTTTGTATTCATGAGTATTTACATGCTTGATGACTTGGCTGACCTGATGATGAATTCCGGAGACACCCCATGGAACTCCGAAACTATCAGAGGTAGGTATCTCGAGTTTGTGCTCTTTTTGTTTGTATTCATGAGTACTTACATGCTGGATGACTTGGGTGACCTGATGATGAATTCCGGAGACACCCCATGGAACTCCGAAACTATCAGATGTAGGTATCCCGAGTTTGGGCTCTTTTTGTTTGTATTCATGAGTACTTACACGCTGGATGACTTGGGTGACCTGATGATGGTCTCCCGAGACACCCCATGGAACTCCGAAACTATCAGAGGTAGGTATCCCGAGTTTGTGCTCTTTTTGTTTGTATTCATGATTACTTACATGCTGGATGACTTCGCTGACCTGATGATGAATTCCGGAGACACCCCATGGAACTCCGAAACTATCAGAGGTAGGTATCCCGAGTTTGTGCTCTTTTTGTTTGTATTCATGAGTACTTACATGCTGGATGACTTGGCTGACCTGATGATGAATTCCGGAGACACCCCATGGAACTCCGAAACTATCAGAGGTAGGTATCTCGAGTTTGTGCTCTTTTTGTTTGTATTCATGAGTACTTACATGCTGGATGACTTGGCTGACCTGATGATGAATTCCGGAGACACCCCATGGAACTACGAAACTATCAGAGGCAGGTATCCCGAGTTTGTGCTCTTTTTGTTTGTATTCATGAGTACTTACATGCTGGATGACTTGGCTGACCTGATGATGAAATCTGGAGACAGCCCATGTAACTCCGAAACTATCAGAGGTAGGTATCCCGAGTTTGTGCTCTTTTTTGTGTATTCATGAGTAATTTTTAATTATTTATTTATTTATTTATTTTTTGCGTCTGTCTTTCACTGAACCAAGTCCAGTGATAAGGTCTCGTCATAACTAACAAATTGAGCCCATGCTCGGCAAACTTAACTCTTATAGTCAAGAAGTTCCAGTAGTAGTGATCAAAGTAGACCTTCAGGTCAATTCACCAAGTCCAGTTATAAGGCCTCGTCATAACTAACAAATTGAGCCCAAGCTCGGCAAACTTAGCTCTTATAGTCAAGAAGTTCCAGTAGCAGTCACCGAAGTAGACCTTCAGGTCACTTCACCAAGTCCAGTGATAAGGTCTCGTCATAACTAACAAATTGAGCCCAAGCTCGGCAAACTTAGCTCTTATAGTCAAGAAGTTCCAGTAGCAGTCACCGAAGTAGACCTTCAGGTCACTTCACCAAGTCCAGTGATAAGGTCTCGTCATAACTAACAAATTGAGCCCAAGCTCGGCAAACTTAGCTCTTATAGTCAAGAAGTTCCAGTAACAGTCATCGAAGTAGACCTTCAGGTCACTTCACCAAGTCCAGTGATAAGGTCTAACCATAACTAACAAATTGAGCCCAAGCTCGGCAAACTCTTATAGTCAAGAAGTTCCAGTAGCAGTCATCGAAGTAGACCTTCAGGTCACTTCACCAAGTCTAGTTATAAGGTCTCGTCATAACTAACAAATTGAGCCCAAGCTCGGTAAACTTAGCTCTTATAGTCAAGAAGTTCCAGTAGCAGTCACCGAAGTAGACCTTCAGGTCATTTCACCAAATGCAAAAGGTCAGACAATACAAAACAATTGTAATAAGTATTTGTCTACATAGGGAACATAAAAAAATATTAAAAAAATACCAAGTACCAAAACGAAATTGGTCCCGCATAGTGCTTGCGTATATGTGTGCGTTTGAGCCGTGGCAGTGTATTGTTGCTATTAGATACCTATTCATTTCGTGAACACGTCCTTAAAAGAGCAGATACGTAGGTTAAAAATAAACATTTCGACCAACGTAAATTTTTTGATATTAACAAAATATTATTAGATAAGAAAACGACCTTGAGATTAGAGACGCTTTATCTCTAGCAACAAGAAAATTGTGATACTGAAAGTGTTACTTTTATCGTTTGTACAAAAAAATTAACATTTCTGTCAGTACAACCTTCGTACAAACTGTCAACGCTTTGCCCTGCGATTTGTCAGTTACCTACTATTGATTTTTTTTAAATAATTAGTAAGATTGTTATACCAACAAATGGGTCATGTTTTACATATATATATATATATATCTAAGCAGAAAATTTAGTAAAACATGACCCATTTGTTTTGTGAGCTATCGAATAAGTAAGCTCCAAAACAGGCAAATTATTATGTCAAAATTAATACCTAACTACAGTTATTTGCGGAAGCTTGATCCATTTTATAAATAAGTGATTGCGAATCTGATAATGAAGAGACGGCCTTTGCGGTAGTAATATGATTCTTGGCGTCCTTGATAAGACAATACATTGCAACTTAAGACAATAAGGAGGAAAAGTTAAGTTTAGCTTACGGATTTAGCACTACAACTGCTGCGTTATACTTTTTTGTTATCTCTATAAATGCGTTAGGTAATTTATCAATAGATTATTTTCTTCTCACCATATTCGAAAAAAATTTAAAGGTTAATCGAAAACTATTCAATACAATTAAAATAAAAGGTAAATTTTAAAAAAGGTACCAGCTTTGTGATTCGAACGGAGGAACGAACATGACCTAATTGCGGCTGCCTAAGTTTTTTACCTTTTGGAGTAAAATATGCGAGTCTCATTTTGCGGGACAGGAGATGGTGTGCATTACCTACCTATGTGTGAAAACAGCGCCATCTCTTCTTATATGCTGTTTTGTTACTTATCTCTACTAAATATTAACGATTTTCGCAAAAAAAATAAATATTTTTTTTCATCCAGATCATGACAGTTCTGATTTAGTTTCGACAATAATGAATTGATGTCCAGAATGTCGCGGCAACCGGTTTTATGCGAATAATTAACAAGGCCAAAATTGTACGGAGACAAAGATTTAAAACAAACATTTAGACGAGAGTGTTCACTTTTTGTTACCCAAAAACCTGTCCGTTTAAGTGATAAAAACTAAAATCGAGGCTACTTATAAAACCTATCTACTGACAAGTTAACACAACGCAACTCAGCAATACTGCTGTATACTTAGTTCAGTATAAAATACGTGTCTAATCTACATACTTATTCTGCTGCTTAATAAAATAGGCTTGGTATTTCGATATTCGAAAACTTATTTATTTGTTAATCGAGTGGAATAAAACAAACACTACATCGGTGCTACAATCAATACATCGGTGAAAACCGCATTCAAATCATTTAAACCGTTTCTGAGATTAGCGTGCACAAACGTAAAGAAACAGTTAAGAAGGTAAAACAAGTGCGCGGTATGCTATCTCCCATTATAGGGTGGTATAGTAAAGTATCCGTCGAGATAAAAATCAAAGTTATTAAAGCAACCCTACTACCGATTCTTGACTACGGCATTGTACAATTATACCCAAGGGTATGTAAGTCGAAGCTAATAGATCTAGAAAGGCAATATCGCATGTCATTAAAAACTGCGGGAAATTTTCCTCGCAATACTAGCTCAAAAATCATCTGGGATATGCTGGACGAGGATCCGTGGTACATTCGCGCCAGTGACCTTCACGAAGATATGCTCCAGAAACTAAAAAATCAACAAATTCCAGGACTTACCTTACCTGGCGAAAAATATAATAAATCCAATCATCACAATCCAATGTTAGCTAGCCTGCGCGTTGGAGAAATTGATTATATATGTAAAAAAGAAAGAGGCAAACCGCTCTCCAAGCGAACGGTCCCTTTTCGAATCCCTGTATTATAGCAATCCATATTATTATAATAGCCCTTTACACTAAGACACATAGGCGCTAGAGAAATTAATTACATATATTAAGTAAGTATAAAACTACATGTATTATATCATACGATTATTAGATACTATATTAGATTATAATAATATTAGATAATAGTAATGGTAGCAATATCGTATTATATTTATTCCTATTTTATAATAGCCTATAGATTAAGATACCTTAAGAAATAATTAATTACATAATATGTAAAAAGAAAGAGGCAAACCGCTCTCCAAGTGAACGGTCCCTCCTCGTACCTATCTTTATGACCCCTGTATTATAATAGCCTATACATTAAAATACATAGCGTAAGCGTGAGCAAGTTCCCACATGAACTGAGCACCATATACTTTACAATAAGATCTTATAATAAGACACATATGTAAATAATACTGCTCGAACCTGGCGAGCCAATAATTGTAAAATTAATCATATAAAATAAAGAAATTTCTATTCTATTCTATTCTATTCAGATAAACAGACAAGAATTCTAAAAACATTTTTTTTCGTCTTTGTAACATAAGTACAACAAGGATACAAGTGTTTTTTTGAAAAAGTATTTAATGTTCAAACACGGCTTATTTACGATTTTATTATATACTAGCTTCGCGACTTCGTCCGCGTAACTTCATAAAATACTATAGTAGGGACAAAATCTCGCTGCAGGCGCGGCAATAAAACGTGTGAGTAGAGCGAAGAACAGGCGCGCTCCCTTACTCTTATAGGCTTTATGGGAACGTGTAGTGATTAACAGCGTTTTGCCTGCACGTGCACATTACTATGCAAAAAATAATTTATGAGTCGACCTGCAGCGAGATTTTGTCCCTACTATAGCTACATACATACATACATACATCAATACCTACACTTACAGATTATTATTAGTATTGATAGCCTATGTTACTCGCTGATAATATAGCTTCCCAACAGTGAAAGAATCGGACCAGAGTTTCGGTTCGGAGCCTATTCAATGCAAACAAACAAACAAACAAATCTTATAATATTAGTATAGATTATTTATTTTATTATATTGATTTTATTATTATAGAGATATATATACTGTTTGTATGTACTGTTGGTAATATTTATCGCTCTTTGTCGGTCGGGTGTGAAAAGAATTGAGAAAAAGTGAACAAATGATAGCAATTTGTTCTCATATACATTTTCATTACTTTTACAAATAAAGAGATTGTAGTATTCAATTGGTTTCTATGGGCAAATTTTAAAATAGCAAATAGAGTTGATTAATTTTTTAGAGGTAGATAGGTACTTAAATCCCTTTTCCCTATCCCTTCCAAAACCATGGAATAAACCCAATGCTAAATTAGTGTTCCCTTTATTCTATTTTATTTAAAAGAGTATTAATTAAGTTGCGCAGAATGTGTAAGAGTTTTTGTGGAAAAGCACTTGTTACAAAAAAGTTAAACGGTCTTACTACAAAAACATTAAACACACTTTAATCAGGCTTAAAACACGTGTTAAAAAAAAACTTTACTACAAAAGAGTGTCTAGGCATTGTTTAGGGTTTAACAATGCTTGAGCATTATTTAAATTTAACCACCGCCATATGCTAGTTTAACGAGTGTCTATCTAGTTAACGGCCTCTCTTCCTCTGACGTATTGTGTCAAATTTCGTTTTGCGTATACTTAATAGTTAATATTAAAGATTTCTTTTGATTTTATAAATGAGTATGGATATTTTAAATTTAGTTGACATGGAGGATATGGATAATTTTTGAGATAGAATACATCGTGAGAGAATTAATCCATTCGAATATATAACTTTGGTAACAAGATTATTTATTTAATAAAGGATGATCTACCATGTGATGCTAGAGGTGGATTCTCAAATCAAACTTTTAACAATTTTAACAAATCAAACTTTACATTTGACCACATTTGACAATTACGTCAGTGTCAGTTACGTTCCATTATGCGTAATATTTTTTTGTAATACGAAATTTTATAATAATAATCTAACGTATTTGTTGTAATTTATTCTTTATTCCAATCTTATAATTTGCTGATATCATTAATATAGTCCGTAATAATAGCTTGTGGAAACCAAAATTCATCATTATACGCCTATCAGATCTGCGTAAAATGAAAACGACATGAATGCAGGGCGAGTGACTGAATGAATGTTTGCCAAGGTTGCCATAATTCAATAACATTCACGTACTTTAACAATGTCTACCGAAATAAGCGCTAAATAACGTTTTGTGGTAGGGACATTTTAAACGCTCCCTGACCAATGCTTAAATGCTTAATGCTTGTCTAACTAAGCATGTGTATGAACAGTGCTTATTGAATCTTTTGTAGTAAGACCGAAAGTGTCTTATCTCTTAAAAGGCTTATTATTTTTATATATTACCAGCTGCTGCCCGCAACTTCGGCCGCGTAACTTCCTTTCCTTCCTTCCTTCGTCGAGAACCACTCTATCCATTGGTGAAAATCGGATGAAAATCTGTGGAGTAGTTTTTGAGTTTATCGCGAACAGACAGACCCGGTGGAGGACTTTGTTTTATAATATGTAGTGATAGATATGATACTCGTAGATATGGGTCCAGTATGGGTAATGAGTGCAGTGAATATAAATTTCTGTGTTTTTCATTAAACGATAACCATGTCGATAAGCACGATAATCTGTGCCCCTGGTTTTGTCCGCATGGAATTCCATTTGTGATAAAAACCTTTATCGCAAATTTTACAATGAATGGTAGAATTTGACTGACATAAATAACTTTTCCTTAATAAATTAATGTAGAGATTGCTATCTTCAAAAACTGAATGAATGTATCAGGTAAAATTCTGATTTTCAAATATTTCTTATTATTTTAATATGTTATGAATATTTAAAAGTTATTTTTTAAGTAAAATATTTAAAAGCTGGCGTTGACCTGTAGACTACAAGCGGGGTCGACAAGTGGTGGATAGTCTAACAGTAACAAGATATTATGTTGCTTAGCTGCGAATATACTAAATAAGCAATTTCCGACCAAGACCTCAACAGACAACTGGTTGGGATTACAAAGTCGTAGTGGTAAGTTTGGTGGGGTAGGCTTATAAAATACCGGATAAGGCCATTGACGATTTTTTATTTATAACAATTACCTAATTGTTATCATAAATGATACATTTCATTTTGTTAGAACGCGCTTTGCGCTTTTATATTCTGAGTAGGTTAAAGTCAATACAGTCTTGTTAGTCTTTAAAAAAAAGATTACGTAGAAGTGTCATTTTGTGTTTAAAGTAAAGTATAAGAAAAATATAAGTAAGTATTTAGTGGAATCATACATATTTATTTGCAAATCGTTATACACATGAATGTCGGTATCAGCGAAACCTTATTGAATCTTTCTTTACGATCGTCTCTTTAGATGTATGTCGGCCAATAAAAACTATAAATGGCCAATTTCGACCTTCCTAAAATTTATGCGATCCTGACAATAAAGCGGTTATTTTCTTACTCGGTGATAAAATGCAAAATCTAATGTTGCAAAATTATCCTTTCAACTGGGATTTACATTACAAACACTTGAAAAAATTCCCAGTAACGACACTTATTTATTTGCACTGTAACCATAATCGGCAAAGTGTGTTTTAACAGTCAAATATTATGGCGTTTAAGGCATGACGTTGTGCAAATTGATTTTGACTTCTGACTGATAACGTCAGCGTCCGTGACGCGACTTTATCTCGACGCTATAGTAACTATAGCCAATGTGATAGAGGCAACGAGGATTTATCTAGCATGCGACGTACCTACCGGTGGCGCCCCTCAGTGTACACTGGCCATCATTACACAGAGCACACACGCATTGACAGCTGATACCGACAACAAAACGGGAACATTGTCTGCACGAACCAAGTAAATCAACACGCGACTTACCATTCACGATTTCGTCGAATCGCGGGCAGCACGTGGCGTTCTAATAATAGGGCGTCATAATTCTAGTGCGCCAGTGCGTTTGGTCCCACAATGTCCCGCAACAGAATTATCAAGCATAAATGTTTACTCCGAAGTTGTCTGTGAACACCAACGATGGGTATCGGCCGAAAATGGAGGGAATATGTGGCGGCACTCAGCGGTTAGTGTATTTATTTATTTTATTATAGTTATTATATGTGCGAGCGTGTATGTGTCGGCAACCTCTGCCGGCTTTTGTTCGATAACGACCGCAACATTTCCATTGTCGAATTTATACTAATTACATTGTCATTTTCATTCATTAAACTTTACAATATGTATATTTTTAATTAAACAGCGCTCTCGCGTCAGCGGTTTTACTTATACTTTACAATTTCAGCTTGTAGCTTCACAATTTATTGTAAAAATTCATTTCACATTACAAATATTTGTTTTCACTATATTTTATTGATGATATTCTTAAATTTGATAATCACTTTATCTGATTATAAAAATATCATCAATAATAAAACGTTAGATGTATTGATTATTTATTATTCAGAATTGACTTTTCATAGATTTGGACATTTGAAGAGTCAGAAAAATAAATTTAATGTTCATAAGTTGAGTTTACAAAATTATCACAATATTTATACTGAAAAAAATCGTGCAAATATAAACAATTATGTTTGAATTTACACAACTTGTCAAGACCAGACCAGACCAGAGCCAACTTTGAAATGTTCATTTTCCAAAGTTGACCTTGCCGGGAATCGAACCCGAGAACCCAAGAAACCTAGAAGAGAGCGTTAAGGCAAGCACGGCAACCACTCATCCAACGGGCTCGTCAACGTCGTCATGTCTTTAGCATCATCTGCAACTTATTTCAAATGATAGCATTCATCATTTCCGCAACACTGCGATCAATCAAGGTGTGAAAGTCGCGCAAAATCTTTTTTTTCCGCCGCTAAAAGCACTTTGAGAAAGAAGAGAAAGGTCCGATGCCTTTTGTCCGTTTTGACATATTCTGCTAAAAAGTCAATACTGACAAAAAAATAATTGCCAGTCACTCAGCGAGGCATATAGAGGGCTTCATTGCTTATGTCACCTGAAAGCGTAGGAAATCCGTCGGAGAACCAAAGCAATCGTCACAGCTCAAAGGAACAGTTAACTGAAAAGATTATTTATTTACCTAGAACATATATTTACCTATAACCTAGGTTTTGAAAATTAACACAAAAATTAATAATGGTATAAGAAAATGTCATTTGTATAGTTGACATAAATTGGCAATTGGCAACTATCCTAATGCGAATAATAGTATGTTTGGATGTTTGTTACTCAATCACGCAAAAACGGCTAAATGGATTTGGATTAAATTTGGCACACATATAGTTTATTGCCTGGATTAACATATATGATACTTTTTATTTTTGAAAAATTTAAGGTTCTCCCATGAGATCGTCTAAAAACATATTCTAATTTTTTAATGTATCAATGCAAGACCCTCTATAACACTACAATAGAGTGATATATGATATTCTTGTCACAAATCACTGATTGTAAATAGTCTATCGGTTGACCGCGACTTTATTCGCACTCGATTCGCACAAAACACTTCCTGACGTCCGTCATTTGAGGTTAAAAGTAGTATTAAAATTCTTGTCTTTTTGCATTTGTATCCTTGCACACAATAAACCAATTTCCTGAAACTACGTCCTATCTTTGTCGACTGCGTTCCAAAATTAATTTTATCAAGTAAAGTATTGTAAATCTGCTGGTATCAAAAGATGTCTTTGTACCCTTTGTACAGAATCTTCAATATTCATATCTACAAATATTACGTGTCTTAGAAAAGCATTATCTTGTATGTAAGTGTATGAATAATTTTTGGAGGGAAAAGCGAGTTATAGGTATAATAAAAATTTCATTCTCGCCAAAAAAATCCACTCTATATAAAATGCACAATTATTATTAGTAGGTACTGGTCTCGAACTCGTTCGAACAATTTCTGATACCATACTGCTGATTCACGACAACTTGCAACTCTAAAATGAAACACTCGTTCCAATTTTATTTTTGTCGTTACCGTCAATCAGTGATATTAATTATCCATGTTTTATAAATTTTGACTTATCGCTGTAATGTTTCATTGAAATTTCTTCCATTCCTTAATGAGTTAAATCAGACGTATAAACAAACAAGTTACCGAAGATTAAATAGGTCAATTAAAATATTGACCAGGCACCTATGTTGTATTCTGCAATGGGTAGTCATCTCGAGCAAACATTCCTGACACTGACATTCAATTAGTCGTACACATTATGGAAAATTATGAGTTGCTTTTATTTTTATCAATACATTTCATAAAATCGTAAACAAGCAATGTCTTAGTAAATATTTTTTTCAAAGAACAATTCATACACGTTGTAGGTACTTAATGTTACCGAGGTTGTTAAAATATGTGTGTATGTATGTATCTTGACGCAAGCAATCATACATATTAATATTAACCACAGATCGTATGTTTTTTATTACGTTTTGTGGTCCGTACGTTGGATAAAAAATAAAATAAATAAAAATTTGCAGTATGAAACAATGGCATTACTCACTCACAAATCGTGGGAGGCATGTTCAATAAATATCAATAAGTTTAAGTATATATAATGAAATCGTAAACGAGTCGTGTCAGTATACATAAAATATTTAAAAAAAATCCCACCAAAAGCGTTCTACCACCCGTTGTCATAAATACAAAATTGCAGTCGTGCAAAACCGGGAGCGGGTCGCTAATCTATACTAATATTATAAAAAGGAAATATTTTGATTGTTTGTTTGAATTGAATAGGCTTCGAAACTACTGGACCGATTTGAAAAATTCTTTCACCTATAGAAAGCTACGTTATCAGGGAGTAACATAGGATATTTTTATAAAGTTACGCGGACGAAGTCGCGTGCAACAGCTTGTAAATGATAAAATAGAGATTCTATTGCGGTGTTAAACGTTACCGCAATCACCCACCATCGAGTAGACCATCAGCTCGCCTCTCGACTTTAACATAAAAACAATGCATAATTTATGAAATTAGCTGCAACAAAGATTGTATTATAATAGAAATGTAGAATTAATTAACGTTTAACTTGAATTCAGCATTAAAGTGCCCACTTTATTGTTTCGTAATCGAAATTTAATTTATGCTGAAAACAATACAACTCGTGAATGTCAAGTATTGCACCAACAACGCAACAATGACACTCGTCGCAACAATAATTTTCTTTGCTATGATTAAAGAATTCGTTCCGTAAAATCTCGCAAAACATTCATTCGCAACACATTATCTAACTTTATATAAGTACCTACATGTAGAAGGAGAACAATAGCTGGTGGTAAACAAAATGTTCGACGCAGCCTTAACCCTATTCATCCTTGCATGGCATTTATCCAATCACAGCTAACCTGAATAATATTAGCCAGTAATTAATGTCAATGAAGTCTTAATTGCGTCATTGGCTAAACTAGACTGACTAGCATAGGTAATAAACAAGATAAAACGTCATTTCTTCTTCATGTCCATTGTAAATCTATATCTATACTAATACTCATATACCTGAAGAAAAAAGATTTTTATTTTTGTATGTTTGTAATGAATAAACTCAAAAATTACTTCATCAGCGAGTAACATTGGCTATATTTTATAAAGTTACTAGCTGGTGCTCGCGACTTCGTCCGCGTTCTGGATGAAAGGTACCCTTATGTCCTTTCTGGTGTCCCAGACAACGTGTATGCAAAATTTCATGCTGATCGGTTCAGTAGTTTTTGCGTGAAAGAGTTACAAACATCCATACAAACTTTCGCATTTATAATATTATTAAGGATGCTGACGAAGTCGCGTCAAAAAGAAAATAATTTTGAATATGATGTTACGTTTTCAACTATATATTAACATTGTTGACAGTCAAGATTTAATTTATCGTATTTATTTAATAGCATTTCATATGCTTGCTTTCTGTTTTCGGTTGCAGTGCCTACTTTCGTTGTCGTTGTAGTATTACCACTATTACCAGTGATTAAAGCGCTTAACTTAGCGTCCTGTCTGAAAGATTTTTGATTATCGGCAGGGCCAACTTTGAAAAGTTCATTTTCTGGATCTGTAAAGTACTGCGGTTTGCAGTTATAAATTGGGCAGTACGTCTGGCCTTTCAGAAAATGTCTGCTGTAGTTAGGCTGAAGTATTTCGGCGAGTTAGAATGCTATCATACATCAACGCAACGTACTTGCAGGTTAACAGGCATCTGATCTGACGACCTTTAAATTAAATAAATAAATAGCATATCGTAAATATAACAAAGAAACATATACTTAGATTTAACTTTAAAATGAAATAGAAATTACATAATGCCTTTCGATTACCAAGAACTCATATCGGAAACCATAATAAATCAATAGTATTAACATGTAGGTATCGATAAAAACTATTATAATAATGATAAGATAAGAATTCGATACATAAATACATAAAATATATAGAAAATCAATCAGCGTATTCTATTTGCAAATTTTGGAATAGAAGAAAAAATTACATATCATGTAATTTTTTACATATTGTATGTAAAAAATTATATGTATATAATATTATTATTTTCTATTTATTTTATTTATATGTACATATATTTTATCTCTATATATAAAAAATCAATCGCCGTGCGTTAGTCTCGCAAAAATTCACTAGTACACAATAAATAAATTACTTATACAATTCAGATAGGAGATAACATAGAGTGGATGCTAATTTTTTCTATGATGTAAACATTTCAAATATAAAAGAAAATAGGTTTATTTAACATAACCGTGTTTGTACAGTTGAAAAAATTGAATTCGAGGCCGACCTGAATTCAGACAATTTAGAGAACCTCTCCATTGTTTAAAAAAGTGAACGAACCAAATCGCCTCCAGCTAGATGACTGCTACCAAATGACAACGCCTCAATTCATTTCGTAGATAGAATGAGATGACTCGACAGATTCGAGTGCAAATTTATTTGCCTGTTGAACTGTTATATTAAATCAACACAGTATAAGTTAAAAAAAACAATGGCCTCGTTTGAACGTTGTCCTTTTGTGAATAAGTATGAATTCGATTTGGGCGCATGATTAATTCTTGAAAGTTTTTTTTTTATAAGAGATGGGTTAGCTCTTGGCCAACAACCAGCCATGTGGCAAGGATGAGGCCTTTTTTTTTTTTTTTTTTTCCGTGGGAAAATCTGCGAACCAGATACCCACCGACTATGGGGGGATCGGTGGGGTATGTGGGACTTCTACCCACTAAAAACCCACGGTGTTTCTTCGCGCCGTCTATGGGCGGAGGATAGGGGACGCTATGACACGCTACCGTCTCCCCCGCCAGACGCAGCCTGCACACATTGCGGGCCCCACCTCAATTAGGCGCGGAGTGTGACCTCCGCGCAGTGAAGAGACGCACCGGAAACACACAGCACGTCTCTCCTCGTTGCCCGGTGTTGTGAATACGGCGGACGACCCCATGTCCGCCGCACCCAGGCGAAGCGGCACTTGCCGCCCATTTTCACCTCTCGCAGCGGGCAGTCAGCGAGGGGCTTCACTTCTGAAGCACCCTATAACCTCTTATCTGCGGCACAACCTACCGCAGAGTTAGAGGCCGCTTCCACCTGAAATCCTCGGATAACCCCTGCTCGTGTGGCCGCTCATCTCTACGGCATTAAGGGTGGGCGGCCCAAAGGGGTGTCCACCTGGCATTTCCACAGCAATCGCGGCAGCCCGAGAAACGGGCTCCACCTCGTGATGCCGTCGCGGAAGAGTTACTAAGCCGGGTCGCGAGGCCGGGTGTTCACTCTTCCGGACGACTGCAGAGAGCGGTTACTAGGCCGGCCCCAGAAACCGGGTCTTCACCACCCTCCACAAAGCCACGATTGCGGTACTCTGCCAGGCGGTCCTTCCCTGCCGCAGAGCTCCGTCTTCGCGTGCGTTGCCCGACTACCACTGAGCGACGGAGCCATCCGAGAAAATCCGCCCGCTGCGACCCGCGCCGGTCTTCGTGCGCAGAACCGAGACCCATACCTCGGTCTGACGTACAAGGACCGGGGGTGCCGACTCTCACCGGCCCACACCCGCGTGGGCCGAGTACGGCTCCTCGGCCCAACGAGCGGTGACCAGTGAAGCTCCAACAGACAGTTGGAGCCTCCAATCTGATGCTCCGCCACGAGCTCCGATAATCGGAACCCGCTCGGAGCACACGCTCGTGGGTCTTCTTAGTTCCCCAGCGACAATCCGATCAGCCAAGCCAAGGCCGGTGACCCCACCGGCCCCTGCAACCGTCCGGATTGCCGAGGGTTAAGCCCCCCCACCACTGCACGGTCGTGACCCACTTAGGGGGGGTGGCAAGGATGAGGCCTAAGATGGAGCGAGCTCACCCAGAAGATGCCTATTCACTCGAACCTTGAAAAGATTAGGGTTATATGTGCTCGGAAATACAGACGCCGGCAGGGAGTTCCAAACCCTGGCAGTGCGCATTATAAAGGATGTTTCAAAGCGCTTGGTCCGAAAAGGAGTGATTTCGACAAGATGAGGATGGTAGCCAGCCGTACGTCTGTATGTCCGATGGAAGAATGGGGAAGGCGGTATCAGCTCATGCAGCTCCTGAGCACACTCACCGAAGTACACCTTATAAAAGACACATAAACTGGCAATTTTGCGTCTATGTGCCAGGCTCTGCATCTTAGATCATCATAAGTCGCAAGCAAAAGCTAGTACCTATCCTATATTATTTGCGATTACTATTTTATTTACCTATGTTTCGAAGGAGACGAAACTTCCATATCTCAACGGGTATTAATTATTATGTTTGTTAATGTTAGTAAAGTAAACTTTTTAAGTGTTTTGAAACTATACAGTTCTACTATTACCTACCTTAGAGTGACATCGAGGCAGTACCTCCGGAATGTATTAACATCATTGTTTACAATAAACAATAATTTAATTTTGTTATTAATTGATGTAGACGACATACATGGCATTTTTATTATCAATGCCGGCTCTGATAGTTTTTCCACATGTTCATTCTAAGGTCGTCGTCTTTAACAGCTGTCAACCTAGTTATCTACTTGTTGTTTCTTTAAACACAATAGTATGACCTCATTTATCTACTGAAATAAAGGTCTGTTTCATGTATTATTTTATATAAAGTAGGTATACTTATATACCTTATACCAAGTAGGTAAACCAAAATTTAATATTCTTCACACTTGACTCAAATCAAATAATATTATTATGATAAACATTTTTTTTAAATTATTAACGTTGTAGAGCTAAACTATGTTTTATTTCCTATTTTACATTAATCTAAGAGAACAGGAGTCGAAGGAAGGCTTGAGCTAATTCCATACCAAATATCAAATCGGGTTTAACATTAGTGGTTGTCTTTAGACATTAGACTTCCATTAGGAACAATATTTTTTTATTCGTATAAGTAGTCGGTCGGTAAAATATCGAAATTTTTTTTGAAGATAATAAAAAAAGCCAAGAAGTTAAGAATAATAAGCCAAGAAGTACCAATTGCCACATTACCAACGTGTACGCTATATAAAATGTATATAATATGCCTACTATTGTAGGTTGCTCTAACTAGAGAAACATGTAAAAATACGAAGTGTCTCCATTGTATAACATGCCGTAGGATCCATCAAGTCCGCCTGTGGTATCAATTACGTGAATCGGAGTGTTAATAACATCTTGTCACTGTGATTAAACCTCCCGAACA
The DNA here is from genome assembly GCA_947623395.1 of Synanthedon tipuliformis. Classification (NCBI taxonomy): domain Eukaryota; kingdom Metazoa; phylum Arthropoda; class Insecta; order Lepidoptera; family Sesiidae; genus Synanthedon; species Synanthedon tipuliformis. Next base: position 8,469,318 of record OX392407.1, on the reverse strand, counting down.
ATAAGATATGGACCGCATTGTCCTAAATTAACTAATAAATGGTCCGCATTCATGTAGATTGTGGATACTATTACTTTGACGAACCTTCATGAAAAAAAATATTTAGAATTTTTCATAACAATTTATTTATTAACCTAAATTATTTGACAGTATTGTTTATTGAAAAAAATCCTAGAATACCTACTGGAGATAAGGTTTTAATATCCTTACCCAAAAGGTATGATGGAGTTTGTGTAAAGAAATTTTTAAGTTAATAAAAACATATTAACGATCCGCCCCGGCTTGGTATGTATTGAAGTTTATGATATACTTAAGACTGTGAAATATTACTTTCAAATCTGAAATTTTAAATATCTAAACTCTGCTTTTCACATTTTTCATATGACATCCGTATCTAGTACATACTTATATCTTTTATTTTATTTTCTTAATAACAATCTTGATCTTATCAGATGCATATTCTTTAAAACTTTTGTCTTAATACCTACAATATACTGATTCATTTTTCACTTTTATTTACATTAGAATTCTTGCAAATGATGTGAAGAAATAATCAGTTTCGAGCTGCTACATCCATCAGTTAGCTTTAACGGCTACTTGACACTAGAGAAGCTATCGCAAACTTCTCCGAGAATTTTCGAGAATTCTCTTCCAGTTCATTACGGTGATTACTTTCTGAGAAGATTATGATGATTAATAGGTTATTATGATCGTTAGATTTCAGAATAATCGTTAATTCCTCTCTACCTATATTCGGATAAAAACTCATATAAGCTAAAAAATCGAAGTCATAAAGGTAGGTAATCAAAAGACTTAAAGATCAATACAAACTGGACGCTTTCGGAGTCAAAATGAGTTCATTGATCTGACTAAACAAACTAGTTTTTTCGAGAAAAACAATTAATCCAATGTGAAACTACAGGAATATCATATATTCCGAATGTAATGTTTTCTTAGTCAGTCATTTTGGACTGAATATTTTTCTTTGGAATTGACATTTATTTTCCAATTCTTGCAGTATTGTATTAATAAATAATCTCTAATGTTTGGACATAGCTGTATATAATAAATATAAGAAAACTTAATCCCTAAGCAAATAATACTGGCTTCGGAGTAAGGCGCTGACTCGGCTGTCAGATGCCGCTTCATTAAACTCTGTCGCAGTGACCCGCGTCTTGTGCCAGAAATGACGTAGACTTTATTGCTTTCTAAACAGATTGTTAGGACATTAATTGTACATAGTTCACTCGGAATTCAATCACGTGAGGTTGAATCCGATTATAATTATATTTAAATTACATAGTCATGTATATTTGGTTAGTACAATTTTTCCTAAAAGCAAAATATCAGAGTTAATTTGATCACGTACCCGACTGAATGCCGTGTTCGAACAAATTTATAAGGCTTTGTATAGACTAATATATTATGAATTAGCATATTTATATAAAATTCATTGAACTCCTTACATGCTAAGTTCTATTTAATCTGTTTTTTTTATTTTTAATATTGACTATTGACCCTTTTTTCCGCGAATTCCACTTTCAATTAATGAAAATCGGATCAAATCCTTTAACAGAAACAGATTAATTTTAGCGGATGACAGATGGCTAACGTGATCAATGCAAGTAACACCATGGCGGTTACAAATTCGCTGCCGTTCTGAATAAGATACAATACAAGACAAAACCTAAGACCTAAGACAAGAAATAAGGAGGGGAATAGTTTATAAGTCAGAAGAATAGTTTATTATAATAATAATAATAATAATAAGCATTTAATTAACATTTTATTGTAACTGTAGTGCTAAGTAGTTAGTTAGTGCTAAGCGTTTACTATTAGATTAGGTACCGCAACATAAAAAGTTTATCATTATTTGATAACTTTTGTTATGCTCATTAGTACTATACATTAATAATATATTGTAAAAGGGACATTAATTGTTACACAAATGTTTAATGTATACTTATTTAAAATTTATTACTTGCGTTTGTTTTTTTAGTGATTTGTATTTTCAGATTTTATATTAATTATATTACGCAGTAATACCACAAATTAAATAATAGTTACTTACTATCGTGCAATACTAGGAAACTGTGCGATATTCACATTTGCCTTATTTATTTTAAACATTTACGTTCATTCGTACACACAATACGTGGATTTATTAATATTGTATTTCCGTATTTACACAGATTCAACTTCACTAGAAAATATGATCGTACTATAGTTAAGTACTGAAAGATAACAATATTATGTCCGTGATACGATGTTTACTTAATTCTTTTTCGATTTACAGAAAATTTTAACATCCAAAACACAGATACTATTTTACTTTACCAGCTTGTATGTAACGTGGCTTCGTTTGCGTTAAATTTGTATTTCGGTATACACACTGTAACTCAACCGAACTAACAACCAAACTACTGCTACTTTAAGTTTTAGGGAATGGCTACCTTTAAGTGGACCGTCCACCTGTCTGTCAACTTTAACATTAAAAACACACTATATACAGGGCGTCCCACGACGATGCCACATGGAGGGAAAGTACCTTGAATATTGTAGATGGAACATTTTACTGAAAGAAGACATTATTTTATTTTTAAAAACAATTTAAACTGCAATAATAGACTTTTAAATAATGACATGGTTGAACCGGGAATCGAACCTCATCGGGAATCATAAGGATTATTTTTTGCTAAATAACATAGTGTCAGAAATAAAAGGAGACCATGAATTTTAACATTTTCTATACAAAATTAATCAATTTATCAAATGTTCAAAATGAGTTCCATACTGTTGAATACAAAGTCGCACTCTTTTGATTATTTCACTCCCTGTCGATTTTTTTATCTTCTTGTGGTGGATATTTAGAATAATATGTCTAAGTTATGTTTGTAGCTTGTGAACACTTTCATACTGGTTCTTATAAACTAAATTTTTTACATAACCCCATACATTCAACAGTATGGGACTCATTTTGACCATTTGATAAATTGATTAATTTTGTATTAAAATTGTTAAAATTCATGTTAAAATTTTGTAATGACATAATGAAGTAAATGGGTACTATTCTCTTTTCGAAAATTACCCAAAAAATATTTGAACACATTCTTAGTTATATTTTAAAGACTAATGTTCATATAAAAGTTTTTTTTATTTCTTGTAGATGTGGTCTTATATATTATCATAACGCCTGTTTTAAAAAAAAAATAAAGAGGAGAAACTGTCTAACGTAAATAAAAAATTAAATAAATAAAAAATAAATTTTATCTTCACATCTTATTTTTAATTAATATTTTCTTTCGTAGTTCTTTTTTATTTACTAACTAGCAGGTGCCCGCGACTTCGTCCGCGTTCTGGATGAAAGATACCTTATGTCCTTTCTGGTGTCCCAGACAACGGGTATGCAAAATTTTATGGTGATCGGTTCAGTAATTTTTTCGTGAAAGAGTAACAAACATCCATACATACATCCATACAAACATTCGCATTTATAATATTAAAAAAGTACGTATATAATAAAACGCTCGAAGTCGTGGTCTAAATTAGAGGCGTATGTTAATACCTACAACTACATATTTTATTTTATTCTACTTCTGTGTCGTTAACAAAGAGGAGTTTCCTACAAAAATCCCAATTACAATGAAAACAATTTAAAATTCTGAACGTTTTTACCGCTGTATATTTTCTATTTATTTAATCAACTTGATCGGGGGAGTTCCGAGAGCTTTAATAATTTTCCATTTAATTAAAAAATCCTGAAGCACTTTATAAATTTCCGCCCCTATATTATTTTTTCCATTACTCATCTCGTGTCTGTTTACCTTTAAAAGTAGTTCAACATTTTTAATATAGCAAAGAAATACGCTATTACATATGAAGTTCAGAAGTTCACCGTGAAATAACAGCACGTGTGCTATTGTGTGTCGGTAATTGAGTAAGAAAAGCCAGAGCCCATTTCCTATCCTTTTTCAATCCCTTATCCTTAAGGCGTATAGGCTACTGTAGCCGCCTACTATAGTGGACCGTCAGCCTGTCTGTCGACCTTTACAAAAAGAAATCTATTGCTCCATAAACTTAACTCAGAATAGATTTAACAATTTCCGGGATTTTAACGAATAATTTAATACCATGTTTTGGTTTCGATAATATATATAAAAATAGTAATATGAGCTTAAAAAAGCGTAGTTGTTCAACAGACAGAGTTAATTATGTATGTATTTACCGAATGAATATTTTACTTTTCCAGCGACTCTAATCACGGCGGCGGCTGGCACGACCGTCGGTTGGACCTCACCAACTCTCCCAATACTACTAGCCCCGGATTCACCCATAGAGACATCAGCCGATCAAAGCTCATGGATTGCTTCCCTTATGATATTGTGTTCAGGTAATACGCGTTTCTCCTTGTATTGTCAAGAAATAATGCTAGAAATATAAAGGCTTTATTCGAATAGCCTTTGTCGTGACTTCGCTCGCAATACAATACAGACTATGCAATTTCTAAAATTCAATCAAAATATTAAACCTGTTAGTACTGTTCCCTTTTCTTGTCTTCGTAATAGTTTTTTATGGTATCTACCTACATCTGAAAAGTAGGAGCAGGGCAAACTGAAGCGGTGGCAATAACAACCCCCTTACATCGCGAAAGAACAGTGTGTGTGCTTTTATGTTTCTGTGAGTGAATATGGGATAATGCCAGAGTGAATGAGTAATGCCATAATAAAAACATATAAAACAAAGTCCTCCGCCGCGTCTGTCTGTCCCTATGTATGCTTAGATCTTTAAAACTACGCAACGGATTTTAATGCGGTTTTCACTAATGGATAGAGTGGTTCGATGAAGGTTTTTGTATATAATTTACAAAGTTAGCTAGTACGTTATAATGTTCCAAATTTCAGGTTTCTAGTCTTGGTAGTTTTGGCTGTGTGTTGATAGTCAGTCAGGGCAAACGTCATTTTCCTTTTTATAAGTATACCTACATTTTCTTTTTCTTATACGTTTTGATATTTTAATATATAAAAGAGGGTATGTCTCCGTATGTCTCCTACAGACTCCAAAACCGATTTTGAAGAAACTTTCAGACAATCTTCAGATTAGTGCAGCGGGTGTTTCTGTTGGTAGCGGTGGAAAAACATTAACTGTCAAAAGTCGTACGCATCCTAACACCTAATATTTTCACAAAAACATTTTAGAGACTTTATTTTCACTTTACTTTCAGCTGCAAGTCCCATACCAGCGTCATACCTCGCAGACAGAATCGGCACAAAGAAGACACTCCTCCTCGCCGCTGTGCCCTACATCGTAGGATGGATACTCGTTATGTTCGCCGGCAACGTCCCAACTATATACGCCTCTCGGCTCATCTCTGGCCTCGGTTACGGTATAGCTTACACCGCAGCACCCATGTACCTGGGAGAGATTGCCTCAGATGAAGTCCGCGGTGCTATGGCCACTCTCATCACTGTCATGTCAAAGGTTAGCATCATAGAAACTATTTACTACAATACTTTTTACGCAAAATCTATTTCTCATATGTATTTCATATCTTATCTAACAATATTATGAAAACATTTTATTCGATTGTAAAACATGTTCAAATGTCTCTCTAAAATAAAACCGCAGACATTATTTCGCGTTGCGAATGCCAATCGTATCGGCAGCTCTCACGTAATGAAAAAGTTTGACGGGAATAATACCGATTCGGATTATTTCTTAACATAGATACGTGTGTTGTTTTTGAAGTGAATCTTCTTTGCGCGCGATAAGAGTAAAATTCAAAGGTCGAAGATTACGTGACGCTTCTTGTAAAGATTCTTGTTACATTTCCTGACATCTCCCGCTTACCTAGGTATATTTTGATCGCCTCTTCTGGCACGCGTATGTTTTTTTTTTATAAATTTTGGTTCATGCTTTGTTAAAAAATGTTAATAATAAACAATTGTATTTTAGCGAAGCTATAATTAAAAATTATAATCTAACTCCCGACATTCTATTGAGCCTAAACACGCCATAGGTATCTGCTGTAAGTTGCTAAGGAGTTGAGTATCCCGTAGACTCCTTGGCGCTGCAGAACCAAGTCAAGGTTACCATAGAATATCATGGAAATAGCACCGAAGTAACACTATACTGAATTTCACATCAATCAATCCAACATGCGAAAGTTAGTGATCCTTTCGTCAAACGCCTGAACAAGTCTTCATAAATTGTAGCTGAACACAATCCCGAAAACCGGATCAACATCGGTCCATCCGTTTAGGAGCTATGATTCCACAGACAGATTACACAGACACAAAGGTCTAGCTTATAACACCCCGTTTTTGCGTCGGAAAACGAGGGTTAATAAAGAACTTTGTACGCATTTACTGTTTGGATTATGTGGATTATGTACATATGTGAGTCTCGTGCTTTTAAATAGTACGGTCACAGATTGAATAATAGTACGGTAGAGTGTGAAACACTTAAGGCTCAGTTAAATCAATTGCAAACAGTTAACTGGTTGATAGTTGGCAAAGCAAATAGCGAACGGTCTAGCCATACAAATAGGTGTGCTACTAACTAGACAGAAAGTTAGCTTTAGACGTCAATCTGTGAGCGAATAAACACTTAGGGCCTCTTTCACCAACTACAAGTAAAGTGTTGATTAGTTACTTTTAGGAATAATTTTATCAGACGACTGAACTACAAATTCAGTATAGTTCATAATATGATCCAAAAACTATTTTATATCACATCACAGTTTTGAATTAGCAAATACCTGTTCTTAGATTAGTCTAAAAGTTATTAATTGTAGAGTTGATTTATACTTTGGCACTTGTCCCATCGCAGACGAGGAAGTCTCCTCCGCAGAGGAGGAGAACTATCCAAAGTCTATTTCTTTTGCAAGTATTTGTATATCTTGCCCGCCCCGAGCCAGTGGACAACTAGTTGTCTACTAGTTAAAATATACTTTAAAAATGAATGCTCAACAATTTGAGCATTCATTTTTAATAAAGCGGAGAATATTCACATCGAACCACTACTAATTGACAACTGCAAAGCCAACGATTTCATGTCATGTGAACTTTTGAAATTTAACCGAGCTGAACGCGCGTCATACTGAACGCAGACTGAACGTAGGGTAGCCATTGCTACATGATTTAATAATTTCTAGAGAGCGAGTTATAAGCTTCTATATGATTTACCACAGACCTACAGGAAAGAGAGGAAAGAGATAGGTATTGGCCGCACGATCGTTTTTTCTCTTTCTAGAGAATGGTCTATTTTATGCGGGTATTGCTCAGTCCATTCTTTCTATAATTATATACAACATTTGACAATTATAAAGTATGTTAAATTTTTTTTCAGTTTGGTATCCTGTCCCAATACTGCATTGGACCGTATGTATCTATGCTGGGGTTGGCCAGCTTCAACATAGCTATACCGATATTGTTTGTCGTAACATTCAGCGCAATGCCCGAGTCTCCTTACTATTACCTGAAAACGGGTCAACCAGACCGGGCCGATGCCTCTTTGAAACAACTACGCGGAAAAGGATACATGAGAGACGAGTTGGACAGTATGGCTCATTTAGTCAACGAAAACATGAAAGAAAAAAGTCGTTGGAAAGACTTGCTAATTATAGGGGGTAATAAAAGAGGCCTTGTAATTTTACTAGGCATATATTTTACACAACAGTTTTGTGGTAGCACTGCTATCATATCATACGCTCAGCAAATATTCGGTGCAGCCGAAGGAGGTTTGGGTGCTAAGGAATCCTGTATACTGTTTGGAACTGTCCAGCTGTTGACATCTGCCATTTCATCCCAATTGGTGGACAGGTTGGGAAGAAAACCTCTTCTGTTGGTGTCATCGTGTGGTGTCGGACTAGCAAATATAATTATAGGTGCATATTTTTTCATGAAACATGAAAATAATGATTACATAGTTAGCGTAAAGTTCATTCCTATTGTTGTGATACCAATTTTTATATTTTCTTACACTATAGGCTTAGCTACGGTACCTTTCGCTATAACTTCAGAGATATTCCCGACAAATATTAAATCGAAAGCGACATGCGTCATACAAATATGTGTTGCTCTGATGACATTCGCTGTGACAAAGTTGTATCAAGTGATTGCGGACAGTCTTGGCAATTACGTTGCGTTTTGGGCTTTCGGCGCTCTATCGGTGGCCGGCGTTATTTTTATTTTAGTATTTCTACCAGAAACTAAAGGACAATCGTTTGCTGCCATACAAGAGAAGTTGTACACCGATAGAAAAGTTATATTTAAAAAACGTGACGGTAACACTGCTGACGTGAGGATCAATCTCTAACTTAAAGATATACCTAATAATGTTAACTTAATAACTTTATAGTACTTACTAACATCCGTCCGTTCCAAGTCGAACACATTCCGAATGCGTAACTAACACAAAGTTAAAATGTTATATTATATTTACCTACTTAGAATTTAGTCTATGAACCAGTGATCATTACTAAAGATTAACATAAATACTTATATCTCTAAAAATACAAGGAGACGCGAGTCTTTATATGACCCTTGTAATATATGACCATCCAAAATAAGTTGTAAATGTATATATATAAGTTGATGTTTCTTTAGGATATGCCATAGGCAGTTAAAGGGTCACAAAGCAGCTTCTGCTCTTCTGACTTTACTTTTAACACTAAGTCACGTAGTACACATAGAAGAACATTTGTGCCACAGAATGTCACAGGTGAGAAGTGAGACACGTGGATTATGTAATGGTGATATAATAATAAAATAGAGTTATTTTTATTGCATTTACCAAATCAAAAATATCGTAAAAGTGTAGATTTGACCAAATCAACATAACCTATTTTAAATCTTCGAAAAAGCTCTCAAAAATAAGTATTACTTTTAGTATTCCATGATGAGGCACCCTTCCACTTGGAATAATATTTTATTTATATAAAGACCTTTCAAAGGGAAATAAACTTACTGATGTTTTGTTCAGTTCCAGTATAATTGAAATCGTTTGAATTTTAAGTTACGATTATGATCTCTTCATGAGAAACAGTTTATAATGCAGACCTCAGATTTCATTCGTGGTCGGACAAACATATAATTTTTTATATATAAAAATAATTTAAAACTGTATTAATAAGCCGTTGAGAACTACGTTGAGAATTATATAAAAACCAAATCAAAATTGATTTTTACTTGTTGAAATATTATAATTTACATATTATAATAGTGCTATTATATATTTATTTCTCAGAATTTGCTTTAATATATTATGTTTATATGTTGTTATCTTGTACGAATGAAACAACTCAGTGCCTACGGTGTATTAATATCTACTTAATGTGTGTTTATATACAATAATTATACAGAAAACTCCAATATTTTACTTAAGTATATTATATTATTTTATTAAATTTTTAAACAATGTCAACTAGTTTAGTTTATCAGTTATTAGTTTTAAAGGTTCATCTTAGTAAAATAAAACATTATCTGACAAAAGAGTAAATTAATCCAAAAGTTAAATTGACATGGTTCTAACTAGTGTACTGGTATTGAACTCGACTGTACCGCACAATGGTGAAAGACATTTACAGAGAAAGACATTGAAAATTATCGAATTTAAAACGATTCCTCTTAGTTTTAGTAAGATTCATCATTATCAAGGAAAATAAAAAAAAATGAATATATTTAGATCTGCAGAAATATTTCATTATAATTAATTAATTAAAATTGTGTTGACTTGACTGGTGTATACTGCTTACAGTAGTTAGTATTGAAAAAAACCTTTTTTTTATTTCTATTCATGTCGCAGAAACGGCAAACCCTCAAATTCCACTTTTAAACAGCACCAATTGTTGTCGTTCACATTCACAATGCTCGTTTCAACTTCCTTATGAAGCTAATTAAAAAATATTGGGTCACTGCTTCTTCGATGTTTACTGTTTGATTGATGCCAATGATGCAATCCAATGTGAATTGTAAACACTATTGTTTTAATCAAATATAGTTCATTACACATGCAAACCAAGCAAAGCGAATGTATTTAACGTTATTAATGAACGCCCTTGACTTCTTTTGAGCATAGTTTTACAAATTTAATTAGTTTTTGGAAACTTTACCAACGGTACAAAAAGTTCGAACTTCTTTGAATACAATTAAAGGCCAGTCAGTTAATTTTCAGGGAAATTTTGAAAGCTCTATTTTAATGAAAATGGATAGTTTCCAGAAAAATATTCATTTTCTGGAAACTGAATTGTCGGAATCAAGATGGATATCATGGTTAGTTAGTTAGGGTTTGTAGCAACAATATACCTACCATTTTCATTAGATTTGATGTAAAAATTAATAAATTGCCATTCAATTTATAAAAATTAATAATAATATTTATTGAGCATTAAGCCAATGTATTTTTGTTAAAATATACAAATATGATTGTTAATTGTTATAAAATATGTATTATTGTAATAGGACGAGTCAGTAGTAAGTCAAAGATGTAGAGCGTCTGAAAAAGTCAAGTAATGTGGGTGATATAACATTTAAGTGTACTGTTGAAAAAACAAAACAAAGATAGGAATTTCATCACGTAAAATTAAGTATTTATAAGCAAATACAGTCTCACATTTTGTTTCTTTCGACCAAGCTTTTTCTTTTACAACTTCCACGTCAGTCATTCCACGTTATTTGTTAAGAAGTCTAGCAAACTGGCAGTCTGGTTATTGTTACACACCTAATTTCAAATGTTCTAAAACAATACTTTTATTTTATTCTACCTTGACCAGACGTCAAATAAACTACCAGTTATTTAATATACGCCATCCGGGCGTAATTTCTTGGTATTGTTTGTTTTGTTGTTGTTGTAGTTGATGCGCCGTGGATCGTCCGCATAGTTCGATCGATCGGCTGGGTCCAATGTAAAATATAATGTATTTAAAAATAAGGATATTATATTGTTTGTTTTCCTCTTACAATCTTAACTTATTACCAGTAAAACCAAAGAGGTTTAATCACATTTTCTTATGGCTATTTTAAAAGATAATAAATATACTAGTAAATTCTAAAATTGCATTGTTAGAATTACAAAGCGACACCAGTATTTTAAAGTATGAAATAATATTTATTGAATAACATTTTGAATCTTGAATATTATAGATATGTATGTATTTCATTATATTATTTCTCGTCAAATTTAAAAATCGCTTTGAGCCATTTTATATAAAAAACATAGGTTTTTAAGCACTAATTTGTACTAATTTTGCAAACTTTATTTAATTAAAAACCTTTAAGTACACCATTAATACCTAAGTATTTATTAATTTAAAATATTATACTGTACCACAATTGTATAAAAGATTGTGCCTTTGTGCCACAATTGTGCCTTGTAGATGGACAAATATTTAACATAAAAGTGTATAAGTTGGTAGGCAGGCAGTCAGTAAGTATTTTACAAAAATATAGCCTTTTATATATGTAGTTAACAAATTCAATATATATTTTGTAACAACTGTTCAAATAAAGGAGTTTTATTTTATTGCTATTACCAATGTATTGTTTTTTTTTTCGACCCAATATCGTGAATCTAGGACTTAGCAAATGCATAATAATAACTTTTTTAAGATATTTATTTTCATGTAACAAGTTAGTACAAAGTAAGAGTTGCTTATAGCTTCTACAGTATTTTGGCTCGCCTGTAGAAAGCAGCGCAACGTTAGAGAGGTTTTAAAAATGACTACAGCTCAGAGTATAAATTCCAACAAGCTACAGGCTATCGGGGCGATATGGCCAGACGACAGAAAAATATCGGAAGAATAGAATAGATACCTAAGTATATCTAGTAGGTACTTTTGCCAAATTTTCAATATCTAAAGAAATTTATTATTATGAAATTGTACACTTGCATTTAACGACTTTGATTCATACGACTTTTATAGTCATACGACATTGATTTTTCAAAACTCAAACTGAATATCCATACACATTTTATTTTGCGACTTAGAGCATTATTTAGACTCTGAGTCACTGGAGTCTCGCCTTGCGTTGCGCCTCCAAAATCGAGATTCAGAACAAGACAAAAGAACAAGAAGAAGTGTATAGGTATCTGTTACACATGTAGGTACAACTTTTCTCAAATTAGTATTTTGTTGGGAGAAGACCTAATTATATATTTATAAACATATATAATGCATATATAACCTATACTTAATAATGCAAACATGATGTTTTCCCTTTATATAATTACATTATTTGTAATTTATTTTCAATTAAAAAATATTTCATAGATTGAATTTTATTAATTAATTAACTTCGTTTAATATATCATACCCACATTGCTAATGTTCTGCTATTATCTGAGCATACTCGTATACATACATACTTTCTCGTGTTTGTACCGAATATCGTATTGTACTGTACATTATTGACATTGCCACTGTGGGCGTGTTCCACGGACGTCATAGACATCATTTATGTGCGGACATTTGTGTGTGTTCGTTTGCACGTAACATACCTATACCTCTTATATCTTTATTGCGATGAAACCACGCACAAAAATGTTTTACGACTTCTAAAGCTATGAGCACATAAGTGGAATCTAGCCTATGCTTATAAAAATGATGCAGTGCTTCTTGTAGTGCCCTTTCTTATACTCTCCGAGGCTCACGCAATAGTCACTTATAATATGCTCACGCATCACTCCCGGACACATACGCAACTAAGTAAGTAACTTATCCCACGTGGATCGCTGGCATCCGTCACGTGGTACGTTTTAGACTGTCTTTGTAATGTTGCCAGTGAACAAATCCAAGATGCATACACTACACTTCTAATTTTTAGAATTTCATTAATAGGACCGGTCAGAAGAAACCTGCATCCGCCTACTCGCGGTCCTTATCAGGTTGTCTGTTCCACCTTGAATGAAAGCTGCGATTGCAAGTCCGTAGCGGGCACTCGAGAATGTTCGGGCCCAAGTTTCAGCATCATTTGTCATCACTGGCACATACATTTATTTTTATTAAATTCGTATTATTTTATTATTTTATTTTTTTAAGAACGCCTATGACGATATTGACAGCCCCAGTGAAAACCATGAATTCAAAATGTTCAAAACCATGATTGTTAGATGAATATAATATTTTTTTGGTAAAATAATTGTGTACAAAATGTGAAACTTACGATTCGAAAGTTCAAAATAAACTTAAAATTTTAAAAGAACTTTAAAAAGTTTCCAAGCTTTTGCACTGCTGCTAACTACAGTGCACCGAGTGCACGCCGCGCCGCGCCGACAATAATTGCAATGCTTAGCGAAACCCTTTATGTTATTATAAAACATCTTTATTATTAAACTAGCTGGCGCCCGCGACTTCGTCCCTGGAAAAAGTAGCCTATCCTGAGTCCCGTACGTCTAAATGTTTATCTACCAAGTTTCATGAAAATCAGTTAATTCGTTTAAGAGTTATGGAGGAACATACATACATACAATAGCTACACTTACAGATTTATTATTAGTATTGATTGTTAAAAAAAAACAATATTTTGAAATGCAAAACCTACATACTTACTATCCGATATTAAAGAATGTATTTAAATAACATATCAACATAACATAAAAATGGGACACCTCTGATGGATCTTCTCTTATATATATTTCTGGTAATACTATTAGAAATAAATGTGAAAAGCAGCGACTTTCTAAATATGTTCGTAAACTAGTCTGATACCTAGGTCGAAGCAATAGGTACCTACATCGAATAAAAACCGGCTACCGTCACCTATAACACAAGCAACGGCACATGTGCTGCAAGTGATTAGGAAGGATAGTTATTAGGAATAGGCTTTAGCATTAATGTGGTGTCAATATTTGACGAGCCCGTTGGATGAGTGGTAAGGGTGCTTGCATAACGACTCAGGGGCTCCGGGTTCGATTCCCGACGGGGTCAACTTTGGAAATGAACTTTTCAAAATTGAGTAAAGGTCGCCAGAACCAATTGCCCCCCCCCCCACCCTTTCCTTTCCCCTTATCCTTAACCACAACACCTGTCGCGTAGCTTGTGTTATAGGCGACGGTAGCCACCTACCATCAAGTGGACCGTGTCAGCCTGTCTTTCGACCTTAACATTAAAAAACATCTAAGTTCGTTGCTCAAAAAATCATGTGAATATTTTAATAAACTCGACTGTACCTGAAAAATAATACACTTTTGACATGCTCACACAACATCGATCGTGTGGTTTCTGGGTTGGGCTTTGCTGTACACTAAAATGAAATGCTCCAACGCCAATACAATTTTCAAATTATATTATTATTTCTTATATTAAACTAGCAACCAACCCACGGGTTCGCAAGGATACAATTTTTTTCTACAAGTTATACAACAAAAACCTTCCTCGTTTATTGATCATTTCATTAGTGAAACCGTATCAAAATCGTTTGAATGTTAGCGAAGAACAGACTTTATTTTATAACTAGCTGTTGCCAACGACTTCGTCCGCGTCGGAATTTTTTTTTTTTTTTTTATATAAGTCAAGGCAGCGCTTGGCCGCAATCTCACTTGATGTTAGGTGCAGATGCGGGCGAAGGTGGACCACGCTTACCTAGTAGATGCCCATTTACCCTACGTTTGAAGACCCCGAGATTGTAATTTTGTAAAATAAAAGATATATATAACGTCTAACTTATATTGACGACTGACATTATACTTTCGCTAAGCGTTGGATTGATGGCTAGCTTGCGCCTTCCCCGCGTGGATCATTTAGGCAATTTCCATCCTGAAATTCTATATATTCTAACTAATTATGAAAAAAAAATTTAATTCGGATGAGTAGTTTTGAAAACTTTATCATTTTATAATATTACTATAGATATGTATTACAGATATTTATTTAAATGTATAGGTATTTATTTGTTGCTAACCAGTAATGATAGGGGAGCCCACGATGCTAAATGTGGAGTCACTCGAGCGTCGTTGGGACCTATTGGATATTGTAGATTAGATTGTAGGAAGACGAAAAGGTTATATGAAGTTTTTTCAGGCGTTCAAAATTTTGTAATCGCTGTGGCACGATTAGGAATTCAGGCTGAACCTTTTTTGCATTTTCAAAAAGCTACCACGAGCTTGCGTTACATCCGAATCGTCTGAATTTTAAATGGGAGCTTAGTTCAAGTTCACTTAACATCCCCTCTGAAAATCTGACGCGCTCGAGTTGTATTTAAAATTTTACCCCCACCCCCACCAACCCCACCAACCAAACCGGCAGATTAATATACATATCCGTTATCGGAGACACGTGGGGAATATACATTGGCAATATCTGACGCGCTCGAGTAAATCCAAAAATCCCCTCTTGGGCTCCCCTACCATAAACTATACCAAGCATATGCTTGTGGTATAGCTTGACTGATAATTACTCTATTTTTAAATTTTGTCGTTTTTATAAGTATTGTTGACCGTATTCTACTTCTTTTTGCTGAAAAAATCCCGCATTGACGACAGTCGCGTCGCGTAGTGTTGAAAATAAGCGGCCGCATTTCGGTGCGAGTGTGTGAGTTGCCTGTCTATAATAAAAAAATATCACACGACCACATGAGTGTAATTGCCAACACAACACACGTAGCCACACTTGTGCGCATGTGTGTACCGTTCACGCGGTGAACTGCTGATCACACATTCCGACTCGCTACAGGATTACGGTGCAAAAGTCTCATGTATTTCCTACCTATACATCATAAATATATTTATGCAATATGTATACATAATATATTATGCCGTCTTTTATGGCTTTAATTAATTTTTGTGCTGGCAGTTTGTTTGATAGACAAATTCTATTTTTAATTTAAATTTGCAGATAGGTTTTTTGTGAAACGCTCTGCTGCCACTACAGCAGAGAAAACTCCGGCACTTTACGAGTTATTTAAGTTCATGTAAGAACTAGCAATCATTGTATAACTTTCATTCGTTTAAGATGATTTAAGGGATTCACAAAGGCGAATGACATTGACGATTTGACCTTCACCGATATGACCTTTAGAATGTTTATATATATCATACTAATTCCACACGAAAAACACAAACGTAATCCACACCTCAACGCAGTCACTGAAACACTGTAGCTCCATATATTTAGAGTTCCGAGGCGGCAGAAGCAATTCAACAGGCCTGATAAATGTGGTTTTTTGTACTTTTCATTAAAACTACATTAAAAAAAAATTTTTTTTTAAATGATATTGACTTATTATTCGGTGTAGGAATCATTTGCGCGCAATAAACCGTTTTCGCAACAAATTTCAATATAAGTCTAATTCTTCTTATGTTCTAACTTTTATTGTGGGGTTTCTACTATTTCGATGGACATTCTAAACAATACAATTTGTTGTTCACATGTTTAAGTATAACATATATTTTTTTCAAACCAATTGCATTGATAGTTTCTTATAACATATTTTTTTAAAAATGTAAATTTTTAGGATTGGCGTGTGTTTACACCTTAAAAATAAAAAATATAACACGAGTTAATACTATTCAATCACGGAGCACGTCGCACTACGTCGCAGCATTGTGTGTTAAAAATATTTATTATTTTTTTACAATACGAATAGGATTTCATTTTTTGAAATCTGATTTTGAACGGGAATCTTATATTACATCACGAATGTTATTTATTTTTCTTGAAAGAAAATTACTGTGCTTTGATCAAGTTGTTTTTCGACTAGTCTTGAAAATTTTCTAAGAAGTCTCAGCTAAAAAGCGTAAGTTAAACAATCTTATTAGTGTTTCTTACAATACAACCCTCTCTATTTTGGGAAGAGTAGGTACATGGGTATTATTGTAAGGTTCTTCTCTAAATAATATTAATATAATATTAATTTGCTTACTGTTTTCGTCTACTTTGTAAGATTCCTATTAGAATAACATGTTTACAAGTTAAATTTCAATGTTTAACAATTACCTACCTACTAAATTTGTTACGTATATAATCAACTGTTAATACAATAGTAGGTATTAATTTAAACATAGTATAATACCTATACTATGTTTCATGCCATTAAAATTTGTACTTTTACATTATAATTAAAAATTATCTGTTAGTTTATCAAATATTTATATATTTATTTTATTTACAATATAACACACATGGTACATCATTACAGGATTAGTTATTCCAATAGGATGTATCTGTTCATTTGCATTAATTAAATCATCAATTAATTATTAATAAATTATTTACATTATCAATTATGTACCTATATAAACTATAAAAATTACAAAAATTTCGAAAATATGCCTAAGAGAAAATTAAATTTTGTATCTAACTTATTATAATCGAAATTCATTTGGTAGGTTAAAAAAAATCACTGTTAAACATTTAATTTTAACCCATCCTTGGTTTGTGCTTCGGTCTGTATGAAATTTGGCAGGCTCCTACTAAACTTGCACCGACTTCCGCATTGTAAGAAAACTTGTTTCTTTCCGAACGTTCAACATTCACCTGCTAACAGTTATTTCCTACAACTAGATGGAATAGGCATCTTAATACATAATGTGGTGTGTCTGATGGGGCACATCTCTACCTGCCACTATCTTCCAACACATTTGCTCATGGTCGATTAGACCGATTGCAAAATATATGAATTAAAAAATATATATTATAAAAAAAATATCAAAATCCTAACGAGTAGTTACAATTAAGTAACTAAATTTTAAAACACCCTAAAAGCCTAACTTTTACGAATATCATTATAAACTGTACATAAATAAGAGCTAATTTTCCTACTCGAGCGGTTTACCAATTCCATACAAAATACCTAATTCCATGATTACTCATTAGTTATTGGTCGTAACAATACCTATAAGCATTAAAAAAATACATTTCTAAGTTCTGTTCTGAGATATAATATGAAGGTTTATAGATGATGGAAACAAAACATTGAAATTAATTTCATGTCTAATCTACCAAAGTGTGCAGTTTATGTGACATTTTTGCGGGTTGAATTATTGTAATATTGACTCAACTGACTGAAAGTAAAAATGTTTTTCTATGAAAACAATCTAGCTGTAATGTACATTTAAAATTGTCAATAACTCTATCTGCTATAAAGGTTTTTCCAAAATATTGGAATTGCTGTCGTACCTATGTTTTATTAGTTTCGCGAGGTAAGTCCGCAAAAGTCTTGCAGTTTTCGCATCATAATAAGTTGAGAATAAATTCTCCCAAATACCTCGCAAATACCCAAATACTTATTACTGACTTCACTCGCTCGTACAGCGTGTTCTTAACATACAAAATTATGTTCATTGCAGTAATGGATCTAAACTATATGTACAGGTAATATATTAATTTTGGCATGATTTTTACATACGGCACGTGCGTCAGTGATAGGTCATTCCCATTGCCTAATAAATTCGTGCATGTGTGTGCCAATCAAGCCAGTCTATTTAGTGTAATGTACAGGTCAAACTATTGTCAATTATATTTTTAGACCGCGTATATTGTCTAAAAATAATTTCGTCTCCACAAACATTGGAGACACGGTCGTTTCACCATCTCAGTCACAAATGTTCACGCGGCGCCGCACACTGTATGATATCAACCTTATCTCGACAAGAGCTCGACGGGCTGGCAAGTAAAGCCGGCCGATAAACGAAAAGAGAAGCAAAAGTGTGCGCCCGCGCAGTTTTACCTCATTCCATTCCGCTCGGTCACGCGCGCTACGGTTATTCGTTCGTTGTCTCGTTCTGACACCGTTCAGTTGCTCACTCGCTTCCGTCGCGAAAACACGCTTCCGCGCATTTTTATATCGCATAATGAGCCCACAAACCAATAACACATAAACTTTCCAAAATGAAGCCTAATCGGTTATAACGTTTCGTTTAAAAACCACAACTAATTTTAGATCGAATATTTAACTTGTGATATTTAGATAGTTTCCTTTATACTGTTAATATCTATTTTTAATTATGGATTCAAATTATAAAAAATAGTATTTTCACCATTTAATTTTTACATCGGTAGTTAAAATAGTCTCATTCCAAAACTTCCAGTAATCGAAAATAAGGTCTAATTTAATTTTAACAAGATGACTTCAAAAGCACGTTCACATTGGAAAGAGTATGGAGTTGCCATATGCGGTAAGTCAATATTATATTATCACTAACTAACCTACACATTACAGCTTCGTATAGTTAACCATGTGTTTACGTGACACATCGCGTTTAATAGATGTTTCATTGTAATCCACTGTATGACGTATTTTCAATTAAATATTTTCAAACATGTTCAAACCATTGGCAAATGACGCATGGTTTAAAAAGATAACCATTTAGTTAGGGTTAAATACTAATTATACAAGTAGTTAACCTTTAACCATGGACTACGTCAAACCCGACTTCAGCATTTTAAAACACACAGATAAAAGAGTCCTTTATTTTAATTAAAACAAGTGAAAATGTTTACTTGATTTTGAATCAAAATGCAATAAAATAAGTTAACAATTTCAATGGAACTCTAGAAACATTCTAAAGAGGTTATGTGAGGTTATCAACCGACTTACGTGAACGACTCATGTTAAACATTGAAATACACTTATTCTGTTTCATAGTCTTAAGACTCAGCTTACTTTAGTCTGATGTAAATAATTGAAAATATCAGAAAGACCGCGACAACTCCATAGACCGCCTAAAGCACACAGCTGTCCGCTATTTTACATACCTAAGTATAGATTTATATAATTTACCTATGTATTTTATGTAAATTATAAAGTATTTCATGTAAACCGAATTATATAAAAATATTTATATGAATGTACTGCAACAAACGATATCTAAAACAGAATCAAACGAGTGGGGTTTGTTGGATTAGTCGTGAAAGCGGATTCGACGTTTCTACTGATAACTGCTTTTTCTCGGAACCTCGTAAAATGCGTTGGCTTTCAATTAAAACATTCGTACATCGGTATGGCGAAATGTACATAATGTACATGTACATACGATACGGAATATGTGAATTAATACTGACACGAAAGAAAAACATACGAGTATTAACTAGGTATACATACATATTTCCTGCTTTTTACGGCAAGCTGAAAAAAATTACATTAATCTTATCGTACATGTAGACTTAAAAGTCGAATATTCTGGTAAGTCCTGCAATAACTTATTATGATAGAAATAATGCTGTGAATTATCTAGATATTTACTTGCCTAAGTAATTTACCGCATTATAAAAACATCTTAAAGTTGCTCACTTGACACTCTCCAATAACTTATGATTAACTAAACTAAAAGATAATAATTATGATAGATACTTATATAGTCTTTGGTTAAGCAATGCTAATCCTCTATTAAGACGATGTTAAGACTATTTTCTAATTCTAAACAATGGTTTAATCGGATTCATATTCGGTAATTTATCTAGTTTTTTAAATCAATTTCTTAGACTTAATTACTGTTTAGACTGTACCTAACTCACTATAAACATAGACAGTCTGTTTTTCAGTAAAGGTTTTTTTTTAAATACGGAAAAGTCCATTTAATTTTGTTTGGTCATCAATTCGTCATCTCCGAACTGGTTTTATATACCGGTATTAGTTACTCATTTAGTCTTTAGGGTTATCCGCGTTATCCATAGTCTTTAGGGTTACAAAATTATGGATACAAAATTTAGATAAAAATGATTAAGTAAATCTACATCAAATTTTTTTGCGCAGACACTTCTTAGAGAACATTATTACTCGCACATTCTCCTATACCTATTTGCGTTTTACATTACTTTTCGGACTCTTTTACGTCTATGCAGGACCTTATGCACAGATTACTAGTTACATAACTTAAGCGTTATATTTGAAAAAAAAAAGGATGTCCCGCACGGTTCCGTATTTAGGATAATGAAAGCTATTAGAGCATAATAATCATAATATAATATGTGAGAGCCACTTAATTTAAAGGGTAACTGATATGGGCCACATGTTTAGCCGTGCAGTAATTTTCTAGAAAAGAATTTCTTCCAGAAATTCTAATTTCTTTTCAGAAAGTAACATTATATTGTTTTAAAAGCCACTAAAAGAATGCAATGACCATTAGTAAGTATATCCAACCAACACGTGCAATTCTCGGAAGGTTGTTTTCTGTGGTGCGTCCAGGTAGTTACAGATAAATTTTGAACAATCCCAAACTGGCGCCGACAACAAAGAACCATATAAACCATATAATTCAACTTGTTTCACTACAATTCATGATTACACCAAATGTAACTAAAATGTGATTACTTTATCTACCTACTATGACTGTAACAAAGTCATTTTTTACTTGAATGTTCGAAACGCGTAACTCTTTACAATGGATTCAATAGTGATTCATTAGGTGTACAAAACACAGCAATTCCGGCACATTGTGGTGTTCGCAATTGATACAATGTTACACAGGAACTGCTATGTATAGTTTACATAATGCGATTCGAAACATTTAATGTACATACTACATAGATAATCTTGTCATCTCACAATTTATTGTTAATCTTGCCAATTTGCTCTCAGCTTCATCCTTGTTCGTTCCTATAGTATAGGCAGCACAGGTAAATCTGCTCAGGTGCCTTAATATAGCTCATGTTCCTAGTATAGACACCACAGGTAAATCTGCTAAGGTGCTCATTTACACTAAGGTCGTCGGTCGAGTTCGCTTGCCCGCCAAACGCCTAGTCGCTTGACAACCCCGTTTCGCTGCCGAAGTCATAAGAGTCGACTAAACAGTCAGACGTGACATTTAAACTACATGATTTTTTCCTTGATAACTAAAATTTACATTATTTATTAAATTTATTAAAGAAAGCTCTATTTCGACCTTTTTAAAATATTGTAAGATCTGTCTTACAATATCGCTCTCATGTATACGCGTGCTATTTCCCTCCCGTCCTCCCGCCTCACACCGCATGCCAACTATAGATAGCCAAAATATAGATGTGATGTCGTTAGACGACTTTGTTGCCTTCGGCTAGGCGACAGTTGCTTTGGTGTAAAAAACACTTTAAAAATGCCGCCTTCGATAAGCGAAATCTCGAATGCTTCAGTCGATCTGATGTAAATGAGTCATAGTCCCAAGCTGATGCATAAATAGATTTAAGTTATTTAATAAAATAGACATATTGATTTAAAGATATATCTAAGAATTTCTTTCTATTTGCTGTACGATTTAAAGCTTATAGAGCATGTTACAGAGCATTTTTTCATAGTAGATCTAAAAAATATTGTATTAACATAATTATAAACAGTTATAAATTATAAACTGTAGTGTTGACAGATCCCACTTCCCTATGCCCTCTAAATTTTTTATACGCATAATTATTAATAATTTGAATTGATAGCACACATGCTGAAGCTATGGCTTTGAAGCTATGGCTTTACTATACGTGCCATCAATTGGACTGTCAGCCTGCCTGCAAACTTTACATAAAAAATAGATTCTGAATAGAAGCAAGTCAGCATAGTTCGTCTCGGACGCTGAATGAATGCGGACAGTAAGATTTCAAATATCCGTTTCACGTAACGGTGCTCACGACCACTTGTCTAGACTAGATAAGACATAGAGACTTATAGTTGGTCAAACATAAAAATCACGCCGTTCAAATTAAGAAATCGAAAAATTACACTAATTACAAAATATTTACGTTCTATTTTTTTGAATTATTTAGAATATCTGAAGTTTGAATATTGCGCCATCTACACTACAATGTTGTTCTTTCGGCGTGTTCAAATTGTGAAAATTTAAATTTTATAAAAGGAGTAAACTCCAATTCGTGGTGCCGAAATGGGAACAAACCCTCCAGTCGTGTGTAAAAACGTTACATGAAATTCAAATAAAACTTAATAATTGAGTTAACAAAATGAATCTCTTTTCCGGAAGATAGGAAAAACAATAGGCATTTTACTCGCAATGCGTGATTATGCGGAACGCCACGCATGTTAAGACCCACTCACATAATACTGATATCGTTACTTATATTATGCATTATTATTATAATTGTACTCCATAAATGAGATGATTATTTCATATCCTTTTTTCCGTGAAATGTTTATATGGACTTGCCGTGGCATTCTCTAGTCTAATCTAAATATTGAATGCCTTCGTCGCAAGTCGCAACCCTAATCCTTTACTTATAAAATTCTCTGTCCTGATTGAC
Source organism: Synanthedon tipuliformis (assembly GCA_947623395.1). Classification (NCBI taxonomy): domain Eukaryota; kingdom Metazoa; phylum Arthropoda; class Insecta; order Lepidoptera; family Sesiidae; genus Synanthedon; species Synanthedon tipuliformis. The sequence continues at coordinate 8,446,166 of OX392407.1, read as the reverse complement.
TATCTACGCAAAGCCAAAACTACTAAGTCTAGAAAGCTGAAATTTCTAACATAGGTTATTTTATAAAGTAAAATATTCGCAAGAAAAGATTTTTAAAAATTTCAAGTCCGTACGAAATTGGGGGCGGTTGGCTAGTTCTACTAATATTATTTATTAATACGAATGTTTTTGAGGATGGATACCGCCGCCACCGCAGATGTATTGATGTTTGTTACTCTTTCCAGCAAAAATGGCTGAACTGATTTGGATGAAATTTGGCACACGGACATTTTGTTACCTGTACATTATGCTGGAAAAATGTTGGGATCCTGAGGGATCGTAAAAAAAAATTAAAGGTTGGTAGCGCCACCGTCCTCCAAGCGATAAAGATATCTGGCGTTATATTACTTACATATTTTCTTATTTTTCAACGCAGATAATTCGCGGGCACCAGCTATTAAGTCATTCGCCACTTTTCACACTTTTTAACATTGTTTTAATCAGTAAGTTAAAGCCTAGAAAGACTCTAGAAGGGTTACCTACTTCCAAGAAAAATATGTTTAGCAGAAGTCGCAGGAAACTTTTGTATGTGACAGTTGCTAATTACTGTGGCTATTTCTGTTCAGGTCAATGTGCAGCAATGGGCGTAGTCTATGTGATAATGATTGAGGTGTGTTTGGATAACAGTTACGTGGGCAGTTTGCTGCGTAAATTAGCTCTACGCCTTATCTAAGAAATTAATTATAGTAGTGACTCTGCAAATATGACTGAGATGTGATTCATTCCTTTCTTCATGTACGTGGCAATATTCAGGGTTGTCTAATAATGTTACGCAACTTGATAATTTTTTTTTATTTTTTTTATTTATTTATTTATTAATATATTACATGTTACAGTTTGATTAACATTGGTGTAAACATAAACTCATTAGAGTTTCTCCGCACACCATGTTCAATTTACAGATACATAATATTATATTGCTTTAAGATTTATAACTTTGTATATCAGATCATATTAATTATAATACATAATAGTAGCGATTTCTTCCGCGTTGAAATAGAAAATATTGAGTAATATAGGTAACACCTGACATTTTTATCGCTGTAATGACAGTTGCGCCTAACTTTTTATATTTTTAAGACGATTCCTCTGGAACCTAACATCTTTTCATGATAAAAAGGCTTATGTAAGTTTGCCACAAAATTGTATCCTATATGTTAAGACAGATGATAAATTTTTCTTCCTGCCAAATTTGTTCCAAGTCTGTAGTTTAAAAGAGTAACGAACATCTATCCTTCCTCAAAAACTTCGCATTTATAACATTATAGTAGGAACTATTATATAAAAGTTATCTTATTACTAAGAAGTATAGCGATTTTTTGTTTTAAACTACACTAAACCTAAACTAAATACTGCAAACTGTACCTAATATACTAAAAAGTATAGTGTAACGAACGATTTTGGTAGCCGTTAACACTAACTTATCTAACAAAACTTCAATTGGATAGGGATACTATTAAAATCGTCATACAGTTTAAAAAAATAGTATTTCGTACTTAATTACATTTTTTAAATAAAGTAACCGTAACTTAGGTACTAAGTTAGGTACTTAACCCTGGAGATTCGTTGATCAGGCTCAGTGGTGAGCCTTTGATAAAAAACGAGAACACCCGATAACCTTAATAAATAAAGTAGGATACATTCTGTATGTTTCTCATACCTACATATCTCCTTCTCACTTGAGCACATGACCGTGACATGACTGAATAATTCACTTGGAAGTTACTTTACTTTATCAAGGATTGCATAAGAGGATAAAACATGTCCTGTGCACGATGTTGACGTGAGTGATTGCTTGGTTATGCCTGCCCCTAATCTAAACTAACCAAGAAATCGTAAAATACTACAATCACTATATCGTAAAATAAAATATTAATTTCAAATGTTTTTATACTTTATATTGTTTTTGATATATAATTTTAAAAATATATTACATTTGCCAGTGTTTGAGATTGAGATTTGAGATTTTTTGAAAATTACCGGAAGTAGTTAGGTACTTATTTTTCTTAATGCCTTCACTTTATACTTAGCGTTTATATTAATTAATTAATTAAAATTAATTTAGAAGCCATAAAAGGTGGATTTTGAAAATTTATCCTGAGATGGCCTCTACCTACGTGTGGTATCTTTACATCTATACTTCTATACCGATCTTTCGCATTTATAATATTAGTACATACGGATATGAAGTACGGAAGTACGGATATAGAGCAATCATCATTTTCCACGAACAAACTTTTGCAACACAGATATGTTGCAATACAGATATTGCAACATAATTATTATGACATCACGATCACGCATGATAATAAAAGAATTATATGTATAACAATGTTAAACACAACTACTAAGACGGTATTTGTTTTGATGATGTGATAAGTTTCGAGGGTGTGATAAAAACGCGATACTAGTGAAATCATGGCTGCTGATAAACAATTTAAAATTTAATCATGACTTTCCTATGTATTCATTAATAATTTAGATGAAAAATCTAAATTATTTCCGCATTGCATTTTTCCTTAGATGTAAAAATATTAATTTCTGGTAAAAGAAACCTAATTCGCTAAATCGATTGATAAAATACATATAAAGAGGAAAATTAATAATGTAATAAATGGATTAAATTGTTTATAATTATTATTCTAAATCCGATAAACATCGGTACATTGGATAGGTAGTATATTTATCTTATCTATATAGATCAGGAGCCAATATAGGTAAATACGCAGTATTAGCTGGTATTATATTAGTATACCTATCACCTTTGTGGCGCCGCGCCGCCCGTGTTTCTTTTTTACCTTCTACATGATTGCAACGTGCATCATGTAATATGTAGGTATGTGCAATGCTTTGCAATCAGAATGCAATGCAATGTATGCTTGCAACTTTTTCTTATCCTAATAATCTATACTTCTATACTAATATTATAAAGCTGAAGAGTTTGTTTGTTTGAACGCGCTAATCTCAGGAACTACTGGTTCGAATTGAAAAATTCTTTTTGTGTTGCATAGATCATTTATCGAGGAAGGCTTTAGGCTATATAACATCACGTTGCGACTAATAGGAGCGAAGAAACAGACGAAAATGTGGAAAAAATGGGGAAAATTATTCATCTTTGAGGGCTTCCGTTGCGTGCGCTGCGAAAACCGTTCGAGATACCCAAATGATTCCCAAAATAACTACATATTCCACGCGGACGAAGTCGCGAGCACAGCTAGAAGTATATATGTGAAAGTTTGTATGTTTAGATGTTTGTTGTTCAATAACGCAAAAAAATAATTTTTCCACGCGTACGAAGTAGCTGGAACAGCTAATTTTCAATAAACGCTGTTTCAATTGTTCAAATTTGTATCTACTTTACGTTAATATTTGTATTGTTCACTAGCGATTGGAATATTAACAAATGAGGCCTCAATTCTTTGAAAACTTGGCAAACGACAAAGAAAATGTCGCTTCGCAAGTGGCGTTACACATATTGCAGTAATTACGTGCCCAATCAGCGAGCAGTTACATAGATATAATTATATAAAAGAATTAGTTATACTTTTGGTGACAAAATAAAATATAAAAAGCATGAATGTATTTTTATTTAGTAATTTTAAAGATTTCAGTTTTTTTTTCTTTTGTACTATAATCAATTTATAGCTTAAATAAATATTAAAAACGTTAAAGTAGGTGCGCAGTTTCAATTTTTATCAAAAGTTCTACAAGATATTGTAGATATTCGAGTGAATGCTATACTAGATAGATAGTATAGAAGTATACAGATAATATAAAGAAGTAAAGTTTGTATGTTTGTTCGTAGGAAATAATCTTCGAAACTTAACTCATCCGATTTAAAAAATTCTTTCGCCAATAGATGTATAGGCTTAATATTCTAAGCGGGCGAAGCCGCGGACACCAGTTATCTAAAAATAAGATCCAACGTAACTTTTGCCAAGCAAAAGTATAATTTCAGGCGTTTTTTAGGTATCTTTTTTTTTTTTTCAACGCGGACCAAGTCGCGGACACCAGCTAGTAGATATTTATCATAAGTCTATGGCGTACATTGATTTGCAGGTAGTCTTTAAAATTTTATGTCATTCTTCATAGATGTCTTTGTTATATTAGTAGTATTATTAGTAGTCTTTGATATTATATAGAAAACTCGGAACAGTTGGTACCAAAAATGTTTCAATAAAGAACGTCTCAAATTGATTAAAAACGTTTATATTTAGAACGCGACCGCTTGACAAAATTGACGGTTGTGTTTGCGGTACATATTATTTCAAATGGCAATAATTAACGATCGAATGTTTTGTGAGATGACGGTCGTCAACTCGGCGGGAGATTGCTTGCGTCATGGCGCGCCACTGTGCACGCCTCCGAAAGGCGACCTCGCACGCAGGTCACACTCACATATACATACATATACAATAATTATATACTCACACATATTATGTACATAAGTATATGCTTGCCTTTATTACCATACTAGCTAGCGTCTGCGACTTCGCCCGCGTGAAAAAAGTAGCCTCCAAGTTTCATGTAAATCAGTTTAAGAGTTATGGAGGAACATTTATACATACACACATACATACATACAATACCTACCTACACTTACAGATTTATTATTAGTATTGATAATAATATGACATTACTTGCTAGCTAATAATGATAGATTAATAATGATGATTAGGTATAATGAACCTAGATTTACCTCGGATATTTCTAGAAAATTGCTATTGTTATGTTTATTATTCAGATACGGAGTTAAAGTTTTTATCTGTTCAATCAAACAAATACTTGCTAATTATCTGTTTGATTGTTTGAATGAGCAGATAAAATAAATTGTAGGATGGAAGTTTTTAATTTATTATTGCAATTTTCTAAGAATAGTTTATGTAGCTCTAACATCTAATAATTCATTATTATACCATTTTTACTCTAACTAATTGATTGTGATTTTAATTACAGTAAAATCTATTGATAGTCGTTATAAGCAGTAATAATTCGTTATAGGTTGGTTATAGAGATTCGGCAGGCACTTTTAACTGATATAATCTGAATTCGTTATATCTGGTGTCTATTGTATATTGAATTCACTCGTTATTCATAGATTTCGTTATTCATTATTTCAATGGCAGTCCTTCTATTTGTCCATACTTTGATTAGGCTTTGCTACTACTCTGTATTGGCATACTGATTGATTAGCTTGTTTGGAGGCAGTAGCCTCTTACGCTTCTTGTAAAAATTTATAAAACTTCTTGCAGAATGTAACCAGCATTCTTTCAGAATATGCAGCCAGGCGCTCTTTCATAGGAGTAGGTACTCTTGTGGTTCAGTGTATAATTAAGCAATGCCAGAGCCAATTTCTAAGTAGGCTACTCATTTTGCCTCTTTCTTTTTATTTAGTTTTTTATCGCAGGGTTTCACAGGCGACATAATATCTTAATGATCTTTTTTCCCAACATTCACATACACATTCATCTACGCAGTAGGTATTAAACTACTTATTAAAATATTCTTCTTAAAAACATAATTTGTGGACTAACTGAGCCAATAATTTCAAATCATTATGACGACTTCGTCCAACAGAAGTTATAGCGAGACGGACTTTAACATAACATATATTCAATGAATGTACCAAACCGAAGTGACGCTAAATGGGTAGCTACAAATTCGTGAACACTTGTCTTGATATGCCAACTGGCAAACAACTCTCCCCAAACCTGTTTAAAATATCCATTTCACATACATTTACCAGTAAACTGCAGTATTTACACACATACATTCAAGAGCAACAAACTCTACGTGAGAGTGTCTACTGTTCAAACCTACTAATATTATAAATGCGAAACTTTGTGAGGATGTATTTTACTCTAACTATAACTATAACTAATATATAACGTACTCTGAAGGAGTTTGAATGAAATTTTGCACAAAGACAGTTTATAATCTGGATTACATATAATAGCACATATGATATGATACTTTTAATCCTGAAGTGTCACTGTATAGTCGCTACCGTCACATGATTTCAGGGCGACATTTAGGTATTACATTTTTCATTTTTCAACGCAGACGAAGTCTAGAGCATCAAGCTAGTTTCCTATAGTTATCGGTTTATCGATAACTATAGTTGAGTCTAACATTATGTGTTCCTTACAAATACAGGTAAGTATGTGTTATTTATTAGTATGTAAATAAAATAATATTTAACATGACTTCAGTTAATAAACAATCCCGGAAGTTACACTAGCGCAATCAAAAGAAGACAAAATTTTCCATGAGTATAAACTGGCTGATAACGAGGACGCACCAATGTCACAATAAAATTAAACAGATATAAAAATGTGTGAACGCACCCTATCTTTGCTTCTAAAAGAATTTAAGTAATTGAAAAATAAACCGTAATCGTTAACCGACATTTTTGTTTCGTTATAGGCAATTATTTAAATATTATTTTCAGATAATAATGTCATTTCTTTTCATGTTAAACTTGGCTTTGGTCGCCAAGTGCATTGTGCAAGCAAGTGCGCCTTTGAATTTAGTAGGGTAAGCGTCGAGAATAAGGGATAGCGAGATAGGCTTTGGCATCACTCATCACTTACTCACTTACCGAAGAGCAACAGCACACAAGCAGTTATTTAACCGTAACAAACATTTTTCCAGGATAAAAAGTTTCCTATAAGTTAATCTATGAAATCATAAAATACATCAGTGAAAACCGCATTCAAATCTGTTAAGCCGTTTCTGAGATTAGCGTGCACAAACGCACAATACAAACACATGAAAATTCTAAAAACTAAAAAGTGTACAATTTTTTTACAACGCTACAAATTGTTTACGATTTTATTATTATGTATTGTGTAAATTACATATTATTATACCTTTGATAGATAAATAAATATTCACACATTCCACACAGCACCATCTAGTTTCAAAGTAAGCAACTTAATGCTTACTTTGAACGTAAACACAACATATTATAAATACAAAAAATCCATGACTCAGGTACAAAGGTAAATGTTAACACATAAACATTTGCCCCTAGCGGGATTCGAACCCGCGACCGCTTGGTTAACAGCTAGGGTTACTAGCCACTAGACCAAACGTGTCGTCAGTAAAGTGTCAATTGATCTGTATCTAATTTCTATAACTTTCCATTAGAATCGATACGTACGATATCTTTTATTGATCGTCTGTTAAGTGTAACTATTTGATAAGTAAGACTTGTCCTCGAAATGTTACACTTTTATCAATGTAAACATTCGTCGAGTATGTTTTTCCAACGCAACTAAACGTAAACATTTGTTCTCACGTCCGAGTTGATTCTTGGAAAGGGACAATGCACTACATAATCTCATTGAGGATATCAGAATCTACATAATATAATACTTGCTATAGCTAACTTTAGTGCTGAGATTACTGAGACTCTTCTTGACTCAAACTTCAAAACATCTTAGTCCGATTAGTTTAATGTTCATTGTATTCTTATGTACTATATTTATATGTATAGACATTAGACATGTATATGGTATACATGGGACTCAAACAATTTTATTTAATATAATAAACGTTATTTTATATATATGTTTAAGACTAATCACTTTTAGACTTACATAAATATTGTTTAATTTAATTTTGGATTGGATTGGAACCTAGCCAGGTTTATTAAAATAATTATTGTGGCGAAAATAGAAAAAACTTAAAGTTCCTCTAAAGCATTTCCTGTAAATACGATCAAAAGGAAGGAATCATGCTCCAATACACCATAGTCTTATAAGACTTCCCTGACTCAATTAAGAGTGTACTTAATTGTATACTCGGTTATACATGTTGAAGCCCTTATTGGGTCATAACGAAACGAGATTGAAATACTTTTTTCTTACTTTGAAACATGTGGGAAAAGGTTGGAGGATAAGCATCGCATACCTAAATTTATTTTAAAGTTCTCAGAACTTTAATACCCATAGCAATCATATATTTTAATCATATTTTAATATATAAAAATATTGAAAATAAATAGCTAGGTACTACAATACAAATATTCGCACTCTACCTTTCAACTAGCTGGTACGCATACGCAACCTGCCTTTTATTCATAAAAGCTACGTATTAGCTAGCTATAATTCACCTGGAATCCTCCTTCCGGTTCAGACTGTCTATGTGATTGTCTTACTACCTGCGAATGAGTGAGACAAATTATGTTTTTAGGGTAGCTTACAACTAATCGACTCTTATCTCTTATACCAATGTTTTTCATGAAACTAAATTAAATTAAATTTTATAAATTGTTACAGCGACACTCGTCACTGCAACAGCTGGTACCTGCTACGGTTGGCCATCGCCAACTGTACCCTATCTACGGTCAGAAGAAAGTCGTATACAAACAACCCACGACCAGGAGTCATGGATCGTATCCATCATGATCCTGTGCTCAGCACTAACACCGGTCCCTGCTGCCTACTTCGCGGACTGGTTCGGAAGAAAAACTACACTTCTCGTTGGCGCAATACCCTTCATTCTCGGCTGGATACTCGTAATCGTCGCTAACTCAGTGCCTATCCTGTACGTGGCCCGAATGTTTTCCGGTTTGGGATACGGCATTGTATACACCGTCGCACCTATGTACACTGGTGAAATTGCTACAAATGAAGTCAGAGGCGCCCTCTCCACTCTCATTACGCTAATGAATAAAGTGAGTGTCCCGTCCCGTTACGTTGCTTTGCTACACAAGCTTGTTTAAGTGGCAGATAGTTAACAGTATAAATTTAAATTAAAGTAGGTTCAGATTCAATTAGGCTAAAAACTAATTTGTTTTTAGAAATTCAAGTTCACACAAAACATTTATCACAATTTAGTATGTTTCTGTCATAATCATTATAATTAACAACCATGTGTGATTGTTATCACACGTGATTTTTAATGATGATTATATGAGATATCAAACCATCCAGAAACATAAAGCTGTTTTCACAAAAAAAAATGTTTATATGTATAAGTCTTAACCTGGATTTGAATGATTTTTTTTTTGTGTGGCCGAAGTAAACCTTGATGGTTTAGAATAACAATTGGTCCCGATCAGGTTACAGATTTTTTTGGGTTCGGCTAAAATAACGTATTCTAGATCCACTAGAATAATATGATATTTTATAACACTTGCAAACATAAAAAAATCATTAATATTAATAGGAAAATCGTTTACTTATTACTTTAGAAAAATAAATTATTAAGTATATTAAAATTTTCAAATTAAATAATTCATATTCTCCCAATTTCATTTTATCTGCAAATAATTATTCCGATGAACGCACGAACAACGTGAAAACGTGACTCACTGATTACACATTGCATGCTTTCTGCGTATTTCATATAGTTAAATTGCACTAGATTGTTATGTAAACAATAACAAGTATACGAAGACATATAAACAATGTCATTGCGAACTAAAACCATGAGACTAAAGTTTTAAGTATCATGACATTCTATAATAATTATAAGTCCCTATGTATGTATACACATTTCCAACCAAATGCAGACCGTTTCGTGAGTAAGGTGACTTGTCTTACCATTTGCCAAGTATTTCTGAGGCCAATTATATTTATGTCCACTTGATGCAAAAGTCACAGATATGTGTATTCATCGTAAATTAAAATATTATCATTTTCTATTTTCAGATCGGTATTCTTGCCCAATATTGCATCGGACCATACGTCTCGATGAGAACGCTCGCCGGTATAAACTTGATACTGCCCATTTCATTTATAATAAGTTTTATATTCTTGCCCGAATCACCTTACTACTATCTCAAATTCGACCGAAGTGAGAGGGCTGAACAAGCACTGAGGAATCTGCGAACTGGAGACATTAGAACCGAATTGAAAAACATTGAAATCAACGTTCAGGAGGACATGAAAAACAGAGGCACGTGGTCAGATCTATTCACCGAAGCTACGAACAGAAAAGCCATGTGGATAAGTATCGGGGTGTTTACAATTCAACAACTGTGCGGCAGTGCAGCTGTCGTTGCTTATGCCCAGACTATATTTGAGATCACAAAGAACCAAAGCAGCAACAATATAGCACCACATCATCAATCGATGTTAGTCGGGTGTGTCCAAGTAGCTACATGCGTGCTCTCCGTTATGTTGGTTGATCGGGTCGGAAGAAAACCTCTCCTTCTGCTTTCTGCTGTCGGCGTGGGACTTATGAACGGTACGCTGGGCACATTCTTCTACTTCTACGAACAAAAATACGAATTCACTGAAAGTATTTTGTGGCTGCCACTAGTCGCCATACTTATCTACATCGTCTGCTACGCTATCGGCCTGTCTACTGTGCCCTACGTCATCATTGGAGAGATGTTCCCTACCAACGTCAAACTGTATGCATCCTGTGTCGCTCATATCTACACCGGTATTTCAATGTTCACAGTTCAAAAACTTTTCCAGGTAAATATATTTGTTTAAAATTATTAATTGTACATAAGAAAGTTTTCGTTTAATATTTTGTTTATGTGGAGGCAAATGCAAGAAAAATTCTACCAACGTGCGAAATTGTCACAATGTCACGGAAGATTTCTAGACTTTTCTTACACGCAGATATTCTTACGATGTTTTCCTTCGCCGTTAGAACAAGAGAGAATTATTTCTATGTATTTCACATAGAAAATAGTCCGAAAAATATACTCAATACGTTGGGCCTCTTCTGGGTTCATGCGATTCCGGAGCAGCTAGATCCCCCATATTAATATGTGACTCACAGTTTAATACAGCGTATTATAAAGGTTTTTTGTTTTCTTTTGAGGAGTTCTTTAAACGTAATGCTTAAAAAATGTATCCGCTCTTTCCATTAGCGGAAACCGCATTAAAATCCGTTTTGTAGTTTTTGAGATCATTGCGAACATACATATAGACAGACAGATGCGGCGGGGGACTTTGTTTTATAATATGTAAGGATGTTTTGTTGCATAAGTAAGAGGTGACTGCTACAAATAATATAATTGCCAGATAATTTATGTACCATTGTTTTCTGGTTTCAGGTCGTGGGTGACGCTTTCGGAGTTTACGTTGTATTCTGGGGATTCTCAGCGTTCTCCTTGTTGGGTCTAATATTCATGATATTCGTACTTCCGGAGACGAAAGGCAAGTCTTTCGCATCTATTCAAGACCAGCTGAAGAGAGACGTGGCCCGCGACAGCGCCAGCAAAGTGATGACCGTCGAGTATTAACTAACTTGGAGGAGTGCTAGCATAAGTGCTTTAGCGTAACTATTGTATTAGGGATCAAGTCGAAATGAAACTTAAGAATATTGTTACTTAAAATTAATGTAATGATAGTGTTACAAGTAAGGTTCGTACAGTTTTTATAATACAGAAACTATGTACATAAAAGGCGCAAGCGTTATGTTCATAAGGACCGCATAAGGCTGTAGAGGGATAACGGCAAGGGAAGTAGCGTCGGAATAAGGTACGCGGCCCCGGAAAAGGCGGTGAAGTCTTCCGGGTCATAGTCCGCTGGCAAGCTGCGTGACCTCACAACGCTCGAGTACAGTCGCGCAGAGTGCTTCGGGGTGCGCGTTTTGTTCGGACTCTTGAAGTCGACCAAGTACAGACCGAAGCGGGACCTGCATTTGCATTTACAAAGTGATGAGTGAAAATATATATTTGAAACGCAGTTTCACAGATATTGTGTTTTATTAAATCCTCAACAGAAAACCGAATACTAGGTAAATACAGTCATCGCATATAATTTTATTATAGGAATTCGCAAATTTATTTTATGAATCAACGAATACAAGATAAAAGGAGATATACGAATTAGTATATAAGTATACTAATTCGTCAAATATTTAAAATCTGCGATCAAACATGGAGAATAGAGGTTAAGAGGATCGAATCTATACACGAGAAAGCCCCTATTAAGTAAATAGGAGACGCTGTAATATCATTTTAATATGTTGATTTCATGAACTACGCAACTTAATACTCGTACATACTATCCATATACTATCATACCAAATCCCAATGCTACTCAAGCGCCTTTCTACGTGATGGCAGCTTGGTAGTTTTTCAGTTTAAAACTCATATCAGTGCCTTAGCTATATTCTCCATGACCTAGTTTTATCGTAAGCTAATCACACTTTTTATTCATTTCAAGTTATCGACAAATCACTTCCTTTAGTAGTGACCGAAAAATCCATGAGGAAATCTGCGTTTTCTAGGATAATTTTTTTAAAACGTGATATCCTACCATTCTGCATTGGACTGACTTGGACGCCTTTGTCCAGATGGGACATAAAAACCGATGTAGATAATATTTAGCGGTACTTGATGTACCTAGTAAACTAATACATAAATTGACTTTCTTAATAGATTTGAGTCACATATAATAATTATTTACTAATAAAAAGTGTCTCATGAAATTGTTCACAAAGTTGATTTTCTTCAATATGAAAAACATCTATGGAGTGAGTAGATAATTACACATTATTAAGCCCTAACTTGATCATTAAGTTAAATTTCAAACACAAATGTCCTTTGATTAAGTAACACAGACAATAGACTTAATTCGTCATCCACCTATATTATAATATAGATACACCGGTCTGGATTGGATTGCATCTAATTATAGTATTCTCAGTTCAAGGAGCAGCTTGCAGTGAAACGTTTATAATCAATTTAGGTATATAAATACAGACTAAGCTGACATAATATTATACTTTAGGTATAATCAATTTAGGTATATACAGACTAAACTGATATATTATACTTAAGCTATAATTTATCTAGAATTGTTGCTTGTGAAAAGTAATACACTACACCTAAGATAAAAGTTCTTAGAGATAATATTAGTTCTATTGTGAAACTGTCATGCAGTATTTAATGCACCACTGATAAGATACCAGCATCTCTACATGTCTATTTAGCTGTTTAAACAAGAAATATCTAGTGCATATATGTCAGTAAATACACACGAAGTACCTACATACATCTTTGTATATAAAAAAACATTTTCTTTTAGCCAATAAAAAATATTAGCTACTAAATCATTAGAAAAGTGGTAACACAATCAACACTAAAAAATATATAAATTCTTAAATAAAAGGGATAGAGTGAAGTTTTATTTATATTTTCATCAAGATTAGCAATTTTGTATGAAGAACTTATATCATTCAAATTAAGAATTCTCAAGAAGAGAGTGCCACCTAGCGTCAAATTAAAGAATGATGGGAATATTATGTAGTTTCAATATTATGTATGTAGGTTTCAACTGAACCCTGTCGTTTGATAAGTTGTGGAAAATCTCTACTAGATGGCGCAAGTTGTTGCGGTGAAATTAATTTCAATATAGGTACAACAATTGGCCTGTTTTACAACAAAAAGATGTTTTCGCAAATACAATTAAAAAAAATTCTGGAAATTAGTAGCGGCAAGGTACATTGCGTTTACAAGTCATAAATAGAGCAGCCAGACAGTTTAGCGGTGGTAATCACACTTAAAAATAATAATAAAATAAGTAGGTAAGGGATGGCATATCCCATTTCCCTATCCCTTCCTGATCCTTCATCCTATTATTGTCGGCAGAGAACTTGAAGTAGGTATCTGACCTGTGGCGTTGCTAGTATGAATAGATGAAACCTTTTAAGCAGTTTTTGCGTGAAAAAGTAACGAACATCCATCCTCAAAAACTTTCGCATTTATACCTACTAATATATAGATATAGATACCTACCTACATAGATTTTAATTATTTTTCAAATCGTTTTAATTAACTATATCACAAAATCCTGATATTAGGTGATCTTAAGATCACTTAATCAATGATTTATGAGTTGTTACGAGTGAATATGAAATTATTTTTAGAGACTAAAAATACGAAATACTTAAGCAATACATGCGTTCTGTACACGCAATAAAAAATTAATAAATATAATTAATAATACAACAGAAATCAATTGTAATATAGAACGTGTTGTAATGCTAATAATATGTTTAAATTATATTAGACCTTGTTGACTGATTTATTGCGTTCAATAATAACCAGGATTCCATTAAAATATTTTTATGATTAAATACTACTTTGACGTTGACACTGCTCGAGATAAATAACTTATTGTTTTTAATACTATAATTATATTACATTAGAATCGTATTCTTAAATTAGAGTTAGCTAAATATGTCAAGGTCTGCACATATAAAGGTCATCTGCGATTAAGTAAACGGATTCCCAGGGGTTACTAACTTGAAATTTTGGCAGTTGATGCATATTATGATGTAGGTAAGCATTCACTAAGAAAGGATTTTTGAAATTTGAACCCTGATGTGTATCGAAAACCATCATTGTACTAAATGTGTTTCCTACATTTTTGCCAGAAAGGTCGCAGTCACTTAGAAGAATCACTGTCTCTAGCAAACAGTACCTACATTGCTTACATCATCCGCCACTTATGATATGGTTTGCCATTTTGATGTACTTTGTTGCCAAAAATTAACACCAAAAATACTTACACATATCCGTCGTCCCATTCGAAATTGTCCATCAAACTCCATGCGAAGTATCCAGACACATTGCTGTGGTCTTCGTGGATAGCGTGAAGTAACGCGTTCAAATAGTGACTGTAGTATGATACACGCGCTTTATCTTCGACACCGTCGAAGTCTGCGTATCCATTCTCCGTTACTATGATGGGAACACCTTGATATGTTTTGGTAATCCATTGAAGTAATCTTCGGAAACCAAAGGGTACAACCTGTGAAGGAAATATGGTACTTTTTCATTTTGTGGCATTCAGCTGCTGTAGAGTAGGTACCTACTAAAGCGTTAAATATCTACTTCCAGAATTTGAAATATGCTAAACAGTCTTTTTTAAGGTCTTGTTTAATTTAATTTCAAAAGTTCCGTACCTATATAAATTTAATATATTGAGTAATCTTCTATAGATAGGTAAGTACTTATAAAAAAAATCCCATTAGTACACGTTCCTTACTGGATTTTCATAACCAGCTATCGTTTGTCCTGACGATCAACGCTCAACCAAAGCTACTAAGTCTAGAACGTTTAAATTTGGAACATACTTAGGTTTATTTTATAACGTAATTGTCCGCTAAGAAATTAGGATTATTGAACTTATCAACTCCGTGC
This sequence comes from Synanthedon tipuliformis, assembly GCA_947623395.1. Lineage (NCBI taxonomy): Eukaryota > Metazoa > Arthropoda > Insecta > Lepidoptera > Sesiidae > Synanthedon > Synanthedon tipuliformis. The sequence continues at coordinate 8,431,000 of OX392407.1, read as the reverse complement.
GAAGCTGAGTCGGGTCGGTAGTATGTAATAAATAGGGTTAACTTATCAAAATTTCAATGCGTCACCTTGAGCCAACTTGAGGATGATTTGGAAGGCCAGCTGTCATCTTGTACTCTGATAATACCGACGTCGTTTTCATGCGATGGAATTGCACCCACTTCTTGGTCAGCCATTGTCAATAAGTATGTTGTATAATGATTCAGTCCGAAAAAGTCAGCCGTCCCCCTTATATAGTCAACTTCCTCCGGTGTGAATTTAGGTAAACGTGATCTACTATGATTTTGCTGCCGGCTTTTATCGTCCACTAGTTTTATAAGTTCTTGTGGATAATTTCCTTCAGCTGAGAATATTGGATGAGCGTACCAACCGACCTGCGAACAAATAGGTACATAAAATATTTGACGTTACCTACGCAAAACACAGATCAAAGGAGAATTGTCATTATGTTTCAAGATAACATCATCTTATTGTGAAAAACTCTTCAATTCGTTCCACTTCACATAGATGTCAAGGCGATTGGAACCACTCAATAATACATCTTTATCAAATACCTTAACAATTACGAAGAATTACCCACTATAATCATTACCTACGAATGGATTATAATTTACAATATTAAAATATGCTATTTAATTACCAATCAGATTTGAGACAATAGACTGTTGCATTGTTCCTGGAATATTATGCAATCATGTTGATTATAAAGAAAAACTTGAGATAAATAAAAAAATTTAGGACTAATATTTTTTTATAATGAAAAGAGGTGGCAAGCACAATGATATTTAAATTATACTTTTGACGTCTACAAACACAATTAATCCTAGAGGATATTTTAAGTGCGTTATCGATCCTGATAGAAGAAAGAGTAAACAGGTCAGTAAGAGGATGTCCAATATGACTGCGAAACACAGTGTGCCAATCCTTCACCAAAAAGATTGTTTACCTAAATTATTTGCAAAAAGAACTATGTATATAACAAAATACATACGTGTGTTTTTAAATACAACTCAGCTGCATATTTGTCTCTTGAAGTATTTGATTTCGGCTCTGCCCAATTAGAATCCAAGGAAATCCCCATCATTCCCGTCACACCTGCAAAGAAGATACATATATAGGAATATCAAACACATTGTCGCTTGTATCTGAAGAAGATATTACTAAAAAATAATTTCGCATACCTTTTACTTGACGATAATGCTCGTTGTATAAATGGTAAACGCTTGCATGGGCCTTCAAAAGGTTGTGGGTGCATAAGTACTCGGCGATACCGTGACGGTTCAGCGCCGGTGCTCTGTAGGTACCGCCATAGCCTTCCAAACATGTTTGCATCGGTTCATTGAAAGTCACCCAGTACTTAACTTTGTGGGCAAAATTATCAAACAGAACCTTAGCGTAATCTGTGTAATAATCGATTATGTGCGCGTTGGCCCATCCACCAATATCTTGCAGTTTTTGGGGGAGATCCCAGTGATATATAGTGACCATAGGGGTCACATTGCGTTTCAATAATTCATCTATTAAGTTATCGTAGTACTTAATTCCAAGTGGATTTACATTGTTCGCTAAACCGTTAGGCAATACTCTCGGCCAAGAAATAGAAAATCTGTAAATGTTTACGCCGAGTTCATGGACCATTTCAGCGTCACGTTTGTAGAGGTGATACGAGTCAGTTGCAACGTCAGCATTCGTATGATCTTTTACGAAGTTTGGGTTTGTATGAATTAAATGGTCCCATATACTTTCGGATTTTCCTGAAATCAACAAACAGGTTTTATTTTGTTGTGTGAATACATAATAAGCATAAGATCTTTTGTGTATGTACCTACTCTTATGAATATTTAGAAGACTTCCTTCCTTAACTTTGTATATAAAACGACGTCTGCCTTCATTTGAAAAAATATATATTATATGTATTTGGTAACTGGAGGCATACTTAATTTTTCTAATGGCAGTCAACAGAACAATTGACAGAACAATTATTAACTGCAACTTCTATAATTTCTTTCTAAAGAAGGAGGGCGAACTGCTCACAGACTGACTCTTGAGTTATTGAGTTACTGGCATACAGGATGGAACAGTATTTAGTAGGTACCGATACTTTCCCTCCAGGTGTTATTGAAAAATTCCATCCTGTATATATACCCCACCACTAGACGGTTATAAATTATAAAACTCTCATGCCATCACGTTACTTGAATTACATGGAGAATGCCTACCATTTAAAAGCTAATTAATGTCCTTATGTTTATGATTGTAGGTAGGTACCTACCTATTAATTACGTTTCGCAACCTAAAGAAATATTTCAAATATATTTGAAGGTGGTCAACATTTTCAAACTGTCACTAAACAATTTGTAAGTTTACTAAGTAGGTGTAAAAAAACAAACAGATCACGTTTTATAAGTCACGTGCGGCTCTTACCATCTATATTCCAAGCTCCTTCGATTTGCGCAGCTGCCGTCGATACGCCAAACACGAAATCTTTTGGAAAAGTATAATTATTTTTCAAGCCTCCAGCCAAATTAAATATTTCAGCATTCCTGTAAAAGATTTTTCTTTATTATTCTATCATCCATTTATGTGTGATTGAAAGAGAAAAGAAAAGCGGCTGTAAAATTGGATAACTTCTGATTACTTATGTACTTAACTTAATCTCAGTTCGATTCGCTAACATTGTAAATTATTACTTTCACAATGTTAGCTACCTACTTTTATTTACGACAATCGCTATCGCTATCTCAGATTTATGTGATTATTATATTACTTTGCCCTTCAAATCTCCTTCATATTATACATATTTGATTATTTTTTATTGTAGTTAATATTTTATGAATTTATTTGCTTATACGTAATTTATGTGTAATCTTAAAGATAATCATGAAATTTTAGACCTTTTTTGTCTTTTTCTATATCCCTGACAACCAGAAAAAGACAACTTTCATTTAGAAAAAACTACTGCTCTCGATGGATCATCTAAAAATAAAAATTAAAAATTTCACCCCTGACAAAAATATAATTATGAGCAATAAAGATTGAATAAATGTTTTAAAGAGTACAAAGACAAAAGCTGACATAATAATACCTACATACACCATCTTATAATTCAGACATAATTTGTAATATTCACCCACAAGGTGGACAGGCGACCTAATAAAGGCCGCCGGTCAGCGGTGGATCCAGGCTGCTTCTGACCGGTCCTATTGGAAAATTATGGAGGAGGCCTATGTCCAGCAGTGGACGTCTTGCGGCTGAGATGATGATGATGATGATTGTAATGTTTTTATTTTTTCCAATAATAAATTTGGAACAAAAAAATCTAATTATGAAAAAAAGAATCCCTATAATATTATGTTCTCTCTATATTATTATAGACTTATATACATTTTTGGTTAAGAGGCTCCTCCCCGCCATCGATAAAAAAAGGCACTGTTTATTTCCTATTCAGCTCGTTCAAACATAAATCCAATATAACAAAAAAATATATATGTGATACATAACTTCTTGGTCTATATTTCTAGCAAGTTATTTTTGTTTTAAGTATAATAGTTTACGGGAAAATAAATAAAATTTGAATGTCTTGCTTTGTAACAAAAATAGATTAAACTTGTTGTTTCAAGAAGCGTTTGCAATGTGCCTATAATAAAACGATAGAGTTTCATTTAAACTATAAATGACACTAACAATTAGTGTAAATGAAACAATAGTTTTAGAAAAACAAAGGTTTTTTGGTATTTTCGAGTAGCGGGGGCCCTAGCGAGGGCCGGGCGGCAGACGGCTGACAGCCTTCGTACGGGGAACACGTATTGCTGCGCAGCGCATCGCACTTACGTAAAGAAAAAGAAAAATAAACTATTATGATGTGTGAGAGCGATAAGAGTTAACTGACTTTTTTATAATAAGACACTACCAAAGCCAGAGTAAGTATATTTTTGTACATTTTATTAGTATATAATAAAATGTAGTGTAAAACAACATTGAAAATATTCGTCAGTAGCCATAAGATTAGGTACACATAAAAGTATCGGTACATAATAGACCGGGAGTCCAATGCGGCTTTTTTCATAAATTAAAAATAATAATGAAATAGTTTGTATTTCGTTGAGATTTGGGGCCTTGGTTGAAAGTAAATAGGTTTTTGGAAATTCTACTCCTGTAGGCGTAAAAAAGTGGATGAAAATAGAAAATTTCACAAATAAGGTTTCAAAGATAAGACAGGGTTGTTATTTGGGAGGAAAGTCATTTTTGGGCAAATAGCAAACATCACTTTAGTAAGTTCGTTTGTGCCAATGTAGAAAACTTTACCTGCTAAATTCAGGCGTTACTTACATGTTTGAATAATAATATTAATGATTATATTATAATGATAAATTCTATGAAAAAAATCTTTAAGAAAACTTAAATACATACATAAAAACTATAGAAAGTGGTACAGTACTTTATTTACGGTATTTTGTTCTATTTTCTTTCTACTGTACTTACACCACGTTACTTAGTATTTTTTTATTTCTTTTTTCGAAAATAGTAGTAGTATTTATTTGATTTTTTTTTTCAGTTTTGCATTTCAACTGAAAGTAAAGAGATGACAAATAAGAAAATTGGGAGGAGAATTGTAGACATCTCATACTTTGTAAAACAATTACTGGATTTATGTAATCACGGACCATTAGGCTGCTCAGCTAGCGACATCATATTGACAGGAGAGAAACGATTTATTATTAGTATTGATTGATGATGTTTCATATTTCAAATTGTTTATGATTTTAGGCTGTGGATTTATAAATATGATTAAAAAATAATAATAAAATATTATAATAAAACATGTTTGCGTTCACTAAAGTGTCATCAAATTCCCTTTATTAGAATATTATTGCTGTTGTTGCACGTGTATAGTTAATAAATCGATAGTAAATAATACTCATACATTTATTTTATTACCTTACATTTTATCATAAGTAAAAAAGCTACAGGCTCTTGGACTATTTTAGTTCGTACGTGTCGCCCGGCAGACGCTAGAAACGCTAGCGCTAGAAGTGCAGGGGAGTGGGCAAGTGTGTGGGGTGAAGAGAGCCCAGTTGCCCAAGGTCATTCGGATAGTAGAGAACGTTAACTAGAACCAAATAAAATACTAAAATAAAATACTAAAACCTATCAACAAAAAATATTCAAACACATTTTTATTATATAGCATACCTAATAACGTTATGATAGGATATAATGTTGAACAATCAGCTGACCAACGTTATGTCTCTGTTCGTCCACATCAAGGTCGACGGGACAGAAGTCGGCAGAACATTGAACTAGGTCCATTTCACAACTGGTACCAATACTGCCGTCTTTAGATCGGCCATATCGTCTACAATTACTTTATGAATAGGAATGACCGGAGTGGATACACCTTTAATGTCTGTCTCTTTGAAATAGGTACTTTATGATGAAATCGTGAAACGCCAATGCAAATATTTTAAACCTTAACTGCTTATGTTTTTTAATAACTTGCTAAAGCTAAAGCTTAGTTACTCTGAGATAAGTTTATTGCCTCTTAGAAATAAACTGTACGCAATCTTAATTATTTTATGGTTAGGCATTTATGTAGAGAGAATTAAGAGATAATACATATAAGTAAGTGGTTTAGTTAGAGCCGTAACAGTTTTACTATTATAATATTATTTTGTTTTTAATTGCGGGCAATTAGCAGTCTGCGAATCTGTTGTCAAATGACTGCAAATTTCAACCTCGCTGATAGCGCAACAAAATTTGTCAATAGAGAAAGTGGTAATAACCCTCGACAACAATTGAGTTGATATTATGTTGTTTTCAAAACAAAAATAGCTTTCAATTTTATTGTCAATCAAAACATAATTACAGGCTAATTAAAAATTATATAATCAATTCTAAAGTGAAAAAAAAGAACTGAAGTTGTGTAAGTCCTGTAACTTTCAAATTGCAAGCCTTATAGTTTGTTAATTTTGACATTACGTAGGTATTGTATAGATGTATAATACGTAAGTAGCGAAGTGTTAAAAAGCGAAAATTACATAATTAATTCCAGCTAACTATGTCATTGCCAATACACGAGTCTGGGCTCGTTTCCACCAGGAAAACCTTCACCACCTTCCGCGTAAGTTTTACGGAAAAGGACCTATACTCGTATGTACATTCCTTTAACGACTTTATACATATTTTTTTGTATTTTTATTAAAGCTTATGTCAAATTATGTGTCTCGAATTACTAGACAAGTCATTAATGTTTATGCAATAATATAAAAACTGCAAGGTTAGTAACGATAATGACATAGTAGTAAGCTTTCATTATTAGTCATTATTAAATCAATTAAGTCATAGTGCGATTTGTTGTTTTATACTAAATGAGAATGAAATATAGCCTTTTAACTACTTATCATGTATATTAAACATTGTGTCCTTCTGTTACTTTGACATAATTTGACTAAGAAACTTTATAACTACTCCTACAAACTAGGTTAGGTACCTATACTAAAACTTATGTAATATTCAACTAGCTATACTTAATTAAAAATTATAAAGTGACCCCCGAATTTCTATTGAGCTCAAACACGCTCTATGTGCTGATGCTGGTCAACGTTACCATAGCACAGAAATACCACACCGAAGTAAGAGTATATCAAACATATCAATCGAACATCAATGTGCCTGTTAGTGAAATGGTCATCAAACGCCTGAACAGTGAACGGCTCTTCATAAATTATAAGATCTCCGATCACGTCAGCTTTCAATCGAAAAATACGAGTAAGTACATCTGTTTGGGAGCTATGATTCCATAGACAGACAAGCAGCCAGATATGTCAATCTTATAACATCCCGTTTTTGCGTCGAGTGTCAGGATTTAAAAGGTGATGATCCAATTTGAACAATGATAAAGGTGTTTTTCTAAAATGAGGAATTTTTCTAATTCTTTCTATGATATCATTTCATCCCAACTTATAAAATGCCTATATAATATAAAAAAAAATGAATCTCTTATTATAGTAATACCGAAGTCCATTTCTCTATCCGTATAATTTGTGCTAGTTTTAAGTTAAAACTTTTAACATCTTTTGTTTTATTACTCTTTTTGTACTAAACTTGGCCGAACAGCAAGAATTTGATTGAGCAACATTCTGGTCCTTCGCGCCGGATATGAACTGCCGTCAAATAAATGTCAACAATCTGGTATTTATTAATTACTTGTTTCTTAACTTTATATTTTATTGCAGTTCTATAACCTTAATGCTACACGATTCAATAAAACATCAACTTAATGGCACAATTGAAAATACACTCTGGTGCAATGAAATCGCACATGTAAAGATTTTTTGAAAAGTATTGTTTATTTTTTTTATTTGAAAAGACATATATATATATTTTAAGTGGGATGAAAGGCTATTTCAATACCTATTCAATGATACCATATAAGCGGTAATAAGTTTACCTTACTGCCGAAAAGAGAAGCAAAAACAACAAATACATTTTTATCAGCGGATTTTTGCTTAACTAAAAAGTTCGAAAATTGGGGATTATTAAAAAAAATCACAAAATGTAGTGAAAAAACATTTACTAATAAGAAGTGTTACCCCCTCTTGCCCGAATAACCGCTTGACACCGGTTTTCCATAGACTCTATTAAGTGTTTGACAAAGTCTTGTGCTATGGCTTCCCATTCCTCCTTTAGCGCATTTTGTAGCTCCAGAAGATTGGCTGGAGCAATATTTCTGCCTCTTATTTTTCTTTTTAACTCGTCCCATAAGTGCTCGATCGGATTAAGGTCCGGGCTTCGAGCTGGCCACTCCATCACGGGGATATTTACCTCTTGCAAGTATTGTTGTACTATAGCAGCTGTATGGGGTCTTGCATTGTCATGCATAAAGAGAAAGTTCTCTCCAACAAAACCGCTAAATGGTACGACATGTTCCTGGAGAACTTCCTCAATGTACCGCTGAGATGTCAATCCTCTTGTTTGTCGCCTGATATTAGCCCCCGTGATGAAGACAAGCTCCGTTTTCGCTTCGAGTGAAATGCCTCCCCAGAACATACACGAACCACCGCCGTATGCCACACGTTCTGTGATGCAACACTGGGAGAATCTCTCTGTAGGCCTTCTATAGACCCTTCCTCGACCATCATTGCCGTGAAGACACATCCTGGACTCATCTGAGAACAGGACTGCTCTCCATTGGTCGAGTGTCCAGTGCACATGTTCTTGTGCAAATTGAAGACGGTCGCGGCGGTGAGCTGGTGTTAGATTAGGAGCATTTACTGACCTACGCGCAGTCAGGCCACCTTCGGCAAGTCTTCTTCTAACTGTCCACCGGCTGACTTCCACTTCACGTACCTCTTGAAGGTGTTGTGCAAGATCAACGGCAGTCAGTCGTCGATTTCGCAATGACGTCGTTACGAGAAATCGGTTGTCCCGTTGAGTTGTAGCTCTGGCGCGACCAGATCCTCGTCGCCGTTCATAGCCACCAGTCTCCCGATAGCGCTGGTATACACGACGAACTGAATATCGGCTGATATTCAGCTGTCTAGCTACTGCACTCTGGTTCTGGCCTGCTTCAATTAGAGCAATGACTTGAGCGGCTTTTTCCGGAGTAGTATCCATTTTCTTCAGAATGTTGCAACTGTAGTCACTAGGCGTCCTTTCACGTAGAGCGTTGAAATGCAAATGATGACGTTTTACTCAAAACAGGCCTTTTTATATCTGCAATTGCTATCGCAAACTGCAGTGCGCTAAGTAAGCAATTTTGGGGTTTGTTGTTTTTGCTTTCCTTTTCGGTAGTAAAGTAAACTTATCACCGCTTATATGGTATCATTGAATAGGTATTGAAATAACCTTTCATCCTATTGTAAAAAATATGTGACTTTTTAAATAAAAAAAAAATAACACCATATTCTTCAAAAAAATGTTTACATGTGCGATTTCATTGCACCAGAGTGTATATATGTCTCATATTTCAAATAAATTTTAACAGCGGCATTTCTAAGACATAATATGAAGGTTTGGATGGAAACAAAAAACTGAAATTAATTTTATCTCTACTATGTATAATTAATTTGTAAAATGTGCAGAACTGACTAAAAGCCAAAGAGTTTTTCCATTCCTACATTTAAAATTGGGATGTCAATAGCTAATAGCTAATAATGTCATCTAGGTATTTTTTACCATTTAGGTAAAGAGTTTTCTAAAATATTTTATTTGCTGGCGTATGTTTGCGATTGTCTTCGTTTCGAAGTTTAATATAATAATATTAATTTTTACATAAAAAAAATTTTGAATTCAAAAAATTACAAAAGCCAATAAATATAAATCTAAGACATTATTGCAAAACTTAAACTGTAGTAAGACCGTTGTAAGTGTCTTGTTCTTTGTAAATTGCGAGTAAACTGCGATGATTGCATAACTTCGAAATCAAAGTGATAAAGAAATTTTATTGTAATATTGTTTTTTTTAATTTGTAGTTTCTCAGACCAAAAATAGACTTGCGAAATGCTAATGTAAATTGCTTCGTGAATACAACTTTTTTGGCGTCTACCTAATTTTATAAAAAAAAGAGCTAGCTAAGAGCTACCTTTTTTTACGAGGATGAAATCTAGATAACGAAAATCGCACTTGCAAAGAATATTATTATATTATTATGTTGATATTAATTGTACCGAACCAACGAAATAATATAACTTTGCAAGCATATCGAACATAATATATTTTATTGAAACAAAAATGCAACTTTTTTTATGCATCAAACTACTTTTTGCTGATTATACTAAAAAAGTTTGACTGTGATTTAAAAAAAAAAACTCATACTTGATTATTTCAAACCTGTTCTCAACACCACAGTACGACTAAGTATGATTTTAAATCGTTTTTCATCTAATCCTTTTTAAGTTGTTGATAACTCTATATTTAACTAGCGACCAACTCTCGGCTTCGCATGGGTACAATTTTTTTGGTATTAAGTAAGTCGTATAGTTAGTTGTGTACCTCAAAGACTATATAAGTATATTTGGGAGTAGTGTACCTATGTATATTTTTAGCAATATTAGGTATAGTTTCAAATCGTTTTTCCTCTAATTCTATAATTCCTACAATTCTTTTTAAGTTTCACTATACGGTTTTCACTAATAGTGCAGTAACTTTACCTCATAGCGGTAAGATCGACAGGAACGAAGATATAGGCAAAAAACTGAAGTAACTTTTTTCACCGATTTTTGGCTGTCAAAAGTTAAGCCCACCCCAGGACTCGTGGGACTTTTCAGAGGTTATTTGAGGAGCTAACATGTACGTGTATACAAATTTTCAGCTTGGTTGGAGTTTTTCCAAAGTCATGCCCATTTTTCATCTAAAGTTACTGGATTATAATGGAAGGAGCGATAATCGAGGAAGGTTTGTCTATATAGTTTTCAGAAAAGAATTGTGGGTACATCCGTGCGAAGCCGGGGACGCAAGCCGCTATTTGTCTTATCTCAAACTTTGAATATTAAGCCGAAACATTTTGCTACGCATTAATGGAGTGAATGACGCCATGATACAATGCGCTTATTATATGAAAATTTGTATACATATGTTGTAAAAAGCAGGTAAATAAAAATTGACATATACTTAATTTAAAAAAATCTTTCAAGTTTTTGTTAGCTGGTCAGTCATGTTTTGACATAGTAGTTATTAGTTTAAATTAATCTAATACTTATATAAAATTCTGCTGTCGCGGTGTTTGTTGCCAAACTCCTCCGAAACGTCCCGTTGAGGGTGGTCCACCCCAAAAATTTATTTTTTATTTTTTCGCAAAACAACGTTTACCGGGTTAGTTAGTAATACCTATATAATATTGAATTAAGAAAACAGCAACCTCATTTAATCTTTAGTAGAAACTATTTCATAAACATATATTTTAAAAAAGATCTTCATATTAAGATGATGTGCCATTTTTTTTTCTTTTAACATTTCCAAAGGATAATAAACAGATTATATGTTTATGCAAATAACAATGAATCGCTAAATGTGTTGCTACGCGCAAAATATTCGGTGAAGTCCGACGAAGGTTCTTATGCTGAAAACATTGGAAAATTGACAGTGCGAAGCCGCGGCTGAGTCGCTTGTGGGATGTACTTGTGGGATTTTGCGAATGTAATGTTTTGCAAATATTATTTTGATAATATAATAATTTGCGAATTTAATATTATGCTCATAAAGGACAAAGGATGCTTCCTTTTTACTTGTTATTTATTTACCTGCTTTTTACAACATATGTTTGTTACACTAGCTGTTGCACGCGGCTTCGTCCGCGTAACTTCATAAAATATAGCCTATATGTTACTCGCTGATAATATAGCTTCCCGACAGTGAAAGAATCGGTCCAGTAGTATATATAATATTAGTTGTTATGTAAAGGTTAGAGTTCGCCTTGAATATTTCCTTTTATTTTATAAAAAAAACTAGCTGTTTCATGCGCCTTCTTCTGCGTAACTTTATGTTACTCGGTAATAAAATTGAAAAAGTTAGCAGACAACGCGGACAGCGACTACAATTTATAATATGTATATTAGAATATAGATATGTACTTAATCTTGTTAAATAAAAAAATTAACTTACCCTTTAAAAAATAGAGAAGCCAACACTAATAAATAAAAAAACAACTCCATTTTTATTTTACTTTCTTTTTTTTTTTTAAAATTACACTACCTAAATCTATTAAAAAAATATCACTGTATATCACTGCGAGGGAAAAAAATAATTAACTTTAAAAATCTAGAGTTCTTTACATGGCTACGAAGTTAGGGTAGAATGGAACGTGGTGATTGTGTTCAAATATAGTTGAAGGCGATTCTTATTATTCGTACGTGCAGCACGAGCGGCAAACCACCGCTCACTGTCCGCAGACTGCGCTTGAGTTCGCAATAAACACTATTATATTACTTATGTTGACACTCAATTGTCAACTAATAATTCAATGATAAGGGTCTGTAACTAAAGCGTCAACATAAAACCACTCCCGCTATCTGAAGAACCGTCAAAGGAACCAATAGTCTTGATAGATGAACATCCTTACATATAATCTAAAATATAAAATTCTCGTGTCGCGGTGTTTGTTGCCAAACTCCTCCGAAACGGCTGGACCGATTTTGATGAAATTTTGTGTGCTTATCGGGTAGGTCTGAAAATCGACCAACATCTATTTTTCATACCCCCTAAATGTTAAGGGTGGTCCACCCCAATTTTTTTTTATTTTTTGGCAAAACAACGTTTGTCGGGTCAGCTAGTATTATATAACTATAATTGAAAATATAAACTAACTCCCGACTTTCTATTGAGCCTAAAGACTCTATAAGTATATTTGTTGAATGTATGTTGCTATGCTAAGAAGTTGGTAACCCGAAGTAAAAACTGTGTTAAAAAATACCTTCATTTAATTTAATATCTTAAATAAAATAAAAATTCACTACTAACAAAAGTAGGTAATACAAAAATATACATATTATAAGTACATATTTTTGACAATCTATGGATAATAATCGTGACCGATAAACCACAAAGGCAGACTGATAAAGACAAAGACCTGGTCGCTGCAGTCTAAAAATAATATTGTTGTATATCTGAAAAAAAAATGTCTAAGCCACAACTGCCTTTCAACTGGTAACTTTGAAATATAGTTTATTTTATTTTATCAACTCAGACTAAATAAGAACATATACGGAATTTTTCGTACAGTGAAGCCGGCATTATAAACATGTGTGCATGTGTAGGCCGTTTGTATTCCAAGCCAAAACCTCAATTTTTGTTTATTTTTATTAAAAATATTGGTTTGCAAGTTTACATAAGAAATGAAAAATGAAATGTTATTCTATCCTGCTTTTTATTTTTTGAAAATTACTTTTTACACCTTACCACTACGCAATTCGAAATTTATAATATTTTAATAAGACATGCGTGGTTTAATTCCTTTTGGGTGCGTGTAACTGTGTATGCCTTCCATATGCCTTCACTATTCCTTCCGCAAGGCATATCTTTAGTTCTTATTACCTACAAAAAAAAATCAAATTCGAATTACATAGCATTCCTAATTAAATAAAATAAAAGCAATTTCTTTTATATAATATATCCTGTAAATTACTCTATACCTGTAGTGTATGCATCTTAGATTTGTTCACTGGCAACATTACAGACAGTCTAAAAAGTACCACGTGACGAATGTCAGAATCCACGGGGATAAGTTAGTGCGTGCACAGATATAAAGATATATGGTTGCGTGTTGGCTGGTTCATGGAGTGATGCGTGAGCACTACAATACCTATTACTATATGTTGATCTATACTATATATGATCCAGTTGTCTGACAATAAATGAATTTTAATTTAATTTTAATTTCGCTTCTAGAAAAAAATAATATTAATATGCTAATATCCATATGGAAGACAATTTTGTAGCTCAAAACGTGATTATGCTATGCCGTTAGTGTGCCGTTAGATACCGATATTTAGTAATAAAATAATGCTTGTCAGAGTACTTAGATGATGATTGTTGGGTGAGTGGTTAGGGTTGCCTTAACTCTCTCTCTCTTTCAGGGGTCCCAGGTTCGATTCCTCGCGGGGTCCTGGTCAGGGACTCTGGTCTAGATTTGGAAAGTAGTTGGCAGGTTGAAAATTATTATTATTTTTGTCTTATATCTAAATTTGTTTTTAATGACCTTTCTACTATAAAACGTTTTATCAACATTTTCTTGAAATACGTATGAACAAATTGGTTTACGAGCTAACAGAAGTCGCAAGTTTATTCGCAACGAAGGTCATAGGAAACAACTAATGAGTGTCGCATTCAAAGTAACACAAAAAGAAACAAGTAATGACTGTGCATAATAGCGGCATCGTCTTGTCAGAACACACAATGCGAAAATAATCTTCATAATTGGGTATTCAAAGAATACCAAAATGTTGCTAATGATCGTCAATAAGATTCTCTCATTACACTGTTTTAAGAATAAAAATTATTGTTTATTTTAATGGAATAATACGTTTTAATCGCATTTTTGTTCATGTTCATTTTTGCAACATTTATTTTATCTATATAATTTTAAGGTAGTCAAACTGAATGTGTTCTTCATTTTAGATGGCTACCGTTGCCTTTTCAGCTTGATATTATGAATATTGTTCAAACACATACGTCTAGAACACACTAAGTAGGTACGTCTAGATTATTGAAAGAGTAAATAAAATATGTCTCTGATGTATTATTGAAATAAAATATCGCCTAAATTAATGCGACGAAATCAAAAACAGTAAGGCGATGCGTCTAAGGATAACACGCAGTGTTTCCTGTCCATTACCTCTAAATTATCTCTGCAATTATGACGTGCGTAGAAGGCGACGGGATTTTCCTTGCGTGCACTCGCGGAGACAGTTTTGCAAAGGCAAAACCATAAGCGATCCACATTACGTATGCTGAATATGGGGCCTCACATTTTTCCTGTTAAACGTGTATGCTCATTAATTTTCATAACTAATGAATTGAGACCTGAATGTTAGGTTTTCTGGTTTGAACTAAAATTCCCCGGTGTTTTTAAACTATGAATTACTAACAATGATTCAGAATTGTAATGAACAATTATAATTATATTTTACTCACAACTTATCAACTAGGGGGTCATTATTGTCTTATTGTCTTTAGAAAATCTTAAAGATGGCGATCTTAGGATCGCTAATGATATATTTTGTATCTGTCAAAGTTTTAGCCATATTCATATTCACAGAGTGATCTCGTTTCTATAGTCAGCTGAAGCAAACGTAAGGACTTATTAACAAGTAGGTTTATAACTTCATCCTTACTTTTTTTTGAACACGAGGACACGAGGACACGAGACGACTGAGAGAGTGTGAGACTCGCCCGGTGAAGTGACTTATCACCCGGGAAAATCCCCCGGATTCTACCATCAGCGGTGTGGGTCCGAGATCACAGCGAGGCCTTTTATCCTCGGATCCCCACACACCGCTACGTCCGCTTTGGAGTCAACTCGTGGCAAGTGTTCGCCTCATATAACTTCAACCTACCAGAGCCTGCAAAGTACTCTTACTAGCATTCTCTCTGGTGTAGCTTGTTTCTCTAGGTAGAGTTACTTTTCACTAGGCAGAGGGATTGTTGCTACATTCCCACAAAGTGGGCCGTGTTGTAACTATCGGCCATTTCTTTTAAACATAAATCAAATATGAAAAAAAATTCGATACTATTAAAATGCAAACAATTTTTTATTTGGATATTCTAATAAAAAGTTAAATAATTAAAAGCTTCTAAACTGGTTTACAATTTGTTAAGGTCAACCAGTCACGATTCCAGCGTGCAATTCTAGCCACGCGAATATAACAGCAAAATGCAATCATGTATACAGCGGTAGGCTGAATTTTTTAATGTTAAAAGGTGGCTAGCAGGTTGACGGTCCGTTTGATGGTATGTGGCTAGAAGGATATCTTATTTAGCTGCTAGGGTAACTGTTAGTTAGCTATGCTAATATGCTAGTTATGGTATGAGATGGTGCTGTGCTAACCTGTTTCAAGTTTATAAAAAAAATAACAGGAAACTCAGGTGCCAGTATTTCAATGCTAACACAATCTTCTTTGAGTTTAAACTCATTTTTAAATGAGAATAATTTTCATTAAATTATTGATAATTTTCATAATATTCATATTTTAACATGTCAAATACTTAATTACTTTCCAGACAAAGTAATACTACTTGTCGACGAATCTCCAGAAAAACTGCATCTATATAAAAAAAATTTTTTTTGAAACTCAATATACTACTACATAATATACTCGTACTTACTCGTGCCGTGGTGCGGCTAGAATATTACAAACCTATTTTAAAACTGAAAAATAACGAATCATTTTGTTTAGCGACATCAGTTTGTCACTGAAACGGTTGAAGCGTCTATTTTAATATATTATTTCTTGATTGTACGTTAATCTGTTTGTACAGATTTTTTACAAGCGGCACGTTCCCGTCCTCGTATGGATGCAATTTTTTTTGCAAATTATCTCCAATTATAATATATAATCTTTAATTCTGGTAATTTCTTTTAAATGGTTCGGCACGAACGTTTCAAAACAGATACTTAAGTTAAAAAAAAAAACAAGTTATTACTTAAGTAACATCGTGAGTCACGTTAGATACAAACAACGTCAATTAAATTAATTACCATTGTAATTAATTGAGACAATTCAAATATAACCCTATACTACAAGATGCAATCGATAAAGTAATATCAACAAATATATGTAGGTAGGTATGTACACACAATATATAGTTGCATTTTATTTATCGAATAAATATTTTGAAAAAAATTAAAGTATTGCGAGAATGCTTCACCTAATCTAGATCTAGAACATTGTCTTCCGGTCTACCAAGCTTACCAAACATCATGTACCATAAGTTTAAATGAACAAAAAAGGGTTTTTTTTTTTTCAAAATGTAAATCAAAAAATTCAAAAAAAAATTAAGTACTTCAGGCGTGAAAGCGTAACATAAAAACAAACGAACAAGCAAACTATATTATAATATTTCGCATTTATAATATTAGTTATAGGATAAAAACTTGATTCATTTTTTATTAGGTCAGGTTAGCTTATATCTAATATTGTTTTACATATTTTTTATATGACATTAATTTCGAATTGATTTAATTAAGTAGGTACATAGTATATTATTTTATCAATTTTAAGTATATTTGTTAAACTTATTACAATTTTATGACACATCAGTATTTATTTAATTGCGTATAACGTGTTAATTGAAAGATTTTAAAATCAACATACCTACTAATGTTATTAAGTAATAAATATCTACTTTGTGTATTTATGAATATGAAATTATCAATTCCATGACTAGATAGGTAATTACTGTATTCAAGTTCGCTGGGTATTACTAAATAAACTAAATTACGGAACTTTTACCCAGAATTGCGTAAATTCATAAATGAAAAATGGCTATATTCTCTTATTAATTGTTATGAATTTCTAATATCTATTACCTACATACTTTAAATGTCTATATATACATACATATAAAAATGTGGTGTCACGTCGTTTGACGCCAATGATGAACTCCTAAACTACTGAACCTATTTTGATAAAACTTCAATGTAATTTGATCCAACTTAAAAAATTTGATACTTCTTAATTTGAACCCGGGCGAAGCCGGGAGCGTGTAGCTAGTATTATTGTATGTATATACCCGTTATTAAAGTCATAGAGAGACGTAGGTATTTATTGGCAATAATAAAAAGAACAATGATAAAATTAGATGAATTAATTATATATTATTTCACAATATCGTTGCTACAGTAAGTATAACCAGTTATTTAGTTGTTCAAAAAATCTGTATACATACATATTATATACATACAATACCGCCTCTACTCGTTTCTCCGTTTCTAATACGTTTACGGATACGGTTTTCACTAATGGAAAGATAGATAAACGAGGAAGGTTTTTATAATTAGAATGTAATTTGCAGAAATTACATTAACATAAGTTTTTGCATGCCTGTGATTGAGGGGCGAACATGATGTTCCTTAACTTATTTATAACACCTTGACTACCATGTTTTAGTCAAATAAACTATTTGAATTTGAATTTGAATAAATTTTACATCCGTTCGAAGTCTGGGGCGGATCTCTAGTTAGAAATAGAAAGGCTGTAAATAATGTCGCCTCTGTTAGCTATTAAGCCAGAAATAATGAAATCGTTTGTAAAATATTGGTAGGTATCATACTTTGTAATTTTTATGTCTCTAGAGACCGTAGATTTGATTATTCTGAATACATTTTGACATTAATTTAAACTTTATACCTTTTTATATTGCTTTATACTCGAATGCTAATTTAACTTTACTCGCGCGTTTGTTTCGCATTAATTCGTTTTTGCGCTTTAACTTTTTGTTCGCTTCAAAGCAAAAAGTATCTAGATAAAATTAATGGCAAGTTGAAGACTATTGCGGCCTTGACGAGATTATTATTTATCAACATTCGACGAGATTACCTAAAGCATTTTTTGCAATCTTCGGATGTCGTCTAATCAAACCTATTGGCCCACTAACCTTGTCCGAATTACATTACGTACCCACATGAATCGGTTATGTCGCATATCATCTGTTTCTTATTGTCACGTGCGCGAGTAGCGATTATTACGTTCAAATACTTTTAACATTATCGAGTTTGCCACCAAAAACTAATTAGTGTTTATGTTGCTTACTAAGACGTTTATGAAGGGAAGTGATAATTCCTAAAGTTACTTTCTAATATTACCTAAAGTAATCTGGCGGTAGTAAATCTGACAGTATCTGTAAATGGTCTGATGGACCATTTCCGTCCATCACACCATTTTTTCATGTCTTTTTTCAGTTTTCAGAAGACCTTCGTTCCTGTCGATCTTACCGCTATGGGGTATAAGTACTTATAAAAAAGAAAGAATGGAAAATTCTCTACAAAAACGGTGATATAAAGTTTATTGTTTATTTATAAACTTGTAACGGTAACTTTTTTCACCGTTTTTTGGCTGTCAAAAGTTATGCCCACTCATGGGACTTTTCAGAGGTTATTTGAGGAGCTACACCTCAAATTTGTATATACACATGTATACGTGTATATACAAATTTTCAGCTTGGTTGGAGTTTTTCGGAGTGAAATGCTAAAGTTTCATTATGTTTTACAGACACGTTAAGTTGACCACGATAAGTTGACCACATCCGTTCTTCCGTATACTAATATTATAAACGCAAAAGTTTGTATATATGTATGGATGGATGGATGTATGGATGTTTGTACCTAACTCTTTCAGGCAAAAACTACTGAATCGATCACCATGAAATTTTGCATACATGTTTACTGGGACATAAGAAAGGACATGGGGTACCTTTCATTCAGAACGCGGACGAAGTCGCGGGCACCAGCAAGTATGTATATATTTCCCACCAATTCTGATAAAAAAAAAATAACCACGTCTAGTCTAGATGGGTGTGTCATGAAAGAAATATAATGGGTGTCAATTATTAATTTAAAAATTATAAGACACCTGATTATTGTTGTTAAAGTTATTAACCTTGACTCATATCATATTTCCGCCCTTCACTTACGCCTAGACACTCCACAAATAGCTTCTATAAATAGGTAAGTGCATACAACTTTAAATTAATTGAGTGACGTTAAATGCACTTTATACAGGCTGGCTGTTTCGAATAGTGTTAGCAGAGTAGTTGATGATCTTCAAACCCCTGAACAGATCTTTAAAAAACCGGATCAAAATTGACCCATCCGTTTGGGAGATTGTATGATGCCACTGGATGCCACCATAGGACACACAGATCAAATTTATATTATAACACTCCTCTTTTGCATCAAGCATCGGGTACCGTGGTGAGAGTCCGCATGCATTATGGTGGGTGGACAGTCAGTACGGGCTTAAGCCGGCTAGGGATTATTGCTCTTGGGCAGTCTCCGTTTGGAGTGTTGAGTTTATAGAGAATTAGGTACCTAGTGTAGACAGTACTCCCATATAACACCCAGAATAACAAATCTTCAGGCTAGAATACCAATACCTTTATGTGATGCAATCACAAATAAAAGCACAGGCCTGTGTCTTACAGGGATTGAACATCATAAGATACGGGCAACTTAATGCCTTATGAGATTTAATTAAAACGAGTTTGAACATTGAGTTAAATTTTAGATTTCAATATGAGAACCTACCAATCATGGAGAATAGAAGTAAGGAGGGCCCAGTCTATTACATGAGAAAGTGTCCGTCGGCCACCATTAAATAGGGAGTGCTGTAATAGCATTGGGGCGTGGCGCTTTAGTAGCATTTTATTTATGGTGATTTCATGAAGATGAACTACGAAACTAACAGATCACCAAACTTGGCACGCGCGAATTTTTTTTTTTTTAATTTTTATTAAATGAACTAAACCAATATTATCAAATCACCAATGCTACACAAGCGCCATTCTGGGCAATTTATAAACATTATGTAAAGGTTTTAGCTTGACAGTTTTTTCAGTTTAACCATATATGTTAGTCCTCCTTACCTTACCTCTATTCTCCATGCTACCAATTAGTTTCGATCCGTTTTCGATCCCATCGGTCTTGCAAACTGTCAAATTTGACAATGACATTAATAACATTGGCAGATAATATGACTTTGCTGCTCCTTTGCTGTGCTGTGTACATCAAATCTGTCAATAATGTTATTCTTTCTTTTGTTGTCATCTCATCTCACTCACTATATTGGCTTATATTGTGGTTTTAACTGGTTTTACTGCGGATAAATAGCTAAATAAGCATTTTTTTATCCAGTTTGTGCGATTTGTTTTGTAAATCCTTATATCTATAACGCATAAATTGTATCCATAGGAAGTTAGACCATTATTAGTGTCAGTAATTTTTAATTGTGTACTCTAAGCTTTTATAAATCGATTTATGGGATGTGACTATTTCCCGACATAATACGAATTAACGATGAATTCTGTCCTTGGCTCATTGTATTTTCTACTTAGTCTGCTTGCATTATGCAGAGGATCAGGCACGGATATTGCATTAGACGCAAAAGCGACGCTATTGCATCGTATAGACAGTTTGAATCTCCTCATATACACATGCCTTCTGACCTTAACGGTGCTTACTATTTGGGTCTTCAAACATCGACGTGTAAGCTGGCTCCATGAGACAGGATTAGCAGTTATATATGGTGAGATAAAAAGAAAATATTTAATAAAATTATGGGTGTTGTATTGCACAACGTCAGAGAGAAATCATGTGATTGAACAAGGAAAAAAACTGTTTTTTTACGTTAGTACTATTTATATAATTGAAGCTGATTTAATATATTTTAGGACTAATTGTTGGAGCTATAATTCGCTATGCAGGCACAACAAATCAGGTCACATATATTGATGCCCATCCAGCACCTGAGACCAAGTACAATTTATCTGTACCGCCTGACATTGTACGATTTCACTTTCCGGATAAAATACAAATCTCTTCGGCAGGTATGTTACAGTAATCTTTCTACATGATATATTATAGTATTCGCTATGTGAAATACTTTAAAATTTGCAACCCTATGTCTAATATCTAGTAAAATTTAAATATATTAGGATGATGTATGCTCTACAATATTTTTTTTCATTTAAGGGTGTTCTCACTTACAGGTTCTCACTCACTTCTCACAAAGGCACTGTTGCTGTTATTAAAGAAATAAGAGATAGGAAAATTGGCTCTGGCATCTCTTACTCACTCACCAAAACACAACAGCATACATCCTGTTACTTCAGGGTGGTCTTTTTGTAATGTGGTTATTGCTGCCAGATATGGTTCCCAATTTATGTCTGAATACATTTCAGTTATGCCCTGCCCTGCAATCCACCTTTTTATTTTGGATTGCCACTGATATTAACTCCCTGTGTGATGGTTTGATGGTACTAATCAAGTGCCTGCTGTTAAACAATAGCAATAAATAATTGAATTGAAACATTATGGTAATATTTCCACATATAAAAATGCACAACACTTTTTTAGTGCACTATGCACACATTTATTTTTAACATAAGCATTGTCTTAGATAGGATTTTTGAAGATTTCAAATCCATGTGAAATCGGGAGAGGTTTGCTAATGTTATACACGTTAAAATATAAAATTTAGTAATCATTGTATTCTCTTTGACAGAAGTTCCAGTACCAAATAAAACTTATGCCTACACTTTTAGAGGTGAAATAGTGAAAGTGGAACAAAATCAAATAGATCTGAAGGCCACATTTGATCCTGAAATATTTTTTAATATTATTTTACCGCCTATTATATTTCATGCCGGATACTGCTTAAAAAGGGTAAGAAATAACAAAAGATTTTAACTGTGATAACGAGTATCTCTATAAATGTAATTATGACTAAGGTGGAAAATGTTTTAACCATTAATGCTTGTCCGTTTCTTGCAGAAATATTTCTTCCGTAATTTAGGCGCCATATTGACATTTGCTATGGTGGGTACGGCACTGTCTGCTCTAGTGATTGGTGCACTGATGTATGGCTGTGTGCAACTAATGCCGGCCTCTTTGGCTTCAAGTTTCACCTTCCTGGATACTTTGTACTTTGGAGCTTTGATTTCACCAACAGATCCTTTGACAGTTCTTGCAATATTCTCACAGTTGAAGGTAATTTATTTCTTTTTTATCCTTGTTTTTTATATTATTAAACAGTTATGAGAAACAAAATTATTTAATCAACCAGTTAAAAATAACAAAATTAAGAGTTAATAAAACTGCAGTAAACCAGATCCTCAATTATAAAAACACATGTTAAACATCCACAGCAATTTACAAGTATGCAATTCAAATCAAAATGTTTCTAAACTTGGTGTTGAGTGAAATTACCTATTCTAATTTTGTGATTTTAAAAACAATTTGAAATCTATAATGCTTTTTTTTTTAAACTTTGCAGGTTGATGTAAATTTGTATGCGATGATATTTGGTGAGAGTGTTCTCAATGACGCAGTGGCCTTAGTACTCAGCGGGTAAATACATTTTTTTTCTGCTAGAAGAAAATTTTCTTCAATTATAAAATATGTTAAAATACAAATGTCTAAATATTAATATTATCAGTATATTGTAAAAAATTAATTTATTGAACGTTATAGAGCCATTCAAAACTATGAGAAGAGGTATTCAACTGATGGAGGATTTGAGATAACTGCGTTTTTGGCTGCCACTGGAGACTTCATTGGGATTTTCAGCCTATCACTTTTAATCGGTGCTCTCATGGGATGTTTTACGGCATTGATATCCTTTTTAATAAATCTTACATACAATAGTTTCCATTTTTTTTTCCTCAATGTTAAACTCGACAGATAGGCTGACGGTCGACCTGATGGTAGGTGGCTACCGTCCCCAATCTATAACACAAGCAACGCCACGATGCTGAAAGTGCGCTGCCGACAATAATAGGATTAAAGATAGGGAAATGGGCTCCGCATGGAATATTTAACCTATGTTTAACCTGAAATTCTCTTCTAACTATTGGTGAAAGATTTTTTTAAATCGGACGAGTGGTTTAGAAGATTAACTCATCCAAATATTAGTATGGATTAGATACACGCTGATACTGATTTACAAGTTATCTATATTAAGTTTTTTGTGCTTTATAAAATTAATTACACCATAAATTTAAGTAAATAAAACTTAACAACGATTGGCGTAAATTGAACAAGAGTCGGGATTGCATCTATGACGTATAATGTTACTAGTGATAAATTCGACAAAACCATGACTTTGTTATGTCTGAATTGACCATTGCAATATAAATTTATGGTATATTTTATACCTAGTAATATTAATATTGTAACTATTGTATAAGAATGTTGAATGGTTCGTGGCTTGTCTTATAAAATAATGTTTTTCCTTAATATATAATGTGCACATGACGAAGTTCACTCACGTGCGCGAATGGCCCCTCCTCGAGTCTGCACTGTTCGTGTTGATGTCGTACGCCGCTTTTCTTATTGCAGAAGTTTGTGAACTTACAGGTAATGATAAATTACAATGGAATAAATAATTTTTTATAAATTTATAAAAATAAATAAATTAAATAAACTTTTGGTTTATTATATAGTTTTGCTAGTAGTATAGGTATGTACTAATAAGATTTTTCTGTGTTTCAGGAGTAGTAGCGGTACTGTTCTGTGGTATCTGTCAAGCGCACTACACATACAACAATTTGTCGTCCGATTCGCGCAACCGCACCAAACAACTATTCGAACTTCTCAACTTTCTGGCGGAGAACTTTATCTTCACATACATCGGAGTGTCCATGTTCACCTTTCCGAAACACCACTTCGATCCCTGGTTCATCATCGCGGGATTTGTATCCTTTTTAATGAACACAAATTATACATTACCTTGAGATGTAAAGGGAACTCTTGTAAATGACATTTCCAAATCTGGCGCTGCCAAAAATCGAACCCAAGAACCTTAAGACCTTAGAAGCACCTTAACCACTCGACTAATGGGTCAAATGAGATAGAAACAAGCATTTTCGCAGATTTATGAATTGAATAAGGCACCTCAACTCATGCTTTTAGTTCTACGGTTGAACGTTAGCAGAACTATATGAAATAGACCCATTTAATGTGCCCCAATTATTCGGCATTTAGTCTCTTAATAAAATTCCTTGGTATTCCACAATTTTTCTTCTTCTTAATATTCCTGAGCGACAGAACAGATAACTTCAACTCTCGGACGTGCTGTTAACATCTACCCGTTGTCGTTTCTCCTCAATTTGGGTCGAAAGCCTCCGATACCTATGAATTTCCAACATATGCTGTTCTTCTCTGGTATGTGTTTTGTATGACATAATTATTTTATTTACAGAAATACAAAAAATATTATTCGCTACATTTGTACTTTCAAACTCAAAACTGGATATTTTTTTATTACGTTTTTTATGAAAGCTGTTTCCATTGTCTGGTATTTTCGCAAATAGTACCAACAAAAAGAGTAATTCCTTGACATTGACTGGTGAGAATCGCGATTGCAGAATGCAAGTACCCTTTTGACCCATTTCGATGAAAATATCAATTTGTTGATTGAATTTACCCATGTGCAATAAATTATAAAATGATAACTTTTTAGGGCGCGCTGTGCACTTTATTTTGTAGATATTGAATAAGACTGAAGTGATTCGCTCGATTGCAATACCCGATGCATACAGAACAGACTTTTTTTATTTCTTAATATTAACCTCGCCTTGATGAAATTTTCACTTTTGTCGTGTGGTCTTATTAAGCGCACATGGTTTTTTTTTTCTTGGACGAAAAAGATGCCTTGTGAAGTTCAGGTGAACCTTTTAAGGTTTTCTTCAGTATGTAATTTGGTCCTTCGTTTTAGGTCTCCGTGGTGCGATGTCCTTCGCGTTGGCCATAAGGAATACGGTGTCTGAGGCGCGACAAGCGATGCTCACAACAACCTCTCTCATCGTCATTGCAACTGTGGTGCTACAGGGAGGCGCATCCACTCACGCACTGCACTATCTACGGATACCCACCGGGTAAACTTCACATAAGCACTATATATTATATTATATCCAACAACTTAACGATTTACATGACTGTGTGAACTTTAATTGAAAGTTTGGTCATAAATAAATATCTTCAAACATTCCACACTAAGCAACTAACGCTTGTATTATGGATATGGATACCAGACAATTGATATACAAAAAAAAAAGATTACTTTTTTTGTAAATACAACATCCATGACTCAGGTACAAAGGTAAATGTTAACACATAAACATTTGCCCCTAGCGGGATTCGAACCCGCCACCGTTTGGTTAACAGGTAAGGTTACTAGCCACCAGGCGAAATGTGTCGTCAAACTTAAGAAAACTCTTCCGGCTCCTTTATATCCGGCTCGAAGGACCTAAACTGTAAATAATGAATATATTTCATGTGGCAATCGATCTTTATTTTTGTTATTGTTTTCTAAACATTTTCTAACATTTGTTATTGCAGGGAAGGACAAAATGAGGAAAGCGACGCACTCCCGTATCGTGATGTCAGAAGTGTAAGTATTTTTTACGTTTGCTAACAGATTTTAGAATTAATAAAAACTTTGTACTGAACTTCTTGCAGATGCCCTATGATATTAATAGTTTTTATTTCATTTGCCAATAGTTAATTATTATTGTAGTATTATTATATTGTACAGTATCAAAATTTCACATCATCCGAATTCGGCTTTTGCTTATTTAATACGCACTAAATAAAGTATTATACATTTCCATTAACATTCGGTAAAACAAAAAGCACATTACGGTTCTCACCCTCAAAACAACCATAAATAAGACTTTACTTTATCATAATCGTATTTTGGGATTTACTTGTGTTGTAAAATGCTTTGAATAGTTGTTTAACACAAATCGAACGTAGCGTTTTTGGCCATATTGAGACTGTTTTATTTGCACATCATTAATAAGTCAGTAGTGCATCTATCGCCAATGTAAAATGGGGTATAAAAAAGACACCAAGACACTACGCCATATTTCGAGGCACTAACGAATGAGGTTTTTGTATTACTAGGTCTCCGTAACTTTATAAAATTTACTCGCTGATAACTATTGGTGAAAGAATTTTTTGAATCGTTCCAGTAGTTTTTGAGGTAAAATACAAAAATACAAATCTTCTCTCTTTATAATATTAGTATGGAGACTAGCTGAACCTTGGCTTGACCACAGACATTTAATAATACAAACAGAGAGTTTAATTTACTTTATATTTCCACTTTATTTTATTTCGTCTTTTATTTGAAAATTTTGCGGGAGGCCTATGTCCAGTAATGGACGTGCTGCGGCTGAGATGATGATAATGAGTAAACTTGTCAATACTTGCTATAAATATAATTATAAAATTAATAATTTCATAGGAATTAATAAATTCCTCTCTTATTGTTGGTGTGTATCCATAATATTGTAAAAGAAAGGCAAACCCGATTATACATTGGCAAACGACTTCAACACAACTCAACAAGATTGAATCAAAAAGGGAACATGAAATATTCGTTCATTCATTCATTCAAGCTAATCACAAGCCACCATTTTCACGGGCACCAAAGAAAGCACATATGTGGCGTGCAGTGTCACTTACTTGTAATTAACACGTCATTATTGTGACAGCTGTACCAGGCTACGGACACCGCTGGATCGGTACGTATTCATGTGTCAACGACCCAATGCATCTATATACGCCTTTACGTGTTAGCTTTCATCCATTGACTCCAACAAATCGGCCCCAAAAAGTACGCATACTGTATAAGAATTTATGGATTTTAGGCTTTACGCCCTTGACTAAATTTCACTAAATGGAACTTTCAATATTCACCGGAATTACATCTATTAAGTTTATCTGCCTTGCTTCAGTAGATGTAATATGATAACAAAGTTCCGATAATTAGCGCAGTCGCATAGCTAATCCAAAGTCTGCGTATTTAGTGTCTCAAGTCCCCTTTGCAAGTCTCAAAATTTTTTTTTAATAAATGTCCTTAAAATTTAAGGTAAACGCTACACAACATTGAAAATTTTAATCTAACATAATTTTAACTTATATTGGGAATATTACTAACATAATATTGAGAAATATGGGATATCTATTCAGTATAAACTATACTTACTAGCGATCCGCTTCGCCCAGGAAATACTTAATTAGGTTTTTTTTTTTTTTTTTTATATATATATAAGTCAAGGCAGCGCTTGGCCGCAATCTCACTTGATGTTAGGTGCAGATGCGGCCGAAGGTGGACCACGCTTACCTAGTAGATGCCCATTTACCCTACGTTTGAAGACCCCTAGATTGTAATTTTGGGGAAACACAGACGCAGGCAGTGAGTTCCACTCCTTAGCAGTTCGGACAAGGAAGGTGGAACTGTAACGCTTCGTGTGTGACCGAGGAACTTCAACCACGAAGGGATGAAACCCCCGCCCGCGCCTCGTGTTTCGCAAATGGAACGGTTCCGGTTGGATCAAATCGAAGAGAATGGACGCACACTCTCCATGGTGCAGACGATAGAAAATTGATAGACATGCTACTTTTCGGCGATGCTGTAGGCTTTGAAGTTGAGACTCCACAAGGGAGTCGTCGCCAATGAGTTTCTTAGCTCGCCTTTCAATCGAGTCCAGTGCAGCCAACTGATATCGGGCAGACCCATCCCAGAGGTGGCAGCAGTACTCCATGCAGGATCGGACTTGTGCTCTATATAAGTTAAGGAGCTGTCTCGCAGTGAAGTACCGCCTAACCTTGAAAAGGATGCCCAATTTTCGGGCAGCCGTTTTGGCAATGGACTCGATATGCCTACCAAAGTTCAGATCGGAATTAAGGTCTACACCAAGGAGTTGCATGTGGTCTGTGATTGGAACAGACACTCCCCGGAATGACGGGTTCAGGTCAAATGGACTCCGTTTCGCAGAAAAAAGACACGCTTGAGTCTTCGATTCATTGAATCTGACAATTAGTCATGTCTTTATTTAGTGCTTTATTTTATTACCACAAAAATCAAGTTACTTCCATCCCGTAGAAATATAATCAAACTTTATAAAAGAAAATATATATTGGGGCCGATTTGTGAGCGTATCAATACAGGATATATACTATGCGTTATCTTCATGCAGATTTGTGTACTATCTAGAGCATTTTTATATATGGTGTGCTATTTCGTGTGTATACGTAATACCCAAATAAAATTGACGTTAGACGCTCTAGCAAAATGTCCGAAAAGAGATGAGTGATTTTGTTTGTTTAACAAAAGCTCTATCGTGCTGGCAATCGAACGCTTATACAATGAAGTCTATTTATTTATTTAGCCAGGGGATGTAGGTTTCGGCCTACGGAATTTGGAATCGACGCAAGCCAGTTGCGACAGAGCACCAGTAAGGAGAAAACAAAGTCTTGCACGCATACCTAATGTCTTGCATATTTACAAACTATTGGACCGTTTAGGTCCGAATATACAGAAAGCGAAGCGATTCTTTGGTGCAACGGGGGTGTTTATATGCGTAAATATCTTTTATTAATTTGATCGTTAACATCTACTTTTGGAGATACAAAAACAAAAACGATAATAATTAAATTTTTGTGCAAGCTTTGGGTTTGGAGTTATTTGGAAGTCATTTGGAGTTATTAATCTTCCTAACTAATGTAAATACTTACTTTATTATAAAACTTTCTCGTGTAAAGCTCGAGTCGAAGCTCGAGCTTTTTTACTATGTAAAGATAAGTTTTGTTGAATAAGACATGTTTGATAGAATAAGACAACATGAAATTGTGAATTTGGTTTTCAAATTTAGGAAATATAATAAGATTTTTTATAGTGACGTAGACAATGACATTCGTCAATAAGAATTCCTCGTTTAACCATCAATCGCTTCGTTTGCTGTAAGCAATGCCTTTGCAAATAACTACACACATTTTAACTACTATTCGCAACAAAATGCATCTATGTGAATAATTTTGTTTACATATTTTATTTAAATCTATTTCTTTTAACAAATTCTGCTGTGTAAATATTTTATCCTACATAAGTGCATATTGAAAACGTTGCATGTTCGTATTTATATTTTTACTTTGATCTCCTTTTAATGTATAGAGCGGCCGCATGGTAGTTAAGTGGGACAGAGGCGATAAAGGAGTTGTAATGCCTTGGCAACTAAACTATCTGGAAGTATGTAAACACATTTTATTTTTTACCTTTTATCGATACGTTTTAAACATTCCTCTTTTTAAAAGTATTGCATGCATTGAGGTATAATGTACATTATATATACATTATATATATAATGTATAATAATATAATATATATATTAAAGAACACACCTCAAAGCAAGTTGTATTGAAGTCTGATCTGACTCAAGAGACAATTGATTGATTGTCTCTTGAGAGACAAACTTATTGATTTAGCGTATTTATGGAGCAAATTTAGCGTATTGAGCATAACTTATACCAAGGATAGCGTCTCTAATACATTAGTTACATTAAACCTTAAGATTGCATGTAAACTATTGCATGGTTTTCGCATTCGGCTTGTTTTGCATGAATTAATCGACTAATTTTAGTTTTACACACTTGTAAAAAGCTAAAAGTTGAATTATGTTGTTTTGTATGTAATACTACTCAATGAATTTAAAATTAAATACATACCTAAATGCAAAGTTTTTAAGCAAGTGTGTAGAGAGCTGCTAAAAATTGACATTTTGGTTGAACATTTTAAAAAGTTATTATTATGTGTTACATAACGAAACCACATCTCTTTTGAATTTGAAATATTATAAGTAGGTTTGTTTGTCACACTTTGATACGAAATGCAAGACCAAACCTTGCAACAGGCATTAGTGGCCCATGTGGCCCATTAGGTCACATAGAGTTAGGGTATTTTTTTTAGTTTATAACTAAGACGTGAAATTTGACTTAATGAGAATTCAGTTTTATTTTTAAAAATAGAAAACGCATGCCCTACTGCATAAAGTGCTATCAAAGATTTGATTTAATATTTGGCTTTTCCTGAACAACTCTCTGTTTTTTTAATAATATCGGCATAATAATTACCGTTGATGCTTATATAATATTTACTAATAAATACGATTGGTTTTATTGAGATTTTTTAAAATAAGTAAAATTAATGTTAAATCACTGTTATGCTCGATTCTCCTCCCTCACTGATGTAATGCTCGAATCTGTAACGTTACATTACAGGCGAATGCTCCCTAGGAGGGGAGCACCTTAAGATAGGATATTTGCTTTTTAACTTCCGCAAAGAATTTTAAGTATAAATTATTATTCAATCTTCGTTTTTGGAGTGTAAGTGATGTATGATCTCCGTAGGAGAGCCCTCGCGGCAACGGGGGCGAGAAGGCTCGCCTGGCGAGGCTGTGGGGGGCGGTAGACTCGAAGCTTCTGAAGCCGCTGCTCACACACGCGCGGCCTCCGCTTACGGAGACTCTACCGAGTTTCCTCAACCCGGTTGCGAGGTTGCTCACCACCACCCACCAGTACACGCAGGCGGTGAGTTGACACTCTTTGTTTATATTAGGGAAAATTAGACGAAGCAATGATTCCTATGATGTTAGGAGATGACAGTTAAATCCCAGTCTGGGCTTCGGAACCTGGCGTTCTACAGCGTTAACAAAAAGGACCATTATACGTAGAAAGAAGCAAAAATAAAGTTACAGTACATTCTTAAATTACATAACCGACAAATGGGCCTCATAAAACTGTATACATAAATACTCATGGCTACAATTACAATTCCAATACACTGAGAAACCAACAAATACTGAGTTCAATTGGACTGAGTATATGAGGTCCACACGCGGAGTCACTAATCTTACTTTTTGCTTCCATCTACGCCGTTGTATAAATTATTCAAGTGACGAGACGTTTGGTCTAGTGGCTAGTAACCCTAGCTGTTAACCAAACGGTCAGTGGGATTCGAACCCGCGACTTTATCTTATCTTATCTTTTTTTGCATTATCTATAATTCAACTAAGTACCATTTACAGCTGTTAATCAAGCGGTCGCGGGTTCGAATCCCGTTAGGGGCGAATGTTTATGTGTTAACATTTTACCTTTGTACCTGAGTCATGGATGTTTTGTATTTATAATATGTATGTATTTACAAAAAAAAGTAATCTACATCTGTCTTGTATCCATATCCATAATACCAGTATTAGTTCCTTACTGTGGAACTCGATGGTGCTTTGTACAATGTGTGAAGATATTAGATAATTTAAGAATACTTAACACTATAGAGGCCCTCCATAATAAATAAGGAGCTATATTAATTTCAATTAATAAATTAAATTTCAGGACAACAGTTTGCGTAGAACGGATTCGGATTCAGATTTGTGCATTGACGAAAATCAACCGATACCCACAAGCATTGATCCCCAGGTGATTATTTATGATCAACTTATTAATCGCTTATTATTCATATTAAGTTTATAATATTTATATCTAATAAAAGTTTACTATTGTCAGGCACTTTTAAAAGTATAATTTGTTATCGCTTTATATGAACTGCAATATATATTACATTTTAATTTAAAACTGGTAATACTAAGTCATTTTACAGTGTCCAAATGTGCACTATGGCTAAATGGTTTCAACATATTGCATTTGCAAACATTATGAAAATATTTGTCTTTATTGAGCTTTTAGTAATTTAAAGCTGTACAGAGATTTATAAACTATTTTTATGAATAAAGTTCTTTTGTATTGGAAGAATACAATATGATTCTATACAATATAACTTGAAATTTTTACAATCCTAAATTCTACATATAAATAAGTACATAATATATTTATTAATTTTTATAATATTATTATATTATGACTATTTTATGGTATGTTTCCTTTGGTTGCAGCTATCAGTTAATATTCGCAACGGATATGGGCATGTCTAAGCTTTTAAAACATTGGCTACCACCGGCTGTGATTTGACTCATCTAAGCGTAAATAGTTTATTTTATTTTTTTAATTAATAGGATTTTTTTTTAATTTGTTTGCACGCAGCAAATATGGCCTGGACTAGTCGACACGAGGATCTCGGTAGAAGGTATCACTGGCAGTAATATTTAGAAAAAAAAAAAACAAAAATGTATGAAGAAAGCCGTGTTGAACTCCGAGTGCCACATTTTGTAACGCGCGATATTTGTATGTAGATCTCTCTCATTGCGTTTTCTGAATGTAACGAAAACCAGTGTTTTAGGATAGTTATACTTATTCGGCTTTAAGTGTAGCCTTTTCATCTTTAGCTAACACCGTTTTTTTTTTTTTTTTATTACTTTGACTATCCACACTACACTTACCTTTGCTAAAAGCATTTTTCAAAAATATGTACATTTTTATTGACATTAAAATGACTAAAAATTAGTTTTTTTAATAGAGACGTTATTGAATTTATTGTTGTAAAAAAATCTAGTCTCTAGAAATATACATTATATGTATCTTAAATGAATATATATAATGAAATTTTATGCAACCGCTGAACAATTTTGATAAATTTAATAGTAATGTTTCCATTAAATGGGATCTAATTTAATTTAAGGGTTATCCGAACGTTCGAATTTTTCTTGCAAGTAAAGAATTTGACTTAAAATTATTATTGCTTTTTGCTTAAAAAAATATGAGAAAATTATAATAACTATGTAAGTAATTGATTCACTTGTGATTGTTTTTTTTTTTTCTTATTTTATTATAACAAAAAAAAAATAAGTTTCATGATGACCAGTCTTGTAAGGAAACCAGTTCGTTTAAGGAACTCTTTAGGGTCGATAGTTCATAGTTTAGGTTTTGAAAATATCAGGTTGTGTCAAGGATAATATGGGATACATTCACTGTTTTTTTTTATCTACTTTGTCAAATATGCCTAAAATAATGTCAACATTCACTCTATTCCGTCTTTTTTTTTGGACTATCTTAATGATCTTAGACTACTATTAACTAAGGTCATGGTAGTTGGGGACTAATCGACCCTTAAGTGATTTTAGCTTAGTTCATTTTCGTTATCGATGCGGTAAAATGCAGTTACATATTTGGCTAAGAAGTCCGCGTGGTTTTTGTCATTGTCGCAAGTAAAAATAGCTTAGAAAATAAAATTAGCTTAAAAACTTCTTTTTTCTTGATAATGTTCACGTTTTCTATTCTATGGTAATTTAAAAAAATATATAATTACAGCGCACATTTTAGAAATAGATAAAGTTAATATGAATTGAAAACAAAGATTCTGTTAAACAAAATTTAAGACAGAGATTTTTATTTAATTCTAAAATTACCTGAAAGATTGTAAAAATTAAGATTACTAATTTTAAATGTTTTTTTTTTTGTTTTTTTTTTACAAATGACACGGACATTTTGGCCAAACTAATGTTTTCTTATAACGAAATTGATTTTCATCTCTGTAAATAGTACGTAGTTTTAGTACCGCCCAACAATTTTGAGGTTTGTAAAACCAAAATTTATTATGTTTAGGTAATATAAAATATATTTACTGTCGAACACCTTGGCGCCAGTATAATTTGCCCACGTGTTAGTGTTTATTGCAATCACTATTATTTATTAATTGCTCGTTTTCTTGTTCAGGATTAAATAAATAGGTGATTTAACTTTTTATTCATTTATTTATGTTCCTATTGAAATAAATGAACAATGAATTTATGTGACTTAATTTAAGCGGGACATTAAACTCGTTTGCTTTACAAATGCAGTTTTAGTTGGAAATTGTTTATAAAATAATGTATTTATGTCTAATAAAAATTGTTTCAAAATATCTAGCGTTTTATTGAATGTTTTATCAATCGACAGACATGCAGAGAATTCTGCACCGCCATGACAAGTTTATAGGTATTGTATGTACATCATTCCAATAATATATTTTACTTTGATACAACAAAATTATAAATTATCATAATTTATAATTTTATTTGTTGGTATTATAATATTAAAATATTCTTATCTACCCAATGTACAAGTTTATCTTGCTCAAAATTTGACTCAAAATTAACTCATACCAATCAATATTAAATAAAAATTACCTAGTCTAGATTATGAACAGTACCTACATTAATGCTATATATACCATTATAGTCACAGAACCGATGCATTAAAGCAAAATTATATACATACATATTTTAGGTATAAATTAGTATTTCATTGTTAAATAAAATAACAATACCTACATCAGGCATAAATAATAATCACTGTCAAGATGAATCCTCTAACTGCTTTTTCAATGAATCTCGAATTTTGTCTGTAACTTTAAACTTATTTCCATGACCTGGTATTATCCAATCGACCAGATTAGCTATTACTGATCTGTTTTTAATCTGTTTAACAGGATCTTCACTTCCTGCTTCTAACCATATCTTGGGATCATCTATGTCTTCGAATCTTTCAAACAGATCACCTGAAATTAGTTAATAATCTTGTTTAACAAATAAATGGACCTTTGAAAATATTCTACGTATAGTAAAATAAGCAATGTAAATATAGCAAACTTGTTGCATGCGACTTTGTGGGCGCACCTTTATAAATTACTAGCTTGTGCCCGCGACTTCGTCCGCGTAACTTATAACTTAAATATAACAAATGTTACCCGCTGACGCTTCCCAACGGTGAAAGAATTTTATCAAATCGGTTCAGTAGTTTTTGCGTGAAAGTGTAACAAACAAACTCACATTCACATTTATAATATTAGTAAGGATAGCCTATTTTACTCGCTGATAATGTAGCTTTTTATAGATGAAAGAATTTTTAAAATTGATCCATTAGTTTATGAGTTTATTCTTTACTTACAAACAAAAATACAAATCTTCTCTTTTTATATAGTAATATAGATTATATTAATTATATTTCTGAATAAAAAGAACCACATACTTAAGGAATAATTATATTAACACATCAATATTTATATAATACCTACATACCTGTGATAGCAATTATTTCGAATCCATTTGTTGTAACTAATACTGATACATCAGAAAGTGTATGCCCTGGAGTTGGAATCACCTTTACATTATTATTTATAATGAATTCTTCACCTTAAAAAAAATATTCATTTTCATTAGTTACACTCAAATGACAATAGTATGAAGCATGATAAATAAATAGTAGTGTGATTAACCATACATCAATCACAAATTGGTGTATGGATAATGATAATTTCATTATTACAACCAACAGCTGGATAACTATTATCACTGGATATAGTTGTCTAGAGAATAAGTCTGCATAAATTCATACTTATATAAATAGCGACCTGTTCTCTGCTTTGCACAGATGAAATTTTTTTCTGCATATTATATATTATAAAAATCTTCCTTGTTTTAACACTCTTCAATAGTGAAACCGCAATAAAATCTGTAGCATAGTTTAAAATACAGATGGCAGGAAGTGATTTTATTTTATACTATGTAAAGAAGATACATAAGGGATGATAATAGATGTGTGCATATGTCCACATGATAGAAGTGAACAAAACGTGACTGATGCCGACGCGAGCTGGAAAACCTGATTCAATGTCACTGAACTGAGAGTATAACGGCTCACTTAACATCTTCGTAGTAACAAAATGCACCTAAAAAGTACATACAAGTTATATTATTCTCCCTGAGTACTTACAGAAGAATGGTCAATAAAGATCCCACAGCATGATAAAAATTTATATAAGTTCCTAATGCAGTTAACTTACCCTCTTCAAAGCGGTGCATGAAATATTTTTCCTTAAATGATATACTAAATCCAACAATATGTTTAGCATTTAAGAATAAATTATTATTTCCTATGTGATCAGAGTGGCCATGTGTAGATACTACATAATTTATGTCTTGTGGATTCATGTCATATTTTTTTAATCCTGAAAAGTTTACTCAATATTAGTTTGTGGGTTTTGCACTTATTCAGATTATTAGTTAATTATTTAGAAAGAGGACCGCTTAAAACTTTATCGGCATCCCAGGCAGTCATTGTATCAATAATTATATTATCGACCCCCTTTATTAAAGTACAACTGCAGTTCGCAGTCATTTCATCACTTCCAGACATTAGAGAATATCCATCATACAATACGAATACTTCAGCCATTTTTCTTTTAATTTAATTTTAACAAATAAAGGATAATAACAAAATTAGATTCCCTATAAATAAATATGGTAAACATAAACAAACAAAATGATTTTTTTGGGGTTAGGATAAGATAAACTGACCACAGAACATAAAAATAATGCGTCATGTGTCAGTTACGATAAAATAAAAGCTAAAAGCAACTCAAACGCGAGACTTTTTTACTATTTTGTATTTGTATAATGATTCGAGTAACAATCTCTTGTTTGGAATAACATTAAAATTTAATTAAAATTATATGTAATTTTTTTATAGATTTGAAAGATATTACAAAAAGTAGTTTTAGATTTGCAATTTCTCTATGTTGCACTTTGACATTTATCATTCTGTATCATTCTGTATACAGCTGTTAAATTTTAATCATCTCTTTTTTTGTCTCCCTCGCTCATCGTCAGCTGTCTTCACCGGCTATTTTTAGGTTAAAATCTAAAATAAATTTGAGTCTAGCAAGGAAGCTACTACGACGGTGATACTGGTGCTTTTACTTCGAGTTATATGTAGGTTATCATTTTAACATGTATGGTGATCTTTGAAAGGAATAATTGTACATTTGTTTACCTTTCTTGTAAATGTCTGATAAATTCTCCCATTTATATTTTTGTTACTCAGGGTTATGAAGCAATAAATAGTCCTCTGCCACCTGCAGAGCGCTTATTCTATAGAGAACAATGTCAGGCGACGTACAACCACGTAAACGTAAAGACAAAAAGAGGAAGAAAGGTAAGAGGAACTAAACGCACTGTTTCTTAATTTCTGATTTTCTCATCGTCAAGATTAAAATTTGATGTTACAGATGAGTTGAGTGTCGAAGAACCTGCTGCTAAAGGGACTGCTGCAACTTTGGGTGAAGGCGATGTCTTTATGCATTCCCCGCATGAACATGGTACAGGGGGACACTGGTGTGCTAAGATCATATT
This sequence comes from Synanthedon tipuliformis, assembly GCA_947623395.1. Lineage (NCBI taxonomy): Eukaryota > Metazoa > Arthropoda > Insecta > Lepidoptera > Sesiidae > Synanthedon > Synanthedon tipuliformis. Next base: position 8,393,887 of record OX392407.1, on the reverse strand, counting down.
CTTCTCTCTTCTGGCTATTCTCATTACTCTAGTTGGATTAATTATCTTGGAGAACAGGGGGCTTTCTGAATGTAAGTTCTTTTACTATTTTTTGAATCGCAAATAAATTTCAATTTGTTTTTCCTTAGACCTTGAATTGGCTAATAGTCTAATATAAGCAGCTGCTAACCAGTTTGCAGTTACAAATGAATTACAAAGAGGTGTATTTACATCTTTTAAAGATTTTTGAGAATAAATTTGTAACTAATTAAAACATTCATTAATTTTACAGTGGAAGCCAACTCTGTAGAATCTCGTTACTCTGGCGTTTTAGAAGGTTGGTTGGAAGATATTCCCGATGATGATCACCATGATGAACACACACTTGAGTTAAAACATCATGTAAGTATAAAATTTGAAGGCTTATATGTTTTAGAATTTTATTATTCATAAATTTTAGAACTTAGTATAGCAATTTCTAAAAAACTATTTTGTCTGTAGAAATTTTTTCTAATAAAATATTATAGGATCATGATATTGCTCATGAAAATGAATTTGATGATGATACTGACGATGGTCATCATAACAATGGTGAACATGATGATGAACAAGATCATAATGAAGATGATGAAGACAATGAAAACAATGAAGATGGCCATGATGAAGAAGAGGATGACAATGAAGATGACCGTGATCGTGAAGATGATGAAGACGATGATGACAATGAAGATGATCATGATGAAGATGATAATCGAGATATAGAAGACAGTCAAGAGGAATATTTGGAAGAAAATGATGAGGTGTGATAGTTTTCGTCTTTTAAGCTTGTTATATGTTTAATAAATCAAATTTGATTAATAATGACTTAAAACCAATATTTACTGTATTATACAGGACGAAGATGACAAATCACTGTTTAGTAAATATTTCAAAGGTGATGATGATAATCAAGAGATTGATGGTGATGATCAAGAGGATGATGATAATGATCAAGAGATTGATGATGAAACTCAAGAATATGATGCATACGATAGTGGTGAAGTTCAAGATCCGGATGATAATAATAATGATGATGATGATGATGATGATGATGATGATGACGATAAATATGAAGAAAGAAGTGTAGAAGACAATTACGACGATGATGACATAAACAAAGAAAGAATCTTTGAAGGAAATGATGATATTGATGAAGACGATGATGATCTTGAAAATAGAGAACCTAATGTCGATAGTCAAGAAATCGATAGAGATGATGAGGTGCTACTGATTTTCGTGTGACACATAATAATATTAAAGAAACAAATGTCTTAATGATTGGCACTAACAATATCAAAAGCTTTTCTAAAAAACGCGAGTGAGTGTGCGTGTTTGATATAATACACAAATATTATGCCTATTTATTTTCTAATTTATATATTTAGATATTATCTGCATAAATCTCTTGTTTATTTTCTTATAATACTAGACTAGACTTATTAAATTTAACCAAGAATTTTTATTTTCTTCTCCTTGAAGCTTAACAAATTGCAGAAGGAAACCTATTTCAGCTTCCAACGCAATTACAGTTCATACATAGTATTTTCTTTGATTGTAACTCTAAGATTTAATGTGTGTGCATTTGATGTGTATATTAGAAATTATTATATTTATAGCTATTAAAATATGAAACTTAAGGTTGCACAATTTGCCTTTTGGATAATTAGATTCAATATTAAAAGCGGCTATCGTTTTAAGTGTTTCAATCAAATTTCAACTAAATTTTTATAGAATAAATGTAGATGTCTCTTTCATTTAAGCTAAAGATGTGGCTCAGCGCAAATTCCTAAACCACAAAATGTTTAAATGATCCTGAGCTACAAAAACAATTACATTTTAAAGTCAAAAGAAATGCCTGAAGTTTTGTATGATTTGGACAGGATGAAGATCACGACGAGGAAAACGAGGAAGAAGATGAATTGGAGCTTGAAATAGAAAGAATCGAATGTGAAGCATCAGAGGAGGAACCAATATCAACTGAGCTACCTCCTCTACCAGAAGCTGACGAGGATGATGTTGATGATGATAAAGGGGATGATGACAAAGAAAATGATGAAGGTAATGATTAAGAAATTTATTTTATTTTTGTTAGCGTTAGTTTAGTGATAAACGAGGAAGGATTGTGTATACTATTTGCAGAAAAAATACATCCTTGCGAAAAAATGCAAAAAGGCAGCAGCGGCTATTTGCATTTTTTTTAATATATATATATATAAGTTAAATTATATAATACTTTAACCCCTATCGTAATTTTTCCAGATGATAGCAAAGACGATAACGACGAAGACAGTAACGAAGCTGATAATGAAAATGATGAAGAGGAGGAATATCTGGAGCAAGATCTCGACGAAGACGATGAACCGCCAATTGAACGTATCACGGCTCCATCGGGGAAACCTTTTGATGAGGTATTGTCTTTCTAAAGAAAGCTTTTAAGATTATCATAATCTATCTAATTGTAATTTTATTTTTATTCTAAGGAACTTTTATTTAAAAAAAAGTATTTTTGAGTTATATAAATTTCTAAGCTTCTAAATCTTGTATCATCTATTTACCCAATCGATTAACAACAATATTAAGTACTAGCTAAGCTAGTGAGTTATTTAAACTTCTTAGCGGCCAACCCCTAGGAAGTTTATTCGTAGGGCAACAGTGGCAAAGTTGCAAATTAAATGTAGAATAAGGACATGATGCTGAAACCCTCTTCGGCCGTCTACGAAACCAGAGTTTCGTAACCGCTTTCGATTAAGTAAATATTTTTCTTCATACGAAACCAGTTACTATCGAAGAATTATTTTTCTTTTTAGGAAACCACAGTTATATACAAGCAATTTTTTTAGTTTATAATGTCCGTGTGTAGATATGTAATGGAATTTTCCTATTCGGTACCTTTCTACCAAAAACTAGAACATTTAGTCCGTAGGATGGTGTTGCCATACACTTTCACTACGAAATTCGTCCTTTTCACTGGTAAATATTTTAATAAGGCGAGGCTGACTTTGATTGCATATGTGCGCGTGTTAACCGTGTACGCGAAGGTGTAGTTTTATTGGCTTCACTTTGCCGTGCACAAGGGTCTATCTTAAGTTTTTATTTTATCTATTAAGTGTTTCATAAACTCATTGCTTGTAGGTTGAAGAGGAGACTTCGTCAGAGAAGCCCCCAGACACGTTAGAGGAGGAGGAGGAGTATGAGAAGCGGCAAGAGGAACTTCGCCGCGAGGAGGAGCAAGCTTCACACAGTAAGTTGTATTTCACTTTGTAACAATTAAACACCATTTTTTTTTACGAAATGAACTGTCCGTGTTTAAGGCCCTTCGCACATTACGATACTCATTAGATAGGATACCTCTAGTCGAATACCAGTCGAGTACTCGCTCGAAACATGATGAGCCTGTTGATGAGTGATTAAGATGCATGCCTTACCGCTCTGTTTCCGAGATCGATTCCCGGCATCCGGTAGGTCCATCTTTGAAAATGTACTTTTCAAAGTTGCCTCTTGTCTGGATCCGGAAATTCGTGTCAGGGCTCACTGCGTTACACAGTCATTTGGGCGGCCTTTCTGGCGGCAGTAACCATGCCCTTATAGGAGACACAGAGATAACAGTACTTGTGTCGTTGGGTTTCTGTAAGTAGGATGCCAAAGCCCATTCGTTCTACTTAAACGACTAAGACTAGTCGCGAAAGTGTAATATAAATCAGTAGCGAAGTATGCAATTCACCATACAAATGTATGTGATGTGAGATACTCTGAGGAGACTGAACCTCGAAACTTGCTTAGGATACTAGTTGTCTTTGAGTATCGTAATGTGCGAAGAGCCTAAAACATAATGTATGTCCAGGGGCCCTAGCCTAGAGCAAACGTACAGTCATAAACTCTACGCTCAGGCTACGCTAAGCTTAGGAGAAAGCTTTGTGATTGGTCAAAATTTTATGTGGGCGTTACAACAACCAATCACCGGGCTTTATTTCTTAACGTTTCGTAAGTACGAAAATGGAGCGTTTGCATTGGTATGCTCTTGGCTAGGGCCCCTGACGCTTTTATAGTTTCGATGCTACTAACCTGTATTGGCCATGTTTTTAGTTGCCTCCCAAATTTGCTATATAACTTTGTATACATAAATTAATTTTGCATGCAGCTAAATTATATGTACCTACTTCTGCTTTTCTTCTACTGACCAATCGTCTCATATTTTAACGATATAATACTAATAATAAATACTACATTTATTTATAATCTTTAACTGTGCACAAATTTTGAATTGTAGTCTAGCTTGCAAATAAATATTTTTTTCTTAGACAACACTTCTTTTATTTTCGGCCCTTTATTGCGCTTTGTCTGTTATTTATCCACAGAATTAATTTTTTTATAATGTTACATTTATATAATGAAAATACTTTCGTTTGTCTTCTATAATATAAAAATGTATTATATAATACTTAAACTTCTTTAATAACCTATATTTGTTTTTAATAAAAGAGTTAAATCAGTTTTGTATAGAGATGTATATAAACCATTATTTTTGTTTTAATGGTACAATTAGGTAAGAAGAAATTATAGATTTTATTGGAAAAATATCGTGTAAATTGTTATTTGAAAGTATTAAAATACCGTGCATATCCCAAATACAAGACATCATTTTAATATTTATTTATGAAATCTGTAAAATTTATACTTAATCTGAATTTTATAAATCTGAAATATTCACAGGAAATTACTGAAATTAAGAAACACTTTTATTACGAGGGCGGGTCAATAAGTCCGTGACTTTTGGAATAAAACACAGATTTTTTGATAAATAAATAATTTTATTTTTCAACGTAGTCTCCCTTGAGCTCTATACACTTTGTCCAACGCTTCTCAAATTTTTTTATCCCTTCCAAAAAATAGGATTTGTCGAGGTCCTCAAAATAGGCCTTTGTTTGCGAGATGACTTCATCATTGGAGTCAAATCTTTTTCCACCAAGCCATTTCTTCAGGTTTGGGAACAAGAAGTAGTCACTCGGAGCCAAATCTGGAGAATAGGGCGGATGAGGGAGCAATTCATAGCCCAATTCCTGGATTTTTGCCATGGCAACTGCACATGTGTGCACCCTTGCATTGTCTTGGTGGAAAAGAACTTTTTTCTTGGACAAATGAGGTCGGGTTTTTTTGAAATCGTCATTGAATCGGTCCAATAAGTTGGCATAATATTCCCCATTGATTGTTCTTCCCTTTTGAAGGTAGTCAATGTGGATTATCCCGCGTGCATCCCAAAAAACAGTCGCCATAACTTTATTGGCTGACAAACCCACCTTGGCCTTCTTTGGCGCCGATTCACCCTTAGAAACCCACTGTTTTGACTGTTGTTTGGTCTCTGGTGTGTTGTGATGGATCCATGTTTCGTCCACGGTTACAAAACGGCGCAAAAACTCCTCCATATTGCGATTAAACAACGCCAAACCTTCCAGTGAAGTTGTTACACGATTGCGTTTGTGGTCGACTGTGAGCAAACGCGGCACCCATCTTGCGGAAAGCTTTCTCATGCCCAAGTGATCATTCAAAATTGAAACCACTGAGCCATGCGAGATCCCTACGGCTTCCACAATCTCTTGCACTTTCAATCTTCGGTCGGCCAACACCATATCGTGAATTTTTTCGATTGTTTCGGGTGAAGAGACCTCAACTGGGCGTCCAGGACGTTCGGCATCTTCAGTGCTTGTACGGCCACAACGAAATTCAGTAAACCACTTTTTTACCATTGAAATCGATGGTGCAGAGTCCCCATAGTATTTATCAAGCTTAGCCTTGGTCTCGGTAATGGTTTTTTTTCGCAAAAAATAATGCTTAATAAGCACACGAAATTCACTTTTTTCCATTTTTTCCTCAAATTAGTGGGTAGTCTGATAAAGATAGCTGTCAAACACAAACTAACTGACACAGCAAGTTCAAATTTTGACAGGAGTCAACTGACAGATGCCTGTTGACAGGAGTAGTGTTGCTTTTTCAGTAAAGAGGTCAGAAATTCAAAAAGTCACGGACTTATTGACCCGCCCTCGTACCAAATTATCCAAAGTGTAAGTTTAAAAAAGAATGCCTGGTTTTGAATGATGTCGAAATCTAAGATAATAGAAACCTAGTTTTTAATCTTAATACTTAATTACTTAATATAATATTATAAGTAATGTTTCAGCTTATTCTAAAATATTGTACGAATTGAATTTACAATGTCTGCATATTATCTCTAAGCCGATTCGTACCTATCCGCTAAGCGAAGGGAATTCCATTCCTTAATTTATTATGATTTATGAATTTCTTAAGTTATGTATTCTTTCCTCATTAGGCAGTCTTTCAAAAATGAACTTGTTACATGTTCACAATTTTGTTTATGGCAGGCAAGATTCTTATGCCTCGGCCCTAAATACCTACCGTTTCATGAGTTTGTACAAATTCAAACCCTTTCGTTCTAATACGGTTACAGCATCAACAAAAATAGGCAAAAAAAATGCGATGGTATTTTAGGTTCGGATTGGTTACGTGTGAACACAACCTTATCTTTCAAATCGTGCTTTGAATACTTGTTGGGTTAACTATTTTCTCAGTACAAGCCGTTACGTCTCTCTAGAACTTTATATTGCTACCGCATTGTATTAGAAACACGAAGAATAGGTATTTGATCTCAATATCATACAATAGACGTCACGTAATGATTGGTCTAGATTTCTAGATAATCAGTATGACGAAATTTGAGAATAGTTAATTTAATAGTTTATTTAATCTTAATAGTTAATTTATGTTGTTTAATTAAGATGGAGTGTTGGGATGCAGACTCAAATGGAAAATTTTCATTACCGAACCCTTATTTGAAATTACTTTTCGACCCCTCCGGTATATAATATTTAAAAGAAAAAGTTTTGGTGGGCTTGGTAACTGTCTGATGCGTGGGACGCGTGTGTTGCAGTGTGGCTGAAGCTGGGCGTTGGCGGCGCACTTCTGCTTGCAACCCACGCGATCATGCGCCGCGCGACCACCGCTCGCAGTGCGTACTTTGAAATTTATAAACAATACCATGATTATTTGACAATGTGAAAGTGATTGTGTGAAAGTCATCGAAGTAAGTACAAAATACAAGAGTGAACGTACGAAAATGATGAGTGTTACAAGATAATACCGCTTCGTAAATAAAAAAAAATAACCGTGTCTCATATAACAGATGATTCGCCAAGCGAAGAGAATGAAAGCAGAGAGGCGACGCCAGATCGACGCATGACTTTAATACCAGAAGAGTCATCAGAGCCTTCCACACCAGGTAGGCTCATTGATAATTAACAACACAATAGTTTAGTTGGGTGTGTAAAATATGAAGAATAAAATATGAAAACGGTACATTTTATAGAAATTTCAAGAAGGGTCGCTGAGCCGATTTTCGAAGAGGTTGTGAAAAAAATACCTTCCATTACGAAGTCTGCTCCGACTCCAAAGCAAATAAGCGAAGAAGACGAAGAACAGGAGGCTTCAGAAGAAGTAAGAGATAGGAACATAAATATGGATTCCTGAAATACATTACGATTTATACAGTCGGGGTAAGAAATGGTTCGTCACCTCAAAGTCGACATTTCCTTGCACCGGCGATTATCAGTCACGCTAAAATTTCATTTTTAACATCTGTTAGTAGTCTGCTCGGTGTTTTAGTTTCAAAATGCACTAAAAGTCTACGACTTGATGAAGTATGAATTAGAAAACTGATGAAGGTTTTTGTACGCCGACTGTATATCTTTTGCGTTAATCATGTATTGTATTATTTATAGTAAACAATGTACCTAATGTATCAATTGTAATGTTGTAGGAAGTGAAACTCGATAAAGAATTGTACAGTGACGATGAAAATGAAGAAGAAGAACCGGAAGAAAAAGTTGAACCAAAGAAAGCTGCTTCGGAATTGACAACTAAGCCTTCGCAATTGAAAAATACTCCAGAACCTCCTCAAGAAGAAGCAGAAGATGACGAAGACCCGGATGACGTTGAAATAATAGATGACGAAGCGATAGAGGAAGTGATTGAAGAAGAGATTGAAGAGGAAGAGGAAATATCGGATGTAGACGATGCGGAACTGCTAACTCGTCTGGAAGCGAAATACGGACGTCTGCCTGAACCGGAGCGATACGGGAAACAGAGTAAAACAACACAAGCGTTCACGCTTCCGACTCGGCTCGTTCTCTACCATAATAACACATTAAAACGTTAACCCTCTTGGCATGTCTAACACTGTGAGTTTGTTCATATTAACTGTATGCTTTTTGTTCGATGTGTAAACAAATAAACAATCCATTTGTTATGTGTCGTTGTTGTAATGTAAATAATATTTACTTATAAATTAATCCATTTAAATACACATTTTGTTGGATCTCCAACATTTTAATTGAATTTTTTATCAACATTATTTTATTATTTCAAACGTCTTAGTCTAAATACTTGACTTTTTAATAGAACTAAAACAGTCACGCTCATAAGTACTGCACATCCCTATTCTTTTTTAAAGATGTCATATAATATATTCATTAAATTGTATAAAATAACGGCAATTATATTTAAAAACAAAATTGTAATAAGTAGTAGAATCGTCTCAAGTGTTTGTCTGGCATAAATTAAATAGTGATCGTTTGAAACACGGAATTTAAAAGCATATTATAATAATTTTCAGAGGACGGCGGAAACAGTGTAGAAGATGATTGGCCTGGCGAACCTGTAGACTCTTTCTGGCAGGAAGAGCTTACGACTGCTGAACGCGAGCTTCGTCAGGTAAAAAATTTATATTTATGTTTCTTTTATATTAAGAAAGTAGCATTATCATAGTTAAAGGTGGGGAAAGCTGAAGTTTATTAACTTAAGTTAATTAAGTTTATTGTTTTTTTAAATATCACACATTCCACACCGCACCATCTAGTTCCAAAGTAAGCAGCTTAATGCTTATATTATGGTATGATAGTTGATATACTACATACAATGTTTTTTTTTTGTAATTACATGCATATTATAATTACAAAACATCCATGACTCAGGTACAAAGGTAAACATTTGCCCCTAGCGGGATTCGAACCCGCGACCGCTTGGTTAACAGCTGTAAATGGTAGTTGAATTATAGATAATCCAAAAAAAGACAAATTTTATATAATAACTGATCATATGGACAAATTCATTTTATAATTTCCACATGCTTAAAGACTTTTTTTCTTTAATAGAATCTGAATAAACAATTAAGAGATTACTTGTTGGTGTATTACAAAAACGTGTGATACTTTAATTAACTATGCATGAGCGTTTGTACAAGTTTCTTTCTAAATAGCTTTGCATGGTCCTAGCGAATACACCATCAAGCTCAAAAGACTTTTGTCTTTATGCTTTTGTCTTTTTTGACGTTCTAAAATGCGCTTAAGAATTTATGCTAGGTCATCATTTAGTCACAAATGCATTAGGGTAGTATATTTTCTGTAATGAATGTGTAAAAATCCGCCTCTATCGTTATAGAATGTATAGCAGGGTCTTAATTTTTAGTCACAGATGAGTCATGGTAGTATATTTGCTGCAATAAACCAATGCAATAAACAAGTAAAAATGTTTCACACGATGCTACGTTCGACATATTATTAAGCATGTAATTAATTATATATTTTCATTACCGTCCACAGGATTGGCTCGAATAGATTTTTTTTGCTACTAATTTTCACTCCACCATTTTCCCTTTGCTCGTTGTGCCATTTCCATTAAAAATTGTGAGCGGCTCCGGCGGGCAACGTTTCGCGCCCGCACCCCGCGCGTTGCGCCCCCGCCGGGCCACTGACAATCGCATAACCCATCTCCCATTATATTATTATTATTACTATGTACAAGTACTTTAAGTTAGGCGTGTTTCGTATTCGGATAAAGTTTTTTTGACATCTTTCTCCCGAAGTTGTTTGAGTATGAGTGTGTGTTTGTGGCTTTACCGAAAGGCTGATGGCACTTTGGACGCGTTTCCCTATGACGTACGTGGTCATTAGCTCGCTGTGCGAAATAATATTCATGAAACAGATAAAATTTGTAATTTTTTTTTCATACACACTATCCTTCCTTTCCTTTCCTTCCCCGTCGCACTTTTAGAGGTTTAAAATAATGTAGGCAGTATTTATTGTTACGGCGATAATTATATACCTATTTGCGGTACAAATTGGCATCAAAAGTGCGATCCGCCTAAGTGTTGTGTGTGTACTAACACTCGAGGGCGCCTTGGACGCTGCGGCGAGACGCGCGGGGGTCGCGGGTCTGCGAGGCAGTGCGCGTGCGCAGCTGATACGCGCGCAAGCTCTAGACCGCTCGGCCGAACAGCGACGAGACAACGCGCTGCTCTCCGCCGCCATCGCCGCTTACGTACAGCTCCTCAAGTTGCACGAGCGACTCAACGATAAACAACTGCTGCTAGTCGCCGAAAGAGCGCTTGACAGAATACGATTTAGAGGTTAATATGTTTTTACTTAGCCTTTACCAGCGACTTCGCTTGCATGAACAGTTAAATAGTAGCTTATATTCGACCCCAGGATTCGAGTTATTATTTAAATATGAAAATGCAACAGCAATTATTTTTCGTCACATATTAAGCCATTTAATCATACTTAGAGCCTTCATAAAATATTATTCGTAAAATGTTAATAATACTTGTAAAGTTTGAGTATTAACTGTACAGATTGAGGCTTAACTGTAAAGGGTTGAGGCAAATTGGGATTTCTTTTAGTGTTTTATTAAAATATGTATCATTATATAATAAAATAATACCTAATTTCGATTTTCAGGTAATTACATGAGTGCAGATCCCGTGTACCGGCTATTAATACGTAGATTCCCAGATGAAGTGGTTTACCGAAACAACCTCACCATCACGTACCTTATGGTAAATAGGTATATGATGCTTTTTCTTTTAAAAACTGATATTTTTGAATAATGTAAATAATTTTCATTTTTTGTGTGCAAACCCGTAAAGCAAAAACAAAATATTTTGATTTAGACATGATTTGACCAGCTTATATGTATGAAGAAATATAAAGAAATTTTATATTTCTTCATACGTATAAGCCTGCTGGTTAAGCTGTGATTGCATTAAATGAAAATATGATCAGAAGTCATCAACAAATGACTGGAGACACGTCACGTTACACTTCAGACACTTATTAAAATATAGTGTTAGTTAACATTGCCATCGATCGTTTGCAGAGCGGATCTCGCGACGGACGTATTGAGAGAGACGCTGAAGCGATGGCCCGAAGACCGCGTGGCGCTTGCTCATTACGGGTTCGTTCTGAAGACGCACCACGGCAAGTTGGAAGAGGCCGTGGAAATGCTTCGCAAGGCGCTAGAGGGAGACGCCGGGGCAGCGAATGAGCCCCGATTCCACTACCATCTAGGAGACGCTCTACTGCTGCTCGGTCGGAGAGATGAGGCCGACGAAGTGCACCGAAGAGGCACACAGCTGGGCCACTTCCTGTCGCCGATGCAGAGGTCGCTGTACAACGTGCCCCGCCTCAAGAGTAAGCCGTGGTGGAACATAGAAGAAACGCCGTACAGAAGATTCGGCCGAGAACTGGAGCGATCGTGGCGACAGATCCTCGAGGAAGCGAAGGCAGCCCAATCGCTGTACGCTCAGGTAATATTCTTCTTTAAATAGTAAATTTGACGAGTCCTTTGGCTGAGTGATTGAGGTGATTTCCTTAAGAGGCTCCTCCCCGCCATCGATAAGAAAAGGCACTGTTTATTTCCTATTCAGCTCGTTCAAACATAAATCCAATGTAACAAAAAAAAATATATGTGATACATAACTTCTTGGTCTATATTTCTGGCAAGTTATTTTTGTTTTAAGTATAATAGTTTACGGGAAAATAAATAAAATTTGAATGTCTTGCTTTGTAACAAAAATAGATTCAACTGGTTGTTTCAAGAAGCGTTTGCAATGTGCCTATAATAAAACGATAGAGTTTCATTTAAACTATAAATGACACAACAATTAGTGTAAATGAAACAATAGTTTTAGAAAAACAAAGGTTTTTTGGTATTTTCGAGTAGCGGGTGCCCTAGCGAGGGCCGGGCGGCAGACGGCTGACAGCCTTCGTACGGGGAACACGTATTGCTGCGCAGCGCATCGCACTTACGTAAAGAAAAAGAAAAATAAACTATTATGATGTGTGAGAGTGACTGACTTTTTTATAATAAGACACTACCAAAGCCAGAGTAAGTATATTTTTGTACATTTTATTATTATAATAAAATGTAGTGTAAAACAACATTGAAAATATTCGTCAGTAGCCATAAGATTAGGTACACATAAAAGTATCGGTACATAATAGACCGGGAGTCCAATGCGGCTTTTTTCATAAATTAAAAATAATAATGAAATAGTTTGTATTTCGTTGAGATTTGGGGCCTTGGTTGAAAGTACTTACTTACACCACGTTACTTAGTATTTTTTTATTTCTTTTTTCGAAAATAGTAGTAGTATTTATTTGATTTTTTTTTTCAGTTTTGTATTTCAACTGAAAGTAAAGAGATGACAAATAAGAAAATTGGGAGGAGAATTGTACACATCTCATACTTTGTGAAACAAATACTGGATTTATGTAATCATGGACCATTAGGCTGCTCAGCTAGCGACATCATATTGACAGGAGAGAAACGATTTATTATTAGTATTGATTGATGATGTTTCATATTTCAAATTGTTTATGATTTTAGGCTGTGGATTTATAAATATGATTAAAAAATAATAATAAAATATTATAATAAAACATGTTTGCGTTCACTAAAGTGTCATCAAATTCCCTTTATTAGAATATTATTGCTGTTGTTGCACGTGTATAGTTAATAAATCGATAGTAAATAATACTCATACATTTATTTTATTACCTTACATTTTATCATAAGTAAAAAAGCTACTAGCTCTTGGACTATATTTTAGTTCGTACGTGTCGCCCGGCATCGCTAGAATCGCTAGCGCTAGAAGTGCAGGGGAGTAGGCAAGTGGGTGGGGTGAAGAGAGCCCAGTTGCCCAAGGTCATTCGGATAGTAGAGAACGTTAATCATTATTTAAGGAGCGTTCGATTCCCACCAGGATATCATATATGGGGGAGGCATATTATGTCAATCAATGGACGTTCTGCGGCTGGTGGTGATGAATATCTAACTGTGACGTGTGTACATAAACGTATAACAGGACAAGAGTATCAGAGTAGCCATAAACTCGACCCCGCCAAAGTGTTGTGCAAATTGGTCTTAAGTATGATTCCTATGCGTCTGCAGGAGAAGGAGGGTCTGAGAGAGCGAGGCGAGTGGTCGCAGATGGATCTGTGGGTGCGCGGGCGGGAGGTGGAGGGGAGGTGCAAGCAGGCGAAGGTGACGTGCGCGGTGGTGTCGCGGGAGGCGGGCGCGCGCTGCAGCCGCGGGCAGGTGAAGTTCAGCGCGATGGAGGCGGGCACTCACGTGCGCGCACACGTCGGCCCCACCAACTGCCGCTTGCGCGTACACTTGGCGCTCTCCAACACCACTGACACCTACATCAGGGTCGGCAAAGAGATCAGGTGACCGCATATGGTACCACTTTAGTAAAAGGTTACCTGTAGCGCGCAACTTTCGAGCCTATCTCTGGCCACAGTTCAAATTTTAGGCTCGACAGACAAGGCTGACGGTCCACTTGATGGTACATATGTGGCTACCGTCGCCTATAACACGAGCAATGCCGACAATTGCTGCAAGTTCGTTGCCGACCATAGAAAGATTAAGAATAAAGGATTAGAAAGGAATAGGGCTCAATCCTAGATGGTTAGACAGATAATTCTATAGATCGTTTCTCTCTCTGAATATTGATGTCATAGTCATTCTCCTATTCCAATCTCACATATACCTTTTTTGACCTGTGCTGTTATCCTTCTGAGTTTTATATCGTCCCCAAGCGAAGCCTGTCCGTGGGCAATGTACCATTTGCATATTCATCCAATTCCAATTTAACATATTATAGCATATTCGTCGTACATTGTTATAAAAAAACCAAACGTGTAATGTCATTGTCAAAATTAGCCAAATGGCTGACGAGTTTATGTTAACAGTTAGGTAGTCGTAGTTCGATATAAATAATGACAAATTATTCTTAGGCAATGGGAGGTGGGCAAGGTGCTGATGTTCGACGATAGCTTCGAACACGAAGTGTGGCACAATGGCACCGGACTCCGGCTCGTGCTCATTGCCGACGTCTGGCATCCCGACCTCACCGAACGCGAGCGACAAACGCTGGCCCCAATCTAGCCATCGGAAGACATCTCACTCAAACAAATTGCTAATATACTTAGACCAATCTCGGTGAAATTGCTACTTAGACCAATCTCTGTCAATTAGCTACTTAGACCGATCTCATTGGACCAATCTCGGTCAAATTGCTACTTGGTAGAGTCAAGTGCATAAATTCCAAAGAATTAATTTATATATTTTTTAAATCATTTATTATGAATGTGCACATAATAAACTGTCATCAATATGTCCCTGAATTTTTTTTCAGTAACATTAATATATCAAAGGTAGGTAATGATATAATTACAACTTATATTTTATTTTATACTTATTCGATTAAAAAGAAAAACTTCCTTTTTTTCAAACTTTGTCTTTCAAATGTCTGTTTTGGGACATATTATTGCTTATGTGGTAATAAATGAAATTTTGTCATATTTGTTTTGCGAATATTATATTGATGATGAGAAAAATATAATATTTAGTTTAGTACACATATTTTTACACAAACACAAATTGTAATTGCGCTGTGACCACAGCCTTACGTGCATTTGTTTGTAATCTCTTGAGTGTTCGAATGATTTCTGTATCTATTTATGTAGATTAAGAGTATTTAAGGCTAATTTTTGAATAAACGTTACAATGCTCGATTATGACTTGTTTTTCATTTATCCTCAAATGGAAAAAACTTCTTTTTAATTGATATTCACTTAAATACCTGAACATTTTAACTTTATTTTGGACATTGGAAAAATAAAACGAATTTTTTTATTGTAAGTATATTTGGTATAAAAATAAAGTTTGGTTCAAATGTAACCTATAAATATAACTAAACCTAATAAAGCTTGATTTATAAGTAGGTACTTAAGAATATGATTCACAAAAATAACTGTGCAGTTTTATGAAAGGTCACATCAATAAAAACTTTGATATTCACATGAACTACATTCTTTCAGCATCTTATCAGCAAAATTCAATTGCAGTGAGCTTAGCTACTAATGGCGCTTAAGTCTGTGGCTACACAACCTAAACTTATTTTGAATTATTACAAAATCACTGGTACAAGATACTCAGAATAAATAGTAATAGAGTTGATTGTCAATTTTCAGTATAAATACTCTGCTCTTCTATAAGTATAAAGGCTGGCGCTGACTGACGGTATGACATGGTATGATATAGCACATTTGTTGCGAAAGGAATAACACGAAACGCTTACGGCATCTTGGTAATGAAATAAAGAAGTGTGAGTGCTAAGGTCATTGGAATAAGGTTAAAAATAATATGTTCAGAAAAAATCCTTTACCGTCAATCAGCGCCGGCCCTAAGATCCCAAACCATATTATACCCTGGTAAAATATTCATAAATATCCGACCCTCGTGAAGCTATAGACTAAGTTAAAAGTTGTGTGTAGAAATATTATGTGCTCACATACATACATACACACATACGCCATTACATACATACACATATTGGTCACATACAAATACGTATAAATGGACGGACAATTTCACAACAGTGGAATCATAGTACAATTTGTATTACAAAATGGAATACACAATAATTGATCGGCAAGTTTTGAGTATTTAAAAATAATTCTTAGCAACAATAATTAATGACATAGTAAACATATAAATAAAACTACAAGTACGCTTACGTTAATTAAAAAAAAGGAATGTATTAAATACTTTAACGATAACCGAGATTCACAATAATTGTCAAGAAATATAAACGTCTCAGTGAGCATAGTACATAACAATGCGTCTCACAGACGCACAAATCATTACAAGAAAATATTGTCAGAACTTCTAATTTTATTATAATATCACTTGTTTATTTAAAAGAAAATTGTAGTTTTCTTATTTTGTTAAAAATGTTATGTTATTATTACCTACAATAAGGCATCATTAAAATGCACTCACTCATTATGGTGCTATGTATAAATTATTCTATAATTTTTTTCATTTAATAATTACACTTAAAAATAAAATTACACAAGACGTCTTAAATATTACTACTTATCAAAAGGATTTCCTTTATAAAAAAATTAATGAAAATAGTGTTTTTTTTTAAAAAAATAGTGGTTTTCTTATTAAAAAAAAATAAAAAAAATATGTGAATTATCTTTTGCGGCGGATGCGACCGCCAACATTTGGCCAAACTTTGGCGTAACTCTACTTGGATCAGTGATACTTTCATTTTTTAAAGCACGTTTTGAGATATTAACATTTTGTATTTTTTAGATTTTAACTATGAACTGTTAGAATATCAGAAGTTCCGACAATAATGAAATAAGGCACAAAGGACAGGACTAAACTAAACGTACACAAGTTTAAGGCACCATATTGTAACCGTCGTAAGCAGGCGGACCGGGTGCTTGGGGGGTGGCGCGCGCGCTATAAGGGGGAGCCGGCGCGGGGGGCTCCCACTCCCCCCCGTAAGCGCCCCTAGCGCAGTATGGACTCGTCTCGCTTCCCACATCGCCCCTACCCTCATACGCCAAACCGTTCTCATAGCTGCGACTCACATTATCATAAGCGGCTTCGTAATTTCTTGAATCGTATCCCATTTTAGGTTCATTGTATGGACCCACTACATCGTAGCCTGGCCGTCTCACCGTGTCGTACCTGTTTGTTAATATCGGTACAGATTCAATGGGTGGAGGTGGCGGGTCGTACGTTTCTTGTGGCGTCTCCTTTTCGGTGGGATGATATGAAGCAGGCCGAGCCGCGTGGAAATTGGAATACGACGAGTGAGCTGAAGTGGGCCTCGTGGACCTGGACTCACGTGGCAAGGAGGCCGTGGAAGCCAGGTATCCGGCGTTCCTGTAGGATCGACGGGAACGTCTCACCGAAGACCCCGTTCCTCGAGAGCCCGAGCGACGTTTCACTCGGCGAGGTGTCATGGGCTTCAGCGAGCTCTCGCTAACGTTTGTTTCTGCTTGGCTTAATTCAATCGTGTATACGGGACGACGAGACAAGGTTCCTTTATCTATCAAAACGTAATGTATACTCTCATTAAAACATTTCTCCGCAGAAACTTTTGGGAACGATTATCAAATAATAAATAATGGTAAGTGAGATCCAATGGTTTGAAAGATTTTTTTAATTTGTGTTTGATCAGGAAGTCTTCTTACATCTTTTCCACAATTAATAACATATTGTAATTTCAATTTATCAGTTGAACAAATTTGTCCCTTCATAAATAATTTAATACACATTTACATCATGTAATAAATAAGCACTTTCTTACCTGTTGATATATCTTTCTTGTAGGATTGATATGCGACAACAATGGCCAGTGGAAGGGCTGTGGCCGTAAGTAAAGTTGCAACCACCGACTGCCCCAACTCAACATAGTGCCACTGCATAAAGCAGCCCTCAACCTTTGTGGGCCTCCAAGTGCCCGGACCATCAACCTCACCCCATACGGGCTGACATCCCCAACCGTTCCCTTCCCACCAGCTAACACTGCCAGTTCCCAATGAGAGCAAACCACTTTCCTGTGATCAAAACACATTTCATTTTAATAAACTATATTTAGCACTGCCTACTTTATATTTTTTTTTAATATTAAACTCGACAGACATATAAATTTTTCGTGTCAAATGTTTGTTTCCGATGAACTCCGAAACTACTGAATCGATTTTGATAAAACTATCCTCAATTTGGTCTAACTTAAAAGATATATAAATTGCACCCTGGGTGAAGCCAGGAGCGGGTCACTAGTTTAATATAAATTATAGCAAATAATTCAATAGCAAAAGGCCTATGTTTGAGAGATGAGTACAAATACAGTAAGCCCTATAGATTTTTTACTTCATATTGACAGATTAATACAAAAACTATCATACTACATACTGATAAATACTGTTCAAATAAACAAAAATCTGATAAATACTAATTTTACTTACCCTATTTAAATTTCCCAAATTTAAATAGTAACATATGAGAAAAACATTCCATGACAACCACATGAAGCTCCATATTGCATACTGTAATAAGAAAAATGTATGAATTAGGAATTTGTAAATATAATTCTTAGAAAACTAGGTTCAATTTTAAGGTTTCAATTTTCACCTAATATTAAGGTCAAGGGACAGGCTGACTGTCCGCTTGATGGTAGGTGGCTACCGTCGCCTATAATACAAGCAATGCCACAGATGCTGCAGACTATAGGAATCATGATCAGGCAATTGACTCAATAGCGTCCTTTACTCACTCACAACAGCACACATGCAGTTCACTGTAAGGTCTTCTGTAAGGGGGTGGTTACTGCTGCCAGACAGGCTGACTAAATTACTGCAAAAAGCAGTGTGCCTTGCCATTATTTTTCAGATCCAGACCAGAACCAATATTGAGAAATTCATTCGCAAAGTTGGCCCGGCCGGGAATAAAACCCAGAATCCCTCAGACGGTGTGTTAAGACAAGCACGTTCACCACTTGTTGGGCTCGTCAAACCAAATCTAATGTGTCTCTTACTTAATATTATAACAAATCAAATTAAAATTATCTGATTACAAATTTTTAGTAAACTGTTTACAACCATAAAAAAGTACTCACAGCGAGAAGATATTTAGTAATGTATTGAACAGCTCCAAATGACCCAAATATTATGAGCAAAATGTTTACGAAGTTGGCAATTATAGGCAACCACATATAACCCAAGAAGTCAAATATTTGCCTTTGCACAGTGACGATCTACAAGAAAATGGTTATTAGTCATCTTTATTTTAATTTGTGTGTGTTGTGTGTTCCATTAAATTGTGTAAACCATTAAATAAACATACCAATTCGAGAACACAAATGATTAGAAGTAATGTTCTTAGCCCACAAATAGCCATTATTACAAAAACTCGTAACAGAACTTATAGTTATCATAGCTTATAACTATTTAAGTAATTGTATTAAACAATTTAAATATACTATAATCACTATAAAATAAATTCACTAAAAATATCCATTTGATCCAATTCTTTTTTGTACATGATAAGTGAGTGAGTGACTGAGTGATCACTTGATCAGTGAAGTGATTGAATGAATTGAACACAGATTAAATTAGTTACTTGAATAAAAAACAGAAAAACGAAACTAGGTTTATAACCAAACCATAGAGTAAATAGTACTCCGGTTAAGTTAGTTTACTCTATGTTAATACGAGAGTGGCCCGCTCCCGGCTTGGATCAAATTACACATAGTTACGAAGTTTTATCAAAATCGGTTTAGTAGTTACGGAGTTCATCGGAAACAAATAAGATAGTCTATGTTATATTGAGTATATTTAATTGTTCTGTACTATTGTCTATGTCTATTTGGTTTGATTTTGGATAAGTACAACATTATTAGAGATTAATTAAATTAAGGTTAAATCTATACATAATACAATCTAAAAACAAGCTTATTTAAAATAAAATCTTATTCTAATTTTGGATTGATTGATTTTGACTTCATACTATCAACTACCAATAAACTATATAGAGTGCTTAGTTAGAGAGTATCAGAGTACTATAATATTAGTTGCTGAGCTAGAAGAAAGATTCATTTTTTACTTGTCACGGTCGTTCGTTTGCGAGTTTTTGTTTCTTTCGAAAATTCATTTAAATCTTACATAGTAATCAGTTAGAATTACTTAGTTACTTACACATATAAGACATTTTATATATTCGAAGCAACTGGTAAGAAATCTTTTATTTCTTTGTTATATCGCTTTAATTTCACATTAATTGAATTAACACCGGCAACCTTAAAACAGATACTCCGCATCCATAATGGCAGGCGAAGCTCTTGTTCCTTTGGAATCAAATCCTGATGTTATGAATAAATTTCTCCAGAAGTTGGGAGTACCTACCAAATGGAATATTGTTGATGTAATGGGACTAGATCCAGAAATGCTTAATTTTGTGCCACGCCCGGTTCTCGCCGTAATGCTTCTCTTTCCCATATCTGATGTCTACAATGAGCATAAGCAAAAAGAAGAAACCGAAATACTTGCTAAAGGGCAGGAAGTGTCAAATAATATTTTCTATATGAAGCAGAATATAAGTAATGCATGCGGTACCGTGGCACTGGTTCATTGCATTGCAAATAACACCGATAAAATCGAACTCGCTGCAGATGGGCACCTTAAGAAGTTCCTAGATGAAGCTGAATCGCTCGATTCTGCTGCTCGTGGAGAATTATTCGTTAACTCAGATGGGATTATAAAAGCTCACAAGGAGTTGGCTCAAGAAGGTCAAACTAACACACCAGGAGCAGATGAGCCTGTTAATCACCATTTCATTGCTTTTGTAAATGTTGATGGTGTTTTGTATGAGTTAGATGGCCGTAAGGCATTTCCTGTAAACCATGGACAGACTACTGAAGATACGTTCCTGGAAGATGCCGCTCGTATCTGCAAGGAGTTCATGGCTCGTGATCCTTCTGAAGTTCGCTTCACTGTCGTTGCTTTAACAGCAGCTGATTAGATTTTCAGATTGAAATCTAACGGATGTCTAGCTATGCTTTTTTTCAGCCAGCGTGAGGAAGTTAATGTGCTACTTGCGATTATTTATTGAATGATTTGATTATTTTTGGAGTTCTTGTGTTATGACACTATGTCAAAACTTGTCATAGATGCCAAAGAAAAAATTTCCATGCTCTAGAGCTTTATAATGCGATACTGAATATAATTCAAGAGGGTATTGCTGAGCAAGCTTTTTGTGATATTATAAACAATTTTGAAATTAATTGTTTTATTATTGAATTGCCTTATATAAAACTAGTGACCCGCACTAGGATTTGTACGAAGTTGGCAATGCAAGGGTGCAATATAATGTTAAGTTAGACCAAATTGAGGATAGTTACGAAATTTTATCAAAATCGGTTCAGTAGTTACAGAGTTCATCAGGAACAATCAATTGACACATTTTTATATTATACATACTAGCTGACCCGGCAAACAACGTTTGCCGGGTATACTATGCCGGGTAACCGGGTATGCTAGTATACTAGTATTTTTGGGGGTGGACATTTAGGGGCACAAAAAATAGATGTGGGCAACGGAACGGTAGCAATACTAAATATATGATGTGGGCCGATTCTCAGACCTACCCGATAAGCACAAAAATTTCATTAAAAGAACCTAATATTTTTCCGGGATTAAAATTATTCTATAGTTTAATCCAGGTAATTATTAATACACAAGTGAAAACCTGAGCTGAATTTAGTGTATCAGAAAAAGGTAAAGTTATTTTTTTGGGGTAAAAATTCTTTGTATGTCTAATCTAAGGATAGCTAGTGTAGTTGGTTTTAAAACGCAGTGATAGGTAATATATTATTCTTTTTATTGATAGTACATATAATATGTAATAACAAAATATATCTATTTATGGGTTTAAAAGTGGCACTGTGCGTATTATATCATTTAAAAGTGTGAAGAATAAAGACAGTCTTTATACATGAGAAAATGTCGGTCGGCCACCATTAAATAGCAGGCGCTTAAATAGCATTTTATTATTATTTTGAGCGAATGAATAATATGTTGTTTTGTAGCTTTATGCACCAAATTACAAATTTTATCGTCAAACATAATATTAAGTACAATGGACATCATGCAAACACTACTGAATAAATTACGTATTAGTTCCTATTTTATCTGAGACATGCCTAAATACTATTTATTTATTTATTTATTAAATAATGATCTTTTTGGTAACATTATCGAGAAATTAAATAAAAATATATTATATTTTAATTAATAAAATAATGCCAAACATGTTTGTAAGAAACGAATGAAACGACGACACAATCAGTACAAATTAAATATCACAATAGTACTAAAATGTGTTTTTTATATGCTTATAGTCTAATCATAAATTCATTAACAGTAAATAATTATGTTGGTTCCTTTAGGTTCCTACACTTTAATGACTAAGTTTTAAAATACAAAAAGACACATAAAAAAAATTGTGCAAACAGATGCATAAATGTAGATACCTGTAGAGTACCTACACAAAATAATACCACCATAGATGGATTTATCTATGTATATAACATTTATATTGGAATGTAATTAAATTAATAAAATTAATATCACATTCAAAATAATACGACCATTAAATGAGTGCTGCTATCCAACAATCAAGAATGGCTGTCATGGAACATGTTCATTTGGCTAACAATTTGATGGTGACATTTCTTGCTGATTAAGCGACCGGTTCCATAGTTTCTTCTGTAACGTTCACTGATGGATTTTCTGCAATGTTAAAATTCAATATTGAACGTTTCATACATCCTATACTTACACTACTGACGAACGTTCTATGAATATAACTAACTAGCAGGTGCCCGCGACTTCGTCTCTGTTGAAAAATAAACTATATAACACCTGACATTATACTTTTGCCAAGTGTTGGTTCTTTATTTCAAGATTCAAAATCGCATGAGCAGTTTCGAAGATTACCTCCCTATATACAAACATACCAAATTTACCTCTTTATATTATTAGTATAGCCAAATGAGACCATGGACATATTAAAACTTAGACTAAGCGATCATAACGAGTTTAAAAAGTCAATTTCTGACTCAAAATATACAGTCAATTCCTTAATAATTTCTGACTTTGTTTGCTCTAATTGTAATGCTTAGATATCAAAAAATATATTAACTTGATTCACTAGTTACAGGGAATTTAAAAACTGAAAAATTTAGTACCTACTTTAAAACATTGCGGATATTGCAAAATTTAAACAAATGAATGTGTGGGGAGCTGTCGGTAATAGAGTTATATAAATATCGCGTGGCGACATCTGGTGTCGCCAATACAAACTTGTGACATAGACTAAGTTAAACAAAATAACCATTCGTGAGATGAGCACTTACCTTGGGGCAGTCGCACGTGAGGATTATCTCGTAGTTTGGGCAGAAGTAGCGTCAGCAAGAGTCCCACAGAAGCGGCGCTTGCGCACACCCACGACACAACAACGCGGTAGTATGAAGCGCCCGCGTTGTCCGCACTATTCAACATAGCCAATGAGCGTTATTGCCAAAAGAATCACACAACTTCAACATTCTTAAGGGGACGTTCAAGTATTACGTAACGAAATTTGGGGGGAGGGGGGGGGGGGTACTTGTAAAACGTTACGATGCTTTACAAGGGACCCCGAAATCCCTCGAATGTATTGTACCGTCATTTTCATTACGTTCATTAAGTTGGCAACCCTTTTCATTGATAAAAATGGTCAGTTTGTAAACTTGGTCCTAAACGTAACATTTAGGAAGGGTACAGAATAACGTTACGGCGCGATAATGGGGGGGGGGGTCAAAAATCTTCAAAAATTGCGTTACGTAATACTTGAACGCCCCCTAACTAGCGACCCGCCCACGGCTTCACATGGATTTGAAATTATCAAAAACCTCTCTTAGCGGATGCTAACGTTATAAAATAAACCTGTGTCAAATTTCAGCATTCTAGGCTCAATAGTTTTGGCTGTGCTTTATTGGCTGTGTGGTGATAAGCCAGGACAAATGATTTTATAAGCAGAGATGATTGTAAAAATGTTGTGAAAAAATAGGTAAAATGCACAGCAAAAATTCTTCCAGCACAAAAGACACGTTTCTCCACTAGTTTATTTGTCAACTAAAATGAAACATACACTCTGGTGCAATGAAATCGCACATGTAAACATTTTTTTGAAAAATATGGTGTTATTTTTTTTTTATTTAAAAAGTCACATATTTTTTACAATAGGATGAAAGGTTATTTCAATACCTATTCAATTATACCATATAAGCTGTGATAATTTTACCTTACTGCCGAAAAGGAAAGCAAAAACAACAAACCCCAAAATTGCTTACTTAGCGCACTGCAGTTTGCGATAGCAATTGCAGGTATAAAAAGGCCTGTTTTGAGTAAAACGTCATCATTTGCATTTCAACGCTCTACGTGAAAGGACGCCTAATGACTACAGTTGCAACATTCTGAAGAAAATGGATACTACTCCGGAAAAAGCCGCTCAAGTCGTTGCTCTAATTGAAGCAGGCCAGAACCAGAGTGCAGTAGCTAGACAGCTGAATATCAGCCGATATTCAGTTCGTCGTGTATACCAGCGCTATCGGGAGACTGGTGGCTATGAACGGCGACGAGGATCTGGTCGCGCCAGAGCTACAACTCAACGGGACAACCGATTTCTCGTAACGACGTCATTGCGAAATCGACGACTGACTGCCGTTGATCTTGCACAACACCTTCAAGAGGTACGTGAAGTGGAAGTCAGCCGGTGGACAGTTAGAAGAAGACTTGCCGAAGGTGGCCTGACTGCGCGTAGGTCAGTAAATGCTCCTAATCTAACACCAGCTCACCGCCGCGACCGTCTTCAATTTGCACAAGAGCATGTGCACTGGACACTCGACCAATGGAGAGCAGTCCTGTTCTCAGATGAGTCCAGGATGTGTCTTCACGGCAATGATGGTCGAGGAAGGGTCTATAGAAGGCCTACAGAGAGATTCTCCCAGTGTTGCATCACAGAACGTGTGGCATACGGCGGTGGTTCGTGTATGTTCTGGGGAGGCATTTCACTCGAAGCGAAAACTGAGCTTGTCTTCATCACGGGGGCCAATATCAGGCGACAAACAAGAGGATTGACATCTCAGCGGTACATTGAGGAAGTTCTCCAGGAACATGTCGTACCATTTAGCGGTTTTGTTGGAGAGAACTTTCTCTTTATGCATGACAATGCAAGACCCCATACAGCTGCTATAGTACAACAATACTTGCAAGAAGTAAATATCCCCGTGATGGAGTGGCCAGCTCGAAGCCCGGACCTTAATCCGATCGAGCACTTATGGGACGAGTTAAAAAGAAAAATAAGAGGCAGAAATATTGCTCCAGCCAATCTTCTGGAGCTACAAAATGCGCTAAAGGAGGAATGGGAAGCCATACCACAAGACTTTGTCAAACACTTAATAGAGTCTATGGAAAACCGGTGTCAAGCGGTTATTCGGGCAAGAGGGGGTAACACTTCTTATTAATAAATGTTTTTTCACTACATTTTGTGATTTTTTTTAATAATCCCCAATTTCCGAACTTTTTAGTTAAGCAAAAATCCGCTGATAAAAATGTATTTGTTGTTTTTGCTTCTCTTTTCGGCAGTAAGGTAAACTTATTACCGCTTATATGGTATCATTGAATAGGTATTGAAATAGCCTTTCATCCCACTTAAAAAAAATGTATATGTCTTTTCAAATAAAAAAAATAAACAATATTTTTCAAAAAATCTTTACATGTGCGATTTCATTGCACCAGAGTGTATAAAACCTGAGAAAATATCCGACATCGTCATCACTGTGACGACTGTGGCACCCAATTTTTAAATTTTGCGAAGTTATCGCAAACCTAACATTTTTCCAGGATAAAAAATAGTCTATATCTATACATAGTAATATACTATGTGTGTGCCAAATTTCTTCCAAATCCGTTGAGAGTGAAAGATTAGTAAACATTCATACATCCATGCTTACAAACTTTCGCATTTATATTTAATAGGATGTATTTATGCGTGTTTGTGTGACTGATGGAGGAAATAAAGTGGAATTAACTTACTACAATTGTATGAGAGCTATTGCCACGCCGCACGACAGTTTATCAGTGAAACTCATCAGACCGTACACAAACGCAGAGGACTCCGTCTGGTCACCGACGAGGTCTGCTGTCAAGGCCAAACTGGTCACTAACGCCACAGCGCCACCAAAGCCTGAAACACATTTCCATTGGATACAATTTTAACCATCACCGTGGTTATGCTCATGGTTATGTTTAGCACATATATAAAAAAATAAACAAAATTTTTATACACACCTATCAACACGGCGACGAGATAAATATAATAAGTTTTATAATTGTAATCGGATCCGAAGTAAATCCATGTGAATCCGGCGAGCGCGCATATAGTCCCGAGGGTGTAGTTGATCTTTCTAGTGCACGAGCGGGGCGCTAGTCTTAGGACACCTGCGGCTGCTAAACTCCCCAAGTACATCGCTAGCGGAACAACAGCCAACGAGCGAGCTGCAAGGCCCAACGTGCGATGGAGATACAGAGGTATCAACACCTGGGATATGTTCACTACCAAGCGTGTGCACATATAGACACCGGCCACCTGGAAAATAATTTATTCATAATATTAAAAAGAAACAAATTTTACAAATACTAGGATACTTTTTATCCTGGAAAAATGTTAGAATCCCGAGGGATCGTCTTTAATATAAAACAAAAATTGGCGTCACTGTCGCCGTTGCGGCGCCACCATCGTCACTAGATAAAGATGACAAATAATTTCTCAGGTGTTAAATTTATCATTTTTCAACACGGATTCGCGGGCACCAACTAGTCTATACTTATAAAGAGAAAAGATTTGTATTTTGGTATGTTTATAATGAAAAAAAACTAAAAAATTACTAAACCGATTTTAAAAATTCTTTCACCTATAGAAAGCTATAATACATTATCAGCGAGTAACATAGGCTGTATTTTATAAAGTTACGCGGACAAAGTCGCGTGCAACAGCTAGTATGGTCTAAAATTAGAATATAACATTTTTGCATACATATTGTCAGGGATACAAAATGGAACATAAAGTATAGGCAGCGGCACATAAGTTTAGCGCTGAGCGAAATGTGGAAGGGATAGCTGCGCATGGATACAGTCGCGCACATAATACAATTTCAACTTTTCATTAATAAAAATAAATAATTATTTTATATTTGATTATTTTGATATAGATTTTAATAATATATGTGAACTTTGTGGCTCACCGTCTGTTACGATGTATAAAATAATTTGTTCATTCTTTTCTAACGTTATATTAAATAATTATACAAAGAATATTAATAGTGCTAGCAGTAGTTCAACCAAGAAACGAAAACTGAATACTCTAGTTTAGATTTAAATTTTTGATGTAAATCGGGGTTGTCCAAACCAAAACTGGAGACTTCTCAAAAGGTGTAATCGAATCGGTGGATTAATAAAACGTTTTTCATTTTTGTACACGTAAATTCAGTTGTTTTATTTGCCATAAATCCTACCCCATTTAACATAATATTATATTCGAAAATTACTTTAATATTCGCAAAACAAGTTAAGTTGAAGGTGTTATGTTTTTTTTATATTTTGTTGTTAGTATTGGTATTTGTAAGTGTTTTCTATTATATGTTTTTTTTTAAAGTAGGTATGCTTGCAACGTGAATTAATTTGTTTTAAGTTTCTCATGTAAGTGAATTTGTAATTCTTTGTGAGAATAAATAAATTTCTAAACCTAAACCTATTTGCTTTAAAGAATCAATCAATTCATTGGTTTCTCTTTTAACAAAACAATGCATGTCATACACCATTTTTCGTGCCTGTCTTTTCAAAGCAGTATTTCTTCTAGACATATTCACTCAACTAAAAATACACTAATAAAAAACCCAACAATAACAAACAAACTCAAACTTAACAAAAAACAATAATAATGAAAAGCAATAACACTTTAAAACACGACTGTACAGTCAGAAGTCCGCGGGGCGGCGTATCGGAGCGGGGGACGGAATACGCCTGGCTAGCCAACCAGCGCTACGCACGCGCACCCTTCGTCCCTCTAGCCTCCCTGTGATACCTAATTTTTGACTTCTGCGCAATAACGGTCAGCGCTAGAGTTACGTGCCGATACTAATACCAATCATTCAGAAAAAAAGTAACTTACTATTCCCGAGGGGTCATCTAAAAATAAAAAGCCCAATGCCTGGCAATACTACAGCAATAAAGATGTCAGGGGTTATATTTTTCATTTTTCAACATGGACGAAGCCATGGGCACCAGCTTGTTAGTTTATAATTTTATATAAATCATAAGCCTAAATTGAAGGTTCTCCTTTCTACCCCTTTCTATCAAAGATCCTTTTTTTCGTATCTTATCCTCACCTGATACATCCGTGGCATGTACAGCAAATTAAGATGTGTTCTCGCAGTAGTCTCATAATTAACAATGGGATTTTGGTTCCTGCAGTTTTGTTTTTCTCGAATGCTTGTGTGAAATATTATTGAAGCTACAGTACCAACGCTTAAGACTATGTACACTATATGTCTAAATTTCCACGCGTCAGATGGTCCGACTTGCTGAAAATAACAATAAAAACAAATATTCCTAGGATGCATATTACTTTCTATAGACAAAGATATTTCTCAGACTGTGGTGATAATGATGAGAATTGATGAGAACTTCTTGTGTAAGTAATCAATGTGAAGTAAGTTTTAATATTTAATTATTATAATACATATGTAATAAAAGCCAAGCTTAAATTATCACGACATTTTGTATTTCGTCTGGTTAGTAGACATAGTGCCGTCAGTCCATTTGGAGGTTATTATATCCCAATTCAACTGCAGTAAGTTTTAATTTGTGTAAAAGACATTTGAACTAATACATACATGTTTATCACACTCTCCTGTGACATGTAATACAACCCATGTTATAATATACACAAAGAGATTAGAAAACACTGTAAATCCATATCTGAAAACAAAATAACATTCTTTATCTATTTATCCTGTTTCAAAGGAAATAAAATGAGTCAAGTAGTTGAATAAAAAAGTGGGAATATTATTGTGCAAAAAATTGTACAAATTTCAATGCTGTTTTTTCCTGTTAGTTGAGCTGATAATTGAGCATAACTGGAAACATGTTCGACGCTGTTTGACAAAAAATATATAATATCATAATATAAAGTCCTCAAATATTAGTGCTTGCATATTTTATTACACATAATATTTTTATTTGCTATTTCCATATAAATATGAATTTGGCGAGACTATATATCTATATATATAAAAGAAAGTCGTGTTAGTTACACCACGTATAACTCGAGAACGGCTGAACTGATTTGGCTGAAAATTGGTGGGGAGATAGCTCAGAACCAGGAGAAGGACATAGGATACTTTTTTTTTATTTTTATTTTTTTTATTTACATAATTTACATAACGTTTAGCTGACAGTTGCGTTTTGTTATACCACTTTTAACAAATGAACGGCTAGATTGTTTTTTTACTAATAAATTGCATAATTAACCATAGATTAGATTACGTTTAGCTGACAGTTGCGTTTTGTTTTGTTATACCATTTTTAACAAATTAACGGGTAGACGGGATGAACGGGTTTTTACTGATAAATTGCTTTCAGTTGCGTTTTGTTATACCACGTTTTATGTCACGTCCCACGTCACGTTCCCGTAAATTAAATACTTGCTTTTTTAATTTACATTAATTATCCAAATAAAAAATTGACCATGATAAAATCAAGTCTGCTCATTTATTGCCTCTAAAGCGGAACAAAGTTCGCCGGGTCAGCTTGTATTATATAAAAACGATTCATATGTCATGTATACTTCAATCCATTGCACTTTCATTTTTTAGACTTTTGAAACATAGTTTTTTACGTTAAGATCTGTCTGTCCTCTTGATGGTTGGTGGCTACCGTTCCCTACAACACAAGCAATGGCCACAGGTGGTGCAAGTGGACTTCCGACTACAGTAGGATTAAAGATAAGGGATTGGGAAATAAACTCTGGCATCCCTTACACACTCACTCGCTGATACACAACAGCACACAATGCTGTTATTTCACAGTAGACTTCCGTAAAGAGGGTGGCTACTGTCGCCAGACTGCTGCCTGCCACTACTTTGGAAGTATAGTGGAAAGGCTTTCAGTATATGTCTCTACTGCCAGTGAAAAATGTTAATTTTAAAATTTCAATTAATTTAAATTAGATTAATTAGTTTTAATCAATCTATTTTATATTATACTTTATGTTTTATAAAAAGCATAATACTATACCTAACTGCTGTAAGATGTGTTCTTGTATGGTCATCTTCTGATAATTCGGGTATAAGACTCAAATGTGATATTTGAACTGCAGCCCATCCAATTTGAAATATGGCTATGAAGGCCGCAAAATAGAACATCTGTGCCCACTTGTGGGCTAATGAACATCCTATACACTGAGAAAAAATAAATGGAAATGATCCCAACACACATGCTGTACCTGAAACAATAAATAATTATTTTAAAACATGAAATTTAAGTCATTTGATGAATTAATTTTATATTTTTCTCTTTCTTTTATATAAAATAAAATGCTTAATATATTTTTATTTTACTTTATACATCAGATTGCCGGCAGACGTCCCCTGACTAGAACCACGCCCGTCTCCAGGGGATTTAAAAAAATGTATATACATCAAATTAACACATACGGTAAGTATAATTTATAAGTATATTTATAGAGACGCGGACAAAGGAAAAAGTTTGTGTCAGAATATTTAGTTGTAAACGAAAACCTATAAAATAGTGAGTCATCATAATCTGACCACAATAGAAATAATAAAATTATACCTTTGCTATTGTTAGGTACTAACAAAATGAAATTAATTTGTAATTGTTACTTTTTGACAGAGATGTTAAGTACAATATAAACTGACATTTAGTAAAATATAAATAGAAAAACTCACCAAATAAGTGCCACAACTTTCTTCTACCATACTTTTCACTGAAGGAATTGTTAGTATGGTCTGAATAATATCCAACGAAAGGCGTTGACAGAGCATCTACGACTTGACCTATTAACATTAAATTGCCTGCTTGTGAAGCACTAAATTCTAGAACTAGATGAAAAAAAACTAGAAAATAAGTAAACCACAAGCTGGCACAAACATCGTTTAAAATATGACCTATTCCATAACCCAACTGAAGGCGTAAACTTGTTGATATGTCAATAAATTCATTATCCATTTTTATTTTGTATGCTACTTTTATAAAATAAGTTGGTGTTAATATTAACACCCACAGTTAATACTTATTTATCATATAAGACTACACGTACACTACATACAAGGTAAAAAGAGTTATAAAAAGTGCCTCCGCCGTCCGTATGACTTGTCGGTTTTGTTTATGTTTGGTTAAATTAAATGGTTATGTCACAGATTATAAAGTTATATGTCTAGGTATTTGGTTTTTGTCAGTGTTGCCAACAACTCTAGGCCTGACGTCGCGGTTTTTCACAGCTTTAAGTAGACTAATGTAGCCGAAATTCTACTCGGGTAGGGTAGCCTAAAATATAGCAATGCGAAAATATAGCAGCAAATAAAATAAAAAGTAATGTCAATTTATTATTTAAACATAATAAAAAAACATTAGAAGCTTCATAGATTTAGTATTGCTACCGTTCCGTTAGTAGATCGGCAATGCAAAAGAGAAAGAGCATAGTATACGTGTATGTTAGAGTGAGACAGATAGGCAAGACCATTCACGTACACGCTAGTGTCTAATAGTGTCTTAGGGTCAGTTGTTAACGAAACAAATTCGTATATTTTTCGCAAAATCTCGTGTTTTAAAGTGCAAATTAGTGTTTAGCAGACGAGATTCATTATGGTTAAGTGTTCAGTACCTGGATGTAACTCATCTAAGCAAGAAAACCCACAAAATTGTACATTTCACAGGTAAGTACGATTGAAATATTTTGCTCTCTAGTTGCTATGTTTTAGAACTGTTACAAAAGTTTTGTACATAAATGGATGTACAACATTATCACACTTTATTTCACTATTGCTGTAAATGCATAGAAATTTGATTTAAAAAGATAACAAATACGTGAATTCTTGTTATTATTTACCAAATTTTTGTAGAGATTGACACTATCGATAACTTCTTATCGATATTGCCATAGAGTAGTAGTATATACTGAATATATTATAAATATCTCCCTAACCGGCAAAGGTATGACTTGTATGCAGCCTTATTCAACTTCGTAATATTAAATCTAAATTTGTTTTTTTTCTTGAGTTCCGTAGCCAAATTAAACTGTTGTAAATATTCTTCTAGAATAATTTAAACTCTAATGTTTCAGATTGCCTCAAAATATTGAAGTCCGACAAAAATGGCTAAAAATGATAAATAGAGAAGAATGGGTTCCCAAAAAATATTCGAGTATATGCAGTAAGCACTTTGAACCAAAATGTTTTTCTCCTACAGGCGTACAAAGAGTAAAGTTACGTTCTGGTTCGATACCCACATTATTCATGCCGGTATGTTATTTCTTAATCATAATATATTTTAGTGTAAATACGTAAATTTACGCATGCCTTTGAACTATGTACTAATCAATTACTTCATGTCATTTACTGCATTTTTATCTGCATAAATTAAAATATATATATTAAAGATTATATACAAATAGGCCTAAAGAATCATAAAAATTATATATTTAAATTTATCTATTTAATTCAAAAAAAGATTATATCAAAGATTATATGAAAAAACCCACTACTGTATCTTTGCTTGTTTATATTGTACATATTATAATTATTGTTTTGATTTTTTTTGTAATTAAGGTAGATAGTATTTAATTTAATTTTACATAATTGTTTACTTCCCCTATAGGACAGGCAAAGCCTAGTGTGGGGGACAGAAATATGATAAAACTAAAGTTGTTATGTTATTCTGAAATAGTTGTTTGTTTGTTTTGTTTGTTATTAACCTTTAACTGTTGAAGTAATAATTACAAGTTAATTACTCCTCTCCTGCACGCGACGCGTACGCTGCTACTTGAAGATCTAAGATCCAAAACAATGTCTGAAGTTTCTGGGGCTTCAAAGGAAAACATTATTTCCTTTGAATTTTTTATATATTTATGTAAAAAACATAATTTGTCTTCAATATGCTTAGAAAGTTTGCCTAGATTGTGCGTAAATTGTGAGAATTGGTGCCTTAGGTTGATTATTATAAGGTTTATTGGACATTATTAAGTTTTATAAATTTTAATAAGACACGTAAGGTAATTTCTGCCAAAAAAGTGTGAACTGTAATTTAATTTTTAAAAGTAAGTCTGATTTAAATATAAAATTGTTATGTGTTATTGTTTGTTTTCTCAAATAAAATAAAAAATAAAAAAATATTTTTATTGCTTTCTAAATTTTTTTTATTTATTTATTAATTTATTAATTAATATTAAGTTATTCTATATAATACATCTGCGTCAAATCACAAGAGACGAAAAAAGACATTGCAATCTGTACTTATCGATAAATCGAAGTAAAGGCAGCAAGGCGAAGCACTATTTGTCTCGCACACATGTATATCACATGCACACTAATGTATTTCGTTTTTGGTCTCGCTCAAATAATTGCATCGCCGATCTATATACTTTATATCTATGAGAAGCTTAATTACGCAGATTCATCTGCTTGTAGCATTTACCAGATTCTCGCCGTCAAAATACGCCGTCGGTGGTTTTTTTTGTAGCTGCTGCTGTGCTAGTACTAGCACCAGCTCCGCGGGAAGAGTATATTTTTCTACCAGCATAGCATGTAAACTAAGTAACCATGTGGACTCATGTGGTTGCTTGGTTTAAAGTTGTTGCAGCAGAATTTTTATATTTTCACAGACATTGATTTTTCGTAGACGGTCTTTTCATAAGCTTCTACTAATTTGACTACTTACTAATTGACTGAAGTAACCTAAAAGGCGACCAGTCGCCTTTAAGATTTATTCGTCGCCGATTCTCTTCCCGAGTAGCCTAAATTGGCAGCTCTGACTTGTACTTGTATTGTACCACACAGAACAGAACTGAATGATGACACAGATAACTAATATTAAGTGAAAAACACTATGTACTCTACGTCTGATATATTTACTAGGGTATGACGTCATTAGAGTTGTAACCACTCACAGGGCGTTTCGGCGCCAAAATAAAATTTCAAAAATTATTTTTTTTTCATATAATTTGCAAAAAATATACATAAATGGGAGCCAAAATGCAAAATATCCTAGGATCCCATGGGATCCTAGACGTGGGAACCAAGTGGAGGGAGGCATTTAGCTTAAAATAAAGTGACATATGTTTTTTAAGCAATTTTCTGATAGGATGACCACAATTTGTAGTATATTTTTAATATTGTCAAATACCCAATTGTAATTCTACCTACGTGTCAGATAGTACAATGAAATGCTGAGTTTATCGCTATTCAGGGTATCGCAGTAACATCAGCATATCGATAACACACGGATTGTGGCGAACGATTGATTCACACCCCTATTCCTCACACATTCTTCGATATAAGTAACTAGTTCTTATCATTCAATAGATATGTTCTGGGCTATGGTAAAGAATTTGGCGGAATTGTTACAGAAATAACAAACAGTTACTATACTCCTATAAATATTGTTTTATTAGAAAATGCAACATGGTGGTTACCAATACAACTGAGCTCTTTAAGAGTAAACGGAGAAGCAGAGAGCAAATTTGTACGACCATTAAATGAGTGCTGCTATCCACAATTTGATGGTGACATTTCTTGCTGATTAAGCGACCGGTTCCATAGTTTCTTCTGTCACGTTCACCGATGGATTTTCTGTAATGTTAAAATTTCTTATTAAATGTTTCATACATCCTATAAGTACTTACACTACTGACGAACGTTCTATGAATATAACTAAACTAAGCGGTGCCTGCGACTTCGTCCGCGTTGAAATATAAAATATTATAACTCCTGAGATAATAATTTCTAATGCAATATAAAACTTGATATACATTGACGCCTGACATTATACTTTATTTTTAGACAGCTGACCCTCGCGTGGAACATTAGCCTTATGTCCACCATAAATTAAACACTATTTTAACTATTGGTGAAAGATTTTTTAAATAACATGAGTAGTTTCGAATTCCTTATTTATAATACTAGCTGGTGCCCGCGACTTCGTCCGCGTTCTGGATTAAAGGTACCCTTATGTCCTTACTAGTGTCCCAGACAACGTGTATGCAAAATTTCATGGTGATCGGTTCAGTATCTTCTGGGTGAGCTCCATCTTAGGCCTCATCCTTGCCACATGGCTGGTTGTTGGCCAAGAGCTAACCCATCTCTTATAAAAAAAAAGTAGTTTTTGCGTGAAAGAGTTACATACATCCATCCATACAAACTTTCGCATTTATAATAAGTATTAGTACGGATTAGCATTTTATAACTTTTATATTAGCATATAGATGAATGTTTAATAACAGTAGTCAATTCGGACCGTAGACAGTACTGAAAATAATCGATTATTAGTCTACAAAAAGTTGACTTTCTAAACCTATAATTTACTGAGTACTTATCAGAAATTACTACGAAAATTTATAGCATGCTCTAATAATCATAAAAGAAAACGTCTCACGCAAACAATGGTTACTCTTTCGTTTGGTTTGAGATAACAGCCTTATAAGATTTCGTTCACACTGCGTTTCACAGTCATTTGGGTTTTGGTCTGGTCATGGAGGCAGTAACCACCCTCTTACGGAAGACCGCTTGCGTAGCGCAGATCGCAAAATCGGCAGCGCGCTTACATTACTACAACATCCGTGGCGTTTTGCTTGTGTTGGGGCTTACCTTGGGGCAGTCGCACGTGTGGATGATCTCGTAATTTGGGCAGAAGCAGCGTCAGCAAGAGTCCCACAGAAGCGGCGCTTGCGCACACCCACGACACAACAACGCGGTAGTATGAAGAGCCCGCGTTGTCCGCACTATTCGACATAACCAAATGAGCGTTATTGCCAAAAAAAACCACACACCCACCACCAGCTTCAATATTCTTAACTAGCGACCCGCCTACGGCTTCACACTGAGTTGATATTATCAAAAATTTCTATTAGCGGATGCTAACGTTATAAAATAAACCTGTGTCAAATTTCAGCATTCTAGGCTCAGTAGTTTTGGGTGTGCTTTTTGGCTGTGTGGTGATAAGCCAGGACAAACGATTTTATAAGCAGAGATGGTTGTAAAAATGTTTTGAAAAAATAGGAAAAAAGTATTGCAAAAATTCTTCCATCATAAATAACACCTTTCTCCACTAGTTTATTTGTCAATTAGCTGTTGCCCTGACTGCGTCTGCATTGGAAAATAAAAAAATATAACACCCGAGAAACTATCTGACATCTTTATCGCCGAGACGACGGTGGCGCCCAATTTTTATATTTTAGACCAAACTCGGAAACCCAACATTTTTCCTGGATAAAAAGTATCCTACGTGTTGATCCATGTAATGTATAATGTACTTTGTGTGCCAAAATTTTCTCCAAATCCTTTGAGCCGTTATTGCTTTAAAGAGTAATAAACATCCGTACATCCATGTTTACAAACTTTCGCATTTAAGTACATAATAGGATAATTTGTATTTATGTGATTGATGGAGCAAATAAAGTGGAATTAACTAACTATAATTGTATGAGAGCTATTGCCACGCCGCACGACAGTTTATCAGTGAAACTTATGAGACCATAGACAAACGCAGAGGACTCCGTCTGGTCACCGACGAAGTCTGCTGTCAAGGCCAAACTGGTCACCAGCACAACAGCGCCACCAAAGCCTAAAACACATTTCCATGGATATCATTTTAACCAACACCAAATTAAAACATTATGCAATGGCGGGTAGGACCGTGGTTATGAGTGTGACTAGAGTTTATGTTCACTACTAAAACTACCTAGAATGGAAGAAATTAGTGTCTTATATGGCGCCATATTAATAAACTATAAATTTATACAATAAAATTCCAAAAAATATAAGAAATCTGGCAATTTTCAAGAAAAACTTACGTAATCTTCTGGTGGAAAATTCTCTCAACGAATTTTTAAATGATGATGTTATAGTTGGCAAAAGATGCTGTCGATCAGACAAAATGACCTCTAGTTTTGTGACATTGATAGAGAAAATCTTATTTTTTTGTTTGTTTTATGCATTAGTACAGTTTAGCACAAAAGTAAATAAATAAACAAAAAGTTTTATACCCACCTATCAACACGGCGACGAGATAAATATAATAAGTTTTATAATTGTAATCGGACCCAAAGTAAATCCATGTGAATCCGGCGAGTGCACATATAGTCCCGAGGGTGTAGTTGATCTTTCTAGTGCATGATCGGGGCGCTAGTCTTAGGACGCCTGCGGCTGCTAAACTCCCCAAGTACATCGCTAGCGGAACAACGGCCAACGAGCGAGCTGCAAGGCCCAAAGTGCGGTGGAGATACAGAGGTATCAACACCTGGGATACGTTCACTACCAAGCGTGTGCACATATAGACACCGGCCACCTGGAAAATAATTATTATAATAATTGGATATATTTGGTCTAGTGGCTATTGGCTAATTGGACCCCTGTTAACCACGCTAAAACGGTCACGGGTTCGAATCCCGCTGGGGGTCAATATTTATGTGTTAACATTTTACCTTTGTACCTGAGTCATGGATGTTTGTATTTATATACGTATGTATTTTACAAAAAAAAGTAATCTATGTAGTACATATGTAGTTAGTATGTAGTATGTATATCAACTGTCTGGTATCCTGGTATCCATAACACAAGCATTAGTTGCTTAGTGTGGAACTAGATGGTGCTGTGTGGAATGTGTGATTATATTAATTTATTGATTTAATTTATTCAGTGTTAAAAAAAATTACAAATTATATAGCGTTGAATTAATTTGAATATAACCCTATATTTTTTATATAATTAAATATGCCCACACATAAAAATCTAAATCATAACAAAACTGTTTTTATTTTTTTCATTTGATCCCAAGGTTGCGAACCCCTGAATGTGTGTACAAACTTTATAGCTTCTCGTGACGGGGACTTTAGTAGCCTATCATAAAATTAATATAGAATTTTTGCATACACGTTATCAGGAATACAGAAAAGGACATAATAATGTAACTTTCATCCAGAAATAAGTAGATACTGTTCCCGAGGGATCATCTAAAAATAACGAAATAAATATGTCAGTCGCAGGCCCAGCTTGTTAGTTTATATAGGTAAATCATAAATTTAAATTGAAGGTTTTCCTTTTTACCCCTTTCTATCAAATATCCTTTTTTTTTTCGTTACTTATCCTCACCTGATACATCCCTGGCATGTACAGCAAATTAAGATGCGTTCTCGCAGTCGTCTCATAATTAACAATGGGATCTTGGTTCCTGCGGTTTTGTTTTTCTCGAACGGTTGTATGAAATATTATTGAAGCTACAGTACCAACGGTTAAGACTATGTACACTATATGCCTAAATTTCCACGCGTCAGATGGTCCCACTTGCTGAAAATAAAAAATAACAGGATACAGTTTATTTTCTACTAGCTGCTGCATGCGACTTCGACCGCGTAACTTTATAAAATATAGCCTAAAGCCTTCCTCGGTAAATGATCTATCCAACACAAAAAAGATTTTTTCATTTCGAACCAGTAGTTCCTGAGATTAGCGCGTTAAAACAAACAAACAAACAAACTCTTCAGCTTTATATATTAGTATAGATTATAAAGCTGAACAGTTTGTTTGTTTGTTTGAACGCGCTAATCTCAGGAACTACTAGTTCGAATTGAAAAATTCTTTTTGTGTTGGATAGATCATTTATCGAGGAAGACTTTAGGCTATATAACATCACGTTGCGACTAATAGGAGCGAAGAAACAGTCGAAAATGTGGAAAAAACGGGGAAAATTATTCATCTTTGAGGGCTTCCGTTGCGTGCGCTGCGAAAACCGTTCGAGATACCCAAATGATTCCCAAAATATCTATTCCACGGGGACGAAGTCGCGAGCACCAGCTAGTACATAATAAAAGCCAGGCCTAAAATCAAATACAACATACATCAAATCTTCGTCTTTCGACTGTCCATTTATCGTCTTCGTCTGTCTGTCTGTAGTGCCGCCAGTCCATTTGGGGCTCATTAAGTATATCCGGATTCAATTTGTAGTAAGTTTTATTTAATGTAATAAAGACATTTGAACTAATACATACATGTTTATCACATCCTGTGACATGTAGGTAATACAACCCATGTTATAATGTACACAAAGAGATTAGAAAACACATTAAATCCATATCTGAAAACCAAATAACATTTTTTATCTATTTATCCTGTTTCAAAGGAAATAATATTTCGTGGTTTCATTTTCGATAAAAATTAACAGGTAGTCCTTGGCTAC
Source organism: Synanthedon tipuliformis (assembly GCA_947623395.1). NCBI lineage: Eukaryota > Metazoa > Arthropoda > Insecta > Lepidoptera > Sesiidae > Synanthedon > Synanthedon tipuliformis. The sequence continues at coordinate 8,354,588 of OX392407.1, read as the reverse complement.
AAGGCAACACTCGCACGCTTTAAGATTTTTATATTTATTTATTTAGTATCGAATATTTTTAACTCGATTAAAAACCAGTATTCGAGCTCCTCACTATAGGTATGTAGCCATGACAATTCATTCTTTTTCCGTCCGAGGCAATGAGCATTTTGTAAAATGCACAATACTATACCTAACTGCTGTAAGATGTGTTCTTGTATGGTCATCTTCTGTTAATTCAGGTATAAGACTCAAATGTGATATTTGAACTACAGCCCATCCAATTTGAAATATGGCTATGAAGGCCGCGAAATAGAACATCTGTGCCCACTTGTGGGCTAATGAACATCCTATACACTGAGAGAAAATAAATGGAAATGATCCCAACACACATGCTGTACCTGAAACAATAATTAATTATTTTAAAACATGAAATTTAAGTCATTTGGTTGAATTAATTTTATATTTTTCTCTTTCTTTTATATAAATAAAATGCTTAACATATTTTTATTTTACTTTATACATCAGATTGCCGGCAGACGTCCTCTGACTAGACCACGCCCGCCTCACGTATATTACGGTGGCATACCCATTACATAAGCTAGACTTGAAAACTATATGGCAATTTGTTGCTAATTTGTACAAAAAAAATATTTTGTAAATTTGTACCTCCATTAATTTACGAGAAACGACTGGTATGCTAACGTAATACAGTTTACGCTAGCATAACCATATACAATATCTTGACAAAGAAAGCACCTAGCGAGCCCATTCCAACGGCTTATTTTGTTGCTAATTTGTTGTTCTGATAGGCTAGTCTTTTTTTTTTTTTTTTTTTTTAGGTGTAGGGGGGACTCTAATCAACCTCCGACGTAATCGGAGACCTTGCCTGCATGTGTTTTGTGTCACATGTAAATTTTAGTAGGGTGAGAGGGCCACACCCTCTCCCCTTGTCCTCTCTCATCCTTACGTGTGCTGGGCTTCCCAGGGCCACCTCAGGCCGTCGCGTTTGCCTTTGCCGCAATTTCAACCACTTTTTTCGCAAAACTTTATAAAATTTTCATTATATTTTTCTGTTATTAAATCCTTCAATATGTTCTTGTCTAATTTTCGTCCTATTTCAATTTCCAGTCCGAGTCTTGCGAGTGCAAACCTGGGGCACTCGAGTAGTAGATGCCCCACTGTTTCCGGCACCCCAGGCGCACACACGCAATCCGGGCTGGATTTTAATTTGAACCTGTGCAGGTACTGCGAGAAACCTCCGTGTCCCGTCAGCACCTGCACAAGCTGCGAGATAGGCTAGTTAGATATTAAAAAATGTCACCGTAACCGTAATATCTAACTAGCCTATCGTACAGCAACAAATTAACAACAAAATAAGCCGTTGGAACAGGCTAGCTATTTCCAATTTTAATATATAGGGGTAGTTCACCCAAAATAAGCTTTTGGAATGGGCTCGCTAGGTGCTTTATTTGTCAAGATATTGTATATGGGTATGCTAGCGTAATATTTCGTCATACCCAAGAAGGGGTGACATTTTTTAATATCTAACTAGCCTATCTTAGAGCAACAAATTAGCAACAAAAAAATAAGCCGTTGGAATGGGCTCGCTAGGTGCTTTCTTTGTCAAGATATTGTATATGGGTATGCTAGCGTAAATTGCGTAATATTACGTCAGCATACCCGTCGTTTCTCGTAAATTAATGGAGGTACAAAATATTTTTTTTGTACAAATTAGCAACAAATTCCCATATTATAGTTTCCGGTTTATGAAATGGGTATGCCAGTTGCCACCATAATATACGTGCCCGCCTCGAGGGGTGTTTAAAAAAATGTATATTACATCAAATTAACACGTATATATAATAATTTATAAAGAGACGCGGACAAAGGAAAAAGTTTTTGTCAGAATACTTATTTGGTTGAAAACGAAAACCTATAAAATAGTGAGTCATCGTAATCTGACCATGATAGAAATAATATAGGTAGATATAATAATATAGAAATAATATTATATTATAATATTACATACTTAGCATCGATGTATATGGATGGGCCCTTTCCATACAAAACGACTCTAGTAAAACGATCCGCAAAATGACACGTGTATTTGAGGCCCACTCTAGTTTCATATTGTTCGAAACCGTAGTGGGTCCACTTATACGAGGCTACAACAAGGTATTCGTGGAGTAGTCCGAGATTTATTTATTTTTCTATTGGATTATGTCAGAGACTATCTCCTAAGTATAAATACAAATTTGTTTTGACCGAAACCGCGAGCGTTAGCTACCATCTTGAAAAACGTCTTTTTGCAAATATCTCGTCTAAGGTTAGTTTTACGTAAAAAATTGTAATAATCTTTTTTGTAGAGAATAAAATTTCCCATCGATTTTATTGGCAACTTTTTCTTTATTGTTAATATTTGCTGAAAAATGTCAATAAAAAAAAAATTGTTTTCGGAAAATATCTATAATTTTTGGAAATATGAAAAAAATCAAATAATCAGTTGTAAAAATGAAATTTTCTATAATTTTTGTATGAAACTTTTTTTTTGTAAAATGAATCGTTGCTGAGCTCTAGCGCAATGAAAGTTTTCGTCGCTGTTTTTCTTTCTGTCGGTACAAAATATACTAAAAAAAAATTAAAACACAAACTAAAACATTAATTAAAATTTAATAAGTAGCAGCCGACTCTACTAATTTCGTTAGTCCCACCGAGCAACACGACGACGAACACGACCAACCAATCGGAGCGCAAGTGAGTCACTGCTCGAAACTCGGCTGTACCTACAAAAATCAATCTGATTTTGAGAATCAGATTGATTTAGTGGGAGTGATTTTTTTGTTTGAAAGGGCCCATCCATATACATCGATGATACTTAGGTACCTTTGCTATGTATTGTTACTAACAAAATGAAATTAAGTTGTAATTATGCGTTACCTTTGACACAAATGTTTACAATATAAACCTGATATAAACTCAGACATTTAGACTGTAGTAAGTGAAATAAAGAAAGAAAAACTCACCAAATAAGTGCCACAATTTTCTTCTACCATACTTTTCACTGAAGGAATTTTTAGTATGGTCTGAATAATAACCAACGAAAAGCGTTGACAAAGCAGCTACGACTTGACCTATTAACATTAAATTACCTGCTTGTGAAGCACTAAATTCTAGAACTAGATGAAAGAAAACTAGAAAATAAGTAAACCATAAGCTGGCACAAACACCGTTTAAAATATGACCTATTCCATAACCCAACTGAAGACGTAAACTTGTTGATATGTCAATAAATTCGTTGTCCATTTTTATTTTGAGTATGCTACTGATATAAAATAAGTTGGTGTTAATATTGAGTAACACCCACAGTTAAGGGTGCCTATACGAAATCCATCAAAAACCAACGTTTTTGATGCGTTTTTGATGTTTTTTGTGAGTCATTTATTGAGTAATCTGTCACTTATGAAAACAAGTTTTTAATTTATATAGGTAAATAAATCCCTTAACTACAGTTAATTAAAGCTTGAATATGAAAATTATCTTTTTTACCTCTTCTAGTGATCTATTTCCCAAAAGCATTTTCGAGAAAACCGCTAAAACAGTGTCTGTTTCGGTAAGTAGATCTGAATAATCAGAGCATTTAAAAAAACAATAAAATTAGTTGCAGACTGCCTACAAAGTCTATTTTAATTTATTGTTGCCAAAATATTACAAAAAAGGCCTACAAACTCATTATAAAAAAAATTATAAAACCTCCTTTGAAATTTGCCTTATTGCAAAGATACAAGGCTCAAAATTGCTTCTCTTTTGCACTTGGTCCTATCTACTTGATTGGACTGTTTGTACTGGTTGGTTTGCACCAAGGAACATAATTATATACTCGTTTGTTTGTACTAGATTTGTACCAAGCAAGCAGCGTCCACAACTTCAAGTTTTGAAATGCATTCCCAAGTTTCCCAATTGTCAGTGGGGTGGGCACAACAGGGACTTAGTATCTACTATTTAGTTTGGGACATTAGACATAGACATAAATTCAGATCGGCCAGTCATAAGTCATAACATTCAAATCGCAACCTAAGAAATGTATGTGTACAGGCGTCCTTAATACTTATTATCATTAGACTACAAGGCAAGGAAAAAAGAGTTATAAAAAGTGCCTCCATCCGTATTATGACTTGTCTGTTTTGTTTGGTTGGTTTGTTTTGTTTGTATCTATTGTTTGTATACATACAATATACAATTACACATTGCACGCACACAGCACAAATTCTGTTTGTACCCCACAGAATAAACAAAAAGTGTTCCTCTTTACCCCAAAACCATAGACATATACTTAAAACACAAACACAGACCAACTAAAATACTAAGAAGAGTTAAAAAAAGTGGCAATACCTGTGGCGTAACGTCTGCAGAATTCCATTTTTATCTATTTTTTACATTTTTTCCATGTAGCTATTTAGCTATGGTAGTAAATATAGAATACTCTTAATACTTGTAATCTGTGTAATTCGTTGCGAGTGAATAGTGTTCTGTGGTACAGTGATTGGCAATCTGACAATGACAATATTGTCAATATTTGACATTGACTTGACATTGACAAATATTAATATCATGTTTGAATTATGATAATTGATATGATAGTGAAATTGAAAAATTTGAAAAAAGATTTAAGATTAATATTTGTATTTTAAAATAAATGGCGAAATTGTTTTTTCTCTCATTCAGCACTTTATTACTAATTGCTTTAAGTATTAATAATGTAATCTGCGATGATTTCAAAGAAGAAATTTTGATTAAACCTTTACCACCGAATCATCTTTATTCATATTTTCAATTCATAACTTTAGTTAGTAGTGAAACATCTTGTAAGTTCTCTAATATTTTTACAACTTATGTCTCTGTTTTTGTCACTATTTTTTAATAGTAAACAATTTTCAATTGCAGTTGACCATTCCAATTTGTCACCAAGATCGTTAGGAGAAGTAATATCCCGGTTTCAAGTAGATGAGTTACATTTAACTTTAACTGAAGGACAATGGAGACACAATCAATGGGGTTACCCAATACTAGATGCTGCCCCTGGTGCCGAGTTGTATGCCTGGTTTTCGGAAGATGTTGAAGATTTGGACACACAATGGAGGAAGTTAAGTGCAGCACTTTCAGGTCTCTTCTGCGCGTCACTAAACTTCATCGACGGTTTTAACACAGTTACACCACGAATGGCGTTGTGGCCTATGGGAGTGCATAAATCACATGAAAACATCACTTCAAGACTGAAATATGCATCTTTACCAAGGGAGATTGTTTGCACTGAGAACTTAACTCCTTGGAAGAAGCTCCTTCCTTGTGAATCAAGTCGAGGTTTTTCATCGTTACTTAATTCAAGAATGATTCATAATACCAATTACCATTCAATAGGAGTACATTTTAGAACTGTGTGCACTACAAAAGATTGTTCAAACACACAATTGGAAATTAAACAAACAATTGCACTTGTTTATGATTATAAAATATTGAATGGTATGGATTGGTCATTTAGAAAACTATTTGGACAAGGCCTGCCCGGAGCGTGTCCACTTTCATCCAGGAGCAAAATATATGTTGATATATCATCAAATAAAACGCAACCATTTAAATTGACTTCTCAACCTGATGAAATAGTTTTTTCAGAGAGGGGTGGTTCTGAGACATTGTTGGCTATATACAATATCAAACCTGATGGTCAAATGGTCAACGTTGGAGTGAAATATAACAATAACGATAAGCTAGTTGTAACATTTCCACCACCCTTATCGTTTAATAGATATGTTCTGGGCTATGGTAAAGAATTTGGTGGAATTGTTACAGAAATAACAAACAGTTACTATACTCCTATAAATATTGTTTTATTGGAAAATGCACCATGGTGGTTACCAATACAACTGAGCTCTTTAAGAGTAAACGGAGAAGCAGAAAGCAAATTAGTACTAAAGCAATTTTTCTCTCCTGGCCGCAGTAGACAGAAACCATATCACTTGGAGCTTTTGATCAAGTTGCCACCTAAATCAACTACTACGATTACAATTGATTTTGAATTTGTTTTCTTAAAATGGCAAGAGTATCCACCGGATGCCAACCATGGTTTCTACATTGGATCTGCACTTATTTCAGCCAATCTACCTACAGCCAGAAATTATACGAGTCTCCCTGTTACCGGTAGCACTTTTGACTCTGTTATAAATGGTTCTCTCTCATGTAAGTATAACATATTTTTTTTCACAATTACCTAACTACCACTCACTTTTAGACATAGACTTTCTTGTTTTCACTGACTAGCTGTTGCACGCGACTTCGTCCGCGTGACTTTATAAAACATAGCCTATGTCAGGTGAAAGAATTTCTAAAATCGGTCTAGTAGGTTTTGAGTGTATTCATTATAAACAAAAACACGTAAATACAAATCTTTTTTTCTTCTTTATAATATTAGTATAGATAGATGTAAGTAATATTACTTTCTCCAGTTATGAGATTCAATATCGTCAGTCAGATTAATGATTGGGATCATTATCATATTTGCATACTGATCATTGTGAGTCAGCTTAAGTGGTTATTATACTATTCAATTTGTAGAAAGCCAATTTAGGAAATCTGAAGGTGTAATCGCAGTTAGAACAGATTGGATCCAATTTTGATTTAAGATTCTATTATCTATTTTCAACTCATACTTATGTCTTCAAAGTAGAAATCAATTTAGTGTAGTGTGATCACTAAGTTCACTGCTTAGGTTCCTAAATTGGTTTCCTACAAATTGAAAAGTGTAATAACTGCTTTAGTAGAACATTGTTTATGGTCGGAATGTGTTCCATAGATAATTAAGGTAATAATAGATAATTGTGTATGAAAATTTTAAAGTTGTGTTGAACCTTTTTGAGATATTCCAAAAAAATCTCTACTCTTTTCAGGGTATCCAGCAGTATTCAGGACAAATGGAGCAATGGTGTCACTACCCACCCCCGATTTCAGTATGCCATATAATGTAATATGTCTTGCATGTACAGTTGTAGCTCTGGCCTTTGGACCACTTAATAATATTTGTACCAAAGAATTAGTGTTGAGGCCTCTAGGCACTCCTTTATCATTAAAACAAAGAATAATTAATTTATTCAAGAAGAAGAAAGATTAATATGTTTCTGCAATTAAATATTTTCTTAAATATTTTATTAATATTGTTTTATTACTTTTTCTGATGAAATGTCTTGATATATTTATAGTAATAATATTTTGAAGTTTAAAAAAAAAGTAATGAGGTGTCTTACATAATGATTACATATTATATTTTATCTTTCAATCAAGCCCATGTCAAGGCCTATAATCTTTGGCCATTCTTTGGCTACAACCGAAATAGACATTTATTGTCAGTTTTGGCGGATGTATTTTATACATACGTTTTTTTCAGTCATGTTTTATAAATACATATAATTTTTAGCAATTTTCTTTTGATTTGTAAGGAATTTACTGAATCTTTTATATTTTATTGTTATTATAAATGTTACTGACAATATGAGTTTTGGATGCGGGTAAGCTTATTCATATACTAGGTATCCTACTTAGGTCTCAATTATTTTCTATGAACTAATATACTCTCTCTGTTCCATTTTAGAGGACAAGAATGCTGTAAAAAGTGTAAGGCCTACAAAAAAATATTTAACATACAGAAGGCCGATTTCTTTATTCGCCGACTTACAAGAAAGACAAATGTAAGTACCTACAAAAACACAGATCTATTTCGGTTTGGTATGTTATCACTCTGAATTATTGGTAAGTACCTTCCTAAAAGAATTAGGTAGGGTACATACAATAATGAAGTTTTACAGCATTTTAACTAATAATTCGTTAGTCGTGATTTGAAATTATTATAATCGCAAAACAAACATTGCATATCCAGTGATTATTTATCATCAAGGACTTTCGAAGTGTCCGCCCAAAAAAAATTTTCGCACACAAAACTTAATACCTACTTAATTGGTTATTCGCCTGCTTTTTGCGCCTGCTGTTTCTCGCTGTAAGTAGGTATACCTACCCAAGTAGGTGTCTACGATTTATTATAATATTTTTACAGGTCACAAGTAAAACCAATACAAGTTTTGACACTGACAAAGTTAATGATATAAATAATTTTATTACACGAAATATAAAAAATGTAGAAATTTCGTCACGAGAATTGTTGACATCCATTGGTAAGCTATTTTTAACTTTTATTATTTAAGTAATTAGTTCTTTCTTTTAATAATTTAATTTTTTTGAGACCACATAATTGTTACATATTCTAGAACATTTTGAAATAAAGTGCTTGAGATGTAGGAAATTGCTACAACAAGCGCAAAATTCCCGAGATAAAGACCCTGCACTTGCAATATGCAACCATTGTCGAACGAATAAGTCGCACAAACTTTATGCGGAATGTGAAAAAACTGTCACAGAAATATTTTCTAATATCAGCGAAGAAACAAAAACGAATACAATTTACACACAAAAGTTTTCCGGAGTACCCAATGCGATCGCTAATGCTACCAAAGAGAAACAAATACATGAAAAATACACATTTCGTTCTAATTTATATCATTATGAAAATTATGAACAAAGGATAAAACAAATTGATCATAACAGAAAATATAACAGTTTCTCTTCATTACTTTTTGAAAAAGACCCAGGTTTAATACAAAACTTATCTAACTTCAAACTTGCACATTCTGTTAGAAAAAATGACGAAAAAGATGTTCCAAAACCGAAGTATCAAATTGAAACAGATATCGAATTGAAAAATGAAGAAACTTTACAAGACACATCTTATTATCGTAATATACATTCTAATTCGGAGGATTATTTATATGACAAATATAAAAATAGAAGTTTCATTCAACGGAACTTTCAAGATATTGACATAAATATTAGAAGGTACCATTCAGAAGAGATATTGCCCCAATCGTTCATGAGTACAGTAGACGGTTTCATCAGGGAAGATTTTAGTTATTTGTTTCCTCACGAAAGAGATGTAGCGAAAACCATCATGCCAGTTACAAGTTCTTCGGAGCTTATAAAAGATACCATAGATAGAATTCGTAAAGAAAAGGAGGAAGAACAAAGGAAAAGAGCGGAAGAGCAGTACAAAAAAGAACAGGAAAGAAAAATTAAAGAAGCTAAGAAGAAAGAAGCAAAAATGCAAGCAGAAAAAGAAAGAAAAAAGGAAGACACTGAGATGGAGGATATAAATGTTAAGGAGAAGGAAAAAAGTACATTTGATGATGATAAAAAAATAGAACCTAGAGAGCAAATGGACAAAATGAAAAAGAAAAAAGAGAGCTTCAAGAATGAGAAGACTGATGATAAAAAAGCAACACAAGTAGAAAGGGAGCTCGTGAATAGAAAATTAAAATCAGAACCTAAAGAACATGTAAAAGAAAAAGATCACTCTACTAAATCGGAAAAAATATTAGTCAAGAAAAAACAAGACAAAGAAGAGGATCTCAAAAAAGACATGATCAAAATAAAAGCTGAGCTTAAACAATTTAATACAGTTAAACAGAAATTAGTAGAGAAAGCGTCAACTATTTTACCTGGCGGAAAAAAAGATAATAGAGAAAAGGATAAAAAGGCAGAAAGAGAAATAAAGGCTGAGATTGGTGATCAACTTGAAAAAAAGGAACAAAAAGACAAAAAAGAACCCAAAATAAAAGATAATTTAGAAACCGTACTAGAAAAAGAGGAAACCACGAAAGCTAAAGAGGGGTCAAAAAAAGAAAAGGACACCGTTGATGAAGCTGGTAAAAAGTTTAAAGAACTTTTGGCGTTACATGCAAAGGAGCAAGAAGAAATCTCAAAAATGAATAAGAAACAACAAGACGATGAGAAAAAAGCCAAAGAGTTAGTTGAGAAAAAAGTAATAGAGGTGCCTAATGAAAAAACGTTTCACAAAAGTGACGTAGTTGATGGTCTGAAGCTATCTAAAGGTGAGCCTAAGAAACGAATTAGTGATTCTAAACATGTGGTGAATAAATTAGAACAAACAGAGAAACCGGTAGACGAAGTTAAATTAGCAAATGTAAAGCTTAAAAGATCGTCTTTTGACGACTTAATATTAAAGTTGGTTAAAGTGCAACCGACAAAAAGGTCTCCAGATAAGATAGATAAGGAACAGAAAAAATTGTCACCTCTTAATTTATCTGATTATCTTATCCGCTCACCAAAAAGCCAACTAGATTCAAATTATGATTCGCAACGTTTGTCTGATTTGGAACTTGACATTGAAAGTTTATTCAACGCAAATAAATTTGAAAATGTACTTGATATGATTGTTGGAAAAAAAATATTAAAGCGTACACTTCCTGCAATTGAAAAAAGTAAAAATGAAGAAAATGATAAAGTTACCAAAACACAATTAGAAGAAGAGCCTGTATTTTTGGAAAGTTATAAAATTAAAGAGGAAGTTCACATAGATGTAAAACAGGAATCGGTTGGAAAATCCGGAAAATTGTTGGTCAGTATTACCGTACTCGGTTATTATTTACGTAATCTGGCACAAATTGTTTTTATTGTAGGTATGCTCGAGAGTAAAGTATAACTGCTTGTTAAAATGTTATAATTTTGTGGAATGTACGTCGTACTTAGTACTCGTAGTGATATCGGTAACATAAAATCAACAAACTTATAAATAAAGACGCGTTTACGTTTGATAGTTTAGTACGAACACTTACTCTGTTGTATACTTTCATTTCAAGAGTAGAAATTAGATATTTATAGGTACACTGCTTCATAGGGTACTAGATTTCGTAACAAACGAATATTACCTACCTACTTCTGCTTGATCGTGTGTGTAGTTTGATAGTAGGTGCATTAGGTATACCAGTGTTCCTAATAAGAAGTTCTAAAAGCTTATGGTTCCTACTTACTAGGTCAGTAACACAATGTATCACACATATAGAAGTGTAAGTAATTACAAAGAAAAATCAGTTCGTTTAGTTATGTTAAAAGTTAATAAAAACCTCACTTCACATAAATGACTTTTCCGAGAATCGGGAAACCATTGCGATTTACTGCGTTACATCAGTCAAATATATTATTAATGTCGAAACTATCGAAATAATGATAAATGTCGAGACCTAATTTTACTTTTTTCGTTTTCTTTCTAAGCTTTTTAATTTTAAGAAAAACTAATATAAAACATTTTCTCTTGTTACATTAATTATTTATATTCGTCTTTGCTTATACATATTATATTAATACAATTAAGTATCTAGGTATGCTTCGAACAAATAAACTTGCTTCTTTTCACGGTGCTCGGCCCATTTCGTTTCAAGCACTAAAATCAAATAACTTTAGCAAGAAAAACTTATAAATAACAACATTCACAGGTTTTTATAGCGATAAAATATCTAATTTAGGGTGTCTTTAAATTAAACATAAAACTGGAAAAAATAACTAGCTCTCGTCTATATAAAACATTCTAAATGGTCTAATATATCATCGCCTGTCAATTGGTAGCCTCATTTTCAATTAATAGATAAATTTATTTACTTTAAAAAAGTCCTATACTTTGCATAGGTATTTCAATGAACAGTTATTAATAAAGACCGTTAGTAGTAAAGTTATTAGTAAAGGTCGTTACAAAGATGACCTCTTTTATTTATTAGACATGTCTAATGACATGAAGAAATTGACATATTTTTATATATTCATATTTGATATTATATACCTATACTTTATGATTTTAAAAATTTGCTAGACCTTATTATTTTTGTAAGATTTTATATTTTTATTTATGTGAGTTTTGCTAACTATTTTACTGATGTTGAGGAATAAAACAAATAAAATAATAGAACCAGTAAGTGGGCACTTTTAACTTATGTAAAAATGGGATTTCCCAACATTTTCCCAACGACATTATCAGAATCTTAACACATTATTTTCTTTTTAAGTTAAAAGCTTTCTTAAAAAAATGACAGAAAATTAACACATATGTAGGTACTTACTATTAATACTACCTACTAATTGTGAAATATAATTTATTCATACACTTCATAGATTAAAATGGGATCTTCCTATTACCTAGTTGTTAGTAAAATTGATTTAGCTTTATAACTTTGTAGGCAGAACAAGAAATCCCGAAGGGTATAACAAGGTATGCGTTATCAGACCGTTCTTTTATTGAAAAGGGATGGACAATGCTGCCTACTGAGAAAGTCGTACGTAAGGTACCTATACAATACAAACGTGACATTTTTATTTTTACATAACTACTAGATAATATACTAGATATATTACTTACCTAGGTGTATGTAGTTTTTTGTAGGTACATTTAGGTAAATCGGTTTTTTACCTACTATTTAATATGTTACCTCTAATAAGAACAATACAGAGTTTCTTATCTAGATACTTTTTTTAGATGAATGTGTACCGCATGCGTCCTACACATCCTGAATTCGACTGGTTCGCTCGAAACAAGAATAGACGTCACATGGAATATGACTCGGGTGAAAGATTAGCAGAATTTGACGATAACGGTCGTGGGCGTTGGTACTATAAGAACGGGCGGCTGGCTCTGGACTATTATGATGCTGAAGGTTATATTGAAACTACCTACACCTTTTGTCTGCCATTACTTAGCTGAACAGAAAACTCCTAGACACCAGCATTCAATTCTCGGGCGCTTATTGTCGTATGCTAAATTAAATCCTTTTTACGGACGATAATTGTGCAGTAAGAATAGGTACTTTTAAATTTGTCATACTACCTGGTGCCCGCGACTTCGTCCGCGTTCTGAATGAAAAGGTACCCTATGTCCTTTCTGGTATTCCAGACAACGTGTATACAAAATTTCATGGTGGTCGGTTCAGTAGTTTTTGCGTGAAAGAGTTACAAACATCCATACATACATCCATAATTCCATACATCCATACAAACTTTCGCATATATAATATTAGTACGGATTTTCGTTGCTATTCTCGATTAGCTCTGTTCTGTTTTGATTGTTTCTGGGTATACGTCTGGCGATCACTGCCTTTTGTTCTTTAGGTAGGTACATTAGTTTGCGACTACCCGCACGTATTCAAAGACGAGAGGTCCGAATGTATAGGCACCTAATTACCTACTTTAGTTTAAAGGGTAACATTTTACGAATACTTAAGGTTAACTTACACACGTTGGACCCCTGTAGTTCGGGGGCCCCATATAATTGATATTTAATTTATAGGGCCGTAGCTACGCCCCTGGGTCATATCTGCGTTTTGACTTATTAACTTGTGTATTTGTCATTTTTCTTAGAACCCAAATGGCACATTTTAACTACCTAACGTGTAGTTTCAATATTTTTTTGCGTTGAGAAATTTACTTAAATGGAAGTGTAGTAACATTTAGTGAATTAATTATGTTTCAGAAATAAATGCACAACAACGAGTTGTGATTTATAGTAACGGACAACCGGATGAACTCGGAAAAACATGTCCCATAACTGTTTTAGCAACATTCGATTATCTCGGAAATGGTATTGTGTTTGATCATAATGGTAAAATAAGGTGGGTCACCTACTTATCGAGGGTACATTTAGTTACGGAGAGATTAAGATAGAATAATATTGTGGTGGTATGCTTGAGAATAATAGATGTTGTAATATTTTAAGGTTAAAATATAATCAAACCGAAGGTATTGTTCTGGATCAAAACATTGGCCCCGTATCACATTGGAAGTGGCACACTTTAAATGATCCTCCCATACTACAACAAGTAATGATAGACACGCAGATGCCACATAAAGATAATACAATATTAAAAATGGGGGACCCGAAAGACACTAAAGTCGTTGTGGATAATGAAGAAATGCTAGCTATTGAATTCCATAACTTTGTGAAGGAAAAAAGTAAAAAGCTAACGCAAAAATTTAAACCATTTCAAATTAAAATGAAAGCTTTAAAGATAAATGAAAACTTTTCCTTGAGAATTTTGGATCAAGCGACAATTTATCTAATTTTTAGAGATGGTTCAACAAATTTAAAACTTAATATTGGAATGGTTTTAGACCATAAAGAAATAATAGATACGGAAAGTGCCGAAGTGGGAGAGGTGGCAAACAGTCTAGAGCATTTGCCTGCTCGAACCAACAGTCTAGCGGGCCTACAACATTGCGTGGTAAATGCACAACATTTCGCAAAACAACGAACAGAACGCGATCGACGTATTAGACCTACAAAATCCATACCCAGCGCAGATAAATTGATTGCAGCCGCGTCAAAACCTTTGCGATTACCTTTTCAGGTTGTGCCTTCCGATTCTTCATTTGCAGCAGGAGAATGTCAATGTTATCGTAACAAACCCGCTTGCTTGTAACTTAAATTATAATAATAAGTTTTTATAATATCCTTTTTTTTCTTAATAAATGATTTCAAAACTATTTTTCCTTTGATGTTGTTCCATTTTTCTACCTTTTTTAAGAGTGGTGTCGGTTTTAAACCAAGCATCTTTTTTATTTAGTTACCACATATTTATGCATTTTTATTACAAAAGTGGAATCTGATTTTTAATATCTATCAAAAACACAAATTATTTACCTATTGATTACAGTAGTAGGTATTAAATATACTCATTGACGAATTCTGAGAGTTTCGAAATGTAAATAATTCTATTTTTTTAATAATCGACTAAATTTATAATCAGGTTGGTAATTTAGTTCTTTAGACATATAACTTTATAATCTGTGCTCATACTGTACAAACGGCAACACACTTAACTGCACACAATTTTTTCTGTCATATCGACAGAATATCGACTCGCACTTGACGTTTGACAATTCTGAACCCTAGCCAGTGGCTGAGTAACATAACTTAATTTCGTTGGATAATTATTAAATCGGGCAAAATCGGGTAGAGTCGTTCGTTTTCGTTTTACCTGGGCGGTAAAACTTTAATGCGATGACATTTAAACATCTTATTTCTTATTATGATATACAATGATATTAATAATTTGTTAGGCTCAACTCACACAAATTAAAAATTGAAATAGGCTCAACTCACACAAGCAGAGTCGAAGCGAAGCGACGCGTTATGTTTTTTAACTTCATATTTCTCGTAATGATTACGGATAAAAAAAACACCCGTTTTTATAGTTTATTTTTATTTTTTAGTTAATACGCAACTTAACTTTATTTTGCCTATGTTTTGCCCGTAACGTTTCAAGTAGGTTACCATTTTTCCGATGGCTATACACACACATAGCGCATACTTTGCGCATACACACATCTCAAACCTACTTAAAAATCTAATTGAAAATGAAAATTACTTATAATACTCGTATGGACAAGCGAGACGCATTTAACGTTTTGCGGGACGCAATTTTATTATTACTATGCGGTAACAATTATTTGTTATTGTTATTTTATTTACATTTGTCATTCTGTGCAATTAGTTTAAATTGCTAGGTCAGCACATATAAACTCAAACACAAAACTTACACAATATTACTTTAGTTTCGTAAAACATTGGTATCATATGAAAATCGTCATCATTGAGCGGAGCGAAGCGTAGCTCTACCGAGCTCGGTTCCCTCCGACTCGTATAAATATTAAATAATATAGTCAAAGATAGTGTATAGTGCTCTTTTAACAGATGGCGTTGCAAAATCAAAAACGTAATAAAGTTCAAATTTACAAAAAAAAAAAAATTTTAGCTACTTTATAATCAGCAGCAAGCGACTAGGCCTTTATTTATAACTAGGTGTCCGCGACTTAGTCCATGTCGAAAATAAGAATGTAAGATCTACGCCTGCTTTTGCCAAGCGTAGATCCAAAGATAATTGATTGGTCTCGTTGCGCACGACTAGATAGAGCGCTTTACAAAAGCAATAGCTCCGAAAATGAGGCAACTTTTTATTGTTGTGTGTGTAATAAATAGTCACTTTTTATCACTTTTTACCCAGTTTTATTATATTTTTACACAGTTTCACTACGCAAACTGGTATTTTATTATGCCTAAAATATTATAAAACATCCGGCATACGTGCCGACTGACAGATAGTTTGTAGTGTGACTGGCTCGGGTACGCCGAATTCGGCATACTATTTTATGCCGCATTTTACAAGTACGACGGCGGTATCTAGTCGAGCGCAGCGAGACCAATCATTCATCTATTAATATAGTGTTATTTGACCAACAAAATGACCTACAGATAATTATGACCGGAAAGTAATAAACAGGCGGCAAATATGGTTGGTAACTCAATCAAGCCGACTCGACAACCACCAGTTTTCCCACAAGTGAAAATTTTGGTTCTACTGAACTAATTACATATATATTGTTTTTAGTTCTACTGAAGTTAAGTAGTATGTATAAATATTGTAATTTCATTTGTGGTGAGAAATAAACGTAAAGGATTGCCATTGCGGTCTATCAGTGACAAGTCGTTGTTGATGCGTTGCCACTGACGACCGCGTTGTTTTATGGAATTAAATGAATATTCTATCTATACTAATATATAAAGCTGAAGAGTTTGTTTGTTTGTTTGTTTGAACGCGCCTAATCTCAGGAACTACTGGTTCGAATTGAAAAATTCTTTTTGTGTTGGATAGATCATTTATCGATGAAGGCTTTAGGCTATATAACATCACGTTGCGACTAATAGGAGCGAAGAAACAGTCGAAAATGTGGAAAAAAAACGGGGAAAATTATTCATCTTTGAGGGCTTCCGTTGCGTGCGCTGCGAAAACCGTTCGAGATACCCAAATGATTCCCAAAATAACTATTACACGCGGACGAAGTCGCGAGCACCAGCTAGTTATATTATATTGAAACAGCTACCATTGTGCCAAATAGGCAGAATTGAGTAAAGAAAATCAATACTTGTTTTTAAATTTAGATTACATCCAAGGAGGATAGATTACATCTATGAACCAAGAAGTTTAGAATAAACTATGAATAACTGTCAACTTGAGCGTTAAAGAAAAAATGCATTGCAATGCGAACAAATTAAGAATTATTACCTGGAAAACTTATGACTATATTGAAAATGACAATATTATATCTATCCCTTTCAAACATTCTCTCAGTTGGGTCTTGAATGTGCAGTTAAGAGTGGAGTCGTTTGTACATACCAGTACATACAAATGTACACAGCTAATTAAAATACTTTCAGTATTGGCCCAATATGTAATAGAGCCACAGATTATAAAGTTATAAATAGAGCCTATGTTTTGGTTTGTGTTAGACACTGTGGTCATGGTCAGAGAACAGAGCAACGTAAAATTCAAATGTCATTCCTTTTATCATAAACATAGTATACTTACGAAGTATATATATGTCTATGTCTTTTATTGTCCTATTTAAATTGTCAAGTATGTACGTAATTCACGAGCGTCTCGCGACAGTAACGTTTTGGCACCCGCCAAATTATAAATTTATAATCTGTGCGCCCGCCGCCATTCCGATTTACCAATCCAAGCAACGCAAGTGAATATTTCGTAGATGTTTTTATACTTTTCTTTTGTTTAAATGTCTTTTCCAGGAGAATGTCATCCACTAATCAATATATTCACATAACACTATATTAATTTTATTTATAGAATAAAACATTAATTGATCATAATATGACAACAGAGAATATATAAAAATAAATTTAATATTCTTTTGACTGTAGGTACTTGCGCGAACTGACGTTCGCAGAACTTATTATAGTTGTTTGGTATTATCTTACTTTACTGGACTACAAGTAGTCCTACTTTCTACAATTAAGAACTGGATTGAATAATCCTATGGCAAAACAATCAATGTACATAAGTTTGTTGTCTGATTAATAAAACATTATTATTATTCTCATGATTTATTTATTAGCCTTAATTACTTAGATAGGTGCTTATTAATATTTCTAGAACTAAGTTTTTATCCTACATTCTTGAATTTCAATACTTACTTACTTAAGTTTGGTAATACATATTTTATTTTATTTAATAAATACATAACAATAAAGAATATTCTCCCACAGCTTTATTGCCAGCCACAGCCGACAAATTCAAAATTTCGCGCCTTATGTCGGGTGCCAAAACGTTACTGTCGCGAGACGCTCGTCGTAATTCGTATGTAATCTTTTTTCCATTCAAGACAAGTTAAGAAAGGAACAATAATAATAATATGCTGTCTTGCGAGTTCTAGTTCTAGTTAGTTCAGAGTTCAGTTCATCTTCATAATTTACTTTTCTGGTTAATATTAATATAAAATTTTGTGCCGAATTCAATGTACATATTGTTCTTTGTGCTTGTTGCGTTTTGGTTGCGTTAGTGTGAATCTGAGCTGAGGGACACCATATAATCACGATAGCCACGAATATTTGCCGTGTTTATTTATGTATACTAATTTATGTACTTAATATAAATGACTGTGGTCACAAAACGATAAATATTGGAAGCATTCTTGTGTCTTACAATGAGATCAATGTATCAGTAAAGCTAAATACTCTGTAAAATAGTAGTTAAATCTTGTATGTGTTCAGTATAAACTGTATAAAATGGTAAGTGCTAAACAAAAATTATCTGTACAAAGTATGTGTCCTCATTTGATAATAAATATATAATTAGATCGGTTGACCCGCTTTTACAGAGTTATCAGGATGAACCTAGTGGTTACGACGTGGGGTCATTCCCAAAGGACTTCAGCTATGGTCCATTCGAACAGAATGGGGAAGGTGACAATTCATCGCTGCATGAAGACCACAAGCCAAGAATTCTTTTAATGGGCCTCAGAAGGTGAAACGTCTACAAGTATTGCAAATCTTATCAATTGGTCGAATTTTCATGTTTCATAAGTGAATGTTTTTTGTTTGTAGATCGGGAAAATCTTCTATTCAAAAGGTCGTGTTTCATAAAATGTCTCCAAATGAAACACTTTTTTTAGAGTCAACAAATAAAATAGTGAAAGATGATATAAACAATAGTAGCTTTGTACAATTTCAAATTTGGGACTTCCCGGGACAAATTGACTTCTTTGATCCCACATTTGACTCTGATACCATATTTGGGGAATGCGGCGCCTTGGTCTTTGTTATTGATGCACAGGTATATTTTGTTTGTGTCATGCTAGCTATATTCGATCAATTAAACTTTTCAAAGTTGGCTTTTGTCTGGATCTGGAAAGTAGTTGCAAAACACTTAGTTTTCGCTGTCATTTGGGCAGCCTGTCTGGTGGCAGTAACCACCTCCTTACGTGTGTGTTTTATTGTGTTTCGGTGAGTGAGTAAGGAATGCCAGATTGAGCCAATTTCCCTACTTCCTTATCCTTAATCATACTAAACAGCATACACCGTCCAATTAACTTGATCAAGTTGATTGGATAATAAGCTTGATTATTATGGCTGGTATTAAACATGGTTTTGATTCATTTGCAATCAACTGACCTTTTCAGATAACACAATAATTTTATTGCAGGATGATTATATGGATGCACTTAATAAACTACAGTTAACAGTAACCAAAGCATATCGGGTCAACAGCAATATTAAATTTGAAGTTTTTATCCATAAAGTAAGTTTATTTTTATTATAATTCACACATATTATTATTTTCATCCTTAATTCTACATCTTTTTCAAAAAATGGGGTATTATAACTTTGATGTGTGTGTGGGTGTGTGTATGGGTGTAGCTGTCTATGGAATCGGTTTATCTTAGCTCCCAAATGGATGTATCGAATTTCATCCAGTTTTTTTTTTGTTTAAAAACTAAAGATATTGAGATGATTTTTAGCTATAGTTTATGGAGATCTGTTCAGGTGGTTTATGATTGTTAATTTATTATTATATTTTTGATTTGTCCTTATGTAGGTAGATGGGCTCAATGATGATTACAAAATGGAGTCACAGAGGGACATTCACCAACGTGCAACAGATGATTTGGCAGACGCCGGCTTGGAACATGTTCATCTCTCTTTTCATCTCACCTCTATTTATGACCACTCCATATTTGAAGCCTTCAGTAAAGTTGTACAAAAATTAATACCACAGCTTCCAACACTTGAGAATCTACTGAACATACTTATATCTGTAAGTAAATAACCTAATTTTACTACACCACACTACTACTCAGTCTGTATTGTTTACTTTCATGGTGAACTAATTAATAAATTCTCTTGATATATAAAAGATTTTATTGGAAAAATAATTATGATAAAATCCTACTAATATTATAAATACGAAAGTTTGTGAGCATGTATGGATGTTTGTTACAATTTCACGAAAAAACAGCTGAACGGATTTGGATGAAATTTGGGACGCAGATAATATATAACCTGGATTAACGTATAGGATACTTTTTATCCTGGAAAAGTGTTAGGTTTCTGAGGGATTGACTTAAAAATTTAAAAAGTTGGACGCCAGTGGCGCCGCACAGCGGTTGAGAGCTATATTTTCTATATTTTCAAAGCCGACAAAGTCGCAGGCACCATTGCTATATATATCATATAATGTATATTTTGTGTTATACATATGAAAAAGATGTTAATATTAAAATAGAAACCTATAAACACTATTATAGGTAATGTAACACATACTTATACCAACACTACAATATGTGATTTCAGAATTCTGGCATAGAAAAGGCATTTCTGTTTGATGTGGTCTCGAAAATTTATATAGCGACGGACAGCTCACCTGTAGACATGCAAAGTTATGAGTTGTGCTGTGACATGATTGATGTTGTACTCGATATATCCAGTATCTACGGGTATGTAACAAATTGGGTCCTCGGCTATATTTTATGTACTTTTTTTCCTATATAATTTATTTTCTAAGTTGGTTCCTACTTAGAAAATAAATTATATGAAAAATTCACTTATTCACTTAAATTATACACAAATTCACCTAAAAAATCTTTCTAACTACAATTTTGTCTGCAAAAATGTCACAAATTGAGACATTTTAGAAATTAACTGTATTAGATATGAAGCTAATTTCAGTTTCTATACACATCTTCACATGATATCTCAGAAATGTGATGGTTTTTTTTTTATATATTTCTACCATCAAACTACTATGTACAACATGGAATACGCGTGCCATACAAAACACTACGACCTTTATGGAACATTTAAAAGTTATTTAAAAGTCATTTTGAGAAATTGTGAGTATGTCAACACATTAGAGTTTAAAATGAATAGGAGAAGTTGTTCGTTACTACTTTTTACCATTGACGCGCGAAGGCAAGAGTCCGCCATGATTCTGTCAAAGGCGTTTTTTTTATGTGCCGCTCTGTAATTTGTGACGCAAATTCCATTGTAGTATTATATTTCGATGATTTCTCCAACCAATAACTAATGAGTAATCTAGGAATTGGTAAGCGGATCCCGTTGGAAAGTGAGGTCTTAATCAATCAAATGTTTTCTGTGTAAGTAATGTTAATATTGTGTATTACAGGATGGTTGACGAGAGTGTAGTGAATACATTCAACAATGAAAGTTCAAGCCTCATCAAGTTGAACAACGGCACTGTTCTCTATTTACGCGAAGTCAATAAATTTTTGGCTCTAGTGTGTATTTTGCGTGAAGAAAATTTCCAAAAACAAGGTAATCATTATCGCTTACAGCGGTAATAATTAATTTTCTCTATTTTTCTATGACATAACAAAAGCAAAAGAAAAGAAGATCTCCACACCCTTTCATTATAAAGCAAAATCCCCTGCAGTGTTTGTCTGTCTGAATGTATATTTATGTATGTTCGCGATGATCTGAAATATTACTGAATGGATTTTCACACAGTTTAAATTTATTAACAGAGTGAATCCCGAGGAAGGTTATCTTTATTTTTTTAAATAACAAGTTTGATTTGATGTAAAGCAGACAAGAAAAGTGCTTTATCAGTTTCGATTACAAATTCCATTCATTTCAAAATTCGCTAAAGTTTAGATTTGAAATAGGTATTGATTACTGATTGACATAATTTGTCATCGCTAATAAAGATAGCAATAGAAATTGTCACTTTGAATTTTCAAAGAAAAACAGACCTTATCATCCTACAACATACAAATAAGATTTGTTAGCATTTTATGTACTTTCTCATTTGGTACACTTTTTAAATACTAATTACATCCAAATGTTCAATCTTAGGGTGATAAAGCACTTTATTTGTCGAGTTTACATTATTAGTTTTTCATTTTTTAAATAACAGAAAAGCTTAAAAATTTATTATACATAGGTACTAGCATGAAATTTTAAAATATTTTTTTGTTTCAGGTGTCATAGATTACAACTTTTTATGTTTCCGCGATGCTATAACTCAGGTGTTCGAGTTGCGTAACAAGTGTCAAAACGAATTGTCGACGAGAGCACATTCGGGAACTCCCGAACAAGTACCGAACGGCGCCGTTGATTCCACCGAGAGCACCTCGGACCGATCGCAGCCGCAGATACCCTAGCACACGAGATATTACAGTTTTGAAAATGTTGCGAATATCTGAAAAGTATGGTACTATAAATACAGACGTTGGGTACTATAAATAATTGAAGACGTGAGTGGATGAAGGTGATAATTATGTCGCATTTTTGGGTTTTTGTATTCGTTTTTTTTTTTAAATTGCATTAATGAAGGTAATAATATGTCTATATAAATGATTATAGAGATCTTAAGATCGTCCATTTAAGACATATTTCGGAAAATAGATGGCGGAAAATATACAGTTAATTTTAAAAAGCAAAAAGTGCAGAAAAGTTTAATTTTGTTAACTACACTCGCGAGCAAAATAATTGCATCACTTTTCATTTTTTTGTGCCCACCTAATAACTTTGTTAATCTTTGACAAAATCTGAAAATTGTGGTACCAAATGAAAGCTGATAATGTAACGCATTAGAAAAATGTGTAATTCGGATTCATTTCCAAGTCCAAGGAGTGAAAAAACTCGGAATCCTGAAACAATCGCAAAATGCATAAAAATGAATGTAGGAAAACTGAGAATGAAAGGAGAATTTTTCGGAACCAAAAAATTTATTGTGAAATTAATACTTGGTGTTACCACCCCAAGCCTTTTTCACACAATTCAGGCGTGTTTTCATTGACCTAATCAACTTCCTGACGTATTCCTGAGGTATGGCATCCCACTCCTCCAGCAAGGCTTCCTTCAGCTCCGCAACATCGGATGGGACAGGATTCCGCTTCCGAACCCTCCTCTTTAGGCAGTCCTATACGTGTTCGATAGGATTCAGGTCCGGGCTCATCGCTGGCCAGTCCATGGTGTCAATGCCCACCTCGCAAAGGTAGAACGAGGTGGCCCTTGCGGTATGACAAGGGACATTATTCTGCATTAGCAGGAACCTCTCATCAAACATGCCCTCGTAAGGGACAATATGCTCCCCCAGGATGTTGGTGATGTACCTGGCAGCGGTCAAACCACCGCCAGGACCTCCAGAAGGCACGAAAACCAGCTCAGTTTACCCGTCGTAGGAAATGCCGCCGCAAAACAACGGAACCTCCTCCGTAGGCGACTCTTTCGGAGAAGCAGCACTGAGCAAATCGCTCCTCTGGTCTCCTGTAAACCCTTCCTCTTCTGTTATAGCCATTCAGGCACATCCTGCACTCGTCCGAAAAGAGAACGGGGGTCCACTGTTCGATTGTCCAATTGACATGAATTTCTGCAAATTCACGTCGTGCTACTCGGTGTCGCAGCAGCAACCTGGGTTCCGTCGCAGGTCTTTTTGCTTTAAGGTTGGCTGTCTTGAGTCTCCTTCTAACTGTCCACTGGTTGACAGCCACTTCTCGGTCCTCACGGAGTCGCTGCTGGAGAGCAACGCCCGTCTGTTGACGATCTCAGAGAGATGACTTGACAAGGAAGCGGTCATCCCTCTCTGATGTGCACCTTCTGCGCCCCGTTCTTGGTCTTGAAGTAAAGGCCCCAGTCTGCTGGAACCTCTGGTAAACTCTACAAACTGCAGATTCGGTTAAATTCAGCTTGGCAGCTAGGGAACGTTGGCTACGGCCCTCTTGCAGCAAACGGACGACGAGGGCGACTTCAGCTTCAGTGGTGTCCATGTTTCCAGGTATTCTTCACGGGTAAAATATGCGGAGATGTATACCGGTCGACTTCTGACAAGTGACTGATTACCTCCCCCTCCTGTACTCCCGTTATATAGGCGACAAAGGAAGCTCTACTCGTGCATTTGGTAAGGCGGAAAACCCCACAAACCACGAAAATGCCTATAATCCGAAAAATATTGAGCCGATTTCCATATTTGTTCACTTTTTGTAGAGCTTAGATGTCCAAAAATAGGAATTCATTAAAATATTTAAAAAAAAATTCCCTTTTAGAAAGTTATGCTTTGCAGACGAAAAAATGAGAAGTGATGCAAGTATTTTGCTCGCGAGTGTAGAAGGAATAAGTAAGGAGCTATGTACACTTTTTTTAAATTAAATAATACAAGTGTTTAATTACTATCATACCATTAATATTTTAGGTTGTTTACACAACTGCATCATAATTTAGTACTAAAATAAGTTCTGTGGCGACTTTACTCAAAAATTAAAAGAAAACTTTAACCTAGAACTTATGTACTCAAAATTGGAATTAAGTGACTTATCACCTTCATCCAATCACGTCTTCAATTATTTATAGTACCCAACGTCCTTCACCCAACCGTTTATCAGACTAAAAGTATATTTTATCAATTGTTATGTACGAGAGAAAAAAATCGCGATTGTGTTGCCTATATCCTTAATTAAAATATGCTCACAGATACTAAGAGGCAAATCAATATAGATTTATTTTCGCATACATAAAATTGATAAAAATATACTTTTTGTCTGGTAAACAAATGGGTGAAAGACGGCCTCTCTTCGGATTATTAACATAGTCAAAACAAACCAAACTAAATTGTTCTTAATAGTATCAAAATGGTTTTATAAATATGTAAATGCATGACAGAAAAAAATCTGATAAACGAATACATACTTTTAATATTTAATTTAAAGTGCAAATATGAATATTATAAATATAATGAATAAACTGCAGAATTAATTTCCATTTTAGATATTCACAATAACCATGTGTCTATATTCTATTCGAAATGCTATTTAGTTATGTTAAAATATTTTTATAACATTTAATATTATAAATAAAACTGTTAATAATATAGTTTTGAATATTATTTGATACAATACCTTGACGATTGACGATTTCTACGTTCTACATTGTTTCTTTTCTATTCTTTATATTTTTCTGCCCTACGTATGTCACTGAACTAAACTACTGAACCAATTTTGATGAGTCTTTTTGTGAAGTGTCGCATGTGGCGTCACCTAGTGAACGGGCATAATTCACTGACTACATAATGGTCGGGCCGCCATAGCCGGGCGGCAGAATACAATATGTGTAGATTAACGTTCGGCAGAAAGGCCTCTTGGCCTACCCGCGCAGTGTGTAAGTATACTAAACAAAAGCCGGGTGATTTTACCGATTGGGTAAGCCGAATGGTAGTCGAAGATATGTAGCAGATACCAGGTCGGCCTTGTTATTCAACAAAAATTGCCGAATCGAATGTGCCGGCCCGACTATGGTATAGCAACCCTAAGAAAGCTCAATGAGCTAAGAGGGCAATGATTGGGATTACACTGCGGGATCGAATAATCACAAAGTGAACAGACGACCGATAAGGACCGCGGATCGACGTAGGCTGCTTCTGACCGAACCGTAGTAGGCTGCTGTTGCCATAGGTGAGTCCTAGTAGCTGAGATGATGATGATGAAAGAAGGTTTCACTTCAAAATCTGTATGTTGTTTTTTAAATCCCTCCGCGATAGGAGAGGAGTCTTGCGGCGCCGCTAATACTAATTAAGGGCCTCTCTCACCATCTCTGGGTAGTGTCAAGTAGGCTAACCGCCATTTAAAGTCACCGGTAAGAAAGCGTACGAGTTCAATGAAATCATAGATTTAGTATTGCTACCGTTCCGTTAAATGAAATAGAAACAAGATACTCGAACATTTACTCGCCAATTAGCCTTACTTGAAAACGCCCTTAGTGTTATAAGTGGTCTATGGTATTATACGACTAACGACATGGATTCTGTCCTGTGATCGTCTGTCATATTTTTCCGTATATATATTATGTTACTCTATGATTATATTCTAATTTATTAGTCTGTGGTGTAATGTAAAATATTTTATTTTCATCATCGGTAAAGGGTAGAAAAAGTGTAAAATAGAAGGAATTTTAATAAGTTATTCTATTCAATTTTGTTGACATTTGTGTATTTGTATTAACTGTTTACGAAGAAAAATATTGAACCAGCGAAACTGTACCCAGAACTCACGGTAAGTATAAAAATACATTGTGTTTTGTGGATTGCATTGTTTTCATAACTCATAATTCCAATATTTTTTCTATTTTTTCCTTTTAATTGTATTTATGTCACTGTTATATGTACGTATAAATTTTATAAAGTATTATAATGGAACATTTTTTAGAATATTTTTTTAGTTTGATAGGTAAATAATTTAAACAATTATAAAAATGGACCTACCAGTGAATACTTTTTTTCTTCTTTTTTAATTTATAGGTTTAATTTTATTCTGCATTATTGAACATACCTAAATAGTTTTAATTGCAATATTCTGAACTTAAGCAAATAGTTATAGGTTACATCTAACTTCCAGACTAAAATAAAAGTAGAAAAAAATAATAAAAATAAATAAAATAAAATTATTTTAGTAGTTTCTAAAATAAAATTTATGGTGTGTTGGTAAAATGTATGGTTAGTATATTCCTTTTTATTAAATTTAGAGCAACCCTAAACTTGTGGACCAGTCTTGCAGTGAGAGGCCACGTTATACATCGGTAAGATGACGTAGCTTCCCAAATGCAACCCAACCCAGCTGGATTCCTTTGTCAAGCTCTTTATCAAAAGTTATTTTTTTGTCCCAAATAGACATAATCCTACACAATTTCAAGAGTCACACCTTCTACTGTAACAGGTCCTGTTAGAATATGCTCATTGAACATGACTTCATCTTGTCCAAATTACACTAATCTCCAATAACTACACCATTCAATCCAAGTCCCACATGCTGAGAGGCGACATTGATGTCTTCCAATATCCCTTCAAGCGACTGTCCGACTGTCCCAGGACTATATCAGCCAAAATGGCACAGCCGACTGGTAAACAGTTTTAATTATAAAAAAAAGATACTCAATAAAACTCGTATATATAATCATTTAAAATAACTTGCCAAAGTAGTGTTGCTACATTTTTTTTACAAAGTTGTTGAAAAATGAAAATATTGTAAAAAACTTTTTATAAATAAATACAGTTTCTTATAATATCTTACTTATTCACAAACGGTTTTAGATTTGTTTAACATCAGCTTTACCAAATCAGACGCGACTTATCTTAGCACTTACCTACATTTTGTATGAGGTCAAACTATCTATCATTAGGTCGAGTTGCGACCAGCGATACTGCAGCGGCGGCTTGTTTACCGATCAATAATATCGAGAAATAAATCGCGGCCGTTTGTAATATATCTAGACTTTTAGGAAGAGCATAAGGAAACGTTAAAACGTTCAGAGGCGGAAACGGTTGTTCACAAACGTGCTGTTGTTCAAAGGTCAGCAGATTGGACGAAAACATCTTAAAGGAGAACATCGGCTTACCTGCACTAGCTAGACTGATGCGCCCCGGCTTCGACCAGGAGCAATTGGAGTGATTAGTTAGTAGGTTCATTCCTAATAAGTAAATAAAATAAAATAAATAATATCTATGTCCATCTGGAATAATGTAACTTTCAAACAAAAGTTCGCAGACGTGATATTGTTAGCAAAGGCGGAACAGCTACATCAACTGTTCTCTAGAAGCACGCAGGATGTTTTGAGTACGCTACATTGTAGTGGCATGGACACGTATACTGATGTCTACAGCGTCGTCATTTGCATTCTCTTTAAAATGAAAAGATTACTTACCGGGGTGTTACTATGGCACGTTCATGTTGTGGGAAGTTGATATGGCTAAATGGCTGTAATTAAATGAGATAAATAAAACTGCTAATAATTCTGAGAATTGATGGATAAGTACTCTTTCACGGAAAAACGGCTTAACAGATTTGGAGAAAATTAGACACACTGATAAAACTTATTACTTAGTTGGATTCAAATATAGTATATAGCTTTTATCCTGGATAAATGTTCGGTTCCCTAGGTATCGTCTAAAAAATTATCACATCGATAAAGATGTCTGGCGTTATATTCCTCGTATAATCCTTTCCTTTTTTCAACGAGCTCGAATTTGCGGGATCAGCTAGTTTTAAATTTAAACTAATCGTACGTACAAAAGCTTAACTTAGCTAAACAGTGTAGTAGGTATATTGCGATATTTATAGGTATTATTAAAAGATTTGTTACCTAACAGCTAAACAACTTTGTTTGTTTGTTTTTGTACTGCACCTGATCCTATGTATCTACATTGTTTTTCTTAGATAAATATGAAAAACATGTTATTCGTCATTTTGCGCTGCGCTACGAACGACACGAGTAATTCAAAACTGCGCGCGTTTGTAGAAGGCTATCTAGGCGATAACATGTTGTTTATGCGCGCACGCGTATTTTTTTACCGTTAGTATTTTGAGTTTTGTAGTAATAGTTTTACGGTTGATTGTGTGTCGCAGTTAGTTAGTTGTTTTGCACTGAACGACTGACCTTGTTTTTAAAATACTACGCGGCGCTACGCACTAAACACATGCGAATTCGTAATTCGCGCGCTACGTCATGACACACCCATCCACACACTGCATACGTCGGCCTCTTACCCCCCGCTTATGAATATTGATATATATATATATTTTTTTAAGTTAATTTTTAAAATATACTAGGTGTATAATCCAAAATTTTCTCCTATAGCTAATTGAATTTTATTATGATTTTTATTATTTTAAAAGTACTCTTAACTTTAAAACAAAATGCCTTAAAAAAAACAAAAATTATGCAACATTTATCGAATGGGAATCCTACAGAAACCTTAGGTAATATTATGGTAGGGGAGCCCACGATACTAAATGTGGGTCACTCGAGCGTCGTGGGGACCTTTTGGATTTTGAAGATTAGATGGTAGGAAGAAAAAAAGGTTATATGATGTTTTTCTTTTCAGCGGTGGGGTGAGCGTCTGCAGGCGTTCAAAATTTTGTAGACGCGGTATTAAAAAAAAACCTCCATATAATCGTCAGTTGTATTTAAATTTTTACCCTAACCCACCACCAACCCCACCAACCAATCCGGCAGATTATTACATATCCGTTATTGGAGAGACGTGGAGAATTATACACTGGCAATATCTGACGCCTTCGAGTAAATCCCAAAATCCCCTCTTGGGCTCCTCTACTATTATAAGTCTATATTTTTTTTAATATTTTCTCTCTTAGCTGGTAATACAATTACCGTACTTATGTGGTTAGATGGTTTGTTTGCAGATTGCTTATTCATTCAATTACTTTCTAGAAGAGTTTATCGTAATTAGCACAATACCCAGCGGATCAAAGTTCACTTGTCTGTTGGCTTCGATCGGCCACAGGCGGATATAGTGTCAGACTTGGTTGGATAATCTGTCTCTTTTTATCTTATTAATTATTTATGTTATGTTCTAACTTTTGAATTTTAAATTTTTTGTGAAATTGCGATCGACTTAATTGATAGTTTTTGTTTGGGTGACAATAACACAATTTTGAATAATTGAGATAACGATTTTTTTCCAACGGGACCACTTTCTTTGGAGTATCTAGATAACATAAAATTTTTTTCAAATTTTCGAATTGATATTTAATACTACATACCTATAAAAAAATTATTATATGTGATGTACTCTATATAGAGGCGGCGCGCGCAGGCCTATTTTCAACGTTAACTTAAAATTATAAATATTAGAGCTAGAGTTTCGGGAGTTGGAAGTTTTTCATTAGAAATTTCCTCCTCTTTTTGGAACTTTTTTTAAATTTTTTCTATGGCTTATAGTTTTTGAGTTATTGTCGAAAAGTTAAACCCCCTTTTTTGTTCATAACAATTGCAATTTTTATTGGATGAAAAATCCAAAAAACTTCTTTTTCTACACGCCATTACGGATCTAATGAAATATCGCTCAGCAATTTTTTTAAGAGCTTTGGCCAATGCTCTTAAAAAAAATTGGCAGGATGATGACAATCCCGAGAAGATCCCGACAACTCAGGATACCATTTTTTTGGAGCTGGAGTCCTTTCTATAATAATTAATTAACTATACAAAGAAGTGTACCTACTACATTTTGCATTTTCGATGCATCATACGCAACACTATCGTATGAGTTATTATTTGAAATATTGCTGATTGTGGGTCATCGTTTGACGTAATAAAATTTAATAAAGAACTCGGAGAAACAGATACTTTCGCAACTTGGTGGTTCGACATCACGCCATATCGCGCGATCGAACGACCAGTCTTGCGATATAGAGGCGGTTTCGGACACGTAGTGCGGTCTGTAGTCTGTATGTGTGTATGTATTGTACTGTGGTATTTACATCCGCAGCACTTTTTACGTCACCACCGCACTTTGTTACTGGCTGGTTCGAATCAACAGCCAAGCCAATTCAACTCAACCAACGAAACGACAGTGTATCAGTAGAGTTTATGCGAACAGCACGCGTCGAAGCCGTATCACAATTTACGATAATTGTACGCGAGTTATCAACAGCTGACAGGAAAAGACAAAGACTTTTATAACGCAAGTGGAAATTGTTTGTGTTCACGGATTTTAAAAATTTAACACAAGGAAGATTTTTGAGGTAAAGTAAACAATGAGTTATAATAAGTAAATAAAATTCTGCAATACAATCACCAATTAAATTATAAGGTGTTTACCACTGGTGTATCATCAAACTTACTCTTTAATACATAATTTGCTAGCAGTAGCTACTTGTTCTTTTTTAGCATAAGTACATTTGCACTTATGCTATGTACTCATTACACTTGCAAATTATGTTTCTTTTCTATGAATACCTAATTCCGATTAATTTTTATTTTTATTCCGATTAATTTTTCATAGGAACACAAATTGTAATATGAGATGAATTTATTATAGTGTTATAGTTAATTATAGTGTTTAAATGTATTTTGACTTTATTAATTTATTGATTAGAAAAAAAACCCATTAATTTTCATTGGAATCGCTTCATCGCAATTTCTATATTTTGATATATGTAATTGTTAAATTTTCTTTATTAAAATGAAAGGTACTTATTTTGTGTTCTTGAGGTCTTTCTACGTTTATATCTATAAATTAATGGACTATATCGAATTGATACTTACAACTATTATAACTAATCAGAACGAAAACAAATTCTCCATTTCACGATCTATGTCAAGGTATTCAACTTTATTTTAAAGAGATTCGATGGATTTTAGCCTAATTCATTTCGGTCCATCTTTACATCACTATTTCTTTTTCTGGCGACATGTCCCTAAGGGAAAAGCCTAAATAAAGATTAAAAAAATATCTTTTTCTAATCTTTGGTGACACGTATTATTTTTGGCATGTAGGTATTGGTTATTTTCTTAAATAAACAATTAAAATAAAAACACGTGAACCATGTTTTTTGTTAGGTTGTTTTCTTTATGGCTTTTGATCACCACTTCGATAGTGGACGATAATAATGATGATAGCGATTGGCTAAACTCCAACATATTATATGGGGCAATGTTTATCACAAACAAAACATCTCAATAAAAATTGAATATGTTGTATTATGTCTTTTGTATTGTAAGTATTGTACAAATCATTCGATATTTTTGAGAAATGGAGCGAACTTACGCAAAAACGGTATTTTGAAATACCGTTTAAATTTATAATATTTTTTTAATGTATCACTAGCAACACGCCTCTGGCTTCGCACGGATGCATTTTTTTTCTGCAAATTATGCAGATACACAAACCTTCCTCTTTTTCCATCACTGAAAACTGTATGCCGCTGGCGAACAGCGACTACATTTTATAAATATTATAGTTTTAAATACTGCTTATTACATGAAATATATTTTTGTTTCAACTCAAGCAAATATTATTTTACTAAGGTACCTACTTATTAATATTGTTATTTGTCATTGAGTTAGTCGAGACATATTTACGTAACCTTTTCTACGTTTAAGCCATGTTTTGTTTATGCCGCTATTACCAAACCAACTTTACCAAATAGGTATAAATTCAACTGTCGTTCGAGGTCAAGGAGACAGAGGCGCGTTTATGAGTGTTTTCTTAGGATACTGTAAAAAATACTTTATGTATGTATGTACATGTAATGTTTAGTCATATAGGTATTAAAGAATTTGTTATAGGTATAGATTTTAAATATTAATTTATTACTAAAATATGTCTCTCGCTATATATATATATATATATCTCTCTCTCCGGTCGGTCCCTCATTACTGAGGATCGTAGTTACGAAATCCCAGTTCCGACTGCACTTCCACCGCCACCATCGGCCCCTGTCCATGTCTCACCGCCTGGCAAAGAGTATCAGAGGTGGGACCCTTCACTTATCGTCGGCGATCGGCCTCAAAATCTTTTGCCTTCGACATTGCCACCAACGACCAGCTTTTCCCGATTGTTGCCACCTCTTCTTACAATGTGTCCGAAATATGTAAGAATACGTTGCAGACATACAGTAAGACTTATGTTATGTAGGTACAGTACAGACATACAATAAGTACTTATGTAAAATTATAAATAGGTTCTGGCATTTGTAGCCATTTAAGTTGACGCACATAATGGCTTGGTGACACCTGCCACCGTCTATAACTTCTTTACTTGCCCACGCTAATGTATTGAATGACAAAGAACACTTGTATGAGTACCTACCTTATATTATGTGTATGAGATTATGCTTTCTATACTTATATAATTATCAAAATATACGTCATTATCGTGCACTTTGTTTATGATAAATAGTCTTTGAGACAGAGAGAGTCGTTCTTGAGCTCATAATATACCTACCCCAAATCTTTTCAAGCTTCGAGTGAATAGGCATCTTCTGGGTGCGTTCCACCACCGGCCCCATATTTTACGTCCATTTGTGAGTGAGGTATCACAATAGTCCAAAAGCCGTTTCCCTCTATACTAACTAATATTATAATTGCGTATAATTATATTTATACTAAGATAGGAAGCGCACCTGCTGCACTTGGTGCATTGCTTCTGTTAATACCCATGCGACGGTTAGCCATCAGCCTGTCTGACAACCTTTACATAAAAGATAGCTCCAATAATAAGGAACGTATTCCGATACCGGACTAGCGTTGGAATTTAATTGCATAGTTACCTTT
Source organism: Synanthedon tipuliformis (assembly GCA_947623395.1). Lineage (NCBI taxonomy): Eukaryota > Metazoa > Arthropoda > Insecta > Lepidoptera > Sesiidae > Synanthedon > Synanthedon tipuliformis. The sequence goes on along the minus strand of OX392407.1, from coordinate 8,321,302 downwards.
TTGCTACATTCCATAGTCGAAAAGGTTACACTATCTATCTAAAGGTTATCAAATATACGTACCTACATAGATTGTAATACAATCATATTTTACATCAATATACTGAGTGTACTCAAGCCATCTTTTTTCTCTCTATGGTCAGTGAAAAGAAGCGTGTTGGACAACTTTTTGTACGATACACGTCTATTCTAATTTAATACGGATTAGTCATTGTAACGACCGGTAAAGCCGGGGGCAGAGTCCTCCACTCGGAGACGTCACGCACGCAGTACTCGCGTGCCACAATATAACGAACTCGCAATGTCACGGCCCGTGGATGCTCATTGCTAACTGAAAGTAGCCTACTATCGTTTGTTTCGGTGCCAAAAATGTTCGTACATACGAAATTCACCCGTGTTTTACACTTTTCTCAGCATTTTATACATGTTTGGTGTATAAATTTTATTAGACATTGTACATCTTTAAATTTGAAGTTGTTTTCCGCGTCTGCTGTCTGGTTTTCACTATCACCATAGATGGTAGGTATATATATTTTCATAACACGAAAGATTTATATTATAATAAAACGAAAATTAAGTTTTTATGTATGTACCAGGTACCTTCATAGAGAAAAATAATATTTTGAACCAAACGAGAAATTAATATATTTTCTTTCTCCGTGTTTCTTCGCTAACTACGTACTTATAAACCATCCAACGAATTTACAAAAGAAAATGCATCTCGGGCGAAGCCGGGAGCAGGTCGATAGATTACATATAAGCGGTATTGAGCGCGCACTTATGTATGCGCAAATTTGCACGCATACATAAGTGCAGATTAAATTGGAATAGTTAGGTTAATAGCATTATTTTTCGGTACCTACTCGTGATCATATGATATTGGTTTCTCAATTTTCCTTGCATTCATTGGTAATTGAATGTACGTAGGCAAAGCGTATTTATATCTAGAACCGTGCAATGTTGAGTAACATCCTGTGCTCGGTGCCTGGTAGTGCAACGACCTATAATTTTGTTTAACTAACACTACTGATACTGCTGACACTGTGCTGACTTGACTGACATGCACACGTCTGCGTAAATTAATTAGCACTCTTATAAAAAGTTTAATATTAAATACATTTAGAATTGCACTACACTAGAAAAGAGATTTGATATCTTGAGATTCTTAAGTGCTCGTGAAGTTGTGTGACTAATACGGCCTGGCCTGGCCTACCTATTTGGTTTATTTTACACGCACTTACACCTGACCAAACAGATAAGACAGATCCAGATAACCAGCCAATTACTTTAATCGAGGTCAAAGAATTGAATAGATGATAAGAACACAGCATGCATGTTATGATTAATAGGTGTTTCTACCACTTAATAATTTATCTAAATATTTGCTCCATATTTACCTAGTTAATATTAAAATAACAACTGTTTATTTATCTACAGCCACATTTTTAAACTTAAGTCGCTGTCCGCCTCTGTGTGTGACGTGCTGTTATAATATGTAGTATTATTCAATCTTATATTAACTATAATGTTCGAGTAAAAAAAAAGGTAATATAGTAAATACCGGCTTGCAGGTGGATCCCACTAAACTGGAAAAGTTTATTCTCCCTCATAGTCGTCCTTGTCAGAATTTAAATCCGGGGCCAGCCCATTGCATCTACCTAGAGATTCAACATACAGTCTGCATTTCTATGTATATCTTGACCAAAGAGCTGTTCAATAAAAGCAGTGTTTAAAATAAACAAATACATTATTGTCGAGGTTCGAACATAGTTTGCGGTAAACACATTAACCGATGTTGTTGTGGAATTTTAACGTTATTTTTTTTGTTGCAGGAAAATACGCGCTTGTCCGAGACTTCAGTAATGGGGTAGTCCATAGTGAGGCGTAAGAAAAATAGTCAAAAGTAGTGTTTTATTTCGACCGTGATTATTGTGAACGAGTGATAAGTAAATAAGACATTCATCATGTATTCTATGAACTATATCGGCAAGTTCATTGCGAATTTCCGTGAGTTCTACAATGAGATAAACAGCGCTACATTGACCGGAGCCATTGATGTTGTGGTGGTCGAACAGCCGGATGGCAGTTTCACGTGTTCGCCTTTTCACGTGCGATTCGGCAAATTGGGTGTTCTACGTTCAAGGTTCAAAGTGGTACGTATATTATATACCTCTTTTTCTATAGGCTCAAAGTTTATTCAAGACTAGCTGTTGCACGCGACTTTGTCCGCATAACTTTATATAGTCTATGTTATGTTACTCGCTGATAATGTAGCTATCTATTTATAGGTGAAAGAGTTTTTAAAATAGGTAAAGTATTGTAGTTTTTGGAGTCTATTTATTACAAACAAAAATACTTTATCTTTATAATATTAGTATATACTAGCTGCGGCCGCGACTTCGTACGCGCTGTAGTTTCTTTTCTGCTATTAATCTGTTTGCTATCTGTGTGCCTTTAAAATGTCATTCAAATCCGTAAAGCCGATTAGCGTGTACGAACGTACAGACAAGCAGACAAAAATTCTAAAAATTATTTTTGTGGTCTGTACTGTAACAAAAGTAGGTACCTATAACGTGTACAAATTAGTTTTTTTATATATATTTAATGTACAGGCACGGCTCGTTTACGATTACGACTTCATTATATTTATAGATTTAGCGAAGAAAGCTTCTTACGTGTGGTGTCATTTTAATTACATTGGTATGAATAACAGAGTTCTTGGTTGACGCCGATGCTCAATAATCGACTTGAAGTCCCGGTGGCTGATAAACATTGATGACTTTTCAGGATATTGTTACAAATAATAAAACGAATCCCGTGTAGTTTTTTATCGCAGTTAAGCTAATCTTATCTGTTTAAGTCCGCATGACACATTATTTATGAATGTCCTTTAAATAAATTCGTGATTATGTAAAATTATGACGCGCTTTTTAAAGAAAATCACATCACGTAGAGGAAGTAAATGCTAGAATTAGTGAGAAACAAATTTTATTGCTTCGAATAGGTACACAATGCCAAAATGAGATAAGAAGCTGCGTCTGATTCACTTTGAAATTTGGCCAAAAGCCAATCGAGGAATATCTACTGTACCATCCAAGAATATGTAAAAAAAAAAAATTGGCACAAATATTTTCGTACTTTTGACCACCTGCTTGTACAGAAGCTGGGTGTAATAATTTCTTTTTAATTGCTTCAATGATTTGGTAAAAGACAAGCCAACGATGAATTAGTAGTTTAGAGGATATGTTTTATTTTTAACGCCCTACGCAAAAACGGGGTGTATCTGTGTGTCTTAACTGAGGAATCGTAGCTCCCAACCGGATGGACCTGTTTTGATAGTTATTTTTGTTTGAAAATTGGCTTATAATTTATTAAGATATTTGAAGACAATGAGATGGATTTCAATAACTTACAACTTCGATTGATGTGAAATTTGCTATACTGTTACTTTAGTGTTATTTTCCTTGATATGGTAACCTTGATCTGATGCTGCAGCATATAGTTGTCTGCAGGATAACCAATTCCTCATAAATTTACAGGAGATACAGGGTGTTTAGGCTCATTAGGAAGCCGGAGGTTAGTTTATAATTATAACTTGTTACTTCGTAGGTTGACTTGGAGTTGAATGGGGAGCCAATTAATATTCACATGAAGTTGGGAGAGTCGGGCGAGGCGTTTTTTGTGGAAGAGGTGGGAGAAGATGAAGCTGAGTGTTCGGCACATCTCGCAACATCGCCGATTCCCGCTGGACACTTCGATCAATTGTATGAACCGAGGCGACGCAATTCGCTCTCTGTCGTCGAGCCGGATCACGGACAAGCCTCCGACTACACCAAGCGGAGGTAATTAAATAAAACGTTCAGGTTAGAGCATTACGCCAGAATACATTAAACTGCAAAAAAACGTGTAGAAAGTGCATCGTATCGTTATAACTATTTCATTTACATTTACGTGATTAGAAAGCTTCAAATAGCGTTAGGTGTCTACAATACCACAGACAATACACTATTAACTAAAATAGGTATTTATGAACTTAGAAATGTAGCTGTTATTTTCATTAGTATTAGTAGTTTCAAGAAGAAAGGTTCAGTAAAATCTGCTTAATAGTGAGCTGACCTCTTTCTTTGGGTACCCCAACAATGAAGGGTCATTGTTGAACTGGGCGGGACTTGAGCTTGAGCTGAGCTGCAGGGGCTTAACAGAGTTTATATTTAAGTTCACATAGATATTATGTATATATCTAAGGTATGTAATTCGCTAAATTTGGAATGTATAAGTTAAACATTCCAAATTTAAAATTCCAATATTAATATTTTCTTCCTGACGTATAATTAAATTAATAATGTAAATATTTGACTTTTTAGGTATACAGCAGACGGTCAGACAATGCAGAAACCAGACTTCAGTAACCTGACAAAGCAAAACGATGCCAAAGAAGAGACTAAAACAAAAACTGACAATGACGAGGCTCTATTTGAGATGGAAGGCATAGATGAGGCTCCAACGAATTGGAGTGATACAAGAACTCCTAAAATGTTCTCGGCTACCCAACTCGGCGAGGCACAGAGCGCAGCTAATCAGACGGTACAGAAAATTAGTGCAAACAATGACTTCCGTCCTATAGAATCTGCTTCGACCAATGCAGATGAAGTTAAACCAAATGGCAACGGCAAAAAGAAGAAGAAAACGAGAAAAGTTAGTTCAAAAAAGAAGCATCAGAGGAAGTCTTCCACAAGTTCCATATCTAGTCAATCTGACCGCGCAGAGTCATCACAGCCGGCCTCAATTCACAACGCCAGCGAAATCAACTTTTTCAATGATAACGACGCTAAAGCCGCTAATATTAGGTAAGTGTAGAAAACATTATATGTATTGTTTTTAACAGATAAGTCTAATAGCCGGTCCTGTATCGTTATTTCATATGACCCGACACAGCTTCGGAAAATTGCAATTGAGTGAAAGGCAATTTTAATCAACATTTATTGCCCAAGCTCATTCGTTGCTAGGGGTACCTATTAGCCTGAGTTAAGCAAGCGCTTGCGACTAGTTCTTTTTGATGAGTTCTTTAAATCAAAATTTAAATCACAATGAAAAAAATTTAACTTTAATCAATATTTAAAAAAAAAAAGTTAGTACATATTGCACTCAGTTCTAAAATAGTGAAATGTTACTCAACAAAAAATAGTCTTTAAATTATCGACTTTCATGTTCAACACGCGCTGCGGGCGAAGACATGCGATCTTGCAATAAAATTGTTTTGGTTCTTTAGGTGAAAATTAATGGCTGAAAAAATGCATAGGAAATTTAAATTCATCTGTTTTATGGATAACGATAATTATGTCGAAATCCGTCTAAGCAGACAAGCGATAGACTCGGGAATCTATGATTTTACGTGAACATTAAAGCGTATTAAACGTATTAAAGCAGATAATTAGACCGATTCAATCTTAATGACTTAATGGCTCTGAACATAGTGGGATTAGTGCGCAGAACGCAATATTGGATACCTGCGGGTAGGCAATATTGACTGTGCCTGCGCAGGCCTGCGCTCGCAGCTAACTTCAGAGTCACTATTTTAACCGCTTGGTTTTGTAGGAGTTGTCGTGGCCCTAGCGCCTGTCTTCTAATTTAAAAAAAAATTGTAAGAGAAAGAACTTTAGAGCCGCCATTTAAGTTACTATAGAGACAACAGCAATAATCTCAAGTCCGTTCTCTCTTTTGATGCGGAGTGTTGAGTGTTATGATGGCGTTATTGCAGCGAGGAAATGTCGAATATGAAGCTGAACGGCGACAATCGTATCCCACTGGCGCTGTCTGACACTGCGTTCGAGGTGCACGCTGCCTCCAAACATGCGTAAAAACAATATACATTATATTACTATTACTGTAGCAAAGCGCACGCCCGCTTGCCATCCACTTGCAGAGTATTTACTATTTAGTTGTGACGTCACACGCACCATTAATGGCTTCGTTGCGCTCGCACGCAATCGAATTATGTCCGTTTCCAGATAACACTGATAAAAACACTCAATTTTGAAGTGGTTTGCAAATAGCTTTTTAGGTTTATGTTATATTACTTTATTATTTGTATATTAAAAAGGATAAAGGCCGATTTAGTAACTATAGAAAAATAAATAAAAAATACGGTTAACTGTTGACCTGTATTGAAGCGTTAAATAAAAGCTAAAAGCACAATTAGTGTCGCGGTTAGAATGTTAAATGTGTTTCAATGTAGAAAATCACTTTCAAATTTTAATTAAGGCGATATAGATGTGTTGATAATAATTAACACGAAAAAAGCCTTTCTACATTGTGATGGAAAACATTCCTCGAAGCAATATTTTTAGGTATCATATAAATCAAAATCAATAATCTTCTTCTTAATCAGAGTGATCAGTCCTGGCAGACAAATCGTCTAATAAGTTAGTCGCGGTCTCTACGAGATATTTAAATCACAAATAATTAAATTTGTTGTCTTTATAAAATATAATAAAAAGGTTAGTAATAATTTTTTTTCCAGTTTCTGAAAACGGTTATAATAGCCAATAATTTCTATTTAGATATGAAAAGTACATTATATTGACGAGTAGTCAATTAACATTACCTATGTATCAAAATGCATTTCAATTCAAGTGAATGCAATTCGATATGTGTATAATTTATGTGTAGGTTTGTTCATTTCTCAGTACCTATTACGCCTTATTCAGTAAATGCTTAGCTTCTCAAGAATTGTATAATAATATTTTTATACGTTGGTCACGCTTCAACATTTAGTTAAATTAGTACATATTATTCATAATACACGTTTCCTCTAGTTCATAGATATTAAATTTCACGATTCTCTCGTTCACACTGTTTATAAGTTGCTAATAAGAATTTGAAAAGACGACTGAAAAACGTGAGAATTTACCATTATTGATTAAATTTAAAGAGAAATATTATCGAGTATATTAAAATAATATTCCTCGTTATTATCAATGAATTACTAGACGAAGTACCTACCCACGCGAATTGTCGTAATTTTAGTTCCTATAATAGGAACTATTTTAATTGATGGCTCTGTTCCAAAAGTGTTTCTCATTAGTACTTACTTTAAGGAATTCGTTTTCTTTAAATTTATTCTTTAAATAAACAGTTGTATACCTCACCTTTTAAAAGTTACTGTCAAAAATATTGTTGACTTAAGAAAGCTATTCTGTTACCATAATCTTTACGCTGTCAGTAGTTTTATTTCCATCTACTTCTGCGTAAATTGTTTATTATTTGTTATTATTATACATAAAATGTAGTACGTACGCTTTCATTAGTCATTTATTTATTTTGCAGTCGAATACTCAAACGCTTCTTTAAAATTGGGAACTTTAGACCAGGGGTGCTCAGACTTGAACTGCTGTTTACCTCAAAATTTATAGATTACTAGCGATCGACTCGGTAAATACCGCAAGTATGTGCGACTAATATATCACTGTTAGAAGTTTCCAGAGGCATCGGCGGGATACAAAGCCATCACGTTACTTTGATAAAGCCGCCTTTCGATGCTAGTATTTAGATGCCATGCATTTAGATTTTTCCGATATAAGAAAATATGAAGCTCATTCTGGCTTGACTGTTAATACACTAAATGTGAATTTGAACAAAAATTGAGAGTTGCGGTTATCACCAAAATTTACCGAGATCGACACAAAAAGCAAAAAAACTGTTTGAGCACACCTGTTTTAGACGTACTAAGTTTGTGACTTTTTTACCTAAGACTACCTGTTTTAGAAGCGCATAGGTTTTTGACACTAAACGTCGTCCAAGATGGTTTTGTTTCAAAGAGTATTTGGTCGTTAGCAGGGGGTCACGCGGCACCACCCCTGTACAATCCGACACTGAGGTGGAGTTATCGCGGACGACGACCGGAGACAAGTCGTCAAGATCATGGCGTTGGGGGGAATTGCCGGAACCACCGGGGGCTGAGTCGCCGGATTCCCCGTCGTCCCCCGCCGAGCCGGTCTCCCCCCCGGAGCCCGCGTCCCCGACAGAGCCGCTGAGTTCCGACGAGGAGCGCCCCGGCCGCCGAGGAGTCCTAAGCGGAATGTTCCGGTTCATGTCGACTAGAGAGGAGACCTCCGAGGGGGTCTACCTGGACGACCTCGATCGCGGCCAGGTCGATCCTGATCTTTACTTCCCCAAACATCACGCCGAAAGATATCGTACAGGTGAGCAAGCGTTTCACACGATCTCAAATATAAAAAACTGAACTCCTTTTTGTAAATCGTAGCTCCCAAAAGGATGGACCTTAAATGGATGCTTGAAAGCTGACGTGGTAAGGATGGTTCTTAGCTAGTTTTGAAGATTTAGGCGTTTGAAGACCATCAGCCCTTTTCCTAGTTAACGAAGGGATTTAACTAACTTTCATTCGTACGATTGATGTGAAATTTGGTAACCTTGACCTGATGCATCAGCATCAAGTAGGCTGCGGAATACTCAACTCCTCATCAACTTACAGCAGATATAGTGTGTTTGGGCTTAGTTTTAAACACTCGCTGTCCTCCTTTCTGAAACCGCTCAGCCGGCGTGATTTAGCCAAAGTGATCCCCAGTGACAGCAATGTTTGAACATGATCAGGGGCCGGTGTCGCGGGCGAAGCGGCCGCCGGCGGTGGTCCCACCGAGGAGGAGTACGAGTCGGGCAACGGGCCGTCTCTGCCGCAGTCACCGGCCTCGCTGCCGCCCTGCGACTCGGACGACGAGGAGAAGGTGCTGGGGCGGGGCCAGGTGGGCGTGTACGTGCGGGAGCAGCAGGTGACGCGCGCGCTGCCCTTCGAGGAGTTCTGCTCGCGCGGCGACTCGCTCGCCGCCGACGGGCTGCTCGTGGTGCGCTTGGGCGACCGCTGGCTGCCGTGGCGCAGCGCCGGACCGCTTCTGCTCTCTCTGCTCGCCTATCGCCGCCCGCTGCCAGCGGTGAGTCCGTTCCCCATTTATTCGGTATAACTTTTTTGTTTGTGAACCCATTGGAATGAAACAGAACATTTTTATTTCATTTTATTATCTAGTAGCGTTTGTGGTTTCAAAACTTCAATTCACAACCGCCATTGCACCCAAACCGTGTGAAAAATATAATATTTCCTTCACATGCGAACCTTATCAGTCTTCTGAAAACTATCGGTTTTTACCAACAATTTTCCATCATTGTTGCAATATTCTTAACCCGAAAATAAAATAAAATGAACCAGCGCTATCTCGTAGCGGAATGGTCTATCTTTGCTCTCTTGGAATTGTCATTCTGAACTCTGATAATAATAATAGCATTTTAAATAATAATGATTATAAATAATAAGTGACTAACGAAATGCTCAGACAAAGAAACACTCGACTACCGATAATCGAGTTCAATTGCGGAACAATGTTGCACTTTTATTATTATTTACCCTCGTCAAATTCATTGTTCAAAGTCCAGCTGATAAAACCATGTCTTTTTTTGCTAATCGCTACATATTAACACCGCGAATCTTTTAATACTTACGTTGACATTTGCTTTTAATAAAAACAAGGTTAATTAATGCCGACATTAACAGAGTGAAAAAACATGATTTACCTACCTACATATTTTTATCTACCTACAAGGGTTCTAAATTTTAAAGTTGTAATTTATTTACTCATTTTGTTACATGATTTCATGCGACTGAGAAAATTTGTCTGATTTTATTGGATTATGGTACGCTCTGGATAAAAAAAAGGAAACTATACACATAATCAATCAAAGTTTCATCGTTTTATATAGGTACATACTCGACGATATTTTATCCCATCACAATGATAGTCTCTCGACAATGACTTAATAATATCGATAAACCTTAATTTAAAAAAAAAATTGCCAAAAGGATAATTTAACTCGCCAACTTTCGCTTTTGTCTCTGTGTGCTAGAGGCGTAAAGATAGATAGAATAGATTCGAAAAGCTAAATAAACGTAGTTACTCCCTTGTTTAAAACACGTAAACATAATTTAACTAACACTGAATATAATTCGAATTGTGTCGTTTACAGTGCGTTCTGGAGCAGCTGGAAAAGGGAGTAGGGCACGAGAAGGAGAGTACAGATGCAACGACCGCCAACGCTGCAAAGCCTCGCGGCTATTCCTGGTGGAGCTGGAGACGCTCCAATTCTGAGGTCAAACGGTAAGAACACCAAGTGCATTACCTACTACACATAAACTGCTTTGTCTATGTTTATGGAACCCACAGTAAGCTTAGAACACAACTTTAAAAAGAGCAAGTAAAAAAGAAATGTTTAATATTTTTTTTAAAATATGGCAATCACAAATAATAACACCCGTTTTAAAATCGCGAGACACCAAAGCGCGCTTTGTGACGTCATTATAATTATATTCAGACAAGTTCTGATAGTTTTCTTTATCGATGACCGAGTTATTTTGTAGCCACATTAATACTATTCTCTTAAAACCAATAATAAATACTGATATTATTATGTATATAATTTTTCACTATTATAGCTTATAAAAATAGTTTTCTAAAGTTTTTTTTTTTTTGTAAAATTTTGTAATTTTGTAAATAGTTCTCTATAGTTTTTAAGGAGTTTCGTAATATTTGTTGTTTCAGTGCTGATATATCGCCCACAAAGGGTGAGGCTCAACAGGAAGTCACCACAATAGATAATGTAAGAACGGATATCACTGTACCGGACCAGATGACTGAGGAGGAAACAATCTTGGAGACCAGCGTCGAAGAGGTGGTGGAGACTCAGGCGGTGCTGGAGGTAGATCCCGCTGGCAAAGAAGTGCGAATTATCGAAGAAGGTAACAATAACAATATTTCAATTCAAGAATTTGTTTCAATATTGTCAAGACTAATTATTGTCAATGAACTCATTGAAAAAATATAAATTTTGCGTGGAAATCAGGCCAGGCCATCAGTTTATTTTTGAATATTTTTTTGTATGTAATATGTATCTCCAAAGTAGAAATCTTGAGAACCAATGTTAAGTGTATAAGTGCAGAGTTTATTTATAGTGGTGTTGTATTTGACAGGGGAGAGTGGGGAAATGCGGCCTGCACGCGAACGAAGCTCGTCAGAGTCGGAGACGGAAGGCGGCGAACGTCCTGACCGTCGCCACTCTACCTTCCGCAAGACATTGAGACTCTCTTCCGATCAAATTGTAAGTACTTTTATGTTAAAGTCAACTAACAGGCTGACGGTCCACTTGTTGCCGTCGTCTATAACACAATCAACGCCACAGGGATTGGAAAGGAATAGGGAAATGAAATGGGCTCGGACATCTTTACTCACTCACCGAAACACTTCAGCTATATATTTATACTGTTATTTCTTCTGTAAGGGGGGACAAGGGGATGGTTACTGCCGCCAGACGAGCTGCCCAAATGACTGCGACCTGCGTGTGCCCTGCCCATATTACAATATATTAGGTCGGGGAAAAAGTTTTTTATATGTCAAAAAATATGTGCTATTTTGTACGTAGTGGTACAAAATTTTGACAGTCCTCTCTTGATTTTAACCTAACACTACCTAAAGAATTCTGTAGAAACTGAAACAGGTGAAAATCTGAGGGTGGAAGGTCAGGGCTATTTCTCAATACTTATTTGCTAAATGGCTAAAGATCATAATGAAAGAGCACACCAATTGAGAATTAGTATTAGCACTGTATTTGTGGGTGGGTGTTTGTAGAAAAAGCTAAATCTGCGGCCGGGTATGAACGAGATGGTGTTCAGCGTGACGACGGCGTACCAAGGGACCACTCGGTGCAAGTGCAACGTGTTCCGTTGGAGGCACGACGACAAGATCGTCATCTCCGACATCGACGGCACCATCACCAAGTCTGACGTGTTGGGCCACATTTTCCCACTCGTGGGCAAGGACTGGGCTCAGTCCGGTGTAGCGCAGCTGTTCACCAAAATCAAGAACAACGGATACCAGCTGTTGTATCTTTCTGCGCGCGCCATCGGTCAAGCCAGGGTAAGGCAAAGGAAACATTGAAACCGTTTCAACTTCTTTTTTTATTTTTGAGATTGAGATTCAAAAAAGTATATTTTTGAGATATTGATAAAAATATATAAAAAAAAAGTTACACAAAGGTTTATTTAAAAAAAAAGTATTTTGTTTGAAACTTAGGATTGTTATACCTAAACTTATTTGTTCATTAATCATGAAATTAATCATGAAAATGATAATTGAGTAAATTTTGCAAATAACAGTTTCTACCACATGGCACATTTCATTAAGTGGTTCTAGTGATCATAAGCACTTTGCAAGTTTTTATATTATAAAACAAATAAGGCAGTGAATTATTTATTAACTAAGGTCAAAATGTTGGAATTGGAATGGTTTCGGTTGCTTTATATACTTGCAAAATGAAGTTCTCGCGAAGAGGATATATAATATATATGTATATTGGCAGGTAACACGCGAGTATCTGCGCTCGATCCGTCAAGGGGAGACTTGCCTGCCGGACGGACCGCTTCTGTTGAACCCCACGTCGCTACTGCGCGCCTTTCACAGAGAGGTCATCGAGAAAAAGCCAGAGGAGTTCAAGATCCAATGCTTGGCCGACATCAAGGCGCTGTTTCCTCCCTCATCGAGCCCCTTCTACGCGGGCTACGGCAACCGAGTCAATGTAACTAATTTTCAATTATCTCGCAATATTAATAATCAACGTTGCAGTTTCGTACGTGTTATAAAGCTTTTTAATAATAGTACATTACCGTCGAGAACGAAAATAGAAAAATTGTCGGCCGATTAGTAATGAAAGTTCGAGAATTTCTCAAGCGAATTTAAAAGGCCGAGGTCTTTTTAACTTTAAACTGAAATTATTTCAGTTTCTTAACTGTTTCAATTTTTCACTAAGAGCTCGATTACTTAATAAAATTTTATTAAAATAATAAATTTCAATCATTTCTTGCATTAAAAATTAAATCTAATATAATGTTGAAAATTCTGCATCTGCAACAATCTTTTTAAAATTTGCAAATTTTCTTACTGCTTTTGAATTATTACAGGATGTCTGCGCTTACCAAGCGGTCGGTATTCCTATTGTGAGAATATTCACAATCAACTACAAGGGCGAGCTGAAACACGAGTTGACGCAAACATTCCAATCGACGTAAGTATCTATCTAGTGTCACTTTGACGTGTGTCAGCTGTCACTGATTAATTAAATCCATGGTCATATAATCCGGGTAACGCTGAATTTTCATCGGCCTAATTCTTATTTCAGCTACAACGTGCAAAGTGACTTGGTCGATGATTTCTTCCCGCCACTGAAACGTGATAGAACTCAAAGCTATCTTAAAATTTAAATTAAAAAAAAAAAACTAGATAAATTCTTTAATGCCGCACTAAACGGGAATCTTTATGCCGGTAAGCCGTGTGGCATGACTTTGTGAAGGGTTTTCACGAATGATAATTCTCATCAGAATCAGAAAGTTAACTTACCATTGTCGAACTTCATGGCTGAAATAATATTTTGATACTTCTTGTGCAATCATCGCTCATGTCTCGCCCATGACCAAGACAGGTCATCAGTCCTGTCTTGGTCTGTTTCTTGTCTTGGTTTCTGCTTTCGTACATTCGCCCACACAACACTCTCTTCCACTTTCAAAATTAAGTGAACGTTATCACCGGTGATGGATCTATGAATGTTCTTCTCTGGTTTTCACTTTCAATACTTGAATGGTTTTCTATGAAAAAAAGGAAGATGGAGTTGAACTCTCGTAGGCTTTTGAGGCAATTTTTCTTGCTTAAGTTAAACTTTAATATAGTAATTTAAATTAGTGTTGAATAGTATATTAAATTCACTACTATATGAAAGGGCTACAACGAAAGTAGGACAGCATAAACTAATACACATGAAGGGACACTTTTTTATGTGAGCTTGTTATTTTAAAAGTTTGTTTTTGAAGTATTTCTTCAAATTATATTTTAAAAATCTTATGTAAAACTTCTGAACCCAAAAAGAATAATATTTTATGACTTTTTAAGGGATACCTAAGTAGAAATACGGCTAACATAGTTTTAATGTAGTTAAATAATAAAATGGGGATATTTTTCCTACTTATTTTGTTTATGAACAATGGTAATTATGAAATAAAAACGTCCGCAAGCACACATAGTTCGGCCTCTGACTTAAAAACTTAAAAAAGGCAGAACACACCCAAAAATAATTCCGCATGAAGTCCTATGAGATGACTCTGCCCAAGGGTGCTCAAACAGTCGATCGCAAGAGCTTCTTTAGTCGATCTCTTGAAATATTGGCCGACCGATGTCAATTTACAATTTTTATTTGATGACATGATTTACATTCTTGATTCACAGTTAAGCTAGAACAAACCAATTATTACTTTTTTTATATCAGAATAATTAACCCCCCGCTGTGATGATCGAAAGGCGGCTTTATTTAAAGAAACGCGCGGTATTTGTCAAAGGAAATCCGCGGCGCGCGCGTCGTCTTCGAATCCCACAGATTCTTCTGGAATCTTTTGGGTGCACTAAAGTATCTTTACCCAAAAGTTTCCAGAAATATGTGCATTAAGTATGTTGTAAATCACACATACTTGCGGTAATCGATCGCTTGTAGTTTAATAATTTTGAGGTAGATCACAGAAGTTTGAGCACCAGTGCCTTAGTCCGTTGAGTTGGCTCTGCGATAGAATGTATAAGTTGTATTTGTTTGGACAGGTACTCTCACATGTCGGTGCTGGTGGACCAAGTGTTCCCGCCGGCGATGTGCGAACCGTGCGGTGAGTTCTCGCATACGGTCTACTGGCGCGACCCTCTGCCCTCGCTCGACCTTCCCATCCTGGCGCCGGCCCCCAACCACTGATGCGTCGCTTTCTGGACTGGACACGGCAACCATATACACGCTTCAACACAGACGCTACATAAAATACTTTCACCTGGAGAATAGGTTGTAGGTAACCTTAATAAGTATGACTTTTGAGTTTAACAAGAAATTAATTATTTATTTATCATTGTATTGTATCTAATATTGTTTTAAAAAGTCTGTGGCTAATGTTCACTGTAATGGCCAGAAACGAATTTTAAAATGTGAAAACAGTATTCAAAACAGGGTTACCAACTTATTAAATTAGCCTAAAAATTGTGTAACTTTAACTTAGGCAATACATAATGTTCCTAATATTTTACTCTTGATAATGGATTGTTTCTGGTAGAAAAAAATAAAATCTAAATTCAACTGTGAGAATTATTTTAATTTGAAACATTTTATATTTTAAAAAGAAATTTGTTTTGAAGTAACCTGTATAATTATATTATTTGATTTTAATTTATTAGAACACACCCAATTGGTCTTTTTAGAACTAAAGAATTTAATGTACCACAGAATTACTGATAAAAAAGTATAATATGTCCAAAATGTGTGAAAGTCAATCCGAAACGTGGTTTAATCTGCTTGCAAGTTTCAATCTAAAGTTTAAGTAGAAATTATATACTTAATACATAAAACATCTTCACATACTTTCAAATATTATATTATATTGTGTAGAATAGTAGAAATTTACAAATACTTATAGAATAATTTGACTTAAAAAAAAATTAAATCAAATTTAAAGTGAAGCCTCAGTGAAGCTTCAAGTAAAGTAAGGCGGAGTTCTCAAACAGTTGGTAACTCTAGTTGAAAAATTGAGACATTAGTCTTCTCAAAGTCTCAAAAATTTAAAAGTTTAACCTTAGTTTTAACCATATTAAAAGGTTTTTCAGATTCTACAGAAAAGTAAAAAAAAAGAGCATAAACAAATCACTGACAAGGAAATTGCATAATTATTGTCTTTGATAATAATAATATTGTGGGTTTTATTTCAAATAATTGGATAATAATATTTATTAGGTTCGACTATTTCTTTTATTATTTGTGTCCAAATTATATATCTTCTCGCTTCACAATCTTTTTAAATTTATATTAATTTATTGAATTCTTGTAATACAATATTTCATAATTAATAATAATTTTTCGACCATAATAATTTTTAAGTAATTTAGTTCGATTTATTTATTAACCTTGTTTTACGGAATTTTGAAAAAAAGAAATACCATCTTATAAATATAATTACCTAGTTGAAATTCGTAATTTTAAAATAAATGCCCCTTGTTTTAAGAACACCAGACGTAATAGACCAAAAAGACAAGCTAACATAATTAAGTAAGTAAGTATGATTGTGTGATATTAAAGCCACCGAACGCTTCAAAGTGCTTGAAGTTTTTATTGTGTACATTACATAAGAAAATAGTTGTTACTGTTAAAATAACAACCAAAAAAAAATTATTGTTTAAATAACAACCATCGTCCAGAGAAAACATATTTTGTGTTACATTGCAATACAGAAAACATATTTCGGTCTGATAGGTAATCCTTTATTGACGCTATCCCAAATGTTCTTGCAAATAAAGTTTATAGTAAATATTTTACTTTTTGTGTCCGTCACTGAAACAAAACTCGGTTGAAAGCGATTTCGCACATCCTTTTTAGGAAATTCGTTTCCTACCTTCATCAAAATCGATCCAGCCGTTTAGGAGTTCAGTCAATATACACACGGACAGAAGAAATATTATAATAAGAGATAGGAAATAACAACCATGTATTGCTGTACGACAAATAAGTTTTCTTTGATCGATGTTTCATCATTTTTTATCTATTATTGTTATTATTCCTATAATATGTAGTTGGCCTACTTGAAACTTCTATATACCCTTAATATAAGAACAGCACAACGTTGATGTAATAATAAAATGAATGTTTCAAATGTATCTGTATGTTGTCTGTGTGTATTAGCTTAACAGCAATAAAATGTAACGAAAGGAAATTGCTGTGTAAACTAGATTTTATGCGCCGGAAGATGAGAGAAATAATAAATTTAAAAAAAAGCTATTCGTTTTGACATTAAAATGGGAATCGAATCTTACCTTTTCAAATGTTAATTTTATTAGCAATACCCATCGACTTATATGTATTCTTTTATACTAGACTAGACTAGGTGATCGGAACAAAATTGTCTGTCTGTACGCTAAAGTTGGCGCCCAAAAGGTCGAAAGCGCCATTGGAAAATGCGGCGCTTACGCATTTTTCGCTCGCATGCAAATGAGTTACGGAGAATTACCTACCCGTAACTAAATGCGCAATTTCTCCGTTCCTCTCAGCGTGTCTTGTAGGTATATAAATGTCATTGGTCATTGATGTTTTGTCATTCGTCATTGGTCACCCAAATGTTTTTATCTGTCACAATTGGTGTGAGTTTGTTTACTTATTAGAGATATGTTTAATTTTATTAAATAAGGAAGAACCCTTCACTCACCGCATTATCAAGACAGAAACAGATTTGCAGGGTTTAGTAAACCTTCGTAAACTAACTCGTAAATAAATCCATAGTAGTAAGCGACATTTTTCGTTGCCTCAGATTGGAGATAGTGTAGGTATATAAAATACACTTTTTGCAATACTTTTTACTATATTGGAAGCAATATTTACATGAAGCGATTTTATTTCTAGTGAACAAATAAGTAGCTTATGAAAATGGCACTGTACGTGTTCGACCCAAACTGTTTTTGGCTTGATAATAAATGTGGAGTTCTTATAGACATACTTAGTTTTATATTTCATTATTTTAATTTACAAAGAAAGACTGCTGTTTGTTCCATTTGCAGTTATGTTGATTTACAAAAGTGAGTCTCCTGGATGCTCGTAAACAAACCGGCACGTTGAAATTAGTTTATGTACAGTCAGGGTACAGAAATAGGTTCGTTTTCTGATAATTTAATATATTACCTATTTATGAAGGATTTGAGATTAATTACAAAATTGTCTATTTCGGGACCCAAATGACTAATCAAAATTAAAACATAAAGGCTTGAAATTGCCTTTAATGATAACAAAATATATAGTTTGGGCTAAGTAGTTCCGAAAATAAAATTTCAATTCACTTCTATTGTATGTTACAGCATTCTCAGTCACATTTTTTGCTTAAAAATTTATTAAATAAAAAATTATGAAGCGTCCAGGAGACAGTTAAATTAGGTTATACTGTTAAGTGTCGAAATAGTTGATTTGGTTTCGCTGTATGATGCAAGCTGTGATGTTTGTCGACTGATGAAGCGATTGCTTTATTTTTGTACTGTGATTATCTACTTTTACGTACACTTAAAACTGTCGTTGTGTTTATATTGTATAGTTTGGTTCAACACCACTAAATGCATTCACAAGAGGCTTAGCCTTTTATAGATTATTATTTTCGCATCTATATCCAATGGCGAGTAGAAAATTAATTATTTTTGTGACGATATTAATGTAATAGGTTTTTCAGTTTTTATTCGGATTGGTGGCTTTTCATTGAATATTAGTTTAGTATTTTTTATACAATAATTTATTGTTGCTGTGATTGTCGAAATAAACTTTAGTTGCATTACTGGTATAATTATTGTAATTTCTTCTTTGTCATTAAGAAGTATTTGACCACAACCATGTTTCGGTAATAAAGTTTATGAAATTGTCTACGCGCATTTTTATTTGTAAAAAAAATACCTCTAAGTAAAAAAGCATAATTAAAATTTTCACCAGGGGTGGTGTACTAATGGCATGCGCTACTATATTTTGGGCACGCCAACTTTAATAAATTAAAAATAAATACATAACGGCACTTTATTTTAAATTTCATTCACTCAAAACTCTACGTGTGGTGACTAAAGTAACCAAAAAATATAATTCTGCTAAAAGTTACATCTTACAACCCTACCTAATATAATTTATTTGGCATATAATCTGCAATACTATATGTTAGGTACTTTAAATTTAGTCACTTGAAAATAATGAAAGTAAGACCTTTACGAAAAATCATTCATTCATTTATTACTAACTAATGTATTTTTAAATGTTTTATTCCACACCTATTTGTTCTTTTACTGGTTGACTTTTAATTTGTTTGTTATTGAAAACAAAGAAGAATTAATTTACTTTGTTTTTATATTCTTACGTCATCTGTTCTCGTCATCATTGCTGCAATATCGGAAGACCAGAAAATATAATCAGTGCATCCTGCTAGTGGCGACGACGTATGATGCCGTAACGTGAGCTCTGACAGGAGAAATGCATATGGCTAGACTGATTTTAATTCTATTTTCACATATGGAAAGAGGGTAAACAGGAAAGGTTTGTATAATTATAAAAATTGCAGCCCGGGCGAATCCGGAAGTGGGTCACTAGTAGAGAAATAAAAGAGCAAATTGAGGTAACAGATTTATTGCTCTTAATTAATCACTCGTCTTGTTCCATTCCCTCATCATTGCTTTCATCTTTGTCATCCACCTCGTCTTCACTCTCCACTTCAACGACTTTGTGAAAACCTTTTCCTTTTGTCCAATGGCATTTAATTACTATTTTGAAGTCTGCCATTTGAATTCCCAGCAGTTTGAGTATGCTTGCTTGTTCTGGTGTCAAGGGAGAGCCTTTTTTGCATACCTAATTAATAAATAAGAGAAAATATTTAGCATTGCACTTACTTTTCACTTTATTCAGCTAATATGCGAAAGTTTGTGAAGATACTCTACGCAAAATCTCCTGAACGGATTTGGATAAAATATGGCACACAGATAGCTTATTATAGGCAAGTTCACAATACTCACACAAATGCATTTTTGATATACAGTACGTTGAAAAAATTGTTATAATTTAACCACCTCTATACATGGACTAAAATGTAGGATACTTTTTTGGAATTTACATATTTTATACAGATAAATTGTGTTCCATTTCCATAACAAGAAATTTTAATTTTGCTCTGCTCACTCCTTCGAGTGTGATGGAACATTAATGAGGAAGAACTCTAATTAAATAGTTCATATTTACCTGATACTCTTTTATAATATTGACAACACCTCTCTCAAGAGATGTGGGAAGCCCCAGCCTCCTGAGATGGGGTTCTATTGTATGTGAAAAATCATTTAAAGGTCCCTCTGGCAATACTACGTCGCGAGTGGCGATAAAACCAGATCTTGCATATTCAGTTTCTTGGAATCCTTTGAACCAATTTAGTACTTCCGGTACATCTCTGTTGGTCATCAGTAAACCACACTGCCCTTTCAATCTTTTAGATATCTGTAACAAAATAAAGTACAGGTTTGCTTTAAATACAAGGGGTAAAAATTTAATATAATTAGAAACCAAAATAAGCTCTTAGATAACCAAAACCTCAGCTCTAAGCTCAAATCAATTAATGTATTAAAACATTAATTTTAGTTTTCAAAACTGCATTGCACCCTAGCTAGGCACCAGAGGCCATTAGTACTATAACTTATAGAAAGTAACATTTTCACAATGATTCTTCTAATACATAGTTTGCAGTGTGTTCCCTTTTATTTAAATTAAAATATATTTACCAAACAATTGTTTTAAAGCTTGTGAAATTGTGATATGAAAGTTTAAAAATAAAAGATAATTTTAAATCATGATGCTGAAAAAAAAAAAGTACAAATCTTCATCATGTTAATTAAGCCCATGTATAACTGTGATTAATCACTTCAAATTATTAACATATTGTAGTGAGGGGGTTACAACATTTTTTACTTGTCTTATTGCTGGGCTGTTTACAGGGTTGTGATACTAACAAGGCTAAGAAACAATGTTCTAATAGATGTTATATTTTACAGCATTATTAGAATATTTTAAATGCCAAAAACTATGTTTCAGTTCAGTAATTTAATTTTTCTAAAAGTCGAAGGCGAAGGAAAAAGTCATGGCTGAGGAATATCTGAGAGTGGACTGGAATTGCCCTTGGTCAAGCAGCTATTCCAGTTGGCTCTCGACAGAGACCGGTTTATGAAGTTGACGGCTAACCTTCAAGACTGAAGAGGCACAGAGAGAAAGAGAAAAGGAAATCGTATACTTACCAAATTTAAATCATCTTCCACTTCATCGCTTTTTGACCTTCCTAGTGCCACTGCCATTATTTTATTTTTACCAAAAAAGAATCTAGAATCTTTCCAATCACTACGAAGATCTTTTAACTTTGTATTCCTGGTATTATCAATAGTAAACAAGAAAATGTGCTCATATTTGGTCAATGAGCTCCGAATATCTTCAATGGTTTTCTGTTTTAATAGTAAACCTTTTTTGTTAGTTTTAGTGAGCGAAACTGAAATAATACAAGGTAAAATTGTTGTAATATAATGGTAAGTTCTTATTAAATTCACTAATGAATTGGTAGTATGTACTTACTTTTTTTATCCCTTTTCGATTTTGGCATATTGGGTTCTTTTTTATTATTTTGTATAAGTATGTATAATAACAAATAAGTAATGTAACCTATTACTTATTTGTAAGCTTTTAATTATTAATTAAGTGACTTGATTATACTTTTAAGTTTTATAAATATAAACATTCAATCAATCCAATCTTACAAATGCTTACAAATTAACAAGAATGCACGCACGATGCATGAAAATGAAACCACGTTTTCATTTGTTGGTTTGACCAAAGAAGAGTATTTGCACAGTATTTGACTTTTTGCATAAACATAGACTTTTTGTATAATAAAGTTTGTGAAATGTCAACTTGACTCGCATCTCACGTGCTTATTACCACAGAAGAACACAATAGGAAAAATAGACAACGTTATACCATCTCTACGACCGTAGTCTACGACTAAACAATTAAGACACAGAATACATACAAAATATACGTTGACTTGATTCAGTTTTTATTTCAGATTTGTGTAAGAAAAACGTTCATGGTTTACACCATGGCTAATTTTTTTATTTCTAATTTTATTCCAGGTGATCAAAAGTGATCAATCAATAATGATTGGCTCTTCGATAAATCTAACTACCAGTTTGAATCGGACTATTATTTCCAGAGATTTTAAACAAAATATAGAATACATAATATTTTTTTTTTTTTTTTTTTTTTTCTTCTTCTTAATAATCTGCAATCAGTCTTCCAGACTTTAATCAGATTCGTTGAGCGATTTTATGTCTTTCAGAGAGAGCGGGCCAACGCCCGATCTTCTCCATCACAGAATCTGCTTCCTTTTCAGCCTATCAGTTCTTACAGCAACATTAAGCAATTGAATGGCGAGGCTATTTGGGTGTCGTTTAAGGCGCTCAGCATGTTTTTTCCTATACCTTTCGATCTCATCGGTGACTGTTGGGATGTTCAAATATTCGTGGATTTCGTCATTTCTAGAAAACCATGGAGCGTTGGTGATAGTGCGCAGGATGCAGTTTTGAGCACGTTGGAGGCAAAGTATGTTGCTATTACTGGCTACACCCCACAACTGTAGCCCGTAAGTCCAAATAGGTTTCAGAACTGCCACGTAAAGCAAAAGTTTGTTATCTACCGATAAAATCGAATTACGTCCCATGAGCCAAGACATACTTTTGAATTTAGAAATAATTTGGTCTCTCTTTCTTTTAATGTGCACTTTCCATGTCAATCTGCGATCCAGGTGGAATCCCAAGTATCTAACACAATCGCAGTGGGGCAAGATCTCATCACCCAGCCTCACCGGAGGACAATCACCCTTTCTGAGAGTGAAAGTGATATGCTGTGATTTCTGTGGACTAACACGAATACGCCATTTCTGAAGCCATTGGTGGGTTGCGTCTAGCTGTTTCTGTAATTTTTCACTAGCAGCTATTGGATTATTATCACTCGCTAGGTATGCCATATCATCAGCATAGGTCGCAGTTGTTATATCATCGGCCGTCGGCAAGTCTGATGTGAATATATTATATAATACAGGCCCAAGCACAGAACCCTGCGGAACACCTGCCTCTATTTTGTATAGGAGAGAGTAAGCATCTCCCTGCTTCACCTGAAAAAGTCGGTCCCCCAGGTAAGAACTGATAATAGGAAACAAGGAGTGAGGCAGCCTCTGTTTAACCTTGTATAAAAGCCCCGGATGCCACACACGATCAAATGCCTGTTGCACGTCAAGAAAAACTGCAGAGCAAAACTGTTTACGTTCAAGGCACTGTCTAGCTGTTTCATACACTCTATGAGTCTGCTCCACAGTGGAGTGAGCTTTTCTAAAGCCAAACTGATGCAGAGGTACAATGCCACACTCATTCATTGCAGAATTCAACCGTGTTAGAAATAGTCTTTCCCATAGTTTAGAGAGGACAGGAGTCAGACTAATAGGCCTATATGAAGATGCCATGTGAGCCGGTTTGCCACTTTTATAGACATTCGGAAAGTGTGATGTTCTGAAGATGGCATTAAATAAGGAAGCCAAGAAAGTGACACCCTTACGAGGAAATTCCTTTAAGATAGCGGTAGTGATCAAATCGAAGCCCGGAGCCTTTTTTGGGTCTAAGGTTTTAATTGCCTTCGCTATCTCCCTTGGGGAAGTAGGCTTTATTGGTAGACACAGTTGCAAGTCTTCCTTAAGAGTCATGTGAACATCTGTTTCCTCGACTAGTTGTTCATTTGGCTGAAAGACAGCAGTTAGGTGAGTTGCAAATGCTTCGGCCTTTTCGTGATCCGTCCTTGCCCAAGATGAGGATGTTTTGATAGGTGGAAAGTGACTTTGAGGACGGTTTAGGTTGCGCGTGGCATTCCAAAGAGAGCGCTCACCATGCTCAGTCGGGCTCATATTTCTCAGGGCATCATCAACAGTCGCCTTGGTGGCCTCCCTCAGTAACGCCCTAAGCTCTTTAACAGCACGATTGAAAATCGTTTTGTCACGAGGTAGACGGGTCTGATGCCAAACTCTTCGCAAGCGGCGTTTTTCGGTTATCTTCTCTCGGATTTCAACGGGCAATCTTTTCAGTTTTTTAGTTTCGGGCTTGGTTGGTGTATTTAACCAAGATGCAACCTGTATCAACTTGGTGAGCCCAGTGCATGCATCATCCACATCGTCGCCAGTTCTAAGGGGGATCCCAAGGTCAATATGTTTGTCAATGTAGGAACGAAAACCTTCCCAATCGGTTTTATTATTATGTAGGTACAAAGGTCTTTTCCTTTCCATTATTGTTGTGCTCAGAGTTAATATCACTGGGGTATGATCAGAAGACCCATCAAGACATGATTCCACAGAAGTATGTAGGTGGTTGATTCCTTTAGTAATGAAGAAATCCAACAAATTCGGCAGTTTTGCAGAGTCAGTTGGCCAGTAAGTCGGCTCACCAGTAGACACATGCTGCATATGAAGCTCATCCATACATTCCTTGAGTTTTCGTCCTCTGGGACAACTATTTCGGGATCCCCAGAAATTGTGCTTCGCATTAAAATCCCCTCCAGCAATAAAGCGGTTCCCGAGTGTTACAAAATAATGTTTAAACATGGCTACAGAAATCTTATGCTTTGGAGGACAATAGAGCGCCGATATTGTAATAGGACCCTCACGACCTTCCAATCTGATAGTAGTTGCTTGGATATGATGCGCTTGGTATTTTTCCCTGAGGCTGTGCTTCAAGCTTGACTTAATGACTATCGCTGATCCAGCGTGAGAAGATCCATCTGGATGAGATGTTACATATATGTTATATCCATTCATATGGTAGGCTCTATCGGGATTTGCATGAGATTCTGAAATCAATACTATGTCTAATTTATTTTCCTTTATAATAGACTCAAGTTCATGAATATTAGGAGAAAGCCCGTTAATGTTCCATGTGGCGATTCTGATAGCTGCTAACGCGAATTTAGTCGTGAAATGACTGTAGATAATAGGTTTGTTAGTGTACCTATTTGCTCAATTAACATATCGATTTTCTTGGACTGGATCATTATTATATCTTCTAGACGCATGCTAGACTGTTGTGGTTCATTATCCATATTATCCAATCTGACCAGGTTATTCATATTTGAAGAGTGTAATTGTCTCTTAGTTACACTGGCATACGTTGGCATTTCTCTCTTACCGCTGTGTACATTCTCCTTATTATGTGCTATATCTTGGGTATTTTGCGAGGTATTGGGATGTTTCATTACCGTTGCTTTTGGCTGACTGGTGACTGTGTCCATATTCATAATTTTATCGTTATCAACCCTGGCCGGATGAAGTCGGCTTTTCTTTGTTTTCCTTGCCAGTAGTTCCATATAAACTTGGCAACCCTTATAATTTGCAGGGTGAGCGCCCTCGCATAAGGCACATTTGGCTGGTGAATTTCTGTCCTTTTTAGAGCAGTCAGACGTTTTGTGAGCTTCTCCGCATTTAACACACCGGAATGGCCGCATGCAGTTATTTTTTGAATGACCATACTGTTGGCATCGTTTGCATTGTACTATGGTGTTAGATTTACGAGCATCTTCGATCCTAATTCTTTGATGGTATATATATTGGATGCTTTTTACGGCTTTATTGTTGGCATTGGGCTCCAGGTTGACGAAGAATGTGGATGTTGGCTGTTTGTTTGGTCCAAATTTTGAGTTGATAATTTCACCTCGCACCGTATTCCCAGTTTTCTCGATCTCATCAATTATGTTTATGTGAGGTGTGGTGTGATGTAAGTTCTTTATCACAATGCGGTATGGCTTAGTGTCTTTACGGGAGAAAGTATGCCCTATTAAATTTTTCTGTCTTACCAGATCGATGACCTTTTTATATGTTTCCGTGGAATTGGACATAATGCGTATAAGATTTTTGTTGATTATTTTATATCTGAATTCATTACTGTCAACTGCAGTAATGATTAGTTGTGTCAGAGCATTCACATCCTCTATGCCGTAAAGCATAATTGGAGGAGGCTTGTTTGGTGCTTTTTTACTCTCGGATATTGGATCATCAATTTGATCGACAGGCAGGCCTTCAAACCTATTAGTTTGCTCAATATCAGATGGTGAACCTGGTAACTTGCGTTTCTTTCTTTGGGCAATTGGTCTTTGCCAAGTAGGATGTTGCTGAACCAATTCCATGGGTTCGGAGGCAGGTGAAACTGAGGTTGAATGCTGCTGTTCCGCTACTATGTTCCCCAGTAGTTGAGCGTTGGGTCCAGTATGTTTGGTGGGTAGCGGGAATTCGCTCAGTGACGCGCTACGCGGACGTTGTAGGAAAAGACTGGGGTGGAGTGTCTGCTGAATAAATTTCTTGTTTCCAGTAGAAATAAATGTAGCAGGAGCCTGGTTGCCCACTCCTGTAGAGTTTGTAGACGACGATGTTGGCAAAACTTTGCCCCCCCCAGAATACGAGGGGCAGCCCGAGTGGTGCTCGGGGAGGGATTCTCCGGCATTACCGGTACCCTCCTGGGGTAGTGTTTCTTTTAGCCTTGCTTCCATGTTCGTAGTATTTTTAATTCAGGGTTGGTTTCCCCTAGCCAGGTATTCGGTTATGGCGCCGAAGACTCGCCTGTGCCCTTCATACTTAGCTATTACAGTCACGAGGTAGATGTTATGTATGGGGCTCGTTAGTGACTGTAACATTGCCCAGGGGGTACGACTCACAGCTATTGTGAGTCCACTGTTAGATCGCGAATACATAATATAACCATTTTTTTAATGTTTGGTTTGGTAATATGAAATTTAATTGGACTTATTGCAACTGATTGAACTTGTTTGTTAGTTAGTATCTCATTTTTTAGTTTTTTAGTGCTCACGCAAGTTCCTTTTCTAATTTTTGATCTTATATTTTTGATGTAAATTCCCATTATACCATTTACATACATTTACAAGCATAAATTTATAATCTGTGGCAATGGATTTACTACAACTTCAACCATACTTCAACAGACAATGGAAATTGGAGTAGAACTGTTGCCATAGATTAAAAATAATGTCATAGATTAAGTAGATAACAGTTTATTAGTTAAAAAATGTATTATTAATTTAAATAAAGTAAGTAATAAAACTACGTATTCATCTGTAATTTTATTTTTAAATACTTTATTTAATTAAACAGAAATTCCATAAAGGTAAAATATTGGTTTTTACCTAACTTATAAACTGTATATAATTCGTAGATGCTAACTTTATTTTAAAAACTTGAAATAAATATGTAAGGTTATGGTTATGGTTAAAATATTTATAATAGTGGCTGAGATTGGTTCAAAAATTATCTTTAAAAATATTCTCTCACTGCGACGAAGTCAGAAACACACATTAGTTAATTTATTAAGCCAATAAAATAAGTTTGTTTCTGTCACTGGTTTATAATTTATGGTTTATAATTGATGATGACCTTATTTAATAAGACTATATATTTTTCTTATTTTTTGCTGAGGGTTTCTTGGTAATTAAAGCGTTTGCAAATTTAAAAAGCGCGCGTAAGATGTCAACTTCCTTTGTGGGTGATTCAAGATGGCTTTACGTGCCTGAGAACCCTGTTCCGTTTTTTGTTTCCCCTCTGGCCCCGCCGCCGCCGTCAATGTAGTGTATCGTTCGACGCAAGAGAAAAATTGAAATTGTGTACCAATTTGCTGTTTTAATAACTTTTTCCCCTTCTAACAAGTAAGTGATTTGAAATATTATAAAGTGGATTAGTTTTATTGTGTTTTTAAAATATATTAAAGTGTTAACGCCCAGAAATTTTATTCTTGCATAAATTTTGTGACTGACGCATAGGAGTGCCCGTTGCAGCCATTTTGCTTTAGCCGGCGACACGATTTCGCGGCGCGGTTAGCCTACAATAATTTTCATTTAAATTTCATTGATCTGTATTAATGTGATTAATAATAGATTGTTCTTCAACCTATTGGAGTTATTTATCGTTATTATCGTTTGGTTACTGGCGGGATATACTAGTAAGTTGGTTTTTTGGCTCTTATTACATTACGGCTACGTGACTATAGTTATATTTTTGGAATATTGGCATTTCTCGCATTTCGAACTTATTACTAATTATTTCCTTCTAGTTTGTGCAATGAATACCGCCCTATTAGGGTCATTAGAGTTGCGTGGGCTTAACGGACATTTAGTTTATTCGTAGGTAGACGTAACCAGCGAGTGATACACTAGTGCGTCGTAATTTCGCTCGCCGTGCATAGTCACGCCGTTATCGACGATAACGAACTTGTAATGGCTTTCGTTGCTATGTGCCTAGAGAAACGAATCGCCGAAAAATTTTTCTCATGTGCTTTAAAAGCATATTAATTTCTCTGATTTTGAGTTGAAATTGTAGGTAATTTACGTTTCGATGGTGTGCCTCTTTGTTAACTGTAGCATGGCCTTTCTATGCGGCTTGACAATGGTCTCGTCTCGGAAGTTAGTGGGTGCAGGTAGCATACAGATAAATGACATTGGGGCCGAGTAGTATCGTAATACTCGACACCTACTTATGTCGGAAGATTACACATTTATTTTTTAAGGTTTTCGGACCAAATAAAAGCTATTTCAACAAACTCGTCTACCTAGTATGCTACCTACAAACGCATACAACATACGAAAGAAATGTATGAATTCAGTTAACACGTGATTTTGCTGCATGGATACTTTTTCAGGATTTTCTATTTGGTTATGCTGTATTTGTATTTAAATGGACCCTATTATAATTGTGATCCATATAATCCTTTGTCAGGGTTTTCTAGAACTGAAAAAAAAAATTTATGACGAAAAAATTGGTTTATTTGTAGGTGTCATTACAACCTTGGTCAAATATAATTTCTTGACACTTCATTTTGAAGTAAGTGGGGCAGGTACTTTCATCAAGGACTTATAAATTTATTAGTTTTAATTAAAAACAAGTACTATAGGTATAGTATGAGCACTACTTAAATATTATAAATAAAGGAAAAAATAAAGATGTTTGGGATAAACCTGAGACCCTAAAGTATATTCTGAACTTAACATCTTCCTGCAGTTAAGTCATGCTCTTGACACGCTTGATATGAATAAATATGATTCATCAATCTAAGCATATGTTGTCACACCTAACGTCCCATTAACAACTTAATCTTTGTTTATTCAATTTACTGTAATTTATATTTCAATCCATGCCTATTACATTTGCTTTTATAAAGCTATCTTTCAAGAAACTAGTAGATGTACATGTTTATATGTATTTAATTTAATGAATACATATTTATAAATACTTTGAATATTTTATTGTCATAAAGTAAAACCATCAATATAATTAATACATTTTAAGTTTTTTTTACTGTCCTAAGAATTAATATCTGATGATCATGAGTGAGAATGAATGCAGTAAGTGGAGGAAAAAGACCAAAAATTGAGTATTTGGTACTCCCTAAATAAATATAAAATTTCTCTCATTGTCCGGGTTGAATATGAGAACATCAATCTGACATCAACCAACCAATTGATATAAATGCTTACGTTTTAAAGTAAAAATCATAAGAGAAAACATGAATTTGGGGCATATTACGCGCCTTTGCTGCTTACAAGTAGATCCATAGGTAAATTCCAGCTTAACTGGTGAATATGGAAAATAGCGTATTTAAAATGAGTTTCTATATTCATGTGACAGGACTATTGATTGGTTTACCCTTCTAATCGTGTATAAGGAAATTAATTGACAAATTGGCAGTTGGGTTTTATAGGAACTGTGCAGTGTTAAAAAGATAGTAGCTGTATAATTAATTTAAAATGAGTCAGTGCACGGACGAAGCCTAGCAACAGGATCGGATCGTATAGTAGGCGCCGGGACGACGGGCGCGGTGCAGGCGGGGGGCGGCGAGGGTGAGGGGCGTGTGCAAGCGTCGCGTTAGCCGTATTTCGTCTGGAGTGTTTATCCCGCGTCGGCGGATCAATACCGGTGGCGCAGTGGCGGTGGCCGACTGCACGGCGCGTGCCTACCGCCTAGTACTAGGTGCCTCGATCGAGTGTGTGAGATGCTGTCGAGCCGTACGGACGCCGCGTCGATGTCGCGATTGATGTGAAGGGGTGTCGCTCTTTGAGCTTAGTTCACTTTTCACGTTGCACTCGTGCACTGCCGAGCCTCTTTGAAGGTGCGCTAATATGATGAGAATACCCTAATTGAGATTCACCTGGTGAAAGTGACTTCGATGATTAGTCTTTCTGATTGCGCCCGTTTACGTTCGTCACATTAGGTACGTCTCCGTTGCGGGTTTCTTTAGTCATTTGTGATTCATCCTTGGTTGCAGGGGCATCTGTGAAATACATAACTTCCATCGTCCACGATGTCCGTCGATAAGGAGGAACTGGTGCAGCGCGCCAAGCTTGCGGAGCAGGCCGAGCGATACGACGACATGGCGACCGCGATGAAAGAGGTCACGGAAACCGGCGTCGAGCTGAGCAACGAGGAGAGGAACCTGCTTTCCGTCGCCTACAAGAACGTCGTCGGCGCTCGACGGTCATCGTGGCGAGTAATCTCTTCCATTGAACAGAAAACCGAAGGATCCGAAAGAAAACAACAGATGGCTAAAGAATATAGGGTTAAAGTAGAAAAGGAGCTCAGAGAAATCTGCTACGATGTTTTGGTAAGACTTTCCTCTAACTTAATTGGTTTTATTTTAAAATAATGATAAACGTAGCTTCACGGCTATTTAGTACGGAATAATTTAAAAGTAGCGGCCGTCCTACATGAATGACGTCATGTTTGCGCGTCGCCAATTTGAAAGGGTGATGCAAGCGTGTAGTGAGTAATGGTCATTTCCTCCAAATTAGTATATTTTTGAAATTCACGTAAGAAAGACGCAGGGGCGCGGTGCGGCCTTCAGCAGAGGGTGGGGGGTGACGTACTGCGCCGCGTCATTGCGCGCGCTGCCGTCTCTTCGTTCATTGCCCTTTCAATATTGCTACAATTTTATATTGCTTTAAGCACCTTTTTAGAGATTGACATTGTACAAATTATTTTGTAATAAAAAAACTTGTTCATTTTTCAGGGTTTACTCGACAAGCACCTTATTCCTAAAGCTAGTAATCCAGAAAGTAAAGTATTTTACCTTAAAATGAAGGGAGATTACTACAGGTACCTCGCAGAAGTGGCCACAGGGGAAACCAGAAATTGTAAGTTATTAAAAAAATTTTTTTTACATTACTTGAATTTTAAAATGAAATGAGTAGTAGTTATTTGTATCCGTATTTTGTACACATAGACAGTGATGATACATTTGTATTACAGCTGTCGTAGAGGACTCACAGAAAGCATACCAAGATGCTTTCGAGATCAGCAAGGCGAAAATGCAGCCCACACACCCAATCAGGCTGGGCCTCGCGTTAAATTTCTCCGTGTTCTATTATGAGATATTAAATTCACCAGACAAGGCGTGTCAGCTCGCCAAACAGGTCATTATGTTGTGTCAGTTGGGCTGAGTGCTGGCTGGCACGAGACGTGTGTAGGCACTAACCGGCTCGCTTGTCCCCAGCCGTGGTGGAGGACTCGCAGAAGGCCTACCAGGAGGCGTTCGACATTGCTAAGGCTAAAATGCAACCAACTCACCCCATCCGGCTCGGTCTCGCGCTCAACTTTTCGGTCTTTTATTACGAGATTATCAACTCCCCGGCGCGAGCGTGCCACTTAGCTAAACAGGTTTCTTCCATTCACCCATTGGTCATGTGTGGACAATAACTCACTAACTACTAAAGATATCTTATGCATGGACAATGAATAGAAACAATGTTTAGTTAATGGTTGCAATTCACTAATTAAATTATTAGCATGACCATGTTTTCGATATACAGCATAATTAACCTCTTAATCCTCGATCCAGCCAGCATCAGTGTTTTTTTTTATTATTATTTTTAATGACGTGCACATGGGTAACTTATTGACAGTGCCTTAACTATCTCTGGATATGTATGGGGATTTACTTAAATATGCATATGCATTGGGCAGAAAAGTAATAAAATATGATATAAAAAGAGCTTCATAATAAATTGAGCTTCTCAATGAGTGAAGCAAGAGGAACCCATTCTATCCTTACCTAGACTTGTGTTTTATTCCTCATGATGTTACTTGTGTTCTTAGGTGACAAGTAAGGGAGTAGCTTACATTTATTCCGCTCAATTCAGCTTTTGTCCATAGAAAATACTGGTTTTGCATGGAGATGCATATGCGTCCGTCATGGTGTTACTTGTGTTCTTAGGCTTAGGTGATAGTAAGGGAGCTGAACGGACTCGTACGCGTGTCTACACAAAATCGTTATTTTGGATAAAAGTTGAATTGAGCTGAATAAATAACTGCTTGATATCAAGCGGGTCAACGGTGGGTCCAGGCTGCTTCTGACCGGTCCCATTGGAAAGTTATGGGGGAGCCCTATGTCCTGCAGTGGACGTATTGCGACTGAGATGATGATATCAAGTAGTGTAAGTTGGCCATGCGCACGTACTGGTTGAGAGGGGAGTTTAAAAGCGAGATTTCCCATGCAGGCATTCGACGACGCGATCGCTGAGCTGGACACTTTGAACGAGGACTCGTACAAGGACTCGACTCTGATAATGCAGCTGCTGCGCGACAACCTGACGCTGTGGACGTCGGACACGCAGGGCGACGGCGACGAGCCGGCCGAGGGAGGCGACAACTAGGCGACGCGCCTTCCGCTTCTAACACAATATGTTCAATGTCGTTCGCAGCGGACCTTCACGTTCCGTCTAAATGTTATGTGTCATCTTTGACGGTTTTGTATCTCTGTATTTACACTGATTACAGATATCGAGCTGACCTGATGAATATATAAATATTTATGACTTAAGTTATTAAAATTACGGTTTCTTAAGTTAAAAGTGTTTTCCTTTCGTATGATGGTCATTTAGCGTCGACACATCTCGCAGCCCGGTCGGCCCCTCCGAACTAATTATATTCCCTTTCGCCGTCCGACTCTCGTGCGAAATGGAGTAGTAAATTTCTTTTTTTTTAATATAATATTTTAATTAAAGGTTGTTACTGCGCTCCCTAGTTTTTACAAAACGAGATTACACTTTCATAAGAGTTTCACAAACCGTAATGGCTGTATGGAATTGGGGCACAAAAAACTCGTTAGTGTCGTATGTTATCTTGTAATTCACTTCTAACTTTCTGAACGTTTAAATCAAAAAAGATGTTGTATTTTTTGACATTAACTAATTTGTTGTGCCCATTGAAGGAAAATAATATTAGCATTCTGAATTTTTTCAGGCATTTATTAGCAAAATAGTCTTTGTGATGAAAAATATTGTAACATTTCTGCTGCATTTTATCAGCCATTAATCTATTATATTTTTCATGTTTTCACCAATAAACTTTTGTATTAAATACAATTTTTAGTTTTTAGAACCAATATAATAAATAAACCGCCACCTTATTAACCCCCAAAAAGATGTTTTTACGACAACCTCTGGTGGAGACTCACGTTACCACCTCTCCCACTACAATCTGAAACCAGCCCTTATCACATACCTATTCATTTAGATATTTTATTTGTTTGTACAATTAGAATTCAACATTTTTTTATTGATCATAACTTTTTCTAGTGATTTGCACTTGTAAGAATCTAAATGAATAGGTTTGTTGCGGTTAACAATTACAGTTTTAAGTATATTCATTTGTTGTAAAAAATTATATGGTCACTACCTCGTCAATCACTGAAATGACTTAAGTAGCAATTAGTTTCAAACCAGATTAAATGTGCATAATTACCATTTAATTGTCTGTTACATAAATGTTTTGCTTATAATAAACTCTGAACTTTTGCTGATAATAAACTTGAGAGAGTTGCAGAGTAATTTCTAATGTTTTTTAAAAATACCCTAAACTAAACGTTCACAATTCTTTTTCTTGACGAGAGCGCGTATCTTACGCTCGGTAGCAGTAAAATGCACAAAACAGGCCTAATCAATGTTGACAGGATATAAGCACAACTTGACACTAATGTTACCAGTAGAAAGAAATTAAATTCATCCGTTGCAAACGGATCATTTCTCTTATCTGCCAATGAATAAATGTGATAAAATTTTATAAGTGATCGTGGAAAGCATAATAAAGCGTACGTTGTTATCAAGCCTAGAGACAATTTTAACGCTGCTTTCGTTTCTCCGTTATCGTATGATTGAGGTTTCTTAAGTTTTAACATAACAAGAACGAATGCTATTATTAAAATGATACTGGGAAAGATAAAGTTAAATGCAGCAAGCATATTGTGCATATTATAACGATGAGTTTCATCCGATAGAGTGCATAATATAGTTTTATTTTCAAGTGGAATAGTAGTAGATAAAGTGAACGCTGGTACACTTAACGAAGCAGCCAGCACCCAAACAAATGTGGTTGGTGGTGTTACTGGCACTCTAGTGTCAGGAAAGCTATAGTCTACATTCATTGTTCTCGGTGGCGTAGATGAGTCGCTGTTCACTAGGCTGTGGCGTGAAGATCTCAGTTCTTCATCGTCACTCTGTTTTCTCTTTTGCCTGTTAGCTTCCTTTTCTTCAAGGTTGACGGTTGCCAGTGTATGTAGAGCCACAGTGACGACTAAATATAAAGATGCCGTCGAGGCAAACACGTTGAGGCCTCTGTATGATATGCAAGCGCTGTTGCCGAATTGCCACGTCCTTGAATTGAGTAACCACAGTTCGGGTCCAATCGTAGTCAACAGAAGGAAATCAGCTGCCGCTAACTGTATTATTATGGAGTACAAACCTGTAATGAAAATAATGGCGATTAACCATTTAATTTCGGTAGGATATAATATAAAATCGCCCAGACTAAACATACAAATTGTATTGGCCCAAGTAAGCTATAGGCTTGTGTTATGGTATGGATTGACTATAAATAACAGACAGCACCTTACTCGACCAATGGGCCCCATCAATGTCTATACATGCAACGTGTATCGCCCTGACCTAGACACCCTCAATTTGGTTTCCGGTTTCACACGGATGCAATTTATTCTCTGCAAATTATATACTTACTTACATACAAAAACAGTTCTTTTTATTAGTGAAAACCGCATCAAAATTCATTGCCTGATTTAAAGTTAACAGATAATACCTATACCACAGAGCACAGACTAACTTCAATTTATACTATGTAACGATATGTATCGATATAAATAGATGTGGCTAGTTCATAGTAACTTGTTCTTAGGTAAGCCACACCTTTTCTATGAAGATAAGTATATAAAAGTTGGCAAAACAGAACATGTACGAGCTACTATAAAAGTAGGCTAAAAACAAGAGTTATATAAGTACGTCAAATCTCCGGTGCCTAGGTGTGACTGAACCGCCAAGAGTTTTAAATTTCGAATTAAAAAAGTTCGTAAACGGTGAAAGAAAATCCGAGAGCATAAGTAACATACCCCTACATCTCATCTATCATAAATCTACCTGGCTAATATTTAGTCACTACTACGTCGACGTCGTATATTTTGTACTAAACGTGTGTGTTTTAATTTCCGACGCAAAAACAGAAAAGAACAGGGAAAAATAGGGACATCCAGAAAAAATACTGTTCCCGAGGACAAAATTAGATTTTAGATACCTAAACAGGGTCTAAATGAAATATTCATTTAAAAATTCATTGAATATTCATCCAACGCCTTACAAAGCTGTAGTAACAGCAATAAAGATGTCAGGCGTTATATTTTTATTTTACAACGCTGACGCAAGTCGCGGGCACCAGGTAGTTTTATATACTTACTTAACCAATTTTATTGAAACTTCAGTATGAGGAAAAGGGAACTGAAGCTAAACATGAAAATATTTATTGAGGGAATATAATTTTGAAAGCATTTCCTTTTTCCACCATCTGTCCACGAATTATAAAGCTCACGACTGATTGAACCCATATTATACCTTAAAACGATACCTAAAAGAAATTAATATACTTTAATGAAGAATTTTACCATATTTTGCTTGCTTGAGCAGTGACGCCAAAACTGCACAATTGGCAAGGCATCCAGCGCCGGCGACACACGTGATGTACACAATCAGGATAAGCGGCGGGAATAGCGGTTCGGGCGCAGACGCGACTTCGGACATGGCGTCGGCCGTCCGGGAACGTAAAGGGATCAATGACTTCAGACGCTTCGTCACCCGCCGCCCGCCGCGCGCCTTTCCACGGTCCAAACTTTTTTTCTTCACTTGTGAATCACTACATTCTGAACATGTGTACCAAGTTACCAACTGGACTGGTACCTACTATCTTCGATAAATTAATGTTTCGTAATTATTATAGGAATACTTATAATAAGCTAAGCACGCCACGCCACCGTGCTCTGCGCTATAATACTGGAGAAATTATATGGCAATCGTGATCGCACATGATCGTGCGAATATTTTATTAAGTAGCCAAGTTATTTTTGTGAGGGCTGTGTTGTTCCTTCCCATTCTCATCATTATTCAAAGCTCGACTCGAAAGCCTCTATTGGCACGTTACGGCCAATGTGCTTCGAATGTGTTTTATAAAATATACCAAATTATGTACTATAATAAGCTCAAAAACAGAAATATACCAAACATTCTACTGCTTAAAATAATAATACTAAATTCATTATAATAATATATTAATATTCATCATCATTTCAGCCGTAGAACGTCCACTGTGAGACATAGACATAGGCCTTTCCCTATAATTTTCCAATAGGACCGGTCAGAAACAGACTGGATTCTCGGTCGACCCGCGTGGCTCTTATCAAATCGTCTATCCACCTTGTGGTTACGCTGCGCAGCGTGGTCGGTAACTTTCGTTCATCTACGGATCTCCTCATTCGATTAACCCCGAGCATAGCCCTCTCCATATAATGGCAGAGCTCAATCATAAACTGGACAGTTCGTCTGACGGCAGTAGGTAACCTCCTCTTTTCAGAAGACCTGCGGTGTTGTGATTCGCTCAAAGACCGTCACTCTACCGACATTCACATAAATAATGTTGATAAAAAAATTCCTGGAAGTAAACGAATATTAATTGGAAAAATAATTGCAGAATTGGTCCAGCCCAGATTATATTATTTTGATGATCCAGCCGTTAT
This sequence comes from Synanthedon tipuliformis, assembly GCA_947623395.1. Taxonomy (NCBI): domain Eukaryota; kingdom Metazoa; phylum Arthropoda; class Insecta; order Lepidoptera; family Sesiidae; genus Synanthedon; species Synanthedon tipuliformis. The sequence continues at coordinate 8,284,494 of OX392407.1, read as the reverse complement.
CGAGCTTTACGCTTAGCAAAAAAATCTTTCTTTATAAATAGTTATAAAAGATGTCTTTATTTCTCTGCTCAATTGGTGTATGACATTATACTAATTCCCTGGCAATTTAAACATTTCAGTAAGTAGGTACCTATCTACTTAGTTATTACCACATTGCCCTTATATTTGTTCAGTTTCGCGAGCATCATCTCCAAGGAGGATAGATAATAATATATCTCTCTATAATATACCTTGATCATCTCTATAATATACCTACCTATATAAAAATTACGTGTCACATCACATGTTCGTCCGCGATGAACTCCTAAAATACTAAACCGATTTTGATCAAACTTTGTAACTATATGTAATTTGGTCCAACTTAAAAGATAGGATATGTTTTATAATGTTACGCGGACGAAGTCGCGTGCGTCAGCTAGTAAATTATATAAATAACATATACACAAACCTTCCTTGTTTATCGCTCTCTCTCTATAAGTAAAATGCGTATTAAAATCCATTTGGATACTTTAAAAAAAGTTAGCGGAGAAACAGGTCAAAACCTGCCTCGTTGATCGCTCTTTGCATTAGTGTAAACTGCATAAAAATCTGTTGCGAGCTTTAAGAGTTAGCGGGTCTACAGACAGCCAGACGCAGAAATCGACTTCAATTTATATTATGTAAGTATATAATATGCAATGCATAGATTTAGATAGAATATGCCTATTGATATAAATACTACATTGCTGACGTATCTTGATATTTTTTAGACACGCGATGTCTGATAAGTCGGCTCGTAACGGAAGACGGCAGTGGGCACTTGAAATAACGGTGTGAACATTATTCTTAAGTAATGTTAGTCATCACTCCACCAAACCGCAACCTGAAAATACACATAAATAGGTAGGTACCTACATTAATGAATGAGTAATGACAGGCGTTATGCCGTTACGTTGCATGCTAAATCGCTGTTGCATGTGCACCTTCATAAACAAAAGAAAAGAAAATTAGTGAAACCAAGTAGGTTTGTAGGCTCCGATGAATGAGATGAAACGTCTGTCGCCTGTGCATACAAAAATGAAGACAAGATCACTGTTATAAAAGCTAACAAGTATATATACTTTATCAATACTAATAATAAATCTGTAAGTGTATAGTATACGTATTGTATGTATGTATGTGCCTTCATAACTCTTAAACGAATTAACTAATTTTCATGAAACTTGGTAGATAAACATTTAGACGTACGGGACACAGGATAGGCTACTTTTTTCACGCGGACGAAATCGCTGGCGCCAGCTAGTGTACTTATAAAAGGCTTAACTGTCCGTACTAGAGGTCGCCCCTTGGTCTAGCTAGCTGGTCAAAAACTAGCTGGAGACAGCGTTTTTATTAAAAAATAAAAACAAAATAGCACTACTGTTGGCGCCATTCATTAAACTACAATAGAATTGGGTGATACACTTGTGCATAGTATGCTCCAATTTAAAAACCCTCGGAACCTAACATTTTTCCATGATAAATGAAAATGAAATGAAAACCTTTCTTAGGCGCGGGAGACTTTGTTTTATAATATGTAAGGAGCTTTCTCCAGTCCTTCTACATATAAACTTTAGGAGTACCTAATTTCACACTCCTCCGTCCGCGCAATTTTCTTAAAAAGGGATAAAATTTCGCTTCCTGCGACCAGAAGTTTGAAACTCTGACTGCACTTTTTAATACGTCTTTTATTAAGTGTTCCAATGATAATAAGCGTGGTATTATGCGGGTGTTAAGTTGTACCTTCTAACTTAAGTGTTTTTTAAGTATACTGATAAGAAACGTCAAATGATTAAAAGAGGTTTTCTGTTACCGGAAATGCAAACATGTGCACGTAGGTGCATATTTAAATGTATGCATTAGAATTGGTTTTTGACTTAATATAAGTATGTACTAATTAAAATATATTAAGATAAAACAATTAAGTAGGTATCGATGAAAGCAAGAGGTTTGGATTATTATCTACAGCTACAATATTTAATAAAAATGTATTCAATAAATATGTATGCTGTGGTCCTGATATATTTCAATACGTGAGTAATCGATAACAGACACTCCAGACAGAGCTCATCAAATATCCCTTTCCACAGCTTGGTCCTTTTCGTATTATTCTGTAAAGGTAGCGACGCAATTAGATTCCTAATCGGGTTGCGTGTTGTTTTAGGTTAGCTATATAATAATAATATGTAGGTAATAGTAATAATAGCTATAATTGCTATTACATATTGTTGGTAGGTTACCTACAAACAAGTGCACCTAAAGAAGTACATATTATGTAATAACTTAATTTTTAAACCCATTCATACTATTTGAAAATTATCATGCAGATACCTATCTCACGTAAGTATCTTACTGCGTTCGCGAGATTCGTGAATACTTAAATATAGTTTTTTGAATTATTTCTGTACGTAAAAACTTAAGTGATTTTCATATTGTTCGGAAGCGATGTATGTTGCATGTTAGCGCCTGGTTAGCGAGTTGAGGTCACGGGTCGGCAATGTTCGTTTGTTTTGTTTAGCGGAAGCCGATGGACGTTGGGTTGCTGGTTCGAGTGATGGATGACTCGCGACAATGCTCCTCCGGGGACGAGTGTAGGCGGTGTCTTGACAGCCAAAAATCTGCACTTTCCTTCGACTTTCTCTTGGAGGTGCGCTCGGGGACTCGCAATGGTTATTCGGTAGCTGACGCCGCATAAGTGTACGCGTTCTAATAGCGGCACAAAAAAAAAATTGATACCGCGAACTTACGCGCGAGCGCAGTGCATCGTGCGTTTTACATATTATTCAAATCACCTGCATCTTCCTTCCGGTCGTAAGTTTATAAGCTCTCGTGTAAAGGAGGTGACGCGCATTTTTTTTTGGAATTAGTGACTGCAATGCCAGTGTAAAGCATGACGCTGAGAATTGAAATAGTTACATTGACAATTCTGTTCGCGCTACGAACCGGTGCGCCTGCACATTTTCCCGTAAGTAAAGATTTTTTTGGGCGGGCGGATGCGATGCCTTTAAGCTCGCCGTTTATCCTTGTTCAAATTAAACTAAGTATGTATTGATTGAGCTGCCCTTGCGGCACCAAGGGACCATTTTCAGCCCCCTGGTATATGTTCTAAATATAAAAATGAAGGATATTTTTTCGGAAGGAATATTTGCTATATTTTTATTTAACTTTTCACAATTTTTAAAACTTTATAAACTTATAATAATAGGTATATATGATAAATTAAAATTATATTATATTACATTTTTCCTTTTACTTCGAACTTCTTCGTTTCGTTCTTCGTTCTTCCCTTTTTTATTATTTTCATTAAAAAAAAAGTTTCCTGTAGTCAAGTTTGTATCATTGCAGTACCTATACATAGTAATTAATATTTGGCTAGAAGTATAATGTTTTCTGACTTATGACTGAATTAAAAAAAAAGTTGTGTGTGTCAGCTCCGTCACACGACTGGAGTTTACTCCAAACGATTATACAATTGAAATTTTCACAATTCGAACACGCCGAAAGAAAGAACAAAATTGTTCTTTTTTTTAAATAATATTCTGTAGATGGCGCAATATCCATGAAACTTCAGGTACTTATTAAAAAAAAATTGAATATAACTCATAACGTTTTCAATATTATTTCAATATTATTCAAATATTTTCATACCACGGGCTTATAAAGCCGTGGCATAAAAATGAAATTAGCCGTATATACATGCAAATCGATTTTTAAGGAGTAAACTCCAATACATGTGTCAACTTAAAAATTACTTCTTAACTTGTATTGTAAAATTACTGTAAGTTTTATAGTACCTAATGTGGTTGTCATATTTGAAAGAAATGTTTATTTTTTTCATAATAAGATGCGGCAGCGAGAAGATGTTAAGATGTTAAGCGAGAGATAAAAAAATATATCGCAATTTATTGCAAAATCCTATATAATGTTGGATTTATATAGGTATTCGTTATTACAGCAAAAGTTCTTTGCTATACGGAAGGAATCGGTAGGCATAGTAGAAAAATACGCACATTTACAGACTTGTAGTATTTCCTTGGGTTTACCTACATACTTGCTGTAGGAAGTAACCACAACACTTTCGCTTGAAACCAAAATAACTCGATCGATTCTGTGTTCAAACCTATCATTTTATTTTAACAATTACATTACATAATAAAGTTGAGGTAACGCGAAAATTAGACGGTGCTCGATTCGTTGTACTGGATCACGTATTGACGAATTACACAACAGCGAACGCACCGTATACCTACATTTTTTCCAAACAGTTTTGGCGAATGATTCATGTCGATCGCATAATGGTTCCCGCGCCGGGGGAGACTCGGTCATTGAATTGCGTGTAATTGAGATCGATCAGAACACTTTCAAACGCAATAATCACAATCGAATTGGAAAATTAAAGTAATAATATCTATGATACAATCCCGATTCACTTTCCGACGACAAATATTTACACAACAGACGTCTGTTAAAGAAGAAAATGAAAAATAAACATTTTTACTTTCCCCTTTCGTTGCATTCGATAATGTAAGACATGGGTGCCTACGTAGTTGACTCACACGTGCGTTGGTTTCGGTTTCACTCACTTCCATCACTGTGTCAGACTTGTCGAAATACTATTAGTACTTCTAACATACTCGACTACTTGAAAAGAAATATCAACACACCTATTAGTAAAGAAAGAAGTTACATACATGTTATTAAAGCTTAGGCTACACTGGGAGCGAAGCGAAACAAAAGCTAAGGTTGGGTTTCATTTCAAGCTGACGGTCGGCGCTGATAGGCCCACACCGGGCCTGTGATCGATAAAGTACTACATAAAAAATATGTTGCCATCAATCGATGCTCTATCAATGGATGAACATGTACGGTCTTACTACAAAAACATTAAACACACTTTAATCAGGCTTAAAACACGTGTTAAAAAAAAACTTTACTACAAAAGAATGTCTAGGCATTGTTTAGGGTTTAACAATGCTTCAGCATTATTTAAATTTAACCACCGCCATATGCTAGTTTAACGAGTGTCTATCTAGTTAACGGCCTCTCTTCCTCTGACGTATTGTGTCAAATTTCGTTTTGCGTATACTTAATAGTTAATATTAAAGATTTCTTTTGATTTTATAAATGAGTATGGATATTTTAAATTTAATTGACATGGAGGATATGGATTACATGGATAATTTTTGAGATAGAATACATCGTGAGAGAATTAATCCATTCGAATATATAACTTTGGTAACAAATTATTTATTTAATAAAGGATGATCTACCATGTGATGCTAGAGGTGGATCCTCAAATAAAAATTTTATTTAACAATTTTAACAAATCAAACTTTACATTTGACCACATTTGACAATTACGTCAGTGTTAGTTACGTTCCATTATGCTCAATATTTTTTGGTATTACGAAATTTTATAAATAATCTAACGTATTTGTTGTAATTTATTACTTATTCCAATCTTATAATTTGCTGATATCATTAATATAGTCCGTATTAATAGCTTGTGATAACCAAAATTCATCATTATACGCCTATCAGATCTGCGTAAAATGAAAACGACATGAATGCAGGGCGAGTGACTGAATGAATGTTTGCCAAGGTTGCCATAATTCAATAACATTCACGTACTTTAACACTGTCTACCGAAACAAGCGCTAAATAAGGTTTTGTGGTAGGGACATTTTAAACGCTCGCTGACCAATGCTTAAATGCTTAATGCTTGTCTAACTAAGCATGTGTTTGAACAGTGCTTACTGAATCTTCTGTAGTAAGACCGGTAGTCTTTTTTCTTGCAGATATTTTTTAATTCTTAAGTAGTAAGCGGCAATAATTTTTGCTATCATATTGAACTCATTGATTGCGTCTGTATTTACGGCTATCAGCGTCACACGAAAACTATTTGGTCAGCGCCGACCACAGACCACCTAGTCTGTAGCGCCGTCTGTCTGTCTGTCAACTACGCTCCAAGGGTCTTCGCCGACCGTTCATTGTGAGAAAAAAACAACAGCCTAAGTCCGTTTCGCTGCGCTTGTTCGAATGTGAGTTAAGCAAGGTGGGTTGTGTCAATACTTTTACCAATGGCTCTGACAGTAGGTGTTGCTTGTGCGTGGACCTCTCTTCACCCTCGCACGCTTCACTTTACTTCGCTTCGCTGGGATCGTAGTATTCGCCAGCTCTAATGTTCGAATCGTAAGTTTAGATGAGTAGTTTGCTGTGTGATGAACCCAAATATGAAAAGATACGGCAGCGATATTAAGGATGGGAAACGAACCTAGTTTCGCTTCGCTTTGCTCCCAGTGTATCCTGCGCTTATGCTTACCTTCGACGATCATTAATCAACCGTTGAAGTGAAAAGCTTGTGGGAAAAATATTTTTATGCAATCTTCGTTATTATAATAAATATTTTGATTTAATCGTGTTAAGAAACTGTTTTTTGTTTCAGTAATTGTTAATAGGTTAATAACAATAAACATAATCTAATAAATTTCTGTGGTGTTTTGCTATCTATGTTTTATAAGTTAACTTATGATAAATATTTTTTAAAATAATGAATATTTATTAAAAAAAAACCTTGGTGTTTTATTATATTTAATTGAAGGGAAAATAGAAAAGTTTAAGTTTTAAGATTTTTAAATTGATACTTATACATATTACATAATATGTGCATAATATCGATTAAAGACTTATTAATCGATTAAATAAATATTTATTTATTTATTAAGGCAAATTAAAACAGTCACACTCAACTTTTTATGACTTACAAAAAATAGAAACAATAAGACGTAATATTACCATAGATTAATAGAAATATTTACAAGCGGTGGTAGGTACTAAACAAATAGACACTTCAAAGAATACAAAAAAATGTGTTAAGTGTTACGAGTAGACACAAACTAAGAAGGCAATAACAAATCTTCCAAGCTCTTCCTGAACTTCGATATAGAGACGGAAAATATGTCTAAATCCAATGTTTTATTATAACACGTGCATGTCCACCTGAAAAAGCTATTCCTTGCGTAATTAGTGCGAAAAGGAGGGATATAAAAGGTACCCTTTCAAACGTGATGAGGGAGAATATTAATATTAAATTGAATTTAGGTAGGTACCTACTATTAAATTTTATTTAAATATTTCTTTATAATCTCCCTCAGAACAACAAGTCCGGCCGTGATGACGCGAGCTTGCACGCGAATCGCTCACAAAAACGGCTTTGCTATTTATCTACTTCTCACTACTTCTCAGGCCTTGTCACTCGACCACAACTTGACCCCGTTCATTATAATATTTATCACTAAGTGTCACTGGCTCGTTGAGTCAAGATCATTTCGGCTTGTTCCTGATACCCACATTGATTGTATTGTCAAATAAACACGCTTAATTACCGTGGGTGAGTAATCCTCGCGTGAGTTATTTCTAACTTCAACTTAATGGATTAGCTTCTGTGTGGGTATTAAAAAACGAAATTAGAAATCGAATTTGGTGTCTCATTTTTTTTTGTGCTTATGAACTTAAAAATTAATAGGACACTTGGCTATGAATATTTTAAGGTGGGTTGGGTTTATTGCATTACTGAAAATAAAGAAAAATGTGACAAGCTAAATTTAAAATGTAATATCCTTTTGTAAAGTATCCCCATCTACTTTTCCGGATTAGGTATTCAATTAATCATATTTTTATAAACAATATATTATATTACATAACTGCAAATACTACCGACCCGCTACCGGGTCATAAACGACAAGTCCATAAGTGAAAACTGCAGTTAGCGAGAAACAGACATCACGAATTTATAATAATTATGTAGTAGAGATTAATAAAGGTTTAACGAAAGAAATAGTTACTGTAAGTCAACCGTAACAGTAGGTATCCCATCACGGAGTTTTCTCTAAGATTTTAGAAGAACAACAATCTAAATTATATGATTTTCTTCGAAAAGAATGCTGGATACTAAAAAAACATGGAGAGTTTTACTTTACTTTCAACTCGTCGTCATGGCAAAATACTGTCGAAGAAAAATTAATTTTTAAAGTTGTAAATAGACGTCAAGGAAAAACTTAACTTAACCAACATAGGAAATCCCATTCACTCAAATAAAATAAGAACAGCCTTCCGTCATCGGTGCCGTCTTGAAGAAATTAGAACGGCAATACATTTTAGATGAATCACTGGTAATATTATATGATTCTTAGAGATTACACTTAAACATAATTATAGCAATAACATGCAACATTTTAGCACATTAAACATTTTTTTAGTCATTAAAAATATCATTTAAATTTCGACATATATTTTTCTTGTTATATAATTAGCGTTTTATTGTAAACTAGCGATCCGCTCTCGACTTCGCACGTGTGGACATTTATTTAGATGATTTTGTTATTTCCATTTGTAAATACAGGTCATTTTGGAAAATATGATAGTTTACCACGCCTTAATTAGTAGATTATTTCAGGAAGTGCTGTCATTGCACGGATGGTGGAGTGAAAACGCGGATGGCACGGATACTTCCTCGGATAAAGTTGGCGAAACGGATAGCGCAGATGTGCAAGTTGTCTATCTGCCCGCCTTATTACCGCGCGAGGCTCAGTTAGCGTCCGACAGGCAATACGATGACATACCTTTACCTTACAGTTTCGATGCTTTCGGACGGTAAGAGTCAAAAATCAATATTTATGTACAGTCGACGACAAAAGTGATAATCAGAAAAATTATATAATAATATTAACTTGTGTTTCTTTTTTAGAAATTTTGAGCTCCAACTGATGCCAAATCGCCGTCTCGTGTCGCCCAGTTTCAGCGTTTGGTCTGATCAGGGTCAGGATACTCCACTGTCTACGGTCGATGCTACATGTCACTTTTTGCATTCTGGCCCAGGCACAGTCGCTGCATTTTCATCGTGCAAAGATCGCGCCCTGGTAAGTAATCTATCGTCTAATTGGAACTCATAATCGTAAGGAATTGTTTAATCAAAATACTTACATATACATAATATCCTGACTTTAGTTAATTAAGGAATAACAGTTTGCACTACTTGCAAAACTCATACTTTTGAGCCCATAGCCAACTTTTGAAAAGTTCATCGCCATATTTAGCCCCGCTAATAATTACTGGGATAATTGCTTGTTAAGAATTAATAAAGAAACGCGGACGAAGTGGATAACTGCGTCCTCGTATCTTATCTTTCACTTGTCTTTCACTCTGCAACCAAACAATTTTTTATTGAAATCGCTTTGGTGTTTTCGGAGAACGTGAATAAACACGTGATTTTTTCAATGAAATTTTTATGCGAATTACTGCAACTTTAAGAGTTTCAAAAGTTCGGTGATTTGTATCAACCGAACTATTGCTACCCAAAAGTTGCTGCTACTAGACGGATTTTAAATATAATATAAATTTATTTATATAAACATCAAATTTAAAATACAAATTTAAAAACGTAAAAATTACATCATAGGCAATGAGGATTTCATTATAATATTTATTGAAAAGCACTATCTACTCCTCTGTACATAAGGTGCAAGGTACAAGTGAATTTGTAACCAATTTTTTTTCGACATTAAGTATGTGTCACCTAAAAAGCTATCGAAAAAAATGTATGTTGGTCAAAATTTCACTAAGAAAAAAATCCGTTAGAATTATTAGTAATGTGAGGGACACCCACCAATAAACCGTTGGTTCTAGCTAACCTTAGCACGAGACCGTTGTAAAACATGAAGGTCGATATTATAATAAAAAAAACTTTTTTTTGTATCGTTGCTATCGGTAGGTAAGTCTTAGAAGTTTATTATTTGGATATCTTTTTTGATTATAGTTAAATAACAAAAGATAGCAATATAAAACTTTGATTTTGTAAGTAATCTCCATGTTACTAAAATAATTTTATTAGTCCCTTACTAGCGACCAGCTCCCGGCTTCCCCAAGAAAAAAAACTTAATTATGTTTTATTATATATATAAAAATTCTGTTAAAAATTATCTAACCGATGGTGAAAACCGTATCGAAATCGCATACAGACAGACGCGGAAAGCGACTTCAAATTATTACAATGTAAAGATTAAATTTACATCTGATATAATTTATTTATTTCTTACGTAATGTGAAATCTGTAAGGATTAATCAATCGCTCATATACATTTTCAGCATGGGCTTATAGTGGCTGACAACTCAACGTACGAAGTGCGCCCTTTGCCTCTCGGGGGTGGTCGTGCTGAGAACGGCGATGACCGCACCCCTCACGTTATTCGCAGGGCGGCTTCACCTTCGATACCATTGGACGATGCGAGGCCATTACACCTGTTGCGGCAACAGGTGCGCACGCGCAGACCACGATACAAGCTGCAAGTGAAGCCTGGACCGCCCAACTACACCATAGAAATCGCTCTCTTCTTAGATGAGGCTGCCTATAAAATATTCCATCCCCATTTTAATTATAATGAAGCAGATCTGCGTGATATGTTACTTGCTTATATAAACGGGGTGAGTATTTTAACTATTTTCTCAATAATTTTGTGTAGTGTGAAGTCTGCTTAATTTTTTTTTTATAAAAATGTGCGACAGACAAACCTTATGACCTTATGACTATAAAAAAAAATGTTTTATTTGACTATGTTTTATGACTATTTTATTTTTTATAATAAATATATTATAAAAAAATGACCTTATGTTTCACGTGTTTAACATGCCGAGGAAATTGTTTTCCTGATGCTACACAATACTAACACATGTATTTTTATTCACATGTTTTTTATCCAGAAATTAAATTAAGTTTAGTTTTATTTAGCATTAATAATTGTATTTTATTTAGATAATAATTAATATAGTAATTAATTTCTATAGAAATCTTCATTAAACATTTCAGGTGCAAGCTCTTTATCAGCACTCTTCATTGGGAACTCACATCCAGTTGTCTTTGGTGCGGCTTACACTTTTGCGTTCACAACCGTCGTCCTTGTCGTCTCACGCCGAACGTGGTCGTCTTCTGGACTCGTTCTGCGCTTACCAACGGACACTCAACATCGAAGATGATGACGACCCACAGCATTGGGATATGGCTTTACTACTATCTGGGTAAAGTATGATTGTTGTATGTAATTGTTGTATTGAAACCGTTTTCCAACGCGTCAAAATGCCCCGGAAAATGATGAAAACCATCAAAAAACGCAAGATTGAATATCTTGGTCACGTGCTTAGGCACAATAGATGTCTGCTCCAATTGATTATGATGGATAAGGGAAGAGACGCGCTGGGCGAAGAAGAAAGTCGTGGCTCAGGAATATCAGAGAGTGAACTGGAATTGCCTCGGTAGAGCAGCTGTTCCAGTTGGCTCTTGACAGGGACCGGTTCAGGAGGTTGACGGCTAACCTTCAGGACTGAAGAGGCACATAGAGAGAGCGAGAGAGAGAGAGCCAGCAAGGCTATGCTAACCTTGTTACTCACTCTTGTAAACTGCAACCCCGTAAAACCTATTTCTTTCCAGTTTCCAATCGATTCCTTCCAGTCCCAGCGGCCTTCAGCTCTCCGTACCGTACTATGTGTCATGCCCATTGCTACTGCATGTTACTGTAAATGCTGATAAATTAATATAATTTTTCAGATTAGATTTCTACTCGGATGACGGCGGTCACCGGAGCGGAGTGACAATGGGTCTGGCTCCTGTCGGAGGCGTCTGCTTACCAGCGCACGCGTGCGTCGTCGCCGAGTTTGGGACTAACGATGTCTTGGGCCGTCCTTACCCCTCCGCCGGGTTCACCTCCGTATACATACTTGCTCATGAGATCGGACACAAGTAAGTTGCTAAATTTACTAATAAATCAGTAAAATAGACGTGTTTGGACATTGAATAAATTTATAAATTTAAAAGGGGTAATAAATAACAGATTAAAACACATTGAACCCTGAATCTACTTGTGGTTTGGTCAGGTAGATATTAAGCTTAGCCTCTACTAACATTTATGGTTTGTTTAATCGCAATCGGATATCATAAAGAAAAGTTATCATTATGATAAAGAAAGAAAAACTATCATTTCAAATTCGCTCAAGTGTAGAACTTTTCTTGCTATGTTGAAGTCTATAGGATCGTTTGTGTACAAATGTAACTCTCATAAAATATTGCTAAAGTCCCCTAAAATTATGTACCTTTCAAATAGCAAAATATTTTTAAATTAAGTGATTATGTTCCAGAGAATTACCCTCCAAATATAAATAAAAAAAAAAAATCTCGCAGTTGCATTGTGTGAACTGAACTAAATAAAGTACACGAAAAATAATTTCTTTCAGTTTGGGAATGCATCACGATGGCACCGGAAACTCCTGCGCACGTGACGGCTACATCATGTCACCATCGCGAGGCACCAACGGCGAAGCTTCTTGGTCTCCATGCAGCGCCCGAGTGGTCGCTGATTTGAAGTAATAAACATTCATTTTTTATCTTAACGATCAACGGACAGGCATACAGCTTATTAAAAGACCTGTGCAACACCAGAAGTGTCACAGTGACTCACAGTCAGTTGCAAAAGCTTCTCTAAAATTGGCATTAACTAACGAGTCCTTATCCCTAATGGGTACATTTACTTTAAAGACGTTTCACAAAACGATTTACGGCCCCTTTAAAGGCGCTAATCTCGCTTTGTGCAACATTTTTTCTCTTAAAGATAAGGATGAGGTCTTGTTTGACAATTCTTTAGTTAAATTTTAATGGAGCATTAAAGTTGACGTTAATGTAGCTTTGTGCAACACTAATGATTTCTTAGGGTTTAAAGGCGACTTTATAATTTAAAGAACCTTTCTGCAACTGCCTGTCAATCGATTATGCTTAAAAGGTGTAGGGGAGGAAATATGGGATACGATGAGAAAGGAGTGACAGTTACTCTAGCATAAGTTATGCGTCGTATAGTTATCTGTTCTATCTAGCGATTAATTTTGTATAAGAATCGGTGCAGCGCCTCTAGCGAATAGACGAGGAACTAAAATCTGCACCGTGAGTTTTGCAGTTTTCTACTACAGGTGCAGAAAGCAAATTTAACTAAAAACTAAATCGAAACACATGCTACTACATACTTAACTGTTGGTTTTATGTCTTATACATTATACATAAAGGGTGGTTAATACGTCTAACCTAAGTAAGAGTTTAAAGTAAAAATCTCTTTCAGATGGGCTACATGTTTACTGGATGGCGGAGACGATTTAGATACTCCAGATGAACTTCGCCATGAAAGATTTAATGGAGCACCCGGTACTATTTGGAGTGCCAAGAAACAGTGTGAGGTTAGTTTAAAACAATTGGACGATTTTAACATTTAGGTACTCACAACTTTTAGTGCAGTGAATGTAAATTTTTCACTTATACAATTTTACAACAGAGATTAGTATAGTTCGCGCGCGCGGCAGATTAAGATCTCTCGGCAAAAGGGGGTATGCACAGTATTCAATTTTTAGGTCTGTTTTACGGCGCGTCTTGGGTCTCTTGGGTACTGATTGTTTTATCGTATTAGTAATAAGAAATGCATAATAAAACCTTCTTCTTAGACATCGCACGATGATTTAATGGAAATAATATCAACACTGCTTGTAATGTTAAGTTAGGTGCAAAAAATACGAAATAAGAAAAAAAAATTGCATTTCCTTTAGCAATTTTGTGCGCAATAGTACACATGTGCCGATTGCCCCCACTCATCATCATCATCATCATCTCACCCGTAGGACGTCCACTGCTGGACATAGGCCTCCCCCATAATTTTCCAATAGGACCGGTCAGAAGCAGCCTGGATCCACCGCTGACCGGCGGCCTTTATTAGGTCGACTGTCCACCTTGTGGGTGAATGTTCTATGCTGCGCTTGCTGGTCCGTGGCCTCCACTCGAGAACCTTCCGGCCCCAGCGGCTCTCCGTACTATATGCCCCCACTAGTTTCGTAGAACGCGCGACCTATAATAACAAATGAAATATTGTTTCCAGTTGCTCCTGCGAGACCGCGATGCGGCACCAAGCGGTAGTTCGGGAGCAGCTCTATGCGCTCAGCTCTCTTGCCGATCTCCGCACAGAGCGGGCTTCTACTACGCGGGGCCTGCGCTGCCCGGCACCATCTGCGGGGACCGCATGGTTCGTAAAACCTTGTCCTTTTCTAGCCCTATTTTTGTAGCATAATTAGAGAAACAGGTTGAATAGATTTCAGTTATTCTTTTATGAGGCTATTGCAGAAAATTGTAATGTTATTTAATGAAAATACAATTAATAAACTATAGTGCATGAATTCCTCGGTGTAAAGCTGGATCACGATACTATAGATATATGTGAAAATGAAAAATGAAATAGACAATTTCATGGAAACTTGTTCTGATCGTTCACATTATACTTTTATACCGCCAACGATTCTAAAACTGTTTGCAGTTTTAAATATATTGACAAAATTTCTTTAAAACGTGAGGAATTATTTACAAAACATGCATAAAGGTTTCTTACCCGCAGCACATATTTGTAGAACGTTCATCTACACATATTCGATTCTACCGCCCGGCTATATCGGCCCGACCATATTATGTATAGCAATTTGTAGAACGTTCATCTACACATATTCGATTCTACCGCCCGGCTATACCGGCCCGACCATATTATGTATAGCAATTTGTAGAACGTTCATCTACACATATTCGATTCTACCGCCCGGCTATACCGGCCCGACCATATTATGTATAGCAATTTGTAGAACGTTCATCTACACATATTCGATTCTACCGCCCGGCTATACCGGCCCGACCATATTATGTATAGCAATTTGTAGAACGTTCATCTACACATATTCGATTCTACCGCTCTAATCGTTGTATTGAACAGTGGTGCCAAGGTGGCGAGTGCGTGCCGGCGGTAGGCGCTGAGCCCGAGGGTAGTAGCACTCCGTCTACGCCCGCAGGTGGTTGGGGCGCCTGGGCGACTGGCCAGTGCCGCTCAGGTTGCACGATGCGGGCTCGAGGGTTTCGCGAACGCAGAAGAAGCTGTGCTGCTAATTCTGCTTGCGAAGGAGCCGCATACGATGTCGTACTTTGCAACGATTCTAAGGTTTGTTTCATGACCCAACCATTTTTAATTACACACACATTTCTAAGCAATATTAAAATATTTGATATCTTATTCTACTGTCTTTGAAATACCTGTTCTTGTATAATGCAATAAAGTTTGACATTTTTTGAATCTGTTAAGAGTGAATAACATCAAAAATAAAAAAGAGACATTAGTTAAAAATTTAGTAATTAAATACTTGGACCATAGATAAATGATTGGTCTCGCTGCGCTCGACTAGATACTGCCGTCGTACTTAAAATGCGGCGAAAAATAGTACGCCGAATTCGGCGTACCCGATCCAGTCACACTGCACACTGTCTGTGATGTGTACGTGCTTATTTATAAAACATACGAATGTTTTATTAAATTTTAGGCATAATAAAATACCAGTTTGCGTAGTAAAACTGTGTAAAAATATAATAAAACTGGGTAAAAAGTGATAAAAAGTGACGATTTTTTACACACACTAAAATAAAAAGTTGCCACATTTTCGAAGCTATTGCTTTTGTATAGCGCTCTATCTAGTCGAACGCAGCGGGACCAATCAATTATCTTTGACTTGGACATTCTTGATGAAAAACTGTTTTAGGAGTTTGAACCTTTAAATATTGTAAGCGTTTTTCTAAACCATTTGTTTTAGGTATGTGGTAAAAAAACTCGCATTAGTGCGAATGAACTGGCGTCGAGGAAATGTGCGGAATACGCTTCGTTATTGCCGGTTCTTGATTCACGCGGAGGCGGGCTTCAAGCACCACACGACCCAAGTAAGTATTTGCAATAAAAGTATTTATTCTATAGAAAAAACAAGCCAGTGACAAACCTATTTGTCGATTGGTTAATGTGCTTGTTTTAGCTTAGCACCCTGTCTTAGGGGTTCGATTCCCAGCAAGGACAATTTAGGAAATGAACTTTACAAAATCAAAATTAAAATATTTATTTATAATTTAGATTTCTAAAAGAAACTCTTATCGTCATTATAAATTTAAATATACCAGGGTTTCGGAAAAAACCTGAGAAGAAACCCCGAAATAAACTCAGGGTGTTATATTCTTTTTGTCATCTTTAAAATATAAAATTGCAACAATTACACTTAATTTTAAACAAAATTAAAGTAGACACAGTATGAACTCCGAATCGCTTAAATCCAGGCTTCATTGTCTTTCGAGAGGAGTTTAGTTTTAATGACACTTTATCAAATGGACTTTTTCAACTTTTCCATTTCAAATGGAGCCTTAGCCTACGTGCTGTAATTGCTCTTAAAGTATGCTTACTGAGTGAGCTATACATTTGCAGCGCGCATGTGGATGGGATGCGCAATATTCTGCCGGCGCTCCTCTGGCGGAGGCTTCTACGCGCCGCGAGTGGAGCTGAACGACGCCGGACTCGATCCATACTTCCCGGACGGCACCTGGTGTCACCACGACGGCTCGCAGAACTATTATTGTCTGCAACATCATTGTCTACCTGAGGCGAGTTTTCCGATAATATTATGTAGATACATTAATACAATACGAAATACTAATAGCAATGAATTTCGGTGTAGAAATCAAATCCATCCGGTTAACTGGTAAGAGCTATTATAGTGGTTATTATATAACAATTATCGCGTGGACTTATTTTGCCTGATGCTTGGACACGGACTTTAATAAATAGTTCTACCTTAATTTTGAAAATTATAAAAAAATATTTTTTACCTAATTAAGTTATCTAGTTTTTAAAAATATATAGGTTAGGTTGTATAACTTTTTATTATTTGTGCTCAAAAATGTAAATTACTGTTTTACATTTCTATCTTTAAAAACTTTATATACGGTCCATATCGGCTTTAAATTCGATTTGATATTCTTTTTAAATGCTATCAAAATAAACGAATAAAACCATAACTCCTCTTGTCTAAATCAGGGGAGGAGTAAACTACGGCCAAAAAATCTTTGTAAAATATATTGCATAACTTATTACAAAAAAAAATCTAATTGGCTGTTTTCTGAATAGTCAAATTTGTTGTTTAGATGTTATTATAAAACGTCACTAAGTTTTCTCGTCACGTGCAGATGGAGGTACCGACGATATCTTTATTCTTATACACAATTACGTTATCATGTATGACTTAGGATTGTTTTTCTTAAGAAGAAAAACATAACGACTTATTAGTTACAATAAAGGTAAAGATAAACGATGTCCGGATAATAAAATATTTTAGTAGGTAGTTGCGATAAATAGTGAATAAATAACAAAAACTAGGTATACTGAGTTACCCTCTTAGGTAACTCAGTTCCTCACATAAAAAATAATAGCTGATTTAAAAAAAAATCTACATAATATGTCTATAGAATATTTAGATATTGTAAAATAAACAGTATTACCTTATTAAAATGATCAGGAAGTAAAGTTTGATAGTTCTCTGTCTCAATTAACAACAACTAACTAAGAGGCTCTTAGTTAGTTAATAACTAAGGGCCTCTGTCACCATCTCTGAGTAAAGTGTCAAGTAGGCTAACCGCCATTTAAAGTCACCGGTAAGAAAGCGTACGAGTTTCACCATCCTCGAGTAGCATTACTCAATGGGTAATTTCGATGAAATTGAAACAAGATACTTAAAACATTAATTATTAATTAATACATAAATTATTAATAAAATTATTATTTAATATTTTATAATCTACTTGCGTAAGTAATTTAACCGTTGTTTTTTTTTTAAGTCAGAACCTAAACGTTGTGAAAGCCAACCGACAGACACATAGACTCAAAACACTTCCTACTTATTCATAATTTTATAATAAGAACAAGGGAACAATTTTGTTAGTTTGTAAGTCCGCTCCGCTCTGTGTGCCCTAAGCCTTATAATGTCGAAACCGCAATATGCTTCAATGTTTGAAAAGCAAATAACTACGAGCTGTCTAATCCCATTGTTTGTCAATATTGATGCGTCACTGTCACGTGCATTGTTCTTAAGTGTTCATAACACTTTATTTACAGTGCGTAATCACATTGTTACATAGGGTAGAGTAATAAAAAAATCTTATAATATTAAGATATGGATTTAAGTATACACCGAAGTAATAGAGGCAACATTGAAATCTCCTGTGTACTTATTTGGTACACTATTATCTATTATCGTAACTATTATCTGTTACTCTAATAAATGAGGATCGAATTAGCTCTAGCTTTTCGTCTGTTTGTGCGTTTGTATTCGCTAATCACAGAAAAGGCTTAAAGGATTTGGATGAAATTTGGCACACAGATAGTTTATTACGTGGATTAACATATAGAAAAACATGTGGGATTTTCAAAAAACGAACTGCAACGCGGGCGAAGTCGCGGGTACAGCTAGTTAATCATAAAACATACGTAGGTACAAACTTGGTAACTTATTAATTATCCTGTGAGGTATCTAATAATTAGTCACTTATAACTTGGATAAATCTATGATTTAAATCGTTTTTATGCATCTGTACCTATTTATATGAAACTGTATACGTAGATGTTATGTATATGTTACAATACCAATATAATCAGAGCGCCCATTAATTACGAATCACTCAGTTCAATTAAATTCGGTATACAGCTTAATATGGGGAGGCTATTTGCTAAGGGTAGGGGTTGAAAAATGAGTCACGAAAAACCAAAATGAGTCATCAACTGTGGTGGAATATTTGCAAACAAAACCTAGGTTGCCAACCTATAAATGCGAAAGTTTGTATGGATGTATGGATGTTTGTACCAAGTTTTATGAAAATCAGTTAATTCCTGTAAGAGTTATGGAGGACCTTATAGATTTATTATTAGTATTGATCACTGAATGATAAATTAAATATTTTTGCAAAAATTTTATTTCAACGCACAACTGCAGCACTATAAAAAAATTATATATAAAAAAGTTTTCTGTCCAGGGTCGCGGAGCGTATATTAGCTATTATTTAATTTCGAGTTAAAAATTTTACGCCTATTTTACGGGAAATTTGGTGCTCTTAATTCACCCCAAGCGTTAAATGTGGCATCTATACGTGTACATAGGTGGTATTCTGAAAAAAATATGTATATTTTGAACCATACGTCAAAGAAGCGTTGCGATCGGCCTCTTGATGAACTGTTATTGTTTGTCTGTCAAATATTCGCCAGCGTCGCGTGCGTCACCGCGGGGCTCTTTTATGATATTTTTTGTTAATTTACCATAAATCGTTAAGTAATTTGTCATAATTTATCTAGACGATGAAAATAGGCCATGATAAATTGTGGACAGCTTGAAGTGACGTGACGTATGTCTTTGTTTACATTGCAATGATTTATCAATATGCTAATTAAGAGTAAGTTAGGCATGTACCTACTTTATTTATAATAAGTTAATCGGCATAAATTGTGGGCACATTGCGCTTTCACAATAATAAGATAATAATGAAAATAGTATCAATTTTATGGCCTATATAATTATGTATGTTCCGGCTGATAGACCTTGATGGTGAAACACTATCGCTCACTAAAGCCTCACTGACCTATAGTGATGATTTAGGAGCTATGGCTATTTGAAGTTTCAAAAAAGTTCTATGCAGTGTAAAAAGAGTCTACACAGGGTAAATTTTTATCACTACCCACCTAAAATTTTTAAATTTAAATTACCTGAAAAAAAAAACCATAAATAGAAAGAAAGAGTATGGATCAAAATGCCATAACATAAACAAAATTAGGTACCTACCCTTAAATAGTGATATGTAGAGATATGTAGTTATCACCTAACTTAGATGAAGATAACGTAGACTTCTTGGTGTTTGGTTGGGACTTCGTTTTGCGAAGAAGCTTTGACTATACAAGATGTACCTATTTAGATTTTTATGATTTGGGGGTTTTTAATTATATGGAAGTAGGAATATGTGACCGCGATTAAATTTGCTTTCACTTGTAAACAAATCAATTTTTTTAATTAATTTCTTCCGAAAGTAATGATTATGTCGCTGTAAATTTAAATTTTAGTTATAAAATCAAATAATAACACAGAGAGGGAGAACGGCTCGTTTGAAATTTATATAATTAGTATATAATAAAATCGTAAACAGGCCATGTTTTCAAAAAATGTAGGTTGTACTACAGCGCGCACTAAGTTGTTGGCATTCAAATAAAAGAGCCGAAAATCTAAATTTTCTATTGTAAACTCGCGCCCACGTGAGGCACAAATAAATGGTAGGTAAGTACTTACCTCTACACCTAATTTCTATCAATGTTAAGCGGAAGTAGACAAGGGCGAGATTATATATTTATTATGATGTAGATATTATACATCAAGGTCTATGCCAGCACAACGTGTTGTAACTAGATACACATTTAGCTCTGACAATTAACTTAATTATCCTTTGAGTTTATTCTAAGTTTCACAAATAAAATATTAAAAAATAAATAAATAAAATATTGCTATAAAAACCGTTACACAGTAAATAAAACTGTAGATACTTATTTATGTTCAATTCTAAACGCCATATCGTCATTGTCACACCAAAATCTGCTATCCTGAATCCTGAAAAAATCCTAAATAATTTTACATGGTTTATTTAAAAAAAAAATTGTGTTTTAAACACGAAATTTTAATAGTTTGTTTACTTTGTTTCTGAATTCGATAGATTAGTTTTTGGACAGATTCGTAATTCGTCAAAATGTAATTAGACTACTTCTGGATTCTTAATACGACAGCTAATAATGGCTATTAATAGAGTACATACATGCACTGCTTCTATAGATCTAGCTGCTGGACATAATGTAGCCATATTTTATTAAATTCGACAAATATTGCTTATCAGTTCTTTTATATTTTTTTGAAGTATTCACTAAGGTCAAAATTTTGGTTTGACAACGACGATATAATAATGATGATACATAATGTAGGTAAATCAAAATCTTATAACAAAATACCTTCAAGTTATCTGTGACAATTTTAAGCATAAGTGATCTACATATAAACGCAGTCGTTACATTAATAATATGTGTTATTCTGTTCTTATTATTTTCAAATTTTGTACACCATTAGAAGCTTACTAGGCGTATGTTGTTATTTTGACGCTCTGATGTTTGCTGGCTTGATAAAATTCCACATACCGCCAGCGTTGTTCACACAGATAATCCGTTGCGTTGTTCGCAATTATAAGTGCGAAAGTTTGTATGGATGTAAGGATGGATGTTTGTAACTCTTTCACTCAAAACCTACTGAACCGATCTCCATGAAATTTTGCATAATTTTGCACGTTGTCTGGGACACCAGAAAGAAGAACGCGGAATTTGCGCTAGGGGCAAATGTTTATGTGTTAACATTTTACCTTTGTACCTGAGTCATGGATGTTTTGTATTTATAATATTTACAAAAAAGTAATCTATGTAGTATATCAACTGTCTAGTATCCATAATACAAGCATTAGTTGCTTACTGTGGAACTAGATGGTGATGTGTAGAATGTGTGCAGATATTTATTTATTTATTTATCAAATCATTTAATTTCTAGAATTTCAAGATGACTCCGCAGTTCCACATTTGGGAGTTGCCCAGCAATGACATCGGTGGTCCGTTCAACGCGAGGGCCCGTTCATCAACAGGCGACGCCGAAGCCGAGGCAGCTATACGAGCGTATTTAACTCTAGATAACACTGGAACACCTCTTTTGCGTTCCGCACTTCCACCTCAATTGCTAGAAGAGCCGGAACAAAACTGGGAAGTTGTTGATTATGTCGAAATCACTCCGAAGAACGATACAAAGGAACCATGATCTTGAAATTATGTCGCATATGTAACAAACCGAATTGACTTGTAGAGTAAGAGTAAATGTAGAGTAAGATTACATTGAACATGTGCATACGCGTATCCAAGTTCAGGGACTCCGATCCTGAAATAAGTAGGTCATTCATATATAATATATAGGTATAGGTATACTCAAAATCAAGAATGATGAGTAATTAGGGGAGTGTGTATGAAAGAGCCGATGCTATTTTCTCCCACTTACTAAAATCCAACCATAATTAATTTGTAGTCTTTATATGGCACCACTGGATAGCCGTTCATATTATGACAGTTCTGTGAAAAGACTACAAATTAATTATGACTGGATTTTAGTAAGTGGGAGAAAGTAGCATCGGCTCTTTCAAATCCTGGCTCTTTCATACAGACTCTCCCCTACGTCAGATATACCTAATATATTCAAGTATAATTACTTAAATAAGGTACTAATATAAATTCTTATACTAAATACTAAAAAGGTACTGAACTAAACTTTTGGTACTCGTTAAAAAATTTTACTGAACGATGCCTATATAGTTTAAAGATTAAATATGCATTTATTAGGCGTAATTCTTTTCATATAAATTATATCAGTATTGTTATAAACCTCGTAATTCTAATTATCATTTTATTTTATATGTTTATCGGTATATCGGATATAAGCACATATAATACGAAATGTGACATTGTAGTATTATAAATAAATAATACTTGTATTTAATATTAATATAATATTTAATATAATACATGAAGCGAAAACATTTAATACCTTTTTAAGAAAATTGCGCCGACGATGGCGGAGTAATGTGAAATTTAGTATTCTTAAAGTTTATATGGAGAAGGACTGGAAAAAGCTATTACTAATAATAAATCTGTAAGTGTAGGTATTGTATATATGTATGTTCCTCCATAACTCTTAAACGAATTAACTGATTTTCATGAAACTTGGTAGATAAACATTTGGACGTACGGGACACAGAATAGGCTACTTTTTTTTATATAATATGCATTAGAAACACATTAAATTATTATTTAAAATAAACGTTGGAATACTATTGAACGAATCCCTCATTATTTATTTTTACCTATATATAGACCTTACAAATTAGAGTGAAATGTGCTCAGTATTTTCATATAGACTGAGTGTGTTGATTTGTACTTATAATCTGACATGCCTAATATAAATTATACTTAGGTAAGCTAAGTTATACAACGCAAAGTGTATTTTATCTATCTATTACGTATACGAAAGTAGGTATGTTAACATGACAGTATTATGCTAATGCAATTTAGATATAATTACCACTATACAAAGTGCTAGTCTCGATTTGTCTATTAGGATTAAGTTCATAAAATATTTCATAAACATAATCGCTAAGTTATGATCTAGCTATTAGATACATAAATAATACATACCTAGTAGTAACTATTTATAAGAGTGTATAATTGTGAGAATAATTTTATTAATATCAGTTTTTTTTTTTCATTTTAAAAATAAATGAATCCATATATTTTTAAGTTTTTTTTTTCATATTTAAGTATTATATTTATAACCATACTTAGGGCCTCTTTCACCACCTGTCAAAGTAGGCTAACCATCATTTAAAGTCGCATGTCACCAGGAATAATTTGGCTAATATACCTTTGTTTGTACGGTAAAAGTCCCAAACATTAAAAAGTAAATAATAAAAAAAAATCGCCTATCGAAGGATGCACTAAACCGAGTGCATAATTTAATAAAACACAAAATTATTTCTTAAAGTAACTAATCAACACTTTACTTGTAGTTGGTGAAAGAGGCCCTTATACTAAGAATAAAACACAACATCCCAATACTTTTCTAGAAGTTTTTTGAAAAGGCTTTTTTGGATATTTTAGGGTCAATTGAAATCATATGAAATACAGGCAAAGAAAGGCCAAAGTTTAACGAAGGTCTAAATATGAATTCATATAATATTGTTACAAACATTTGCAAAATATTCTTTGATATTCACTCTATATTCTCGTGATTGTGAACGGAACGACTTGCAATAAATTAAATGGTACTTCCTTGTGATTGACGACGGTTCCACATGAGAATACATGATGAGTGTGATTTAGTTGATTCATGCTAATTCCACTCGTGACGTGGTTATCTAACAGATCTATTGTAAGATATAGTATCTAGCCGGAGCATATAAATCAGGTTTTACAGACAAAACTAATTACAGCTAATGATATACTTAGATATGGTCACTTATATGTGATGGTCTACTTTTCTGCGTGAGTTCTCTCTTCTGGGGTATGGACTTGTTTATCACTACTAAATCTTAAGATAGTTCAAAATTTCTTATTAAAAGTAGGTAGACAGGCTGTTGGTAACTGGATAACGTCGATTACTAACATAAATGAACGCCGTAGGTGCTGCAGGTGTGCTTAACCTTAGTAGGATAAGAGAAAAGAATGGGATAGACAAGTATGAGGTCTGGCATCCCCCTTTAAACACATGCCATAAGTTTGTGATTAATGCAAAGGTTAATAGATGGCATATAATTCTTAGTGGTTATATTGATACATTTAAAGGAAATACCAAATACTATTGTATTAACTTAACTTTGTAATATTAACTTGGCTTTAATTAACTACAGAAATCAAATATATAATAGAAATAAAATAATGTATGACAGACATTTCAATAAATGGATGTTAATTCCATAGATAAAATTTAATTATTTATTATTTAATAATAAATTTATTTTATTAATAGATAGGCACTATCGTAAATGATAGGCTAATGGTAGGTGACTACCGTCGTCTATTAAAACAAAGAAAAAAAGAGAAAAGTAATTACTGAACAATTACGAGTGTATTTAAAGTGTCATTAAAGCTTTAACAAAATATTTAAAGCGTTAACATAAAACTACTAATTTCACAGCAGTTTCTGAATACAATACAATAGATATGAATTGTCTAGCTAGAGTGTAACTAAGTGCTCAATTACATACAGGTAAGTACATGATATTAAAAAGACGATAATACACTAAGGTTAGGTAACTTATGTGAAATTAGCACACAATAGTAGCGCGTGTGAGGAATTAATAAATATAATTGTTTCAAAAAATTATTTAGTTATTTAGTTAGTTTGGCTGATCCATTAGTGATTCCAAAAACGTATTTTATTAGTAGAACTTCAAAACAGCCAGTAGAAATAATGGCAACAGTTCAGTAATACGTTAGTACTTAAGTCATTACAGCACTAAATTAGAGTTGGTTATTTATTTCAATATCTACAAATTATTTTGAAATTATTTCTGCTGATTTTGCTATGTAATGTTCTTGTTATAATACTTTATCAACTTCATATTTTTAGTTTGCAAAATTCGTTCTAATTCTAATAGAATCTATGTTGTACCTACATACCTTTACCTATATACCTACATATATTAAATAAAAGTAAAGAGTTGAATATGTCGCTAAGCACATAATTACCAAACCGGCTGGAGCAATTCGTCTAATAAATTAGCATAAAGAATCGGCAAGTTGTAATCTGTCGCAAAGCGGATATCCGATGGGATATCCTAGGAAGAGTTCTCAAATGAAGGTTACCGTCTTCTGAAACCAGCCACTTGTAGAGTAGGAGACCCTGTGAAATAATGATGTATATTCTTTACTAAAAAAAAATCTAATAAAGGTGTTACAGTAATCACACCAAGTATTATGCCTTTGTAAGATAATTGCCAACATCCTGTTTTGCCAATATAATTGTATATTCTTTGACAAAGGAATATAACTTTATAACTTAAGTATAACTTTAAGTACGACAGTTATAATAGGTACATCAAAATATACCTACTAATATTATAAAGAAGTAAAGTTTGCAGGTTAATTTGTTTGTTGGAGGTAATCTTCGAAACTAATCATCTGATCTGATTAAAAAAAACTCTTTCATCAATATTTGGAATAGAATTTCAGGCTGCGGTCATCAGCTTTCTAAAAATAAAGATCCACTTGACAAATGTATAATTTCAGGCGTTATATTGCTTCACATAGTTTATCAGTCGTTATATCTTTTATTTTTCAACGAAGAACAAGTCGCGGCTTCGGACACTTTGGACGCACTAGTTTTGACCCGCTGAATAAAAGTGCCCGTTGGACCCATTTTTAAGTTCCCGACTGACCCACTGGGATCAGAACAACACAGGAAACAGCTGGTTAAAAATAAATCTATTCAATACATTATATGTAAATTAATGCGACATCGTTATCATATCTCTATGACGTCTGATGTGGTGTTTCCATTTCACTCACTCCCATAGCGGATTAACACGTGTAGGTAAATAGAGAAATAAAATAAAATAAATCATGACACCAGAAGCCGCCATTTACATTCAATTAAAGGAAAACAAAAACAAATAAATTTTAACTTAATTTACAGTGAATGCCGTTCTTCGCAAATAACAGTGGCGAAGAATATTAATGTAACGAGTAAAATAATAATAAAAAAAAAAAAAAATACACACAATGCAAAAAGCATACAGTCAAAAAATACCCTTATTGAAATTATTATTATAAAAAAATCAATATAAGAATTACTTATGCCATTAAATTGCCTAAAAATATCTAAAATAAACGACAGTTAAATAATCACATGTGCAAGCCGTCCAACACCACTTGGGAAGACTCTACATTTCACTTGGGAATCAATTATACATAAAATATGTATGTATGATTGATATGTATCAATATCATACATATGTATGTAACTGAAACACACTGAACAATCACAGTGTATCTCATATGTAGGTACATCTACTTACTTGTCTGTCACGAATTCACATAAAAATTGTATAAAATGATTTTGAAATTAGATAGTGGATCTTTTCGCTATCTACGTGTAAATTTGTAAATAACGAATTATATAAGTACCTTTAACAATAAAAGATTAACGTCTCACAGTATACTGGTAACACTGAATATAAATTGAATTAGCGTGATGGTGTAATAATATAGATACGTAATGCATACAATGTAAACGTGAAACACGTAGATATTTCACTTATATAAGTCATTTTATAAAAAAAATATTTTACTAGCGGCCCGGTCCCGGCTTCGCCTGAGATGCACTAAACTTTTTTTTATACACTAAGCTTCCTCTCCATAAGTGAAAATCACAGTCACACGTTACGCGGACAGTTTCGGTGACTTCGTTGTAAAGTTGTGTTTTTTTTTAATTACATAAAAACTGGATTATGTTTTATTATACCCAAACATAAAACTTCCGTGGAAAATTATCTAACTGATGATGAAAACCTCATCAAAATCCAATACAGTCGCGGTCAGCAGAGTTAGAGTTATGGGACATATACTACATACTTATATGTGGATAAAAAAGTTTAGGATATCACTGCTTTAGGATCGAACTCTACAATTGTATTTTAACAGCTTTTGTCTGTGGCTTCATCTTGGCTTAATAGGTAAGGTCTATTCTATATATTTCTTAAACATTTTTTTAAATAGAACAATATCTATCTTATTTACAATTTATATCTTACAAATTATTTTACAATTAATTAATTAATTACAATTTTTTTATATCTTACAAATTTTATCTTTTTATAATATTAATGTAGATTGATATGTACGTGTACGTACGTACATCCTTACTCTAATCAGAGATCAGAAAATGTTCTGTGCTCTTACACTTACACTTGGCAGAAAAACGTAGACATCTCCCAAATTTGTAACTATAAATCTCTCTTATAAATACGATTTGTATATGAGTAAATTTCCCAAGCTTAGGGCTGTTTTGTTAATCTAATTTCGAAGTTTACCTATACGAGTATCACTGTACCTATTCTATTGTACCTTTCCCTATTGTGGGATTATCGGTTGTATGAACTCCAAGTTACTTGATATAGTTCCATATTTCTCAACTTGGTTCATTCACGTATAAGTCTAAGTAATTGTCCTGTCCATTGTTATATTGAATGTGTCATATCCTTTTAAGTTATTGCATTGCTCAAGTTGAATACTAAGGCACACTAGAATCAGAAAGGTGTTCTGTAAGAAATTTTGATGTGGAAGTAGGAAAACAAAATTTTAGAATATTATTCTTAAGACTTTTTAACAGCATCATCATCGACTCACTCCTGAACATAGGCGTTCCTCATAATTTCCAAAAGAACCAGTCAGAAGTAGAAGTAGCCCTTTTCAGAACGTTTCAGGACGTTCGACGGTGCGCTTGGCGATTCGTGGCCTCCAGTCAAGATCCAGTCGAGAACCTGAGCTCAGAGGCCGTCGACTATTTGCCACTGTTGCTATCCTATTAACTGTCATCCACTAGTACGGATATAGTGACAGTGATCAGTACTTATCCTGCCCACTGCCAATCATAATCATACATAATCGGCCGGATTATGTCGGTATAACTTTTCGTTCGTCTATGAATCTCCTCATTCATTTGAACTCGCAGTGTAACGTTGAGCTTTCTTACGACGCCTATAGGAGACCACGTTTCGACTTCTAATAAATATAAAGATATAAATTATTCTTTACAAGTATAAAAAAGTTCTTAAGACTTCATATAAAAATAGTCCGTTAGAAGATAAAAAAAAATCAAAATTTTGTTCCTTGTTAGTTTTTTAAAAAACCTGATCATAGGCATAGGAATCTGTAATTTCACTAGTCCATGATAGAATCGAGTACACAACCCTGGCCGCATCCAAATTAACAAATTATACTCACTTTTGTCATGTAAGTAGTATAATCATATTCTTGTCACATTTCTACTAAAACTTATGTGAATTTTATATAAATACAAGATTTACATAATAGGTACCAGTTACATAACTAACTATCTAATTTATAGCCTCCTCTTGTAACGCTCGACGTTGTCATGACAAATTAAACATAAATTTTATCGACTTCTTAAAATACTAATTAAAATATTTGTTATTCCTCACTCGTTACATGAATAAATAAATGTAATAGACAAGAAGAGACAAGCCTATTTTTTTATGTTAAGGTCGACAGACAGGCTGACGGTCCCCTTGATGGTAGGTGGCTACCGTCGCCTATAACACAAGCTACGCCACAGATGCTGACGACTACAGTAGGATTAAGGATAAGGGGAAAGGAAAGGGGGGAGGGGGAGGGGATAAAACTCTGGCATGTATTAAATAAGTATTTTTAAGGATATCCGTGATCGGATCATATGTCACCTACCCTAAAAATCAATATTTTAATACTAACAGAAGTAAGTGATCATAAGCTTTAGGGCAAAGTTTCGCTTATTTGCCTTATTATTATTAAATAGATGGCATACGAGTATGACCACGCTATAATGAATAAATAATTCTATTTATCCCTGAAAATATTCATGTGATTATATTTATTATTTGAAATTGTACAAGACAAAAGAGTTTCACATGTTTTGAGCTGAACGACATTGCACTGTGTAATATTATAGCTTCAGTTCCCGCTTTTCGTATGAGGTGCCTTGGCATAAATTTTGAAGGTGATTCACTTTCAAGTACTCGACAGCCGGCCTATCTTGTCATTTAAAAGTATTTTTTCATTTTAATTGTTTAAAAAGATACCCGTGGATTACAAATAAGCAATAATTATGACGTGCGTATCTACACTCATACTCCTGTAGTTATAAAAAATTTCTAAATCTAAGATTGTAAAAATAAATGCCTACGTGTCGCGCAGTTCGTACATTCTTATCTACGATTGTTAACAAGATTATTAAAAGAATTAATTTATTACATGCATAATAACGTCGTAGTGCCATCCTTTTTAATTCTCTTAGAACAGTGATTATCTGAAATATCTTTGTCATCATCATCATTATCAGCTGGTGTATCTCCACTGCTAGATGTAAGTCTCTCCCCAGGCTCGTCACCACGCACTGTCCTCTGTGCTTCCCGGGTAGCTTTTCAGGTTCACTAGATCTTAGAGTTCCATATCTCAACCAATATCACCTATAACCTATAATAAAAAATAAGTGTGAGATTTAAGTGAGAATAATAATAATAAGAGGGCACTTATTTTAAATATTTAAGTGAGCATGTTTGTAATCCTCACTTGTCAAGTAGGTAAAAAAAAAAATCAAAATATTTATTTATCAATTGGGTTTCTACAAGAAACTCTTATGATCGTCATTGTAAATTTACCAGAAATAAATAAATAACCCTTTACGATTAAAATCATCAAAATATATTTTTTATTCATTTAACATTCACTTTGATCTTTTTCAAACGTATTTGCAAATGTTAAGCAACGTAATTTTGCATTGCGTAGGTACATGTAAGATTTTGCGAATTTGATCAGCCAGAAAGAATATTACAGAGTATTCGCTCAAAATAACCTCTTCTGCTTTCGCCGAGAATTGCTTTGATATCATTGACTTATTTGATATATTTGCTTTCCTTTCTTTGAGCCTAAACAAAATACATTATAATTTTGTTTAAGATGTTGATAAACAATTATTGACAGATTCTATAGAAGTTACAAGTAAAGCGTCTCTTTAAACTCATAAACCAAACTAAGTTCGTGCAATAGTAGGTTATTACTATATACCTATATACATAGGCTATACTACTACAAATTGCTCAAGGATTTCCTTATTTCCTTATAATTATCTTAGTTCCTTATAAGCAACTCAAAATAATTTCGTAACGAAATGAGGATCTTAATAATAGAGAGGTGATTTTTAGCAGTAGGTTCAATCTAAACCGGTCATAAGGAAAGTCTCTTCTAAACTTGTTTGTTCAACTATAGTGTAGGTTATTAATACTTAGGTATACTCAAGGATTTCCCCGTTTAAGCAACTCGAAACAACTTCGTAATGCAATAGGGAAAATTTATAAAAAATAATAAGTCTACGGAAAAGGAAAGCGTTGGGTTTCTTATTAATTCCTGAATAAATTTAATGTGTTCTAATTAATATAAATGGTTTGAAATCCTTTTTGGACGGATGAAATTTTTTTTTAATAAAGTGCCTGTTAATGTTATATTAATAAGATTTGAATAATATTATAGTATTTCGCATGTTTAGTAAACTAAATCGTTTTGATGAATTCAGTTACTTTTCAGACTTTTTCAGCTATAAACGAGAAAAGCTTGTGTATATTTACTGAAAATAAATTGCATCCGATCGAAGCCTGGAGTGAGTCGCTAATGCTTACTAAAGTCATAATTATGTTAAAAATAACTGTTTCTTCCTCTAACAATTTATTTTGGTTTATTTATCTGTTTTTATTAATAAATAAAACTTGAGTTTATTTGAAAACTGAAAGAAGTCACAAGAATATGTTGTAATAAATTCAACTCTTTTGTATGTACATATTTGCATTATATTTTAGTTACGAATTTTACTAATTTAAATCTCGACGAGAGACATCACACATACAACACAGCCGGTTTCACCCACTCACAGTCTTCGTTTGAGGTCTATACAACAAAACACAAAAGTAAAACGCATCAAGGAACACGTTACCCTTTTGACACAAAAACGCATTTCACTAAAATGTTTCGGAAAACGCTGCTCATTATGATCCTTGCATGCTTATTTATACCCAAAGATGTGGAATTCCACATCTTATTCAATTTATTATAATAATGGATAATAATTCTTATTCAGTTTATTATAATAATGATAATAACAATTCTTATTCATTTTATTATAATAATGGATAATAATTCTTATTCAGTTTATTATAATAAAATGGATAATAATTCTTATTTAGTTTTTTATTATAATAAAATGGATAATAATTCTTATTCAGTTTATTATAATAAAAAGGATAATAATTTCTTATTCAGTTTATTATAATAAAATGGATAATAATTCTTATTCAGTTTATTATAATAAAATGGATAATAATTCTTATTCAGTTTATTATAATAAAATGGATAATAATTCTTATTCAGTTTATTATAATAATGGATAATAATTGTTGTTCAGTAGTGGGTATATCATATGACTGTGCATATGCCCAATACTGGACAAACATACTCCTCTATAATTTTTATATTAATGTCAACATACAGGCTGGATGGTCCACTTGATGGTGGGTGGCTACAAGCAAGTAGAATTAAGAAATTGGCTCAGCGACAGGTTTTGACTTTTTCTAAACATTTGCTATTGATTTTTTATATTACTCGTATATTTCAAACTTTTTCTAATCTTTAAGTTTAGTGCATTCCACAGATTTTTATGTAATGTAAAATTAATTTATATTCCAGTATTTTCCATATAAAAGAACTTTTTACAGACTTAAGTAGGTATATTTAATTTTAGATTTTTGATGACCCATAAAAGATGTACACGCAAATAAACCTAAGTAAGATTAAACCGCATGTTATTTGGGCCAATGTGCTTTTTATCAGTCACTGAACATAAAAATGTTTCTTGTTATTCAATGCACATTTTACTCTTTCTTCATACACAAGCATCTTGCAAGGATCATCGCTTCGATATATTTATAGATATAGGTCCACATGGGTCCACATATGTATATCTGTTTATCTTATCTATAGAATTGATAGCACTTACGAGACTCTTGATTTCGTTCAAATGACGCCAACAGACGTCGCAGTACCGGTTCCGTCTTCCTATACTAGTTGTTCGTTAATTCGACCGAATGGATCTCGTCTGCAAGGCCGATTCGCTACATTTTTATTTCCCATTTCCCTAAACCTTCCTAATCCTACTATCCTTAATCGTACTATGGTCGGCACCGCAGTTGCAGAACTTCGTTGCATTGCTTGTGTTATGGGCATGGACATGGTAAGTAAGGCATGGTAGCCACCTGCTTAGATTTTTTTTACATAAATAAAGAAGTTAGAAAAACACTGATAACATCAGTCAATAGTGCAATCAGTGCAATAAAATTGCAGTCAAATAAATGCCAAGGACAAATATGAGCCAAGTCTAGGTATATCTTCTTTACATAGTATAAAACGAAGACGCTTCCCCTTCTCGCCCTCTGTCCCTCAGTATGTGCGCTTATATCTTTTATTTAAACTACGCAACGGATTTTAATGCGGTTTTTACTAATGAAAAGAGTGTTAAATGAAGAGGGTTTTTATATATAATTCGCAGAAAAAAACCGTGCAAAGCCGCGAGCGGGTCGCTAGTCTGTCTATAAATAAATGTTCGGTATTTATTATACGTATTCCACTGCTGGTCACAGGCCTCTTTCTCTGTTTAAGCAAAGCAGTAAAGAATAATGTGTATCGAAAAAAAACTGTTCTCGAAGTGCCATCTAAAAATAAAAAATAAATTAACGTTACACAAAAATATGAACAATAAAAGGTCGAATAATAATTAAGGTTCCAACGCCTAAGAAAAGCTAATACTAATACACATAAAAAATTAACAGTTAGCGTAATTTAAAATTTGAAATAAAAAAATAAAAGAAAGTTAAGTATTGTCTACTTATAAATTATGAATGCAATATACTTAGATAATATAAATTGATTCCAGATAGCAAGACACTTAAGATTCTAGCTGCATTTAGATACTTGTCTGAATTGCCACAATTAAATCGCTGAAAGGTAATTCCCAGTCCTGTCATCTTCAGTTTTATTTAAGTTATTTTTATTATTATTACTTATTTAAATTATTTTTGAACATCAAATTAAGTATTCATATTATTTCATTTGCAAAGATAGTAGGTTTTATTTGAACTCGTTAAATATTAATGAATGATTACAATTACTACAAAGTAAACTGATATACAAATACATACATACACATAACTACATGTAAACAGAAAAACACATGTGGGGGGCAAAGAGAAAAGCGATTATTGAAACGCGAACGCAGTCGACCGCAGTGGCGCGGCTTCGCTAGAGCGCAGTGCGCGCTTGCTTGCGTTAACGACTGTACCCGCTTGCGCCTCGGTTTCCGCTAACGCGTCCGCTCCCTCCCCTCGCGAGCGGAACTCTTCAATACATCTCTCTAATGATAATATAAAGCGGAGGCACTGCTCGCGCCCGCACACAGTCACGACTCAGCCACGCTCTCTCGTGCACTCCGACCTAACTAGCACGCGCCTAACAACTCTACAACCGTTCAAACACACTCAAACTTTCAAGTGATAATATTTATAAATAGGAATTTAGTGAAAATGTCTGACAACGACTGGGGATACAGCTGTGATAATGGTGAGTTTTTACTGTGAACAATTATATTGTTACATTCATTCATTGACAGCGGTTTGTGGCACGACCGGTTTGTTTACAGCGAGGCACGTGACTGACCCCATGTAAATAAAGCCTTTCAGAGAACTAAAAGTGCCGATAAGGATAATATTATAAATATTGAGACAGCTTCACGCGTTTCTCTTTTTAATTGTCGAAAAATTAACTAATAAAATTTATAATTTTTTAATACGTAAACAATTAAAAAAGGTTGTTCTTAAAATAGTGAATGTTCAAATAATTTGTTATAATTAGTTCAATTAATTTTTAGCGACCCGCTCTAGGCTTTTCATGAGTGCAATTTTTTTCCGCAAATTATACCTACATACAAAATTTTCTCCGTGACTTAAAAGACGTTACCGACGAAACATACAGAAGCTTAAAGCTACTTCATTAAAAAATACATACATTTAATAAATTTATATTTCAAGTTCAAGGTGATACACATATCATATATTATGTAGTATTCAGTGCATACTTAGATTGCTTGATCTAAATTGGTCGTTATCGCAAATGTTGAAAATATTTCTCACAATTATAATCGTCATATTTTTAATTACCTATGTCATTATAACAACATCATCGGTTCTTGGAATGCTGACTCTGATTCCATGAAGTGTCCTTTGCAATTTGCAGACTAATGTTACAGACTAATTAATTCTAAGCAGATTTAAAACATTTAAGTAAATCAGTAATAAATCGTTTAAAAATATTTTTAAGAAAACATGAATTCAATTTGTTTATAATAAGACAGACACATAATGTTAGGAATTAAAAATAAATAAAATAGGCTTATATTTCATTATTCTCATTAAAGCTACTAAGTACTAATAAATAAAATTATGGAACATAGAAAAAACTAAATAAATCAGGACTTATTCTCATAATAAAAAGCATGTTATTACATGCTCTGACAGCTTAGATTTGAATTCTCCAAACCATTTTCTGGTTAGTATGAATGAATCTCTGTCATCTGAAATAAATTTATTTATTATTATTATTATTTAATTTTTTTATAAAAAAATGTTTTTTTTTTTAATCAAAAATACGTTACATTTTTAAGTATTGTAAAATTTTTTACCTCAATCAGGTTCGAAAAACTGCAATGAAACTTTACCAGTGCATTATTGCGTGCGAACGTTGGCCTAGATCTGTCCCCGTTAAACCGATACAACCAATTGAAACTTCTTTAATTGAACACCTTTTTTGTAAAAAACAAACTACACTAAAAGATTATTAAGTGTACCGGCGAATTACGTTATGGATACTTGCAGAAACGCGCCTTGTAACTACCTCATATAAATAATGGAGAGTATCCTTTTAGCCGATTGCTTAATCAAACCCAAAATGTCTTACTTCGTTCGTGACTTCATACTTGACAAAAAACTTCATACTTACTTGTATGTATTTACCTTAAAGATCAACAGCAAGCGTAACTAACGTTAACTTAACCGACTTAATGACATCTAATAAAAAGACTCATTTGAGTTTATTTAAATTTTTTAAAAGAGTAACTTTTAAGTCATTGTTTGTTAGAGTCTGCGGTTATTAGCGACGTTCGTCACAGTCGAAGGTAATTAAAACAGACAATAGCCTTCCACTTATACAATAATACATATATACCTAAATGAGCACTGAAACAATGTAAATAATTTATTTTCATAATTTATCATTTAATATAATAACAGCATCCATAAGAAAATATGTAAGTTTATCCTTCCAAAAAAGGATACTATAATTTGTTTATCGGAATAATAATGTTGAATATTATAGTTTTATCCGCTAAGCGGATTGCTTACTATCGTAAGCAATACCATTCTTCTTTTTCTCTGAAATATTACTCTGAAAACACTTTTGCTGAAAATCAGTGTACAAGCACGTGTCTGTAAGTATTTATGGACCCGTGTCTGTAAGACACGGACATGGAATCAGTTAAGAAATATGACAACAAAGAAAAATTTATGAAAAGTCTAAAGTTGAAGAAAAAAATCTCAATCTTCTTTATACATAGTATTCTGTCCCTTTGTAAAAGGACTTATAAACTAAAGGAACAAACAAAATGACCTCTATGTCCCTTTGTATCTTATAAACTACACAACGGATTTTAATGCGGTTTTCACTAATGGATATATTAAGTAATTAATAACTACGACCGTTAGTAAAGCTACAAGGCTAAAATGTATCTTTCAAGCAACGCATTAATAATAAGAAGGAAAAATACTATATATGTGTGTTTAATATTTGCAATAGACGTAAAAATATATTGTTTAAGTATAATTTGTATTTTGCAAAACAAACTCTTTCTAAAAAAAATTTTTAAGACAGACGTAATACCTACGCGTTAAATTGTAAAAAAACTTGAAAACTAGCCAACGCCGACCTAAAAATGCTCGCTTATTAGGTGAAATTAAATTGAATAATCCATACAAGCGGAGCGGCCAAATCCTGTTTTATACAAGGAGACTATTACTCAAACGCTTAACTCCTGAGAGTCCTGAGGTGTAGTTAAATTTCTGACAAGTTCAACAATTAGTAATAGGCACACGTTAGTATATAGATGAAAAATATTATATTCCCATAATAGTAACTCTACTATACGAGCCCATTTTTCCTTAATTACCTAGTTGGAATTATACCTTTTTGCATACCTCTATGTGGCGTTGTTTGTGTTATTGGCGACAGGTAACCAACAATTGGATCGTTAGCTTGTCCGCCAACCTTAACATTAAAAATATATAGGTACCAATATAAAATAAAGCTGTCTTCATTTTTGTTACAACTCTTTCTTTTTTTTTTTGAATCCGTTGATTTATGAAACTAGAGCCGGTCTTGACAGAACTTTAAATTCTTGAAAAATATTAATAGGCTATTAAATTAGACCAAAAAATTGAAAACAACGTTTAGGGAAAACGAGAACCGAGCATTACCGAGAAAATATGAAACCACGGGGCATAGCTAATTCAATAACATGCATCCTAGCAATTAGTACATACCTACTCTAAGCAGGTAAATGATAAATATATCTTGGCTCATCTGTCATTAATTATCAGCTATAAACTGTTTCATTGTATTGTGAAATATTTTTCAAAGTATAGCAATAAAATTCTTTTTATATCTCTACCTGACACTTAGTACGTAGGTACAAATATTACTTCCACATTTTTTTTGAGTTTACTATGTATCTTAGCATACCTAGATCTTAGGTTGTAAATCAATATAGTTATCTTAAGTTATATATTAGGCTTAGTGTCGCCCAATTTTTATATTTTTTTATATTCTAAATATTATACATATATACCTATATATACTAACATATTTTTACATATATACTAACATATTTTCGGGATAAAAATTTAAAAATATATATTTTTCATGTTTTTATATTATTGTTGTGATTTAATTATTAATAAGTATGTAATTGTTTCTTGAAGTATGAAGATAGGTGTATTATACACATAAAATAATTATGAACTATGTTATGATGAACTATGTAACTATAATTATGAACTATGTGTACACATTTTCATTAAGTCGACATTTTGCATGAACACACCCTTTTACAATAATTATAGCTAGAGTACCTATGTAAGTGTATTAGGTATGAAAATGCCAGTAAAGCCCCTCAAGTGGTGCTTTTATTTACTTATCAGAATAAGAATGAGGTAGCTAAGTAATTGATAAAGAAAATTATTAATGCGTTTAAAAATAAGCACTTATTTTTATATTTTTTGAATTATTTTATTTTTTTAAATACTTATCTAATAAAAAACAAGTAAATGTGCTTACATATAACTATATCTATATACATCTAATATATATCTTTGACTAGATGTATACCCGAAACTTCGCACGCGCGGTTTTCATGCGTTTGGTATTTCGGTCTTCGGTATAACTTTTTTGTAAGTAGACCCTTTGGGTACCTAAAAAAAAATAAAACAAATACCTACTAAATGTTGCTACATACATTTAATAAGTGAAAATCAGTTTCTGAGATTAGCGTGTACAAACGCACATACAAAGAGGTCGGTAATTATTTTTTAAACTTATTTGTAAGTTATCAAAGTGACTTTTTCCTTTAGAAAGATAAAAAACCATTAATCATCATTTAATCATAGTACTTATAGCTGAGTGTTTAGTATTAAGTATAAATAGATAATTATAAGTATTATATATTATAGTAAACTGATTTCTAAGTTATCAAAGTGAGTGTATCCTTAGAAAAATAAAAGAACTTAATTCAATTTTAATCATAGTACTTTTAACGGAGTGTTGATTTAATTTTAAGCATACTTAACTTAGTTAGGTAATATTTAGTTAGCTGATTTGTAAGTTATCGAAGCACGAGTGTTTCCTGAGAAAGATAAAAACAATTGAATTTGAATCGTCTGTACTCAGAGCGGAGTGTTTGGTTTTATATTATAATTCCAATAATAGGTTCGCGTGTTGATAATAATAAGTTTATTAGTTGGTGTGTAGTAAAGATGTGGGGTCATTTAATGAGACATCAGTCACTGATGCGCGTCAGACTCCGCCCACAACACTTGTAGCTAGGGCTGCCATTCTGTTTATCGTACTCATCGTACATGTAGTATTATTTTAATATTCAACTTATCGAGATTATGTTACAATACTTATATGTTCCACAATACCTACCTATTTATCGAAAAATTCAACAGATTCACTTCAATGTACTTCGGATTCAAAATTAAGTAAAGTGCCTTTTTTATTTTTATTTTATAAATATGGCTTACATTTTAGAGATATTTAAATGTCGAAATTCAGGTTCAGTCGTACGGCGTTCAGTAGAACGGTAATAGAGTTAAACAAAATTGTAAACAAATACGTACATTGACACAAAATTTATTTTTAGTGTAACAAAAACAAAAATTTATAAAAATAAACGCGAAAAATTCAAAATGAAATTTTTATTTTTGTAATAATGTTTTCAAAAAAATATATAATTTGAACCGACATCAAGAGGTTTGAAATCGCACAATAAGATGGAAACTATATCGTTATCGCAAAAACAAGTTTCTTATTTAGATTGTTTGTTTAATATAGTTTATTTTACTGTTGCAAAAAGGCAAGATCAAAATTTTTAGTCAGAAGATTAATTTTAATCTGTTGCACTTAACAGATCTAAATATTACTGTTGCTCTTAAGATAAATAACCAAATGGTTGATGTAACGTTTCGATCCCAAACAATACAATAATGTTACTATACCTTAAAATAAAAAATAGATCTAAAGCAGTAAAAAAGTACTTACAAGGTCCCATTAAAATAAAAACGCCGGAAATGAGAAAATTTAAACTTTGAAGCATACAAAAAGATTATTAGACAAAAAAGGATTAAATATTACCAGTCTGCTGTGGCAAATTTCCATGTAAAAGAACCTAATTAAATATCCTGCATCTTGAGATAGTAAGATTAATAAAATAAAAATATAATAATAAAATGTTGATTTTATATTAAACGAATTACAATTAAATTAATTCATTACTGATTTAAGAACTGAACAAGTTGAATGCTTTAGCAAACACTCGTAAAATTTACATAATCTATACAAATAAATAAATTTAAAGTATATGTTTGTAAGATCAGAATAACTGCTAATTAGATATAGATATTATATCAAAATATGTATACATATATGCAATAGTTGTAATAACTAAAAAACTATTTTTAATACTTTTGTCTGTCTGTTTGTTCCGGCTAATCTCCGAAACGACTGGACCAATTTGGGGTGGAATTTTACTGGCAAATAGCTGATTTTATTTTAGAAAAATAAAAAGATATATTTAAATATATAAGTATATATAATAAGCAGTGTACGTACAGTATCAACCACGTACGCCTCACGCGTTCGCCGCAGCGAAGCGTGGCCGTGTTCAGATAGTTACAAAATAAAACAATTGAAGTACTTATGCAGTGTGTAGAAAATTATAAGGACATATTATTTGAATATTCAGACAACCATGCAATGCGCGCGCGCATCTAGTCGAACGGAATAGTGGTGCAGTCCGCGACCTCGTCCGTGTCGGTCTACTCCACTGCGGAAATGAAGGTTAAACGGTAATCAATCGGTCATTACATTTTTTTTTCTTAATTGCTTAATAAAAGAACCCAATAAGGAAATTAAAACTGCGTAAAACAACGTTCACAAAAACCACTACCTACCTCCAACAATTTTTTTTTTGTTCTGGAACATTATACTAAAATTTAAAGTAAGTTTATAAAAGAGGTCAACTTTGCGTCAGTACCGACACAGTTAAGTGGGATGTCTATGTAAAATTGAGAGAATAAATCTTACTGGAGATAAGCAAGGCCGAGGTCGTGCAGTGCATCGCACGCCGCTTGATGACGTTTCTTGCTGGCTAAGATGCGGAAAGCGGGGCGGCTCATTGGTCACCGCCGGATAAATGGAAATTATTATAGACGTTGAATTTGTGGGTTATCTTTTCTATAACATAACTCGTTTATTATGGATTTATTTGTTTATTTATTTATTATTACAAGGCCTCAAACAAAATCGCACAAATAAAGCTGAGCAGCTAGTCTAGCGGCAGTAATCACCTCCTAAATATCAACAGCACATTTTATACTATGTTGTGTTTCAGTGGTCGTATATAACCCTCCCTCCACTTGGCTCCCACGTCTAGGATCCCATGGGATCCTACGAATTTTTAGATTAAGGAGAGCTTATCTTCCAACCTAATGTTGTCCCTTATATTCGGGAACGTATGCAATGGTAGCCTTACGTCACAGAACATATTTCTGTGTTAGTTAATTTTTTTTAGTTTATTATTGTCATTGCCTTGCGTCAATAAATCGGCAACCACCTGCCGACCTTTACATAAAAAAAGAATTTGACATGAGCTCTGATGATCGAATATCAGAGGTCGCAGTGGCGTCTATTACGCAGAAATAAAAAATCTAGCGGAAAAATGGGATACATACAATGTAAGAGACAAATAAGGATACGGGAATTGACTTTAGCGTCCCTCACTTCGTTCAACACACGTTTTCTTTATAGAACTACTAGCTGGCGCCGGGACTTCCCCGCGTGAAAAAAGTAGCAAGTTTCATTAAAATCAGTTAATTCGATTAAGAGTTATGGAGGATCATACATACATACATACATACGAGTACATACAGAAAAAAATTAGTTAGTTTCAGTAACTTAGTTATCATGTATAGAGCCTATAAACACGATATCTCTGAAAACAAAGTAATTTACTCCATGACCAACCCTTACAGATTTATTATTATTATTATTATTATTATATATATACACCTAGTCCTTTATAAAGTAGATAACTGTAGCTAAGACAGGCAAAGTATTTCACTGAAGAACGCAACTTACTTACAACTTAACTCCTTACAACAATAACGTGTCAGTGTCTATAATGTTACTAATACAATAATGACATCCGACAACATAAATAGAACGTTTAGAAGCTATTGAAAACAATTTAAGTCAATTGATATGCAATGCAAAGTGATAGTAGGTACAACACTGTATTAGTAGATAGGTATTGATAGATCAATGCGTGGGTGTATAAAGAAAAAGAGAACAGACAGACCTGATAACCATTTTTCTTTATTTCACCTTTTTTTTTAAATGGATGCAAAAAAGGAATTCCAAAATTTGAAAATTTGTGGGAATATAAAAATGGAAAAATATTGTGGACAATTTTGTGATCGTAGTAAATTAAAAATAATTAAAAATGTAAAATGCAGTACGTACTTAATGTTCAAAATTCCTTCTGAAGCATTGGGCGTGCTTTTTCAAGCGTGACGTAAACAAATACTTACTTACAGGGTCGGCACTCGGCAGCGCAGTTTAATGTTATTTTCGTATAGATTGTGTCCTTATTAGGCGACGTCCTTAGACGGCTACCTATCTACGAGACTAATAAAAAAATTTAAGTCCATCTAAAAATCTTTTAAGTTTCAATTAATTACCTAATAGAAATTTTTCTTTAAAAACAAAAATTTCCATTCATTTTCTTTTCACAAGAACTTAACCGAGGCTAAGTTTCTGCACTTTAGCGATTCAAATTAATATTATCTAACGTTATATTTATTTATTTATTATTTGCTTTTTATTTTTGACATATATGTAGTGTAGGTAGGTACATACATGTATGTATAAAATGAGTGTGGCATTAATATCATAATATTAACAGATTAATTATTGACATTATGATTCATCCTAAAAAATTATCTAGTTATCTGAAAACTTTATTCTTCATTTAAGTATTTTAATAAAAAAATTACTGCTCTAATTTTTAAATATTTTTATTTATATCCGTCTTAATTTCAGAGCTCTTGAATATAAAGTAAGAAGACATGCGATAGAGGTCAATAGGTAACCATTGTGATAGGTAATAAAAAATATATCAATATTTATCGCGTCCCATTATTTGGTGTCTCCAGACGGACGTCTAATAGAACCTCAATTGACTGAAATGATAATAAATATATAATAAAGTCAATTTATTCAATGATGATCTCCTTTATATTGGACCAATATTGTTTTTGGCTGGTTATTGATATTGCTCATATCCGTTGTTCGCACGCAACGCAGTGTTGCCAATTGATAAATTGATGTCTCCTCTAAAATTACTTCCATAAACTAAATAGGTTCATACGTAAGTACCTATATATGATGTTTCAATTTATCTGTATCTGTGTCGTATTAGAATCCCATATACATACATCGAATACATATTACATACCACTACTGAGCGCAGGCCTCTCCACAGAATACAAGGAGGTATGGTCCTATTGGAAAATTATGGGGGAGGCCTATGTCCAGCAGTGGACGTCCTACGGCTGAGATGATGATGATGATGATGGTCTAAGCTAAGACCTAAGTCCATCACCTTTGCCAACACCTGTTGTGCAAGATGGTTATTATTTATAATCGACACGTGCACTCGAAAATAACTTTTTTGTGCAAGCTTGACTGAAACATTAATCACTATCACTACATAGTATAAAACAAAGTCGCTTCCCGTTGTCTGTCTGTCCCTATGTATCCTTAGATCTTTAAAACTACGCAACGGATTTTAATGCGGTTTACACTAATGGATAGAGTGGTTCTCGAGTAAGATTTTAGTATATAATTTACAAAATTACGCGGGCGAAGTCGTAAGTATTAAAGAACCATTTAATTAAATATGAAGGAGTCATCTGGTAAGATTTTTAGGAATAAACAAGGCTGCAGAAAAGAGGCTTACTTACGTAATGTTATTCATTTAAATTAACAGATGTCTCTGACGCGAGATATTTTTATATTTTATCCTTACTAATACAACATATTAGTAAGGATATAGATATATATATAGTAAGGATAGCGTTAAATCTTTTAAATAATATTTAAAAGATTTAACGCTAGTAGGTTCTTCAATATGGATGATATGGAACAACTATTAAAATGAAAATTTAAAAAGAAACTTTGTTTTTTCTGTTCATAATTGCTTCTACGGTCTATTTTACATAGAAAATGCAATTTAATGACTTTAAATGGATTGTTTGTTCACCTTAATTCATCACAAACGCCGTTCGAGTTCAAATAATTGAGTGGCAGACGACAGTTCAAACATAATCGCATACTGACTCCGCTTACTTATACGAAATTAGTAAGAAATGTGGTTATTTTCTTAAATTATGTTGCCACAGTAAATTTTATTTTAAATGCTATAGCTAAAATAACTAAAACACACTATACTAATAATTTTTAGTACTTATCAACTTGAATGTATGTTTGTTCGATCCATGAGCTCAAATTAGGAACCATGAAATATTAATTATTTTGAAAATAAAAAGACATTTTAATAACATATAACATTTATATTGATAACATAACATTTCTACACGTGCATTTATTTTGTTTTTATTATAATTAGTTTTATACATACATCATAAAATCTTGTAAAAAAACAACAGATTAATTATTATAAAAATGTTATTCTTAATAAAATGTCAGTGTTTGCAGTGTGTCATGCAGATAAGATAACCGTGTAAAAAGATGGGTCGACAAGTCGACACCACTCGTCTCGTCTAATATATTAATTATCGTTTCACCATTTTGATACGTCTACAAATATTGGACATTTCATTCTTTTCATTCGTACTTCCTACTTGTTATCGAGTTTACCTACTCATAAATAAAATACCTACGTACCTACCTACCTTTATAAAAATAATGACTGTTCTTTGCAAAAAAATAATTTTTCTCATGATTTTAAGCTTTTAAATAAATTTTAAGTTTTAAGCTGTCCAGTAGTTTGGATTCTACACATACCTACATA
Organism: Synanthedon tipuliformis; assembly: GCA_947623395.1. NCBI lineage: Eukaryota > Metazoa > Arthropoda > Insecta > Lepidoptera > Sesiidae > Synanthedon > Synanthedon tipuliformis. The sequence goes on along the minus strand of OX392407.1, from coordinate 8,240,160 downwards.
CTTGTTTATTGTCTAATATGTATTTATATATTATGGAATGTACTTTTTCTGTCGAATACATAATCTGGAATCGAAACGAAGATCTGTCGAAACAAAAATCTGTCAAAATGGTACATACCTAATAACTCGTTAATTCCCTTTTTCTTAATTGTAAATACTAAGGTAGACAGCGCACTTGAAGTACCTGTGGCGACTTGCTTATGTTAATAGATAGTGGCCATCTACTATCAAGTGGGCCGTTAGCCTGATCTTTATTGTATATTTTAGATTCGAACGATTGTTGTGATTGTGATTATACTAATGTTTTTCCAGGTCCTGCGACTTGGATAGAGAAGTTTCCAGAAGCTCGTGGCGCGCGACAGAGCCCCGTTGACATCGATACCTCACGCGCCAGAACAGGAGGCTCCGCACCGCCGCTTGTGTGGAAATATTCAGTCAACCACCCACGGTCCGTCGTCAACCCTGGCTATTGCTGGAGAGTTGATGAAAACGGATTTCATTCAGGTAATATTCATTATGAACACCAATACGATTCTAAAAGCAGTAAAGGCCTTTAAATTAATACTTTATTAGTAAAAGCTGCTTTATATTAATACTTTGAAAATACACAAATAATTAAGTAGATACCATGGAGTATGACAGTGAGATTGCAATTCCTTCAGAATGTTTTATAAGTAAATTATCTACAAGAGCATAGATGAATTGGTAATAAACCATAATTATTATTACTAAATGCCACGATAAGAGCGTATCAACAGTAGATATTACTGTACCTACAATGTTTAGGAGGGAAACCAGAAGGGAAACGTTCATCCAGGCTAGGGTGAATTCTTGTATATATGCGTTTCCGAGTATCCCCCATAGGGTAAATTTTTTGGGGCGGATAAACGGAATAACAGGCGTAAAGTACATAATTATCAAAAATTCCTTTTGAAAAGACATTTTTGAGACATAATAAATTAAAAATAAAACAAAACTAGAGATTTGTTATAGTGCAAAGAATTAATGTTCGTGTGAATTTTATTATATTTGCATATTCATTGTATCTGTAGGTACTCGTCAACTTACCTACCTCGTGTTGAATAAGTGATTCACGCATGCAATTCTAGAGTAGACTGAAAGTTAAATAAACTGATAAAACTATTTGTTTTATTTAGAAAATATATCAGATATTTGTCACTTTCTATATGTAATTACAATTAGTTACTCATATATATACATTATAAAAGTTTCATAGAAGACTTACCTACCTATTTATAAATAAAAAAAAATCGCTAAATGCATTGCTAAGCGCAAGACTCAAAAATGACTGTACCAATATGTTAATATTTTTTTCAAATTCAAGTCCGAGGAAGGTTCCTATGAAGAGAAAAATGGGAAAAAATGACCGTGCGAAGCTGGGAACGGGTCGCTAGTTATAAATACAAACATATTTTTAGTAAAGATATCGTATAAATACTTTTCCAGGCGTTTGATTTTTTGAGCTTTTAAAAAAGTGACTTTTTGTCATTTTTTCTCCTATTATGCAATCTGGCAGACAGACTGACGATTAACTTATCGGTGGTTGTCTTCGCTTAGGGATAAAAAGTAACACCAGAATGCTGTCATTTGCGCTGGTGATCCGGAAAGAACAAATTCTTGTAAACTTCTTTGTAAAGTCCCAAGGTCTTGTCATAGATAACATTAAACTAAAGTAGAACTAAATACCAGTGACAAAACCAACTCCAACTGAGCAGGGTCACGACACTATACAGAAATAGGATAGTCGTCAAGGCATACCAGTTACGATCCCTTCATGAATTCGAAATCTTTAGCAAAAAAAACTTGAAATATTTTTTTTTTGCTGCAGGCGGTATGCGAGTAACAGTCAAAAACAATTAAAACTGGTTCACTAAAAAGTTTAATGACTACTTACTTAAATGTTTAGTGATATTTTAATTGTAAAAAAAATTAGGAAATTTTAATTAAGACAAATAGTTCTCCAATTGCATCCGGACAAAGCCTAGCCTAGTCTGGTCATTTATTAAATACTAGCTGATGCCCGAGACATCGTCCGCTTTGAAATAAAAAAATAATCTACGTTACTATTACACTTGTATATCGGCAGGCGTTAGTTTTTTTAAATTTTAGATGATCCCTCGGGAACAGTACTTTTTTCTAGATGAAAGGTACTCTACGTCCTTGAAAACGTGTATGCAAACAGATAGATATCTGTAACAGACAGACAGACAGAGTTACTTTCACATTTATAATATTAGTATAGATTGTTACCTACTTTATTCTGGAGGTCTAGTAACGGTTTGAGTTTGAGGTAAACAAAGACCGGACGTTTATTAATTTATTAACGTGAGAATATAAATTTTCAGAATTACGTGGTGGCCCGCTAGGCTCCGACGTATACAAACTCCAACAGTTCCATTGCCATTGGGGTGCTCTGAACGGTGAAGGGTCAGAGCACAAAGTCGATGGCCGTTCGTTCTCTGGCGAACTGCATTTGGTACACTGGAACACCTCCAAGTACGGCAGCTTCATGGAAGCTGCGGGGCAGACCGATGGTCTAGCAGTACTGGGAGTTCTACTAATGGTATGTATATTCAATTAGCATTTGTATCAACCAAAAAATTTCGTTTAGTATCTTTATTGTAATTGTACGGTCTCGGAAACTCTGGATAATTCGGTAGAGAATACATTAGCCATTTCAAACTAGAAATCTTAGGTATCATGGGAAAAAATTATAATATGGTGCTATAAAAAATTAATGTGATATGATTAATACATTTTCTAAGTGTATAAATAAATCTGACTTGCTTTAAACTGTTGTGTTATTCTGCTTTCTGTAATATTGAAAAATATAAATTAAACTTGTCATGGAAACCGCACAAACGCCGACTCTGAATATACAATTGTTTTCTAGTTTCTTTACAGACAAAACTTAAGTATAGCTAGGTCGTAAATAGATTTTACCTATTTCCTTTAGATATTTTAAAACAAAACTAACTTTATATTAATCTAAATCTAACATTACTGTTAGTACCACATTTTTGCAAGTTCATTTTCTTTGCAAAAAATGCAAAACTTTTCGCAAAATTTATGCACACAAAAATATCCATTGACACAATCTCAAAAAGAAATAACAGGGCGCCAGTTACTCAATAATATTAGTTGATCAGTTAGTTAAAAAAGAGCTCACCGCTTCCGAGTAAAACTTTCACCGACAATTACGTGGCCACAGCACATCAATGTCACAGGCGCACAGATTTTATTATAATACAGCACGGCCATTCGCTTTGCTTCCTTATTGTTTTGTTAAATTGCTAATAGGTAATTTGTCAATATTTTTTTTAGTTAATATTTTGACGTGGGAGGAAATTAAATTCAAATTCAAATTCATTTATTTTCAGGTAACTAGTTAGACCCATATTTTACATTATTATACATAGTTATAATACATACTAAGATATAATACAAAATTAAAGAAAATAAATAATAATAATAAGTACATAAATAGCTAAAAACTAACACCAACATGTCTATTACTACAATTAAGAAAAGTGGGGATACAGTTTGATGTTGTAGCTACATCTACATCCAAAATTTAATTCACTCTACACGACAGCTAATAGGTACAAAGTAAGAGATTTTTGGTACATATTATGGTATATTCGAATTCGTTGGATACAAAGAACGCCGTACGCTCAAAGAAAATATAAGAAAAACTATTAATGTACACGTATTTACGTAAAACAGACGACCGTGTTGACGACACAGACACACCCAACTTTTTTTAAATATTTTGTATTGCCATCAATGTAATTTTTAAATTTTGCACACATCATGAGTCATCATGGTGTGTGTCCAAAAATAGATTTTACGCAACGTGTCGAACACCGTTACAGTTTAAGGTTTTGAGTAAAAGTTTTAAAGCAAAAAATATGTGCAGGAATTAGTTATATAAGTATGTAGGTATATGCATAATACGTCATAGGTGCTCGTAATCGTATAAGTTAATAGTAAGAAACCTTGCAGTTACAATCCTTTTAAAAATAACTTTTTATTTATGTCATTGTCAATATTCTGCGAGCAGTTATGAACCGTTTCCTTTATTTTTATTTATATACCTACTTACATCGATTCGTTAAAGTAGATTAAACAATCTAACGGTAAAACTTATTCGGGTCATTTCCAAATGTACCTATATTTAAAAAATAAAAAAAACAAACGCTTAGTTAGTACTTAGTAGGTACATTTACTGAGTTTCGCTCGCAGTTATTTGGGCAAACCGTCTGGCGCCAGTAAAGGGTGCCGAGATGAGAATAAACCGAAATAACAGCATGTGTGCTGTTGCGTGAGTAAGTAGTGATGCCAGACACAGCCCGTTTCCCTGTTCCTTTCTAGTTCCTAATCCTTAATCTTACTACTTGGCTGACAAGTCACCTGAAGCACCTGTGGCTTTTCTTGTGTTACCTACAATCAAATGGCCCGCCAGCCTGTCTGACGACCCTAACATAATTAAACTCTGTTCAAAAGAATCTATTCATGCCTATTTTAATAAAGCCATGGTTTATTTATTTTATATTTTTATTTTTAACCTTACGAAACCTAGCTAAGCTACTTATAACTTTTTATAGCAACCTGGCACTAAATTATAACGGAAATTGATTGTTGTTAAGTTTTTAATATCTAACGTTCACTGATCTGTTTACAGAGATATCTATAGATAAATTGCTGGTTCATTAATTCCGTTCCTCATAACAAAAAATTTAAATTTATACTTAGGTGTATGAAAAAGTAAATAGAGATTGGTAACGGCGTACTCGAGTGGCCATGTAATTAAGTAGGTAGATATTCGTTTACTTTGTCTGTTCGAAACGTGAATACAATGGGTAGAATAAATTAGATTTACATAAAACCTACTTGGTTATCATTCCGGCGCCCTTTCCACTCAATAAGACTCATATCATACATACGAAACATACATACATATTTCATAAACAATAATACCATTCCATAATGTCTTATATCTCAGAAAGTTGGTCGTATTACTTTTAATGTCAATGAAATTGGGACAAGTTAGAAATATTTTTTATATTTTATTAAATTTAACGCGTTAATTGCGAGCACGGACATATACGGACAAGTCGCCCACCAAATATTCTGCGGGCGCGATGATGCATTATTGTGTTGTGAAATGGCTAAATTATTTGATCGTACGAGTACAGTATAATATTTTTAAATCGAAATCGACAAATAGGATGTGCGATCAAATCTATGTATCAAAAATATTAACTAACTAACCTAATTATTATTGTACGAATTGCCGAGATCCTATTCACAACCGGCCATTGTTGGTTTTTAACTTACATTTTGGAGTACAAGTAACTTTAACTGTCAACATGCTGGTCGGTTAGAATTTTAATTTTGTGCCAATTTTGACTTCAACTTTTAATTTTTTTAAATTTTGTTCAATTTTATGTAACGTTTGGTAAAAGAGATCAATCAGTTTTGTATGGAGATCAGTCCATCGGTTTATTTTAATTTTAACGGTTGTACTCCAAAATGTAAGTTAAAAACAAACAATGGCCTGTTTTGAATGGGATCTCGAGCAATTCGTACAATAATCAGGTACTATTTGATAAGATCAACAAATTTTCTTATCACAATAGCGTCAAGTATAACTATGATTTTTCGAATATAAAATAAAATGTTATAAGAAAAACATACTTAGGTATAACTCCATTTAGGCAACTATCTCATTACCGTGTAACTAATTACAGGTTGGAGAGAAACATGAAGAATTAGATAAAGTGGTGCAGCTGCTGTCGTTCATTCAACATAAAGGCGATAAGGTGACGATGTCTGAACCACTTGATCCCGCCAAGCTGTTGCCTCCGAGAGCAGCTTACTGGACCTACCCTGGGTCACTCACCACACCGCCCTGCACGGAATCAGTCACTTGGATTTTGTTCAAGGATCCCGTACAAGTTTCTGCAGAACAGGTAATTTTAATTTTCTTTACTGTTATTCGTCCCAAACATTTTTTTTGTTGAATCAATTATTTCATGATTACTGAAACATTAATATGTACCTAACTCTAATATGGCATACGACAATCCTGAAAATCTTAATTCCCCAAAATAGGCTGAAATATCTCTAGATAATCTAAACTTTAAAAATCTTAAAAACTTAAAGAAAATTTAACTTTATAAAATCTAACATAGGTATGACATGTTATGCTAAGTGTACCAAATTGTCTAAACCGAGTCTCCTTATATTGAATAGAGACTATTGAAGCGATAAGCGACTACAACAGGATGTAAATTGGGTTGGTTTTAGTTGGCGTTGATGCGGAAATTGAGGTGTGGTGAAGCGTCATGCGAAGTGGAGGCCATGGAACTGCTGCACAACTACCGGCCGACCCTGCCGCTTGGCAACCGTGAACTACGCGACTATGGCGGCAACTAACACCCGTGAACCAACACCTGGCCATACTTTTGTACGGCATTCACTCACGCTCAGCACTGACACTGATTAGTGTGTTGTATTCAGCGATATCCAGCACCTACTAGAGTTTACTAGATGTCTTGAACTCGCGTGATTTCATTAGCCTACCATTCCAAGGCAGACTGGTGGGGCTGGAATCTACTTAATCAATGGGAAACTAGTGGTAACTAATTTATAGTTGCCTTAGTAATTGAAATTTTATCTACATTCGCTGCGAGATCTGCTCTTTTGCTCTTTTGCACTCTTAGCCACAGTGCCCAATGCTAATGAACTCGCGCGTGTATATTACCATTATTATTTTCCAAGATGTTGTTAACCTTCGTTATGTAATGTGTTTTTGTATGATCGTCCTTCAAGTATTTTCTTATAGATTGATTATTGAAATTCTATTGAATTAGTGTAAATTAAATTGCAAGTACGATGTATTTTGTACTTAATTAATTTTTCTATGAATATACACAATTATCTACGATTTAAATGTGTAAAACAATAATTATACACCTTATAGGTACCTACACGAAGTGCCTGAAAGTTTTAGAATTAAATTATATACTTAATATTTCGATTAAATATCTACTTAATCAAAATTTAAAAAATGATTGTCGGGAGCTCTATAGTAATATAATTTCTCGATATCGAGTTACAAAGTGGATACTAAAACTTTGAAAGAAAACAAAATAATAAATTATACTCAACTCAAGAAGCTCAAACTTCTGCACCTCACCTCTTTTTAACTCGACAGTTCAGTCATGTTTCAGCCCTTTAAAAGGACAGAGTCATATTATTGTGCTTAATTAGATCGTATTAGCTACAATATGCAAACATCCGAGAGGGTAAACAATCAACAATAAACTCAATTGGTAGTACAATCGGAAAACTGAATACATATATTTTATTATAACTCTGCATTGTTAATACAATACGGACTATTTTTAAACAAACAAAATAATGTTATTCGCAAAAAGATGATTAATTTATCCGGTTGCGGGAATTCTCTCAAAGCTTCACGGAATGTTTTTTTACGTTTTATCTGTCTGTTTGTAAAGGCATTTAGTATATTTCAGTATGAAATCTATTTGTGTGCATATACCTAATTATACATAGATTTCCTCTTTCATTTGCAAAAATCTTACACTATTTTTTTTAAATATTGCAAAATATTTTTAAAAAATTGTGTAAGATTCAATTAAATTCTTTACATCACAATACTATCGCCATAGAAATGAGAAATAATTATATTAAATATCATCACATCAGTATCACATAATATCTTTAGCACATCAGTTCTATATCAGCCTGTATTCCGTTACTCATTAAATTTTATTTCCAAATATATGATAGCGGACTTGAGTTAAAAAAAGCACCTACTTACTTCCTTTATCCCAGTGAAAATTTAGTCTAATTGTAGAATAACGCTATTGTGAACTATGTCATATTGATTTCACGTCACTGTGTAACTGAAATATACAGGATATCCCTTTATCCTGTCTGAATCGGCAGCGTGCTTGTTACATGATAAGGTTAAACACCTATAACCAAGCGCATCGCCTATCACATCACATATAGCAAAAAATCACATCACATTTCTTGAAGACTTGAAAGCCTTATTATACAAACACCAAATCGGAGTACGTATATATAGAGCTTTTAGTATTATTTAATAACTGAAGTACCTACTTTACTTATACACCTATTTTAAGTCAAATGTGTGCCTCGAATAAACTTCACAGTTATGTTAACCGTGTCGTTGTAGATGTATATTAGTGTATAGTCATTAAATTTGTAAGATTTATTTTTAGAAAATGTAGGTATGTATATGTATTATTACTCTCGAAAGGCCGTAGACTCCAGCGACCTTATACTATTTTGTTGGTAGACTCCCGTTAAATTCGGTTAGACGCGTTTTTGACGGGCGAGCTAAAGTAAATAAAAGTTTTGCTATATATTATTTCGTGTTTTATTTACATACAATTTTTTTGTTATATTTTGGACATCCTATAAAAAAATAGGATTATAATAGGGTATGCCTATATATAAATATATCAATAAGTATTATTGGCCAAAACACAGTTTTGTTTGTTTTTCACAATCATAAGTGAAAATTATATTATATAAAAAAACGAGCCTAGAAATTAGTGAATTTACTTGCAGTAAAAATAAAATAAATACACTTTAATTTTATTAAACGTTTATTTTAAAATATATAAAGTACAAAATATATATGTACAATTTTTTATAGTTATTTTTTATGTTTAAAAGAATAATCATTTTTTCAAGCTAGTACATAATAATTATAATAATTAATGCACAGAAAACAATTGAAATTATTAGTGTACAATGGCAGGTGTGTTTGTAAATAACAATATTCTAATAACCAGATATATTAACATTTTTCATTTGATGATGAAAATGTAGTTTATTTATTGCTTAGTTTATTAACAAACAATTTTATTGCTTAGATTTCTTTATTTAATCTTTTTATGAATAGATTAAGCCGCAATTCGCAATTTTACACGAAAGAAATTTAATAACTGTATTACTTTGCCACATTAGTGCAAAAAAACTATTTTTCGCACTAATGTACTAAAAAGGTAAAAGATCGTATTTTCATTAATGTACAATATACAACTTTCAATGCCCATTTAATTGCATTTGAAAGTGAAATTACAATTTAAAAGATGATATATAGAAAGTCTCTAATCTAAATATGACATGCACAAATGAACTTTCGCTATAGACATATTTAACCAAGAGCCAGTTCACATTTCTCACTCAAAATGAAACAACTTCTAAACACTGCTATTAGGCTCGTACTATCACCTCTTAAAGCGATGCAAAGACGATTGAGTGAGGGAGATGTCGCCTTACATCATGTATTGCGCCATCTCGTTTACTCACTCGTTTTTGCATCGTTATAAGAGTGATAGTAGGTCCTCAGAATTACATTCAAAAACTTCACTATAGTTATGTTAGTTACTGTTTTTTTTATTTTTTATTTTTATAAAAATTACCGTAAATGTCTCTTTTGTACACAGTTGCATACCATATGTGTATTGGTATATACAGATACACCAATAAACAATTACCTAAATATTTTTTAATTTTTGTCATGGAGAAAATACAGTACAAAATATCACGCATTGGTTTGTCTTTTCATTTAAAACACTATAATTAAAAACACAATGATATTAGCACGAGTATCAATATTATTCTGACTAGAACGAACTATTGTCATCGAAATTACTTAATTTATAATGAAACAATCTCAAGGTAATGACTTCGTAGACCTATTAAGTTAATTAAAAAAATCTATACGAGATTGATGTTTCTTATAGATAACAAAATACCTACTATATGTATGAGACATGCTGTTATTGTCGAATGAACAAAAAATATTTATAATTACAGAATATTTCTTAAAAAAAATCTCTCTTCAATGTGATTTATGATTCTAACTAATATTTGGAAAACCAAAAAGTGGCAAGCTTCCACATGCTTTGATGGTCAAACTCTCTTACTTAGTTTCATTGTGAATACTAAATAAAAAACACTGACCATAAAATAAAATGGTTGACTATATAAAAAATAAGTCAAATTTAGTTTTTTTTTTAAAAAACAAAACCTAGGTTTTTCAAGAAGAACCAGATGACAAAATCGTTACTTCCTTAATTTTATCACAAACCTAAGATATTAAAAATATTATTGGGAAATAAGGACATTTTAATTATAATTTAATGTATTTATTTTAATCGATTTAATACAAAACCAGCTGAACCCGGCCTCGCTATCTGCCACATCAGCTATCTGCCAGATAATCCAGTTATTTTTTTAAATAATGAAGCCATCTATTACCCAAGCAAGTAGGAGAACAAACAATACTAATTATAAAAGCTAAAAAATAAATGCCTACTTTAGATTAATATGATAAACAGCGATCAGATCTGCATGGACATTGGACCTACTGGTTGAAGTTAATACTAAATTAAATGATAACAATTTGTTCAACTTGTCAAAAACCTAACCTTTTGATTAAAAAAAATCACTAAAACCATTCTCAAATAAACTTCGTTGAGCTAATTCTTGAGATTGGTTTGATTTTATTAACAGTTTGTTGATATTAAAAATGTAAATCACTTATAATTTATACAAAAAAACTTTTATTTTAGATAATTAAAAATTTAGGATTCTCTTTTTAAACATTTGTATTAAATATGTTCTAAATGCTTTCATTTATATTTATTTATGTATATAGATGAGCTTGTTTTGTATTACATGCACTTGTCGGACATAAGAACATTTTTTTTTTGCCATATAAATTATTAGTCTTTTGAGTTGCATTCATAGTTGATTTGCAAAAAATATATACAATTAATTTCTTCTGTATCACACTGTTTGAGTGCAATACAATTTATCACCTATTTTGTTACAATTGGCAAGTTTACCTACCTATATTTATTAACAGGTGGGACAAAAACTTAAAAAAAAAATCATTAAAACTTAATTAGATCTTCACTGGAGTCGTGACCTCGTGCACTAGAGGTAGAACTGTCAACATCGTTTACATTTGGCGTTTTGGGTGATATTTTCCTTCTGGGTGGAACTGGAGTCTCATCGAGTATACCAGTCGAGCCCAACAATTTCCCTCTCTCGGAGAGCAATTGCACATCACTATTGATTTCGACACGTTTAACGGACGGAGACAATTTGCTCCTTAGTGGAGGGCTCGGTGCGACGCGAGAGTAGACTGGACGGTTATCGAAAATCGACGAGTCGACAAACAGAGAGGAGGTCTGACTTCTCTCCAACGGTCGGGTCGAGCCTTCCCTTTCCCCTTTACTCGTGTGCGTGTCCGTGTAGAAGGTAGTTTTCTTGGTGTGCATGTGTTTGTGCGCGTGCACATCGGACTTACTGCGCTCGAGCGTGAAGGCGCCAGTGTGAAGGTGGCAGCTGAACGAGCCGGTGTTGACGGTGCAAGCCGGCGCCGTGGAGTAAGGTTCGGCCGGTGCCCAAAGACAAGCTCCTTCGTTCCGTGGTACGAGCAGGAGTGGGTCCTAAAATTATTTATATAACTTTATTATAAACTAGCTGTTGGACGTAACTTCGTCCATGGAACTTTATAAAATGTAAATAGCCCACTAGCTGGTGCCCGCGACTTCGTCCGCGTTCTGGATGAAAGGTACCCTGTCCTTTCTGGTGTCCCAGACAACATGTATGCAATATTTCATGGTGATTGGTTCAGTAGTTTTTGCTTTAAGAATTTATATTTATTTGTCAATCAGTAATTATCGCTTTTCATTTACTACTATTATCTACCTACAGTCTGAAACTTGATTAATTTCCTGATATCAAGCTCACAAACATGCAAAGGTTTTTTTATTAGATACAATAAAAGGATAACCAGGTTTTTCCTGTTAATTGATGCACTAATTAAGGAAGAGATGCCAAAATATAAGTAGATACTGCAATGTGAAGAAAAACTAGTTTATATTAGGCAGAGCTGGTACATTTCAGTTTATTACTTCAATAAAACTTTAAATTTCAATAATCTCATTATATATATATTTTTTTCTAAAGTAATAATACTCTAAATAGGTGAGATGTTAATTTTGTAATAGCCACTATCATTTTACCTTTCCAGTTATAGAGAATATCTTTGACTGTAGCGTGTGTAATTGGTTGCGAAGATATTCATATGAACACTCTCGTAATTTTATCACCCACTGCACTACATTGTCCTCGGCACGGGCGGCAAATATGTGACGCTTTTCCGGTTCATCACTGAAATATTTCAAATTTAAATTTATTAAGCAATTAAAATAATAGCATTGTAGGATCAATTATAACAATGAAAATATGTGTTAGTCTTATCAGTACCATAATCAGTTCATACCTTAAGCTTGTGTAGATAATTATTCTATTGATAAAATCAATTAGCTACTGCCAAAATAAGCCTTGAAGGATTCAATAAGTATAAATCAATCATATTGATCAACAAATAATGATACTTTAAGTTAATATAACCTGAGAATATAACTCACAGAAATGATATTGAGAAAGAAAAGGGTATACTCTGTCCATGTTCCATTTGAATTGAGGAGTTTTCCATTATAAACATACCAGCTGGGCTTTTAGTGTCAAATTTACCCATTTCACTGAGCTTGAAATAAAATAAATAATTGTTGATGAGTCGGAACCACCTTTCCTTGAATACTGAAAATATACAAAACAGATCATAAGTATCAGAATCATTAGAAATATTACAATTATAAATTCAAAACACCTATTTAAATATTAAAAAAATAAATAAAGAAGGTCTCTGTATAGTGGTTTAGTTAATTTGTAGAAATATAAAAAGAAAACTGAACAGCTGTTGTTACAGGATAGTACAATTTGAAAAAAAAAATCAAATTTATAGTTACATACTTAAATTTTGTATTAGCTAACCTTCCGGGTTTCCTCAGATTTCCTAGATAGAGATTTCCTTTTTTTATTTAGATGGAAAAAGTTTAGAAAAGTTTTGTTTGTTAGAAAAGCAAGATATTTTTAGTGGCTAAAGTTAAGAAAAAACTGAAATTTCTGGATTTTAACTCCAAAATCGATGGCTTTCCGATAACAACCCTAGGATTAAAAGTATAAATAAAACAAGAACTGGAAAATTAAGTAGTATTTTGTTATTACCTGACTGATTGCGATACCCGCCATTGGAAACTTTTTTATAGTTTAATCTTCCTTCAATAATACAAGGTTGATCGCTCAATTGAGCAAGCTCACGAGTATTGCATTTCATTAGTAATGAATGGTGATAACCTTCCAGATAAAAAATTAGGGATAAGAAACCATTTTCACAACAAGCACAAGACGATAACTACAATGTGAAAGTGTTCACTGTCCACTTAACTTCACACAAAATTGGTGTTTCTATGAAAAAACAACAAAAACAAAAATAATTACGCGAAGAAGACTAATTTTAGTTAATTATAAATAAATCATTAAATCAAACAAAAATAAAGTTACAAAAATGTCAATGTCATTCATTACACAAAATAAAGTTACGAAAATGTCAATGTCATTTATTACACAGAGTTCCTTCCACAGAACACTATATACTCATAATGGTTTATGATTAAATTTCTTTTGTAATAGAGTCCTTGCGGAAAAAGAATGGACGCGGCGTATAAGGGAATTAACATAAAAACTTAATGTTAGTTCCCTTATACGCCCTTTTACCAGTAAGTTTTAGAGTAGTATAAAATTTAACTAATCCGCACACTCTAAAAAGCTTTTTTAAGCTGTTTGGTAAAGCCACAGGAGCATAGATTTAGTATTGCTACCGTTCTCTATGCACGGGAGATTTATTAACTCTGATAATGGTAACTACTTATAGTACGTTAGTATCTACTATTTAGTTTGTGATGGTAACTGTACTGAATGCAAACGCTCCTGGCACACTGGGCCATAAGTCATTCAAGCGCTTGTGGGTTAAAAAGTCGATGTTCCGCACGCATTGTCGATAGGTGTATGTTGCTAGATTTTTTTTTCTTCAATTTAATCCACAATCAGTTGTAAGACTAATTGTAAATGTTGCAATCAATTGCAATTGATTTTTCTTCGTTTTTAATAAATATAATGTCTCATATTTTAAATTGTGTATAATTTTACACAATAAATAAATATGATTAAAAAACATAATAAAACAAGCTTTTTATTTACGTAATCAATAGTGATGCGCTCGTCATCACTATTCCGATGGCGATGCTGCTCCAACGTTTTATGGTCCAGTGTGCCACTATAAGCTGGTGTAAAAAAAGTTCCGGGCGCCAAGTGGTATAGAAGCCCACAAAAGTATTTGTGTATTATATTACTTATTGATATTAAAAAAAAAACTTGTCATTTTTTAATTTAGTTATTAAATACTATTGCCATTTCTTCAAACTTGGCAATTATGGTCGAATTAGTTATGGGTTTCTTTTTAAACCTTTCATGAAAGTTCAAAACATAAAAATAAAATCTGAAATGGATAAATTCATGTCATTAGAAATAGAAACTATTTTACATAGTTCATTTCATCAGTTATCAGTTTTTTTCATCGTAAAACAATAAAAATCATACAATATTTATATTCTTGGGTTCATTGGCTGTCAGGGAAAATTTAAACATAAATGTTATATAATTACTTTTATTTTTAACTTTTAGTACAAAATAAAACTAGTACACAGGGATACATCTCAAACCTAGCATTTTGCAATGTTGAATAGTCCGAGGCTTATGACAATAAGTCTTCTCATTTGTACTATTTTAGACACTATAACGTCACACATATTAACTGTTTTTTTTTTATCTCGCCAAAAATAAACCCTAGTCAACTCTGAATAATGTAATCACTTCCTACAATTTCCCGAAAGTATGAAGTCATTATACTGCCGTAATAGAACTACCCTAACCAATGGTATTTCAGAATAAATGTTAGCTTACTTAGTTTTATACGTATTTACATAATTTTGAGGTTTGGAGCGGCATTGATGAGTTTTCAGGCACATTCAAACCAGTGCACGCCAATGTTCAAAATACATAAAACGACATACAACGATAAAACCACCTTCTGTTTGTTAATAAAACTATTTACGAAGTAATCCTGTATGTCGTTTATGTAAGGCGAACATTTTAAACCTTGTAATAACATTCAGTGTCCAATTGTTGTGTGTTTCTTTCGCAAAAGCGATCGTTTCTCAACTGTTAAAAATGTATCAATTCCCTAAATTAGTTAACAAATACTCATTCCTAAAATATTTTTGTTAATAATTCATTAAAAAAAAATCGTTAATAAATAAAGATTCTTACATTTCTTACATTCCTACACTTTTTTTGCAAACCGAATGCGATCCTATAATTCAATTCACCCTAAACTCTAAGTTGAGAAACGATGCACTACCTATATATCCAATATTTTGTGTCATTCTTAAAAGTTACAATAACAGTGCTCAATATAAAATTAAAAGAATTACTTACTTATGAACAATTTTCAACATTTAAGTTTCTCACAAAATTTTGACCATTTCAAAAATTGTTTTCACAATGACGAACACGAATAAAAGCAGTTTATGCAATACTAGTAAAACTTTAATTCACTTATATCTGTCTTATTTCTAAAAGGCGGATAATGATCTCTACGCGGGCGAAATGTTTCTTCACGCGCGTAGCATTTGGTACAGCTTAGGATATACGAGTCTCAAGAAAAATAATGAGAAAAAAATTTTCATTATTAAGAAAAATAATGAGGAATTCTTTGCGTTCCATTACAAAAATAGTCTCTTAAAAACCATTACAAGCTTACAATTACATTTTATTTTTCAATTTAACTTCTCTACGTTTATAAATGTGACAGTAATAGGACTTCATTATTAGAATTGTATTGTAAGTAATAAAAGTTATTTATAAAATATATCAATGAAATTGTGATCGTACATTCACATCGAGCTCATTCGCCAAAAACTACAGCAGCCAAGTAAAAATTTAATATTGAGATTTCCGTAAACCATAAAAAAAACGTTAAAAAGCACAGTCTAATCATGATTTAATCAGCTGATAAAAATTGACAAAAAAAATTTTAAAACTGAATTTTTTGATATTACAAAACTAAATCAAAAATGAATAAAACACAAATATAATTTTATAGAAAATAATAGAAAAACAAAGAGTATATTGGTCTCAAATTACACAATTTTTACTTAAATGTAAGTACTTTAGCCACTTATTTCCAATCCATTACGTTTTTTTTAATTAATTATTTTTTCATAGTCTCAAGTTTACACACAAATAAAATGCCCTACATTTCTTTTACATTGTGATTTTTAAATATCGATTTGATAACTGAGACATTTTGATAAATAGCTATTTTCAAAAATGGCTAGAAATGAAGTCTAGTCTAGTCCAGAAAATAGTGTTTTATATAGTATTAATTATATTATATAAACTTAATCTAGTACCTAGTTAAACACCCACATTGTGGATTTGAAATTGATGTAATAAAACTTCATTGGTGTATTGCAAACTGAAACACTGTACCAAAAATATTTTTAAACAAAATTGCTGTATAAATTTTATGTGTACTTTACTATTTATAATACAGCTCTAGCATTTCGACTTTTTTTGTGAGACTGACCTACGTTTACTAATTGTAATTTAATCCTATTAGGTCATCGATGTTTATGAATGGGCCTTTTCCATAGTAAATAACACTCGCAAAACACTCCGCAAAATCACACGTGTTCTTGAGTACATACATTGTGGTTTCATTTTGTTCTAAAGTAGCAACCAAAAGCATTAAATTACTATAGTGAACAACCGACTACTAATTACTTTAATCCAGCCGAGAATCAGCTATTTTTTTTTGTTTGAAAGGCCCATCCATAAACACCGATGCATTAGGTATATTTATAAGTATACAACAATGATCCACTCTTATAATTACTTTGTATATAAAGTACACAAATTCACTAGCGATTTACTAACTGAAACTAATTGTAATGTAATGTGTGCGCTTCTTGTGAATTTACCGCAAAATTACTGTTCACGAACACCGAAGTAAAATTTACATTTTGGCACTATTATACACTTCAAACACATCGTAATTTCTTAAAAAAATAAAATATAAATAATAATAATAATAATAAAAAGCTCCCAAGTTCGAAGCTGTCTTAAGGAAACTAAGCTGTGATGGATTCGTAACTTTTAAAATTGTACTAGACGATCACCCAATAAACAACAGTCATGTTCAAAAGAATTGCACCAATTAAAAAAAAAAGTGAGATCGAGGCAAAGATTTTTATTTTGAATGTACCATAAATTAATATAGAGAAAAAGAATTCTTTGTAATAAACACCCGTAATGTTATTGTAAGAAGTGATTCACCAGATCAAAATATAATCTAAAATATTATATAACAAACAAGTTCATGCGACAGGGTTTCCTTCAACAATTTCTGACAGTGACCGACGGAAACACCTGTTAAACATGTATGTATATTTAACTCTATGTAAAGCCGGATTTCAAATGGGCCGGTAGCTTGCGTGTAAGTTTGACGTCATACGTCTACTGTTTAATTGAGAAAAAATACAAAGAAAGAAGAAGACAAGAAATAGGCCTGAGCAATAATTGGGTTTGAGCAATGAACAATGAATTGGATTAAAAAGACCTAGTCTTCAAGAATGAATGAAATCAAATGGCGCACACAACTAGTGCGATTATCGTCATGCGCAATTTTATTGTTTACTTACACGCAGGTTTATCGTAACATGCTAACATGTATCGATTGTGCATTTTACTTTCAACTTCATGTGCAAGCTATTGGCCCAATGGAAACCCACCCCCGGTTTAAGCAAAATCAGAGGATAATTCCTCGGTACGATAAAATTAACAAATTCGTCGAATTATTAAAGCAGTGTTTCTATTATTGTGATGTTTCGTTTGGCTAATTAAAAACATAAATTAAGTAATATTAAAAAAGACAATAAATAATATGTGATGCGATACAGTGACCCCAGTTGCGCGGCGCGGTGTTGTTGTGCCACACATCACTATATATACAAGATACGACACACGAGCCGCTCACATTTAGGCAGTGTTTAGAACTTACGCAATGCGTTATATTATAAATATAAATTACCGAATTAACTAACCGTGACCGTTCCGTACGCATATTTACAATCTTTACACGAGACATTACTCTAGTTAAACATTATAATATTATTATTATTTTATTATTATAGACTTATTTGAAGAAATGATTAACATTATTCAGATTGAGCTTTTAGTAACATCAAAAAACAAAAATGATAAAAGTAACAAACATTCATCGCACGACCGGCGCTTTTGGGCGCGCCGCACTCCGCGTTATCAAATTATCTATTCCAGACTCTAATACCTAAATGAACACATGAAATAGAATCTGTCGCGACGCGAAACGTCCACTGACGCGGCCGAGAAGCGGTGGCGCGGCCCACGCGTGGGCGGTGTGGGCCATCTATACCCAGAGCCACAAACAATATTATTATTGATTTCCTAGTAGGTTAAAATACTGCAAGCATTTGCATTTCATTGTTTCCTCAATGGAAACTTTTTATTCTATTTTTCGTTTCAATATCTTCATAATATTGTGACATTTGGCTGTACAATTTCTTTAAAAGTACTTTTTGTCCTTTCAAAGTTTCTAAATTTAAATGTAGAACAGATTTTCTTTTTTGACTATTTAATAGAATTTAACTAGGTAAGTTATCTGCATTGCATTCACGACAGTCGACAACCATCGGATATGTCCGGTACCTAAAATGCAACTATAACAATGAACTACAAGTACTGACATTTATTCCCTTTGTACGTAGCGTTAGCGTAGTTCTTACAAATTTGCCTAAACAGAGATTCTGCATGGATCATATATCTATGCAGAATTGAAAAAGGGCCTCGCAAAAGCGACTCCGCCCACGCCTGAATAATTCACCGCCACGCCACCGCCGATAAGAATGGCGTCGCAAACCTAACGTTAAATAATTTTACAAGTCCTTAACGTAAATAAACTCAATAATATACATAATTACAATATATTCGAAAAAGAAAAAAGTAACAAAAGGATTTCACGAGTGGGTCGCGGCGTTGCGGTGCGCGAAGCGGCACACGCGGCAGCGCTAGAGGCGCGGGCGTCACATCGGCGCGCGCTCCCACTCGAGGGCGGTTGGCGGAGGCGCGCCGCTCCACGCGTCCCACCGCTCGCGCCGGAAGAAGCGCTTCTTGAAGTGGTGCGCGGGTAACGGCGAGGGCGAGCGCGCCTCCGCTACGCTACCCGCCACCGCCTCCGCCTCCGCCCGCACTGCGCCTGGGGCGTGGCCGCCGCCCGCGCTCGCCGCGGCCGAGGCGCGCGCGCTGCCCGCTTCACTGTGCCCGATGCCCGAGTCGGGCGACGTGTTGCACGCTTCGTCCGATCGCCGCCGCTTGTCGTCCATCGCGGTCGACGCAAACGATATTATCTGGTCGAAGCGAAACGCTATCCGATCCTGCCACTTGCTCTCCTCCACCTCCTCGCCGCCCTCGCCTTCTGAAACAACTCCACCAGTCTCATTCACTAGTCTTTTGACATGAATACGTCTTTAAATTTGCTTCCATTGTGGATAACAAAATCGGTGGATACACGTTGATGCTGTAATTACTTATCTATTATCTACATCCAAAGTTTACATTTTTTGGTATATTTAAATTCATTGGATATATACATACAACACGGCCGAAGAAAATATTACTCGTAATGTGCACGTATTCATGTAAAACAAAAGGGCTGTGTTCACGAAACACCATTTTTTTTTATCTTATGGTCAGCAGACAGGCTGACTTGATGGTGGCTGCTGTATATAATATAAGTATATAAGTAAGTAAAGTAATACAAACAACAAGCGCGCTGCTGACTATATTAGGATTAAGGTTTAACAATAAAGGAAATGGACTCTAACATCCCTTACTCACTCACGGTGGTCACTGCCGCCAGACTGGCTCACCAAATCACTGCGAAGCGCAGTGTGCCCAGCCACTACTACTAGTCCATTCCATATATCGTCGTTGTTAAACTAAAATCTGTGTGCATTTTTTTCTAATTACATTTTGAACTTAGTGAAAATGCCTAATATATCATAATAACTATTTGTCGAACTACGACCTCGTAATAAAATATGCTATGTGCAGCAGCCGGAATCTGATTGGAAAAACTTACTCTATTATCAATGTACGGTGTCCCGTACGTATTTTGATAAATAATGTTAATTATATTTGATTGAAATAATGCAATTGATAAACCTTGAAAATTCTATATTATTGATAATTACGAAACAATGATACAATGCTAATGAGTACGCGCTTGGTCACATGTACTAACCGAACGCGGACCGAAGCGGACTGAATGCTTTGTTTAATAATTGTGCGAAGCTTTTAGACCGTACAATCAAAATAATAAATAAACTATTAAATCTTCGTATCTAAGTTTATGTATAAAAAACTAATTTTTTTTTTAAAGAAACTCGTGTAAAATTTGACTTTTGACATATTATTATAGACAAAAGTATAATTTTTACATAATATAGAAGATTTTGGTTTGACAATGACGATGACATGTATTATAATTGGATGCAAGTGCGACGCGTACCCGTCGGTCGGTGTCCGTCGGGCAACTCGTCGACGAGTGGCGTCGACGTGTTGGAATGAGGATCGGGCTCCGCTTCGCCGCTGGCGACACTACCGCCGCCGCCACCGCCCCCGCCACCACCTCCACCTCCACCTCCACCGCTCCTTCCGCGCCAGTAGTCGGACGCGAGCACGCGCGCTTGCAAACACGCTGCCAAACCTATAAAAAAGAAAGGTTATTAGTTATTGTCATAGATACCTGGTGATATAAAACCTGGGGGGACTCGGCGACCTGCAAGGGGTAGTCAGCGGAAAAGAGGGGGACCAAACGAAGTATGAATCTACGGCAATTTAAATATTAAGATTTATTTTAAAGAGGTGGTGACTTTGCTTTTATTAAGATCGAAACTTTGGTTATGGATATTCTACAATTACTAATATAATTATATTTCTACATAAATAAATTATGAAACTGCACATGAAGTAAAAGAAATAAATAAACATGTTCATGTCACTCAATGAAAAATTATATTGAAAATAAATGTGTCAACATTTTTGCTAGTCCAACTTCGTATGTGCAAGTTCAAGAACTTTAGTTTTTTAAATTTAACTTTAAAACCGACTATATTCCTTTACAAATATTTTTTGAGTATTAAAAGAGAAATTCTATACTGCCCTTTTTTATTCCATTTACTAAATTCAATTACAACATTGTAATTTAATTAGTACATTTCATAAAATTGTTGGTTAAAAGCAAGACCTGCGCTTGGTCGGCGCCGGTCGTGAGGTCACATTATAACTAAAATCACGTTAAGCGAGTTTCCGGAGTTTTGGAAAGGAAATTATTAAGATTTTTTTTTTCTTAAATCTAAAATGTTCATATAACTTTCAAACAACACCGAAATGAAATTCTACGACAGGACCGGCGTTTTGTTAAAATATTGTCGGGGGAAAAGTACACGTTTTTATAAAAATATATTACTTTTGTAGTCTTTATTGGCAAAGATGCCTCAAAATATGTCAATTATGATCTTTAATAGTAGTTCAATAGTTTCCTTTTTCAAAGTTTCAGAAATTGGCAATACAAAACATATTTGTCTACACGGTACCCACATGATTCCTCTCTTTACCTACGTGGTCACAAGTCCGGCTTCTAGAGCAGGGATCCCTTCTACACCACTAGAGAAAGATGTTCATCTTTTGTTCTAAAACTCTCAAAATACACGTTTAAACACAATAAGATTTTACATTCGAAACATTTTTTATTATTGCTATGATCTATTTAATTAGCTTAATTTTGTACATTGACACTGAGAAATATATTGTACTTTTCTTGTTATTTTAAAATGCACTTCTTTTAAGCATTTTATGACTAACGATGCCTGTATCGTTATTAAATTATTTTAATGATTTGAAATAAGTTTAAATACTCAAATATCTTAAAAGCGAAAGCGACAATAACAACTCCGTTTTGTGAAATTATTTGAAAACTTTTTTTTGTCATATAATTACATCATAGAATAGAAAATTTTAGTTAGTAATGATATAAAATACACGAAGTTTGGCCCTTCGCAATAATTTTCATAATTGATGAAAAATACAAATAAATAGTTGGATTGAAAGATTGCTTTGTCTTTTATCAAATAGATTGCTTCGTCTTTACAAGATTGCTTTGTCTTTTGCCGGCAACTTCGTCCGCGTCCCTTGCTTCTAAGGTGTTAGCATTCATTCAATCTTTATATCTGATTTACTCATTTATTTTTGTAGGGCGAAATATTGTTAATATTATTTATTTTTAATGATTCCTCGCCAACGGAACTTTTTTTGAATGAAAGGTATGTCCTTTTCTGTACCCCTGACAACGTGTATGCAAATTTCATGGTAATCGGTTGAGTAGTTAAGTGTAATAAATTCACTTTCGCATTTATCGCAAGTAAGGAAATCAGTAGCAACATTAATGACTGCCTGCCTTTTAAGCCATTAATGATAAAATATTGTATCCAGATAATTAACAATACACTACGTCATTGAGGATCACTCATTATTAATTTTAATGAAGTGGAATCCAGGACATTGCTTATTTAATAGATTTGTTTTAACTGCAGTGACGAAAATTAAGCAACATCTGACTTAGTTACAAAGATAAATTAGTATTATTTGAATTGTTTTTTTTTAATAAAATGACTGATTGAGGTGCACGGCACGCTTTAAGACTGTCTCAGGTCCCGGGTTCGATTTTAGGTAGTTCCAACTTTGGAAATAAATTATCCCTAGTTGGATTTAGTCTGGATCTGGTAAGGCTACAACTATTGGTTGGAGCTTCACCGGTCACCACTCGCTAGGCCGAGGATCCGTACTCGGCCCACGTGAGCGTTGGTCGATGTGAGACGACATCCCCGATCCTTATGCGCCGGACCGAGGTATGGGTCACGGTTCTGCGCAGGAAGACCGACGCGGATCGCAGCGGGCGGATTCTCTCGGATGGCTTTGTTGCTCAGTGGTAGTTGGGCAGTCGTCGGGAAGAGTAAACACTCGTCTCTCGGGTTGCAGCGATTTGCTGTGGAAATGTCAGGCGGGCACCCCTTTAGACCGCCCACCTTTAATACCGTTGAGATGAGCGGCCACACGAGCGAGAGTTATCCTAGAGTGTTAGGTGGAAGCGGCCTTCGCGGACTGCGTTATATTGTGCCGCAGAGAAAAGGTTATGGGGTGCTTTAGCAGCGAAGCCCCTCGCTGACTGCCAGCTGCGAGAAGTCATAACACCGGGTAAGGAAGAGAGACTCCGGCATGTCACTTAACGGCGCGGAGGTCAAACTTCGCGCCTAATCGAGGTGGAGCCCGCATGTGCGGGTCTCGTCTGGCGGGGGGAGAAGGTTGCTTGTCTTAACGTCTTATGTAGGTGTCCTGAAAGTGATGAAAATACCTTCGAGTGGCGGCTGATGGGGCTGATGCGGATGCGTCTGGTGCGGGTGCGGGGTGTGCGGAGCGTGCGGGGGGTGCGTCGGTGCGGAGTCGTGGTAGCGCGCGCTCATGTTGACGGCGGCGTTGATGATGCTCTGGTTGGAGATCTCAAGGGTGCGCTCGATCTCCCCGTTGACGAGGTCCCCGATGGTGCGCGCTCCGCCCGGCGCCGCCAGCCGCTCCTGCGACAGATGCCGTCGCAGCGCCAACTTCGCCGGCGACACCTGCACACCAACCCTCTTCGTTAAAATGCATTAAATGGTAATTTTATTTTGACGAGTCTGTTGAATGAGTGGTTGGGCAGGTCTAATTAACTCTGTTCTAGGGTTTTCGGGTTCGACTCCTGGCAGTAAACTTTGAAAATTAATTCTAGATCTTACTTCAACATTTATTTTACTTGTGGTAATGAATGGCACCCCATCTTATTTGACCTGTACGAGCGTGATGTGAATTTACCTGAGTGTAGTCGGGTTGCGCGAGGTGATGGTGCCGCCGTTCATAGGGATGCCGCTCGCGGCGGTAGTCGCGCGCGCGATATACCGGGGCGGCGGGGTGCGGGGCGGGCGCGGGCGCGGGGCCGCGTGCCCCGAACGGCGCGTTCTGCTGCCGCACGTAACCGTTGCTGTAGCCGTGGCTAGTGGGCGCCGTCGGCTGCCGCGACGCCTTCCTCTGCTCCTGGTCCTCGTTCAGCACCGACGTTATTATGCTCTTCAGCCGGTCCTCGAAGTTTATCACCTTCGGCGACTCTTGCACCTTGGAGACCACGTTCAAAGGCTTTTGCGGCTTCACGGGCGAGTGACGATGCGAGAGTGGCGACGGCGGCGGCTGCCCTGGCCTCTGAGGCTGTGGTTGCGTGCGGTGCACCGGCGTTACCTTCGGCTGTCTGTGCTGATCCGAGTGCCTGTCCAACTCCCTCGCGTACCCGTTCACGATCACGTTCGGCTTGGCTATCTTACCGGCCTCGATCTGCCGGCCCGTCTCCAGTATCTTCTGCGCCAATATCTCCGGGTTCTGCTCCTCTATCTTACCAACGTCGGGCACGTCCGGCCACTCCTGCGACCGCGAGCGGTGCTCTCTCGACTTGCGCGGCTTGCAGTTGACCGTGTGTGGCTTCACCGTCGCCACGGGGACCGTGGACGCGGTCACCTTGTGCTCGCTCGGTCTTTCCATCTGCAGTATTTCACTCTGTAAATGGCTCACTTGTGCGTGCAGCCGCTTGCGTTGCGCCAACGTCGCGGATATTTCCTTAAGTATACAATCGTGAGCTATGCTCTGTGTGATCTCTGCGTCCGGCGCTATGTGACCCGCTTGGCGATATTTTTCGGTTATCTCATAAGTCCGCTGTTTAACGAGAACGGCTTGATCCGCTTCTATACTGTTAACCTAAAAAAAGACAGTTAATGTCGATTGAATGTAAATTAATATTACTTATGTAAGGAAAGTCAAAACCCTATGCCTCCATTCCCATATTATGTCCAATCCTTTATCGTAAGGGTCGGCGGTGACTGACTGATAGCACGGCAAGGAACCATCTAATACGAAAATCTTATAAAGAAAAACATATATACAAACCTGCGCTTGCAGCTTGCTGGCCTTGCTTTGCAACTCCTTGTGGCGACCGACGATCTCCTTTGCGCGCGCCAGTAGCTCGACAGTGTTGGTGGCGTGAATGCTGAGCTCGCTCATTCGCGCTTTTAGCAATGCGACGCTGTCGCTTATCAATACGCTTATCTGTTTGTTTAGCTGAGACGCGCGAGACATTAATTTTTGTTTCTTTTCCTGGATGCAAATAAACACGTGTCAAGTTTAAGTGCCTTACATTCTATTTTATTTAAAGCTTAGAGACTATGTTTACCCTTTATGTAAACTTCATAAAACTATTTTTAACATTAACGTCGGCAATGGAATTCACCTATAAGTAGGTTATATCCAAGAAGTTAAGCTTGTATTATAAAATTCGACTAATGCAGTTTCTGGGTCATTGTAATGAAAAGTTATTTTTATGACAAATGATTGACCCTTATAATGACAAGGGGAAAACGAGTACCTGCTCTTTCTCGATGCTTTGCTCGACCTGTTGCTTGTAGTCGGGCGTGCTCATGTGGTCGATGAAGGAGAGGTACTGGTCGCGTAGCATGTCAAGCAGCAACTGCAGGCTGTAGGGCGTGTGCGGAGAGCGAGGGATGTCGAGCTCGGAATGCAGGCGGTCGGCAGGCTGCAGATGTACGCCGAGCGCTGACAGCCGCTGCTCCACGCAGCCGGGCGGCGGGGCGGTGACGGCGCCATTGTGGATGGTGGAGGCGAGAGTGGTCGAGTGCAGCAGGTCGAGGCCGGCGATGGACGCGGGCGCGGCGCGGCGTCGCTTCGCGCGGGCCGCTCTTCGACGTGCGCCGCCGGCGCTTGCGCTCCGCTTGTTCGTCGAGCGCCGGTTGCGATCTGTCCAATCACATATACACCCAATGTAACGTTCGTTGTAATATTTACATGTGAAATAAAATACACATATAGTCGTTGTCAAACCAAAATCTGTTTTGCACTTTTTTAAATTCCAACATTTTGATTTTTGTGACCCTAGTGAATAGTTCGCTGCTTTATGCGTCGTAATATTTTTTTTTGTCAAATTACGACATCCTGATAAATATCCTATGTGCAGCAGCTAGAATCTTCTATGTGAAAAATTTACACTATTATCAAAATAATAAATATATTAAATGTTCAGAGCAAGGCGCTATTTCAAATCTAAGATGATTGCTATCTTCTTACAATGTTTCCCTTCATAGTTAGAACGAATCATCATTTATATATGTGCATGGCTTGCTTTGCACGGCAAGGTATGCTATTGAATTATTATTTATTGCGTGGAATGAAAAGTTACTTGAATCTGAGGAGGAAGCCCACGGCGCGCCCCACTCGCGCGGCGCGGGTTCGGGACCTGGCGGCGCGTCGTCGGTGCCGCTCGACTCTTCGTCACTCTCGTCGCTGGACCGCTGCCGCCTTCGCTTCGCCGCCGCCGCCGCCGCACGACTCTTCACATTCTCGCTGCTCGAAACAATCACCCATTACTTACCATAAACCTTGCCCTAGAAACACTTGATTGTGATTCGATCTAGTCGCTTTAAAAGGTCATTTATACTATGCGGACATGATTTTATAGTATGCGGATATGAAACCAAACCTGTGTTCGCTATTTCGTCGTTAAAAACGGTTGGATGTTTTAAGGGAAGTCGTTGTATCCGGTTTATACTGTACATTGTCTACAATTTAGAAGTCAGCTATTGTCCTTACATATTATAAAACCAAGTCTTCCGCCGTGCGTTTGTCTGTTATGTATGTCCGCGATGATGTCAAAAACTACTAAACGGATTTTTATGGGGACTCTCACTAGTGAAAATTGAATTCATGCGAAGCCGGGAGCGGGTAGATAGTATGCAATAACTCACCGTGCAGCTCGCGGTCGCGCTACCTTGCGCCTGCGTTCCGGCAACGAGCCCGTACTGTGGTTGCTGTTCCCATTGAGAAGATCTGGCGTAGGCTGACGAGTCGGCGGAGCGCTCAAGTTCCGCTTGCCACTGCACTCGCCCTCCTCCTGAGACTATAACCAAACCCAAACAAATAAATCATTTCAATGGGTGAATTTTTCAGTATCTCTCGCCACTACGATTGTTAGTGCTAATCTCAGAAACGATTGCAATAGGTATATCGACGGCCAAGTGCCAATACTAACATTTTAAACACAATTAAAAACAATAACGTTTGATTTCATTACAACTTTAAAATACAGAAAAAGTATTTACCTATTTCGAAAGTATGACATGAAATAATTTGAGAAAGTCAAATTTTCAAATTTGTGAGAATGGCACTTCGCCGTTATAGTATGCGTCACACCATGAATTTTGTAAGTAAATTTGGACTACGGATTAACAACTTGACTTGCAGTTGGACAAAACATACAATAATTAGCGTTTCTTTAGCGCTTTCTCCTTCTAACATTACGAATGAACGCATAAATTGACCACACGGTCATTATTGTGACCAATCACAAAGTGGTAATTCGCAAACAGAAAGAGATAGAAATAGAAAGAACAATTCCAAGGTGACAAGTCAGCCATCCAGTCTTACCTACTAAATTCTTGAAATGAAAAGTCATCAATTTTTATGAACAATCCTAACCTGTAACGAAGGCCACTTTGCACAGGTCTACGTCACCCCATTATATAAGTAATATACGTGCTACCGCGTTTGCGACACACTTGTGAATAATTTCAGCTGATTTATAAAATTCTTGGCATTGTAGTGTGAAGTCAGCACAAGTTAAAGTGCGACCTCTAACGGTTTATACTATAGGTATCGAAATATTTGTTTATGCCAACATGTCAGTTTGGCTTACTTTGAAAATAAAATAGGTAACATTATTCACATATGTATTGTATTTTAAAGAACAATGGTGAACTTGTATTACGCAAATTTTTATACTTAATTTTATTTTGAGTCTATGTGTGGAGTGTGCGTAAAAGTACAGTTCTTATTCTTTGATAAATTCGTCCAGAGTATATTATTTAAAAGAAATAAAATACTCTAGTTTGAAGTTAGAGGTTATGTGTTATCAAATAATTGTTCTTGCGGTTTTCACTACATACGAGGGTGGGTCAAAAAGTTCGCGGAATGAAAGGGTTAGAAAGAGTCAGGAATTTTTTCGTATACGTAGAACCAATTGGTAACTCAAATTAACTATAAATAAAAAGTTTTAGCTAAATCGGGTTACTTATATTTTAGTTATCGCCAAGTCAACAAGTCAATCGGGAAAGAAAATTTTAACTGTATAAAATAACTGAGTTTCGTGCTGTCTGTCATAAAGTTCCTCACCAAGCAGGGAAAACGCCGCATAACATAGTGGAAGAGATGTCATCTGCTTACGGGAACTCTTGCCTTGGCAAAACCATGATTTATAAATGGTAAGGCCTATTCAAGCAAGGCAGAGAGTCAATTGAATGTCACAATTGGCTGGAAAGATCATGCCCACGATTTTTTGGGATTCTGAGGGTATTTTATTGGTCGACTACAAAGAAAAAGGGGTCAACATCACCGGAAAATACTACGCCAGCTTTCTCCAAAAGTTAAAAAATGCCATCAAAGAGAAAAGAAGGGGAAAATGGACTCGAGGTGTGTTGCTTTTTCACGACAGCGCACCAGTTCACAAGAGCCACGTTGCGATGGCTTCCCTACACAAGTGTAGTTTCGGAAATTTAAACCACCTGCCTTATAATCAAAAATTGGGCCCCGTCAGATTATTATTTGTTTCCAAAAATGAAAAAATAACTTTGTAGACAAAATTTTACAAGCAATGAAAAAGTGAAGTCGGCGATTTCGGTATATTTTGGAGGCCTCGACAAAATATTTTTTTTAGATGGCTTAAACAAATTATTTGACAGGTCTGAAAAATGCATTAGGGTTAAGGGAGATTATATTGTAAAGGAAAAATAATTTTGGGCTTAATTTCATTTTCCTTCCTGGCCATTCCGCGAACTTTTTGACCTCCCCTCGTATGTAATGAAAGAGCGTCAAAGGAAAAAGGTTCTTATATATTTTTCAGAAAAAAAATTGCTAGTAAGTTAATAAAATTGATGTGCTAGAATTTGATTTATTAAAATATTAGAAGTTAATTTATTTGGTCAAAAGATAAGCCACAGTTAAATTAATGACTATTCAATTGTTTATGTACTGTGAAAATTGGATCTGATCTGATCGGAGACTTGTTCATTGAAAAATTAATCCATATCCAGTCTTTGATAAATCTAAAGAAATAATTATTTTCTACATTTTGAAGTCGCTACAGAGTACTTTTAACAAGTGTTTCGCCATTGTTCTTTATTCACATTTTCTGTAAATATTTAAAATGTTTAGCTACTTTTTTCTATAATATTTAACTACCTACATTTAATTTTTTAGAAAAAGTAAATAAAACTTAATTTGCTATTCGTTAAAATCTATCATAGCTTCATGCACCTTTTTTGAAGCTGTTTGTAATTGTAACGGTTTAATTAGTACGATTCTGGAAGTTCGTTTTAGGGTTCAAAGTGAGAATGGGCATAAATACTGCACACTGTTTTAAGTGTGAAGCCTCTACTGAAGGTTAACAAACCTAATTTAATTTTGCCAAAATGTAGGCGGTAAATTTAAAATTAAAGATAATAAATATGTAATTATATGAACTTAAGCCACGCAACTAGTGGTTCCAAGTAGGAATTATTATTAAAAGAAATAGATAACAATGTTATGTCGAGTTGATTAAAACAAAAAACAAAACAAAAAAAACAAAGCAGACAATGGAATAAATTAGTGGACAGTTTTTTTTATTCTTGGAATACCAGGGAGGATTTTCAAGTAAGACACAACACAAATTAGATAACAAATAATTTATTATTTTTGGTTAAAGGGTGAATTGCGGTTAATTTTCAACAAAAAATAAAACTGAAAATAATAAAACAACAGATAATTTGGAGGAATACGGGTGAATCAAAAAAATCAAGGAACCACCAGATTGAAAATATATATTTCAAAAAACCACAGGCCGTGGGCAATCGAAAGTGAGATAAATGAATATTTCAACACAATTTTAAATGGTTTAACAAATGGTTAATATGAGGAAGAATTAAGTTTCAGACTGAAAGCACAGGTAAAAGTTTTCCTAGTAAAACTTTTATTTTTCTTTGCAAATGAGAGAAGTGAATCAAAATAGCAATTAAATACCTCTTTTAAAGAAAAAGAAAAAGAAAATTCACTATAAGAACTTGGCATCATATATTATCATCATACTGATACCGAGTAATAAAAACCCCAAAGGCTAGCCTTGTCCAAGACATGCCCAAAATTTTATACTATAACTAAAATATTAACTAGAGATTGCTAAGGTAAATAAAAACTATTATATATGGTGGTAATTGCAACAAACCCTTCTGCTGACCTTGAGTTTCGGATTTTTCAGTCTTTGAAAATATCTCTCCAATTTGGTCCTATCTATAATATGTAAGTAGTAAGAGACCGGCTTCCCCGTCCACGAGACGGACCCCTTCAGCGGTGACATCTCACTCACGTGCATGATGGTCCCAATATCACTCAAGTTTCTATCTGTTATTCTAAAGTTCAATGGGCAAAAGCTCTTCGAAGACACGATTTTCGCACCATCCTTCAAATCGGCAAATCTCTCTTTCAGCTGATGATCCACGTGCGGCCCAAACGCAAAGTTATTTACGAAAACAATGGTCGCCGCGTTGATTTTCTCCCGATGTTCGTCCATTAAAAAGTCCCCCTTTATTAATTTATATTCTCCATACTTTTTGCCGTACCATTTCATCCATGTTCTAAAATAATTATCCATACTCTGAAAAGCAAAACAATTTCACATATTAGAATCATTGTGTATATCGAATTCAGTGATGCGTTACAAAGTAGTTCATACCTCAGCATATTTACTAGGTACTTCGGCTTTTTCAACACCGAGACACACACGACACGGTGACGCGGCCGCCATTTGTAGAACGACCTGGCCCACACCAGAACCCAAGTCCACAAACACATCTTCCGATGTTATATCGATTTGATCTATCATTTGACACACTAGCTCGTACGAAGTCTCCCCATACACCTACAAGGATTAAAATATAACACATAAATCATACATTCGTGATTGCGGATTGAAAAAAAAAAATTGGCTGTAAACTGACCTCAGGTGAGAAGGGTTCATATTGATTAAGCTTATCCGGATCGGACACCGCCTGATTGTATGTCTGCTGTAGAATATGCTTCAATAAACCCCTGGAGGGGTATTTGTTTAAACGTTGAGCCGGTAGAGAAGTCCCTTTTTCCTGTAAATAAATAAAAAAATATATATAAAAATCATATGCATACTAATATTTTCATAGCAACAACCTTGACATTGCCATTTTAATATGAAAAGAATTTTAATGATAAATTATGTCGACTGCCTTGAATTCGTACACGGCAAATACGCACACGACTGTGTACTATGTAACGACTTATAAATAAATATTGCAATAACATCAAGACAGGGGGTCATTAGCTTCGCTATACATAGACAATCAAGGAAGACTGGGAGGACACGTGATTTGCATTCGTCACAACGTTACATGGTAAGTCGATTGGACATTCAATAAATAATTAGAATAAATTAATTAACTATTGTGTTACGCATTTCAATGCCAACAAATCGAAAAGTACAATGCGTCATTTAAGTGATTACCAACATATTATATGGCGTTGGCAGATCAAAAGCCATTCGTTTTTCATTGACTAGACTGTCTGTCTGTTGCGTAATAATTGTTGAGGTACAGATATGGTGGTGGATGCTATATTAAGCTGGAATTGGAAAATCAATAATCTCCCTTATAAAGTGGCGGGCGCGGTCGGCTGGCATGGCGAAGGCGGGATTCGTTGCGGACTCGGTACTATCGCTGTCGGTCGGTAGGTGTCGGTCGCGGGGCGCGTGGCCTCGTGTTTTATTCACTTGTTTGTTTACATTCCGTACGCATTTCATTCACTATATTTACACCGCATTAATAAGTAAAGGCCGGATATTCAAAACTGTATGTAATACAATTTAAAGTCTGCGGCGTTTCTGTAATGCACATATACAGCTTCATTGTATAATCGACGAATATAAATATAGTAAATTTTTAGACCAAAAGAAGACTTTGAAAATTACATATTGTCTTTTACTATAACTACCAATATAATTATGCGGCTTATTGCACTTTTGCCACAAAGTTGTTTCGCCACACTTTTGAATTTCCATACCTACTTACTTTGAAAGTTAATTAACTTTCAAAGTTTTCGCCACAAATCTCAATTTTATAATAATATTTCAGAAAGTAGTGTCAGCAAACAACATTCTACTTATTAGCATCCGAAAATAATAATTTATTTTTTATATTATTACTAGTGGCCCGCTCCCGGCGGTTCAAATAAAAACTATCTTTTAAATTGGATCAAATGCACAGAGTGTGCAAAATTTTATTAAAATAGGTTCGGTAGTTTAGTAGTTCATCGGCAACAAACAACGTGACACGAAATTTTTATAATTATGTATATAGAGATACAACAATAATAATATTTAATTATTGCAAATGCAACACTGATCTTAAAGATTAATTTAAATTATAACAAATTATTGTTGCGTAATGGGACACTTAAATTAATTCTTAGATTAGTTATCTTATTTACATTTTTATAGTTATTTTGTCGTTTTTTATGATTGTGATTTTCAAATAAGAGATTACTTTAAAAAGCTATTACTGTGGTCATTGTTGTGATTATTAGATACATATTTGTAGGGGAAAAGTATTTTTTAACTTGGATATCTTTTGGTCTCCATTTTTATGGTTATTTCATCGTTTTTTAGATTGCGATTTTCAAATAAGAGATAAAAACGAATTAACAAAAAAACTATTACTGTGATCATTGCTATGATTATTTTATTAGTTACATATTTATAAGGGAAAATTATTTTTCAACTTTGTTATCTTTTAGTTTTTTATAATAATATGATCTTAGAGGCAAATTAGACAAATAAATATAGGACCATTAGAAAAATAAATATTATTTTTATTCCTGTTTTGATTTCTCTACTGTCTGTACAGAAAAAGCTACTGTGGCAAATGTATTTACATATTACAAAATTTGCAGAAAAAGTGCACCCACCCGTGTGAAACCGGGAGCGGTTTCCTAGTAATATATAAATAAAAAGGACTCTTAAATTAGTTTCAAGTTTATTTGATTAATTTGTGTCACCTATTTTGGAACACCCTCTTTTTACACACGTTAAATTTAAAATTTGTCGATTTTTTATTATCAAAGTCTGCCACATTGATAATAAAAAAATTGAAATGCCTAGATAAAGTTCTAGTTAAACTATTCGCTTATTGACACACAGCAAAACATTATTTCGCATTTTAATAAAATAAAAATTGTTGACATAAGGGTCATGATGCGTGGCATAGAACGCTACCGCTTGTCGGGTTCGTACCCTATATTCATCCCTCACTTTATTCATGTAACTAGGTTAGGGGAAGCTGTGTCACAAATCAATAACAAACACCTTTCGCAATGACGAGAAAGTTGGTATAAAATTAACAGGGTTTATGAACTTGCTACGTTTGTTTCTAAATTCGATGGCGCCAAAGTACGTAGGAACACCATTGCTACGTCCGCAATGATGATGCAATTGGGTCTCGTAAGTCGCGATTGCCCAAATAGTCCATAATGATGTTAGCGTTGCGTCACAGCATGCCTACTCGGTGAAAAATAGAAAGCGGCCCTTCAAATTCATCCTACTGCATGCAACAATGCGATATCACTATATTAAGATGTTTCTACTTCGTATACAATTAAATTAATATAAGCTTGTGTTTGCAGTTAGGTTAATATTGATAAATTTCTAAAACTCGGTGGAACGTAAATGGACTCGTATGTTTTGTTTCTCAAATTCTAATAGCGAATTATTTATTTGATCGATACACCACCGTGCCGCCGCTTTATGGAAATAAAAGAAAACTCAATCGTTTATCGGAAAATATGTTGCCTGATTACCCAAACTGTTCCATTTTAAAAAAAGCTCGTCTCTATTGTTTCCATAACGATAGTAAAATGTCGTATTTAAAATAGCTTTGTGTTTACAGACAGACCCACTACTACATACGAGAAACGACGTATCTCTTTCCGAACAGACTTTAAGTTAGATCAAAGATGCTTGCACCATTTTTAATCCATTTCTTTTACTGACCAAGTTATATAGTTTTAAAAGCTAAGCTAAGTCTAATAAAATATCAAAACTTTAAAAATCTCAAATAAATACACAATTGCACATACTTCATTCTGTTTTATAGGTGGTTTTCATTCAAGAGACTATCACAATATTTTTTGGTGTAGCTCCATTTGCTTTATATATGGATGCAATTATGCAATATACCTGCGTGGTGGACAGTATAATGATGAAATTATATGCTTTGATTTAGATTGTTAATAATTATGTATAATTCAAAATTATTACTTGTGCCAATAATACTTACAATAATGAAATAAAATGTTACTTAAATTGTCATTGCGAAGCCACTCTGGCGCAGCCAAAAAAAAGGTCATTAACACTACGTGAGACATTCGCGTTCGCTCAATATTGCGGTCATCGCCCCCACATGCGGCCGTCACAAAGCTATAGAACAGCCCAAACACTCTTCAAACGGCAACTTTTAAAGTTGACATAAAAGCCCATGTTTCACAATCACATACATAGACACCTGCAAGTGCTAAGGTGGATTGATTCAATTTTAATTTCCGTAATTCATTGTATTTCAACTCAATCGAATCGATACGGATGGAATATTTAAAAAAAGCGCTGCTTACACAGTGGGTAAGAAGTCTAAAGGATTGCCGCAAAAAGATGATACGTTAACGTGAGAAAAAAACCGCCATGTGGGGTCTTTCAAAACAGATTAATGTCCTTTGTTTTTCCACTTTTTATGCATTAACAATTCGAAACGTGTTTGTTTGTACGTTCAACTATTTAAAAAACAAAAACAACATATAGGTAGGTATTATTCGACATGCGAGCGAACGGTTCGGGAGAACTTTGAACCGTTCAAGTCTTATGCAATAAAATAACCAAATAAAGTATGTATGTATGTATAATCATGCTCAAAATATGTTTCCTCGTTAAAAAACTAGCGAACACTTTTTGTTTGTACGGTCACTGAACTTTAGTGATGAATTGATGACTTATTTTATTACACTATTGGCGGTGTGACCTTCAACCTCGAAACATAAGTTCAGATTGGACTTAAAATATTCAATTAATATCTAAACATTTTCTTTTGATTGCAAACAACCATTTTAAGAATCTTAATAAATAAAATATTGTTTTGAAACCTATTTTTTTAAATAAGATGCAACTAATGAAGGTCATTCATTATTATTGTTGAATAGAGAGAGTAGTGGGAAGCGCTTCATTGTAAGAACTTTACAAAGTACCTAAGTAATCGGAAATGCAAAACGAAGATGTGGGACGGACGTGTGACTTATTAACTATTCGTGTTTGAAATTTTATCTTACATAACAAAATATTCCTCATCCGATTTTGAGTTATCTGAAGACTGGTTACAAAAGGACGTGTTTTATGTTTAGAAATAGTAATGTTTGCACGTCACACTCCAACAGAGACAAATGGTATTCAACGTGTATAAATAGATGGAGTTTGCTTGCGTTCGGCTCGCGCGGCGTCTGCGGACATCGATCGCTGTGTCGTCGCCGCCATCTTGGCCCTCGTGTCTCCCTCCTGCGACCCACGCCGCTCCCCCCTCTTTTGCCCCTCACTGCCACTGCCCCACATTCACCGCATCGTTTCGCACATGCTTGCTTTGCTTTACATTTTTACATTACACTCGGCTGTTGTTATTCTGCTAGGTAGGTAGCTTAGCTGACAGTGACACTTAACCGTAATTTTAAGACAGATTCAGATTTCAGAAATACATACCATGTACGTGTAGTGTACATTTGTAAAATCTACTCTTCCTCTTTACCTAAAATTAAATATAATCCTTCCCCTTTAGTTTTCATGCTGTTTATTCTTTACTTAGGTGTTGTATTGTAAAAAAAATCGTTTCATTAATTGTATCAAAATATTTAACCAACATTTTTAGGATTCTCTGTTAGAATTAACTGCCTACTTAATTGTTAATAAATAACTAGTGTAAAAAGAATAACGATCTTTTTTCCTGAAACTCGGATCAGTACTAGTAATTATAATCCCTAGATGAGAACGGGTGCGCTAAAATGACTAAGTGGATTTTTTCCGACTAAACATCGACGATGAGGCGGGCTAGCTAAGTCGCGGCACAGCTTTATTAATTATATTCTCCTGACCTGGCCTGGCAAAAGGTCTTGATGAGCGTCACTGACGTTTCAAATGATCCGTGATTATTATATTGAGGATTGGTCGTGGTTGACCTTTTTGGACCGTTTGGCTTTAACTAAACAAAGTATTCGATCCAAATACAATTTGGAGTTTGTTTTACTCATGGAGATACAAAATTAAAAACAATGGCCCTGTGGTAAATGCGGGCAAGTCAAGGTTATGTTGTAAGGACGACTTATTTACAAGTGCAATACCTACATGAAATTATACCAAAGCTGCTATTATTTTTCTCAAATAATCACTCTAGATTATTAAACTCGAGTCGACCCCATTTGTGTGGTTTAGGAGGAATTAGCGGATATACAGACAGACGCTGAAAGAGACTCAATTTTATTTTTTATATGGATAACAAAATGAATGATGCAAAAATAGTTCAATCATCTGTACAATGCGATCTAGAGACCAAGTATTAAAAAAAATACTAATTATTAAATTGGAGTACGAACACAGTGAACATTTATTATTCGTATGATCGTACTTTTAACATTAATTTAGTTTTAAAAAACTAAGTCGATCCTGCAAACACGTAGTCAGCACACGGACCCCCTGCTTGCTGGACTGATAACCTCAAGAAAGTAGTTAGCGGAAAACCTAGTGTAAGTGGCGCTCAATTTAGGCCTATGTCCCAGTGGACTCCTATAGGCTGATGATGATTGATGTATTACTGAATGTAGGTATCACGAATTTAATTGAATGTTGGATTGGATTAGTCTATTGTTTCATTAGATTTTTATATTATTAGTGGAGATTCCAGAATCACTCATGGAAAAATGAGTTTCAAAGAACACAATACATTTGGAGCGCGAAGGAGTAAGCCAATTGTCTTTTGAGAGGCAAAATGCAAAGGCTTTTGAACACGCGCTAGGAACAGGTGTGTGCACAGCAGGTTTATGTAGGAATGTTTCTAAAAAACAGAAACACCTTTTCTTAACTTTTCTATGCTAATGCTTCATTTGTACATTTACTGAAATGTTTAAATGAAATTATATTATGATGATCATATCAAATTAAAAAAAGCAATATATTTTTTATATTTTTTGACGCTAACCTTTTAATCTCTAAGGGCTTCTTTCACCAACTACAAGTAAAGTGTTGATTAGTTACTGTTAGAAATAATTTTATGTTTTATTAAATTATGCACTCGGTTGAGTGCATCCTTTGATAGCCGAATATTTTTCATTATTTTCTTTTTAATGTTTGGGACTTTTACCGTACAAACAAAGGTCAGCTATTAGCTATATCAGCAGTATATCAGCTAAATTATTCCCGGTGACAGGTGACTTTAAATGACGGTTAGCCTACTTGAAAGATGGTGAAAGAGGCCCTGAGGAAAATAAATCATTCTTAATTTAAAATCGAAGCGAATGCTTTCGTTTCTTTAAGAAAAAAGCATTTAAACATGCTGTTCAGTAACCAAGCCACAAAACTAAAGAAAAAAAAATTCTTTCAAGTCAAGCAAGCTTCAATCTATCAAAATTTCTCTTTTGTATAGACTCAATGGACTCACCTCACTTCGTCACTACATAGTATAAAACAAAGTCGCTTTTTCTGTCCCTATGTCCCTTTGTATGCTTAGATCTTTAAAACTACGCAACGGATTTTAATGCGGTTTTCACTAATGGGTAGAGTGGTTCTCGAGGAAGGTTTAAGTACATAATTTACTAAGTTACGCGGGCGAAGTCGCGGGCAGCAGCTTTAATTTTATTAACACGTAATTTTATAAACTATAACTAACATGTAGTGCCATCTGTTAACAGACTTTTTCCATTATTCGAAGTGAGATTAGATGAATTAGAGTACTACATTGCTTCAAACAGAATTCCCTAGATGGCGTTGTAAATTTTGCATACACGTTGTCTGGGACTCCAAAAAGGACATAGGGTACCTTTCATCCAGAACGCGGACGAAGTCGCGGGCACCAGCTAGTTTTTTAATAAAATTTATATGTACGAGTCAATTTTTGTAAACCAACGAAAATAAAATCAATAGATGTGAAGACTGGCATTCTCAATTTCCAAAACATACAAGACAAACAACAACAGGGCAATCAAAAACATTTTTGGTCATCTTCGAGCCGAATCAGCGGGCGATATACCTACAAGCAATTTGCAACTGGGCTACCAAATGAAAATCGTCTGAAAACCACAAAAGTAAGTCCGTTCCAATAAAATTTCGGTGTCATCCATCCATTAATCCACAAATCAAATCCTAGTACCGATTTTTACCCCATACCCACAAAAATTCCATAGCTAAGTGGATATTCTAAAAGTTATTAAAAAAAAAAAAAATATATATTAATATAATTTTAGATTTATTTGTGTTATTGCTCCAGTCCTCATTGTTTCGCCACAATGATAGAACTAAAGGACCTTTGTAAGAGGCGGGCCGCTTACAAGGGTCGCTTGACAATGTTTGCCGACTACGTCAGCAACTTAGCGTCCGATCTAGACGAGGAACAGGTTGTAGAGTTACATTTACGTTTGACGAAAATTGATGTACTGTTTACACAGTTCGATGAGGTGCAGACTCAAATCGAGACCTCTGTAGATGATAAAGATTTTGTTGTCCAGGCTGCCGAACGGTCTGAATTCGAAAAAAAATATTATCGCATCATAGCAAAGGCTCAGACAATTCATGACAAAAATAGAAGTCAGTTAAATGATGACTCTTCATCGAACGTTTCAGGCGGTACTGCAAAACAGGACAGATCAGTTGTGAAGCATGCAATGGGCAGCAGCGTGAGGTTGCCTGTCATAGAAATTCCTAAATTCTGCGGTCAGTATCAAGATTGGCTGGAGTTCCGTGACACCTTCACGTCCTTAATTCATGAAAACTCATCCATCACAGATATTCAAAAATTTCATTATTTGAGAGCGTCCTTGGAGGGAAGTGCTGTTCAGGTAATACAGTCTTTGGAATTTTCTACAAACAATTATACCGTTGCATGGGATCTATTGTGCGAACGATACAACAACACTAGAATTTTAATACAGAATCACGTTCAAGCCTTGTTTTCTTTAGAGTCTATGAAGAGGGAGTCTCCACAAAACATACGCAAAATTTTGGACACATTTTCCAAAAATTTGCGAGCACTTAAAATTCTTAGTGAACCTACTGAGAGTTGGGATACACTATTAATTTATATAATGAGTAACAAATTGGATTCTAAGACATTACGTGAATGGGAGGAAAAAAGGGGTATTATAACACATCTCACTTTAAATGATTTCACAACATTTTTGAAAAATCGAGCTGACTTATTAGAAACTATTAGCGTTGGTCTCAAAATTGATCGACAGAAACACATTGAGCATATAAGAGGATTAACAACTACAACCACCGACACACAAAATACACAATCTTCAATTGCCACTCATCCGTTCACTTGTCCTATTTGCAAACAAAAGCATCCAATTTATTTTTGTAAACAATTTTTAAGTCAATCTAATAATGAAAGGATTGAGACAGTGAAACAACTCAAATTATGTATAAATTGTCTCAGACCTGGCCATACAACAAACAATTGCAAGTTGAGCTCATGCAAGAAGTGCCACAAAAGACACAATACTATGTTACATAATACATCCTTACAAAACATTCCGGCCACGCCTCAAACAAATAGTTCAATCACACCAACACCGACAAACACACAAGCCAACACAACCACTTCCTTGTCAGTTCATGGAATGAAACAAGTATTTCTATCTACCGCTATTATATATGTAATGGATCACAATAACAAATTTCAAAAAGCAAGGGCTGTCCTTGACTGTGGAAGTCAAGCGTCCTTCATGACAGAGGCGTTGATGTCTAATCTCAATTTAAAACACCAACGAACCAACTCTTCAATATTAGGCATAAATAATTCTGTTTCTAAAACTATGAAAATATGCACAACAATTATACAGTCCACTATCTCATCATATAATACAAAATTATCATTTTTTGTGTTGCCAAATATAACAAAAATACAAAATAATTTCAAACTCAACATTTCCACACTAAACATTCCAAATAATGTAACACTGGCGGATCCTAACTATGATGTCTCGTCAGACATTGACATATTGCTGGGTGCAGATATCTTTTGGGATCTTCTCGATCAAGGTCAAATACGCTTTGGTCCCAACTGTCCAGTGTTGCAACAAACAAAGTTAGGATACATAGTATCCGGACCCATCAATGGTCTTTCAAAAAACAATCATTCACAAAACAAACAATATACATGCAATTTTACACAAAATACTAACAATGATGATACAAAAAATATACAAGAATTATTAACCAAGTTCTGGTCTTTGGAGGAAATCGAAACTAATTTTAAATATTCAATCGAAGAAAAACAATGTGAGCAAAGTTACACACAAAATGTCAAGAGGATGCCTGAAGGGCGCTTCTCTGTGGCTATTCCTCTCAAACGATCAGTAACCGAGCTGGGAAATTCATACGAAAGGGCCAAACAATGTTTCCTATCACTGGAACGTAGGTTGGAAAAGCAACCCAAATTTAAATCAATGTATTCTGAATTTATTTCAGAATATTTGCAATTGGGACATATGTCAAAAGTAACTTCGAAAATGTTAATTAATCCTAAATCAGCCTATTACTTGCCACATCATGGTGTAATGCGTGAGAGCAGCACCACAACCAAACTCAGAGTAGTATTTAATGCTAGCTCAAAAACTACCACCGGAGTTTCTCTAAATGACTTACAAATGGTCGGCCCAACTATACAAAGTGATTTGTTCTCCATCTTGTTGCGTTTCAGACACCATATCTACGTCATGACAGGCGATATCGAGAAAATGTATCGTCAAGTTTTAATTCATGATGATCAAAGACCTTTGCAGCGAATCATTTGGAGAGATAATCCTAACGAATCACTCGAGACATACGAACTAAACACAGTCACATATGGTATGGCTTCAGCACCATTTTTGGCTATTAGATGTCTCAAACAACTGACACAAGAATGTGACAAAGCGACAGCAACAATAATAAATGAAGATTTCTATGTCGACGATTTGGTCACTGGTTGTCAAACTGTCGAAGAATTATTTGAAATCAAACATAACGTCAAACAAGCTTTATCTAAGGGTTGCTTTAATTTGCGAAAAATCAAATCGAACTTTGACACAATTTCACAATCTGACTTTGAAACATGTCTTCAGTTAAATTTGGGTGATCCTCAGCAATCCAGCACATTAGGTTTGGGCTGGTCGCCTAAGGGTGATAACTTGCATTACATAATCAAGCCGTCCTCTAAAACCACAGACCACACAAAACGGTCTGTTTTAAGCGCAATTGGGCAAATATTTGATCCTCTAGGTCTATTAAGTATCTTCATTATTAAAGGAAAAAATTTATTACAAAAACTTTGGCTGTTAAAAATTGATTGGGATCAAACCCTCCCACATGATATTAGCGAGACATGGAATAACTTTATAACCGAATTGCCAAAAATAAATAACATCAAAATTCCCCGCTGTGTCATTTGTCAAAATTTTGAAAATATTGAAATTCATATATTTTGTGATGCATCTCAGGATGCTTACGGAGCCTGTTCTTATGTCAGAACACTTACAAATAATTACATTCAGGTACATTTATTGACTGCTAAATCAAGAGTGTCGCCATTGAAACCCTTAACCATACCACGTTTGGAACTGTGTGGAGCCTTGATCGGTGCTAGATTACTAAATAAAATCAAACAGGCGTTTCGACTGCCACTAAATAAATGTGTTCTGTGGACTGATTCAACAATTGTCCTTGGATGGCTGAGAACCGCTCCGAACAAGCTTAAAACGTTCGTAAGGAATCGCGTAGCCGAGATCCAAGAATTGACTCAGGACTATGAATGGCGTCACGTATCATCACCTCAAAATCCAGCAGACTTAATCACCAGAGGTGTCAATCTAACCGATATAAATAACTTAAACCTTTGGTGGCGTGGTCCATCGTTCTTGAGCGACTTGGACTCTCAATGGCCTGAGTCAGGGGAGCAGTGGTACAAGGAAAATATCCCTGAAATGATTGCAAACGTTACAGCAGTTAGTCAAGCTTGCTTCTTTGATTATAGTCGCTTTTCAAATTTTTCAAAATTGAAACGCACGCTAGCTTATGCATTGCGTTTTATAAATAATATCAAAAAGAATAGCCTAAAAACAATAGGCATTTTAACGGTAGAAGAATTAAACAATTCTTTGACACAATTGTTAAAGTGGTCACAAATGGAAACTTTCCCAGAGTATGATCTTCTAACAAATAACAAAAGCTTATCCAGTAAAAATCAACTAATAAAACTCAGCCCATTCATGGACAAGTCAGGCTTGATCAGAGTTGGTGGTAGACTAATGAACTCAAACTTCGACTTTGGCAAAAAACACCCAATATTACTGTCATCTTCTCATACACTTACAAAACTCATTTTCTCACATGAACACAAACGATTGTTGCATGCGGGCCCTCAACTTTTGCTGTCATCCCTAAGAGAGCAGTATTGGCCGTTAGGTGGTCGCAATCTTGCAAGGCTTGTCGTGCATAAATGTCTCGCATGTTTCAGACAGAATTCCAAAACTGTAACACCCGTTATGGGTCAATTGCCTGAGCAGCGTTTGATTCCAGGTTATCCATTCCAAACAACTGGAGTGGACTATGCTGGTCCACTGACCGCAGCAGATAGGAAGGGCCGTGGATGTAGACTCATGAAAGTTTATGTTGCTCTTTTTGTTTGTTTCACAACTAAAGCCATGCATCTAGAGTTAGTCACAGAGCTAACAAAGGACGCGTATATTGCAGCACTTCGTCGTTTTATCGCGCGAAGATCTAGGCCGGTTTGCATGTTCTCTGACAACGGAACTCAATTTGTTGGAGCGAAAAACGAAATTTACAAATTTATCAAGCAAAATCATTCTCAGTTGTCAGAGGACATGGCAGGTAACGGTATCGATTTTAGGTTCATACCTGTATACTCACCGCATTTTGGCGGACTTTGGGAGGCTGGAGTGAAATCCGTTAAACACCACCTTAACAGAATATTGCGTGACTGTCACCTGACTTTCGAAGAACTATACACTACGCTAGTACAGATCGAATCGGTATTGAACTCCCGTCCTTTAACCTCTTTATCTACTGATCCAAACGACCTAACTCCTTTGACGCCCGGACATTTTTTGGTCGGACGAGCTTTGACCGCATTGCCAACCCCAGAAATTGCCACTAACATCAATCTAAACACTCTCGAACGGTGGAAA
The DNA here is from genome assembly GCA_947623395.1 of Synanthedon tipuliformis. Lineage (NCBI taxonomy): Eukaryota > Metazoa > Arthropoda > Insecta > Lepidoptera > Sesiidae > Synanthedon > Synanthedon tipuliformis. The sequence continues at coordinate 8,196,309 of OX392407.1, read as the reverse complement.
AGGGTCGAACAACTACGTCAACACTTCTGGCAACGATGGCACAAAGAATACATCGCCGAACTCCAAGTAAAAACTAAATGGCACTCGTCCAAGGGTCAGTTGGAGATTGATTCACTGGTTCTCGTCAAAGAAGATGGAGTTCCACCTATGAAGTGGTGTCTCGGAAGAGTTGTCAAAATCTATCCTGGTGCCGACGGTGAAGCCAGAGTCGCTGATGTCTACACACACCGGGGCATCATTCGTCGCAGCTTTCCGAGGCTTTGCCCTCTACCAAAACCAATGCAGTAGAAGATCATGTTGAAATCGGTCATTTCAACGCCGGGGGGCATGTTCAGTAACCAAGCCACAAAACTAAAGAAAAAAAAATTCTTTCAAGTCAAGCAAGCTTCAATCTATCAAAATTTCTCTTTTGTATAGACTCAATGGACTCACCTCACTTCGTTTTTTAATAAAATTTATATGTACGAGTCAATTTTTGTAAACCAACGAAAATAAAATCAATAGATGTGAAGACTGGCATTCTCAATTTCCAAAACATACAAGACAAACAACAACAGGGCAATCAAAAACACATGCTTATTTATAATAAAATATAATATATGAAATTTGTAAAGAAAAGATAAAGGCAAAAATAAACGGTTATTGTCAAAACAAAAAGAACGCTGAAACTATTCTCAGAGTTGTGCGTATGTATATTCTTAGAAACGTGTATGTAAGTATGTAGTCATACATAAATTATCACGCGTTACTAGTGTTGAACATAGTACTGTAAATAGTTGAAGGTGACATTGACGACATTTCCGCGATTCATGAACTGCCTATCGATGCCAAGTAGTTTATCCAATGACTTGACATCATATCGTTAGCACTAACCAATCTTCCCATTTTTCTTTTTTAAACTTTGTTTTTTTAAGCTTTTTTAAGCAAAATACCTACTTGTTAAAATGTCAATAACTCTATTTTAAATATATTCTGGCCTTAATAGACATAAAACCAAATATTTAAATACAATGAGGTCAATAGTCAATACATTATGTACGAAAATGTACTGAAGTATACATATTATAAAATGTTACTGTCCGCGTCTGTCTGTTCAGGAATTTGATACAGTTTTCACTAATGGAAAGAGCGATCAACGAGTAAGATTTGTGTATGTTATCGTCAAAAGTCGCCGCCTCTTCGCAGAATAATCGTTCATCCTAGGTTTGATCAACGCATTTCGGAAAACCCCGAAATAGATTTTAATTTCGGCCTTAGACTGATGTATTTTTAGTCATACCTACCTGGAGGAAGTACCTAGCTTTTTAGTCAAACATCGAAAGTAAAATAATCTGTTTCGGGCTTTGCCTAGTCTTTTTTTTTGGATAAATATTATAATTTGCAGAAAAAATTGCTAAACCAGAGGCTAAACCAGAAAAAAGGTTGTATGTTTTATATCCTACATTTTATAACGTGTTTATATTTTAATTATTACTTTATTATCTTAATTTAAAAAGATAATCAATACTAATCTATTTTTAAAGTGTATAAGATCAAGAATACAAAAATATCAAATCTCTATAATGGCTTACATGTAGGTACATAACTATATTTTGGTACATCGAAAAACATAGTTATGTAAAATATGATGATCTGCTACAATGTTAGAATCGTTGCCAACAACGTAAATGTTGCGAAGGTGAACCTACAGTCGGAGTGACCTTCCGAGATAACACCAAGTTAACTCACGATAACAAATCCTGAACAGTAGCTATGTACTTAACTACACTTATATTATGTTGCATTAAAATTTAACAACAACGCGTACGTATTAATAAATAACCAGTCAATACACCTCCTCGATTATAAATAGGTGAACAAATACGTTCTGCCCATTTAGAATCACGTATTTGTTTAGAACTATAAATTACCTATACATAATATAAACAAGACTGTTGAAATTTCACTAAGAGCTTGATTTATTACCGAGACCAACCGAAACCTGTTTAATGTAATAAAATGGTCCATTCATACTATAGCAGTTTTTCAATTTTGTGAATAATATTGAGTAGGTAGTAGTAATTGAAAACGTTAAATAAAAACGTTATTAATTAACAAGTTTGGCATTTAAATTATAGTAACATTTTTTATGTTAATTTATTATGTCGAGCCAATAGCTCGACTAATTAAGGTGCTTGCCTTAGCACTCCGACTTAGGGGTCCCGGGGTCCCGGGTTCCACAGCCGGCAGACAACTTTAAAAATGAAAATTCAAAGTTGTCCGTTGTTAAAGTGCTTACTTTGAGAGCCATACAAATTGTGTGATTAGTCTTGACGATTTATTTGTATACAATCTGATGCTGACAGATACAGTTACTTTCACATTTGTAATATTATCATGGAATATGGATGTGGCATGGTATAAATTCATTAAATTGGAAAAAAGTGGTCGATACAGTAGAAAATACAAATATTTGTCTAAAATACTTCACAATTATTGTTTGAAAATGAAATTGCAAACGAGCGCAGGTGTGTTTATAAATTGAAGCACGTGGCCGAGGTTAGTTAGGTGACGGGATGATCGCGAACGGACGACACAGCCTGTTCTCAATGCACGGTGCACCGACCAGCCGACCACCTCCCGCTCGGTTAATCGACCTGCCCACCCGTTTACTTATAAATAATACCTAATAGCTACACAACAATATCGATCGAACCATGAGGGCGTAGCCCCCAGATCATCGCTTCTTTTAGCGAATCTTTCTTCGCACAATAAAAAACAAACCTTACTCCTTATCGAGGTAATGAATTGTTTTCTTATTCGTATTTATTTGTTTCATAGGCAACTATCACAACGTTGTAAACTAATTCAATATTAATTAGGCACATTCACGGCTTGAATATGCACTAACTAATCCATGAGATTTTTTTTTAAATTACTTTTATAAATTACTCAAAAATCACATTTGTTAATGCGCAGTAAATGTGTATGTAATGTGCACGTTAAATAAATTGAATGGATATGCGCATGAATAAGTCGAATGTTTTAAAAGTGGGTGATAGCGATAGACATAATAAGAGTCAGTCGAATATAGGTCAAGTGAGCCCGCGCGCGTTTAGTTCCGAGTGTGAGTCGCGTCCTATTTTGAAGCTTTTCACTTTCAATCGCTGCCACGGTTGCAGTTTCAGAGTGGCTCGACGGTTAGCGGCTGAAATATGAATTAAGTGGAATGCGGAGATGAGGTAGGGAGGGCGCCATCGACACCCGGGCCGCGCGGCCGTTAGCGTTGGTATAATATAAACATCACTAATATCACTATATGAAGTGTGGAGGTCAGTCTTTACTGACGCGCTATATTCACGGCCATCTACCTACCTAATTATGTCACATTCAGTTAAATCAATTATTCCTATTTTACTGTCGTATTTAAACAAATGGCTTTTATCATTTATTATATTATAAGAAACCGTGACGAGGTATGAAAAAATGTAGGATTATAAATAAAAACTTTACAATTGGGAACAAAATTCTGAAAATGTAAATTTGAAGATCATTTGAAAGAATACGGAGTAGGTACAATATCGATTTTAGTTTCAAACAGACACAGAATTCGCGCTATAGGTATTACATAATATTATTCGTGGAGGGGAACTAGAAATCGAAACAAATACAAATAGTAAATAGCAGCATGCTTGACTGCTATCGTGCTGATTATAGTAATTAAGTAAACATATATGTACAAACAGAGAAACAGGTTTATTTTGTACCTTTTAACGTAATTTACTCAAATATTTGTAACATCTTTGAAACGAAATAGGCACAAGTATGTAACAGACTACAGACATTTTATTTTTAAATTGCAAAAATATCCATTATTTACATCAAGGCTAACAAGGTTAGTAAGCGAGGAAATATACGATGAAGGTGTTTTCAGCTGTTTTTTTATATTATTTAAAACGAAACCAGAAACAATTAAAGATTCTTGTCACATAAAAGTGCTTGTTTATTTTCAAGATTGTGGCATCATTAGCGCAAGTTTTATCTAGGTTAAGTATTCATTATATTATTGTAAAATAAATACCTAGAATTTTTGTAATAGAATAAATTTCTCTAAATAGTAAAATTTTGAGTTATCTAAATAGTAACTAGGAGTTGGAATTATTTACGTACTCTGAATATGGAAAATAGTTATTTATAAATCAAATTGAGAAAAAGTTTTCTAAGGCTTTTCTATGGCAGTTGTTTGTTTATTTTTATTTTGTTTATTTTGTTTTATAATCAATCCTATTGCTTTAACACGTTTTCTTGCTAATTAATAATTCATAACAATTCTTGGAATATTCGACAGAGTTTTTGTAAACTTTTTTAACTGTTCATGTAATTACAAGCTAAACCAGCTATTTTAAAACATGCAAACCATTTCCGATAGACCATGATCAGTGCAAACATCAACATACGATGACTTACGATCTATTGACTTTTAATGACTTTTTTTTTTTTTTATTCTTGTTAATATATAATTAATTATTTGGCACAATATTCGACTTACGAGAAGATGAAAAATATAATTCTTTTATAGTTATATTTGCTTAAACTTAATGTCATTTATACTAATAGGGATGCGAAATGACAGCTATTTTTCTAGGAATATTTAGCTGAAATGTCCTACATTTTGCGCCAACTCACTCAATACAGCAACAAACAAACAAACATCTATAATATTAGTACGTATGCAATACTTACTAATGCGACGACGGAGTCGATAGCCCTGTTGAAACGATCGCAAAGAGATCGCATGCTATCGTAGGAGTGGGTGTCGTAGTCCGACAAGATGTTGTTCTCCAAGGCAGCCTTCATCTCCGGCAAGTCGTCGCACACCCACCTGAGCAACATATCAAGTTGGACATAACTGCAACATAAATAACGCTACGTAGACACAATTAAAACGAGGTAATATTACGTGTGTATTAGTGATCATCAATTCTAACGCGTCACACTATTTATCAAATATACCCGTTTCATTGTAATTTCCGTTTATTCAATGACCTTGAAAACTTGCTTCCGTTAATTTACGTTTATTCGATACACGTTATTTCCTTCCGAATTAATACACACTAAACAATACACGACAACCGCAACTTCATAGTAAAAATTCACAATAAATTTATGTCGCTAATTCTTGATGCAATAAAATCACTAAACTCCAACTGTGGCAAGAAAATGTTTTTTTTTTTTAATATGGCAACTATGGCTCCGAGCGTATTTTCGCGACAATAGAAATTTTGGATACATTTATTTACTTATATCGATAAAGTTGTTATGCTTTTAAATAAAAAAATAATAATGTAGGTATAACGGAAACAATCAGAATAACTTAAGGGATTCACAAAGGCGAATGACATTGACGATTTGACCTTCACCGATATGACCTTTAGAATGTTTATATATATCATACAAATCCCCCCCCCAAAAACACAAACGTAATCCACATCTCAACGCAGTCACTGAGACACTGTAGCTCCATATATTTAGAGTTCCGAGGCGGCGGAATTCAACAGGCCTGATAAATGTGGTTTTTTGTACTTTTCATTAAAACTACATTAAAAAAAATAAAAAAATCAATACTTTTTTTAAAATGATATTGACTTATTATTCGGTGTAGGAATCATTTGCGCGCAATAAGCCGTTTTCGCAACAAATTTCAATATAAGTCAAATTCTTCTTATGTTCTAACTTTTATTGTGGGGTTTTTACTACTTTGATGGAATTTATAAACAATACAATTTGTTCTTCACATGTTTAGGTATAACATATATTTTTTTCAAACCAATTGCATTGACAGTTTCTTCTAACATATTTTTTTAAAAATGCAAATTTTTAGGAATGGCTTGTGTTTACACCTTAAATTCAGTTTGGGGGCACTAATATAGACGATAAAGGTGTTGCTAACCTAATGGGGGGTTGGAATTACTAAATATTTCATTTTATTTGTGCAAGCGGACGAGTTTGGAGCCCTCAATTTTATCAAGCAACACTGAACAAACATACTGGCACACTAGGTAGGTATGTACAATATTATCGAGACAGGTTTGCGTAGAAATAACAAATTTAAATTAGAAATTGGCACATTGAATTCAAGTCTGCACGATGTATGTGCACAAGGTTAGCTTTATTGGATGACAACATTGTCGTTGCTCTGATCAAGGACAGATCCAAGGTCACAAAGGGTGAGCGAGCACGTCCGGTCGATAAGAGGTCGCGGCAGCAGATCTCAATTCTCAGGGCGGAACAGACGACCTGTCAAACTGGTTCGCGATTTATATCCATCGTGGAAGCAGTTAAAAACAGGTGGGCAAATACAATGCTCTCATAACAAAAAACCTTGTAAAATTACATTTTTCACGAGATTTTTTAGCAATTTCTTTTTTAATATAAAATTAAAAAGGCACCTGATTTGTTTCACAACTAGTTATTTATGAATTTTAAGGTGAAGTTGATGGTTACTACAGGTTTTAAAACATGCAAGGATTTTATATTATTGATATCGAAATATTAAATTTAAAAAGCAAAAGGACAGTCTTACTAAAAATGACAATAGTGTTTTTTATTATAATTACGTATCCAACATTAAAAACAAAATTTATGAGATTTTAAACTTTAAATTAGAATTCCTTTAAAAGAAAATCATTCTCATTTATTTTAATATATTTAAATACTAACAAAAACTAATACATAATAAAATTACATATTAATAACTTAACTTTATATTAGAGTTGCCATACATTTCTAGTCGAGCCTGCACATTTTACTTGGCAATTTTTGTTGAAAAACAAAACAAAACCGACCCAAAGTACCTCTACATATGTTCGACTACCATTCGGTTTACCCGATCGGCAAAATAACCCGGGTTTTGTTTAGTATCGTTTAGAGGCCTTCCTGCCGAGCATTCATCTACATATATTCATGTTTACCACCCGGCTTTCTCACACGGCTTTAAGTATAGCCATTTGTCGAATGTTCATCTACACATATTCGATTCTACCGCCCGGCTATACCGGCCTGGCCATATGTATAGCAACCCTTATATTTCAATGTCTATAATATTTTTTATATTATAAGTTAATGAAATCAAAGAAAATAGAATTTAAAATGATTTTTATTACTATTCAAACAAATAAACATTAACATATTGCTATAATCGACAATAAAAGACAATAGAAGAAAATAAAACTTTTAGAAATATCACTTACCTTATTGTCTCTACAATTTCCAGTGCTCCATCGTGCTTGTCCTGTAAAAAAATATATCTTATAAAACTTATTCTAATACAAAACATATGAAGGGTCCATCAAATAAAACTATAAGCAATTATGTTGCTGTTTGACTCTTTACTATAATCAACCTTGAATTTTTCTTTCTAAGGTCAAAAACTTCCTCAAATTGAGATTTTTATTAAAATTCAAATCCAAATCCTGATAAGTTGACTTGTCAGGATTTGGAATGTAGTGACGGGGCATATTGCTTTTCACAGACATCTGGCAGCCCATTTGACGGTAGTAACCACTCCCTTACAGCAGACCATTCTGAAATAACAGCATGTGTGCTGTTGTGTTTTGGTGAATGAGTAATGGATGCCAGTGCCCATTTTAACTTTCCCCTGCCAATCCCTTAATCCTTAATCAAGTCAGCAATGCACTTAAAGCACCTTATGGCGTTGCTTGTGTTATAGCCAGCTACCATCAAGTTGACAGTCAGCCTGTCTGTCAAGATTAACATAAAAAAACTTATAGAATTATGTAATTAACAATAGCAATGATTTTGAATAATTTTGAATAGGTATAAATTAGAAATATTATTTTGTTTGTGTGAAGTCTAAATAATAAAAAATACTTTAAATATATACTTCATTTATTAAATAAATGTGAACTTGAAACTAAAAGTTTTAGCATTATGTTTTCCTATTATAGTAAAATCTAATAACTTAGAACCATTTTTTTTTAAATATAGACAAAGCTATTCATGTATCATTATCTGTTAGGTCACAATTTAAACTGTGCAATTGCATGAAGACACTGTTTATTTATGTTGAAGTTGTGTGACCCTGATTATCACAATTGCTTTCAATACCTATAATTTTTCAAATAAAATCTAAAATAACAATGGCAAATTTAAAAAATATAATGAGTAATTATTGCTATAAAGCTAATTTTTATGGTACAGCTAAAATAATAATGTAATTGAATTTAAAAAATATTAATGAAATAGAATAAAAATAAATAATCAGAGAATAAAAATATCACAAATAAAATAATAAAAATAGTACATACTACTTTTATTTTTCAACTTAGCAAGTATTTAAAAAAAAAAGGTCTTTAGTTGTAGATTATGTCGTTGATTGACCTTGATAAGAATTAGTGTGATAATCAATTTTAAATTTGAAAAAGACACTGTTTTCTATTTGATGACTGATCATTACTAAAATTATGTTTATTGTATATATACAAAATAGTGTTGTTGTGTATTGTAAACATTGCTACACACAACCTTTGATAAACTTCATGCGGCAACTATAAATTCATGTACCTATATGTAATTATCGAGTAAAAACTTCACAACAGTGTGTACCTATTTAAAAAAGCCGACACCTTGACAAAACACGAGGTCAATACACTCAACTGCACATCCATGTGACTGAAATAGACGGTTTAGGAATATCTCTTCACAAAACGTTTATTTTTAAATGTTTTCTTTAAGTGTAGGCAGTCTAAAATTTAGCACTGTGTGGGGTTTTAGATGGTTACTTTTAAAACAAACGTTTTCTCCTTGTTTTTAGACAGTAAATAAATGAAATCCTAGTGGGTGTAAGATTTATGGGATATATGTCAATACTTTAGCATCTTTAGAAGACTTGTATAACGTTTGCGTTTTCAAATATACTAAGGCTGTATTATCTAATAGGTAAGCAATTAGAACTAAACATATTTCCTTACCGAGCCATGACCTGAAGTGAGGGGCCATGTATAAACAACAGGTTCCGCGCCTGCAGGGGAATGCAGGCGTAAATCCAAAGCCATGATAGCAAAACCGCTGCATTAATGCACACACTTTTCACTTAAACACTAAAAATATCACTAAAAACATTAAATATTAACTTATTTTCACTGCACTTTCACACACACACACTCCGCACAACCGGGCGCCATGTTGAAATATTTTCAACATGGCTGACAATTTCGGGGTTGTAATATAAAAAAAAATGCAGCGTATGATCTTCATTTTATTTTATTCATCCTAGATTTCGGTTACATACTTCCGAAATATTTTAGCTAGAAGTAGAGTTGTAAATTAAAACTAATTCAGATTTATCTTCGGCAATGAAAGCATCTCAAAAATTGGGTAACCAAGCTTACAACTTACAAATAAATTCCCAACTGTCGCTGTCATCATGACAATTTGATATTCAAATCATGGAGAACCATGGATCTAATACAATGAGTAGGATTGATTACTTGCAACTAAAAATTGGACCGTGCAGAGTATGTAGTAGAGTCTGTGTGTCCCTTTCTAATAAGGTGAATAAGTTTTTTGTTATGTTAGACAAATTTAACTGTTTTACTATAACTACATTATAGTAATAGTCTCTTATAACTATTTAAAAAAAATTAAATTATTAGTTAGCCAACACTTTTACATATTGTTCAGTTGTAATTTTCCAATTGTTAATTTTGTACCAATTGTACATAATCATATCCACCAACGCTACAAAATGGTAATTTTCCGTTACCGTCATGTCACTTTAAAGATACGAAAGATACCAGTAGAAAATAAAATGTAAAATTAATAATTATATATTACAATCGATGTATACTACATATAATATGTACTAGTTTATTTATTATTAGTATTTTTATTTTTAAATAAATTCTTATAGCAAAAAAATATAAAATAGGCCTGAAAGCATAAATATTAATTTTTTTAGCTTAGGAATAAAAATATCCAAATTTTCAGGTGATTTTCATCAGGCAGTAACTTCGAAGAAAATAGTTATACAGAGCTTATTAAAAAAGTAAATTGTAGCTTCAAGTCTCTAGTTTTAGAATCCGAGCTTCAAATATTTTTTTCGTTAGCGGTTTATGAGTAATCGTCAGAAAACCAACGAAAAACAATTTTTTTTTTTTCAAATTTTTTTCTCGTCTTGAAATTGGTCAATGAGCCGTAATAATTTTTTTTTTGTAATGGCTCTATAAAGCTTAATTAAATAATTAATTAGAGAATTTAATTCCCTACAATTTGACCCGCTCATGAGCTCGATGACTTGTCAATCGTCGATCAAAGCGAAAGTCATTTTTGACTTTGATAATTGATTACTTGGGTAATAATGGTCGTACAGAAAATTAAAGTAGGGTGTTGTAAACTGCAAAATATTCTCTGCAAGATGCTTAAATTGAATTTTGATAAAAAAAATGTCAAATCGAAAATGTTGGCCGAAAAGAAAATTAAGGATATTTGGATCAACGAAATAGTATATCTCTGCGAGCATTTGGATAACTTGCAATAAATTTGCAAATAATGCAGATACGAAAGATATTTCCTATAGTCTTTCAACCCCAATGTGCCCTGAAAAATCCCTGAAAATTTCAAGGTGCTGCGATTTATTTTTCTTAGTGTCCGGAATGTTCAAAATTATCGTTTTTGCTGAAAATCAAGATAACGGGCAATTTTGTATCCCTTAATTTAAGTTTAAACGGTTTTTTAGAAATAATTCATATTTTTTTCATTAGAAGTCTTCATTAAAAAATAAAAAATAAATCTTTTTCGATTTTTTTTTCTATACGTTAACGATGCTGGGCACTTTTTTCTTAAACCGGGATAAGCGTTACTCAACTCAAAGCGTACCACGTGGAGGTTGCACGGTGGATTTACGATTCTTTTTCGGGTGGCGCACGCGCGTGTATGTCAAATAATTGACGTACAATTAATATAAAATTGTTACAACTAAGATTTTTCAGTCAACTATGTACCTAAATTGTTTTAAAATGGCATGATTAAAGAAACACACGGCCTCTGTTTGGCTATCTTTCTCGGCTCGCTTTTTAGCTGCGAGTAAACAGTCCTGTTTATTATATTAGATCTATCACTCATCGTTACTGATGTCAATGTCATTTATCATGTTATGTCAATTATCAAATTCGTCTTGTCAACATTCAATTCAATAAGTTGTTTTGTTTATGTACATACTTATTTGCGTTTAATTACATTTTCCGTATATATTATAAGTTACTCTATGAATTACATACATATTGTATATTTATTTTAAATAATAAAAATGTCTGACTCCGATGAAGATATAAATCCTATGGATTTTAAAGAAGTACATGAACAAATAAAAAAATACAAATCAAATCCAGATACGCGTGGAATGTTTGTATCTGGCTGGGATGATGCTGATCAGGATATAGATATTGTTAACAACCCGGAAGGTCAAATTTCCTAAACTTTATTTTCCATCTTATAGATTTCGTTGACATTAACCCTAAATTCATATAAAAACAAAATTGTTATTACAGAGAATCCAGTCCACCATGTACTATCAGCTGCTGAAAATGGAGATGTAGAACTCCTTAAAACATTATTGTCTTCAGAACCAAACTTGGTACATGCCCAAGATGACGATGGTTACACGCCGCTTCACAGAGCTGCGTATGGTAATCATGTAAAGGCTTTGTCTTATTTAATTAGTGTTGGTGCAAAAGTAACTAAAAAAACTGAACTTGGATGGACTCCATTACATTCTGCTTGTAATTGGAATAATTATTATGCTGCTGCCAGATTACTTGCTGCTGGTGCGGACTCTGCAGCTGTGTCTGATGGAGGTAAGCAATTTTTAAAAAATAAATTATATGTGAATAATGAATATAAGTAACAAAGTTTTTTCATTTTTTGTTATAGATCAAACACCATTGCATTTAGCAGCAGCAGTAAGTCACAGTAAATCCACTTTATTAATTTTAATGTTCAAAGAAGATGCTGTGGAAGTAAGTAAAAAGATAAACAAATCAGCAGAAACTGCAGAACAATTAGCAATGCGCCATGGAATATATGCACCCCTGTTTGAAATGGTCTCACCAGCAATTTCCTATATTAAATCTCAATCTTTTACTTGTAACCCATATGTAAGATGAACTTAGCAATGATTACATTGTTAAATGTATTTAAAGTATGAAATTTATTGTTTCTAAATATAAAACTATTTTATTTTTAATGCTTTTTTATTTTGTTAAGAATCTTGACAGTTAATTTTTTATTAAAATATGGTTCATATACAAACTAAAATCATTTATTTTAAGAAGATATTTAGTTAACCGATTGTATATGGTAGGTATTGTTTTTTTTTTATAAAGATGACTTTTTCTCATATTGTGTTAGGAACAGTGCTCTTGGTTAGTAAAAGGAAAATATAAATTAAGAAATAGGTTTGTAGATTGTAAATTAAGAATAGAAACACATTTGTAAATGTGTGAATCCATTTGGACATATCAAACTTTATCAACAGTCTTTCATTTTTATATCTAAACTTAATCAAAGCTTTTGTTAGCTCTTGAGATATCTTGCTAAGTACAAATTTATATAGTTTCTCTCTAAATTCGGTATCATGCATCCCCTTGGATACATGACTCCAGGATAATTAGTTTGGGTATCCAAATGTATGCACTGGATAATGTGATCTTATAAAAATCAAAAACACTTTTTTAAAGGTAATTGGTAGAATTTATTAATAAAATATATTGTTGCTTTTATTTTACATAATTAATATACTTAATCATTAACTTAAAGAATTAAATTACACTTACAAACTTAAACTAAGTATCATATAAAAAGTTGTTTTCCTTTCAATAAGTAAAGGGGTATGAAACCATAAAAGATACAAGCTGTCTTATACACCAAAAGGTATATTTGTGTTATAAGAAATTCTAAAGTGTTGTATATAAAAATAAAAAGAGATGTTTTGAAATGCGTCTGTACCCGAAACCCAGCAAAAGAGAAAGGTAATTCAATGTTTATTATGTAATGTATTAGTTTTTATTAAAATAGTAATTTACTAGTATGACAAAACATTTAATTAAATTAAACCAATTTCTGTTGTCACGAATTTTTGATCAAACATAATGAAATTATGCTTATATGAAACTTAGTCGTTCAGCATAAAAAGATAGGTAATTGTAAATTAAATTATAAATCATTTTTATGAGCAACTCAAAAGAGGACTAAAAGTTAACTATTCTAAAATTGGGTTCACAAGAAAGAGCTGTTGTTTCCTAGTCAGTTTCCCTGTATTATATAATTTCGGGTTTCTTAATTACTAAGATAGTTATAAAAAGCACCTGTACAAGTAAATTCCTATAAAAATCTAAATAATTGTTGCAAAATGTTCACAATTACATTAGATATAATATAACTCATAAGTTTCTTTTCATTTAACACAAAACTTCATTAACGATATGGTTTTGAAATTAAATTATCAATAACATGCATGGCACTAGACACAAGATAAGTTTCCGAATGCAAGTTTTTTAAATTTACTATCAAGTTTCGTTTATCAATAACTTTAAGTTCTTTTAATGTTTGTCGTGTCTGCGTGGTCATATAAGGTAAAACCAGACAACCTAATCCGAAACATTTACATCTTACACAGTTACGCCATATTTCAATTAAATATTCATCTTTAATTATTGGACATACGGGTAATAAATTAATGACTTTGAGACATCTTGCTTTTTGACGGTCTGTTATAGGATAATCTGCTCTTTGAAATGGACTTAAGATGACTGCACGCCACCCGGCGTAGACAGTATTGTCTGGTGCCGTCGAAGCGGAAAGCAGCAAAGGTATAACATCTTCAAGTAAATCTGCTTTTAACAATAGAGGTACGAGGTTGTGAATAATTTGTAAATCACCATATCTATATGCAAGACTAGCTGCTATCTTTAATCCCTTAATATTACTGTCAACAGATTGCATAAGTTGTTCGAGTGCATTATATTTGTCTTGAATTAGAGTTGAAACTATCCAAGGCATATCGATGTTTTCCAGACCAACAATATCCAATAACTCTAGAAGGATCAGCCAAAGATGATTACGGTCGTGATTGGTTACTTTTTTAGCAGAATCTGTATCGACCACACTCATTAAACATTGAAGAGCTCTTAATTTTTTGAGATTATTAAAATCACTTTCATCATCAAAAGCAATTCGTGACAAATATATGGCACCCATTTTTGGGCATGTTGCCTTTAATATATATTTAGCCGTGATCAATTCTTTTGTTTCTAGACCAAAAATATTTTGATTTTTTGGGTCCTCGTTGGCTTTTTGTAGGAGATCTTCTAGAATCTGAATTCTAATTAAACTTATGTTTATGCCATTCTTATCGGCAATTTCATCAGCTACTTGATTTACATCGAAGCGGTTGATCTTTTCGACAAAATTAGGATGAGAATATAAAGCTCTTATGAGTTGAACCGGCTCTGTAGAAAGACGAACGAGTTCTTCACAGGCCCAATCTATTTTATATAATGCATGTCGCGTTGAAAGTGTAGAGTGCAATCGCTCCATTTGCCTAACAGCTCGGTTGTCTGGTTGATAAGCAGCCCAGCGTTGGGCAAATTGGTAGCATAGTTGCGCTGCTGCTACTTGGTCAGCTCCGCGAGCACAACCTTGTAACACGTAAAAGAGACATGCACCAGCCCATTCCATATTTGAAATATTCTTTACACATTTGTGTGCTGCACGTAGTAGTGATTCTTCTCGAGATGTTAAATTCCAAGTTTCTGCCTCTTTTACTTCTACATCGTCATCTTTTCGTTTACGATTCGTCATAGTTTGCTTCAATGCATTACTACAAATCATGTCTCTCGCTACTTGTGTGACTGCGTCTAGTGACAGTAAAGATACAGCAGGCAACCAGCGCTCATACGTATCTAGTGTAATTTCAGATTTTAAAGTAGACCACATATCGTCCCGCATAAATAAGTGAAACGGTAAACGATAATGTCCAATTTCCGGGAACAATCCTTTTACAGAGAAGAGCTCAACCTCGTACTGTTTTGGAGGGCTTTTCCTAATATAATCCTTCAAGAAATGTAACAAAAAATATTCTTTGGTTGATTTTAACTCTTCACTTGTAGAAAAAATTAATCTATGTATACATAAATAAGCTTCAAAAAAATATGGGTTAATAGAAACCAGTCGATCGTGAATTGTCACTTCTCCGCGTTTCCAAAAATCGTTTAATATATCTAGAAGAAATTTTTTGTCGCTTATGCTGTCCCAGATCATCAAACATTTCGATATTAATTCTTTTTCATCATTATCATAGTGAATCTGTCGACAGCCTAAATTATCATTAAATACTTTATAATTCAATTCCCAAGTTGATATTAATGATATCAATTGTAATGACAACCCATCATTTATAGAAACTCCTAATGTTCGACAAATTTCCGATAATCTATCGAAGGTTGTATTGGAATACTGTTTCAAGACGTAAAAAAGAACAACTTTGGCATCCAACATTTCTTCTGTTAAATCTGTGTCTGCCAAATTCAAGTTGAATTTAGATTTAAGAATATACTGTGGAGTATACATGTTAGGTGATCCAAACATAACATTGTCAAAAGCGAATATTTGATGAATTAATGGGTTAGAAATATAACATGAAATTGAAGGAGATTCATTGTGATTCTGTAATAATTCCAAGAGCCACATTTTATTATCTACTTCCTTATTGGAATTTAAAATTAACAACAAACTTGTTAATAAAACCTCATCGAGATCTTGGGAAATTGCAACTTTAGATAAGAATCTAGTAACCACCTTTTCCCTTGTATCAATTATATCATTACTAACTTCGTTTGCGGTAAGCATATTAGATTCTAAAACATTTGCTATCAACCTTAATGGCACGAAATCGTTGTTATTATAATTATTTCCATATAGATATTCAAAATTAGCAATAGACGGTTTTTTAGTATAAAAAGTGAGAAGTGCGTTCATAGCAAAATTAGAAGACATTGGCAAATATATATAACGAAACTTCCAAGCGATAGCCAAATTTTTCACAACTATGTTAATATTTTTCAATACATTTAATATTGATAAACTTTGTAATAAATAATGTATGTGA
This sequence comes from Synanthedon tipuliformis, assembly GCA_947623395.1. Classification (NCBI taxonomy): domain Eukaryota; kingdom Metazoa; phylum Arthropoda; class Insecta; order Lepidoptera; family Sesiidae; genus Synanthedon; species Synanthedon tipuliformis. The sequence goes on along the minus strand of OX392407.1, from coordinate 8,180,147 downwards.
TTTTCATTACAATTTGTTACAAGTTCCACCATAACATTGAAAGTGTTTATAAGCAGCGACGAGTTGTGTCCGTCTTTAAAAATGGATAAAGCTGATGCTATAGTTTCTTGTGATGATGGGTCTTCACTCTGATTCATCAAAAGAGTTTCAACTAACTGACGTTCTTTATGACTTGTAGAAGTGCGTTTTAATAAATCAACCATTGTAGACTCTTGTGATTGGTAAGTATGTATAAGGCGAGTAATAATACTACTCTTACCAGAACTGGCACCACCGGTTTTAGTTTCTTCAACACATTTTCTTTCACTGTACAAAATATTAGTATTCATTTTGACATTATAAGAATTCTTAAGGTGATATAAGTTTTCCAAATTTTCAGTTTGTACTGAATTGAGTAAATGAGTTCCCTTTAAAAAGTCCAAATAATTTTTTTCAATGATGGCGTTTTCAACATTGCCACTTATCTTTTGTTCATACTTGCTCATTAAAGTTTTAAGTAAAATTATCTGATTCTTCTTGGGTAAACCTTTGAAATAATCTAATGCTAATTTCGTTTCACAATTCTTAAGACATTTGACTATGTACAAAACACTACCATAATTTTCGTAACCTGTCATTACACTGGTCACTAATTCTAGATCACTCAAACTAATATTGGGCGCGTTTATTATTTTGTGAATAACTAATATGTAATCGGTGCATGTCAGAGGAAAATTATATTTTTTCAGTATTACTTTAACTTTTGAAAAATTTAACTCTCTCAGAATATCTTCGCTGAGTATTTGTTCTGCATCGGTGACTGTAAATTCTTTAGAAACAGAGGCTGCTGCAGCTACTGCTATTTCAACAATATTTTTATTCCAAGGAACATCTAGAAGTTTTAAAACTTGTAACAAACACTCAAGTTTACAAGTTGGTGAATTAAAACCGGTAAGGATTATTTGCAAACGTGAACCGTCCACATCGCCACCACTAGTCGCTGCATCACTCTCTACATACAAGCGCAAAGTATCATCTAAATTTAAAGAATGCCGAGCTGCATAAGACGGCAAATAATCCCGGAGAAATCCTTCTAAATCTTCAGTGTAACAACGTCTCAACATTATTAATGCTGTTTCGTTTGCATTCTGTGAGCCGAGCTCAGTAAGCAACATATTTATTTTGTATTTTTCTTTCAACTCTAATACATAACATAAACGATCTTTCAACAAATCTAAATCATTCATTGAAATTGGTCTAATAACAATTGTTTCCATTGATTTCTCTAAAACCGATGTTATTTCTTCAACAAATTTGAGTCCTATTTTTGGCCAGTAATTTGAACGTTCTAAGTTAAATATCCTATCTGTAGTCCATCTTACAAACAAATCAATGTAATAAGGATTTTTGTTTAATAATGGTGGGGCAAAATTCCTCAACCAGACAACAAGTATGCCCAATTTAACATTATGAGGTATAGCATGCATAATGGCTACTATGTCATCAGAATTGATTGTATCTTCTGAGCCAGAAAATTTTAACCAACAAATACAAGCAATGTCCAAATCAGAGTTGCTTAAAAATACAATACAAAGTTCTTTCAGATTCTTTTCAAAGAAGTTGACACTATCATAATTATTATTCTTTGTAAATTTAATGTATTCAATCAAATCAACTTTTATAATAATATCATTGACAATATTATCATAGATTTTGTTTTTGTAATTAAATACTTTCTTTTGAAAGTAATAAACAATAGATTTATAATGAGTATTGTGTTGACACAACTTGACACAAACATTAATTAAATAGTCAAAATCATCTATCTTGTCAAATAGTGGTTGCATATCAGGCAATACCTGAACCGGTTCAGAAGAGGACAATACAGTCTCCATCAGATCGTTCAGCTGATTCTTGAGGATATCTTGGCGTTCAGGACACTGTTGAGTTTCCGTTAGGGTAGAGCTGTTGAGATATCCAGTATTTAAGTTAGTTGTGTTGGTAGCGTAGCAAATGCAAACCTGTAACATGATATTAAATAAAATCAATTATTGAAATTCAAAATATAGTACTTTAAAAATGAATAACACAAATATCTTACATATCGAAACATCGAAGTATGGCGAACAAGCTTAGATTTATGATAACACCTAGTAGAGTGGATTATGCTACTCTCCATTTGGAAAAACATAAATGTAAATACTGATAGTCCCAAAACATAAAATTACAATGTTTCTAATTCAAATAAAAAGTGAAAATATGTACATGCAAAGGAATATATTTAAAAATTCTTACCTCCACTGAGTTCCATAAAATGTAATAAAAACAATCATTTTGTATGCCGAGTGGATAGTAATTAGATCCAACATCTTTGAAATCATGTATGATTTCAGATTTCTTGACATCAATAATCCACATATTTTTAATTGAAACTTTTGTTAGAATTACCAAATCATTCCAACAAACAAAATGGTCTACATTTGCAGACAAAATTTCAGATAAATCAGTGATAGGGCATCTCACATACAAAGTATTTTTATTTACGTTTGCCTCAAGACCGTTAATAAATTTCTTTATATTCAGCTCTTCTTTATTTAATTTGTAAACTTTGTCATAACAAACCACAACCTCCTTTATTCCTTCTTCAAGTTTCATAATTAGCTCTTTGCTTGTGTAAGGGGCTGTAAAATATTCCCGACTTTCACTCACCAGTACTAGATTAGAACCATGGCATTTGATTTGATGAATGTTGTACGAAGAACTTTTGCTGTTCAAAATATTAATACGAGAACCATCAAGCACATTGACCACTACAACAACACCGGATTTAAGAACAAGCCAGAGAAAATTATCTTGTAAAGCATTATCCACAATTTCGTTATTTAATAAATCATCCTTGGTTATCTCTTTTTCAATGTTTTCTCGGAAATCTATAATACGAACACTTTGTGGATTCTCCAAAATAATTAACTTTGGATAAAAGAAATGTACTTTTAAAACATCACCGGTAAAACCAAACTTCTTTAATTGTGTGCAAATTATTGAAGACATTTTGACCCTCTTGCTTGTTTGGAAGCTTATAATTGTAAGTTATTTATTCCATTTGCTGACCGTAATTAATTAGGTAACTTAAAATTCACAAATCAAAAATTATAATATAAGATTTTATGTATAAAGTAAAACCGCTATTTCAAATTTGTATGTTTTCTGTCAAGTTATAACGTATTATTTTCACAGAACACTTGTTTGTATACCACAGATTATGCTTCAAATATTCAAAAGAATGATGACACCTTTAATTCTATATAGTCTGTGGACCGACAGATACAATTTCATTCATTCTATAGATCAGAGTAATAAATACTTGCCAATATTATAAGTTACTCTATGATACTTGCGTTCTAAAATAAAATAAAAATATTATGTAGCATTCCTCAATAGATCAAAAAAAAATTATTAAGTTAATAATTTGTTATAAACAAATTTTGAAGATAATATTATTTCTGAAATTAAAAAAAATACATACAAAAACAGCCATACCTATATTATTATCAAATTAAGTTCCATAACAAAAAATGAAATGCCTTCTTTTTTCAAGTTCAATTTGTTTATAACTTCTGCAATTTTTTGTAATGCTGGAAAATCCCCCACATAGTACTACTGGGTTTTTTGTTACCATTAATTATTGTACTATTGGGTTTAAATCCTTCGAATCCATTTTTTAGACGTCATTTGAAACCAATGAGCTATCGCTCATATTTTTAGCTTTAACACGAATTTCAATGTGTGAACTAGACTAATCCCATATTCTATGTAATGGTCAGCACCGTACTTGCAGAACCTGTGGCGTTGTGTGTTATAGGCGACGGTAGCCACCTACCGTTAAGTGGACCATCAGCTTTTCTGGTTCTATCAGTTAAGTGTTTACTATCACCATGAAAATGATGAATATTCATCCAAGATAGGTAATACAGTTTACTAAGCGTAGCGTCCCAGGAAGTCTGAAGAATTTTGAAGAATAGACTGGGCCAACTGCTTTTTACAAAAAATATAATTTTCAAGGAAACATACATACCTTGGAAATATAACCATCATTTTTTTAAAATCAAAAGATCTTTAAAATTATTTGTGGAATGTAATATTTATTTGTTTATAATTTTTTTTTAACAGACAATCTTAAAACTACGTTTTTTGATTAAACTACAAATACAATTTAATATCAATAATAAACTATAAATAAAATGCAACTTACTATACTAAAACGTTTAAAATAATATGTGATTTGTTCTACTTATTGCTATTTAATGATATGAGAGTCTAGATAAGCTGTAGAGCGCAACTCTATAAAATAAATACCAAGTACGAACATGATTAATTTTAACAGCTGATTCACTTACTGATAATATACAACTATTTGGGCGCTCTACAGCTTACGCAACACAAACAGTGACAATTTTGTTATCCATTATACTATTTTCAAAATGCAAATCCCAGTCGCTCTCTTGAATATAATTAGCGAATATGACTAGAGTTTCATAACCAAATACGAAACAGCACTCTTTACTATTTGGAAACTAATTTAATTTTTGTATATTTCATAAACAATTCTGTTAGATATGTTTTTTCCTATTTGGTTTCAAATTATTTAATTAAAAAAATAAAATCAGGACAGGACAATAAATAAGTCCATATCAAACAACTTTTGGCTTCTAAAGTTGTCGCAATAGCTAAAAACAGATATCAGCTAAAACCAGTCAGAAGGTCGATAGTTTTTTGATATGGACTCTACTGCAAACTGCATTTTACAGTCACAAACTGGGCACAGCCTCTGGCATCTGTAACCACACTTTTATTTTTAAAGACCTTTTCCATGGTTCCATGGTGGTATTCTTAGACCACCATTAAAACAGCATTGTGTCTTGTTTTTGTTGAGCGAGTTAGGGATGCCAAAGCGCATTCCCCTATGACCTCTATCTCTTATCCCTTTACCATCAAGTAGACCATCAGCCATAAATTTTCCTTATCAATGCAGCTCATCGTATATAAAAAAAATTCTGTATTGCATTTGTAAAGAAAAGTAAAGAAAATGTGTATTCCCATAGTTGGTTACGAATCCCTACATTGGTGCAGTTATTGTCCCATGTGGAGGTCGTTAAGGGCGGACGGTGTTGGCGGTGCGGTGGCGGGAAGTGGCGGTGGCGGCGCATCGGCCAGTGGAAGCGGTTTGGCGACACCGATGCGAACAACGCCTCGTGGCGCCCCCTTTAGTGCGGCCACGGCTTGCTCTAAACTTGCGTTTTCGAGGTTCTGCAATACAAGTGAATGGTATGATAAAATAAGGCACTAATAAAAATTCATTTTCTAAAGCAATAAAATATGACTCCCAACATTAACTGATTGCCTTTAATGTTCTTTGCTTTGAAGGAATTAAAATACTATTTTAGACTTTTGAAAAAGTGTAAAATAAAAGTGCAGGAAAAGTATGAAAATGGTAGCGCGTCGCTGTTCGGCGGCGTAGCTCCGAATGCTTATTGAAATTATCATATTGATCTCGAGATACCTGGTCGTTGACGAAGAGCAGCCGATCGCCGGGTATGAGGCGGCCGTCCTGCTGCGCCACTCCTCCCGGCACCAGCGAGCGGATCACCACTAGCGTATGCGCCGGCCGCACCGGGTCCTGGTAATCCAGTATCGAGAAGCCCAGCCCGCGCTCGCCCTTCACCAGCTCTGCAATCGCATCTTTCACTCACTCACACCGTTCATTTCTAATAAAATAACATATACCAGAGAGAGAGTGCACAGTGTAGTGTAGCTTAGAGGTTAGACCAAGGATGATTTGTACACATTGACCTTTCTAATTAGCCCTTCTGTAAACTTTAATGATTAGTGTTTACCTCTCAGCTACAGTATTTAATGTATTTTCTACTGTAACGGGACGGTTACTGCCGCCAGACGGGCTGCCCAAATATGACTGCAAAACGCAGTAGTGCTCTGCTACTACAAGAGTAAAAGAGTGAATACAATGTGGAAATAGTAGTACAATACCGATGATCTGTGGTTCAGAGGACCACATGGCAAGTCCAGTGAGCGGTTCCAGGCTGCGCGAGCGTACCTTTCCGCCTGCACCGAGCGCGCCGCCGTCCTCTGCGCCCGCGCCCGCCAAGCTGCCGTCCGATTTCGCCTGCAAACCAAACCCAATAGCTCCACTCAGCGCCATCTTTAATTCAATTTAATCAATATAGTTTTCTAGAAACATAAAACATAAAACATAGCCGTTTCAAATTTGTGATATGAAAAAAAACGCCAGTTAAATTGTTCAACAATTTAAAAAATGTTTTTTTTTTTCGTGTATATTTTGAAACAATGTCGCTTATGTAACGTGTCTCTTATGAAGAACGGTCCAATTGCACTTGAACAAGATAGTTAAAAAAGGATGCTAGTGTTACGAGTTGTGTTCTATTAATTAATTTATACTATAGAAAGTGAGGACTTAAATAAGGATATGGCACCTTGACGAGTGTGGCGGCAGGCGGCGCTAGATCGAGGTGTGGCGCGAGTGCGGGCGGAGAAGGGCGTGGTCTTGCGCACACCATGCATACTTCGCTTGACAGCTCCTTAAGGATCGACACCACCTCTAGGTGGTTCATGCCGAGCAGCCTATGGCCGTTCACCTCTTTGAAATGTGTAAACAAATAAACATTGTAATTTTAAGTCATATAGGTCGACAGGCAAGACAGTCGTAATTGATTCATTCATGCAAATAATAATAATTTTATTAAATACAAGCTATAATTAAAATTATCAACTAACCTCCCTGACTTTATATTGAGCCCAAACGCGCTTTATATGCTGTAAGTTGTTGAAAAGCTGATGAGAGACACTAGTTGTCATGTCATTGAAATGCCACCGAAATAACAGTACAGTATACCAAATTATGAAATTTCACATCAATGGAGCACGAGGAAGTTAGTGAAATCACTTCGTTAACTAGGGAATTGGCTCTTGTGTTGTGTCGAAGCGACGCCAGATCGTCCCGTTTATTCACCCCGGAACTTCAATGAGTAGAGTTACGATGCCACAGATACACACGTCAATACATAGTTTTATTAATAAAGTCGTGTATTAAATACAAGTAGAAATTACCCAGTAGTTCGTCGCCGGGGCGATGCACGGCGGCGCGGCCCACTGGCCCCTCGGGCAGCACGGAGCGCACGTAGTGATGGGGCCGCACCTCTCGCCCGCCCTCCACGTCCACCGTGCCCTCCAGCGAGATGCCCAGGCCCCCGCTGCCCCGCACCACCACGCCCACCACTATCTCCACCTCCTCACCTTAGCAAACATTGTAACTCTATTGACTAAAAGAAGCACAATAAGCGGACAATGCTTATTAAATAAACGTACTGTAGCGGTCTCAATAACACGGCGATGTCTACGTTTTGAGATTTTATATAAACAAAGATATTTGAAGGATTAACCAAAAATGCACCTTAAACTATCATCAAGCGTTATACACAAAAGCATTGTTAACAAATAAAAAAATATAAGATTTTGTAGTTTAAGACTATGATGTAGTCATAAATGTTTAAAACTACACTTTTTAAGGTTATAAATTTGTTTACACAAAATCTCGAATGTACAGAGCTCATAAAGGCTCTTGCGCCCCTTAAAATTTTATCCAAATTGTAGAAAGAAATAAAATGTTCACATTGATTCGGTTTGTTAAGTACTTCTCTAATAACTATTATATCATGAAGAAACTTACCAAGTATGGCTTGCCACTTTCGACGAATAGCTTCCTTTTGTTCTTGTGAGCGCGGCATTTCGAAAGCCGGATTAGTGCTGACCACGCGTTCAGCCTCAACACCGCTCTCCGCACTTGTTTAACCAACGAGAACTGTATTTAGTAAGTGTAACAACCACAAGAAACAAGAAATCATGTTTAGTATCAATACATCATAACATATATATGTGCATTTGCAAGCAGTCCGTTGCGGCTTATCACGACAGAGTTACATATTTATTCTCTTCACGCCAAAAGACGGCGCTAAAGTGAAGTGTGTGTCACCAAGCTTAGCGCCTTGTATGTGGCACATGAAGCTCGCTTGGCATCTAGGGCCTAGTACAAGTTTTACTCTATCAAACGTGTCGAACGCGTAAATGTCAATTTGCATGGGAATGACGTTTACGCGTTCGATTAGTTTGATAGAGTAAAACTCGCACTACGCCCTCTGTAGTGTGTATAATTATGCAACGATGAAGCTCTAAACAAAATATTACCGTGAAGAAGAGGGCCTATTGCGAGTTTTACTCTATCAAATGCGTGAAACGCATAAATGTCCATTTTTATGGGAATGAAGCAGCGCTACCTGGTGGGTGGCTAAGTGTAGCACTGCTTCTGTCCCATACAAATTGACGTTTACGCGTTCGACGCGTTTGATAGAGTAAAACTCGCACTAGGCCCTAAGATCAGATGGTTACTTGGGTTGCGGCGGCGGAGTGACGGAGTGCAGCGTGGTCATGAGGATGTCGCGGTCGGTGGAGGCGGCGTCGGGCCGGTGCATGTGCAGGAAGGGGTTGTGTGCGGTGGCCGAGGCAGCCGCCGCCGTCTCGCCCGCCGCGATCGCCTGTTGCAGCTGCTCGAACTTCGGCCCGCGGAGGTATCTTTAAGACAGGAATTCCGGCTCAGAACGAAATCTTTATGCACAAACTAAACGAAATGAGCGGAACCTAATAACATGTGCACTTGGGTGCAATATTGGACAGAAGTTTTTATATAGCTTCTCGAATTTCATATTAGGTAAAATGTGAGAAAATAAATAAAAGTAGGCAATCAAAACTTTAGTACAGAATATAAGTTAATTAATAAGCTTCAAAACAAATGCAGATATCGTTGATTTTTTTTATTTAGAGAAAAGAAAGTTTTTTATGTGCAGTAATTTTCTACTCAGAAAATTGAAATTTTCTATAAAGTTGACCGTCTGGAAGGGTGTAATCACTGCCTGCCTGTTACTAATTAGTGTTCTGCCACTAATTTTCATTAGCACCGTATTGTTGCCAAGTGTCGACATATTTCCGACGGGTTGTAATATTCGTGTTTGGAGTCGAGATACTTTAGAAACTCCTTAGGTGCGTTGGATCCCCTCCATTCAGCCTCAGAACACGTACCTCTCGAGCTCGAGCGTGACCAGATTACCGCTCTGTTTGAGGGCGTCGACGGCTCGCTGGTTGGACTTGCCGGCCAACGATACGCCGTCGACGGCCACGATACGGTCGTTGACGCGGACGCGACCACTTGCCGCCGCCGCGCTGCCCGCCGTCACCGACTTCACGAATATGCCCGACAGCTCCTCCTTCTCGCACACATACCCTGGTAACAGACATACTTTTATGTAATTTACTTATGTTACCATAACAGTCAATGATTACTGAATGTTTAGACTTACCGGCAATAGTAATACCCAAGCCGTTCTCATCTTTCTTCAGCTGCACAGTAAATCTATCCACCTCGGGGGAATCTGCATCTGAAGAATATGATAATTATTTTCATATGAGAGGATCGAAATAACTAAGGCGTTTGATTTAAAAACGGTGCCTGCGCCACAATAAATAGTCGCAGGGCCTACTACGTTTCACAGTCATATAAATTGGGCAGCATGGCTGGCGGCAGTAACCACACATTTTACAGGAGACCGCCGTAAAATAAAAGCATGTCTTGTATGCTGTGTTTCATTGAGCGAATTAGGAATGCCAGAGCCCAGTTTATCCCTTTTTTTACTAAGTTCGGTAGCATACTTGCAGCACCTGTGGCGTTGCATGTGTTATAGTGACTGTAGCCACCTACCATCAAGTAGAATGTCAACCTAAACATAAAAAAAGAAAGATCCAGTTCTAGAAGTTTGTATATGTATTGTACAAACAAACTACAATACATGTATTCAACAGCCGTTACTTTGATGGTAAAACAAAAGTTTGAATATCAAATTATCATACGATTTTAAGATGCAATGAAATGAAAAAGAAAAAGGTAGACTAAGAGTGAGATTACCTGCGTTAGGGGGAGGAGTGACGGTTTGATCGAAGACGAACCGAGATGGTGCCGCGGTTGCAATTGCCTGCGTGTGGAACACCTGCTCGAAGCCAGCGTCTAACAGGTACCGATCCAACGCTTCGGGGTCTGACAGAAGTCTGAAAACCAATACAAGTAATCGTTATAACTATGCTTGACTTTTTTTAATTTTATATAACATTTGTGTATTACGATATTCAAAGATTAAATTAAATTAAATTCTAAATGAAGTTAGTTAAATTCTACAGAAAATAATTTTTGAATATCTCAAAAAAGAAAAAGTTACAAGCTGTCAAAGTGAGCGCGCGATATAACGTGACGCCACCAGTTTCTTGACGCATGCGTTGATATGTCGGCTGCGTGAAACTTTGACTGCTTGTAAATTCGGCAATATTAGGTATTTTGAAATCATTAAAATAGTGCTTCCACTCAACATATTTACAGCATGCTAAGGGTAATAAAATGAAGAAATATATTTGAGGAAATACCTGGCCGGCACGATAGGTGCGGGAGAGGCGAGGCCCGGGTTGGCGGGATGTGCGGGGTCGGCGGCGCGCGCCACCACGAGCCGCACGCGAGAGCCCGACGCTCGCAACACGCCCGCTACCTGCTCCGAGCCCATCTCCATCAGGCTCACCTGACGCAACTTGTATGTCAACCCCTCACCGCCCCTCACCGTTATACACGCTAAGCTAACACTGCACGCCCCTAATCTCTTTTTAAGCCGGGATTCCACTGGGCGCGTGTGACGTCACACTGGTGCGTATGTTGCTTGCGCGTAAGTCACGTGGAAACCTATCTCACATTTTGTGTTATGGGCCAAGGCCTGAAGTGGTGCTAGTTGCTCATAGAGTAGTGATGCAAGTGATTATCTGCGCTTTGAATTACAACGAAGCATGAGCAAGGGATCAGAGATAGGATTCAAGGAAGATCCCATTTTCTAATAAATGAAATCAAATGGAACCAGCGCGCACGCAATTAGTGTGAATAGCGTCATACGCTATTTTATTATTTACTTACGCAGGTTTACCATAACGTGCTTAAACTTGTTTCGATTGTGCAGAATATTTTCAACTTAAACTTTCGTTCAAGCTAAGCGGCCTAATGGAATCTCAGCTTTACGCTCACATGCAAAGTAATGTTTTAATATAACTTTTTCTTGTTATACGTTGAACTTAGTGGAGGGGCGAGCAGATTTAGCCTATACATTATCTAGACATTTAAACATGTTCAAAACATTCCACAAAACGTTTTATTCACCCCATACGTTTAGCATGGTTATCAATGAATTTGTGAAGAATTATGCTAAGATATGTAAAACTCAGTATAATCTATCTATCATTTGCGGAAACCGCATTTAGAGAAAGAATGAAAGAATATCACCCATTTATAATTTAACTATTTGCTACTTTTTAAAACTAAAGACTACTTGGTGGGAATTTCTAGACAACTATAGTAGCAACTTTACTTTTAGTAAGCAATTTCAAATGAAGGCTATACATTAGAACTATTTTACAATTTTGTTTGAATGAAAAATAACTTACGTCTCCTATTTGCAAGATATGGTCCCCTGATTTTAAACGTCCGTCGCGATCAGCAACGCCGCCTGCTAAAATAGTCTTAACGATTACTCCACTCGTTCTAGCACCAATAATTCCTGAAACACATTTCGTTTTCTACTAGAATATATATGTACGAGTAAGAAAATTTCTTACTCAAACAAAACAGGTCACTTGAGACTGAGAACCAAATTGAATAAAATTGATTGTGCTTTATGAACAATATACGTATTATATTGTATCCAAATGCAATAACAATGCATAAACACAACTTTCCATAACACCACATTGAGTTTGTTTATTACATTTCAACATAAAAAGTCAACTTAATTTTATATGAATAATTGTGTATTACCAAAACCAAGTCCAGTGCCATCGTTGACCAGATTGATAACCTCAACTTGTGCCCAGTCACCGACCACTATGTTGTGTGAACCTGAAGCTAAGGAGTCATCATTTCGAGACAGTTCCAATAATCCACGAGCCTAGAAGAAATATTATATTTACATAAAGAAATTAAAGCAAAAAAAATAAGTATTAACAGATCAAACATGATAGTTGTTGGTATTAGAGCAAAGTATTCACACTAGCTGGTGCCCGCGACTTCGTCCGCGTTCTGGATGAAAGGTAGGTACCCTATGTTCTTTCTGGTGTCACAGACAACGTGTATGCAAAATTTCATGATGATCGGTTCAGTAGTTTTTGCGTGAAAGCGTAAAAACAAACAAACTCACATTCACATTTATAATATTAGTAAGGATCCTAAATTTTGTATTTGTTTGTAAGAAATCTAAGTATATTGAACACTACCTGTGTCTCGCGGTTTCATCCGCAGTTTGATTTAAACTGACAATGCACATTAACTATGGATTGTAAATCCCTAACAAGCTAGCAAACCAAGCCTTCAAAGCTTTCACATTTATAACTCTTTCTATTAGTGAAAACCATATCGAAATCCGTTAGGTAATTTAGAATTTTAGGTATAGTTGGATAAGTCAGGGACATTTTTACACATACAAGTATGACTTTCCGGATTAATTTTGCTAATTTATGTACCTACCTGTTTGGGTGACATATTTGAGCCGACTGATCCATTATCAAGACCTAGAATGCGTTCATTATCAGAGCCAGAACCAAACTCAAGGCTATGGGGAGGTGACACTTGTGGCACTCGTTGTTCTTCTTCACCTTCATGTCCACCATACAAGCTTCGTGACTGGAGTGCCAGTTCACCTGTAATACACAAGTAATAATAAAAAAAAGATATCATTAAAATTATAAACAAAGCCCTGACTTTCTATTGAAACCTATGAATAAATAATACTTGTAGATTGAAACTATATATTTTCTTGTTGTTTCTAATCTCATTTTCCTTATGCACATATTAATTTCTATTTTATTTCATCTTGTTTCTTATACTAGTTAATAATTTATTAATATAATTTAAAAATACTATAAAGAACCAGCGAATAATTTTTTAAGAGACTACATAATGACAAAAGAAAAAAATCTTATTTTACATTGTAGGTATTTTGAAAAATGTAAGCGTGAAAGCTTAGCCATTACAGGTCAACATTTGGCCTAATAATTGAAATGAGGATTAACGGGCCTAATTGTGCGTAAAATTGTGCTATGTACACAACACATGGCGTGTTATTAGTGTTATTTCATACCTGCTGGTGTAATGTCAAAATCTCCAGGCAGTATAGACGGGTGATGCGCCACTTGAGTTGCCAACATGCTTACGGAATCATGCAAAGTGGCAATGCTTCTCAAAATTGGACTATCCAACAGGCTAAGAAGCATATTCAAGTCTTCATTAGTTGCAGCCTAAAAATTTAGATTTTTCTCAACATTTAGTCACTTATAACATAAGCACTCATTTATGATTTTAGGTAAAATGCATAAGGCACTATAATTATGCTAAAACAGGAACAGGCAGTTCAAAGGTCACACTACAAAAATAAGCTATATTATGTCCTCTCTATCAGAAGTGACCTACATTTGTGAGACAGGTCAAATGTTTTGGTAAACTTCATGCTCGATGCTATGCAACTCATTTATCGGCTATAATATTTTTAGTTTTAACTATGGAACTGTGAAACAGGTCGACATCTGTATCCTCTAGTAATAATTCATTAAAAAGTCTACTTGAACAAGTCATGAATGAATTTCTCCTATAATTTGTCTTACTATAGAGCTACATGCAGCAAAGAGTAGTATGAGGAGCATCTCAAATTAGTATGAGGGACATTTAAATATAATTTGGATAATAGTTCAGGTGAATCAATTAAACCCTTAACAATTTTCATCACATAGCAAATGTCACTAATGTTATGCCTATACTGAAGAGGTAGCAAATGGTAGGTGCAGGTGATTTGTGAAAGTAATCTTGCAACTTTTGATGACTTTTGTAATCAAGGTACAGAAGAAATTCAATCCTCTCAATAAGAGAAACATAGTTTCATTATATTTTTACACAGTTTCACTACGCAAACTGGCATTTTCTTATGCCCAAAATTTAATAAAACATTCGGCACATGCACATCACAGATAGCTTGCAGTGTGACTGGCTCGGGTATGACGAATTTGGCGTAGCATTTGTTTCCGCATTTGACAAGTATGACGGTGGTATCTAGACGAGTGCAGCAAGGCCAATTATTAATTTAAGTTAAAATAAGTCATTGCAGATTACAATAATAATAGCCTGCATTGCATTAAAGAGATAAGTACTGAAAAGATACCTACTACAAAGCAGTTGATCAGCAAAGCTGCTCAAAATATTAGTTATATTATTTTACAAAGAAGAAAGAACCCTTACCTTTAGTTTTGGGTCATCACTTTGATCGACAACGGCCTTGACACTTTCTAATTGCTGTAATGCATTCGATATATTTACTCCCAAATGCATGCTAAAAAGAAATAAAAACATTGTTAAAATCTTTTTTTATGCTTGCCAACAAAATTTACAAAAAAACTCTTGTAGTAATTAAACACTGACATTTGTATTCTTGATTTACTTATGTATTTTATTTATAGAATCAAATAATAATTCTCGCTGGATTCTTGTTTCCACCAAGTTTCCACTTTGAAGTTGCGTTCCACCAGCCAGTCACAATATCATTAAGAAAACGGTGTCAGTCAGACGAGGAAATGAATACTGGTTTTTGATATTTCAAATCCCGTTTAGCTCTATTTTTCATCAAATATTTAAATTGTTTTAGTTTAATTTATTATAAATAAAAATTGTTTATTAAATATGTACGTATAGATAGAAAAAAAAAACAATTTGATTGATTGACCTCTCCTCTCTTGTCTTATCTTGGAAGTTGGTTGCATGACATTGACATAACTTTTATTTATTTATATTATTTTACTCTGAGATTTATTTGGATTAGAAAATTTAATGTTCTGTGGTTCAGGATACAGAACACTATTGGATCATTCCTTGTGAAGCGTTGCGGTAAAAATGTTGATTTTTCCGATTTTAAGTGGTTATTACACTAATCGCAGTTAGAACCAGATTGGATCCGATTTAGTGAAATAAAAATATAGATACTTATCAAGAAATCTATATATCTGGCACGATTTCGAAATAAATTTAGCTCACAATTTAGGTTCCTAATTACCCACCTAGATTTCCTACAAACTGAATAATGCAATGATTTCAAAGTAAGGATACGCCCAACGGAACATTTTACACACTTATAACTTCTTATAGAAAAACAGTAGCGCCATCTGTTAGATAACACTAGAACTCGTATGAACGTACATATGCATGGATTTGGTATTAAAATAAAATTAATTATTTTTTTAACATGTAGGTAACAAGATTCCTTATGTAGCGATGATACGATATTCCCTGTTCCTTTTTAACTTTATTGCAGTGTCATAGTTTTCGCAGCCTTTTACAGTGCAACTATACATATTTATAATAATTTATTAAAAAAGTTCTCTCACCCACAATCTTGCGCGGACGATGGACGACTGCCATTAGTTGGCCCTAAATTGAGACTTAGGGCCAATGAACTGGTGCCATTTCCCCGATCCTTACTAATATTATAAATGCGAAAGTTTGTAACTCTTTTTCACGCAAAAACTACTGAACCGATCAACATGAAATTTTGCATACACGTTGTCTGGGCCACCAGAAAGGACATAGGTTTCATCCAGAACGCGGAAGAAGTCGCGGGCACCAGCTAGTACCTAATATATGTCAGTGTAAGTATAAATAACATGGATGGTATTGGCACAGTATTGGTTATTACCGCCTTAGTAATATATAATTATGTTAGTTATCCAGTATTATATGAATTTTCGGTTTAGTTATATTAACTAAAAAAAAAACAAATGAATTCAGATGTTTTTTTTATTTTCATTACACTTTATTTCTTGGTCTATTTTATCCCTACCACCCTACTTAATAGTTTTTTTCAGTATCTCGGTGTCCTTGTTTGAGTAATATGACGTCAGACCACGTAACGATGCGACGTATGGGGGTGTTTAGGCGGCAACATCTGAATGTGTTTATCCGGTTATTATTTATGCAAAACAGAAAAATTATACCTGATTTAAAATTACCTAAGTAAGTAAACACCTTTTGAGAAAGAGATTTTACTGCAACTTTTTACTTATAAAATAAAAACAAAAGCCTGACCTATAAAATGTTAAATTAGTAGATTCATGTTTTATCATCAAAATGACTAATTATAAAGTTTAATTTAAATTAAAAATTTAATCTTTAAATTAAAATATTTTAACAAATAAAAATGTTTTTAACATACATACACTAAACGCAACAATTAAATTATATATAAATTAATTATAGTGTATTAATTCCAAATTTTTAGGTGATTTACAACAGGTTGTAACTTTGAAAGAAATGCAGTTTTCAAAGTTACAGCCTGTTGAAAATCACCTAAAAATTTGAATTTTTTTTATATCCTTTAAGGCCTCTGCCTCTGCCGCGGGGCGGCGGCGGCGCGGGAGCGGTAGGATCTTTTGCGTAAAATCAAATAGACCGCCCCTCGAAAACAGCGGGGCGGGAGCGGTGCACTCCAGTCAAGCGGTGACCGCTCGCACGTCTGCATTGATAGTGTTGTGCAATTTATTTTTGTGACGTTTCGAAATGTCCTCGGACGTGATGGAGCAAATTATTTCAATTATTTTTCATAGGACACCGATATGGAACAGCAAAGATGTGAACCATAAAAATAGGAGGGAAATTAACAAGTTACGGGAAGAAATAAAAAACGAACTGAATATTGAGTCCTATCGGAATTATGAACTTCTTCATAACTAAATCCACTCGCGATAGAACTCGCCTTATATTTTCCTTGCCCTATAAGTAGTAGGGATTTACATCATCTTTTGCCCACAATAAATCGAGCGTTAGGAATAAATTTGAATCAAAAAGATGTTGTCGCCGTTGTTCAGACATTTTTTTCGCGAACTAAAACAAACGCCTCGACGACACAACACAACGCCGCTATAGTGCCGCGCGATCTACCCGCTGGCCTTTTCCGCGCCGCCGCCGCTGCCGCCCCGCTGCCCGCGAATTTCGAGGCAGAGGCCTAATTGTTGCGTTTAGTATTATATACATACCTACCTAATTTTCTAAGTATGCTTAGGTATATTGCGATTTCGCAGAAGGGGAGTGAATAATGAAGATTTCACAACAAAACATTCTCCACAATCCATATAATATTGGTATGTGATACTTCAATTCCTGTGACTAATCATTGAGTCTTTAATTCTTCTTTATTTTTACAACGTAGATCGCATTGAATACAAACTAAACAAGTTGATCACTCTCGACATTTGGTTTTCCATAAGCGATTATTTTTCACAGTTATGTGGAATAGGAGTTTTGTTTGTCTTTGAAAGATTTTTTCTTTTGTTTATTTTTTTTGGAGTAACTTTAAGTCTTGGGAGTGAAATCTTGAGATTTAAACATTTGTGATTTGGATGATGACTAGCATAGTGTTTGGTAATTTTATTCCAATCCAGAGGTATTCTATTATTGCACATATGACATATTATCGTTACCAAGTTATTGTTTGTAGGTTGATTGTCTAGTTCACATGTATAAGGACAGTTGGTTGGTAATTTTTTTATTTCATCGTATTTGCATTTGTATGCGAAACTTCTTTTGCATTTACTACATCTTTTCACTACTCGATAAATTTTTTCTCTTGAAACTTCACTCTGGTTGCTCGCCTGTGAGGCAGAGGGCAACGGTGTGAACAGTTTCAATGTTTTCTTTGTGTCATGACTTTTGCCATGATGTTTAAGTAATGAATCAACACTTTTATAATATAAGCCACACATCCAACATGGATATACACATTTAGCAATATTATGGGTTTCAAAGTGACTTTTAGCCAAATTAATATCATTAAAATTTCTTTGGCAAACTTCGCATCCATGCAACATAATATAAGGTGTAGCTGTTGAATTGTGACCACTTAAGTGAGCCCTGATATCATCTTCCTTAAAACAAGCTACAAAACAAACTGGACATTTGAAAATCTTTACATAGTGTTTTTCTCTAATATGTTGTTCAAAATAATTTGGGTGCATAATTTCACAACTATCCATCGGACACTTCAATCTTGAAGTAGCCCTCATCATTCGAAAACCTTCACAGTCATGATTGTATGGATAATTTACGTTTTTACCCGTTAAATACACACCACATTCTGGGCAAATGTATGGAGGTCTTCTTAAATGTAATCGCATGTGAGCTTTCATACCACATAATGTTGGCAATGTAAACAAACATATAGGACATGTATGCACATCATCTGTCACCTGCATATAATGTGCAGCTCTATCTTTGTACATGAATCGATTTTTTTTTGGAATATTTTTGTTACATTCCAAACATTTACTCGTTACTTTACTATGCATACTTTTCGGGCATGTAGTAGAACTGTCCAATGTTCTATTGTATGGTAAAGGACCGACAGACAAGTCAGTAATATTAATTGTGGCTGACTTAACAGTATGTGACCTGATATGGGAGAGTAAGTTGCATCTGTTGTAGTAGACTTTAGCATGCCCACAGGGTTGACATGCATATGTTATGAGCATTGACTTTCGATTGATATGGTAGTTGTAGCTGGATTCAAAAACAAATCTGGAAGAGAATTTAAAAAACACATTAATTTATTTGTTATACAGATAGTTTTTAGTCAAAATATTAATTAAATTACCTACTTATATATATAAAAACACATAAGTATATCTATAAATTCACATAAAGAATACAATACTCATTTATTACTTTAATTAATAATTTCTTTCAAATACTGACTCTTATTTAACTGTAAGGATTCGTGACAAAAACTTAATTCTACCATTAAGTAGTTAAACTTTTATATAAAAGTAAGTAAGTAAGTACATAGTTATATATACTTATTGTATTTCAACAGAAACATCCTAGAATCTAAATAAATGTTTGAAAGAATGTGATACATTTTGTTATGGGAAGTGTCCCGACTGATGAACTGAATGTGGATTCTCTATGTAAATTTCAATATTAAATTTTAAAGAAAATTACATAGATTTTAAGTAAAAAAAAGCAATAAGTATAAACTACTTACTCATCACCGCACTCTTTACATTTGAATATTTTATGGCCATTTGTTTCTATTGGTATAACATAGTTCGGCATGGCCCTAGAAAATATAACATTCAGGAGCTCCCGTTTTACAGTTCCGAAATCCATTTTTCAACTCCAGAGCGTGTAACAGTTTTTAGTAATTAGATGCTGAAAAAAATAATAATTAAAAAGTTTAAAAAGAACTTTTGTATATGGCAATACAAAAAGTAGTTGTCACATTGTATGCAAATCAATGTATCGAAGCTAAATATACTTGTGGAACTAAAGGTTGTGTTTTAAACGAATAATTTTTGATATACATTTAATTAATTAGTTTTACCTTTGAGTAGCAATGCTTGTAGTGTGTTTATTTCTCAAAACTAGTTATATTATGTATCTTTTATCTCAAACACACACTCGCTCACAATCAGTGACAGAGAAGAACGAAGAACGTAGCTGTGACATAGAATACTAGTATGAAGTGAACTTGAATGAATGAAATGAAAGTGACCATTCATTGTATTACCATTTAAAAAAACGTTGAAATGTTGACACCACAAAAAAAGAAAACATTAAAAATATTTACGTTGATTTATTATTTTCTGTATCTAAATAAAGAGCGTATGCAGATAAATTGCTATTATTGGTCAGCAAGGAAAATGAAAGTTTTTCTCGTGCATACAACAATGTACTTATATGCAGTACTCAACGGTCGGTGGTACGGTGGGTCAAAAGCGCTCACGGTTCATGAAGTAAGAGTAGGTAAGCATACCATAAACAACTTGAATTGCATACTTCATTTCATTTGACCATGTAAATTTATCAATTGCTACTACATATGACTAGACTACGCTTCTACTTATATTGTCTAATAATGAAACAAGTTTGTTTCTTTCTTTAGTATTTTCATTTATATTTTGGTAAAAACCCAAGGAAATTTTGCATTCCTTGCATATCTTTTCTATAAATTTTGTTTGTACTCTTTGGACATTATTGAAAAAAATAACATAGATATTTATCTTTTCCATTTTTTTAAAAAATCGGCAACAGATGGCTCTTAACGGTATTTTTATTACTTTCGCGTTAATGATACGTCGATATATCTTCGAAGTGACGATATACTTACTTAAAAAAGATTAGTAACTATTTAAAATAGGTATTACTTATAGCAATGGAACCTGCAACAAAGATTGTAAACTATGTGGCACTAGAGTTTAGTCTTTTGGCGTATTTTAATTAGTCATTTCAACTTTGATAAAATAGGAATTATAAGTAAATTTAAATTCACAATGAAAAGATCACTTATTTAGCTATAGCTAAGCCTTAGTTACGGTGGAAACGTAATAAAAATGGTTCTTTGCACTTCTATGGAATGGGATACTAGCAATTAAGTAATAGTAATAAGTAAAACAAGTCCATGATTGTTTTTTCCTTTATTGACCTTTAGACAAAATAAACGGGTCGGTATCAAAACCGACCCGTTTATTGGTATATCAATTGTATATCAATATCAATCAATCTGCTTTTGGTTTTCTATCAGATTCATTTTGGAGTGTGCACGGAACTTCATGACTTAGTTCCACCATCTCCTTTTCTTCATCGAACTACTAGGCGTGGGTTGGGTGTTCATCCTTATGTTTTGGACATACCATCTATTTGCATGAAGCATTTTGTGTCTTCTTTTATTATGTGTACAGCGAGGGACTGGAATTCTCTCTCTTCTTCAGTGTTCCCTGAAATTTACAACTTGGGACTCTTCAAAAACAGAGTGAATGGGCTATTAATGTGAAAGTGAACTCCATCTTCACTTACCCCCAGATCGCGTTATATTAGTACAAATACTATAACAAATTATAATACAGTATGATAACAGATGATATTGCAAAATGTTAGGTGTTTTTGTTAAGGCAAGGCACACAGTTTCTGCAGTCATAATCTGGGCAACCCAGCAAGTCCAAGTAATCACCTCATTACAGACTAACATCTTGTTATTCTGTTTCGTTACAGTGAGTCAATTAAGGTTGCCAGAACCCACTGCCATATCCCCTCTTTTTCCTTTATTCCTTCCTACCAAAATGCATCTATGGTGGTGCTTGTGTCAATAGGTAACCTATCATACCTGTTTGCTGACTTTTAGATGATTTTTTTTTTGTAATATTTACCAATGAAACTCATCTTGTATCTATCTATATTATTATCTAAATATTTCGTTCCACTTAAAATCAGTTAATAACAGATATCAATGTGTAATCGTTATTGATATTTGTGTAAATAGGCATTTGTACCCAATGACAGCCAAGATAAACACATTACCTATCATGATATCAAAAACCACACATCAATTAGTCATTTAATAATCACAGTCATTTAGGCAGCCCACCCGGCGGCAGTAATCACCACCTTATAGAAGATCACTGTGAAACCTGAAATAACAGCATATTTTATGTGTTTGTTTCAGTGAGTGGGTAAAGGAAGCCAGAGCTCCATCATATCCTTATCTCTTACCTTTGATTCTTCTATGGTGGGCAGCGCACTGGCAGCATCTATGGCATTACTTGTGTCTATGGTAACCATCTACCATCAAGTAGACCATCTGCCTGTCTGTCGACCTTAACATATTAAAAAAATTTAGTGAATTACAGTTCATTTTAATTGTTAATTTGTATTGTAATATTTTAGTTTGTTGTGGGCAGTCAAAGAGACCACTAATAGAAAAAGAAAACATTTTGAACGCAAATCATGTGTTTTTATGTGGAATTAAAAATAGAACATTGAGATGAGCTGACTTTTTCATATTTTTGTCCAATAAAAAAAGTAAACTAGGTACCTAATTAATTTTAATAAATTTGTAAAATACAATACCTGTTATATCAATTCAATCCAATCTATAACAACAGGTAAGTGAGAATCACAAAAAATAGGTGCAACATGCTCGAGTTGCTGCATCCTCCCAATGAGACTTTTTTACTTCGCTTTACTTTACAATACAACACACATTTATTGATGTGCTGCTAACAAAACAAAACAGATAAAAGGTAATGAAAATGATTGGAGAATTAAGAAGGTAATCAGTTGACAACACAGGTAAAACACAAAGCACCTTTGCAAACTTATATTTTTAAGCCTTTTAGCTTCAGCTAATTTACTTGTCTAGGCAGTCTAGGTTTTATTGATCTCTCAGGTAGCTTTTTTCAACCACCGTTGCTTTGAAATAATCCTAGGTAAAATTTTATTTCACTCAGTAACTTGGAATTGGAACTTTGAATAAGATACAAACAAAAGCTAAGCTATAAATATACTTACATTTTACAAATGTCCACGAACTTACATATTATAGTTACGTATTTACTTGACGTAAATAAAATTTACAAAATAGCGCACAAACCTGGTGAAATGTGATCATTCTGAATGAAATGCAAAATGCTTGTTTATGTTTATTTTGGTCGAGGTGTCGCCGGGGCGCTATTTTTTTTCTTCAAAAAAATTTTTAGGACGTAAAATTTACGGTACGTACACCTGGATTAGCACTGATAAATAATAACGATTTGACTGATCAGTGATCGATCATCTATCTTCTATTCCAATATTTATGAGGGTGTATTTCCTATTTCCAAATTTTCAAATTCCAATTTTGGTGATACTTTGGCAACAATATTTTATCGTTACAGAGTACTACTATATTCATAATCATAATTGTTAATGTCAAATGTCAAATGGTTTCTGTTACGCTGAGCTGTTACGTTACGTTATCTTTGGTCAATTGGTATTGTCACTGACCTGCTCCTGCTGGACTGGCTGTTCTATACAAATTACAAGATCACCAAACTTGGCTCCCCGTAAAAAAAAATTATTTTTATTTTTGATTTTTTATTGCATATCGTTAGTTCTAGGTTTGTACTTAATTGTTCGCTATGAATAATGGTTTGTTCTTTAGTTGTTTATTTAAAAAATAATAATTAAAAAAATACTGTTTGGTTAGCTTCCTCAATCCAAATTATTAATATTTTCTCTCATTTTCAGTCTATAAATACATATTGACGTTTGTTCTTCAATAAATAATGAACATTTACTTAATTGCCCTTTTATTGTTTAAATTACAATTTTTAATTATGTGAATATACATTTCAAAAATGTTGTTACATTTCAGCCAGCCAAAATATGAAAACCATTTTCAGAACACACTGAGTTTGAACTCTTCCTGTCAGGAAACGACTGAATATATTTTTAAAAAATATACGCTGAATGACTTGTTATATTCTCATATTTATCTAATGTATTAAAAGCAACGAAATAGAAAGGATTTAAAAAAATTAAAAACAATATAATAATTAGTATTAAGTTAGGTTAGGTTAGGTTAGGTAGGTACCTACTCTATGTGTTCACTATATTAGCTCTATTATTTTACTTTGTTAGTTGTCATGCTTGTCATATATTTTTCTAACTTTACAATTTACAAGCACAGATTATAAAGACTATTTACAAGATTGTATGTCATATACGGTATAATGTTTTAAATATATTTAAATTCAGCAAAAATACCGAGATGACTTATAATAATTCTGTACTTATTGGTAATTGGAGCGAAGAGAGACTTAAAAACGATGTAAGTTATTTAGTCGTATTTGAATCTACTTAGTTTACGGATAATGTGATGTCGTATGTAAATGTAAATTCGAATGTAAATATTATTACGAGCTAAGAATATTAACGGTTAGGCGAGGTTTTCCGTTTTCACAATGGGCGCTTTTTCATTGGCCGACCCGGCACCGACCCGACACTGACAGTACTGACACCGACAGTATTAGGTATGCAACGACCCGACACCGGCCACCGGCACTCTCCGACCCAACGACGCGACGGCACTCGCACACCCATAGAAGCTTGGGTGGGTGTGTATACGTATAAAGCCAGCCCGTCACTTGTCACCAGTGGTGGGTGACTTGCTGCCGACGACATGTCGCTGCCGGACTGGAGCAGTCGGACACTGTGCACTGTGCAGTACAATGTCATAGAAATGCTGATGTCGATGTTGGTGCCGGTACCGGGCCGGTCGGCGAATGAATAAACCAAGGAATATAAGACTCTATACACGCAACAATTAAAGGATATAAAAAATCAATTAAAGGATACCTCCCCTTATAGGGAATGTTTTGCAGTTTTTTACCTTTTTTTCGGCCAACATTTTCAACAAAAATTCCGGTTTTAAAAAAAGTGCCTAGCTAGGCAATCACCCAAATTTTTTTTACAACAGGAAAGCATCGTTAATGTGTAGAAAAAAAATTTGAAAAATAAATTTCAAACGTCATTTTTTTTAAATTCGAGAAACCATTTATATCGAGAAATCATTTACCATTTTATATATGAACCCCTCTGAAAGCGCCATACTGTAAGAAATGACATCAAAATGTGTCACCATCTCCCGGTCTACTTCTAATGTAGGGAATATTTTGTAGTTTACAAAACCCTACTTTAATTTTCTGTACGACCATTATTGCTCGAGTAATCAATTATCAAAGTAAAAATGTCTTTTTTTCGCTTTGATCGATGGTAACTCAGTGTAAGACTTAGTGACAAATCATCGTACAGAGCTCATGATGGGGTCAAATTGTAGGGAATTAAATTCTCTATAAGAGATTTATAGTGCCATTACAAAAAAATAATAATATTAATTACGGCTCGTTGACCAATTTCAAGATGAGCAAAAATTTTGTAAAAAAATTTTTCGTTGGTTTTCTGACGATTACTAATAAAACCCTAACGAGAAAAATATTTGAAGCTCGGATTCAAAAACTAGAGACTTGAAGCTACAATTTCCTTTTTTAATAAGCACTGTACGACCATTTTCTCAAAGTTAAAGCCTGTTGAAAATCACCTAAAAATTTGGATTTTTTTATATACTTTAATTGTTGCGTTTAGTGTAGGTATATATTTACGAAGTAAGTTAGTGCAAGTTTGGCAAGAATATGACTTATATTTTCAAAAATCTTTGAATGCAGCTTTGCTTATTATCATCAATACAAATAATAAATCTGTAACTGTAGGTATTGTATGTAAGTATGTTCCTCCATAACTCTTAAATGAATTAACTGATTTTTATGAAACTTGGTAGATAAACGTTTAGACGTACGGGAGACAGGATAGGCTACTTTTTTCACGCAGACGAAGTCGCGGTTGCTGGCTAGTAGGTAAATATAGCCACATTTTCTTTGAGTCAAATTTTCTAGGTATTTCCAATATTTAGAGAACTTTAACTCCAGGTGCGGTTAAAGAATTCCACCTTGTATAACCAAACCTATGTAAATAATATCGAAAATTTACAATATTAGATAATATTTACTTCGTTGGTTTTTGTCTTTCACGCTCTTATTTTATTGTATCGTAATATAAGTTTTAAATTTATGCCACTTTGATTTACCTACTCGTAATTCAACCGGTTCTAGAAGTTCATTATTAATTTTTACCTATATACGTATAATAAAAGCTATGAGCCTTTTTATGTAACAACACTAACATATTTTAAAACTTTTAGTATGAATTTAAAATCTTTCTTCGCAAACGTGATCGGCGCGAGTTGTTGTTGCAAAGGTCTAGGACTTTGTTCAGCAATTTATTAATGGAGGTACGCAATTGTTTTAAACTTTTCAACTTCAAACTTTGTTTGGGCAAACCTCAACTCGACCTAACCTCGCTATAGCTCTGACCTTTTTGCTTTATTTTAATACTTTAGGTTGTTGGTAGTAACTTTTTGACTCAAGCCTCTTTGATATTATTTCTGACACGAAATTAATGAAAATGAACATTTTAAATTATGTACCTAATGTTATTTTAATAAAATAAATTATGTAATGTTACTTTTATGTGAATATAAGAGTTTCATAAGTACATTTTCTTTGTGTAGAGACCTCTAGCTATTAGCGGTACCTTCGTCCTATTCGGTTACAACGTCCAGGTCGTTGCCTCCGATATGCCAGGTTCGTTGTAATAAGAATCTAGTACTTGGTATTATAAACGTAGAATATTATATATTATGTTATTTTAAATTATCATGTCTCGTAGGTGTCTATTAAACCGTGTGCCTAGCTATTATCATTAAAGCGTGTGCTCGCGAGTTTTGTGTGGTAGGACTGTTTCATCTAAATTTTCTATAGTTTCTTTTTATTCTTGTTTTAAAGGGGTAATCTTGGCCGAAATATAGAGGAAGGTTATTGGCTAACGTCACGCTATGACTTTTAGGAATGCAGTGGCTCAGTGATCGAGTTCTGCCGCCCGATAAATCCAAGCGTTGCTAAGAGAGAATAGAGATAGAGGATCAGAATATTTATTCTAAATTAAACGGCGGGTCAAACCGCGGGGCACAGCTAGTATAATTTCACTAAGGGCATCTTTACTGCCACAAGACAGTAGTAACTGAAGTCTGTCTAGGTATTAAATCTACACTTTTCTATCATATTGTTAACTTAATGCAAAATAATAGGGTATGTAGGGATACATTTTGGCGAAGGTAATTAATTATGCGATAGGTACAGATTTTTGTGAAGAGGTACTTAACTATTTATAATCTTTTGTGTGTGTGTGTGTATGTTCCCATATGTTCCTTATGGACTCCAAAACCGCTGAACCGATTTTGATGAAACTTTTAGACCATCTTCAGATTAGTCCAGCGATAATCCTGTAAAGTTTGGTAGCGATCGGATGCGGGCAAAACCGGGAGCGGGTCGCTAAGTAGTACTTATTATTTTTGGTTTGTCATTAGATTTTTTTTAATTTAAATTATTATTGGCAATATTTTATATATATATATATATATATATATATATTATATTCATTTATTATTAAAATTAAAAATCTATTTATTTGTTAGTTCAGAGCAAAAGCGCTGGCAAGACGCATGGTCTCGCATTATCAACTCTGGTAAGTGATCGCCAAGTGGACTACATGCAGAACATTAACGACGGATGTCAAATGACTCTGTCACCAATTACTACGCCATGTTGCCGGAACACATTTGTAATACTCAGGTTTCGTATTTTTAATTTAAATTTAATAAGTTACCGCATCTACCATCGCGTCCTGTTCACTCAAGGAAACATAAGGGCAGCAACATGCTAGTGAAATCTTAATTAATCAGTTTTAATATCACATATATAATTATTACTTACGTTTAATTATTACTTCGACTTTATTTAAAGGTATTTTTTCAACATAAGGGCCGCAATGTACTGGTGAAATCTGATCAAGACAGATATATTTTTTAAATTTGGAATCACCTATTTAATACCTTTAAATTACGTAAAGGATAAATTAATTACTTAAGAAATTATTTTATGATCATCCTAAATTCGTGACATCGGGATCATAAGGAAACACTTCTTATAAAAAATGATTAATTTATGAGATTAATTCCAATCAAGTTTGTTATAACGACCGGTAAAAAAAATCCTATCGTAAACTTATGATCGTCAGTCACAAAATAATTGAAAGTCTTTCTCATAAAATTATATTTCACTATTCAATACTCATTGTATTTCAATAGCTTGTTTTCTGCCTAATTTGTGTTAGTTATAATAATACCTAATAAACCCACATAAATATTTTAGGATACGGAAATCATTTAAAATTAATTTTCATATTTCATATGAAATGCGATAGTAATGTTTTCAGTGCTGAAGATGAAAGTGTTCGTAGGGAGAAAGTGAATTATGGCGATGAGTTTCTATTGAGAAGTGAAAATTATGGTGATCCAAAGGTCAGTGACATTTCTATCTATAATAAACACTTATAAATAAATTATGCCGATCGGCGGTATTTTTAAATATTGAATGATTGGTTAAAGAACGTTAAGTTAAAGAAACCGTCAAAGAAAACCACAGCGAAGCGTGGTTGGGCTCACGTAGTAGAATAATTTAAGAGTGTTTCGTTGAAATTGCCTACGATCTTTAGTGATTAAGATCTAGCTATAGAGAGTACAAAACAATTTATATCAGACTTAGATATATCCGGTTCTATTTGACTTCTCTTCTATAGTTCTATAGCTCTTTCTATTAAGAGCATTAACTAAATCATCATCATCATTATCTCAGCCAACCGCGGGACGTCCACAGCTGGACATAGGGCATAATTTTCCTAATAAGGCCGGTCAGAAGAAGCCTGAATCCACCGTCGACTCGCGGCCCTTATCAGATCGTCTGTCCATCGCATCTTGTGAGTGGGCGTCCTGCGCTGCGCTTGCCGGTCCGTGGCCTCCTCTACTCGAGACCAGCGGCCCGAGGCTCTCAGTACTATGTGCTCTGCCCACTGCCACGTCAACTTAATAATCTGCCGATTGATCTCGCAGTGTAACCCCGAACCACTATAGTACATAGACTATGTTATGTGTTATGACCATTTTATGTTAATATTAATTATATTGGCTAGGCCGACCCACTTTACGTGCGTTATATGGCTGATGCAATCCCAGGACCAGCTGATCGTATGCCCATACAGTTGAGTTCCACGAAAGATACTAATTGTCGTTGGTGTGTCATACCTCTCCTTCCGTCCGATCGCCTCGAGGGAATTGGAAGTCCGGTCAAGGTTAGTTATTATGAAATATTATTATTAATGTAAAATATTTCTTAATATTTAGTGTCAATACCAGGTAATGAAAAAAAGAAAAACTTCCTTCCTAACTTCCTTCTTATTAATATTTGAATGATTTCTTATGAATAGCTGTGTTTTGTTTATTTTGAGTGTGGTGCACATTTTGCTTTTTGTAGATTTTGCTCTATATTGTGATATTGTCCACGTTTTTGAAGTTTCGGAGTACTGTGTATGCCTGCTAATATGGCGGTGATCATTATATTTAGACGACCACCCATAATATATATTATCTATTGAAAGGGATTGAAAGTTTATATGGGTAGATGGATGTATGGATGTTTGTAACACTTTCACGCAAAAACTACTGAACTGATCACCATGAAATTTTGCACACACGTTGTTTGGGACACCAGAGGTAACTTTAATTCAGAACGCGGACGAAGTCGCGTTATTTTACTATTTTACTATTTATTTTACTAATTCATAGAAACTAAATTAAAATACTTAAGTATTACGAAATTTGGTTTTCACTAGTTTCCAACACCATCCCCTCCCAAACCCAACAGTACTCAGTCGACAGACTCTTATAATGATAGTCCAGAAACACGCTAGAACTAGAACACAACTATAGGATATACCTAGACCTAGTAGTCTCTATAAAATGACGTGGGATCTACGGTGCCAGTTCGCAGTATACCTAAATACCTTATGTTTTATTATGTTTTACGTGTAATCTATGTTTTCAGACTGGTGCCAAACTTTTGGTAAAAAATTTAGTAGCCGATAAATGTTTGTGTGTTATGAATCAAAATTGGATGATGACATTTTTTGGACCGGTGAGTAGGTACAGCGAAGACAGTTGCAAATTACGATGAGAATTTAAAATTTCCCTTAGAATCATATAGAAATTAGCACATTATTTAATAAAGCTTTGAAATTTACAGGAATGCGGAGTGACATGCCGCAACTACATTGACATCCACAAGAGGTTTACCGCTGAGAATATTTTCACTCTAGTCAGCGATGTGGAAACTAAGAAGAGAGAATAAATTAATAATCAAATATACCTATACATTTTCTTTAAACTTTAAATAAACAAAACGTTTGTATAACACCTTTACCTGAAATTCTTGTTCATATAAAAATATTTTATGTATTTCCTACTTTATTGATTGAATTTATATAAACCAAGTTCTAGAAAGTTTTCTTGTATAAGCACTCGCAAGAGATTAAATAAAAAGTTTACCCCTCTGTAAAATTTTCAAGTCGATTACTTTTCTCCTCGACGAAACTGTATGAATGTACCTACCCCACATTCCAATCACCTGACAATTTTTTATATTAGTCTCGGGCTACTCAGGGCCTCTTTCACCATCTCTGAGTAAAGTGTCAAGTAGGCTAACCACTATTTAAAGTCACCAGTAAGAAAGCGTACGAGTTTCACCATCTTCGAGTAGCATACTCTAGCTAGGGTAATTATCAATCAATGAAATTGACACAAGATACTCGAGGTCGTAACATTTACTTGCCAATAAGATTATTTGAAAAGTAACTAATCAACACTTTATTTGTTGCTGGTGAAAGAGGCCCTCAGATAAATATACTAGTAGTTATATGCAATAAGTTGACTTTTTAATGAAATAGGCGAAATGAAAAAATTCCCCTTCCCCTAGAGACTATTTTATTTATAGCCTAATGATATGACGAATGTCTCGTAGGCCTGTTCGAAAGTGGACGAATGTAAACTAAATCGCTATCTTCGAGTAAGTATATTAAATAATAATAATAATAATAAACGTTTGATTTATGCTAATATGTGTTTTATTTTATATTATTTTTATTTCCACA
The DNA here is from genome assembly GCA_947623395.1 of Synanthedon tipuliformis. Taxonomy (NCBI): domain Eukaryota; kingdom Metazoa; phylum Arthropoda; class Insecta; order Lepidoptera; family Sesiidae; genus Synanthedon; species Synanthedon tipuliformis. The sequence continues at coordinate 8,149,510 of OX392407.1, read as the reverse complement.
CAAATTTTGAAGTAAATCAGGATGCTCATTCTTTTGGCATGTTAGTATAATATAATCATATTATACTATGTAATATATTATGTACACAAATCACAATAAGGACTATATACAATAAAGTACCAACTATATATAGTTGGTACTTTATTGTACTTTATTCAATGTAACAAGAATTCAAATATATTGTCCGTAGTATGGTAATAAATAATAATAAACAAATTAATATCTATATATATAAAAGAAAGTCGTGTTAGTTACACCACGTATAACTCGAGAACGGCTGAACTGATTTGGCTGAAAATTGGTGGGGAGATAGCTCAGAACCAGGAGAAGGACATAGGATACTTTTTTTTATTTTAATTTTTTTATTTTAATTTTTTTTATTTACATAATTTACATAACGTTTAGCTGACAGTTGCGTTTTGTTATACCACTTTTAACAAATGAACGGCTAGATTGTTTTTTTACTAATAAATTGCATAATTAACCATAGATTAGATTACGTTTAGCTGACAGTTGCGTTTTGTTTTGTTATACCATTTTTAACAAATTAACGGGTTTTTACTGATAAATTGCTTTCAGTTGCGTTTTGTTATACCACGTTTTATGTCACGTCCCACGTCACGTTCCCGTAAATTAAATACTTGCTTTTTTAATTTACATTAATTATCCAAATAAAAAATTGACCATGATAAAATCAAGTCTGCTCATTTATTGCCTCTAAAGCGGAACAAAGTTCGCCGGGTCAGCTTGTTTTTAATAAACTTAACACCAAAAGCAAGTCATCATTGTCCGGTGGAAGTTCATCGATTCGGCATCTGAATAAGTCTGTAATAAAAATATTAACAAGCTTATTCACGAGATAGAAAACATAAAATGAAAAGGCTTCACTTAAAGAAAAATTATTATCATCACCACTCAATCAGCATAGAGAACATTAATTTTTAAAGAGATCTGATAAGAAATTAGTAATTAACGCGTTGTTCGAACCCCCCTCCCTCCCTCGTAACGCATCGTAACGTTTTACAAGACCCCCCCTTCCCCAAATTGCGTTACGTAATACTTGACGTCCCCTATGTAAGTATGTAAGTGTGTAAGTGTGTAAGTGTGTACGTGTGTAAGTGTGTAAGTGTGTAAGTGTGTAAGTGTGTAAGTGTGTAAGTGTGTAAGTGTGTAAGCGTGTAAGTATAAATGTAAGTATGTAAGTATAAATGTAAGTATGTAAGTGTGTAAGTATGTAAGTATGTAAGTGTGTAAGTGTGTAAGTGTGTAAGTGTGTAAGTGTGTAAGTGTGTAAGTGTGTAAGCGTGTAAGCGTGTAAGCGTGTAAGCGTGTAAGCGTGTAAGCGTGTAAGCGTGTAAGAATGTAAGCATGTAAGCATGTAAGTATGTAAGCGTGTAAGCGTGTAAGCATGTAAGAATGTAAGCATGTAAGCATCTAAGAATGTAAGCATGTAAGAATGTAAGCATGTAATTATGTAAGCATGTAAGCATGTAAGTATGTAAGTATGTATGTATGTATGTATGTAAGTAAGTTGCTCTAGGGAAAGAAGTGTGAATGACGACTCACCGCACCACAGATTTGGCATGAATAGAGGTCACTGTGCGTGAGTGTATGCTGCTCGAAGGTTTGTACGTCGTCGTACATCATGCCGCAAATGTCGCACAACAAGAGCGTCGTCATCTCACCGCCCTCGTCGCCCTCGTCGCCCTCATCGAATGCCTTCCTCACACTCGACCACGACGACACAGTTGACAGTCGCTTCTTCTTGGGGTTGAACGTTTGGCGCGGCTCGTAGTACGGGCACGCTGTGAAACCAAACATTTAAATACCTTATGAGCCATAATCAATTACAATAATAAAAATCATTGCACAAATTTTATGGAAATTTTATGAAATTTTAACCGGGCATTTATTCCTTGTAGCATATGAGCGTAACTTGAAAAAGTCTGCAATGAAGTTTCCTTAATTTAAAATGGAAGCCTTAGTCCTAAGAACAAATTCTCGTAAATCTTTAACGTTTTTAGATTATCAATATCGTAGCGGTTGGAGAGTTGCATCACTCACCCATTTGGATTGATCAACCTTTAGGTATATTAACATATATTAAGGTGCTCACTCACCGTCATGTCCAACGTGTGTCGTGTGGAACACGAGCAATACTTTGTTCGCCGTCTGAGTTACTACCATATGGGCCGGACACGCTTTGCCAGTCTTATAAATTTGACGCTCTGGCGCCGGACGTTTGCCTTTGCCCTGTAATATATTAATATTATTATCTACCAAAAAATAAATCAGTAATTCGTGAGAGAGATATTTTTCATTATTATTACTCTACAAGTAAAAAATTACCTGATAAACATATACCCCAGATTGGCTGCACATGTAATGTGAACGCACGCCCTCTATCGTTGGTTTACTAGCAGTGGTTTTTCGGAAACGAAATTTTGTTTCTTCTTGTGTTTTCGCTTTATACGCCAAAAAATCTAGAAAAAATATCAATGATATATGAAAAGTTGTAGGATTACTATATACTGTCGCAGTCGCAACGACTGTTTTACATTGATCCAGTAAATGAATCAAGCCGTATGATATAATTATATGTGACAATAAATTAACTGTATATAAGGATAACAACTAACCGTCCATAGTGTCAAATGACAACTTTGTAACTTCTACCGAAATGTCATGCTTTTGCAGCAGATGATCACTAAAATCAACGCCATAGCTTACTTTGTCCGGACAAAGGGGACATTCGTACGCCTTGCGTTTCTCTACCTGAAAATTTCATATAAATTGACTATAGGTATAATTGACAGATTCTTATACTATTAAACGCATTGATCCATAATATCAGTAATGAGATAATTTAACAAGTATTTAATCAAGTACCAATGTATATAAAATATTAAGTACAATGTATAATGTGTATAAATTTCTGCATTTTACATATTTCTCAGTATATGTTCTCTGCTTTATGTAAAGTAAAATAGCACCTACGTTTCAAAAGAAGATTAATCCTTGATTCCTAAGCATAAAAGATAAACTCATTATTATATAATATTAACTGCCTCTGTAGATTAATACCTACTAATATATAAAAATAAACAGTAAATATATGTAACAATATATATAACAGTAATATAGTAGGTAATATATATGTAAATGTTTTTGCTCTCGACTACACTTATTCCTAGTAAGCATTTCCTATAACATTTGCAAAAATTGATTTCTCTTGTTTACTTCGCCTGCTCCTCAAGTAGGTATGGGATTGACTAAGTGCTGTTTGTGTCTTCGTCTCAAAGTTGTATGTTCATTTAAATAATTTTATGTGTACCAATATGTGTAACCAAAACTTAATACTCCACTTACTTGATAACCGTGAACCTTCAGAAGGTGTTTGTTTAATATTTGTTTCTGACTGAAGTCACGTTCGCATAAGTGACATTTTTGTCTGGTGCGCGGGACGTATTTGGGCGTTTTATCATTGGTCAATTTCACTGAAAGAGAATTTTTTTAAACAAACGGTCACAGTAAATGTTAAGTGCTTAGGCGCAGTAACCACCTCCTTACAGAAGTTCATCATGAAATAAAAACACGAGCCAGAGACAAATTATGCCTCTGGCCTTTAGAAAGCCAACAAGCTATAATTGAAAATTATAAACTTACTCTCAACTTTCTATCGAGCCCAAAGACGCTATATATTCTGTAAGTTGCTAAGGAGTTGGGTATCCCGCAAACTACTTGATGCTGCAGCATTAGGCCAAGATTAAAATGTCAGCGTCGCATTGAACCCGACCTAATACCTACTAATGGAAATTAGTATGTAAAAAAAGGCTTACTTACCTCCGTGTTTCAATCTTATATGAGTGAAGTAGCCCTTCATCTGAGTGTAAACATTGTCGCAGAATAAACATTGGTATTCCTTTGGTTCAAAATGTTTTTGGTTGCTATGGCATCTGGAAATTATTGTACACTTCTTTAAATCTTCTGGTTTTGTAGGAGCTGCAATGCCCCCTTTAGCGCTGGCTTCGTAAACCGATATATACACTTTTAAATAGAAAGCAACGCAATAATTAAAAAAAAAAACATTATACAAGTAAGTGAAATTAAGGAATGTCGTATTTATACGAAAATAATTGTCGGATAAATCCAACTTTGGCGGCTAAAGGATTAATAATATTGATTTAGAAAGGTACATATACTACGAATATGTAATGCAATCAAAATGGAATACGAAAATACCGGGACATATAAATGTCAAGATCGTTGGCATCCCCTTTTATCTATAGGTTCATCGGGATTGAGATTATTCAGATTGCCTATGCTAGCTGGTTTAAACGATAAATTTTAACTACTCAGAAATGGAATCCGAGACTAAGAAGTATTAAGTTGGAATCAGGGTAAAAAATATAAAAATATTTATTATTTAAGCCTGAGTCGTGAAAATGTGAAATAATTGCGTTTATTTGATCCCTTGCTGTATCGTTATTACTAAAGTTTTAATTATGCAATTAGTATGTAAGATATTTAAGGATACATTCTATAAATCACACTCTTTAGAAACACGATTACTTATAATTTTCTCGATAGAAAAAAAATCCAAAGTTACCTCTAAAAAAATAAATAAACCGTTGGTACGGCATAAATACTTCACGTAAGGTTATCAGTTTGTGAATAATAACAAAACAACATGTTTTCTATAACGTACACTCTTCACATTTTCAAAATGTATATTTGTTTTTTAATACGAAGGAAATACCTAAATTCCCGTGCATTCGGCCTATATTAGCTAGAGCCGCCAAGCTTCCCCCCTATCCGCTTTAGTATTGCTTCGGCCGTCGGACGGGGAGGTTGTGTCGCTTGTGCTAACGCATATTTTTAAAACGTAAGCGCTTCGTAAGTGTTAATTTACTATGGGGAATAAAGTAAACAAATCAAAGAAAAGAAGGGGTTGGCAAAAAAACAATGGTAAACGCTTGCAAGAAGAAATAAAGTAAGTAAAACTCGTACCTATACAATAACTATTATTTTTTCTTCTATGAAATTTAAATTAATACTAAAATGTATAGTATATGTATATTACATATTACATAATGTATATGTATGTAGGTATATTGTTATTATTTTTTAATTCTTTTTGTACATATAAATTATAATATATTTTATATAAATTTTATATTTATTTTTAAATTTTTACATTTAATTTTACATTATATATTTTACATACATTTTACAATTAAATTCATATATATATATTTATTTTATGAATTAGTGAATTATTATATGCTGTTAGGCTTATATAAATAAAATAAATATTATTATGTTGTAGGGCGAGTAGTAATAACTCCACATATTTCTATTTACACGATATATTTACAGAGAAGATTTACAATTGCTAAAAAAATATAATAATTACACGTGCAGTATGTAAACTCGACAAATAAAGTGCGTTATCATCCTAAGATTGAACCAAAGATAATTGATTGGTCTCGCTGCGCTCGACTAGACAGAGCGCTATACAAAAACAATAGCTCCGAAAATGTGGCAACATTTTATTGTAGTGTGTGTAAAAAATAGTCACTTTTTATCACTTTTTACAAAGTTTTATTATATTTTTACATAGTTTTACTACGCAAACTGGTATTTTATTATGTCTAAAATTTTATAAAACATTCGGCACGTACACGTCACAGACAGTTTACAGTGTGACTGGCTCGGGTACGCCGAATTCGGCGTACATACTATTTTATACAGCATTTTACAAGTACGACGGCGGTATCTAGTCGAGCTCGGCGAGACCAATCATTCATCTATGGTATTAGTTTTAGTAAGCCCCATGGCATCTGCTCATAAAAGGGATGCTAAGTTTCGAAAAATCGGTGGAAGAAATTAGAATTGGCCGAATTTTACTACTGAATATAGATAGGATATATATCGAATAATTATGCCGCATTTTATTAAGTATTAAGTTTAAGTACGACGGCGATATCTAGTCGAGCGCAGCGAGACCAATCATTCATCTATGGATTGAACATTCTTTGTATGTTGTAGAATGATAAGGTCTGTTTTCCTTTGAAAATTCAAAGTGACAATTTCTATTGCTATCTTTATTAGCGATGACAAATTATGTCAATCAGTAATCAATACTTTTTTCAAATCTAAGCCAGCGAATTTTGAAATGAATGGAATTTCTAATCGAAACTGATAAAGCACTTTTAGTCCATTGAAATATTAAATTTTTTTGGCTTTAGAGTGCGTTTGTCAGAGGATGCAATTTTATTTTTTAGATATGAAGGGGGGGTTATTGTAAAGTTAAATCCGAGGTTGTGGGGTTGCAACCCTTGCCCCCACAACCTCGGCCACCATCTTGGAAAAAGGGGTTAAATGGTTTTTACGGTTTATCTGCCAAGCTATAGGTCTCACAAAAAAAATTGTTCAAAATTTTTTGTTGCAAATAAAATTATCTACAACTTTTGTTTAGTAACTTTTAGTCGTAAAACCGTAAATAAAAAAGTTATAAGCGAAAATCTATAAAAATTTGAGTTTCTATTTGTCGATATAACTTTTTTTCTAATCATTTTACAAAAAAATTATATCAGACCATTTTTATGGATGGTGTTTTAAGGAACAATTTTCATCATAAACATTTTTAAATTTATTCATAAGTTAAGTTTTACAGCGCTGCGAAACGAATACTATTCTTCAGTATTCATAACTATTATTAACTATACATAAGTATTAATGATTTGCCATAATTTTTAATCATTGTTATTTTTTTTATGGTAATCTTTTTAATTATTGATAATGCAATATTGTTATTACTTAATTATTGACTCTTTTCCCCACGTTCTACGAGGTAGAGTCTGAGGTAGAATAACAATATTGCATTATCAATAATTAAAAAGATTATCTTAAAAAAATAACGATGATTAAAAATTATGGCAAATCATTGATCCTTAAAACACCATCTATAAAAATGGTTTGATATCATTTTTTTGTAAAATGATTAGAAAAAAAGTTATATCGACATATAGAAACTCAAACTTTTATGGATTTTCGCTTATAACATTTTTATTTACAGTTCTACAACTAAAAGTTACTAAACAAAAGTTGTAGATAATTTTATTTGCAACAAAAAATGTTATATTTTTTTTTGTAAGACATAGCTTGGCAGATAAACCGTAAAAACCATTTAACCCCTTTTTCCAAGATGGCGGTCGAGGTTGTGGGGGCAAGGGTTGCAACCCCAAAACCTCGGATTTAACTTTACAATAACCCCCCCTTCATATCTAAAAAATAAAATTGCATCCTCTGACAAACGCACTCTAAAGCCAAAAAAATGTAACATTTCAATGGACTATTTTCTTGTCTGCTTTACATACAAGATTTCTGCAGCAGAATGACAGATGTGTATACTCTGTCTCTGTTTTTGCGTTTCTTATTTGTTTGATGAAGGAGGTCGCCACAATGTTTATTATAAAAAAATCAATACAACAAAAAATTAATTGTAATACAAAATAAATTTATCTTTCTAGAGCAAGATGAATACTGGCCGCGAATTTTGAAGACAAAGAGAATACTCCTGTTGCTTCATAAGTATACTCATACTTGCCTACCTACTTGCTGGCTACTAAAAGCTCAAGGCTGTCCCCAGCTCGCAGAGATATACTATACGCAGAGATATTTCGTTGGCTGTCCCCAGTTCAAAAGTAAAAAAAAGTGAATGACAAGAAAAAAACATATTTCTGTTACATAAGACTTTATGGTGCTCAATATTTTGTTTTTATAACCGGCCCGCTTTCTTTGGTGCCCAGTATAGGTATTTATTATTACTGTTTAGAAAAAACTGATTCTAACAATCTAATAGGATGATTATTTGAAAATAAGGAGATCTCTACGGACAGGCTGACAGTCCACTTGATGGTAAGTAACTATTGTCGCCTATAACACAAGCAACGCCACAGGTGTTGCAAGTGCGCTAACGACCATAGTAAATCCAACTTTGAAAACTTTTCAAAGTTGACACCTCCTGGAATCGAACCTCCTCCGACGGGCTCGTCTATATATTATGTTATTATAATTATTTATCTTTTTCTATTTATAGAATAAATATACCAGTTGTTGGCGTTTCACTACAAAACAAAGAGTCATCTGATGAACCGGTAACTTTTGACAGCCAAAAAACGGTGAAAAAAGTTACCTTTTTTTTCAGATTTTGCCTATATCTTCGTTCCTTTCGATCTTACCGCTATGAGGTATACTTATAAAAAAGAAAGAATGGAAAATTCTCTAGAAAAACGGTGATATTAAGTTTATGTATACAAATTTTCAGCTTGCTTGGAGTTTTTCCGAAGTCATGCCCATTATTCGTCTAAAGTTACTGGATTACTATTTAAAGACATACATCTATACATTTCAAATCAATTAATTAATTTTAAGTTTAATTACCTACTTATTTGACAATGTTACGAGTTTAAGAAATTTACTTACTTTATATGAACTACTTACTTTAATAAATTAAAATATTTTTAAATCGCCGATTTTTAAACGAATTAATTTATTATAATATGTCGATATTATATGTACACATATAATTTATAAATATATAAGTTAATACATGATCTTACGAGTCGTGTTTATCGATAAAAGTTTTTATTCAATTACGCTCGTAAAACATATACCAACCTACCCACCTATGGACAGTAAGTTATAAAAAATAAATGTGTGAAATCTGTGAAGTTTCCAACCGTATAATATTTTTAATTTAATAAAAGTTTTTGAGACCGTTTCTATTGTTTTATTTTGTAAATATTAGTAGGCGATTGGCGCACGACTCTAGCCACTCGGCGCACCGCTCTCCCGCTCCTGCGTTGTGCCTCACGCACACATACACTACCTAAAATCAAAACGCGGAAGAAGCTCGGTACCCCCTTAAGCTTAACAAATATTTATCTAAGTATATAAAACTACACCAACATTAGACCGATCTTCTATCCACAACAAGTAAAGGATAACGTCAGACACACCTAAGTTTGTGGTCTTCGTATGAATGTGAAAGAGTGACGCTGCAGAGAGGACACTCACGTAACGGCTCGCCTGTACGAGGATCGAGCGCATGAACTGACGTCACGTGAGCGTACATCCGTGACTCATCTTCGAGAGGCATCCCGCAATATATGCACGTTGTATCGTCCAGCGTCTGCACCCACGTCTGTCCATCTATATGTAATTACACATATCTTATGATAACCACTCAGAATACATAACAAATCAGAACCTCTGAAACCGGGCACATTTCGTGCAGTCTTGTGTGGTTGTTTCTAGATTTGCGATTTTTTATGAGGAGTAAAATTGATACAAGCGTTAAATAAAAAGCGTTATGTTCTTCTGCGCAACGTACCACGCACCTTACACTAAGAAATCATGTATGTGTACACTTATACTTAAGGAGTACATAGTCTCCAGTCGTTCGTTGGAGCTGACACACACAATTTTTTTTACACATCACAAATCTTGTTACACGCCTTCTGGTTTTATTTAAATAAATTAACGCATATAGTAATTATGTCAAACAATCTAGCAGTAGCCCTTACATATGACTAATTGAGTAAAGGAGAAGAATTGATCGAATCTAAATGCGCGATTTCTGCTTTCCGCTCTAGTAGTAACATAGAAGGCACAAGACTGCGTGGAAATATTAAATGAAAGAAACTGACAATAAATTAAATCGTTCCGGGACATGGCTGTTCACATGACTAAACATCCAAATGGTTCAAATGTGTAGTTGACAAAATTACTTTTGAGGTTAGTTTTTTTTTTTCAGAAAATAAAATAGAAAACGTTACAACAATAACCATGAGAATAGAAGAGAATCTATCAAAATAAAATAAGAGTATCCCTAGAAACTTCCTAGAAACTTACTATTGAAGGTTTGGTTATTTTCATTAGTTTCACTAAACAAATTCCTCTTTATTCTGCCCACGAATATGTCAAATTCAGTGACAGACTTGCAACATTGGGTGCAAATATATTTTGTATCAGTTGTAATCTGAAAGGAATACAAAAAGTGGTAAGTTAAGAACGTATTAAATAATGATTAAATAACGTAATATACGATACTAAAGACAACTAATTCAATGTTCTTATTGAAGCTGTAATTATTCACTATTTTATTATTTTATTTATTAGTTTCTACAATCTCCAATATTGGAGAAACGTACCTCAATGTTAAAACATCTTTTGAAAATGTCAGCATAAGTTTCTTCATCGTTTATAGGAGCAAATAGGTTGCATAAATTATCTTTATTAGAACACCCGATGCAACCTGTGTTGTATATTACCTCCATATTAAAATGATTTAATTGTGATAAAATTATATGAATAAGTAAAACTTTTTCAAGTTTGACGAATGCAAACGAATAAACGAAACAAATATTTCGAAGATCAAAAACAAATAATACGTGTTAGTGGCCAGTCACCTAAGACAAAAAAGTCGCGTTAGGTCGCAAAAAATTGCACTGTTGATTTTTTGGGATATTGTTAGGATAGGTAAAACGCTGGGTAAAACCAAGTCTGCAGTTTCGAAATAAAGATCTGTGCTAACTGCACGTGTAGAGTCAAACAGGTCGTGTACTGAAATACAATGAATAGTTATTTATTCATGAACATTACTGCCAATCACTACTTTACAAGTTATTCCAAACATAATTATAAGTTATATAAAAGTGCTTCCATTTTCTTCTTTTCGTTATTCGTAACTCCCGGCAACCAACTCCTTCCGCCTGCGCATACTCCATGGCGCGACCGGTGTTGCCAATACGGCCATTCTGCAGAGCACATGCCCCAGGTGCTCCGATCTCATCCACAGGATACTGCCAGTGCACGTTGTTACCCTATTAACAACAACAACAAGTTAATTTTTGTTAAGCATAATATCCAAACAACTCGGCCAATCATGACTTTAACTTTTTAATTGACAAACATTGATTCAAACCATTTCTTCTTTCTCAAATTCTCATTTTGTAATGAACTTCTCAATTCTCAAGTTACCATGTAGATGCGTCCCATTAACGTTCAGGCAAACCCCAACGGTCCTTCTTTGGTGTCCTGACCTCCTCCAGATCCGTCCCTACTTAATAGGGCTCACGGTCTTTCTTTAGTGGCCAGTCCACCTCCAGATCCGGGCCCGGACGCTTAGGCTAACGACTTACACTAACCTCTGGCACTTCCAAATTCGTTTTTAAAGGCCCAAGACTGTCCATGTCCAACTATTTTGACATATAGTTTTTATGCCCACTTCGGTCTTCTTCGCTTCAGAAAAAACGACACAAACAAACTCAAACAGAAGAAATAATCTGAACCAACATGTAAACCAACATGTATATCATGAACAAATGGCTTTTACCATTATCGGTACACATCTTTACTCACAATTTAACATTGCCAATACGAACATCTAAGTACTTTTCGATTAGATTTAAGATATAAGCATTAAGATTAATTTCGATTAATTTAATTATTTTCGATTAGATTTAAGCTTTTCGATTAACAAGCATTTAAGATATAAGAAAACGTTAAGAATACAAGACTGAGGTTTAAGCAGATTTCCCATCTAAGATTGTAAGAAAAGTACATTGACTTATTACCTCAGTTGCGAACACATTATTATGTGTACCAAATACCACTCTTCTCATCCATCTGTGTTAACTCACAGCCGATGAGCCGCCCACGTGGCCACAGCGCCTCCCTCCGCCGATGACAAAGCTGGCAGAGTTACTAGACGAGCATGTAGAAGCTCGACGTCTCCTTTTCCTGCCCTTTATGGCGTGCGGTGCAACACTTCTGATGTAGAGTCAAACAGGTCGTGTACTGAAATACAATGAATAGTTATTTATTCATGAACATTACTGCCAATCACTACTTTACAAGTTATTCCAAACATAATTATAAGTTATATAAAAGTGCTTCCATTTTCTTCTTTTCGTTATTCGTAACTCCCGGCAACCAACTCCTTCCGCCTGCGCACACTCCATGGCGCGACCGGTGTTGCCAATACACGGTGCTCGAAAAAGCTCATAACTTTCAGACTTCTTTCAGTTTTTGGCTTATAACTTTTGATAAGTGCAATCTACAGAAAAGTCATCTTAAAAAAGACAAAATTAGCTACAATTTGAGTTAAATCACAGTTCTGTATGTCAAACAGATCTCGAGATACAATACTTCAAAAATTGGCCATTTTTTCCAAGAAGTTAGAAATTTGTAGTTGGCTGTCTTTTGAAACCAAATATTTTTTTGCTTAGTTTTTTGCTGCGAGTGCCGACTTTAAATCACTCACTGCGCTCACATAAAAAAATTTGCTCTCGTGCGAAACATACAACTTTTTACCTCTACAGCGAGAAAAGCGTTACTAGGTCATCTTTAGGTAAAGAAAATCAATTAAGATAATTTTAAACAATTATGTTTATTATTATGTCAATGAACTCTCGTAACCTCGGCTATGGTCGGCCGCCTCAAGTCGGCTTTGGCCGGACACACTAATTTTTCTAGAATATTTATCAAAACAATCAAATAATTGAAAAATTGCTGAAAAAAAAAGTTTAATTTCCGCAATTTTGTTTAATAAGTTTATATTTTTTTTAGATATTGCGTTCGGAAATTGCACTGGTTGACATTTTTATGAAAACCAAAAGTTTAATTTATTTTAAATATTACGATTTAAAAATACTAAAACAATTTACAAACTTAAATTTCAATGAATAAAAACAAAATGTTATTCATGTAAGTTAAGTTTCGTCGAATAGCCGTCGTCGTCGAAATGTATCTTTTACTGGTAGACAAAAGTGGTATAAAATCCCTCTATCCGTACTAGGGATATATTAATAAGAAATAAAAAATGAACGTAGGAAATGTAATATAAAATTGGATCTCTTTTGTCAACATTTGACATGTTAATAAAATATTAACTATTTCCTTTCATGTCAAGTGTCAACTTCAAAATTATATGGATTTAAAAAGCGTTTTTCTAACTGAATATTGTATTTTTTATTGTTACTTTTCTGCTGGTTTTATAGTAAATTAAAGCATACAAATTTATAAAAGAACACAATGCCGAAATTGGACGAAGATAAGGGTATCGTTTATAGCAACCGAGTTCGTTTAGGCAATTGGTATGAAGCTTCTCAATTGGAGGAGGTAGGCGTATTGCGGCCGTTGGGTGAATGCGAACATTGCGAACAATATCGGCTAATGTTACATTTATTGCATTCATAACTTTTCAGTACAAGCTAATGAAATTCCTTGAACAGATGAAGAAAGGGGATTTAATGTTAGCCAGATACCGTAAAATGACGGAAAATCTTAATGCACCTACAGTTTTAACTCAATCTTCAGGGAGCATTGGCTTCGGAGCCAAGATCTCTTTGCTTGCTCCTCACGTGCCAGGTAATCAGTAACTACACCATCAACAATAACTCTTTCTTTTACAATCACAGTTCTGAAAATGTTTGCAAGCCAGCATTTAAAGTAAAGCACTGAGGTATAAACCTCTTAGTAAATGCTGGTCTACAACACACCAAGGTTAGTAATATGGATTTATATAAACGAATAATTTTTTTATGGTCCACTTGATGGTAGAATATTTTATAATAAACACTAAAAAAGCACTCTATTTTGAGAACGGAATGTAGGAAACAGAACAGAAACCACGTTCATTTATCTATATATGTAGTACCTACTTACCTATTTCTGTAGTGGTTATTTTAGATATTATCAATAATAAAGAATTGAATTTTTCGAATTGAATTTTTTGAGTTGAAATTTTCAAAATTTTGATGTTTTACATATAGAAGATTTGTTAACATTTACAAATATACATACCTACATTAAGAATTTGCTGTAAATTTATTGCTTAGAAAGTCTTATTGGAAGCTTATGAGAAAACTTGTGTGATTCATTTTATTAATGTTGTACTGTTCTAATCACAATTATTGGCAGGAATCCTTACTGAAATAGAAGTCAGGATTCAGTTTGAATTTAAATCCAATTTCGCCTGGAAATGACAGCTCATTTCAACTCCTAACTGTTGAAATGAGAATTCCATGAGAATTCGCGAAATTATGCTTAGGGGTTCGTTTGGATGACCGATTTATTCCAAAACTGCTATAACCTATAGGTACTAAGCAATTACCACGACAATACCATGACCATATGAATACATTTAATGGTATTTTTGAAAATGTTATTAAATTTTTAGGTGATGTATGAGGTGTTTTCAAAATCATATTAATTTATAGAATTAGTTATATGTAGGTACAGTCGAGGTAATGTTTGTCACCTTCAAGTCGAAATTTGCTTTCACCAGGTCAATTTGCCAACGCTTATTTTCAAAAGGAACATTGACGTTGGCTTGAGCTTTTTTTAAAAGATACCAAGAGTCTACGACTTTATTTATTAACGAAGATTTTCGTACCCCTACTGTACATGTTTGTGAAAGCATCGCTTCTAAATTAATAATTTAATTTAACTTGTTTTTAGCTTCTGATCCACCAGTGGAGGGCAAAAATGGACTTCTTTTAGGCGGGAGAATTTCTTCTAATGACATAAATTATTCACAAGAATTAGTGGATGGATGTTCTGTAGTCGGTCTCTCTACCACTCAGCCGACCGAACGTAGCACTTTCGTGATTACAAGTGCAGATTATTGTAACCGCGAAGGTGAAACTCTGAAATATAATCAAGAATTTCTGCTTACATTGTCGTCATCTCTGAGTAAAAAGGTATGGAATCTGTGTGTAAATATAATTTTTATTAAACCTCACAAAATTATATAGTAGATTAGTCCGTTGGTCGTGTGTTGAAGGTGACTACTTTCACTAATCATGAAAATTAAGTAACTTAAGTAGGTACTTAACAAACAGAAGTCCAGAAAAAGTAAATTATTAGAAAAAATATTTTATACGGCTGGTAATGTAATATTATTTGTTCTACTACTGTGTGTTATTTATAATTACTAAAACAAATATATGTTTTTATAAGTTTAGGTATATACAGTCCGCGACATTTGGATAACCTCATTTAATTTTTTCACCTCACACGCTAGAAAAGCGAGTACAAAAGTACCTACAGATAAAGTAGATATACCTACAAATCCCTCGCTAAAAATGAATAGATATTAGTATTTTCGATTTTTAAAAACATTATAACAAGGCACAAAATTTAGATGAGGTTATCCAATTGTCGCAGACTGTATTTCAACATAACCTATTTGACTATTGCCAGAAAGTCACAAATCGTTAACTTCAATTGAAGTATCTACTATGAAACCTGCAATATATTCGACCTTCTCAGAATCGAACTTGTCCGAGATTGAGTTTAAAGCAGATACCTAGCACCTCAAGCACTCTACCACAGCATTCTAAGTATGCTGTGACTCTACCATCGAGCTCGTCACAAAATCAATATACGAATTAGTGTTAGCGCACTCTTTGACACAAAAACTCAACTTACGGCAGCTTAAGCTCCCTAAGATATTTGCAAAATTTGTTTTATGTTTCAGCCTTTATACATAAGGTACGACCCCAACCCGGTCCCAGGCCTCTGCGGCATGTACCCGCTGTATTTGAGCGAACACTTCGTCTCCAACGCAAGGTGGCGCATTCTTCCCGTTCGCACTCCTAATATCACCAGATTTGAGCTTGAAGGGAAACCTATTACTGTAAGACCTTTGTTTCTTCTTCTTCAGTATGAAAGTAATATTGAAGTATTGTGCTTGTGATGGAGATGTTTTAACATTGAATGTGATTTCCAATTTTAAAGTGGAGTTATTACCCATTTTTCTAAGTTTTTGAAATGAAACTTTTTTTGCACGTGATAAGAGTAAAAATTTCAAGGTGAATTTTAGTGCTACGCTTCAGTGTAACGCTCCTTGTAACGTTTTCACATGACATCTATTACCGCTTACTTTTATGTTTATATTATATTTATTAATTAGTTTTTTATTTATAATTTGCCACTAATCTAGGTGTTGTACTTGCTAACAGTCTGGTCTGATAAGTTTATACTTATATCAAAATACTGTGCATAATTTAAAACAATTATACTATTTAGATATCCGATTGTAATAAACATGCTTTAGCCCGATTTACAAGCGAATAACAAATCTAGTTGTTTCAAATAATAATTCTAGATTAGATTAGAATGTCCCGTTTTGCAAATATGATCTGAATTTAATTTAACCTGTAAGACTTAGATTTCTCGTTTAGATTATATTCCAAATACATAATTATTGCTAATTTAATACAGAATTCGAGCCTCGATAGAATTTCTCGTTATATTGTTATCATAAGCGAGTTAGGTAACTACGTTTGCGAATTTAATGTGATTTTCACTTTGACTATGTAGAATGTATTAAGTTCACACCTGTCTAAAATTATTCACATGATGAAGGTATTATTACTAAAAATTGTTGCGTAATTATGGTTGCGTATGACTCTTTTTAATTTTTATATAACATATATGTATATAAGTAAGCAGTTTTTACGTAAGAAATATCGGTCCATCCTCACAAACTTCCGCATTTAAATTATTAATAGAACTAGATAATGAAATTAATTTATATGTGATCCTTCCCCCATAAAAAGCTACGATAAAGGAAATTCTATCTTTACTGTCTTATAGTGTTCTTATGAGAATAATATTTCCACATTTCTAATTGAAAAATGCGTCCATCATCATCAGAATTAAAAGGAATAATTGTGAAATTCTAAAATGTTTTAAAAACAACATAAACTGAAGTGCACTTTGATGACGCATTTTTATTGAATAATTGAAATGAACATTGGCAAAATATATTAGTATCAAATCAATTAATTACTAATTCTGTTTGGCCTTGTTTAGTTTGACTGAATTCCATCGCACATTGTTGTACCTACTAAAGATAATTATAGCACATAACACAATATATTAAATAGAGAGTATTAATTGAAATTATGTGTGTGTGTGTATGTGTGTGCGTTAGTTATAAAAGGTAATGTTTTCAGGTAAACACAGATATTGTAATAAATCACTGTGCGACTAACACAAATTTGGGGATAAATATTGGAAGTTGGGCGCTTGGGTTCCATGGTAAAGTTAGTATCATTTATATTTAAAGTTCTTTTCAAACATAGCGCTGCCAATATACACTCAGAAATAGTTTATATCCGGCAAATTATTATATATTAAATCATGTTGATCAACATGGCTCAGATAGGGCAGGGCAACTTGTTGAAAATCACAATTTCACGTTTTAAGGTTACACGTTTAAGGTTTTAAGCTCGGCTTTCCTCAGTACAAACGTTTTAAGATTATGATTTCGCTGTTTTAAGTTTAATTTACAAAAGTAAGCGTTTTATCGATTTATCTAGGTCCGTTAACTAGAATCGTTGCTATACAAACTAATAAAAAAAGTATTAATTTAAAAGTTATATATCCGTGAAAAAAAATGCATATTTTAACACAAGTTTTAATGCAACTTTAAGGGTGAATAGTTCACTCTAGCTAGTGTACAAAAACTCCAAAATACTTTAGCCACAGGCATTGATCAGTTATTCAAGAGTTTAAAATAATTTTTCATAAAAAAATTTCAAGTGTTCCTTATAAGTATTTGTATTGTTAATTTTTTGAAATTCTTATTACTGTTACTGTTTTATTGTATGGTTTAAAAATACAAATAAATATTGATTGATTGATTGATGTATACTTCCAATTTCCACACTATATATATGTGTAACGTTTGATAAAAGTTTGACTCTTGAACAAACAACAACATTGTATTGTATATTGTTATTGTACATTGTACTGCAGATAATTATAATTATTATACCTAATTTCAGATTTGTGTTCCATTGATGAAGACCTGTTTGGATGTGTACGGACGAGAACAAGCGAATAATATTTGGCAAATTTATATTCCTATAGCAAGTTAACTTGTGAATTAAAGGTTGATGTATGTATACGTAATTCTTTTTTATTTTACAATTGTATTCGCATTTTTATTTTATTCGCATAATGTGCGGAATTCTACTGGAATTAAAACTATGTTTTTGATTGTACACTTAGATCATTAATACACAAGATTCTGGGTTGCTTCACTAAAAGTGGCATAGTAGAATATCACCGCACTCATAGCTTGGGGTGATATTTCAAATTAGTTGCACAAAGTTTTCCTTCAGGTGAACAAGTGTTACGACTTGAACCGTTATTACTAAAGTGCTAAAACCTAATAGTACTAAAACCTATTATTATAAAGATCGGCAGGTAGGCTGACGGTTCATGTCGTGTAATAACGTCCCCGCGCGACCTCACCTATTTAGGGCCGCGCTAGAAAGCTGTTGTATTTTAGCCAATAGGAACTGCCGGGCATCTACGAGGATTTCCTAACGTTAAAAAAAGGTGGCTACTGTGGCCCTATGATCACATTATCATAAGGTCACAATGCGCTGCCGATCTTGATAAACTTCTCTTCTCACTTACTGAAACACAAGACCGGACGTGCTGGTTTATTTTACGGTACTTTTCTGTAAGAGGTTGCCGTAAATGGGATGCTCAGTAAATGATACATCTTACCACTAATAAACTGAAATATTTGATCTCTTGTCGCCATTATGACAAATGATTCCAACCATGTATATTTACATTATAATGTTGTTGAATACTTTACCAATCCATTCCACCTTCGTTATTGTCTCGTTTATTATACGAAGCAATATCTGAAGAATCCCGACTTTTTACGTCTACCTTCGAGAACATGAATAAGTCATATGCTTCGTTATAAGACTCGCTATAAGTGTCATGATTTCATGAATATCGCCCGACCAATGTTTTGACGGTAATTTTCTCTTTTGCTGTTTTAAATGCAATGAGATATAAATTTCAGTAATCTAATATTTCGATCAAGAAAACGAATGTTAGTCGAACTGGATAAAATTATAATTATTATACTTGAACTTTATAGAATCACAATATTACTCAGTAAATGGAACGGGACATAGGTAAATGCTTACTTCAAAGCTGGGTTATAACAGTACTTTTTGATGTCTCAAATAGAAACGAATATAATAAACTCTAAAGTTTTCTATTCTTCAACTGGAAGCAAAGGAGTGGAATATTAATGAAATATCCTCCAAAATTTGTCGTTATTTTCGACAACATCTTACAAATAAACAACAATATCTCAACATTTATCTTGAAAATATAGTATATTTCACACGTAAAATCCATAAACGTTTCAACCATAGATATAAAGTATAACGGAACGGTAGCAATACTAAATCTATGGTTTCAACACAACTCATATAAGTAGTTTACGAGACTAGTTATATAACCAATAAATAATATTAGATATTAGAAATTTAATCAACACCCGTCCAAACTTTACAGGGAAGTGGACGGTTGTTTTCGATCGATAGATACGCAACTACTTCATATTCTGCAGGACTCCATTCGAGCAAACTTGTTAATACAGATTACAAGAGATAACCAGAGACCGAAGCTGTCGTTGTGTAATACCTATTGTGAGTTACGCTTTGAACGAAACCTCTCACACTGTGAATTTATGATAGTTTCTAAAGTTTAGTAAAGGTTTCATGCGAGAGCCTTGTAGGGAAACGAGGACGTGCTCTATTCTATTCGAAAACATCCGCACTACGAATAACTTTCCAGCATGCATCCGTGCATTCATGTCTATGTAGACGATTTAATAATATACACTTCTCTATGTTATATAAGATCCATATTATCTCATCTCTTTATGAGTGTTAGTAACTTTTCTGTTAGATACGTCAAACTTCTCTTATTCTGATATATTGAACAGCTATGTAAAAAATTCAAGTATAACTCATATTACAAATATCTACAACAAATTAAGTATTGATGGAATTAACTGTTATTCATTTCATTTTTCTAAGACGTAACTAATAGTCTCACCTATAGTTATAAATATATATCATAATCTTAGCCGCAGGACGTCCACTGCTAGACATAGGCCTCCCCCATAATTTTCCAATAGCAAAATATATTATATAATAAATTATTATAAATATATATAATAAATTATATTTTGAAGTAATTTTTATTTAACTTATTATAATAATATCAATTGAACTAGAAATTGAACTAACGGGAATAGACGAAAATTTCATTGTACAATGGATTTAATAAAGTTTCGTTTCCCACTAAACTGTATTAAAGTATTTATTTGATTTAATATTACTGTGTGCATAGCAAAGGCACAAAGGTATGAAGACGTACTTAATTTGAGTTGCTCAGAATAGTTATTAAGTACGTAAATTTAATTATCTTGCCACCGAGGTTTATTGTTATAACTTCACTCACGTTGCGTAAATAATTAAATTAAAACAATTAAAGCTTAGTAAGTGTAGTGTCTCTCAAATTAAAAAAAAAAAAACTTTAACCATAGTATAGTAGATAAAGCAAGTAAATTTCAAATTAAAACCATAGTATAGTAGAATAAATTTTGTTCAAAGATAGAATCAATGGACTAAACGAGTTAATTAAGTTTAAGCCGATGTCGGATAAAAATCCTGACGTCTTTTTGAACTCAATTACAGTTTTGATAAAGTTTTTTGTCGTCATAATTATTGGCTTTATCCGCCTTTACTTAAAAACCTTTTTTAACTAAGTATATAGAAGAAACCAGAAAGATAAAATCCCACATTCCCAGTAGTACCAATGAGCAGCTATTGATGGTACTACTGGGCTTTTTATTCTCATTAGTTCCACTGTACAGTCAAGCGAACAATGCATGCACAATAAAATTTTAAATAATATCTAGAAAATTGCCTTACAAAAGGTAAAGCAGCTTAATTAGTTTTCGAGGTTAACTCGAATATATGTGGATTGTTTAAATTTGGGAGCAACCCCGCCCTAATTACCTTTGCTTGTTTTAACACGGAGGGGAGTGAACGAAAGCCATTCCGTCCCCTAGAGTATTTACTTTCTTGAAAAATCTATAATACTCTTGATGAGTGAGTAAGGCATTCCAGTTCTCATTTTCCTATAGATGTGATGTGAACTGCAGAAGACCGTGCGTGGTGGCGAGCCTTGGAAGACGCCTTCATTTAGCAGTGGAGACATAGGTTGATGATGATGAATAAATAATATCTTAAAGTCCATAATTTTTAACCGTCTTCCCATGATTCCGTCAATTTCCAAAAACTCTCAATAGTTCAATAAATAAAATTGAATATTATAGAACACATCTTTTTGTTATATCCTTCTAAGCCTTTACTTTCAAAAGAACAGACTTTCAAAATGTTGAAAACGTTTCCAAGCGTCTTAGTTTACTAATGGTCAGTTTGGTACAAAAGTACAAAAAATACTTTTGTTTACACTTGAAACCTAAACATAAGGAATATCCTAAGGAACATAGGAATTGATCGCCGAGAGAGTACAGAGGCCTTAGTCAAAGTAACAATTTAACACGATAACGAAACGATAACGAAGTTCAAAAACAATAAAATTGACACATATGCCGTCGCTAAATCATGTGACACATCCCATACATTTTATTCTTTCGAATCGAATCGCTACGGAGCGAATGCCACTTGTCTAAGGCCCCAGGTACATAGAATGTTTTATAAGAGTTAAAACAAAACAACACAGGTTAAAATGCAAGTCGCATAATAGTTAATCCCACATACTGTGACATGTTATTAATGTCCGCATGCAATGTGTTACCCTCGACCGTGGCTTGTCTATGTACAGTAAAATATAATTATCGTCAATTTTCATCCTCCACCCTCCATTTATCTCTGTTCAGGCAGCACTTTCCGTGAAACGTCGTTCATTAACGCCCACAATAGACTCGATAACAATTCTAAAAACTCGTCACAGTCAGAACAAAGGTTTATCATTGCGACAGAGTACTCGATGCTCCGGTTCGGCGGGTTCTCAACAAATCACAAAGATTTCGTTACATAAAATTCATTTAAATAAATATCTAACAATTTATATAATTATTTAGCAGTAACCTATATAGTGAAAATGTCAGACAAAGATTTTAAGCGGCACTTCTGAGTCATTTCTGTTTTAATGTTGTTAACCGCAGTTCCCTCACAGATTCTGTGTTATTATGGTGTACTAGCTATATTATTATAAACTACTTGGAACCCGCGACTTCGTCCTTGTTGAAAATTAACACCTGCCTGACATCTTTTTCGCCGTCGCCATGACGACAGTAGCGCCAGATTTTTAAAATTTATAAAATATTTAGGTTATCGCTCGGGTATCTTAACTTTGTTTTCAGGATAAAAATATCTTATATGTTTGTTTTTTTTTTCAGGATAGAAATTTGAACGTGAAGAAATGTCAAGTTTCATCCAAATCAAAATCCAATCCAAATTTCTCATAAAAATTAATATTCAAAATAACTTAAAGAATTAAACATTTTCACTGTACCACTCAAATTATTTGTAAGCAAAAGAAAAGTATGAAATAAAATAGGAGTTCAACTTGGATTGAGTGCCAAATAGAGTAGTGTAATATTTCCGCTTTGTTTTTAATATTATCGAGTAAGTATAACAGTGTAAAAGTTTTTGTTTCAAACTGTTGGTTGTTACAGTTGTTCGATGTCGGCAACCTTTCCCACGTGAATAATTCATTTTCGAGACTTTATAATAACATTTGTTAGTACGTTGAAAATTATCAAAATAAACGGGGATTATGTCAAATACTCGAAAAGGCATAATTCCTATCGATAATAATGTCATAGCAAACTTAGTATGCTGTGATAATGTTATGTTTATTTAATTGTACCTACTCTTTTTACCTGTATTCCGAACACTCAGTAAAATATTAACGAGATTGTGAATGAAATTTGCTCCTATGCAATTAAAGATGATTTTATTTGTTTGTAGTCAAATTTGAGTACAACATTAAAGAAAATGTAAAATTAATTTATACGAAAGTAAAGAAACATTTTTAAAGAACTTCTATCCTCCCCGTTAGGAAAATTTGAGTGCTCCTTTTGAAAGGCGAGGAATATTTTAGGGAGAAATTCAGTTACAAGTAACGATGGGTGATAATTTGCATGCAGGCGATCATCCGTCCAGAAAACTTTATGACGTCATTAAAACTTATTGCGTAGGTAGATCTCTTTTTATAGAGAAAGGCGGGCGAGGGGACGGCGCAAGTCGATTTCGGTTATAATGAAGAACCAATGTGTTTTTCATTTGCGTGAATTATATCAGTAAACAACTCTACTTCTATAATTAATGTCCGTTATATCTATGTAGAAAATCGTAATATAGATACAGTAAGTACTCTTGAGAATCTGTTTTTGAGAATCCGTCCTTTGCTCACACAAACCCAGAATGATATATATACCTACTCTTACTAGCTGGTGCCCGCGACTTCGTCCGCGTTCTGGATGAAAGGTACCCTATGTCCTTTCTGGTGTCCCAGACAACGTGTATGCAAAATTTTATGGTGATCGGTTCAGTAGTTTTTGCGTGAAAGAGTTACAAACACCCATACATCCATCCATCCATACATTCATACAAATTTTCGCATTTATATTAGTACGGATGGTACGAAAGTACGCATGTAGGCATGTATGTAATATTCAATTATCTTTAATTTAGTCTCGCACTCATGAAAATTTAAACCTTTGAGTAATTAACTAAATAATATTAATATTAAGCGAGAGACAACAAAGGCACTTTGGTTTGTCAAAAGCCATCTGCTTTTACAACTAAGATAAATGGATTCTTATCTTCCTCCTGAAAAACATCTCAGGTAATCTCGTTGCTCTCGTCAGGGGCGGTTTCTTTTCGCCGACAATATTTTTACTTGTTAATAAAACGGGGACATTATTCAGACAAGTACATTTGGTGCTTTAGCTAACGTCTTGAGGTGTTTAGGGTACAGTCAGCGTCATAAAGTTAGTAGCAGTAAAAATATTCTAATGTTTGAAATATAGAAATTGAACTGTAATTTTCATTCAAACTTGACCAATATAATTAAAAAAAAATAGTTTGAATAATTGTTTGAATGGTGCAAACAAAAAGAATAGTATCCTGAGTTTCTTTCAAGGTTTCTTCTCAGGATCGTCATCTTGGCATTTTTTTCCGTAACCCTGGTAAATGTAAATTTAAATTTATAACGACGATCATAAGAGTTTCTTGTAGAAACCCAATTGATAAATAATTATTTTGATTTTGATTTTGATTGTGATCTTAGAAAGTTATACTAAAAAGTTATTACACAAAATTACCCCAAAAATATCGCCAAAAGAAATGCGATTGTTTTCGGGATTATTGAATACATATTAATATGTATATATTAATGTAATGGCCAGCAGGCCTACTGACCGTTTACTTATTAATAGTGTAGCTATGAATGTGTCTGTAAACACAAGTAACATCATAAGTGCTCTACTGACCAAGATAGGTTAAAAATAAGGGATATGTTAGTATGTAGTCCTAAAGTATTTCATCACAATATGTAAAATTATAAAAAAAATGAGAATAGTAAAATAAAATATGTAAGTGTTTGAGGAATACGTCTTCGGAACGGAATTGCTCAGACGACTTGCCTACTAAGTACTATTTTGGTTGAAAATGACAATCTCTATTACGAAATTAGTACATACCGCTGACTGTACAATAACATGTAGGTACTTATATTTGTGTTACAAACGTAATATTAAACGTGTGTGATTACAGTACCATGTAGTCAAGTTCTGTAATAGTTAAAAGTAACAAGATTTCTCTAATAAAAGCTTACCAAGTATATATGAATAAAAATAATATAATTAAACATAATTTTTTTATAAATATTCACTTTTTATTTAAAGTTAGACCATAATACCTAGTTACCTAACCTACCCAAACCATAGTTACCTATTAACACAAACAACCATGGGATGATAATGTCCATGATAATACAAAGGATAAGCGGTTAGGTAGAGAAAACTATGTTACGGTAGTTTAGAAATGAATGTCAATGGAAAATTATAATTATGTGATGAGCGACAAACCTAGGCGCTGTCCCATTCCACAACTTGGGTGTAACGTTTCGGCTTTGTACGCGTATTAACACTTTGGTGTGCTTTCGTGTTCATCAATCTATACTAAGTAATATAATATTACTAGCTGGTGCCCGCGACTTCGTCCGCGTTCTGGATGAAAGGTACCCTATGTCCTTTTTGGAGTCCCAGACAACGTGTATGCAAAATTTACAACGCCATCTAGGGAATTCTGTTTGAAGCAATGTAGTACTCTAATTCATCTAAAAGTTAACAGATGGCACTACATGTTATAAAATTACGTGTTAATAAAATTAAAGCTGCTGCCCGCGACTTCGCCCGCGTAACTTAGTAAATTATGTACTTAAACCTTCCTCGAGAACCACTCTACCCATTAGTGAAAACCGCATTAAAATCCGTTGCGTAGTTTTAAAGATCTAAGCATACAAAGGGACATAGGGACAGAAAAAGCGACTTTGTTTTATACTATGTAGTGATAAAGCTGAAGAGTTTGTTTGTTTGTTTGTTTGAACGCGCTAATCTCAGGAACTACTGGTTCGAAATGAAAAAATCTTTTTGTATTGGATAGATCATTTATCGAGAAAGGCTTAGGCTATATAACATCACGTTGCGACTAATAGGAGCGAAGAAACAGTCGAAAATGTGGAAAAAACGGAGAAAATTATTCACCTTTGTGGGCTTCCATTGCGTGCGCTGTGAAAACAGTTCGAGATACCCAAAATAATTATTCCACGCGGACGAAGTCGCGAGCACCAGCTAGTGTATCAATAATGGTATTGATACATTGATCAATAACACATGGTATTAAACCGTTGATTAACTATTTTTAAACGTGCGATTTATGTCAGAATAAACAATAACACTAATAAAAAAATTTGGTGTTTTACAAGCCGATTAATATTGTATGCATTGCGCTAACGATAATAAATATCAGCGCTTCAATAAAGCTTCAGTAGGATTAAATGTAGCTATTAGAATGCAATACGTATAACAATAGCATTTAATAAATTCAAATTGAGCTCCTAGTTAATGTTATTCATAGAACAAGGGGAACTTCATTTATATTCAGTACAATTACTTCAGTTTTACACGAAACAAAACGAATAGAACAAAATTGGACAAGTATTATGTAGATATACAGTTATACTTACCTACTTAGTGTTAACAAGCTATGCCCTCAATTTCGTACGCGTGTTTTTCGCACGCTTGGTATTTTGGTATTCGGTTTAACTTTTTGTTCGTAAACCGATTGGAATTAAATGTTACGGGAAGCTTGTTACAAAATATTAGTGACCGCATTCAAATCGGTTCGGCCGTTTCTGAGTTTATATAGTGAATAAAGACACAGATAAATAGACAAAAATTTAAATAACTACTTTTTTGACAAATATTAAATTGTTTATAATATTGACTAAGTAATTGTCTAAACCGTGAAAGGTATTACTGCTAATACTATACTTTACTGGAACTAGTAATTTTTATATGAAATGTAATAGTAATTAATGACAAGAAACTTGGGTCCAGTAATCGTCTTCTTAGAGTAAAGCTACAGTGAAATATCAGCGCTTCAATAAAGCTTCAGCAGGATTAAATGTAGCTATTAGAATGCAATACGTATAACAATAGCATTTAATAAATTCAAATTGAGCTCCTAGTTAATGTTATTCATAGAACAAGGGGAACTTCATTTATATTCAGTACAATTACTTCAGTTTTACAAGAAACAAAACGAATAGAACAAAATTAGACAAGTATTATGTAGATATACAGTTATACTTACCTTATTAGTGTTAACTCGCTATGCCCTCAATTTCGTACGCGTGTTTTTCGTACGCTTGGTATTTTGGTATTCGGTTTAACTATACTTTACTGGAACTAGTAATATTTATATGAAATGTAATAGTAATTAATGACAAGAAAATTGGGTCCAGTAATCGTCTTCTTAGAGTAAAGCTACAGTGAAATATCAGATACGTGGGCCCGTTCCTATATTATCCCTTGTCCCGATTACAGGCGACGATAGTAACCTATCATTAATAAATATATATCTTATGTACCCTATTGAATCCTTATCTTATCCATCTCAGGATTTGGATGCAATGGGGTGTCTATTAGGTGCCAATGATAGTTTGACTTGGTTTGGCATTCAATATCTATATAGGAATATTTTTTTGACTGTCAGCGTCGATATGAAGAACGGCTGCGTTGGCAAGAGAAGAAGGAACTGCCTCAGAGGCCGGATGAGGTCGTCGCTTTGATCTTGGCGAGGACTGTTAACTGGACTTTAACTGTTAACTGGACAATGGCGGGGTTTATGAGAGAGGTCCTGTTGAAGTGGAAGAAAGAAGAAAACACGAAGCTGTGAACAGCAGCTAGGAGGGCTTAGTACCGCGAAGTAATGCTAAAGCCGTCCCGTGGTACTGGGCACTAGAATGTCTTTTAAAATATTTTCTTTCTCTCACCTAAAACTTGAAATAAAATATATTTTCTCGTGTTTTTGCCATATATGTAACGTATGAAAAAGGTTTTTTAATTTTTATTTATTGCTCTCGGTACGCGGTCATGTTATTGTAATAAGAGTGCGGGTGGATCAGTGCTATCTTTGAATTCAAAATATTTGTATACGCGGTTTGCGAATAGCAACCCGCTCTGCTCTCAGCAAACAGCACCAGACGTACTTCCTCTGTCAACGACGCATCTTTTAGCATAGGGTTGAACCAAAAAATAATGAGCTACTACTTAGTATCGTTTCTGGTTAGTAATTTCATTTTCTTATTCTCTGACGAAAGGCAAACTTTTTTGTTCGTATAGTAATTGAATATACGGATGTCTTTTATTGTTATAATTTGATTTTGATAGTTAATTTATACACGACTGTGTTTTTTAAACTTATGTAATTTTATCTTCAATAAATTGACTAGTGTCCTTTTAGCCACATATTTTTTAAATGGATTATATTCAAAATAAAAATGAATACGATAAATTGAATTTATTAGTCTGTTCGTACGTAGAACTCTCACTGTTATTATATTGCGCTTTTTAATTTTAATTCGTTATTATATTATTGTTATTTTAAGGTATGAATTTCGTTTAACTATGTAACGTTTAGCATATATTAACTATCGTATATTTTTCATTTTATGTTTATATGAGGAACCTATAATATTTTATTATAGTTTACAAAGCTAAAATTAGCGTATAAAATGAACGTTCACTTATTTTATACGCCCAGTCAAGATTTGGTGTCCTTGTCTTTTGTATGGAATTGAGTGGAAGAGAAAGCGCTATATTAGCTCGTTTCAGTGAATCGAGTATATAGTTATATATTAATATTATGTAATAAGTTTGACAACCCTATCGAGAAGGCAGCAAATATCGAACGTCTTGGCGTTGGCGAAGGTTATTAGCTATGTACCAAGACTCAAAACATTGTCTCAAAGTCTTCCAATATCAACGATATTATTTGTTTTCCCCGTACTTTATGTAAATTTGCCGAGTTCTTAACAAAGATAACTTTTTGTTATAAATGACCCAAGTTTGCATATTATTATTACTTGTGTGTTTCATAATTTTGTTTTCAGAGTTCATTTTACTAGTATAGTATTTTATTTTTTCATAATTATTATATTTATATTTATTAGAACTGCCTTAATCAACCTATTAATTATTAAGTAACGTCGTATATGTGCGGTGTTCCCCTATTATACCTATTTATCATTCATATTCATGTGAGATGAGGTTTTATTCGCCTAATAAAAACACATTTGTAACCGTTTACTTACATACAAAATATTTTTGTTCCTAGAAGAGGTAAACTGTAATAAATATTTTCCAGTCGACAAACAAGCCCGAGGGTTCGGTACATTAAATAATATCGACATATCCAAGCCAATTTCGTACTTTCCGCTAAGCTTATTTCAGACTTCCCGCACGTAAACATTCTCCATGCGAAAATAGATTCGATTTACATTTTACGGTTATAACACGAGCAATAACACATTTCCCATTTTCGCGTTATTTTCCTTTACTTTCCTAATGGGCTTCGAGAACTACATTTTTAGACTTAATCTCCAGCGACTACCAACCACATCATGACCATTGTTAAATACTGGCAACAAACAAATCATTGCAGTATTCTATTATTATTTATTTACCTGTTGGACAATTATGGGGCAGGCCTATGTCCAGCAGTTGACTTCCTGTGGCTGAGATGATGATGATTATGATGATGATAATTTATTTATATATCTATCTATCTATTTACTTATCTAATTTTAGTTTTGAAACAGACTGCTAATGACCATATTAATAAGGTTGGTGTCATATGTGACTATAACCTTTTGATATAAGATCAAAAGGTTATAGTCACATATATCAAAAGGTTGATATAAGATTATATCAACCGAGGGGCTTGCCTTAGCTCTCGTATCGTATCCCTATTAAAATTCTCGGCTAGGCCAACTTTGGAAGTAAACTCTTCAAAGTTGACTTTGGTCTGGACCTAGCAAATAGTGGCAAGGCATTGCGTTTCTCAGTCATTTGGGCAGTCCGTCTGGCGGCAATAATCAACCCCTTACAGTTTCAGTTAGTGATTAGCAATTCATTGGTCGCTTTTATAATTTGCCGTAGCACGGCACGGCACGGCATGGCACGGTAATACCGTGGGCGTCTCAAGTATTTTGTATCAAGTATCATCCACGGCATGCCGTTGCGGTGGATGATAAATTAAAAGCGTTTGCATACAATTACATACATTTTGTTTTCCTATCTTACCGTGACGGTAAAAACGTGGCAATTATAAAATCACGGCAAATTATAAAAGCACCATTATCTAGCTAAAAAGTCTCCCATTTATCTGATGTTTATTTATGACATAAATAATCTGATATTTTGCAATTAAATCGTTTATCTACCTGCCGAAGTGTCTTCCAAGTGCCTAGATTGCCACAAAACGTTTTCAACAATCGTATATACAAACATTACGACAAACTTTCATCAACCTTTTCCATCAATTCTCAACTCTCCGTTTCTATAATGCACATTATACGTACGTAACAGAAAGACGTGAGAAAGTATTTTGAGTAAAAGCAAGGGTAAACACGTAGCTTGGATATTTATCGTCTTGGGATTTATTGTCGCGCTTTGTCGCGCTCGAAGCAACTGAGACAAGGAGTGTAGCTGTAGATACATCGATCTCACATTGACGAGTACAATTTGAATATCGTTTTACTTACCCAAACTTTTGTAAAATATCTACGATTTAACGTAGATAGATGTTATTAACAACCAGTCAGATAATGGAATAACTTTGTCTTTGTCTTATCAAAAATGTGGAGAGGACGGATTGCATTATGTATTACTAGCTAGTGCCCGTGACTTCGTCTGCGTTCAAAAATAAAAATTCTAAAAAAATTGTATCGCTTTTTGCTGTGAAAATTTATGACAAAAAAGTTAGGAAAAAAGACATTGAAATGGGGTTTACTAAAAAAGTAATTAACGTGTTGCAGTTTTTTTTATTCTATCAACCAATTTCAAGCATAGACAATGATCATCAAAATATTCATCTAGTTTGTATAAGCAATACAAGTTTAGGGAGGTTTTGCAAACTATTGCGCTGTGAAATTAATTTATCGTTACAAAACGAAAATTAAACTGTGTCTAAACGGAATAGATAGACCTATATATACCTATAATATAATATCTAAGTATATTGCTCCCTTTGCGTTTAACAAAATGAAAATGAACTCTTCTAAATATTATGTTTGGAGCACGACGATTCTACACTGCGAATACAAACGTGAGTCGATTTCAATGGAAGCTTCTGCTACGTCTATGTTGTGTCAGTGATAGTATATAAGCACTGGAAACAAAGATACACGGGTGACTGACTGTATTTTATATAGCGCTCTTCAAACTGACGAACGAAACGTTATTTGGACAATGCTGCCAGTGCGTTTGGTTTGGCTTTTAGGCTTTATGCGATATTTTTTCTCGTCGCGTTTTCCAAAGCAGCGATTTATCCAATAATGCACATAGTGTTCAGATTCACTACTGGGTACTCAACGAGATATTCCGCCAAGGCAAGGCAAGAGAGTCAGAAACCATAAAAATTTCAAAGAAATTTCTAAGTTACAAAGAATTATAATTAGTATTTTACTTTACATTAATTTTCAAATTTAAAGTTTACTTTACTCAAAACCAAGTATGATCATTTTTTACAAAGGAAATATTTCGTCTATTGTATGAAAGATTTGTTACAGCAGTTTGCGCTTTCATAAATTAATTTAATATCATTTTGAAAACACAAAACTCATTTGATATGACCTTCCATTGGTCTTAACACGATCATTTAACGTAGTAGGCAATTAACTAAAACACGAAATTTCTTCTTGTTAAAATTCGTCTTCTTTTTTTTTATTAGAGATTAGTTAGCTCTTGGCCATTCTTGTTACTCTTCGCCACAAGTGTGGAATGTTTTAGGTAGTCGTTATCATTATGCAATACTCTCTATAAGAAACCATAATAAATCATAATGGAGTGGATTAAGATCGGGACTATGACGGTTAATCTTTGGCTCTGAGGAAGTAAGAAAGGTTCCCCTTAAGCTATGGCTGTTTGGATCAACCTTAATGATCCAGTACTAAGGAACAATACAACTTATGGTACATGGTAGGTTTTGTTAAGAGGTTTTAATATTTTAGAAAATTTTTACACCTGACCACCACACCAATTTTTCAGTCACCTCTTTATACGGATAGAAAAATAACAAAAATAAAAATAACATATTTTTTTTACGGATAATGATTAGAATTTGTTTTTCTGTGGGATCTGGAGTTCTAAGAGATTTATTTGTTTTTTAAAAAGATATACGCATTAGTCGTGACACGAGTCGCAGGAAAACGAATTTATCGAACATTTTGGAAACGATTTCCAAATGTAAGAATTCGTGTTGTCTAGTGATGGAGGCAATTTGACAAGGAAATTAAACGTGACTTACTACACGTCACAAAAGCTGTTATATATGCTAGAAGCCAGAAGTGTTTTGTTGCACCCTCAGAATAAAGAACAATCCAGAAGTAGCTTTCAATCGAATTTTGCCTAGGTATGTACTCAAAAATAAGATGAACAATTATACAATTTAAAAACAAGATGAATAACAATTTGTATTAATGACGTTAGAGAAATCCGCTTACAGACTCCCTACCGCTGGCTAGGCGATAGGGATATGTGGGGGTCGCCCAGCACCTGATGTTAGGATGTTAGCGGCACTGGGAATACCCACTAAAACTCCCCGATGCCTCCTTGCCCTGTGAGCGGGGTGAACCGGGTTCTGCCGAGGCACCTAACTCCGATCCACCCCCAGGGCCGCCTAGCCACTACGGGCTAGGCTATCGCCAAAGAAAGGGATTGCCCGGAAACACCCAGGCAATACACACGCGAAGGGGGGCAGGCTTGTACAGGCACACACAGCTAGCCAACCGTGTGCGCAAGGTCCCCCATTATTTAACATACCTACCTGTAGGTCACAAAAAAAAAGATAATACAAAAATTAGATAATAAAGAGATACCTATTTAATTACATTGAATTACTCTGAATTACAATTCAGAGTATACAAAGGAAGATTAATAAAGACGATTATTACCTTATTCCGGAATTAGGTGTATGTTTTGTCTTTGAACTATTGATCTAGCTAGGGCACGCCATCTAACGTAAGCCATTGTACGTATCGCACAGATTGTACGCATCGATACCAACGAAGCCCGAGATTGTGCTATTATGTTTGTCGTACAATTACTTAATTCTACACTCAAATCTCTAGCTCTTATAAGCTTATCTAGGGGAATATTCCCCTAGATAACTTTTATTTCTCATACTAGCCAATTTTCTTATAAAAATAAAAAAATTGGCCACTATGAAGGTGTCAGATATTTTCTCACGCGTTTTTTTCATTTTCAACGCGGATTATCATTAAGCTAGTGTACAAAATAAGTACAATCCAACATCATAAAATATCGTTCATTCACGCACGATTTAAGCTACTTTGACATTGCATCTTTGTAACAAGGTATACAAGTTGAAGTATCTGTATCGTCGCAGCTAGATATAATATAACACAACCTTCAATTTTAAACTCTTATAGCAGCTCTTCCCTTTGAGACTGTTTTACGCTTCGCTTGAATTATTCATATTGCTAGCAAATATCTATGATACAAAATATCATAGGTGAGTGAGAAGGACTTGAGTTAAATTAAATTTGTCTGATATTGACACAGACACTAGACGTTAAACGTCTCTCAGTTCTTGAGAATTGAACATTATACGATTCCAAGACAAAGGCAGAGTAGCGTTTAGCTGTCGAATAAAGAGAATTGGGAGTTAAGTTTTATTCATGATTTTCAAATAAAAAAGTTTTTGTTGAAAATCTTATTGTGTTGTATAAAGATGACTCGTAAGTAGAGACCGAATTTAGATATTCTTATTTCTAAGATATCTAAACGTAAACACTAATTTATACTTACTATTGGTGATAGGTAACATTGTTGGCACTAACTAGTATACAGAATACTAAAATATCAAATTACTAATATATAGTCATTAAAAATATTAATTTTAAATTAATTCACGGATAAAATAATTAGTGTACACATAGTTTTATTTTTATTAGTAACAAAGCTAATTAAAAGTAATAACGCTTTCCCTTCATAGTTCTCTTTATCTTTAGGAAAAAGAAATAGCATAAAGCTAAGTCGAAAATGGGTAAATTTGACTTTTAAAATAACATTATTCGAAAATCCAATTTTCCCGGTATTTTTGATCAGCATACACAAAACTATGATTCCTTTTTAAATAAACTATGTATATTTAAAATATATTTTTAAGTTCATCAATACTAATAATAAATCTGTAAGTGTATTAACTGATTTTCATGAAACTTGGTATATAAACATTTAAACGTACGGGACACAGGATAGGCTACTTTTTTCACGCGGACGGAGTCGCGGACGCCAGCTAGTATACAATAATATACTCGTACATATTTTAAAGGTTCTAAAGATTTTTCGCCATGACGCAGAAAACGAGTCAAGGTACTATGGTCCTAAGCTTCTCAATTATCTCCAGCATGGTCGTGAACATTTTTTATTGTGTTGTTTGAAACAATTTTTGTATACATTTAAATCACAGACATAAAATCCACAAAAAGGTCTTCGCGTGAGATACGGGCTCTCGTAATGTAATGAGAACTGTGGGTTCACAGTCACTAATGAAAATGGGGTTAGGTGAACGCAAATGGGCAGCTACGAGCTAACAACGTGGAATCGGCTGACTGAAGCAAGCCATCAATCTTGAAGAGGGACGACACAGGGGTCCTTTTCCAAAACTCTTTTCACTAAACTTTTGTAGAAGCTTTGTGATAAATAATCTAAAGGGTTCAAGTTGGAAGTAAATAATGTCTTATTGTACGTAAATTGCAAACGTATAAATACCTCTCTTCACAAAATTAGCAGATCTTTTTGGAGTTTACTCCCCCGGGGTATGAAAATTTATGAGAGTAAAACTACGAATAAATAATTATTTATTCGTAGGAGTAAAATCAAATGTCACATGTCACACGTTACGCGTTACAGGCTTAATTATATTTATTAAGGCTGGGTTGCACCATCTAACTTTAACTATAACCAACGCCGCAACTTGAGTTAAAATAACGGTTAGGCCGAAAATGAGTTGCACCAGTTAACAAATAATCATAGCTGGTTAACTGGTGCAACTCATTTTCGGCCTAAAACTCATTTTCGGCCGAAAATGAGTGCGAATTAACTGAAGTTGCGACGTTGGTTATAGTTAAAGTAAGATGGTGCAACCCAGCCTTAATTATTTATTTATCGTTCGTAAGGAATAAACTTCAGACGTGCGTCGGAGCTAACATACACGCTTTTTTTAGTGTCAGTAACAGTGTAGATGAACTTAAAGGATAATCGGTATCCTTTGTGGGTGCCGAGATGGGAATAAACCGAAGAATCCTGGTGAAGAGCCCGGCTGCTGCCATGTCAGAAGCACGTTCAAATCCTGGTGGAGCCTGCATATTTGAGTGATTTCGGTAAAAAAAGCTTCGCCAGGAAACCTGTGTCTCCGAGAAGGTTAGCTATCTTGAAATAATTAAACAAAAAAAACAGATTCGGTCCAGTCCATACACACGGGCAGAAGAAATATAATATAAACATTACATATAAAGATGCGGTTCATTCCAAATCATTTTTGTATTTTTGTATGTTTGTAATGGATAGACTACATTTTATAAAGTTACACGGGCGCAGTCGCGTGCAACTACTAGTATTTCATTATTTTGTTTTTAATTATTAAAGTCAGATTTATATTTTTATACTAACTACATTATCAAAAAAATACATTACGTTTACGTTTGAAATTGAGAGAAGAACCTACCTGTTAAATGAATTTGATTTGAAAGTTGTTTCTACTTGTGCTCTCTCATTAGAGATATTATAATCGTTTGAAACAAACTTTATAATAGACATTGAAGGGAATATTTCGTTTGGATCCGTTAACAATTCAACAGTTTAATTTCCTTTGCGGTTGATTGAGTCGGTGGGTGCCTAGTGGGTGCTGTGGGTGCTGTGGGTGCCGCGGGTGCCACTGTGGCGACGAGCGTGTGCTCGCCCAAATTTAATCTCAATGTTCAAAGTAGGTAACGCTTTGACAGTGCTCCCCCAATTGTTCAACCTTTCTAAATAGAGACAATGTAAATCGGTGCTTTTCTCGTATTCAGCTTTACTTATATTGCATGAGCACCTTTTAAAATTTTTGTAATTTGGTATCAAAATGTGGGTATCAAAGTCAAGTTGAGAAAATTGAACAGTAAGTCAATAGTTTTCTTACTACCGAATAGGCGCTGTGAAATCCTTGTATTTACTCAATACAAGAGGTGTTTTCTATATTGTTTTTTTGCAAACTTATTGCATTTAGATTCGATCTAATGAAATTCGTTAAGAATATTTCGCGTAAACAAACAAACTTTGAAACGAATGAAAAAGTGCGCTAATTAAAATATTTAGTAGGAATGAAAGAAAAAAGCAACAAGGTTGTGACTGTTATTACTCTGTAAATTAATTAGGCTTTTTCTCGAATATTTCCTATTTAGTAGAATTCGTTTTGTTTTGTTCTTTTTAATGGAAAGTTATTAAACTTCATTGTATGACTTCGACAAGAAATTTACTTTTACTTAAATATTACTAATTTAATTAAATACTTAAATAAATACAAGAAAAAACTTAAATATTAATGGAGGCATAGTGTAAATGTAAATGAAATAAGTATTAATACATTTTATAATTGATTAAATTATCTTGTACAAATACATTAGTAATGTAATATATAGCTACGTACATTTCAATGATAAAATTTATAGATACTTATCTTATTACTTAACAAATTGATTGATATTATTTTCTTTGGCTTGGCAATAAGACATAATAGAATTTTTGAACAGAGGTTCACAAATAGATTTGTCGTATTATTATTAACAAGAGAAATGAATGTTTTTCATGGGAAAAATGTACTAATAATAATAAAATATTTTCCTTCATATTTATAGAAATACAATAACCAATAAATTATAGCAGATTCTAATGTATCAAATTCAGTTGTTATACTCAATTTAAGCGAAATGAGAACTGAGGCAAGAGAAAAATGTTTTGGGTCAATAGATGATTATAGTGCTTGACCTTAAAGGTTTCGGCACATATCCGACGATGCGGCATGACGTTGAGACGTGGGCGGATTGTGGATATTTGGAGTTGTAGTTGATCCGTTCGGGTTACGTAACCTCCTCGCCCCGTCGGATATGTGCCGAGCCTTAAGGGCCAAGCGGCTGTAAATAGAAGCCATCAGTCACGTGGAGCCGTTTCCAACACTCGGATGGTGTTTACAATAGAGGTCTGACGGCCGAGTGGGGGACGTAAATCTCTTCAACTACATTATTAAGTGGAAAATCAATGCCCGTCGGGTCACGCGCTCTATGAAACGATCAGCTAGTTTGGGAAACTTCGCTACGCTAGATACTACTTGCCAACTTGCGTACTTTATGAAAGTAATCTGTGTTTCTGAAACCATTGATAGTGTTTAGTTAAAAAGACTATACTTATTGATTTTTTATTCAAATCTGATGAACGAGTAACATGACTCGTTGTACAGGCAAATAAATGATTTGCACTTTTTTAAGTCTGTTACTACTTTGAATAGTTGTTATGAGATAAGAATAAGCACTATATTTTATGCAATCTAGAAACGAAGATTCTCTTAGTCTAGATTAACCTTGATACCTACTGCTATATCCAAAAATATAAAGCTAATGTTTATTTGTACATAATGTTACAAACAATAATTAAACTAACCCTCGTTTTTCTATTAAGCCCAAATACAATTAGGAAATCAGCTGATGATCTTCATACGCCTAAATAGATCTTCATTAATTGTAGCTAAGAACTATCTCGACCGTGTCAACTTTCAAACGAAAATAACCGGATCAAAATTGGTCCATCCGTTTAAGAGCTATGATGCCACAGACAGACACAATAAATATTAAAACTAATTAAAAATAGTAAATTTAAATTGTTTTTGATGTAAATTTATGGCAGTAAATTAAGTCCGTACTATATATATTTATTATATATATATTTATATATATATATATCACTACATCAACATAGTATAAAACAAAGTCGCTTTTTCTGTCCCTATGTCCCTTTGTATGCTTACCGAGACCGCACACACGCAATAATATTGTCAATACAATATTGACAATAATATTGATCAATATTTGGACTAATCAATATTATTGTCAATTTTTCGTGGTAAAATCTGACTCAGTCGCTTAGTAGCTTGATTCGTGTGTACACGTTTTATACAATGAAAAGAAAGATTGCATTACTTATTGTATTAATTTTAAATTCTCAAAAAAGTCAATTAAGGGATTCACAAAGGCGAATGACATTGACGATTTGACCTTCACCGATATGACCTTTAGAATGTTTATATATAGGTATCATACTAATTCCGCACGAAAAACACAAACGTAATCCACACCTCAACGCAGTCACTGAGACACTGTAGCTCCATATATTTATAGTTCCGAGGCGGCGGAAACAATTCAACAGGCCTGATAAATGTGGTTTTTTGTACTTTTCATTAAAACTACATTAAAAAAAATCAATACATTTTTTTTAAATGATATTGACTTATTATTCGGTGTAGGAATCATTTGCGCGCAATAAACCGTTTTCGCCACAAATTTCAATATAAGTCAAATTCTTCATATGTTCTAACTTTTATTGTGGGGTTTCTACTACTTTGATGGAATTTATAAACAATAAATTTGTTCTTCACATGTTTAAGTATAACATATATTTTTTTCAAACCAATTGCATTGACAGTTACTTCTAACATATTTTTTTAAAAATGCAAATTTTTAGGATTGGCGTGTCAAGCGTGAAGGTGTGACACCTTAAGAAAGAAACGATGGATTAAAGACTAGATGAGAAAAAAAGCCGAGTTAGTCATTATAATATAAATGAACTACAACTTACAGAAGAAAATGATTTTAATTTTTTTATAAATAACGAGCAACATATCGAGCGCTTTATTCTTCTTTATTTTATCGCGATATGCTTCGATGGATTTATTCCATAGTTCTGGAGTTTCCCATGTTCTAATAAATTCCGACAAAAATTGTTTTCCGTGAGAGTAATATTCTCAAAACTATTTTCACTTTCGTCGTCCATATTGAGCAGAAACACGAACCGAACGTCCGCCTGCTATGAAATCTTTGTCTCAACTAAAATATTGCCGCGCGCCCGCAAACGACAATATTATTGACAATATCCCTGCCTCCCCCCGATATTGAAGAGATTTCAGAAAATCCACAATAATATTGATCAATACCGAAATACGGGCCGCATACACTCAATATTATTGTCAATACGCACTTTATTGACAATATTATTGCGTGTGTGCGGTCTCCCTTAGATCTTTAAAACTACGCAACGGATTTTAATGCGGTTTTCACTAATGGGTAGAGTGGTTCTCGAGGAAGGTTTAAGTACATAATTTACTAAGTTGCGCGGGCGAAGTCGCGGGCAGCAGCTTTAATTTTATTAACACGTAATTTTATAAACTATAACTAACATGTAGTGCCACCTGTTAACAGACTTTTTCCATTATTCGAAGTGAATTTGTCTGGGACTCCAAAAAGGACATAGGGTACCTTTCATCCAGAACGCGGACGAAGTCGCGGGCACCAGCTAGTATATTATAAATGCGAAAGTTTGTATGGATGTATGGATGTATGAAAGGATGTTTGTAACTCTTTCACGCAAAAACTACTGAACCGATCACCATGAAATTTTGCATACACGTTGTCTGGGACACCAGAAAGGACATAGGCACCTTTCATCCAGAAAAAAAGTAATGCTTCCGAGGGATTATCTAAAATTAAGGAAACTAACTCCTGGCTAAGTATAGCAATAACGATGTCAGACGATATATTGCTTTTTCAACGCGGACGAAGTCGCGGGCACCAGCTAGTATTATATAATATTAAAAATATTACAAATGCAAGAAACATTTCCATGAAATTCGAAGCACTTCAATGAAAGCAGCAAGCTTCTAACAAGCATTGTTCATGTCTCAATAGTGAATGCATGCAAACATATTGATGTTCTGTCGCATATTATGTCGACTGCAGTCTGCAGTAGTGCGCTAATCAGAGCCGTGCACCTCTCAAATCATGTGAGTTGCGACATCTATTCTATTCAAACTACTTGTCTTAGCTTAATTTACCTGGTTCAAGAGAAGCTGTATGCGAATGTCGTTCTGGCTTCTAACTTGCCTGGGTTTTATGATATTTTCAGTTCATTAAACATTCATTGGAATACTGATTATTTTCTTTTTAGTAAATTTAGATTATTTTGCTTTAAAAACGATTTATATGTTAAGCGAAGCAATCGACATATACATAGGTATCATATCCTCTGCTCGTGAGCTGCGAGTAATCTTTAGGAACTAAGATCTAGTGCAGTTATGTTATCGATAAATTAAGTGGGTAATTATGAAATTATTGTAGATGTGTTAAATAAAAACTCAAATATGCTTTAAAAACAGAAATATACACCCTAGCGATTCTTCGGAGCTCGCGTGTGAAGTATTAGGTATTTAGGTATACAGGGCGTCCCACGACTATGCCACATGGAGGGAAAGTACCTTGAATATTGTAGATGGAACATTTTACTGAAAGGAGACATTATTTTAATTTAAAAAACAATTTAAACTGCATTCATAGATTTTTAAATAATCACATGGTTGAATCGGGAATCGAACCCGCTACACGAGAAAAAAAAAATAGCCTGTAGTTTTATCATACCTGTAGTATATGCATCAGATTTGTTCACTGGCAACATTAAAAGCACAGTCTAAAACGTACCACGTTACGGATGCCAGCAATCCACGGGGATGAGTTAGTGCGTGCACAGATATAAAGATATATGGGTGTGTGGGAGTGGTTCGTGGAGTGATGCATGAGCCTCAGAGAGTATAAGGAAGAGCACTACAATACCGATCGAAAGGCTTTATCATAAGGATTATTTTTTGCTAAATAACATAGTGTCAGAAATAAAAGGAAGACCATGAATTTATGTTAA
Organism: Synanthedon tipuliformis; assembly: GCA_947623395.1. Lineage (NCBI taxonomy): Eukaryota > Metazoa > Arthropoda > Insecta > Lepidoptera > Sesiidae > Synanthedon > Synanthedon tipuliformis. Next base: position 8,108,757 of record OX392407.1, on the reverse strand, counting down.
GTTAAACGTAGAACACATATATAGGTATAAATACATGCTTTCTATGTGTAATATAAAACTAAATGTGTAATAAATACATGAAAATTGTTAGAGTAAATAGATCGCACAAACATAAAACAACAATATCAGCTAATCGTTTACAGAATACCAATAAGCTTATGATTGCGAATTGCGATATTTCATTTATGGCTTCATTAAGGGGAGTTGTTATAATGCTTGTAGTTGTATTGTAATAATAATGAACGTATATCGGTTCATTTTCTCTATTTGTATTTCATTTTATAACTTCATTTCATTACAACAATATTTGGTTTTCACGTACCTCTACAGTTTATTTGTGCAGGTTATGAGAAAAATCATATCCATTTATTTTAATGTAGGATTAGATCCACGATTCAGGGATTTCATCATTAACGTATAAACTCATAACATCATAAACATTTTCTAAACATTAATTTTAGTGTTTTTGAAATAAGAACTTGTGGTGATTTCCGAGTCGGAAAATTTTTGGACCTTCCGTTGTAATTCGTAAAAATCAATGCGGACACGGAGAGTTGATCATCTTCGAGCGAGCTTAGCTGTCGAAAGCATGTGCTTGCTATATATATTACTAGCTGGCGCCCGCGACTTCGCCCGCGTGATTAAAGTAGCCTATCTGTGTCCCGTACATCTAAATGTTTATCTACCAAGTTTCATGAAAATCAATTAATTCGTTTAAGAGTTATTGAGGAACATACATACATACACACATATGTACATACATGCAATACCTACACTTACAGATTTATTATCTAAATTTCATTGAAATGTTCTCGAGTGGTTTACGAGAGGAGGACGTTCACTCACAAGATGGACAGACGCCGTGGGTGGATCCAGGCTTCTTCTGATCGGTTCTTTTGGAAAATTATATAGGAAGGGCTTTGTCCAAAGTGGACGTGTACCGCTTAGATAATGAATCTGTAACAAGAACAAAGTTGCAAGCAGCGGCTAGTATTTTATAAAATCCCAACAACGTCATTATTTCTTCTTTAAAGTAAAAGGTGACATTTAGCGTGGTAGTTAGTAAGAGTAACTTTTATCATTTTATAAATGAAAGGAGTCAGCGCTAACAACATTGTTACGGGGAGCTCAGTGCTCGGGCGGCGGCAAACGGCACAGGATTTTGCCGGTTGATCCGTAATTAGCGAGCGCACTAATGGCCGCCACCAGTCAGCCTTTACGCCACTACAACTGCTTTCCACTGTGATAGCTCGAGCTTGAAATCTCTCTACATTTGCACTTACCGGTTTTACACAGAGCAAGTGGCCTGTAAATTGGCATGTACATCAAAATTGCTCATAACATATCAATTATTTCATTCTTATTAGCAATATCGATATATATATACATATATTATTGTGTATAAAATAGATTATGTCCGTTTTTCCGCCAATTCCTTCTAAACAAATCAACGGATTTTAATATGAAAGAAGCGATAACCGAGGAAGGTAATTTTTCAGCTTACTCTATACTTACTTACTATATACCTTTATTTAAAACTCCCTTCCCTTCCCTTCCTTTCCTTTCCATTCCCTCTTCAGCTCGCCTCTCTTCTCTACTTCTCTAAAATTTTGGTTAACGTATAAAATCGCATTAATGCAATATAGTTAAGGTGACGCTCCCAAAAAAAATTCCCACGCTAGCTCCACCCACACACCCCACCGACGACCAGGAGACGACGCGCGCCGCGCGCGAATTTCGTTTCGTATTCTTGACTCGGTGTACACACGAGTAGGTAGTAGGGTAACAAATGTTCAATTTACAACATGCGCGATTGCGAATGAGAATATCACCATATCTTATAACAATAATACAATATATAATAAAAAATATAATATATGTAGGTATATATAATAATAATAGATATAATAATAATATATATATATATATATATATATATATATATATATATATATATATATAGTCGGATTCTTCATTGCTGAAGGTCGTGCCGGCTCTGAATTGCCTTGGTGGCATCAACCACCAGCTGCCGCCACTCCACCCTATCCTCAACCTTCCGCAATTATTATATTATTTATTATAATTATTTATATATTTATAATATAATATATAATATACTTATATGTAAGATGATAATAATAAATTACTTCAGCAATATCTTTCAATATTTTTATAAATCATAGTTATTTCTTTTTCTCTTTTTACTGCTAAATAAATTATGCGAATTTTATGCAAATAACTGTACGTCTGTAGAATCTGAGGAAAAAAATGCAAAATAATGTAAGAAAAAGTAAAATTTCAATCACTTGTGATCCGTTCAACTGCAGTTGGCAAGCAACACATGACTTAGTCGCTTTCTAGCTCTTGAGTTGCTTGTTGCTTGTAACCAGTGAGGTGTTATTACTACGTATAGAGGAGCTATCGCCCTCATCACTAGTGATTCGTTCAACTGAAGCCGGCAAGCTACACTTGACTTAGTCGCTTTCTAGCTCTCGAGTTGCTTGTTGCTTGTAACCCTTGTTTGTTTTATAGCGAAATAACGTTAAAACTCATCAAATATGCCCTCGTGTGTATTACGATATTGCACTAATAATTCAAGTAATACGGCAAAGTGCAAAGGAATAACTTTCTATCGGTAAGTAACTAAATAATCATTTTAAAACTCAATTCGAGCAAAATATTTAGCGGACGCCATTTTGCGTCATTTGTCATAGACAAAAAATTTAAGAAGTGACATTAGTTGTATTGTGTATTGTGTATATTATATATATTAATATATATTTTAATAACAAAACAAAGAAAAAAAAAATATATATATATAATTTCTTTGTTTTATTATAATATATAATTATAATATGTATATTAATTATAATTATATATTGATATATAGGTAATTATAATATTCTAAAATTTATATATTATAAAGTTATAAGTTAAATCATAAAATAAAATTATCATAAAATCACGTAAGTGGTATTTAGTAGATGTTGTACAGGCACGTAATGAAATAGGCAGAATATAAACAGTGTCGCCTCTATGACGGTGACATCGATTCTATGATACATTAGCCGCCTCTTGCGCGCCCCCTAGCGCCGCATTTGTTGCACAGATTTTGTTCGCACTGTCTTTTTTAAAACACTATAATTCTATATATAAAGTTCAATGCTTGTAACCCTTGTTTGTTTTTTAGCGAAATAACGTTAAAACTCATCAAATATGTCCTCGTGTGTGTTACGATATTGCACTAATAATTCAAGCAATACATCAAAGTGCAAAGCAATAACTTTCCACCGGTAAGTAACTAAATAATCATTTTAAAACTCAATTTGAGCAAAATATTTAGCGGACGCCATTTTGCGTCATTTGTCATAGACAAAAAAATTTAAGAAGTGACATTAGGTGTATTATTGAAATAAGACAAACCTTAGAATAAAACGTTTTAATAAACAATATGTTACTAGTAAAATTTACAGACATTTATAAGACAGATACATGAAAAGAGAATATTAATATTTTCATAAACGTAGAATGAGGTTTGGGTATGTAAGAAGGTTGTATAAGTATACCTACCACAATTGTATATATTATATATTATTATATATTAAATATATGTTAATATATTATTATAATATAAATATACAATAAATATAATAATATATAATTATATAAAAATATTATAATATATAATATGATTATATTATATTAATCATATTATATATATTATATAACATGTATATGAATTATAATTATATATTGATATATAATTATATAATATTCTAAAATTTATATATTATAAAATTATAAATTAAATCATAAAATAAAATTATCTAAAAATCACGTAAGTGGTATAGGCACGTAATGAAATAGGCGGAATATAAACAGTGTCGCCTCTATGACGGTGACATCGATTCTATGATACATTGTAACTAATTTTGTATTGTAATCTTAATATTGTAACTAATTTTGTAAAGAAAAAAATAAATAAATTGAATTGAATTAAGATTTAATTATTTAAGTAAAACACGAAAAACAAAAATTGACGATTTTTGACGGTTTTTTCGATTTATCTCAAAATCTAATTAATCGACTGACATTTACAACTAGTGAATCGATAGATCTTTTTAAAACCTACAACTTTCTGATTTGACTTTTTGCTCTACAACCTTTAATTTTTCTTTTATATGCGAAAAACCGTTTTTTTCAACTTTACGAATTTTTTAGGTTATGAAGGATATCGAGAATTCCCTGGAAAAAAAGACAATGTTTCTTAGAATTTTTTATTCTATACGACCATATTTTTTTTATGCTGTTAGAATTTTTAGTACTTTCACATACCTATTGATTGGGCTAATAACACAAAAGTTGACCGTGACGGGAATCGAACCCGTTCGGCAGTCCGGCATAGTGACGGTTACACGACGGCCACGACGCTAATATAACCAACTAGGTACGACTAAAGAATATCGTTGGCATATACTTACGCTTTCGCCTCTCTCATATTTCTTGCGATGTTCTTGTATCTGGCTTTACTGTCTCTTTTTGAAATATCATTTCGTTTAGATTTGTTTCCCATGGTTAAATAATAGCGTATTGATAAATAATATCAATAAAAAATGTATTTTAAACAATTATTTGGGTCGCTGCGAACGCGCAACAGGTCCCTCTCTGTTGGCGCACAGCGCGGTACTGAGGAACACTCGCATGCATTCCCTTTCAAATACAAAGACGATTCGAATAAGGTTGAATATCGAATGATCCATTTCTCTGTATTCTTGCATAGAACTAAAGGACGTAAGTCTCAAATCAAATTTAATTTATTATGAGAATAATAATCGTTCTAGGTAAATTTTGTCTTGAGAATAACTAATAAACCTCATTTTCTTTCTATGAGTATTTATTTTGCATATGTAACTAAAGTTGCTTATGAGATAAAATAAAAAATATCGAAAAAATGACTCAATTTGAAAAAATAAAAGTGTCGAGTCAATTTCCACTAATTGTGTTTCTGTCTTGACAATGACTAGAAAAAGGTTTAAAATATAATATTATTTAAGTTTTACATTGATTTAATATTTGGTTTACTTACAGTTTTACGGCAAACAATCATAATTTTTAGGGAGCCGGGTCTTAACAAGAATAGTAAAAAAAATAGAACAAGTAAAATTTTACTATTAATTTAATCTCTTAAGCGAGATTCAATACAAGCAAGGTCTCTGTAAAAGTATTGCATACCATTAAAACATGGAATCTCGTACGGTATGTACGTACTGTGCGTATTGTAATAATACCCCTCAACAAACGAATGCAAATGTAATCTATAGATGTATGTGGATAAATGAACGGGTCTTGTAATGTTGTTGCGTATGTACGTCTGGGTGTTACATTGTCTATGCATATGTAAAGGAATACAATTTACTTTCAGAAATGCATTCAGACGCAGATTTCTGCATACATTTTCAGATCTAAATCTCAATATCGTTGCTTGCGTTTAATCAAGCAACCGTGTTTCTAAGTTGCAATATTGTTTTAAGTAAAGATTTTAATTATATATTAACTTGTAAGTAGGTGTATAGAATTTAGCAAACTGCTGTTGCTGTTAACCCCTACGCCCCGTGCCAAAGAAGAATGTAATAGGTTAATTTCTTAGTTGACGAAGGAATTTCACTAACTTCCATAGGTTCGATTGATGTGAAATTTGGTATACTGTCACTTCGGAGACATTGACCTGATGCTGCAGCATCAAGTAGTCTGCGGGATACCCAACTCCTCGGCAACTTACAAAAGATATGACGTGTTTGGGCTCAATAGAAAGTTGTGGGTTAGTTCTAAGTAAAGGTTGTTTATTATTATAAAATTTTGACGAGTTGATTGATCTGATTCAGGTGTCTTTCAAAGGATAGGTAACTAAGATTCAATTCTTCGCTGTCCGCATTCATCCTATGAGAGGCTCTTTTATAGTCAATCATCCAGTGAACGCGTGATTGATTCAGGGCTGTTCTGTTCAAGGTTACCAAAATTTGTAAGTTATTAAAAAAACTTTAACGATAATGAATTATTAACAATAATTATATAAAAAAATATAACAATAACATAAATTATTTCTATCCATATTTAACAAAATTATTATTCAGAAAACACAAGAAAAAAACTGCCCAAAAAAATCCCATTAAATTATTCACTTTGATCTTTAAATAAAATTCTTTGTAAAGCTTAACGTCATGAGAATCCTTAATATACAGAGTTCTACAATTTCATCTAATTTATAACATAATTATATTATCCTTGTCAAGGAGGCTTAAGACCTTAAAGTTTCAATGAAATATATACCACGATTTATTATTACTTAGGTTAATTAAAACATCTGACGGCTCCTCTAGCTACAGAATGAAATTTGCAATGCTAATATGTAAGAGCAAATATTTCTTGCAAATACAATTACTGTATGGAAAATATAAAGCTGCTGTAATAAGAAACTTATGAAATTCTATACTAATATAATAAAGATGAAGGCTGTGTTTGTTTGTTATACTCTGTAACTACCAGTCGGATTTTTATTTTTTAATTTAATAGCTTATTTCTAGGGGAGGGTCACAGAGAAAACATGTCACATGCCTCTATATTGAGATATTTATATAATATAACAAATTTTTATAGAATTCTGTTAGTTCTAATGACACTTAGAAGTCAATATAATTTGTAATTTTTGTTTAATTTATGGTAAGTTTAAGTTAGGTATATAAAGTAACAGTTTTATATTTCTTGTTCGCTAATCTTCCTTGCATGTCAATGTGAGTGCATTTTGTGAACTGTTTAAAAAAGTCATCAGGTCTCCCCGATTATATTCTTCTGAAGCTGAAGTTCCCTCAAACTATTGTTTAAATCTAAACCACTGTAATAATAAAAATAAATAACAACCTTTAATGTGCATAAAAAAGATGTAGTTAGGTACAGAATCCCGAGTCTCCAAACTATTAGACTGAGTTATAAGTAACATGAGTGCTACAGAAACCCCTCGTGGCGAATGGCCGCAGACTGCTTTGATGTAACTTCCAATAAAGCGAACCTAGACGAATCCGACCTCTACCTGTTTCTGTTATTCAATACTATTGGCTTAACTTTCAATGTTCAATACTTTGAGATCTTACCATTTTTATGTTAAATATTATTTGAAACGTACCTAAACGTAAAACGTAAATTTTTACGTATTATTTGAACGTCCCTATATAAGTTAATTCTCAAGTGCTCAAGCTCTACGGTTTTATATGAGAAAAAACATAAAATGTATCTACTCTTTTACATATTAAAAATAAAATGAACAAAGCAAAGTAGCTGAATTTTTCACGTCTGAAATTTTAATGTAGGTATTTTGATAACTTTTTTACTGTCATATTCATCGTCATATTACACTATGAATATATTTCAATATCTTCTGCTAGGTTTTTATTCTTTCTGTTATTAAATGTGAAGCGCGAGGTTGACTAAAGAGATCATTCTAAATTTATATGTTTTATGTACTACGACATAATTATGTTATATAAATGTAAATGTCCATAAACATTTATGGTGACTCTCATACAACATGTACAAAGGTGTGCGTTTAAATCGTGAGTGGTGTGACAACAAACTGTGGCTGTGCGACGCGGTCGGGGTCGGTTAACAAATACACTGATCGTCACCTGATCCACACTCCACACTGAACAGACACACACACACACACACAGACACACACACACACAGATAGAAAGGAGACCCATCTCCCGATTGTGAAATTGAAAACGGAACTCATGTCTCGCGCCGCACCTGTCGTTTCACAAACTTTATTGCGTGCTCTTCATTAACTCAAGTTCTTTGAAAACGTTAATCCCCTTCCTGTTTTCACTTACTTGGAAGTTAATATCTTACACGCGAGCATCAAACAAGTATCTTAACTAAGGCATCAATAACATGCCTTCAATTTGATTATATTATTTAATTTTTACAACTTTGATTAATTTCGTCATTTTAAAAATGAGAACAAAATATTAATTGCAATGCAATTTTTTTCAAATACTTATGTACTGTCGTTTATTGTACAACTAGCTGGTGCTCGCGACTTCGTCCGCGTTCTGGATGAAAGGTACCCTATGACCTTTCTGGTGTCCCAGACAACGTGTATGCAAAATTTTATGGTGATTAGATTTGCCAGCTTTTTCTTAAGTGTTAAAAAAATAAAAAAATCAACGCCCGACAAAAATATATGAGCAATCTAATGAGCAATAATTTATTCAATACTTATTCGTCAATATTTCTGTCAAATGATACTCGTAGTTTTTTATATTTCCAAATGATCCATCGAGAACATTACTTTTTCTGGATAAAAGTACTCTATGTCCTTCTGTATCCCTGACAATGTGTATGCAAAATTTTATCATCATTGGTTGAGGAGTAGTTAAAGCGTGAAAGCGTAACAAACAAAACTCACTAGGATTAGGATAGGATTGGTACCTACTTCTAGATTTTTTTATATTACTTGGGCTTGGGTTTGAATCATTTAATCCACATAATTATATTTTCACAGACACAAAAGCGATTACTGGTTGCATCATAATGTAATTGTCGTGGAATTTCGTTAAGTTTAAATTACAGACTACTTGCTGAGAGATTATACTTAATCAGTGAATATTATAAAAGGGTTAAAGATACTGGCTCAATAGAGGTTACATTCTAACAATGTCGTGTCAAAAGGAGCCACCATTTGAATCTATCCCGTGTTCCAGCAGGCACTTCTGGTATTACTGAACATTTTTCCCCATATCTAAGACAGTTCCTCGAAACGACTTTTGGGACAAGTCCAATAATCGTCAATCCAACAAAAAGGGCATCTCGTAAGAGATTTCAAGGTAATTTGGTAAATCTGTCCCCGGTTTTATATTTTCGTCATAGCGATGCCAATAACTATTGCTCGGCCTTGGAGTCGGACGGAAACAATAGAAATGTTTCATTAAGTTCTATCGAATATAAAAATAGTGTATAATTATTATTTTTATATCTATCTACACGAGAAAACAAACATGTCATCATATAGGTAAATAAATAATAATAAGTAGGTAAGTTCTCTAATTACAAAACTTAGATAGTGCATCTTTGGAGGATGTGAAGTTTATCAGCAACAGGGAGTGAGAGCAGTTATATACTTTCCTATAATATATATTATATAAAGTTAGTTTTATGAAAATACTAACTGCTGCCCGCGACATCGCCCGCGTAACTTTGTAAATTATATACTAAAACCTTCCTCGAGAACCACTAAAACTTCACATAATTGATTAACTGATTAATAGTATTAAGAATATTATAACTTTCAAGTTTCTTGAAAAGTAAGTAATATCTTATTTCATAATAGAAGAGTTTGACTTTCAAAGTAATATGATTTTGTAATGATCGCTACGCCTACGCGTGAAATATGGTTGTTGCTACGAGTGTGTTGTAGATCTTGAGGGTAAATGGAATAATAAAATACTCACTGAAATTACTCTTCTGTATCTATTCCTTTACATAATATGTATTACAAAATAAAGCAGCTATCCGTCTCTGTTTTCCTTTGGAAACAGTTTTTTTTTGACCAAATGTACCCTATGGCCTTTCTTGTACCTATCCCTGACAACGTCCATGTATTATTTTATGATGATCTGTTGAGTAGTTACGGCGTGAAAAGGTAATAGACAGTTAGACAGACAGAGTTACTTTCACATAAATTTATATTGTTAAGTATGGATGACCTCTGAGAACCGTACTTTTTCTGGACCTACCCTATGTCCTTTTTTGTATCCCTGACCAGTGTATGCATTATTTCATTATGATCCGTTGAGTAGTTAAGGCCTTTAAAGGTAACAGACAGACAGACAGATAGAGTCCTTTCACATTTAATAAGTAAATGTAACTATAGTAAGTATATTAGTAATATAAATATAATACATGTTTCTAATAAATGGATATTAATTTGTGATCCCACGCCAGTTACAATTTGCACGAATAACCCGGCATCAATACATTATTCACATTTGTACAACGCTCCATTTTAATTAAGGTAAAATTTCAGTGTCTGCGGTATGTTGCCGTGGAACTTGTTGAAATATGCATCAAAGGAAGCGAACAAATTGAATGCATGACGAACACGCCCGATAGCTGATGGACCGTGAATTGGCAGCCAATTTCGTGCTATTCATTCTCGTGAAAAAGTTCAATAGCTTTTTTCAAATAATGCCATTGTAATAACTAAATTTGGTCTAGACTGGGACAAGACTTTTTGTGTTTTATTTCGTGCAAAGCCAACACTTGTGTGGGCGAACAAGCGGGTCCTCTTTAATTCTATTGAAATGTAAAAGAAAAAAAGGTCGGAATCTTTCTGAGAATACATTATTATTTCTTTACACGAAAGGTTTTATTAAATTCATTTGCTCTGGGATTCGAGAGCCCTTAGTGAAAAGTAAATAGTGAAACAGATGTGATATTCTGTAAGATACTTAAATTCGTAAAACATATCAAAGTTCACCTCGAACTCGATATTGCAGTTGTCTATTGTCTACATCAAATTAAGTTATCATTATTATAGACAATTAGGTTATTGTTTACATCAATTAACGAACATGACGGCGCATCTGCCAATGTATCAGGTTGACGTTTAGCTGTCAAAGTCAGCCTAGCGAAGCGTCATTGCCGATGGTTAGCAGGGCGGCCATCTTGTCCGGAGGGTACTTTACTTTTCCGGAGATGGCGGCCCGTGAACCACGCGTTTTGACGAATCGCTTTGAATTGGTTATTTATCTGTCCACGCCCGCATATCCACATATTTAATACACTATGAGCTCTGATAAAGGCCCTCGTGGCTCTTTAAACATAATCATTAATAATAATAAATATGTATTATAATAAATAACGAAGACTTTATTAATGCAAAGCTAACGCGAATCAAATTAAATTATTTCATTTGAAATTGACAAGTCCAACATCCACACTTACAGAAGTACGAAACTTAAAATATATATTACCTACACACATATACTTTTGCTTTTATTTTAATACTAGATGACTTAGCGAACTTCGTATTGCCTCAGAATAAGAACCAGCTCCATATAAAATGCACGAGAAAATTAATTTCTTTCATAATTTTTTACGTGAATTTACGGCGGAGACAAATATAACAAATCAAAATTTATAAAAATCGGCCCAGTATTTCGCGAGTTATCAATGTTGTAACTAACATGACTTTTTTAAATATAGGTACTTAATATAGATTACTGTTTAAGTTTTGGCTTATGCTATACCAAGCTATGCTTAGTGCAAATGCCACCGAATAATAAAATTCTATCTGCAGTTTTTAATGAATAAATAAATAAATAAGTAAAATAAATTATAATAATGAAATAAAGTTCGATATAAATATTACAATAATAATAATTGATTCCATATTCCCAGTGTGTATACAGTGATAAGTTATGCACGCCCGACGAAACAGGACAAGAGGGTTCCTCTCAGCCGGAAGGCTCGTTTGATGTCATAATAACATCGAAATTGAGTTCAATTATTATCAGATTAAGTAAGAAACGACAAAGGGCCTCGCAGACGTCGTATTGTAGTGCCGAGATATCCTTTATAACATGTTTTCGTATTTGAATAACTTATTATTCGTCGGCGTCTCACGGGGGGGTTTTATTGTCATGAGTTCGCGTAATTGGCGGTTGCTAGAGAACGTATGTTGTGTTAGTAACAATTTGTATTCGTTGTATTGCTAACAAACACCTAATGAAATGCGGGATCACGCTCGCATCGACGGTCCTCTATTCAGTGAAAGGATATCGGTGCCATTCTAGCAAATAGGCCGGAATGAGTACGCGTGCTCGTTTGAAACGCGCCTGCCTGGCGGCGAAGTTCTTGTCTATTGCGTATTTCCCAAATGGGATCGCTTCGGTTATGATAGTGGCCGGATATAGCTGAGATTCTTTGGGAATATCTTATGTTGCTTTTTTATTCAATTTCCCCCAATCAGTTGTATGTAAACGTCCTCATGTACGTAACGTAGAAATTGTTTAGAAAATTATAACATTGTCAATGGGAGACGAACATTAGTTCCGTTGACGATGTTCCAAGTTCGTGTTCCGGAAAGTTCAGTAGAATGTTCATTAACTTTTTTCCTTTTGTCTCTTTTTTATTTTGTATGTACAATCGGCTATGGCTTCTAACTTCTGATAAGAATACAGGAGATGTTAATTCACGAAGTTGTAAGTTGGTATGCATGAATTGCCGCTGGATGGTATGCTCAGTTTTTAACTGTAGAATACAATGTGTTCTGCCACACATGATAAGTACTCTTATCATACATTGCGTTAACGTGGTGTTTGCAGTGACATACATCTTCACACAATTATGAGGCCTAGAGTGCGTGGGTATTAATAACGTAGTATTGTTTTGTAGGTTAAATATAGACAGATATTTTATTCAACTTTTCGTCTTCATTTCTTAGGGTGAAAATGGCGAGGAATAAGAGCTCGCAAGCTGTGAGCTGTGAGGCAACAGGCGGCGCAAAGTTTACGGGCTCCCACGTACTCGTATCGTCTCGCTTGACTTTATGTCCAAATTTCAACTTCAGGTTCGCTCCGCTGATAGAAATGTTACGTTCTCACTTTATAAACTAAGCATTTTGCAAGTCAAAGATGTTTCATGTAGCAACATTCTCTTGGTTGACTATCTTCAACTTTATACAGTTTTAATTAAAGTTAGTTCGTCCCACTCGTGTAGTTAATGCAAAAGACGAAATGGTAATGCAGAGTTCGTCAACTAATAACATGAACTTGTTCACACCATCTTCACATAAATTTAAATGCATTTAGTTAGCCTGTTAGAATCTTACTTTACAACAACAATTATTAAATATTTCAAGTTAATATTTTTATATTTATAAATGTATTTGAAAACTTCTATTTTGATATTGTAAGTGGGTGTGCTAGGCAAAGGGCATTTACATTCCGCTCTGTTTCTCGTCGTGGGTGCTGATCTCTCGTTGCTGGGCGTTTGTGAAAGCGATGGTCGGTAGCATGTCGGTAGTGATATTGGGTGGTAGGCGATGCTCGCGTTTTGAGAGCACGTCATGTCGCGCAAGGAAGCGGCGGAAAGACAGTGGGAAGAGGATCCTCTCTCCCAGCTTTGCGATCCGCCGCAGGAGGCTCGGGGGCAGGCGGCTGGCCTATGTCCGCCACCTTCATAAAAATATAGTATATTATTATAGGTAATTCAGTTATTACAATAGTTATTTTTAGTAGAAAATACGAAGGACTCATTTAACAATTCTTTCGTTCATTTAATTTATTTTTGAACAATGAAAATAAAATGAAATATTCTTAAGTCTCGACAAAGTCACAGTACAAACTTTTGATATGACTGTTACTGTAATAACCACTGGCTAGAATATCGATTTTTATGAGGAAAACACGGCTAGAAAAAGAAACCTCATAGGTTTTCCTTTGAATTACCAATTTGTGATATGAATTCTATACACGTGGTTCTGCACGTTCACAATAACCAAGTAGTTTATTTCTTAACCACTTTATTTCTAAACTTATACATTATAGGTATATTTTGAATTAAAGTCAAGAAGACTTTTTCTGATTTATTTTCGCATCTTTATTTCCTATTTTATACACATTTGTTAATTTTTCATATAATGTTATGTTAAGACGATTCTGTAAGACTTCCAAATTAGGTACTCGTATTTCTTTTGAAAAAAACTAAAGAAAACTTTTCTCCGTTCCGGTCAACAAATGCCACTTAATGTAGGAGAATACTACAAACTGAATATATCTGTTTTGAAATATTAAATGTATACAAGCCGTCGCACTTGTCTCGTGTTGAATAAATAGGGCATGGAATAAATAGATCCATTTCGTATATGAGAAATAATAATTATGTTGACTTAAAGGCCAACAGAGAAATCTATTGAATTCCCAATTCAACATACGTTCGAAAAAAGTAATGCACATAATAGATCTGGGTACATTAAACAGGAAAATGTTACAAAAAATGTAACCGTATAGCCTTTGGCATTTGGCATATATTCGACGGTCGAGCGCAGTGGCCACATAACTCGTTGGGGTTGTTAAGTATAAAATACATTCCAGCCCGGATAGGCAATGTTAAGGAAGTTCCGAGACGTCTTCTTGTTCGAAATTTCTCAGTATCTTAAAACAAAGGTTTTCGACCAATGTGTGTTTCCAGTGATGACATATGGTGTTGAAACGTTGTATCTTATTACGGACCTCGTAAGAAAGCTTAACAACTATGGCTCGAGGTTACTCTGCAAGGTACAATCAGGAATGAGGTGATCTGATCCGTAGACAAACGAATAAGTCACCGATATAACCCGGCGGATAAGTAAGAGATGTAGTTCGGGGTTCTCGAGTGGAGACTACGGTCGGCAGCACTCTTGCAACGCCAGTAGCGGTGTTCGTGTTATAGGCGACGGTAGCCACACCATCACCTACCGCTGAGACAATAAGATGTACACATTGAAAAGACGTCATACAGCGACGCGTTTACTCGTTTCGTCGGATATATGTCGAACCCTTTAAATAAATGGGACGTCGATCTGGCGGCGGCGGCGCTTCCACACAACACAAGAGCAGGGCTTAGAGCAGAGCGATCTTTGAGGCTCGTAGAGATAGTGAGGGCGAATTGAACGCTGTCCGTTTTCTGGCTTATCCCCGTGTAACAGATACTTTGTTATTTTTTATTTGCGTTTCCCGAGGCATTCGGCTGGTGATAAGACTATTTTCCTTAATACAACCCTCTATGTGTTATTCCATAACCCGCCACTTTATAAATCACAATCGGATTTTGCGTAGTAAGCGTGTTTTTGTCTGTTATTTGAAGACAGTAAATGCAACATAGTAATTCAAGTGCAAATCTATTTAGAAGTCCCACAGCTAAGATTATGATGATGATCAGAAATTTCTCACTGTTGACTAAGAATGAAGACTAAATTTGAAGTCAATCCATCTGTTAGTTTTTGTGTTTTAGGGACATTAACATATGGAATCAAATTTTTTTTTAGTATATAAAAATAATTCACTAAAGAAATTACCTAGAAAAAAACCCAAAGATATAACTCTCTTTATCTAGGTATAAGTTTAAGAATTAGTAATTGTAAATCATATTAAATTATTTAAGTATTTTTAAAATCAAATTTTACTGTATCATTTTGTATTGTACTCTGTATTTTCTGTAAATATAGGTGTATTTTGTGAATAAAGTAAACGGATGGTAGGTATAAGTTTGAGAATTAGTAATTTTTAAAAAGCATTTTAGTATTTTTTAAATAAATTTTCCTGTGTCATTTTGTACTTTGTATTTTCAGTATAGGCAAAGTCTTTTGTAAATAAAATAAAAGATATATCCGTTAGCGTACAACAGGCTTTATTCTGTTTGCGCGCACACAACTAGAGAAAAACAACAGATGCATTCTGAAACGCGACATTGTAACGTGTATCAATACATCCCCTGTGAGCTACATTCTCAACTGGATGTCTAACGAATGCGCCTTTATTTGAAATCAGATTCCAAACGCCGGTGTTCACTTTCACAAAAAGGATTTCAGATAAACACACTCTATTGTAGTTCTACCCTTATTTTGGTTAAAATAAGTGTACGCATACTAGTCGAAATTCAATTATAATCACTTCTTCTATAATTCATTTTTTTCTTGATAAAAGAAAATTTAGTCAGTTGTTATAATAAAAGAAAATTAAATCATTCTAGGAATAGGTACTAACTTTTCCTACTATACTTGTACTAGTAAGTACTTTGTAGTACTTGAGTAAACTTTTCCTCTGTCATAATAGGTAACTCGCGTGGCTTTTATCACGACATACTCGTGCTCATCCACAAATGGTCTCTGATAACGAAGTCAGAACAGTCTTAAACTGAAGGTAAATATGCGTATTATAAAGGCAACAGAGGTGGCCGTCTACTTATTTGTTGTGGAAGGCAACAATGCGGCGAGATCAAAGACCGGCAGGAATTAATTTGCGAACGCTATCTCTCCCTCCGCCCTTCCGCGTCCTTCGCGAGCTCCTAGACCGTGACAAGCTCGGTGAAAAACATTTTCCCTTTTTTCACAAAGGTATTTTATATCTAGCATTTAATTTCTTTGATCCCAAACAACAAGGATTTTACGAGGACGCACAAACACGATATCTCTTTTGCACTCTTATACCTAATGGTTATTTAACGCAAAATGATTGATGAAAAATAAATAAAACAGCGAGCAATATTTGTTTCAATTAGGCGAGTTAAACGGGAATATGCTATGCCTTTTTGATCAGCTGTTTATTTAGCACGACTGTTTTGTCAATAGGTGGATAATTGCTTTTTATAAAATGGTGTATATTATATCAACTGTTCGATGGTATCCAACTTTAAGTCTATGGATTCAAGTTATCTAAGGTATTTTTTAATTGGAATATGCTTAATGTTGTAATTTTGTATATTACAATTATATGCCTATGTCTAGAACAGATGCACAAAATCCAGATAAATATTATTATTTCTTTGTAAATTAATTTCAGAAACATCGTCGCGAATATTCCAAATCGAATTAAATTAATTTCTTTGGAACTCTTTGATCCGAAAGACTCTTATTATGTTATTAGTTAACTGAACCGTTTAAAATTAGCGTGAAATACGGTACACTGAATATTTACGCGAAAATATGCTTACGATAATTTAATTATGGCAAGAAAGCCTTCAAAAATATATTCAGTTGCCATCGCTACTTGAAATGTAATAATAATAATTGACTATGATCATATTTTGAAATAATTATTTCGTTTTATAATTTGTTGGTATAATCTATGTCTATCAAAGAAGATTTTAAAGAATTTAAATAATAATGAAATATAAGTATATTCGGTTAGATAGATAATAATAAATTTTAGACATAAGTGTGAATCTCATGGACTAAACATTACAGGAAGTGTAATTATACATACTTGCACCAACACCAAAGACCTAGACAGAAATTGAACTCGGAGACAATTTGACTATCGTTATTATGACTACCGGATCAACAAGCTCGACAAAATCAGATGATTACGGTCTAACAGTACTAAAAATGAAAATATGAGACTTCAAATCACAGATGCTTTTACAGAATGACAGTTTTGCACCATATTGGTATATTTTGCTTATATATGTACATGTAAATGCGGCAAACATCCGTTCTTCTCTATATATAGATTTAAATTTTCTTCTTTCTACACCTTATGGCTAAATGTACCTGAAACTGAAACCTTAAGTTTTACAGAATCTTCAGCTTATTCTGTAAAACTCAAGGTATTATTATTCTATTAGTTACCATTATTTTTCACAATAGGAAAACGCAAAACAACTTATCACCTTTAACAGTAGTGACTTCAACATCATGAAGTTCCAGAAACAACGTTACGTCAGTAAAAGATTTTCTTATTGGCTCTGTTTGGCTTGTGTGTAACTGCTACGATTTCATCGGCAGTCACGTCTCGTTTGCTATTGTTTGCGAAGTCTGCGCTCTAACTCACCATTCGGGGACGACCTTAGGTCTGACCACACAAAAAGCACAATTAGTACCTGATGCCTTTCGCATCCTTTTCCGAGCGTTTGTGGCGGTGATCGATGGCGTAGCGGCTTCATACGAAGGATTTGGAGGGTTCGTGTACGTACTGATGATTGATGAAACTCTTCACGCTAATTAACGAGGATTAGTAGGTTTTTCATTATTGATAACTAGTTTTGGTTAGGTTTAAATATAAGTACGAAATTTAATGAAAAAAAAAAATGTACTGAACGAATATTTCTTGTGATTTCTTTTTGGTTTAAAGTTCGAAAAGGAAATTCTTAAAAATAAAACGCCCCAATTTACTTGTAACCTATTCAATAGAAAATAATGGTATTATTAATATTAATGAAAAAGAAGGCAAATGAACGCATACATATACTCAGATGCAGTATACATGTCACTTTATATTAAACCCTTTCTGATATGCAGTAACAATAAAAGTTATTTTATTAATGACTGTTTCAGGGATTTGGTTGAGTGGTAGTATAAAATGCAGAGATTAGCCGAAAGGTTCCAAGTGGCTGGGGTTAGGTCACTAGCGTTGAGTGTGGGCGGAGGGTCGGAGGCAATATGTTAAGGTAATGGAGCCGTCCTCCTTCGAAGTGCACTTGATTAAGTCCGACTCTGATAGCTAAGCGGATACTACGTATTACCACATATATGGCTTTTTAATGGAACGGAAAAAACACGATCAATCTGACGTTACGAAATCAAGAGTGGCCCAAAGCTATTTCTAATTTTTAATGCTTAACCTAAACTTGGGGCTTATTAATGACGAATGTAAGTATCCCTTAGAGATTATAATATTTTTAAATGGTTGTATTTATTGTAATGTACAAAATATATTAAATACTAGCGATCTGCTCCCGGCTTAGTAAGTTTACGGGCATCAACTATTCAACAGATATTAATAAATTTATTTTATTTTCTTAGGTCACTAGCGTTGAGTGTGGGCGGAGGGTCGGAGGCAATATGTTAAGGTAATGGAGCCGTCCTCCTTCGAAGTGCACTTGATTAAGTCCGACTCTGATAGCTAAGCGGATACTACGTATTACCACATATATGGCTTTTTAATGGAACGGAAAAAACACGATCAATCTGACGTTACGAAATCAAGAGTGGCCCAAAGCTATTTCTAATTTTTAATGCTTAACCTAAACTTGGGGCTTATTAATGACGAATGTAAGTATCCCTTAGAGATTATAATATTTTTAAATGGTTGTATTTATTGTAATGTACAAAATATATTAAATACTAGCGATCTGCTCCCGGCTTAGTAAGTTTACGGGCATCAACTATTCAACAGATATTAATAAATTACTGAATTTTATTTTCATATAAAAAGATAGATAGATGAAAGATTTAACATTAAATGTTTTTACTATTTTATTAATGTAGTCCAAACGAAAATTTGGATACTTGCAAAAAAAATAAAAATCCTTCTTCGTAGTTTCACGAATGATCAGATTTGATATTGGTTATTGTGTTTCTTTGTTATTTGCAAAACATTTTATTTTGTTATTGAATAATATAATCAATTTAATTTAAATAAATTAAATCAATACAAATAAAAATATCAATAAATTGATTAACATTTCATATAACGTTTGGACATAATTATGTTGCCCTGTTCTATATGAAACACTGAAACAAAAATAAATTCTGTTATTTCATGGTCTTCTGTTAGTTAGAGGGTGGCATGTGCCACCAGATCACAAAGCCAAGTGATGAGGGGTCTATTAGGATGTGATGAAGTCTAATTTAAATATTATAAATCTTACTCAATTTAGGTTTCACATAAATTTATATCATCTATTTCAATTTCACTAAAAGACTTCAAACATGCTTGCTTCACTTCAAAACATGATAACGTAGTTGGTAAGTTTTATAAATGTTTTTAAATTTAACGGTGCTTTTAATGAAAATATATATTATTAAAGTAAATCGAACAGTCGACGTGTTCCCTGGGGCAACTCGCGAAGATAGGCAATCCTCTTAAATACTCGTAGTCGTGCCACATCGGCTGATGGCGCGGAGTGTTCTTCATTATGTCGATATCCGGGACGCACTCACCCGCGAAATGTGCTCTTACAAAGATTTACTATTGCCAGATACTTTTGCCTCTTCGTCAATTTGGTTGACGGTGAGTGAAATTCTTGTAACGTGGTGATCTTGACTTGATAAGCTTTGACAATATTGAAACTGCAGTTTCATTGTAAGTCGAAGCGTATGTTCAAAAATAAAGTAATCTAACTACTACTACTACAGTCAAATTTTTATGTTATGGACGAATCGTTCGCTGTAATAAGAGTACGACATCTCACAAATTCACGCCCTTCTAAAGATGTTTCAGTATTTGAGTAAGTTTTCCTTTGTCGTATTTTTAGTTTATAGGCGACATTAGCCGCCAATCTATCAATTGTCATTTACATAAAAATATAATATTACTAGCTCCCGGCTCTCGGCTTCATCCGGGTTCAAAATAAAAACTATCCTGTCTTTTAAGTTGGACTAAGTTATTACACATAATTACGAAGTTTTATAAAAATCGGTCCAGTAGTTTAGGAGTTCATTGGCGTTAAACATGTAACACGATTTTTTTATATATATAGAGATAAAATGGATTTTTACAAATAGGCTTTTGCAAACTTAATTCACTCAAAAGTTAATTCAATTAAGTATCTAGTATTAATTATTATATAAGTTAATTTGTCATTTTTTTTTCGTCTGATGTTATTAAACTTTAGTATAATTGTATTAAGCAAAATTAAAAAAATTGGGCTTCATAAAAAAACTTCTTCATTTAATAACCATTTAGATATCCGAAGTACCTATCATATTGATTGGTCAAACTGTTTCCTACATATCAAATGGATAGCTATCTATAACTTTGTATTTGTATGTTTGTTTTTTGTACAAAGGTGTGGATATAATTGGTTGTTTACTAGAATTAATTAAAATTCAATCGATCACTACCCCCAATTCGTTTTTGTCATATAATTATTTTATGTTTGGAATACGTATTTCAAAAGAGAACATCTTTTACTGTTTTTTATTTCAAGTTTTAAATTTAAATTATATGTATGGTAAAAATAAACATGAAAATAGTGATCACACATGGGATCGATGGGGAGATTTGACAGTTTATTTTTAATGGTAAACCCAAGGCCTCTACCAAAATTTGGCTCTGTCGGAATTATTGTTATTTCAATTGTTTATTTTGACTATATGTAAGTGTACAAGAATAACGTGTTAAAGAGGTGTACAGGCATGTCATAACAAAATATTAAAAAAATATGTGAAAAAGCTTTTTAAGATAGTGTATATCTTTATTAGTGTACCTTTACAAAAAAGAACATAATAAGATTGCGAGATATGCTCAGTACAATGAGACGGGGGAAGTCAAGTATAGGCTTGCGTAGCGGTGAGCTCCTGTAAACACGAATTAAGATGGAGAGGGCGCGTGGCGTGAGGCTCTGTAAAGAGATCTGACCGATAGGGGCCGATTGAGATCCCTCTTCCTCAATGCGATTGATTTAGCTTTATTGCTGGTAATAAATTTACCCCTCGCTTGCCAGCCGCTTTAGCATTTTCTTTATAACACAATAACGCTTAGAGATTCTTGTTACTTTCATTTAATTTTACTTAAGTATTTTGCTTGCTTCTTTCATTTGCGAATGATTTACCTATATGCATAAATATATTAATTTAGTTTTAATTTAGTTACACTATAACATTAGGATAAACGTGTAAAGATAGATGTAAATATGGAAACAAATAAATAAGTAAAATGAACTTTTATCGTTCTTCAAATAATATATACTCTCAATTCAAGTTTTTTGAAATCAGAGACTCCAAATTCATCAAACGGATAACATCCTCTCGTGGGACACAAATCTTGCTTGCTTGCTTTGCTTGCTTTGATGATATTCCACCCAATGGACTGTCTGCCTGTCCTTCATAAATAAACTTACAAAAACATAATGTTGTTAGTTGTTCAATGAGCGTTGCAGTCTAAGTTTTGCATAAGACTGTTTGAGCCATCTCTGCAATTCCGCACCGGTCGCTCTTCCCTCCAGAGCGACATTGTCGAATGCACTAACTTTTACGACCACCGAGTTGCGCTAGTAAAACGCTCCTTTATTGCCAAATGAATTTTGCACAAGAAAATAACGTTTTAATGCATACAATTCGAAGTGGTAACAATTTGTAAAATGTAACCCATTTTACTTCTCATTACAACTTGATTAAGTAAAACACTTATTGCCTTTTAAAATATTAACTTTCGCCAGACTCGAGCTGTTATTATAAGCATTTCGTTAGTGTTGCTCGGAATAATTAATGTAAATTACATTTAAAGGGAGCAACTGTCCGCGGGCGTCTGCGAAGTTGATGCAGAACAAAGGGACTTGAAGACAGCGAGTAAACAAGTTGCCATAAGTTTTACGGCGCTCCCCTGTCCTGACGCCTGCTCGCACCTTACTCTCTAAATGCCATTATTACTGTATGCCATGCTGTAGGGCGATAAGTTTTTTAACTTTTCAAGACTTTTCAGTCTTCCATTTAAGCTAAGTAACAGTTGAAATACTCGTACACAAACGTACCTATGCATCGGGTCGCAGCAGCATCCTTATAATGCAAAAACATACAATAATACAAAGCCATTGTTGCAGCAGCTACAGAGTTATTTTGTGCATCCCGTCTGGTGGCAATAACCACGGGTCCCTTAGGTACATAAGATCTGGATTAGCTCGCTCCATCGTCGGCCTTGTCTTTTCTACAGGGCTAGATGCTGGCCAAGAGCAAACCCTTTATAAATAAAAAAAAAGTATGTATACATAATTCATAGTTTTTTTGAATTTTACTAAAAAATGAATCTTTTATGTATGTATGTTGTGACAAAAGCGAAGTGTGAGAAATCTTCCCCCATCCGTCACAAGCAGTGAAGCGACTACTTCCGGTATGGTTTCACATGACACTATCTCTTAATGTTTCTTTCGTTATTTTTTTTTCACTTTTTCGCTGTTATATATTTTCACATGCTGCTGCTGGACAGTATCTACCAATATTAAAATTAAAATTAATTAATAATTTAATAAGTGACGTAGGAAAAAGAAGTATTAAGTTCATGCTGGACATTCTACTTTCTGCTTCTTCGCTCTGAGCTTTATTTTGAAAGTCTACGCGGGCTGTACATATTTAAAAGAATTTTTCTTTATACAACTAGGTAGTAGAATATTTAAAGAACGAAATAATAAATTTTAAACGAAAGTTTTCAAAATATCGTCTCCTTTGCTGCCCAACGCATTCTTTTTTCAAATACTCATAGGTCAAATTTATAAAGCGTTGTTCATATTTCTCCGCAAGTTTTAATAAGTCTCCTTTATAAACGACCCCTTTGATCAGACCCAAACTACTTTTAAATTTATCGGATTTTGTTTTTGTTGCACCATTTTTGCTTCCATTCGTGGTCCAACTTTAATTACGTTGTTTATGTAAAATTTTGCTATATTAACACGTCATTATCGTCCATTTCGTAGGCTCCCAATATACTTTTATCTCAGCGTAAATTACGGTAAACTGCCAAAGTTCTGTGTGTAATGTTTCACTGCTTGTTATCTTTAGGGTGTAACAGCATTTTTTATTATCACTAATATTGGAAAACTTTGTCATTGAGAACTACATAAAAAAATCTAAAAATATCTCATTACTTTTTCACTCGCGTTATGAAATAAACTTCAAAATTTTTATAATCAAATTCAACTGATTGGAAGTTGCTCAAATTGTCATAATATAGACATAAATCATATCTGCGTAGTGAGGAGTGACGCGTGCGTACATGGATGACCACAATTTACAATTAATTACTCGAGGGCTGTAACCGCGGACGACCTCTGTTAAACCATATGCCTTGTTTGTTCCCCATTATAATAATGTCACGGATCAATTATTTTTAACAATTATCGCGTACACTAGAAATAATTTTATTTGATTCGGTCAAACATAACGAAATTGGTTTCATTTGGTTTGTGGTTAAATCTGGAATGATTTTAATATGTGATCCAACCTATATATGTGTGTATTGTACTATTTATTTCAGTATATTTATAATATCTTTAAAATTCCTGAAGCGATTCCAAAAAGACGTGTTTTTTAATTTAACTTTACGATAAAATAATAATAAAATATCATAGTAAAATAAGATAATAGTATGAAAATAAATGTAGCACTTAGTATGTATATATAAAAGAATACTAACGAAGACATTATTGGCGTGGGTGGTCTTAAAAATATAACATGTTGCCACAAGAAAAATATTAATAAACTGTATCTTTTATCATCATCATCATCATCATCTCAGCCGTAGGACGTCCACTGCTGGACATAGGCCTCCCCCATAATTTTCCAATAGGACCGGTCAGAAGCTGCCTGGATCCACCAGTATCTTCACCAGTATCAAAGTATCTTTTATACTTTTGCTATAAATGCTTTTGCTATAATGTTTCAAATGGTGATTATATAAGATGTAACGAATTTTAAGTAAATTCACACCATAGAGTTTTTTCTATATATATACAGAAAACCTTTTAACTTTAAATTAAATATGAATTCTAAGGTCCAAGTGGCAAAGTCGTAGGTAACAAAAGCTAGCAGGACATAGAGTTAGGATTCCTAGTGCTTGGCGGAACAATAGCACAGCGGATGGCGATGTGTCTATTCAATGTCCTCAAAACCAGTTACCGTTAGTCACTAAGTTATTCGGTCGGGGAAGTCATTAGCAATTCAAATACTTCACCACCGCATGGTTACCCCCACTGAAGAGGGGATTCTCTTTCACATGACCGCTTTTGTAAATTATTTATTACTGTTTGGCCAGTTTCAGGGTACCCACTTCGAAATTCAAGATCGTAACTGCTTCTCGAAGGTTCCACTTACTTTAAAAAATACTAGAGATCGGCCAGCGGTTTCGCACGGAATTGAAATTTACAAAAAATCTTTATTTGTTACATTATACATTGTAAAGTATTGGTACTTTATAATTTAAGAAAAGTGTACCTACCAAAATGGTGTATGTTAAAATAAGCATTGCTTTCTAGTAATAGAAATACAATAAAAGTAATACAAAAAGTACTTCTTTTGAAATAATAAGAATAATTTTTAACTAATAGAAAGCAATGCTTTCTATTAGTTTTTGTAAAAAAAGTCACTTCGAAATGATACAACGAAACTATAATAATAATAATCTTTATTTTTACAAAAACATATTTTTACACTCAAACATTTTCAATATTTTTACAACGAAACTCAAGTGGAAGTAATAATAATTTCTTATCTTTAAGCCGAAATTACGAGCCGACGTTGCGGATGTCAATTTCAAAGTATGTCCGATGAGCCTTGCTTTGTTTCCCAGGAAATGCGAATGAAACGAAAATAAGTCATAATATTTGGCGTTGGTTCACCTCAGTCCCATTTATGCGGACGTAATAAATGCGATATTCTCGGACCGCATTTTCTTTATGTGGCCATATCTACAATGTTGTTAAAAAGTACCTGCGTAAGAACATTCCCTTGTTTTTCGCTAAACCTTTTCCCTTTTAGAAAACATCAAAACAAGTTAATTAAATGCTTCATTAGTTGAAACATTTTTTTATCAGAGTACCTTGTTGTAGGCAAAAGATACAAATCACTGTTAGAATCGGCCATTTTTTGACTGATACAATTTTTTTATATTTGTTCAGCGATTATCGCATGAGTCATTAACTCTAGCGTTTGTAAACATACCAGACGCACTGCACTGTCTAGGTAGTCCCAAGAGCATCCTAAACATATTACTGTACATTAGTCTAAGAGTCTTGATTGACCTTTAAGCTTAATTGAACTGCAGGCTAAACCTAACCTACATTACTTTATGTATCATCAATACTTAGTATAATTTTTTCAGACAAGTTTTTGATACCTTGTGTTACATTATTGTCATTTTCGTAAGGTTTTCCATTTTTTTAAATAAATTGCAGCTTATGTTCTTACTCAATGATAATGTAGCTTTATATAGATGAAAGAATTTAAAAAAAAAAGTATTTTTTGAATTTATATATTACAACAAACATAAGATGAAGTAAATTCAAAAAGTTAATTTCGTGCCTTGATATAGTCACGCCTTTACGAGGTTATCCCGATTTTCCCTAATGTTATTAACGGACAACAGGCGTATCCTATAACTTTATTACAATTTCCTTGTTTCGGAAATAACAACCGGCAGGGGTCCCGATCCTCCGTGTCTAATATCTGTTTTGTTATTAATGTCCTTATCCGAATCTCGTATAATCGTTCAATAGCATACCTGGACCACTCCATTGCTCTTCTCTATGGAAGTAATATTAATTTCGTTATGTGTAAACATTACCTATATGGAAGATTTTCTTATTGATGTTTTGGATGTTACTTTAGGCATTGTGTTATCTCGATATCTTTACAATAAAATAACAACTGCTACTTTGGTACCTACCTTTGGTATAATATTAGAAGACTTCATATCAATATATATCAAAATATATCAAAGGTATTCAAAACAATGTCATAACAGTGCAGAATACCTTGTAGACATCATGTAAGCCCGCGAGTCAATTACACGCGAGTTGACTAATTAGTAATAAATATGATACCATGCAGTATTTTCATGTCATAAAAATACAATAATTTTTCTACTTTTTCTTACTTCGGCAATTACGTAGGCAATTAATTTTATAGTGAGATAAGACGAATTTAAATTTTGATGCGAATTTTTTGTTTCTTTTTATGATTTAAGATTATTTTTTTTAAACATAATTAATGAAACGGAATGAAAAATCTTGAAAGGGAAGACACCAAAGAACTTTACTGGACACTAAGTTGGAAATAAATTTACTATAATAGTTAATGTATCAGCTTTAGCACACAAAGGTGGCATTTAATGTCTGTATGTCTTTTAAAACAAATCTATCAATGTCTTTTACATAATGAGAAACTACGGGTAATAGTAATTATGTGTCGCTAGTCTAAATCAAACGTAATTATCACTAATGACACGTAGCCTTTGATACATTGAGCTTGTTACTTAGGCTAGTGGATCCAATCCGTATTGGAGAGCCGTGTATGTTCTAACTCACTTACATAGGTCACCTTCGATTGGATTATTAATCAAACTAATCTTAGCTTCATAATATTTGGAGTACATTTTGTGGTTTCAAATGTATTATTTAGTTCAAAACAAATGAATTTCATTAAATATTTACTATAAAATAAAGTCTGTCCGCATCTGTTTGTTTCTATGGTAACTTTTACTAATAAGTGGATTTTGAAACGGTTTACACTCAGGAGCGATCAACGATAAAGGTTTGTGGATGTAATTTGCAAGAAAAAAAAATAGATCCTTGCGAAGCCAGGGTCGGGCCGTTTGTATATTACTTATATCATAAAATACATATAAAATACTGTAAATTATTGTATTATTCAAAGTTTTTTCAAATTAATATTATAAGAGATATTTTTCAATTAAGGTTTTCATGGTTTGATTTCTGCCTATAGATGAAACAATCATAAGTAAGACTTGTTCATACTCTTTTTTTAAATATTTGAACAAAATATTATCTAACAAATTTGATGGATCATTTTTTTGTAAACAACTGTAAGAACTGTAAGAAAATCAAGTAAAGATTATTAGATAAGTAAGTAAGGTTAAAGTAATTCGAGAAAAAAAGGTACGTCGCTCTATAGTTTCGTGCCCCTTTTTGCGAAGGTCTAAGTAGACTCATATAACTCAGAAACTATGAATAGCCGATGTCCTTTTTACATAAAATGTAGATGTTACATCTTATGTAAAAGGATTTTATGTGTTATTGTAATGCATAGTAGAAAAACCGTTTATGAAATAAAGAAAAGGAATGTGCTCTTTTTGCAATTAGTGATAATTATATATATACTCGTATGAGGTTCTTTTTTAATGAGTCAATACGGATACTAATATAATTTTTGTTAGTTTTCTTCTATTAACACAAGCAACGCATAGGATTTGCAAGTGCTTATCAATGATTTATGGGATAAGGCATAATATAATTCTGGCAATCCCTTACTCAGTCGACGACAACGGAAATTTATTGACGCCTGACAG
Source organism: Synanthedon tipuliformis (assembly GCA_947623395.1). NCBI lineage: Eukaryota > Metazoa > Arthropoda > Insecta > Lepidoptera > Sesiidae > Synanthedon > Synanthedon tipuliformis. The sequence goes on along the minus strand of OX392407.1, from coordinate 8,080,987 downwards.
TATCCTCAGTTTTGACACTACTTAATTTCGAACCACTAAATGCTGATTCGTATTCTGAACTGGCGGTAAATGCGCTTTTCGTTACTGCAAACAAAGCAAATTTTCAGCGCTAAAACTCAGTGAGCTTTAATAGTGAGATTAAGCACTTTGCTTCCACATTTGTACCATGTTTTCATAGATTATATGAATCGCCGGTTCATATATTGTTAGAGTAATATATGCAGCGCTCCAAGCTTCGATTCGAAGGGATCTACATAGTTCATTTTTATAGATAATAAAGAAAAAGAATATGTAATCCAATAAGGAAGTTCTAGAGTGTGAGCTGATTTTGCAGCCGAAAGTAAAGTGGGTACGAGCCAACTAGAGTAATTTACTATTGGGGCTCTACTCTCTAGTGCACTTCCAACATTGAAGCGGCATGTGTCACGTGTTGAATTTACGGGCAATCGTAAAGAGTTGAGTACGGAGACAAAGTAATGTTCCCATCTCGTTATTCCATGACTCGTCACGATTCGCAGGTGTGCTCACAACTTTACTGGCGTCGATTCGTTTTACGTCATCATAAATAATTCGTTACGTTGATGTGAGGTTTTAACACATGGACACGAATACATTCGTTATGGCAATAAGCATTAATTTATTAGTTTATTCCCTTTTTTGGTGTGAATACGTCTTTAAATTTGCTTGCATAGGGGAAGACAATACAGAAAATGAAAGATAACGAAATTTGGATATATAGTTAGATGATGTTTTAGCTACATTTCTGTCATCAACATCCAAAAGTTAATTACACCACTGGATAGCTAAAGGATCAAAGATTTTTAGGTATATTTTAATTCGTTGGATACATATCAATACGCCCAAAGAAAATATTACTCGTAACGTACATGTACGAGTATTCACGTAAAACTCACGGTCGTATTTTTTTACTAAATAATTTAGTATGTTATCACTAACTATTCAAGAATAGTAATGTAATCGGTGCTAATATTTTTTATTTGAAAAGTTGTCAAGCATGCTTACCGTTGGTTGGTGAGCTGTGGCTACCGGCTGCTGCATAGAGTAAATGACGCAGGGCACAGGAAAAGCGTAAAGTATAGGAAGAAGATGGTTGTCTTGGTTATGTAACATTAGAGAGTGGACCGGTATTAATACGAGCAATTTTTTCGACTAGCGAAGAACAGGGGGAAATTTAAGAAATTAATTGCCCACATTTAATAAGGGAGACCACACGAGAAGAAAAGAAGAAGCAGGCTGACTGCCCACTCGATGCGCGGCTGACTATAGAATTAAGAAGGGCTCAGGAAGGGACAGGCAAATGGACTCTTCTCATGTGCTACACTCCTAATGTGAATAATAATTACGCAATTATATTAATAGAATACTAGGTTTACTTATATTTTTATTTTTCCTCATTTTAGACATAAATCTGGAACATGAAACATTAAAACCTGAGGTATTTCTTTAAAAACAATGTACAACGTACAGATGGGATAAATTTGTTATTAAATTAATTTTGACAGTAAAATATAAGGGAAGTAGAAGCTCGCGCTAATTGGATTAAAATTTTAACACTTGAGGCGGGCAAATTGATTTTTGATTTACTTCTATAACAGCATCTTAGTTATTTTTTTATAATTTATTTTATTGAATGAAGCACCTTAAGTATATAAAAAACTAGACAATTTTGTTTTTTGAAAATCCCACAGGAACCTAACATTTTTGCAGGATAAAAAGTTATCTGCGGGCCAAATTTCAGGCCAAAATTCAGACAGATGTGACCCACTCCTTGCTAATTCTCTCGGCTGTTTCAACAACTTTGGTGCAAAATTTCAGATCTTACCCACCAAAGAAACTATGTATTATTATGACATACTTTTTTATAATACCACATAAGAGAATTTGAAGGTTTTCACTATATTTAGTAGAACATTTTACATAAGCCAAACAATATTGGCAAAAGGATTACTTTTATTACAAAAGTTGTGAATGTGTTGTGCGACACACGTTGCGGTGCGGACGGATGGTGGTGGGAGAATGGGGGGATATTTTCAAAGCTGCTCTATTTGCACACGTTTTGAATGTCATTGTCATGGTGCTAATTGCAGGCGACTGCATACTCGTGTCGCGACCTCTACTCAATATGTACATGTTAGTAATAGTATTAATAATAGTTCCATTGCTCTGGCAGCGTGTTTCAGCAATTTTAGTTTCAGATTTTCACACGGCACCACTCATTAAAAGTTTAATGGGAAACACGACCGCATTTATATTCCAGAGAGAGTCCCTTCGAGATTATTATAAAATTTATTATAATAGCGGGATCCAGTTTAAAGGAATTAAGTATTTATATAGTATGTATGAAATGAAAACGATGGTGAAAACTCTTAGGGAAGTGTACGGAGCTTGGCGTACTATGGAGAGGCCGCCCTCACTGCCACAGCTTCGAATTATTTTTTCCAGGCAGTTGAGTTCGAATGCGCTTCCGGCTTGAGTCACCTCAACTCGAAAGCAAACTTTTCGTGTTTACATTACTTTAAATTCTTATACCTCTTAGCTTTGCTTTGCGTAGTATCGTTCGCAGTGTATTTATTTTGTGTTTCATGGGGAAACTTTACCTTTTCACTGCAGGAAACTCCACTTAAGACACTTGCAGAAAAATTATTCATAACAGCACTTAGGACTTATGTTAATAATGACATCGTTTTTTTATAGTAGTATATAATTTACATTTTATTTACACAGAAAATAAATTTCTTATTAAAAAATTTCTCATGCATATCGGTAAAGCAGTAAAAAGTAAACAGAATTACTATATTGAGACAAAAAGAAAACTAATTTACATTCATTTGTACATTACTTACTCGTAATAAGAATTCTATATTAGTTCACTTTGACGTCATTGCAAAACTTTTAACTACACTCTGCAAATACAGAAAAATATGTCGTACTGACTATATAATGCCCTATGTATCTATATCTTCATCAACTTCGTCAACAACTAACTGATGATCTTCAATCGCCTAAATAAATCTTCATAAATTATAGCTCAGAATCATTTCGATCACGTTTTTTTTTTATAAGACATGGGTTAGCTCTTGGCCATCAACCAGCCATGTTGATGAGCAGCCAGGCAAGGATGAGGCCTAAGATGGAGCGAGCTCACCCAGAAGCTCAAACAAAAACAACCTGGTCAAAATCGGTCAATCCGTTTGAGAGCTACGATGCCACAAACATACAGATGTATACACACACTGGTCAAACTTATTCACTTATTAAACCACATAATGGATTTTGATAATTAAGTTCTTCACCAGTGGAAAAAGTTATAGACACAATCCTTACTTGTTTAGGTAAGGATTGTGTGTATAAAATTTGCAAAAAAAATGCATCCATGCGAAGCCGGGTCAGGTCACTAGTTTAATTCTCAGCACAAAAACATGCTTCTGAAAAATAATAAACAATATTTGAAAGTTGTTGGAAATTATTAAAAAGCTATTTAAGTTTATTAGTTTACTTGGAACTGGATTCAATTTGTGCTATAAAAGTCTTGGTTCTGCGAGATTACTTGAGTGAACATTGTAGTCACGCCACCTTATCGACTTAGATTTAATCAAAGTAAGTGATGTTCGTGTTTTATGGAATCTCGAACTGTTTGATCTCAACATAAAGTAGCTATACACTCTTATTATATGTATTATTATGCTTAAATCACTTTCATGTTATACAAACTGTCGGAGAGGTTATAAAAAAAAATCAAAAAGAAAACTCAATTTCCGACTCAATATTGCCAGACTTAAATTGCCTTCAAAAGAGGAAATGCTATGGCAAATATGATTTTGTGACGGGCTCTATCGAGAGCTAATTGCCTGATACCACCACTTTATGTATCCTCTGCAAACATCGGTCTCGTATTTATAATTTCAGATTTAAACAAGTGTAGGTTCATATTTGAACGAATCACATGTGATTTTGTCACTGATTCTTTGATTACTTCTATTCTTTATTTCTCCATTCTCTTAAAATATTTACCTTTCTTTAGAGTTTATGTAAAAATTATTAAATAATAAGTATGAGATTAAAACCCTTTTTGAAAATAGTACCTTAGGAAAAGGAATAAATAAAGATAAAAGAACAAAATTTTGTTTACATTTTTAAAATTGAAACCTGTAATAGAAAATATTGATTTTTTACAAGTGAAATTTCATTATTTACCGGCAGGAACGCCGTGAAATAACATGTATGTGCTCTTTTATCTTTCAGTGAGCGAGTCAAGGAAGCCCATTTCCGTTCTGTTCGTTATCCTACTATGGTCGACAACGAACTTGCAGCACCTGTGGCGTTGCTTGTGTAAGACGTCGGTAGCCATAAGTGGACCTTCACCGTTAGCCAAATTGACGACCCTAACATAAAAAAAACACATTTAAAGATTTATTAAAACAATCATTTCTTATAATTAACAGACGACTACATAACAAGTCTTCTAAAATTTTATACCTAATTATTTTGTCTACCATATTTCTTATTAATCCAGCTAGAATCAACGGACTACTTTAATTTCCTTGTCAATCACAAATTTTAGGTGTTATTGACAATTTTATAATTGAGAAAATTCATTATTTCTTTAAATATAATAAGTTTCGAATATAATTTAGTAAAAACTGACGTAATTTTCCTATAGAACAATATATTGTCTATTATAATCTGAGAAGCTTCGTTTCGTTATTCTGACTGTAATTCCGGAAGTGCTCTAAATACGTCGGGTAAGCCCGCTTTAAACTTAATATATGGCGACAAGCACTCCGTGTGATTACCTAAAGATGAAGGCACAGTTGGTGTGTTCATTGTTGATAATATTTTATAAATAGACATAGTCAGATACGTTTTCCAACATTTTTATTACAACAGGCAAAATGATTAGCTTAGAAAAATTCTAGATTTATTCAACAGTTCTTTTAAACAGTCATACCAAATGTATAAGCGGTTTTTTTATAATTATTGTATAATTAGTGTTTGTATAATTTGACATTCACTACTGAACACAGATCTCCCACATATTTTTCCAATAGGACCTGTCAGAATCAGCCTGGATCTAACTCACCAAAACACAAAAGCACACATGCTTTTATTTCATCATGGTCTTTAAGTAAGGGGGTGGTTACAGTCGTCAAACGGGCTGTCCAAATGATTGCGAAATGAAGTGTACTACTTGCCAGTTTCAGACCAGAGTCAACTTTGAAAACTTTGAAACTTCCAAAGTTGGGCCTGCCTGAAATTGAACCGGGAACCCCGAGACAAAACGCTGAGGAAAACACCTGAAACCACTCTTCCAATGATCTCGTCAAGAGTCTTGTTAAGAGAAATGTATACAGAATATTGAAATAATTCGAGTTAATTTTTTTTTTACTGCTACGATTAATGTTATAGTGTAATTTTCATTGTACGCATTTCGATTTACAAAGAAGTTTAGTTACGTTACGGGCGCCCTCTGATTTTGCGCCTTTCAATTAACTAGTAGGCAGGTAATCATACACCCCTGCAACCCTTTCATTAAACACTGGTAATGAGTTTTCACCCTTCGTCGAATAGTGGACATCCGAGCTTTGATGGACTGGCGCACACCTTGTTTTGTCTTTTGCTTTCATGCAGACAAATTGGCTCGAGCGAGGCGTTCAGTCAATTACGTAGATGAATTAGACGCCTGGCCGGTTGGCGTGGCGCGTTTTCGTCACTTAGCGCCTTTTTTAGATCAAAAGAGTGGACGTAATTATTGCCTATAGCAATATTGTTTTTGCGTTATATAATAGATCAAAGAAAATTTTTCTACCTTCAAATTAATTTTTTTTAGGGTAGGCAACACAAGAGATGGGATGCTTCCTGTGGACTGGGTGTGAATGGGACCTCACAACTTTTAGGACGATTTGTTTAATATAGGTCTCTGTTTTTACAGAACAGAATCAGTTTTATGTCAATGTTTTCAGTCGACTGATAGACCATCTCTAGTTATATCTGCGAAGCGCAGTGGGCCTTCGCGGTTATAAACTATCGGTTGGCTTGGCTAGCGTTAATATACTACTTTGTATTACAAAAAAAATACAAACCGTTTGCCTCAATCTTCAAAGTATTTATCAAGCCACAACTACTAAGAAGTGATTACCAAGGGAATACTTAAATGCAGTTTACGAGATTTGCAGGCGAATTTCATTCATTTTTGTAAATGAAAGGAATAAGTCTTGAGAGCGTCGTCAACCCGTATTTAAGTCTTGTGAAAGAGGGGCAAGCAGGATAATCGTCCTCTTGATAGTAAGATAGCCACCGTCGTGTTGCATAGAAACAAAAACCATACTAGGAAGATGCAATTGCCGTGCTACCTGTTGAGGATTAAAAATAGATTACATGATACATACCTAAGGGATTTGACTCAGATACTGAAACGCAATTCACAAAGCACTGTGCTTATTTATTCGTACAGAGCAAAGAACCTTTCTCCTCTGTAGCCGTGCCGCGCGCTTTTAGAGACGGCAGCAATAACAATATCCGTGCCTCGCAATTATATTATTACGATGAGCCCAATTCAGGGCGCATTTGGCCGCCATTTGCTATTTGCAAGTTGTGGATAAGTGATAAAAATGCCTCACTGTACTGTGATTTGGTGTAGGTAATAATTAAAGTAAAAACGTGAATAAGCAAAATTTTTGTGTTAATATCACAAGTAAGTAATTGCGCGTTGTGAATTTCTTCGAACAAGACCTAATAGTGTCGAATAAATGGTTATCGCTGGATTTTTATGAAAAGCGTTGACCATGCCGTCTCTAGTAGTGGGTGTCGCACCGATTTATTGCTCTGTGTTTATTTGAATGTGATTTTTGGTTACCCTGTTCCCAGTTATAAAACTGTAGAGCCCATGACACTATTGTTCTTTTATTCCTATTTATTTTTTTCTTAAATACTCATAAACCCAGGGGTTGTATAATACCAAGAGAATGAAGGAAGGATTCGATGAAAAGTTTGATATCCGATATTTTCCGTTGCAGAATTGATTTTATATCGAAACGTAGGCAGGTTCGTTCCGTAAAGGATCCGAGTCATCCTCATTAGTGTTAATGGCGGCCCGTCGAAACTGATTTATCTGAGACAGAATAGCTTAATTAAACTGGTGCCACATAGCCTTTGTCAGATTATCTATAAATCATATGCTCTACTACATGATCTCTCTTAGTAATCTTCATAATATTTAATTAATTAATTTGCTATACAATATCAGCCATTAGCGGTGAAATATTGTCGTATATTTGTATCTCTATTATACTAAGGAGCCTCTTGGATGAGTGGTTAAGGTGCTTGCCTTAACTCTCAGGTTTCCCAGGTTCGATTCCCGACAGAGTCAACTTTGGAAATGTTGGCTCTGGTCTGGATTTGACAAGTAGTGGCATACGGCACACTGCGTTTCGCGGTCATTGGGCAGCCCATCTGGCGGCAGTATCCCTTTTATCTGTAAAAGGTGTCACTGTAAAGGTGTTTCACTGTGGTTTTCTGAAAACACAGTGAAATAACAGCATGTGTGCTGTTGTGTTTCGTTGAGTGAGTAAGGGATGCCATAGCTCATTTTCCCTATCCTTTCGTAATGTCATATTCTCAAATACTATACGGTGGGCAGCGTACATGTGCCTGTAAATTAATCCTGTGGCGTTGTTTGTGTTATAGGCGACGGTAGCCATCTACCATCAAGTGGAGCGTCAGCATGTCTGCCACTCTTTATAATATAAAAATTACAAGACTAAAACATTTCAAGCAATAAAACACACAGTCCAAATAGAATCGTATAATGCAAACAATTGAAACAATTTTGAAAAATACATTATAAAAATTACGAACTACATCGAGGGTGTATGTAGAATTTGTGAATGTCAGTCTTACTTATAACTTTATAAATTGACAAATTAATCTGTTAATTTATTTCATCGTGGTAACTTAGATAACCAGTTTTGAAGTTTTGAAATCCAGTTTTCTACATATAATAGATTGCAAAAGTTGTTACATACACTTGTATTTTATACATATATAATAAAAAAAATACATTATTTCAAGTTCCGAAATTCTTTGGCACATTAGAGCATATTTTATGTTCGTAATCATCTCGGTTAAATATTTAAAATTGAAATTTAAAATTATCGTACTTTAAATTAGAAAAATGACTATATATATGTACATTATGAGTATTATAGCTTAACGATTCTGAGGCGTATATGTACAAAAATATATATTGAGAATATTTTTATTCTTACTAACCATGTTCTAAATAAATTATTGTAAAAAAAAGTTTCACTTACAAAACAACAAACATAAAAAATTAACCATGCAACATTTTTATCTATATAATATTAACAAAATTAATAATCATGTAACTTGTGGGGCGATCACAACTCTGTACTCATTTCAGAGGTTGCAGATGTACCAGGTCTTTGAGATGAGCTGCTTTCCTCCACATTGCTTCCGATGACGCTGGTTTCAGCACCACCTCTGTCCTCATCGAATATTTCTACAGCTGGTTTCAATTGCTCTGCAGCCTGGATGTAACATTGGCACATTTGAATCTTATATTACTTTCGCAAAACAAAACATTCAATAGAATTTCTGTGAAATTACACACAAAATTAAAAAACAACACAAAAACAAAAATACAAAACCAAAATGTTAGTCAAAATTTGTTAGTCTACTTAATTCAGGCAAACCTTAAACCTTCATGCAAAATAAGACACAAACTTAAAGTACATATGTATACAAAGCTTCAGAACGCGTATATGCTTGCTCGTATATTGAAATTAAGATTTTTTTAACAAAGTTACTATTAATTAAAATTGGAGGCAAATGTTTGAAGCATATGCGAGCTCTCTGTAGCTTTTGTATACTCTGTGTGCCCTGAGGGACAGCGTATCGCGGAAGCGGAAACCGTCGCGCACGACACAAAATACTCGATTTGTTCCGCATTCGCGACACGCCGTCACTTAGGACACACCCTGAGGTGACAAACCATACAGTTACACACTCAAACAAGACAAACGTAACCGGGAGATGCTGAACAAAAAACAAACCAAGGATGCGTGCAGCTACAGTCATTCCGCTACATGTTGCGACACATATTGTGGGGAGGTCCCGTGTGGTAGGCCTTACTTACTGCGTGCTTTCTATGAGAGGTTTTAGTATAATGTCGAGGGTGTTCTCGTGGCGCAGATTGTGTGGGCGTCGCCCGTGCGTACGCGCCACGCTGTTTGCGTTGAAGTCGCGAGGCTCACGCGAAGGACGCGTCCGGACGTACTTGCGAGCCAGCGATCCGCTCTCGCCGACCAATATGTTGTTGTTGCTAGCATGTCTCTGTGTATCCCAATACAGACGTCAACTAAAGCTACCGGTGCACACCGCGATGCACTAACCATTTACAATACGAAGTTATACATAGATTGGTGTTTTTATGCAATAGCCAACTATACAACCAATACTTCTGATTTGTGATCAAATGACAAGGTACCATTTTTGTCAAATATTTTCATTAAAGTGTAAACTACTTTTTAATTTTATTTTGTCAGGCTTGTTGATGATGGACGTGTGAATCTTAGATTACAGTACTAGTATTAATTATTGAGTGTAGGTAATACATGTAAACAGACGTCATTTGATCGAGTATTATCCTCAGTTTTTTTTTATATTTATAAAGACCAAATTTTTAGTTTTTTTTTTCTTATTCGAAATGGAACCTTGTCAAGAAGCTCCCGAAGCGAAGAGAAGAATAGATGGTGACTAAATTTAAATATTTATAATGTACTTGTAATAATAGATCCATAATAAGCTCATAAGTTTATTAGAATGGCTTCGATAATTGAAATCTAAGTTATCATAACATTCGTTTTCCCCAAGTGATATATAGTTTATAAGAAATCTAGGCCTGCCACTTGCAACTGTCATAGATATAAATTTGTATTAAAAATATTTTTTAATACAATTCAAGAAAATGGCAGCTCCAGATAATATAAGTAAAGAAATCTTAGAATTGTATATTTATATTTTTACAGCAGCCTGTACACGGTTAGCTTTTCAGCCAGAAACAGGAGCTGCGGATTACACCGTCGACCCTCGTAAGCCTATTTAATTCTAAATTCATTTTTCACCTTTTTAACGAGGCCCATCTCTGAATTAAGTACCGCCCCTTAAAATATAAACATTATTGTAAAAAGTTCATTGATCCACATGCCTACAGGTTTAGACGATGTTTAAAAATTCCGTAGTAAGAAAATTATATCATATTGTAGTATTAATTTAGAAAATTAATTCATTCAAAGTACACTCCACTACTAATTGGTACATCTCGTCTAAGTACATAAAATATGTCAAACTAAAATCTGTGTAGGCGGCGGTCGCTCCAGACTCAATCTGTAATATGTCTTACTGAAGTTTAATTGGTGCAGTCACAAACTTAAAATAAATAATGTCACACAAAACGTAAAGCCGATGAGAACAGGAAACATAATATAGAAAAAATTGTGTTATAGAAAATTTCCCCAGGATTTTTGATATAATGTAATGCTCAAACATTTTAAAACTTCCAATTAAATTTCTTTGTGTTCGCATATTGTATGGAATAGTACCTACTCTTTGTCACCCCTCTGCCATTGTACGTAGTCTTTAGGTCTGACACTCACGAGGGCCGACAGTGGGCGGAAGTATGTTAGAAAGCGAAGCTCCCACTCACGAAAAGAGAAAAGCCAGCGTCCTGGGTGTGGATGTAGCCGCGAGGAGCTAGATCACGCGGGCGGCGCGCGGCAGCACTGTCGCTGGCGACTGAGAGCAGCGAACGCTGTGAGCCCGTGACAGAAGCGCGCGCGCGTCCAGGCACTGCGGGTGGTCGCCGCACCACGCACGCACCATTTTGCACCCCCGCGCCGCCCACGCGTCCTGCACCCCACACGCCCCATGCACCCCCTGCACCCGTTGCGCCCCCTGTCCTACTCACTGGCACTGTCGACCCGCCTGTGCCGCACTTGGCGCTGTCACTCGACCTGCACACAAAACATCGCGTTGAATGAAATTTTCAACAAAACTATGTCACAACTCATACTTAAGGTGTGTTTACACGAAACTACTAAATACTTCTCATTATCTTGGCGAGGTTTTAAATTATATCATTTACATTGAAGTTTTTATTAAATGTCCTATTAAATAAAAGATTTATGCAACATCTGAAGGGGCTATCATTAATTTGATTTCAACTTTATATTTTAAAGTTGAGCTTTTATTGTCTATGATAAGATGAAAGGGAAGAGATGTGCAAGGCGAAGAAGGAAGGTGACTGAAATTGCATTAGTCCAGCAACTTTTCCAGTTGGCTCTAAACAAAGCCTTTTCAAGAATTTGATGGCCATTGGCCAACCATCACAATTTGTTTGAACAATTTGATTGAAGGCACTAAAAGATAGAAAGAAAGAGAGAGAGAGAAATAAACATTGGAAGGCAGGCAGACAAAAAACACGCTGCCGATCCTAACTATAATTAAATAAAGGGATAACATGAACAGCTCCGACAGCTACTGAAATTATCAAGGAATAAATATGACATCATCCAGAGACGTGTATTCAAGTGGTCGTCATTTAGTGATCTCGTGTAAACCGAGCTTTGCAATTATTGTGACCCGGCAACGAAGTGCTTGCACTATTTAAACATTTGAGTGCTTGCTTCAGCGAGAGCTCGAGTGTTTACGTGAACAAGTAAATTTTTAACTCTTTTTATATTTTCAGCGTGTTACCTCTCCGACGAATATGCGTAATCCTGATCAGCTCCGAGGCCTGAATCGGTGTGTTCGTGTGATACGCGAGCGCTGCCCGATATTAGTTCTCCGCTCGAACTGTTGCTGTTACTGTTTGTCACTGGGCTGTACGGATTGTTGTTGTTAGGAGTTACGCTTCCTTTGTAACTATTATTCGTTAAGAAATCTTCACCGTTGCGTACTATTGTTTCGTCATAACTAGGGTATACTCGCCTAAAAATACAATGTTATTGTAATTTTTTTCACACAAGTCTTAAAACGTAGCATTAGATACACTCTACAGAAATATTTTTTATGTTACAGTCGACAGACAGACTGACGGTCCAATTGGTGGTAGGTGGCAACCATAGCCTATAATACCAGCAACGCTACAGGTGCTGCAAGTGCGCTGCCGACTGCAGTAGAATGAAGTATAAGGGATTAGTATAAGAAAGGGATAGGAAAAATTGGCTCTGGAATCCCTTACTCATTCACCGAAACACAAAAGCACACATGCTGTTATTTCACTGTGGTCTTCTGTAAGGGGATTGCCGCCAGACGGGTTAATATCGCAGTCATTACTAGGCTGGTTTCTCGTAGCAGTAACCATCCCCTTAGGTTGGGCGCGCAAGAAATGGATGCAGCCAAATTAAAGGAGGGCGTTATTATTTATTGCGTTATTATACGTTATTATTCCTATCATGGTCGGATACGCATTCCTAGTTTTTTTGCCTGGTGTTTCATGACACAGATTTCCTAAACACAATTTTATTGTTAACAATAAAAATATTTGCAGCTACGACAAACACATTTGATAACACAAAAAAACCACATTGGTTTGAAAGAAATATATAGGTACTTAACTATTGCAACTTAATTACAAAGTAAAAATATTAAACGTTTCAATTAAAAGATATACAAAGTAGTTTGATATTAACATAAAAACAAAAAGTAATTATAATATTTTACTGTATGCAGTACAGAGACGTATAATTTAAGTACAGCGTTCAAAGTGTAATATCCCCTTTTATGCTAGAAACTTATGTAACATGCCCGAACTGTTTTAAATATAATTTCTCACAGGTATTTTAAATATTTGAGTGTGTACGGTACATGTAAATAGACGACATACCTGCCGTGCTTCTCATTATTGCTTCTGTGCGTACTGAGAGTACTTGAAATTGATCTAAGAGATCCGTCATAAGCGCTTTTGCCATGAGATGAGACACTCTTCTCCCGCCTCGCTAACGATCCATGTTCAGTTCTGTTTAAAAGGGAATACGGTTATGATAACGAGAAAGATGAGGGGATAAATATAGGAATAATTAATGGGAATGTTCCCGTACTGTCTATGTTTTGAAGAGGTCCGAAGTTTTGTTTGTCTGGCGTGGTTTGTTTGTATCACGGTGTATGGTATTTCCTTCAGCTGTTCCTCGGTCATTCCGGAAGTGTCGACTAAAGAGAACTCCAAATGTTGTTTCAATTCACTCGGTAACCACTTCTTTTCGTTAGGCGAACCAGATCGGGACCTGATAAAGCACGTTCCAAATTTAAATATAAATGCTGATCGAATCAGTGTAAATCTCCGTTGGATTGAAGTTAAAGATATACTTCCAACAAAACATGTACCTATTCATATTGCGTAAGTACATTTCTTACCTATGTTTCCTGTGCCTTCTGTGTCTATGCGAGGAACGATGAGTTCCTGTTTCTGGTTCAGTTTGCGATCGTCGAACATTCGCAACCTAAGTACAAGAGGCAAAGTTTTAATTTAGTTGCTCCTTCGAAGAACACAAATTAAATTTTATGAATGAAAAACATTTACTTGTACTCCAGTGCCAGCGTTCGTCTGCCTTAATACTTCCTTCCATTGTGACTCGGAGTCAACCAGCTCGTATTCTCTGCAATAAATTTTTTTACAAAAGGCCTGTAAAAGGTAATTGAAAAGAGAGATAAAAATGGAATAAACTTAATGGCGAGTTTTTGAATTGAGTCAGGGATTTATTTACCTATACATCAAAAGATCTGTGCTTCCTATATAAAGATGTAATAAAAAGTTAAAAGCATTTCTTTCATAGATGAAGACTTCATTTGCCCCTTTAAAACGTTTCGTAGAAACTTTTGAAAACTTGTCATAGGGTTCGTGACCCTATGGTCTTCCACTAGAAAATGTTATGATAAAGAACGCGAAGTTTCTTGCAACACGAATTTATTAAAAAAAAACCACTAGCTGGTGCGCGGCTTCACTCGCGTGGAATATTTAGCCTATGTCCATTTTTGAAATTCTATTGTAACTATTAGTAAAAGAACAAATTACAAACATAAGAACTTCACATTCTTATAATATTAGTTTAGAAAAAGTAACGGTAGATCTTTTACTTGGCATTAAGATGCATATCGTCTCGCTCAGAACCGGAGTCATGCTTGTGTCGCGAACGATGTCTTCTGTGTCGTCGCCCTGACCGACCAGACCCTCGCGACAGTTCGCTTTCTGCATCAGACTGCTGTCTTCGTGACCGATGTTTGTGCCTGCGTATAAACATCCCTTTTATTTTTAGGATAATTAATTGACAAACTAAGTCATACAGATATACATACATACACTAAGAAACAATTGAAGCGCAATGTGTTGTTCAGCAAGTAGCTTAACAAGTTTTACGACTCTGCAGTCTCTTTTTCTCTAAAACGTTGTCCTGTCAAGATAATCAGTCGTTGACGACGACGTATAGAGCAAAGAGGCACTTTGCGTTATAGTCTTAAACTAAGTATCCGTCTAGCGTTATTAACCGTTCTGTGAAGAAAGGCCACAACAAAATTGCAGCTGCAGCTGATCTCATGTTTTATTTATTTAATAGGTGACAATCTATTAAATAAAGATTGTTAATTAAATAAAGTTGCAAGATTGCAAAATTTGCGTCTTAATTATTGTTTAAGGAGTGGATGACTATAATAGAAAATTTAATTATGGAAGGAATTCCACTTACTTGCGATTGGACCGGGAGTCGTTCGAGCTTTGTGAGTCAACGGAAGCAGAACGATGTCTAGGAGCTGGCGGTGGTCTCGTAGCGGTTGGTGAGGCTGAGTAGAGACCGCGTCGAGTGGGCGCTGAACGCGTTGAGCGCGGGGACCCACCCGCACCGCCTCCCACACCCGCGCCGCCCATTGACATAGCCTCACATCCGATCTCTTCACCACTAATTCTAAACATTAATTTTACCGTTGCAATTAATGTATACTTTTAATTTATAATAAACTAGCTGGTGCTCGCGACCAGCTAACTATAAAGATGCAATAAAAAGTTAAATTTATTTCTTTCATATTGTATACATTAAAGACTCTATCTGCCCCTTTAAAACTCCGTCACTTTTGTCTTTTGTTTTGTAAACTTTTGTGTCTCCGGTAACAGTAATGGAACTTTTCTTAGGGTTGGTAACCCCATTTATGTTCAGTTATCAATGTTCAGTAAATCACCCATTAATTCTTATTAATTAAACATAATATCTATTTACACTGTTTATTTACGTTTTCAATTAAAAAGAAAGAATGTTTAATGTAATTAAAATTAACGAGCGCCATACAACAAATATCAAAGACAAAAGAGTTTAGATGCTCTTTTTCACTCAGGTATCAATTATGTAGAAATGATACTCGAATAATTGTTGTTCGTATATTTAATAATTTACTATGGTATCAGCCTTCTAAAACCTGACGAGTTTTCTACAGTAAAAGCGTTAGTGAAATACCAAAAAATATGTCCCAATAACTCAGAGCTCGCGAATATTGGAAAATAGGTACAAAACGTATTACGAAATTCACTGGCGACACAGGAAAAAAAAAAAACTTCAAAATATCTGGATGCGGGCGCAAACATGATGTACGTGGAGTATTGATCCATTTATTTTCCTTTGTCTCTTAAAAAACTGGTTATAAATTTATAAAATGATGTACCCGCTCGGTGCCCGCATAATATCTGACTGTTGGACTATACATAAGAAAGAAAAGTACTTACGAGTTCGGTCTGTGTACTGAGGTAGGTTGCTTCATTTCTGGAGGGCAGTCTTTTATTCTCAAATCTTCTAGCTTCGGCACTGGAATAAAATGTACTATGAAACTCTTTACAAATTTAGAATACAGAACAAATCAGAAGGAGAAAAGCTGAGGCAGTAGAAACTACTCTTCTAGAGAAGTCTTCTCTTGCGTTACTTGCGTTATATAATATGACCATTTCTTACTAGTTGTAAAAAATCTACATCTCAACTGGGTGGTATTATATGAATCTTTACAGATCTGAATCTGTTTTAAAGATAAACCAGAAGAAAATTAAACAGAACTAGCGCTTATCTCTTTTATGTAACTTGACTGAAGTTTTGCATGAATTTCCGAGAGTCGTTAAATAAATCGACCGACTGAATCTTAGAGACTCGCATACTAATTACCTGTGGGACGTTTGCAGTGAGCATTAAATGGACTCTATAAATATAATAGCAGATTTGTGACGATAAGAGAGTGGACACTATTTTTCTTAGGACCGTACAGAAGCAACCGTTCGGAAACGCAGACGAACTTCACAAGAGTTCTAGAGTTATAATGAAACGTTAAGATAAACGTGCAAAGATAAATAATTGATAGCTCCGCGGAAAAATCATGTGATCACGTGGATAGACGGCAATTAGTTTGACGGTCCACACGATCTTAGGGAGTTTCTACATTTATCCAGCTCATTACAACTTATACCCATTAGGCAACACCAGTTTTCTATAAAGATGCGTACGCGTTCAGCTTTCGGAGGCTATTTAGCTTTCCCCACAAACAACCGAAACTGAAGAAACTGAAGAAGTTTATCATTCGCATGCAAACGACAGTGAATAGCGTTACATTAGATAGGTAACACTTAGCTTTGTTTTCAAATGTGGTGGTTAAACATTGTTTATTTTTCTCCTTGCGTGCATAATTAAAGCAAGTGTCAACATCATTCATTGTGGTTGTGGGAATATAATTATTCTTATCTCTTGGACATTTGTTATACATATAGTAGGAAGTATTGGACAGTGTTATACATCTGTAGTTATAATGTCTGTCTAAGTGAAAATAAAGGCATACCGTCATGTATCGAGGAGTGTGAGGCGTGAGGTAACCGTGCAATACGACGCGATGGAGTGCGCGTGAATGCAGGTGGCGGACGCGGTCTTCCACTACCAGCGGCTCGTCCGCTGTCAGAACAACAAGACTCATTAACCATTAAGAAGATATTTTGTTAGGAAAGTTGCTCATATATAACTTCGAAGACAATCAAATCTCTCACACCACCTTGAGTCGCCAAGCGCTAAACTCTTTTTAATAATCCTTCCGCTTTTTAGTTCATTTTTTAACTCTTTATAAAAACTTAAAACTTCAAAGCAAAGCTAACAAATATAATTCCGACCATATTAGGCCACAAGTCAAGCTTTTATTAGGCAACATTCGTCTCGTCAAATGTTATTTTATAAATACCTATTTCTCAATCTGGTTCCCAATGCAAAAATATCAGCAGACGCCGGCGACGTCTGTTGTAGACGGAAGAACGCGTGGTGATCTGAACAACATCGCCAGAGGTGACGACAGGCAGCTCTTGTAGGCGACTCGAATCCATATGTTGAAGTTTCATTCTAAAAATAATAAATATAATTAATTCTTTGTCCAATCGTAACTAATATTATTGCGGAAAAGAATTTGTTTGTTTGTGGATAAAATTTATTTCTAGGTATTTTAGTAAACAGCTCCTCTTAAAATCTAACTACCCACAAATATTTTCCGACGTAAGAATATTATAACCCCGGGTCCTTAACCGTTGTTATTCAAATGTGTCCGTAAAGTTTATATCTCATAAATCCCTACCTAAAAGTTACATTTTATCATGTACACATAAGATATTATATAACTAGGTATTTACGTTTCATACTTTTATGAGAAAAGCAGCAATAAAATGAGGGTAGATAATAAGAATCCTTGGTTGTCTGTATTCAAAAAATTGAATTCCAGATCCAGCAATTCTATTAGATTGTTTTCACAAGTAAATATCATATTTTTGGTCAATTACCCATTGTTACTTGTCGGAGATTGTTTTTATATGGTTTAAATTCTACCTTTTTTAAAATGTTTACTTTTCCGGAAGGAAATGTTTGTACCCGTATATGTGTCTGGTGACTATACCGAGTGGTTGACTTATTAAATAGGCAAACTAAAGCCCAAAGATTAAACAATATAACAAAATGTTACAACGGAATGCGTATGAGTAACGTTACTCTTTGAGGAGTTAAACATTCCCTTTTCACTCGTGTGTTTATATTATACTTTTGAAATAAAAACGCGTGTGTGAATCCAGTTTCTTATTCGGCGAAGTACTTGGTGGATCGAGGTCAGGCGTTATCAGTGCCCGCCAACAGCGCTGTAAATACGACACTCAGTTCTACGCGACTTATCTGTAATTGCCTGCTTGCGAGTGTCTTTCAAGAAATCCTCACAAGGTGGACTCCATCTTCCGTCCGCTGTTTACTAAAATCCCGAGCGAAATTCCAACCGGGAACGGGGTCAAGTGTTTTAAAGATTTGTTTGAAAACTATGAACGCAGAAATCGTCATAAAATCATCGTCTTAATTTGAGAGTTAGCAATTTTCTCTAATATATGATAGTATGTATTCAAAATATACTGAATGAGTAAAGTAACTGCAACTCTTTTCGGTCATGTCAGAGGAATTGATATCAAAGGCTATCATAATTTTCGGGTAGTTAATTTATAGCTTTATGAATAAGGTATTTGTACACGTATATATAGCTTACGGTAGTGACAAGGCACAATGCACTATATTCTACAGTCATTAAGACTGGGTTGCACATCTTACTTTAACAATAACAAACGTCGCAACTTCAGTTAATTCGCACTAATTTTCGGCCTAACCGTTATTTTAACTGAAGTAAGATGGTGCAACCCAGCCTAAGTGTGTACACTATATGACTGTAGATTCGACTATTCGAGTCTTTCGACTAGACCATTCGAGTGACGACGACCGATAATTTGATGAGGTGTTTAATAAACTTGAATTGGATACCCATGACGAGCCATAGATTTAACCAACACGAGACAATAGACATTTTCACAATGTTTTTTAATTATTTTTTTTTTTTTAATGTTGTTAAAGTAAGTAGTACACTTTTGTGGAGATTTAATTTTCTGTCAAATAACCGAGTTGTATGAGAGCCTCTTTCACCAACTACAAGTAAAGTGTTGATTAGTTACTCTTAGAAATAATTTTATGTTTTATTAAATTATGCACTCGGTTTAGTGCATCCTTCGATAGGCGAATTTTTATTATTATTTTCTTTTTAATGTTTGGGACTTTTACCGTACAAACACCTATATCAGATAAATTATTCCCGATGACAGGTGGCTTTAAATGACGGTTAGCCTACTTGACAGACGATGAAAGCCCAGTAAAATTTCACAAATTTGAAAAGTTACTGAACCTAGATGTAAAGCTGTCATGTTAAGCGATAGGGTTTGGAATGTTGTGTGCTAGGATGTTGCCGATTTAAATAAATAAATAATTTCGTGTCTTTACACACATTAAGCTCCAAGTATTTTTCACCAAAAATGATTTAACCCCAATCATTTTCATAATGATTGTGAAATTTATATTCACAATGATTATATGATTAGGAATCTAATCGTTGGTCGTTAAGAAACACGAAGAATAACAGCTGTAATACATAGTTTGTTTATTACAACACAAAGAAAAGTTTGTATTGGTACAAGTACAAATAGGAACAAGATGGGAGTTTCTCTTACGTTTTTGTCAGCAACACGAAGCATGAAGTAACGCCCCTTGTAGTACAATTTGGAAACACGAGGCCAATAATAGTTGGCAACTGTGTGTTTTCCCCGCAACAGAAGCAGACCGCTTGGCGCCAATCCCAAGAAATATTCAACGCTATCTTCACCCTGTTGGATAACATAGCAATGTATAGACATTTACCAGATAGAGCACAGAAAGTTTATTAATAAAAATATTGAGTTTATTAATAATAAAATCGGACGAGACCGCTGGATGAGTGGTTAAGGTGGTTGCCCCGGGGTTGATTCCCGGTAGGCACAACTTCGGAAATGAACTTTCACTGAAAGTAATGGCAAACTGAGTTCCTAATGGATGCCAAAGCCCATTTTATCGCCCTTACCCTTTTCCTTAATCCTACTATGGTCGTCAGCGCATTTGCAGCACCTGTAGCGTTGCTTGTGTTATAGGCGACAGCAGCCACCTTTGTCGCTGTAACTGGTAGTAAATGTGCTTCTTCTTTTAGTTTTAGTGACTGAACTAATGGATTTTTAATATGCTGAGAGGCGAAGGTCGTCAGCCTGTTTGTCGACCTTAACATAAAAATATATTTATAATTACCACGACTGGATGCAGATCCACTCCGTACATGTCGAGCCACTTCACTTTGTCCAAGTAACTAAGCTCGGCTTGAGCCGGAGAAATGCCCCTGTAGAAAAACAAAGGCGATAAAATATAACAGCCACGGTGTTTATCAATTATATTACTTATTAACTAATGAAGTTGTGTTCTCGAGCGTCTAACAATGAATAATAACGCGGCTAGAAGTCCAGCAGCCGTCTTTGCCACCCTAAGTCACGGCTCACTTGTTGTTAAGTACACATAATTTGCATGTAATTGAGGCTTTGTGGGGCGCCGCGGACTGCATCTTGGCGCAATTAAAAATTCATTCAATTAGGCGAGAAACGCGACGGAGTTTAATTTCCGGAGAGAGTGGCGATGTTTCCGGCGCGAAACTGCTCCTTCAAGTCTTAATATCTAGCAACTTCATCTTGCATATCAGAGGTATCATGTCAATGGATAATGATCCACGAATTATTTAGATATTAGGAGATACAAAGTTATAAATCTTAAAGCAATATAATACTATGTATCTGTAAATTGAACATGGTGTGCGGAGAAACTCTAATGAGTTTATGTTTACACCAATGTTAATCAAACTGTAACATGTAATATAAATAAATAAATAAAAAAAATATATAACTTTTTTGGTTGTTATTTCAAGGATAATTTTCAATATTATTTCAAATATTTTAAGGGGTGAGTTTATTATACTAATATTATAAAGATAATATTATATTAATATAATTTTTTTAACGAAATTATAGTTATGCGGCGAAGTCGCGTGCAACAGCTAGTTTATAAAAAGAAAATTATATTATGATTTGAAGACGAAAACTTACGTCAGCGTCCGATGTATTTCAGCAGCACGCCTCTCCAGGTCTGGAGTTTGATGTGACAGAAGTCGGAACTCAGACACGTAGCCTAGCGTATGCCTACGTGGATCATAGTCTCCCAATTCCGCTGCATTAAAAACATATTTGGCTTTAGTTTCTTTATAATTAATTACAAGTAACATTTGGAATTGGAATGGAACATTGGGAATTTGGATTTTTATTTAAGAAAAACTCATTCTCGCTTGAAAGTTTAAAAGCTTACTTTGTCAAGCCGTGCGGTCCTTGCATTTGTACAACTAGATGTTCTTAAAACTGACACTGGTGCTGTACACTTGTGCTGTCATTCGGCGAATGAGGTGCTGGAGACCCCTTATCCTTATTCCCCTATCCTTATCCTTATCCTTAATAATACTAAGATCGGCTGGAATTTCGGAGGTGTTTCGCTGATTGAGTAAAAGATGTCAGACTTCATTTTCCTATGCCTTCCTATTCCCTTATCCTTAATCTTACTAAGGTGGCAGGCCACTTGGAGCACCTGTAACGTTGCTTGTGTTAACAGGGTCGCCAACATAAAGTGAACCGTCGGCACGAACTTTCCGTTAAAAATATTATGACATAGTCATGGTAAAGGATGTAAATGGGGAGATAAAAAGACAAAATACAACATCCAACTGAGACACTTCAGATGGTAGATAGAAATAAACCGGAGGTAGGGCGCAACTGTGAGATTGCTCCCATTTTGGAGCAAACACTTTGATTAGCCACGCATTTAGAGCTACTCAAATATCTGTAACATACACCCGGTGTGTCTGCCGGTGTGTTGTTGTAATGACAGCTACCACGGTCCTTAACAATAGCAATTAATTCCGTAAAGGGTGACGGCTTCTGTCCTAACCAAACAAGCGTACCTACAATGTAAATAAATATATTATGTAACTTCGTGTGTTAATTACAAAATTGGACATGTATTGTTGTTTCGGATTATTCATATCTGCGCTGGGAGTATAAAATTGTATTTTCTACATAAATTGGTCAGTGTATAGACAAAATAATACTTACTGATTTTTATCTGTACTGATATTATAAAGAGGTAAAGTTTGTATGTTTGTTTGTATGTCTCTCTATGTCATAAATAAATTATTTTTTCTTTAAAAATAATAAAAAAGTCTAAATACTTAACAGGCCCTTAAAAATAATAGGGCTTACGTGTTTTTTTCCCAATTAAAAAATGTGAAATGGATTTCTTATTACAAAAATAAGCCATGTACTCTTTAAAAAGTCATATTGTATCAACGAGTCCATTTAAAAATAATATCAAATGGGCATTATTTCGAAATCATCAGCATTCGATTTGAATAATCGATAAATCGATATCACAGACAGAGAAATCACTGAAAATAACAGGAAAAATGTACTTGCACCAGCTCCGCATTGTGAAATAACATAGTTTGGGGGTGCAATTGTAAATGATAGAACCTATTAGTAACAAAGAAAAAAAAATCAACAAAACCATTAATTTTTATTTGATTCCATTACGTGTTATTAAAACAAAAATTTGTGTTATTATTTTTAGTAGACGTGTTTGGTTCGGATACGGCCGGTTGGCATCATTCGTCTAACAGCCGCAAAGGATGGACGGTTTGCCTCATGATCGATGTGCTTTTCACACATCATTCACGTCTCGTATATTCGAAGCACATTCCAAACCACTCAACTCGTTAAATCCGATACGAGCCATACACCGATGAAACTCTTTGATGTCTAATAATATTGGCTTCGGTTAGTTTAAAATTATTTCCATCTCTATGTATCCTAATAACATTGGTATTGATGTTTGAAGTAACATCATCAAATGAAAATATAATTAGTAAAACAAAAAGCATTATGTTTTTAGTTTATCAAAAATATATAACAAAAAAATAATCGGTAGGAAAAAAATTGTTGAATCAATATCATATTTTATTGCAACTAAATATTACTACCAATAAGTATAAATAATATTAAATACAACAAGTAATTGCTGTAAAAGATTCCTGGCCCTTGCCAGAGAAAAATATGAAAGTTCCTCCACCCATTAGCTATAAGAAAAATGTAGATTACAAAATTAAGAAAATGTAGAACTGACTACATTTCGTCAGTTCGGAGTAAATTTACATCCGGAGTAACCCCTGGAGAAAAAACTTAAAAAAACACTTTACATCGAAAAAAATGTTCTATTTTCAAAATTAGAGCTGATCTCATTAGAAAACACAGATAAAATAAACAACTCTCATTCTAGTATTACCTATATAAGGAAAGGCACCGGTATTACCAGTTGAGTAAAAATAAAACTTAACTTGGTCTTTTCTCCTCCTTGAGATCATTTCTCTATAACCAAATTGAATGACATTATTAAATACATGTTCCAAAAGGTAGTATTATAATAAAGTCGACATCACGGGAGACCGAAGAGCTGGCATCTACCTCGGACAAAGAATTAGTCTAGCAATTCAAAGGGGGAATGCTGCCAGTATCTTCGGAACCTTGCCTAAAGGGACTAATTTTGGTAATATATTTTAGTTATCATATTATATTTTTTAAGGTTTTTAGTTTTAGGTAGGTTATATATTAAATATATTTTCTTTTGTCTTCTGTTTAAAATACAATCAATTGTTAACAATTATTCCAAAAGTAAATTCAATTACAAAGTTGCATAGGGTTCTTTAAAACCTATAACTATGAACTAACTGAGAACATTATTCTAAACATTCGTATTAGTATATTACCTATATAGTATTTATAATTTTCTGATCTAATATAATAAACATAACTAAGTTGTTTAACATATACTTTTAAATAAAAACAAAAAACAATGTATACGTGTACTCATACCTACTCACTATTCATTAAAGAATACTTAAATTCAAACAAACGAATGGTTCTGAATTGTAACAATAATATTTTTGTTTTAATATGCATAGTATTTATATAGACAACGTGTGACGGGCTTGTTTAAATTTGTTAACTCAGACACAGATTTTGGCACTATGTTATTTCGTATATTATTATTTTATTTGTAAATTACTTAGACGGTCTGCGAGTGAAATAAAGTTATTCATAACTAGGTGATGCTCGCGACTTCGTACTAATTCGTTTTTTGAAAATCTCACAGGAATCTAACATTTTTCCATGATAAAAAGTATCCTATATATTAATCGAGGCAATATGCTATCTACGTAACAAATTTCACCAAAATTTGTTAAACCGTTTTTGAGATTAGTGTGCACAAACAGACAAAAATTCAAAAAAAATTTTTTTGGTCTCAGTGATATAAATACACATTGTACGCGTACAATTTTTTTTTAATATTTAATATACAGCCACGGTACGTTTAAAATTTTATTACCCATTAGTGAAAATCGTATCAAAATTCATTGCGTAGTGTAGAATAATTAAGAGATAGGTAGGTACATACAGAGACGGACAAAACAAAATAGCTCTGTGTAATTAACCTATGTTACAATTGTTATGTTCAGTATACTTACTAAGAACATAAATAAAAAAATATTATACTTTATATTGATAGTCTCCGTAATGGCCCCTTAGAGGATAATGGCTATTTAGAAAGTGCTCGTAAACAGTCACGAGGGAGTCTAAAAATATATCGTATCTGACTTTAGTCCAACACACTACTTTCAATACTACTAATGAAACAAGAGAATATTATACATTAAATAAGAACATCTACTTGTAAGATTACAAATTTATCACGGGAATTATATAGAAAGTTTTTATGAGTAAATTGGTATATAGACTATACAGGGCGTCCCACGACGATGCCACATGGAGGGAAAGTACCTTAAATATTGTAGATGGAACATTTTACTGAAAGAAGACATTATTTTAATTTAAAAAACAATTTAAACTGCATTCAAAGATTTTTAAATAATTACATGGTTGAACCGGGAATCGAACCCGCTACACGAGAAAAAAAATTACTCTGTAGCTTTATCATACCGATCGAAAGGCTTCATCATAAGGATTATTTTTTGCTAGATAACATAGTGTCAGAAATAAAAGGAAGACCATTTACAAAATATACGAATTTGAATTTAACACATTATAAAGAAAATGAATATAGGAAAACGTCTAAATAGCGCTAGTGCTCGGAATAGTTTATTTATTTAACTATTTTTATAAAAGTTGTCATTGGCAAAATATAAATGGCCATAGAACCATATGGATTTCCGCCATGATGACGTCTCTCCTTTAACACGCATGAATGTAATGTTAGCAAGGTTCGGCTTCATGTATCTTCGCGCTAAGACGCACCAGATGTTGCGATTTCCGAGGACAAAAAAAAAAGATATACGACGGGAAATGACTGTCAGCTTTGCTCACTACCACTTTTTTCTAAGCTTACTTTCGTTGGGTATTTTCTCCCTTTTTCATTGTAGTTAAACATTTGCAGCAGTTATTTCAATCTTACGCCCAGTCTTGTCTTCCTATTTTTATTTGTAAATAAACAAAGTCAAAACACTATGAATAGGAGTGGAACTTGGCTTTGGCATCCCTTACTAATTCACCGAAGCACAACAGCAAATGTGCTTTTATTATAAGGTGTTAGTGGTTACTGCCGCCAGACGGGATGCCCAAATGACTGTGAAACTCAGTGTACCCTGCCACTACAATTTTTTTTAATTATAATTAAAAATAAGATACTTTATAACATTTTGACAGTCTTGTCCATACTCATATAATAATCTAGGTAGGTTAAAATGTTGCCCATAAAGTATACTTGGTGTTAGGAGTATAAATAGAACATCCATTCATTATAATTAGAAATATCTGATGTCCAAGAGTGTCTACTTTGTAGTCGGGTTATCGGTTGATTAATGGTGCCTTGTATCGCCTCGAATTAGACGCTCCGGTTTGAAACGATGAACAGACTGTATTCAGCTGCGACTACTTCTAAACTAGGACGAGAGGACATCAACGTACCAACAATAATTTTTAATACAATTTTTCTCATTTGTTCGTGAAGCGATATGCTTTTTGTTTAGTAAGTACGTATTTAACTAGCTTTAGTGTTAGCAATAAAAAATCCTAATCTTCGAACTGATTATGCTCGAATTTTAATCAGGCAGTATTAATGTATTCATAAAGAACAGAACAAGTGTTCAATCGATCACAGTTATTTCACAGTCAAATTCTAAGTGAAAGCAAATTTTACAATGATATAAGATTAGACATATTGTATTGTATAATAAAAACCAAAATTTTCCGTCATCATAAAATGACAACTCTACTATTTTTCTTGCAAAAACGTATGAAAAACGTTTTAAGTAAAAGTGTAAAAATACATTGACGGTCAAATGAATAACAAAACACCGTAGAAAAGGTTCAGCTAAATAAAATAAGGGTATAAAATGAGGATGGAATGTGATGATAAAATTCGTAAATATAAAATGTTGATATTATGCATGATATCCAGTGTTTCCATCCATCCTTATTACAATAAGAATACCTCGCATAAAGAAAGGTAATGGGAGTGGATCATTTCGGGTGCAAAAGAGCAGAAAAAGCGAATATTTTATTTTACTTGTGTCGTAAAATATGGCGTCTGACTTCCCATCATTTTCAACAATATTTATTCAAAAACGTGTAGTTACGATTTTTTTTAAATAAATATAATAAATATACTTATTCTTAGTACCTATTTTAGTCGTATGTGTATGATTGACGGAATAAGTAAAAGAGGAAACTCTACAATGCGGAGGAAATTCCATCGTGAAATGTCAGCATGTTTACTGTCGTGTTTTGGAGAGTGAGGAAAAGATGGCACAGCTCGTTTCCTTATCCCTCGTAAACTTTTATCCTGAAGTAGGTACATTTGCAGCATCTGTGAAGTTGCTTGGGATAATAGGCGTCGGCTGCCACCTACGATCAAGTTACTCAGCCTGTCTGACAAAATATTAGTCTCTCAAAAAAGAAAAATAAAATAAAAGTGACCTCAAAAAGGTTGTTCACGAAGCCCGCGTTAAGCATCTTAAATGCTGAAAATAGGGAAACTTAGGTAGTAAACGCTAGCGTACGTCCCTGAGGCCCAACACAAGGGTTTGTGATGCGGGCGAGATTAGATGCAAACGACGCTTCGTCGCTGATGGCTCATTTACCCCTTGAATACCGCATCGATATATTACCTACAGTAGCGCTCCTTGCTCATTACATTCATGCTAAATATTTCAAAAAAGTATACTTACCTAAAAAATATCCATAATAAAACACAGCTGTGCCCCGACAAGAATTAGCAAGAGAAAATTTTGTAGGTACATTTTTTAATATCCTTTTTTAATAACTTCTCATTACATAACGCGAGTAAGCGAAAACATTTAGTTTTTTTTTAATATCTTTAAAACAACAATCAGGTATATTAAAAAATTATATATTATAGATTTTAATAAGTTATTCTAAAACATTTCCCGACATTCCTAAATTAGGGTTATTTCGACATTATAAAACTTCAACGTGTTCGGCACACAGTGAAAAATTAATTTTCCAAGCAACGAGGGAAAGTCATATCTGACAGTCGCGAAAATTAATATTAGTAATATGGCATCGCTCCAACTCGAGTAGCGAGAGGCTGTTTATTTTACGATGTCTCCCCAATTGATAGTCTTAACAGAGTAAATTAATAAGTTGCAAATTAAACGAATTTCTACGAATTGTTCCAAAGGATTCATCTATTATAAATTACCATCGTGATTTTGTACAATAAGCCGCCGATTTATTCGGGTACGGTTACAATTATGACGTCAACCCCTTGACTAATAATAATAATAATTATGTAAGAATTATTACAAATTACTTAAATAATATTGACACTTAGACTACTTTTTTATTTATAAAAAAACTTTGATTTTCCCTAATAAAACATTCTATATTGCCTACAGCAAGGTACGTAGTAATTGCCTGGATACGGCTTTGTTTACCAGATTGTAGATGGGAGAGAAGTAATAAAATTATTAGACGAATGAAAGTGTGCTAGCCGGCGTAGCGAAGGGGAGACGGCAATGTAATTTGATACATCACTGGCTCTGATGAGTCAACGCATTCACATTTCACACGAAGGACAGCTTTGCTTTGATTTATTTTTTTCTTTTTCTTAAACTACCGTTCTTTTTTAATTCAAGAGGATTTAAATTTAACTACGGAATTAAATATGATGTTCACAACAGACAGACTGTCATAACACAAAAATCAGAATCAAAATAAAAAGTATAATTTAGGCAGAATTTAGCCATTTATGTTACCGGTTTACCAGTATTACGTAATTTTAAATGTAATTTGCATTTTTTTAGTAACCAATTTACAAGCAATGTAAAAAATAAAATAAGAATCTTTTACTACCAATTTTATCTTTTTCAAAAAGCGATATGATTTGCAAGTTATGAAAAAAAAAAAAACATTATGTGAAAATGTACGAACATTTGTGCCTTTGTTTCCTTATGTAGACCGAAGACTAATCTAAGTACTTTAATTACATTATCAATTTTCGAGAACGAAGAACTCTTCGAGAAAATATAAGTCCACTTTGCCAGATAAGATTTTTTATAAACAGAATAAATTCAAAGATTCGTAAATGTATTAAACTGGAAAGTTATATGCTATGGTAAATATGTTTTAACATCGGTGTAAGTATGTATTTAATAAGGCAAAATATATATAAAAAAAATAATAAATATAAAAAGAAAATATAAATAATTTAATATATTTAAACTGAAAAAGTAAGGAGTCAACATTTAGAAATTATATATTAAATAGCTTTTAAATAGATCATAAAATGTGTTGTTGACAATAGAGATTTTTTTAAGAAATTACTACTATAAAATCGTCGTAAAAAAACTATTAGCTAAAATGGCTGGATAGCTGGCTGGCTTGGCGTTAAGCTGCAAGTTGGTAAAACGTCTCAGAGGTTTAGTGGTCGCATACTACGAATAGCCACTTTGTAACTTGAGCACGGTCTTCGTTCGCGGATTTTATGGCTGCTATTGCATTGCCACACGGACACTCTAATGTCTCTGACATTTACAACAGAAATACACCCCGATAGTCATTCTTGTTATCATCGTCCGTCCCATTTCATAATTGAAGCAATTTGTAAAACGGTGCCCTTGCGTGAAACACGTAATACTCAGGTGTAATTTTAATGCGGTTTTGTAGTTACTCTTTTTTTTTTTTTTCAAATTAAATTGTGTCGTAACATTATTTTGTCGTATCATACCGTTTATAATATAACCGAATCGCTATTTCAATATCCTCCTGCTTGAATCAATCTTGAAGAATTTAAGTTGCAAGGATTGTTGAAATTTTTACTCATTTGTTACGACAGTAAATAAGAGCTGTAGAAAATGAGATAATGATAAAGTCGTATAAGAATCGTATGGACGTATATTTAAATGTTTATTTACTTACATTGTAACACGTATGCGGCTAGCTCTGCAGCTAGGTCGAAATTAACAGGCAGGCGGCCACGCAGTACGTCTTGCTTTATTT
Organism: Synanthedon tipuliformis; assembly: GCA_947623395.1. Lineage (NCBI taxonomy): Eukaryota > Metazoa > Arthropoda > Insecta > Lepidoptera > Sesiidae > Synanthedon > Synanthedon tipuliformis. Next base: position 8,051,397 of record OX392407.1, on the reverse strand, counting down.
GCAGAAATAGCTGGTACCTAGTGTGGAACAAAAAATAAATTTAATTTTAAAATTTTAGCAGAGGTTTTTTATGTGTACCTAATAAATAAGAGACACACATAGTTACATAAAATGTTATGACATATCTAAAGTTTTATATAAAACGCTCATGCTATACCTTAGACTTGTTTTAGTATTCCACTGTCTAAATTGAACGTAGAAAAAAAGAAATGTCCAAAACTACTTTAACGGAACTAGTGGAAAAAAATTCTCACTAGTTCCGCGGAACTATTATTAATAAAATATTTTTATTCCCATTAGTCCCGTCAATATAACATATTTGTCACTAATGCAAAGAGTGATAAACGAGGAAGATTTGTGTATATAACTTGCATAAAAAATTTCATACACGAGTAACCGAGGGCGGGTCAAAATAAATCACCTAAGTATTACTGAAAAACGTTTTGTGCGACAAGCGCCCATTGTTCATTAATTATAAAGTAGCTTATTATCCTCTCTATAAAGACAACCTACCATTCTTTGTGCCTCCAGGATGACGTCGACGCAGAAATTGTTAGGAAAAATGTTGAAAACCCATTCCATTATAGAAGTTAACGTAACGTTTGAAGAATAGAGTTCATTTATTTAACTCATTTTTATCCGACCCGCAAAGTGAGCTTAGTAAAAGCGCTCTAAGAAACATGGCCCTTAAAAGGAAATTAAATATTAAAAGACCATCACAGCAAAGGTTTTCAAAGATTTTACGAGTATTAAACTGCGGCTCTTATCTAAAGGAAGACGTTTTGGCCGTGTTGTACTGACATGAGAGAGAGAGCGCCCGCGAATGGAAGGGGGTATCCCCCTCGGCCCGCGTCAACACTGTTATAACGTAATTTTAATAAAGCATTCAAGTATTTCTTTCGGCTTGTTTTTAAACACGTTGAATTGAAAAGGAAAGTTGAGAAAAAAATTACTCATCTAACTTTGATTGTATTCATTGTTGAGAGCGGACTCTAGGCGAAATTATGGTGCCTACGGATTGCTTCAGTTACCGTGCAAAAAGAAAAGAATTACTGAGCCTCGGTCTCTGAGAATAGCGCTAAATTATGGGGACAAGTTCTAAAGAGGATTTAATTTGAATTGTTTACGAAATGAACGTTTCAATCTCTGGTTGAATCGTGGCTCTGTGTTTGTTGTTATATAAGTGGGAGAGGCATTACTGTACTTCATTCATTCATTCATTTTATCAAACCCACGCCGTTTATGAACTCACCGGTTTTGCAGCGAGAGCACTACATCGTCTTTGTTCCACTATTCAGGCTTCACTTCACTTCGTTTTGTGGTCAGAAATTAAAAAAAAATTACAAACAATTTGCACAAAAAGTTTTCATTCCTTTTTATGTATAGGTAATTAATTGTACTCGTATAAATTAATATATTATTGGATAATTTTTAAATTTACTAGCTAAAGGTTTAAAAAATGTTAGTCTGAGGTTATCACTATTCTTAATTGAGCAAAGTTTAGAATCTAGTTAAAACTACTGGTTATTCTATTCTAAAACTCAAGCGGTTGCCACTTGGACCCAACCTTTTTGCAACTTAAAATTTATGGTTGGGTCTAATTTTAATAAATTAGGATGCATTTATTTATCTGTGTTTGTTTCATTCCTATATTTAAATCTAAATCTTTAAAAGAGGTTTAATTTAAACGTTTATTGAAAAATCAATAAATGTTTCTCTTGTAAAGATTTAGCCATGATTTTATTGTGTGCACTGTTCAAAACAGGCAATAATTACATAATATAAGTATGTGTAATAGAATTAAAAGATTTTTTATTTTCTGTTTAACGCGTGCCCGACTTTGGGCGCCGTTAGTTTTTTCCTGAAAAATAATAAGTTGAAATTATTCCATGTGTGTCTTATGTACAGTTATATAAGCGGAACGCATGTAATGAGCCCACTCTTTATTATTGTTACTCAGTTGTTATCCAGGATAATTGCCTACGAAGCGTCGCGACGATTGCCGCCGCCTCTCTGGTTCCCATGACGTAACATAAAATACGTGGGAGTGTGCGATTCTATACTAACAGATGTCTTTGTGTATCTATCTGACTCTAACGCGCCTTATGTAAGAGGTTACTGAACCTAACAGCCAGTGCCGAATCGCCCTCACAAATTATGTTTTAGCTCTTTAAAAACACAATTCATTAATATTAATTTGTTACTTTTGTTTTAATGTGAAAGTCGTCAGACACACTGATGGTCCACTTGATGTTAAGTTTACTACCGTCGCCTATAATACAATGGTGTTGCCATAGGTACTGCAAGTTGTCAACCTTAGTAGGATTAAGGACAAGAAATTCAGAAGATATGGGGACATGGGTTCTTGCATCTCTTACTCACTTGATCTTCACTAAATTGTTGAAGAAAAATCTATTTTTTTTTTAATAATAAATTAGTCATTGACAAAAGGTCAAAAGGAATACAGTTTTTCTCAGGATCGTCATCAACTTCTATATTATTTATTTTCCGAAACACCGCTTATAAATATTGAGAGTGATTTCTTGAAACCTATTTGATGAATAAAAAACACTGCATTACCATCAGAATATAACAAACCATATCTCGGTAATGGACGAACGTTGTCTAAACTCCCCAATTTCATTACTGAATTCTAAGTACATATTTGGAATTTATAAATATTTCCGGAATTTTTTTTCAATCGCCCTATATCCGCAAGTACCTCAGCTGCTCTGCTACCGTTCTCTTTAATTCGCCCTACTTTTTTATTGCCGCAGCTCCATGGCCTAATTTCATTCAATATAAAATTCATTTGACTCCTTCTTCGCTAGTGGATGAATGATGTTATGAAAAGGCCTCATTGACTTTAAAAGTGCGTTAACTTCATTTGACAGTCACCTCGTGCTATTATGGTAAGCAGTAAGAGCTTTGATAACTTCTTATTAAACGCTTTTATGTGAAAGAGTTTAAAGAAAATTCAGCGGTTTCCTTTAAACTCTTTGACATGAAAGTTAACACACTGCTTTATTCATCTTTTTCCTTCTCTACCATTTTTCTTAAGACCTGCGTTAATTTGATTAATGGACAGTCAAGTGTAAAAATATCAATCTACATACTGAACTATGTACTAAAGGAATCATGAAACATATAATATTTTTCTCATCATTAATATGTCTTTGCAAATGTCGTTTCGTTTGAAAATAACGCTTTTCTGCTGAGTTTTCGCCTTAACTGTGGAAGCCTCTTTATAAGGTAATAAAGATAGAGGGTAGGTATAGTAACCTTATGTGGGTAATAATGACTATGTGTTATGGTCATTTAACTATACCTATGTACATTCGTGTTTCAGACGTAATATACGAATAATAAATTTTCACAATCCCCACCGAGGGTGAGTCGTAAAAGGCGGTTAATCTCGTCGCCTTTTGTTAAGGCAATATAAAGTGGACAATGTGGAGACAGTTTTATAAAAGGCGTAATATACCTTCGTGTATTAATGTTTTCACGAGATGAACATGTAAAAGTAAATTTTTACTAGTAAAATTTCAACGCGCATTACTCAAAATAAATATAAAAAACAAAATCCGAGCTCGTTTGTCGCGAAATATTTTATTAACAACCACATATTTTTCATTAAAAGAGTACGAGTTGATGGAAATAATGTCGATATTTCGAAATAAAATGATCAGAACTCAGATTTTATTTATATAAAGTAAAAAATACTGTGAGTTGAAAATATGTGCTTTGTTTTCCTTTTTTGATCTTTTATGATTAAGGAAAGCTGTCAGGCTAATTATATGTTGATAATAGGATTAACTATATAAAGAAATAACGACAACTACATACCAGAACCGATCTTGATTTGTATATATGTTTATACCTATGTAGAGGGAATCTCTGAAACCACTGCATCTATTTGAAAATTGTTTTTACTATTTGAACGGTACATTATTTCTGAAACGCTATATACTATGTATATGTACGAGTATATTCATTACCATAAATTGTAGCCAGCGAAAAGTCCGTTTGAAAGTTGTAAAGCCGCGGCACGTCGCTGTAGTAAGTCATGTGTTACCGAACTTGTGATCGCAGAAAGAAGTGAGTCCATCAGCCATAATTTAAAATTAAATGATTATTTAGTTTTAAATAAAAGGATATTGAGTTTATCGTCAAATTTTTTTTTAAAAAGACATACAACCCTACTATATAATTAAAAACTGGCCTATCCTATATAATTAAAAAAAAATATTATTTTCAAAATAAGACTCATGCCCATTTAAAATTTAATTTGACATTATTTTTAAATTTATTCATGTTAAAAAGTATCAGTTGCTCGCAAAAGACTTTTGGCTAACACAGAGTCACATAATATTTGAATAACAATATATTCTCGGTTATGTTTAAAAATCTTGGTCTCAAGCCAAACTATTTGATTCTAGATAAGAGAAAAGCATTAGTTATAGAGACGCGCTTTTGTTTAAATGAAATCTGGAATAAGACCCTCTTTATTTTTCTTTATACATGCTTTGTTACCAGAATACATTTTTATTATGTTAAATTTTTAGGTACGAGACCTCTGGCGACTAGTTATATTATCGGGTTTTCTCGTGCAGAGTAGTAACTAGGTTTATTAAAACTAAATTGTTCTTTATTATTTCTTAATTAAAACATTTTATTTGTATTTTTATTTGTAGACAAATAATGAGTTCAGAATTTCTATAAACGTGTTTTGTGAATTTCAAACTTTCGCTTCGAATGGTTTGATGTTAGAACAAGAAACCCCATGATCTTAAACCAAAAACCATTACATTTGTAAGTAATTTTTTTTTTTAATTTATTAATTTTTTTAATAAATACAAACTATAAAATAGTTTGTATTTATTAAAAATAGTAATAAAAGTAGGCAGAAAAGTTAGGGTAGCAATAAACATTTTCGCACAGGGTTGTACGTTTATTGAATCTGACCTATCATTTCAGGAATGCTTACGGAACGCTGAGTAGTCAAAATGTATGATAGTATCTCTTGCACAGATGTCTTTTATCTCTTTTATTCACAGTTCTGATTGAACATGTGATTTATATTAACACCATAAGTAGGTATGTAGAAATAAAATTACAAGCACGTGTGTATTTATTGTTTTAGATAACTAACACAGAATTATTCTTCAATGACATTATTCAAATATAGATATTTTCAACAGTCGTAATACTTGTAAACTTTTAAAGCTCTTAGTACTTACATAAAATATAGTAGTATTAGGTACAGTGTAGTTTTAAAGGTTTTTATAAACATTTTATAATGTATTTTGTTTTATAGTTCATAATTAAAAACAAATTAAATACCTATATAAAAATACAAAAGTTTCTTAAGAGAATGTATGGATGTATCCATCCTCCAAAAATTAAGAGGTAAGATATAAGACGATTACAGTGAAGCTACAGTGAAGCTAAGATTACATTGAGCTCTTGTAAGTAAGTATCCTTTATCGAAACTTAATAGAGCAAACACTGTTATTTTGCAGTTTATTTCTTTCTGTAAGAGAATGGTTACTGTCGCTCACTGTCGCTAGAGGGCCTATTCAGAATGGAGTGTGCGCTTCCACTGATTAATTTACGAAGCATTTTAAATCCAATTGGCCCTTAATTGTATGGCACAGTCTTAACCGATAAGCTGAACAGGTAGTAATTGTAAAATTCTCAGACTTGAAAGTGAATAAAATTTGATCTGCTGTGGGTCTAATAATTCAGTTATAGTTTGTATGGGCAGTTTAGTGTACTTACCGCGTGATTTCTTCCAACAACTTGCAGGGATCAGCTGCGTAGAATTTGACGCCGAAATAAAATGTATAAGGATCAGACCCTCTGAGCTGTCGACGAAGACGTTTCCCAGCGTCCAGCCAATGCTGTCAAAACAAAATAGGTAGGTACTTTAATGATTTCTTTAGAAATAACATTTTCTTAAGGAGCGTAAAGTTTCTTATTCCTATTGAGAAATTGAAGGAAGCTTCTTTTAGTATTTACTAATTAGCTATGACTTTATTTTATTTATCAGTATTATTTTCTACTTATAACTCGCTCCCGGCACCGCATGGGGTGCATTTTATTTTATACTAACTGCTGCCAGCGACTTCGACCCGCGTAACTTAGTAATTTATATACCAAAATCTTCCTCGAGAACCACTCTATCCATTGGTGTAAACAGCATGAAAATCGGTGCAGTAGTTTTTGAGTTTATCGCATACAGACGCGACAGACATACAGACGCGACGGAGGACTTTGTTTTATAATAATACTAGCTGGTGCCCGCGACTTCGTCCGCGTTCTGGATGAAAGGTACCCTATGTCCTTTTTGGAGTCCAGGACAACGTGTATGCAAAATTTACAACGCCATCTAGGGAATTCTGTTTGAAGCAATGTAGTACTCTAATTCATCTAATCTCACTTCGAATAATGGAAAAAGTCTGTTAACAGATGGCACTACATGTTAGTTATAGTTTATAAAATTACGTGTTAATAAAATTAAAGCTGCTGCCCGCGACTTCGCCCGCGTAACTTAGTAAATTATGTACTTAAACCTTCCTCAAGAACCACTCTACCCATTAGTGAAAACCGCATTAAAATCCGTTGCGTAGTTTTAAAGATCTAAGCATACAAAGGGACATAGGGACAGAAAAAGCGACTTTGTTTTATACTATGTAGTGAGATGATGTAAGGACTATGTAAAGATATAAAGATCAATCGCCGTGCGTTAGTCTTGCAAAACTCAAGAATGGCTGGACCAATTTTAATTCAATTTTAACTAATGGAAAGAGCGTTAAACGAGGAAGGTTTTTATATATAACTTGCAGAAACACCCTTGCGAATCCGGAGCGGGTTGCTAGTAAGTATATAAAGATTATTACGACTATTCTATAATATGAATTGCTTTTGATTCTAAGCAGATTGCTTTTCATGAAAGCTAAGTTCGTTTAAATTATAAGAATACCAACTTACGGTTTGATTATCTTGATCTATGTAGCGAAGACCGAAATAAGCAGTCTCCAGAAGATCGAGATGTCTGTATACCACGTCCAGAAGAGCTTGGCCATTGCTGTTATCCTGTAAGCAAAATTGTATTTTAAAACTCAATATATTAAAATTGAATTTTTAATATACTCCAAATGACTAGTAAGCTATAATTAAAATTTATAAACTAATACCCGAATTTCTGTTGAGCTCAAATGGGCTATATCTGCTGTAAGTTGCCAAGGAGTTGGGTATACTGCAGACTACTTGATGCTGCAGCATCAGGTCATGGAAAAGGTTACTATGTCATGGAAATACAACCGAAGTAATACTTACCGAAGAAGTAACCAAATTTCACATCAACACCTAAAGTTATTTTCTGTTAACCAAACAACGTGTACATGCTAAATTTCATAGTAATTGGTTGGGGCATGTAAGCGTTACACACGAACAAACTAACTTTCCTATTTATAATATTGGTAAGGATAGGTGTCGCGACCTTGTTATATTCGCAGCCGAGATGCCCAGTTGAGGCTTGTCATAAAAATTAATTTCTAAATTCTTTTAATTTCCATAATCTATAATATAAGTTTGCGCGCTGCTTTTAAAAAATAATCGAAAGATTTAGAAAGCATAAATTAATTTTCTCACGATATCGGCCAATCTCGGCTAAACTATCTCCAATTTACATATCTCGACTGGCTTTCTTTCCACAATTAGGCTAATTCGCACGCGATGGGTGAACCAGTAAGACCAGTAGTCGGACTGTGATATCTTATTGGCAGAATAATGACCGGGTTCGCTTGGAAGCAGCGCAGCGAGCTCTCATCTCACGCGCGCACTTTTAACATCGCGTGCATCGACGCCTCTACATCTTGGGCCCCGTCACTTCGTAATGAGAAAAAATCATTGAGACTAAATTTTTTTTTTATACGAGTACGATAAAAAAGGACAAGACTAACTAGTCAATTTTACAATCCTTGCTAAAAATGTTTTTATTATTTGATGTTTATAATCCTAACTTAATTTTAAATCTAATTTAACCTAATTTTAAATCGGATTTTTATTTTGATGCATTTATCATTATCAGATAGATAAATTTTTCGAAGAAGGTTTCAAATATGTCATTATAGGGAAAAACAATGTTTCGCAACCAAGCCGCCGAACACGTCTGTCTGTTTCTTCCCTAACTACGTCTAAACCACGCTTTTTTGAACGGTTTTGAACGCATTTTAAATGGAAAGAGGGATAAACGAGGAAGATTTGTGTATATAAAATCCCTAGCGAAGCCTGGAGTGGGCTAGTAATATTATAATAACCTGCGGCTCGAGTTAAAACGAAACATATTATCAAAATCTTCGAAAAAAAAAAACGCAAAACGTAGTGAATAACTCCGTGCCTGTTCCCTAGAGAATCGAATCCAGTACTAGGATGTGATTTCACAACGCGTTACGAAGGCCTGAATAGATCCGAAGGTATGATGTATGTGTTTCAAGACAAAAATAATTACTTTAAAAAAAATCTGATCCTAGCTCCGAAACAGATGATATTTGTGCACCCGAATGACACAGTGATCTCAATATGGCAAAACAATTTGACTGAGGAATTCACATTTTCAACCTTGTTAAATACATCAAAAACCATTAGAGAAGAGTCTATAGTCATGCCATGTCGATAAGACTTATCCCAAATTTTGATCAGAAATTTCACAGAGTATTCTATATCAAATATTATATTTTATGGCTGTCAACTAAATTTTTTAAAGAAATTATATATGATAGTCTTTTGCATTCAGTAAGGTGAAAACTACTATTTTATCTCATAAGTTTGTTTCAGTAAATTGGTAAAAGCAAGATTGAGGTGTAATTGTTTGTATTATTATTTGTAGATCTACATTGAACCATTGGTACCATGTAAAAATAATGTTTATAGATCACTAAAAATTCCCGCTACCTACTTCATTATTTGAAACAACATGTATTTGAATAACTAACCCGTCTTTGATATTTGTGCGCGCTATAACCCACTACAGACAGAGAGTTCACAAGTCTTCCAATTTTGCTAGTTTTCCAACCCACACGTCATGTTGGTCTCATCACGAAGATTTCCTTCATGTCCATGTATGTGATAATCACTTATGATTATACAAATAAATTAATAATATTTAATTGGTTCAAAGTTACGATGTGCACGTATTCCCACATGATTAAATGAATTACGTGCGCTCAGAGCAGTATCATTGTACATTTCGCTCGTGGATGCTTCTCACCGAGTCTCTCAAGCTTGTGGGAAAATTACGAAACAATTCGTTGGGCTGAATAATAAATGATTTAATAACAGTGCTGCGTTTGCTCCCAGCAGAGTGCGTTCGACTCAAAAAATAACAAATGATTTGAAACACAGGCAGCTCGGTGTGTAGGGAGGTAGGATGACGTGCACGCGATCCCAGCCGCGGGCTATTGGAGCCTATACGACTCGGCTGTCTCACTCCACCGATAGTTATGTTCACCCTTTCATTTTTTACGATTGCCTACACAACAAAACTTAAGCCTCATTCTTTTTATTTCACTTATTATATCCAACTCTTTTTACAAGTGTGTTTCAAAAAATCAATGCTGACATACAAGGGACTCCGTAGGTATGTAGATTATTTGAACAATTTATTCTTATTTAAATTTTTATTGAAATTTTTTTATTAAAAAATGATACAATAAATACACGATTATTGCAACATAATCTTCAAAAATTCCAATTTCCTAGCACTAAATTGGCGATAAAACTTTTCCGTCTGTGCAATTTCATGATAAACCCACATCCAAAAATTGACTAAAATAGCTAAGTATGAAAAGTGAAAATTATGTGGGAAGATTATGTCTAGGTTGAATGGACGTTCTACGGCTGACATTATGATGATAATGATTTTTTTGTTGACTTTATACAATAATTTTGTCTTTTTAAAATTATACAATTGAAAAACAGAAGTCTCCAAAAACAGAAGAGAGATAAAATGTGTTCAATATAATACCTAATTACTTTACAAGAGTAAATAATAGCAAGGAACAAGAGATCTTCATTGGAGTATTGTCAGCTGAACAAAGAAGTGCATCTATGCAGCAGAGCGTAAACGTAGTCTAGTCAATTTGCTGTCGCAACAATACCCCTGCACAATCACCTCCTCTAAACTTGTGCGCTTCGCAAATTGCTCTGTTCTATCCGATTATTATTAACTTTATTTTGTAGTGTTCAACAATTTATTTAGATACTTTTTTATTATTCAATTTTTATTGCTTATACATTTTTGTCAGGCGTTGAATTTATTTTAATTTTTAGATAATCCCTCGGTTGTACTTTTTTCTGGATGAAAAGTCGTACGTCGTACGTCCTTTTCTGTATCTGAAAACGTGTATGGAGAATTTCATGAGCATTGAGTAGCTAAGGCGTGAAGGGTCCGTGGCTTAGGCCCCAGTGCGTCGACCAGCGTAACAAACAAACAGGCATATTTGCATTTTGTAATATTAGACAACATCCTCATCTCGTTAGACCTCGTTAGCCGTAGGACGTCCATTGTTGGACACAGGCCTCCCTAATTATTTTCCACCGTTGACCCACGGCCCTTATAAGGTCGTCTGTCGTCCACCTTAATGGGTAAATACCCTTACTTTATAATCCTTACTAAATAGTAAAGATTATAAGATTGCTCAGGAAGCTTCACAATGTTTAAAATATTGAATTTTATATAATTTTAAAGACAAACGAAATTTAAACTAATTGGATACAGAAAGCTCAAAATAATTGTCGTGTAACATATACCTCAAAAAAAAAACTCTGAATGACAGTAGATATTTCATCTTGAAAATATTTTTTTACCTCTAGCAATTTATACAAAAAAAAATGTGTTTCAAAATGAATTAGTTAACGGTTAGATCGTTTATCGCGGCCTCAGCTGTAATCTTTTGCTATAAAACACAAGCGCAGCCAATTACTGTATCCGTTGTTTATGAAAATCGGAGACCTTAAGTATAACAGGTACCTAATATGCTATTTCATCAATGTGAATGAACTCATATACATGATGTTTGATAAGTAATGGATTAAACTTAGAATTAAAAAATGTATGCGTCAGTCCAAAACTAACAGCGTCAAAAGTGAAACTTTTTATGTAATTCAAAAACTGTCAATAAGTGTACAAAAAAATACATTGCAGCAAAGAAAAATTGACTGGAAATTATAATAAAAATGATTTATAATAAAAATCAAGAAAAATCTACAGACTATCCCGAATTAATTACTACGGAAGTTTCACTCGTACGTACTATTATTTACATATACATAAAACTATATACATATACGTACAAGTGAAACTTCCATAGTAATTAATTCGGGATAGTCTGTAGATTTTTCTTGATTTTTATTATAAATCATTTTTATTATAATTTCCAGTCAATTTTTCTTTGCTGCAATGTATTTTTTTGTACACTTATTGACAGTTTTTGAATTACATAAAAAGTTTCACTTTTGACGCTGTTAGTTTTGGACTGACGCATACATTTTTTGTATCTTCATTGACAATAACTGAGAATAAAAACAATATTAAAAATTTTTTAATATGAAATAATTTAATAGACATATACATATATATATATATTACATATACATAAACATTCTACATTAAGAAAAGAACTATATAAGTAATTAATATGACTTATGTTAACGAGTTAACTCTCATGACAAAACGCTAGTGTCCCATAAAAAGTTTCACTTCAATAAACTCACCAATGTCATGATATCATTTGCCAAATCTCTTGCTAGATCATGAGATATGAAACAACTCAGTCCACTGAGTGCTAATCCTGCTTCATATTGATTCTGATTGATGATTGACTAGCTGCTAAGTACCCGATTCTTTTGTAAGTGAATTTGTTTGAACTCATCACCTCAATAATATTGAATATAGCCCATGATATGTCATATCCTAACATTTGAAGCTAAAATAAATGTCAATTTAATTAATAATTACAACAGTTACACTTACAAATTCGATCTACTTAAGACCTAAGTACTTACGTATGTCAGCTTAGCGACAGCGTTAGCTTTCTTATGTTATGTTATCTTGTCGTAGTTCCACTTTAATTTCTTCCATACATTGTGCTATGTACTTGGCCTAAAATCGAATATTATATAAAAAAATATAACATTCAAAACTTATTTACATGTTTATTAAGTAAATAGTAACAATTTCTGATGTGTACCTACCTCGTTATCTTTATTATTCCTTATACCACGCACTAAATCGGTGAGATTTTTATCGAACATTCTTTCGAAGTTCCCCTTTACTTTCTTTAGTGCCATTTTATTGAATTATTTTCCATAAACATATAATTAAAAAATAAGGACGTTGAACACTTGAAGCATGACTGTATTATCTTAAAGAAGATAAGTTTTACACAACACTAAATTAAAAATAAAATTCAGGATTCGCCAGGCAGTCATAAAACCAAACTTTGTCATTTGTGATTTGTTAGTTAAACGTCAGACAGATGGATGACAGTAATGTCATCCATCTGTATATAGTATGATAAGATCATACTCTATAATCCGTAGCATATAGAGAATGAACTATGTCTGTGTAGTACTCATTTTTTCCATAATATTAATTAGTTGTTCTGTATTTATCCAATTTATCCGACACAGACTGTCAATGTCAACAGTGTCACTGTCAGTCAACATCAACAATTTTCTTTCCGCCTCTCTCACTCTGCTAGAGTGAGAGAGGCGGTAATAAGAAAGAGACAAGGAGTTTAACAGTTTAACACTTAACAGTTTGTTAGCTCGACGAGTTCACTCTCATGACAAAAAGTTTCACTTCAATAGTGTCCCATAAAAAGTTTCACTTCAAAAAAATCATTACTAGACCTATATTGAAGTGAAACTTTTTATGGGACACTATTGAAGTGAAACTTTTTGTCATGAGAGTGAACTCGTCGAGCTAACAAACTGTTAAGTGTTAAACTGTTAAACTCACAGATGTTAAACTCCTTGTCTCTTTCTTATTACCGCCTCTCTCACTCTAGCAGAGTGAGAGAGGCGGAAAGAAAATTGTTGATGTTGACTGACAGTGACACTGTTGACATTGACAGTCTGTGTCGGATAAATTGGATAAATACAGAACAACTAATTAATATTATGGAAAAAATGAGTACTACACAGACATAGTTCATTCTCTATATGCTACGGATTATAGAGTATGATCTTATCATACTATATACAGATGGATGACATTACTGTCATCCATCTGTCTGACGTTTAACTAACAAATCACAAATGACAAAGTTTGGTTTTATGACTGCCTGGCGAATCCTGAATTTTATTTTTAATTTAGTGTTGTGTAAAACTTATCTTCTTTAAGATAATACAGTCATGCTTCAAGTGTTCAACGTCCTTATTTTTTAATTATATGTTTATGGAAAATAATTCAATAAAATGGCACTAAAGAAAGTAAAGGGGAACTTCGAAAGAATGTTCGATAAAAATCTCACCGATTTAGTGCGTGGTATAAGGAATAATAAAGATAACGAGGTAGGTACACATCAGAAATTGTTACTATTTACTTAATAAACATGTAAATAAGTTTTGAATGTTATATTTTTTTATATAATATTCGATTTTAGGCCAAGTACATAGCACAATGTATGGAAGAAATTAAAGTGGAACTACGACAAGATAACATAACATAAGAAAGCTAACGCTGTCGCTAAGCTGACATACGTAAGTACTTAGGTCTTAAGTAGATCGAATTTGTAAGTGTAACTGTTGTAATTATTAATTAAATTGACATTTATTTTAGCTTCAAATGTTAGGATATGACATATCATGGGCTATATTCAATATTATTGAGGTGATGAGTTCAAACAAATTCACTTACAAAAGAATCGGGTACTTAGCAGCTAGTCAATCATTCCATGCAGACTCAGAGTTACTTATGCTCACTACAAATATGATAAGGAAAGATTTAAATGCTCAGAATCAATATGAAGCAGGATTAGCACTCAGTGGACTGAGTTGTTTCATATCTCATGATCTAGCAAGAGATTTGGCAAATGATATCATGACATTGGTGAGTTTATTGAAGTGAAACTTTTTATGGGACACTAGCGTTTTGTCATGAGAGTTAACTCGTTAACATAAGTCATATTAATTACTTATATAGTTCTTTTCTTAATGTAGAATGTTTATGTATATGTAATATATATATATATATATATATATATATATGTATATGTCTATTAAATTATTTCATATTAAAAAATTTTTAATATTGTTTTTATTCTCAGTTATTGTCAATGAAGATACAAAAAATGTATGCGTCAGTCCAAAACTAACAGCGTCAAAAGTGAAACTTTTTATGTAATTCAAAAACTGTCAATAAGTGTACAAAAAATACATTGCAGCAAAGAAAAATTGACTGGAAATTATAATAAAAATGATTTATAATAAAAATCAAGAAAAATCTACAGACTATCCCGAATTAATTACTATGGAAGTTTCACTTGTACGTATATGTATATAGTTTTATGTATATGTAAATAATAGTACGTACGAGTGAAACTTCCGTAGTAATTAATTCGGGATAGTCTGTAGATTTTTCTTGATTTTTATTATAAATCATTTTTATTATAATTTCCAGTCAATTTTTCTTTGCTGCAATGTATTTTTTTGTACACTTATTGACAGTTTTTGAATTACATAAAAAGTTTCACTTTTGACGCTGTTAGTTTTGGACTGACGCATACATTTTTTTGATAGTCGACACACCCTTTGCCGGTTCCAAAAAAGAAGGAATATTTCCAAACTCTTTTCTGTTTATTTATTTATTATTTATATAAAGATATTATTTCTGTTAAAGACTATCCTATTTATATTTTTAATAACATTAATAAATTTCTCATAAATGAACTGTCTTAAAAACTTTTTTAATTAATACAGAATTGAAAATAATATAGGAATAACACTCGATATTTTGCTATGGAAATCAAAAATTATTATCGTTAAGGAGTTTACTATATTTCTTGCAAAATGTCACTTTTTTATAGAATCGATTGCAAAAAAATTACACATAGTTTAATTAACATCAATTTGTTTAATTAATTAAAAATAGTGAGCAGTGAGCACATTGTGTAGCGTTTAGTAGGTATGTCGGTCATGTCGCAGCCCGCCTGGCGAAAGTTATAGAAGACCTCCGTTAAATAATGCTACATAATTTTCTTATATGTTAACATAAAAAAGATCTTTATCAATATAAAACATATAATTATTTCTTCTTCTGACAAAATAGTCGGTAAGTATGTGATTAGTCTACGCACAATCACTTCAAATGATTTTTTTAAGTAGGACACTGTGACCCATTAAAAACGAAACCATTTCTAATCAAATATGCTAATTTCCTTTCAATAGTGTTATAAGTTTTTAATATTTTCTCTTTCTCATATTGAATAATAAATCGCGATGATTCAGCAGTGCGAAGGAAAAAGTTTCCTCTAGCCGGATCCGTTTAAGACAAATGTCCCTTTGTAGATAGGGTAACTGTGAGTGAGAAGGACGGCGATTTATCTACAAAAATATCCATACAATTTGGCGAGATATGTCGAACTCCTTGTTCTATACTCTTTATACAAATTGAATGAGTGTAGCTAAATAAATATATCTGGGGTATTTGTTTGACGAACAACTTACGGTTACTTGTTAAGGGCAAACAAAGGCATTTGTGGGACAAAATTCGCCGTTGTTTACGGTTATGACAGAGACTTATATCCGAATAACTACGGAGTTTGTTCGAAGCCAACGGTCTTATGTGTTTTCAAGTTTGCGCGAGTTTTCGAGATAATAGAGATTGTGTGTTAGGTCGAAGGCGACATCCATTATTCTTCGGCGGGTGGCGAGGGTGTTACCGAGGCTATTACTTTCAACAAGAATGCTTTCAGTGAAACTTTAATAAAATTCTTCTTTTGATTAATGTGATGGAGGTGTGAAGTAGTTGAAGTAGTTGAGGTGTGAAGGTGGACTTTAATGCTAATTATTGTTGGCTGAACACAGATAAAGATACCAGTGAAATCTAGATGCTAACTTTAAAAAATGTTTGCCGGTTTGTTATGATTTTATGAATATATTGAATAAATAATATTATAATAATATATTTTGTGAATTTCGTAGCAGAATGCATACGCATGACGGTATCTACTCCCGGGATATGTAATGCAACAACAATATTATAGAATATTGTTAAGTAATATATTGACAAAATTTACGGACAACTAACTTCGTATTAATTTAGAATTAGACTTAAAAATAAGAAATTTCTCGTACTATTTCTATTTAAAATTAATGTGATATTTTCTTAATTACTGTAAATATGAATATTAATGTAAATAAACAATTAATAAATTGCATTAATAAATAAATTGACTAAAGTGTGGTAAACAATACAAAAAAAATCGTCTCTCGTTCAGACACGTACAAAGTATACGCTCAGAACGTAGCGTCGACAACGCGTGCGGATTGAAGACACGAGACATGCGGGGACTACTCAGAAGTCGCGATCCACTCTCACATTCACCGTGCGGCGACAATGCCCGCCAAATAGAATTTAATATTCATAGAGCCGGCGTACGATTCACTGAATTCATCGCCCGCACCTTGGACCCGAGTCTCGCATATAAAAGACCTTCCTTGAGCCCCTGGGTGTACTTCAAATAATTCGTCTCGGAAAAGCTGTCGTTCAAATGTAAGGGTTTGAATTCAAGAGAAACGGAGAAAAAACCCAAGCGTTGTTTCATGCCAGGAAATTGAAAAATGCCATCACTCCGACGGGACCGCCGGCAAAGGTCGACCGTGGAAATAATCCCTCGGCAATTTATTCTACGCAACAAATGTATTTGAAGTTTTATTAAAACTAAAATCTGTAAGACGAAAAGGATAATGTGAAAAGTTTGCGTAAATGGTTTCACTTACTTGTATTTCGTGTAGAAATTCTCGCTCATCCAGAAGGACGACGCGACACGCCAGCATGCGTGGCGAGGGGCACAAGCAGTCCAGCATCGTACCTGTTGAATATAATTTCAAATTATATCATTTTCTATAAATAAAAAAATAAGTGATTGAATTTTTTCCCAACCAAAACAGAAAATAAACTTTGCTCCTATTTTGAATTCATACGATTTGAGAACAGTTTAAAAAAAAATACATACGTTCATAGTTTTAAATCCACCACAGGTGTACTAAACAGAAAGATAAAGCTGGTGCTATTTACACAAAGCCAAAGGTTGTTTGAAGTCAATTACAGAGTTATTTGCAGTTAGACTCAATACCTAGCAAAATCACCAAAGGGTTCGTCGAAACCAAATATATCCTCGTTAAAAGTTACGCCGAGGGAGAACGAACACGGGGCCACGGACCGACAGTCTGTTTTAACAATTTTGTTTTAATTAGTAACAGCGCTCTCTTTAATAGGCGGATTCGATTCTGACGGACTTTTTGCGTTCGCAAACACAATTTTAGTTTCGTATTGTATTAAGGAGTAAACAATACTAATTTTAATGTTAAGTACATATATATTTCACTAGCTGGTGCTCGTGACTTCGTCCGCATTAAAAAATAAAACCGGATATAATATTATTCTATCTCTGCGATGACGGTGGCGCCGCCACTGTTAACGACAGTGGTGCCCCTTTTTTTATAACTTTTGGCGATCTCTCGGGAACCTAACATTTCCCCGTAATAAAAATAATCTAGTATCTTAATCTAGGTTTAATTAAGATACTAGATACTATTTGTGTGCAAATTTCTTCCAATTCCTTTAAGCCGACAAATTCATGTAAGTATCCATCCCCACAAACTTTCGCATTTATAATATTAGTAGGATAATCATCGCCGTCGACATCCAACCACTTGGCAGTCTCTTGAAGTGCCAAGTGGTTGGATGACCGCCAGACCGGCTGTCTGACCAAATGACTGCGAAAGGCAGTTTGCCCTGCCACTACTAAATGTAGTTTAAAATTTCCTTTTAACCAATTGCACTCATGCAAAACCGAGGCGAGGCACTAGTTCCCCTAGAGAGAGTAGGTAAGGATGCGATGCGTCACGAAACTTCTAACAACTAAACAAATTTGGAACTTAAAGGAACAAACAAAGACGGCAATACGAGCCATTAATCCGAACGATACCGAGAGAGATTAGTGCCCCCGTCGCTGACCCCACACCCCGCGCTCGCCTTCCCCACACGTGGAAATCATTTTTCCCGCCATTGTCTGAGCAGGAAGAAAAAGGAAGAGTCGCGATTGACATGGTGGCTGTGCAACGCTAGCGAAGCACTTAACTGCTCGACACTGAATTGCTTAACAGACAATTTATATACTTTTCTATAATACTTTGATATTAAAAGACAACATGACGTTGGGATATAAAGGAATTGGGATTTTTAAAATGCACACTTTTTTTTTAAATACAATAATTATTTATTTATGTATTTCATTATTTTTTTCAGAATGCACGTTGACGGTACTTGATGGCAAGTAGTTAACTTCGCCTTCGTTTTTCATTTTATAATTTAATAACAAATAGCGAAATTGTTATTAATTAACAATGTCGTGCTTACTTAATATCCTTAATGGCATATTGTGTTATAGAAAGTTATCGTCAGCGATTTATCGATACGAGCATTACTAAGAATTTCCCAACACTTCGCTAAAACGCGACCGCGCAATCCGCCTTGCGGTTTTTCCACTTTTCCTTTTGTTAAAAATGATGCACACAACGCACCTACTTCTGTAGCTTATTTCTTCTGCGTACCCATCATAAAAAGTACCCAATAATATCGTATTGCAACAATAACATACTCTCATAATTACATTTTCTCTCTCCTAAACCTTTTTAAAAATATTATTCATACAAAATTTTAAATAACTTTTACGACTCACGCTTGACCAAGTTTAGTTTACCAATAAAATTAAATATGTATTGGTGAATGTTATATTGGTGAATATTATATTGAATTTAATAAACATTTTAAAATTTTCGATTTTGTTTGTTTATGAAATATTAGTACCTACTTAATTATGTTGTTTTTGCCTTCGACATCTTCTGCGTATCTTTAAATATGTCATTTATTTATTCTTACGTGTCTATACTAATATTATAAAGCTGAAGAGTTTGTTTGTTTGGTTCGAATTGAAAAATTCTTTTTGTGTCCAATTTATCAAAAAAGGCTAGGCTATAATAACACATTGAACGCGGACGAAGTCCCGGGCACCAGCTAGTTAATAATATTTTTGTAAAGTATATTAAAAATCCGTTTAGTATTTATTGCTTATAAGATGAACAAACATTCCTTACTAACTTTTGTAATGTAAGTGTAAAACTGTCCTTGCAAATTGATTATATTTATAGCATTTACCCTGGCAATAAACTACCTACATCATACATACATCACTAAACTTCATTAATACGACGAACTGGGTTCGTCTCTTTAATCATTCCCATACTCGATTACTGTCATGCGACGGCCCATTTTGTGTCATTACGAAAATAAAAAAGAAGATACCACGTTATATTCTAGGAAGCGTACTTTTATTCCGTCGTTTGGTGTTCGTAGAAATGCGTTCAGATGACAATTAACATGTTGTTAGCGGTTGCACTACCGGTTAAGTTTTACGCGGTTTGCGGTCTAAACCTGTCTCGGGAACCTCAAATTGGTTTAATATTATTATTATAGTTGTGGCGTATTTTCAATCTAAAACATAAGTGGCAGGACGAAGCGTAAAATGTTCTAGATGTACTTTTATTACTTTTGATAAAGTGAACTCTTCCCAAAATATAACAAGACTCAGAAGATTTGAGTTCTACCTATTTTTTTTTTAAGTTCATAAAAAAAAATTAACTTATCTTTTGTTCTTTTTTTTATGGGTTAATAAACATTTTTTTTTTATTTATTTATTTATTTAGTCAGATAAATTGGTTTTGTCTTTCTTAAAAACATACAATGCTTACCGGAAAAGACAGTCACTACAGTATCTATTCTGATAGGAGTCTAATGATACAACATCTAGGTAAAATCAAATCTGTTAGTCTTTCTGAGGAACTGGGTTGGAAAGAGTAGTGCCTTTGCAAAACAGGCGCCACTAGGTGTCAAAGTGCGGAGACCAGCTGTAAGCTATAAATAACAAATGTAATAAAAGAAGTCTTTCTTAATTTGACAAGCAGAAATAACCCAATTCCGCACAACCTGAATAGCGATTATTCAGGTTTCTTCAGTACTACGATATAATGAATTTATTAGAAAAGAATTATAATAAATGAAGCGTGCACAGTTAAATAATAATGTGGCATTTAAAAAAAGAATGTGACGCGTTATGTTTACAATTAGATAGACGAAGTGTAGGTGCGAGCGGACGCCACTGCATGCCGACACGCGACCGTCTCCCGCATACTGATGGGGTGCCTGAGTCCCACTATTCATACGTACTCTTCGGATTTAATGCCTTTTATCAACATATTTCACTTGGCAATATCAACATATTTTAGAATTATAATGATTTGTGTGTCACCCTTGCAAAGTACAGTCAGTGAGGTGTAAACTCGACACGGCAAAGTTGCGGAAGAGTGTTTGTCCGACCTCGCAACTTCGCCCATAGCGGACGCGGAGGACGCCAAGAGGTTTAGTCGGTAGGTCTACCCCACTATTACTATTTTTTTAATAGATGGATTACTCTTAAAAAAAGGCGTAAACTGGACTGATGACGTGATGAGTATTTCGGATATCATGTGTGTGGAAATGATTATTTTAGCTAAAACTATAATACTAAGTCTAAAAAGCTAAAATTTTGAGGTTTATTTTATAAAGTAAGTATCCGCTGATAAAGAATTTTTGAAAATTTCAAAACCGTGCGAAGCCGGTACGCTATAGTATATATAGGTATATTTACTTAATGTTCCTAGAATAAATAAAAAAATAATCACAAAGAACTCTTTTATTTTATAACATCAAATTATTGCAATTATTTTCAGAGCGTTAAAAATAATTTTGAATGTAGGTGGGCACTTTAAATGTAAATAACTAATTAGTTATATTTTTAATTAACTAATTAGTTATATTTTTAATTAACTAATTAGTTATATGACGTAGGACGCTACTAACCATTAATTTATAAATTTGTTATAGATATAGTTTGTTCGTTTGACCAACGAGACGTGAATATATCGTCGAATTCACAGCACGCATGAATGACGTTTTGTGTGAGCTCCCGCTAAATGATGTCCAACCATACAGCGATTTCCAAATTTCAACTAGCTAACATCAATCATTACCTTAATTACCGCCTGTTCTCGCAGAGATATACTATTTCGTTGCGTCTGTAGTATTAGTATTACATAATTGGCAAATACTGGATTTTGCAAGTAATACTTATAATACAAAAAGTCGTAAACAAACCGTGGCTGTACATTAAATAATTTTCCAATAAAATTGTACAAGTTGTACTTACGTTACCAAGGTATTTTTAAAAAAAAATTGTCTATTAGCCTAAGTACGCTAATCTCAAAAATGGCTTAACCGATTTGAATGGGGTTTTCACTGATGTATTGTATTAAACTTACGTCAATTTAGATCCATGTTATTGAGCTTTTTGGAACATTTTCACATAATATTTGCAAACAAAACCGGTTTTGAAATTTCAAAATAAAAAACATTTATCCAAATTTCTATAAGTAAATACAAACATGTTAACTAATACAAAAATCTTTGTGAGTATTCATAAGAAATTAATTTTTCATGTGGCCAAGGAGCTGTACTAATTAAAGTTTACTATTATACAAAATTTATTCATATATATCTACATCGCAGCTTTGCAACGAGCAGTCTACTGCGGTTTCCGCATATCCCAAAGGGAACACGTTAGATGAAATTAAATAAAAGTTTTCCATATTGCGGAGTCTCAAGTTTAGAGATGGGTTGATGCAATTTATTTGATAAACTATATTTTTTTATGGAATCATTTATCTTAGGAAGTAAACTTATATCCATTGCAATCTGTGAAATTCTCATTTAACTGTCAATATTAATAAAATGCCTTGAAAATATTATTTGCTTTTGGCGTTTGGGAAAAGTGTCCAGCGGGTCTTACAACACGCTTAAAAACTAAGTGCCTACATATAGGTACTTATGAAATTTGGCAAGCATAAAAGATCAACTTCCGCTTCCAAGAAAATATATTGTGCAAGTAATAATGAAATAAGATATGATGTAGCAATGATATATCAAATATTTGAGACAAAATTTGATATTTAGGGCAGCTATATACTATTGAAATGCGAGACGACGACGCAATAACTAATGAGCGTGTTTGTTCGCGTGGAATGTGTCAAACGACAGAATGTACTTTAAAGAGGCTTTAAATAAATTCCTGGGTACGCAGCGGCTTCAAACATTTCACTGGCTGTGACGCTTTATATTTGCGACAATGTTTTGTTTTCATTTTATTGAACTGTTTGCTTGTTTCGCCCGTTCTATTTTTAAATTCTATAGCAATAGCCTCATTATGTCTCTCGTAAATTCGACAGACTTAAGTCTCGCGTAAAGACTTTATTTTAAAATATTATTAAGTAAATATATAAATAAATAAATAAATATATTCACACATTCCACACAGCACCATCTCGTACCAAAGTAAGCAACTTAAGGTGTAAACACACGCCAATCCTAAAAATATGCATTTTTAAAAAAATATGTTAGAAGAAACTGTCAATGCAATTGGTTTGAAAAAATATATGTTATACTTAAACATGTGAAGAACAAATTATATTGTTTAGAATTTCCATCGAAGTAGTAGAAACCCCACAATAAAAGTTAGAACATAAGAAGAATTTGACTTATATTGAAAATTGTTGCGAAAACGGTTTATTGCGCGCAAATGATTCCTACACCGAATAATAAGTCAATATCATTTTAAAAAAATGTATTGATTTTTTAATTTTTTTTTAATGTACTTTTAATGAAAAGTACAAAAAACCACATTTATCAGGCCTGTTGAATTGTTTCCGCCGCCTCTGAACTCTAAATATATGGAGCTACAGTGTCTCAGTGACTGCGTTGAGGTGTGGATTACGTTTGTGTTTTTCGTGCGGAATTAGTATGATATATATAAACATTCTAAAGGTCATATCGGTGAAGGTCAAATCGTCAATGTCATTCGCCTTTGTGAATCCCTTAATGCTTGTATTATGGATACCAGACAGTTGATAGACTACATACAATACCTTTTTTTGTAAATACTTACATATTATAAATACAAAACATCCATGACTCAGGTGCAAAGGTAAATCTTAACACATAAACATTTGCCCCTAGCGGGATTCGAACCCGCGACCGTTTGGTTAACAGCTAGGGTTACTAGCCCCTAGACCAAACGTGTCGTCAATTAAGTATATTACAATTTGTTATAGTATTTTTAAGTAAAATATATAAAAAAAACGAACAATTACACCACGTATATTAAACTAGGAAAATAAGAGAACCATACATAAATATGTACCTACATAGTGCAATAAACTACATTTTTCATGAATTTCCGCTTACCCATTAAGTTTCTGCTAAAGTTTCTGCTTAAAGTTAATGCTTGTCCCTTGAAATTATGTATATTTATCTTCTGTTTACATCTTTCTTAATTTGGAACTAAGAATCTTTTATATTTCTTAGTGCCAAACTAAGAAAGAAATGGACTTCTAGGCGATATATTATTTCGATGACTCCTAGAAATACTTATTAAAATTCGAAATTCTACCATTCCTTCTATTTTTAGATCAGCTTACATATAAATAATATTAATGCTACAAAGATACTATAAAGAGTTACTCTGTATATAAAATGACTATTACAGTTTTATGGGGCCATAATTCGCACACCATGGTTAAAGCGTCATACACACGCATGCACACACGCAAAATAAAGGTGTAGCGCAGAATTGATCATGGAGGCTATATCTCGAGCGGACGTCGTAAACTTTATGCGATATAGGCCACGTTAAGTAGTTTTTCTCACTTAGGTACTTGAAGCGTCTCACTTTTACAGAATCGATGTGAACACAGAAAGCTGTCGCGTAAAGTAATAACAAAATCACTACTTACTAGGTAAAGTGAAGCGCGAAAGTTTAATACCTACTTCCTTTGAAAACTGAAGTTTACATTGACTTATTTGTTAACACATTTCTTGAAGTCAAAAATAGAACTTTTTTTTTTCAATCTTCGTAAAGTGTGTTTATGATGAAGTTATTTTTAATATAAACATACGGATATATCGTCAAATTTTTCTGGTAGTAATATTATTAATGTAAAACTAAGTTCTTGAAGTAGTGAACGGAATTAGGTGAAACTTGGCAGACAGATTAATACCAAGTATGGTAGGTGTTAATCCCCTATAAGACGTCTATGGATATAACTTAGATTTTATGGTAATTTCATGGTTCATGGTAGAACTCTACCATAATTAATATTATACCATTCTTAATATGTAGGTCAACTGACCTACATATTAAGAAAATATATAAATATTACTAAAATCAAGCATTCATTAGATAATTCTTGCATTCGATAAGAATATCGTGCACTTTGTACCTATGTAAAATTGATTATTTTCCTTACATTATATAATAACTTAAACAAGAGAAAAAATATACGAACTACAGCGTGTAAGAACTCGCGAGCACAGTTAGTACCTACTTAAAATAATAAAAATACCGTTGGTCGGCTCTCTACACAAATCTCAAAACAATCTCATACAAAATCTCATACCTCGTAATCTCAAAACAAATAAAGATAATCTATAACCAGAAAACCAAGCAAATATAATTTGTAATCGAGCCTTTAATTGTCTGTTATTTATATAACGTCGACGATAATGAAGCAACAGGTATTTGGAATGTTTATATAATAATAATCCTTTACTTTCAAAATTTCAGATTTTTAAAAGGACAGACTTTCAGATGGTCAGATTTATAAATCGTCAGAATAACAAATGGTCAGTTTAGTACAGTCTACTAAAATTATACTAATTTTATCAAGGATATTATTAAATATTTTTTTACAAATTATACACAAACCTTCCTCGTTCATTAGTGAAAAAAATCAATGTTAAAACAAATGGTTTTCTTTCTTCTTTATTTCTAAAGAATCTTATCTAAAAATATTCATTCTGATCATGAATAAAAATGTGACCCTAAGCATAGAATAAGTAATAGTACTTACACAGAATAAGTAATAGTACTAGATGCTCTAAGTTGAGTACTATTTTATCTATGCCCTAAGAATAGACGCAAGATTGTTCCATGCTACAAGCAGATAATCAATCTTGTCTGTTTATGAGCTACAAAACGAACAATAACGGTGTCAGTTCTAGAACAAGTGGGTTGAGAAAAGTATGACCTATTAATAGGTCGTGTACCGACGATGTACCGTCATGAAAAGAATAGCATAGGAATATATGGTTCGATTGTTCAGAGTGGGAACTAAATTTTTTTCTTCTCTTAGTTTAGCGTCGTGTCGATCGTGACAACCCGTTTAGAAACTAGACACTTTTACTTAGATATTTTTTTTTATATTGACATCCATTTATTATCTAAAAATTTACATATTACTATATTAATTATTATCTAAATAAAATACAATTATTAATGCTAAATAAAACTAAACTTATTTATTATTTAGTAATTATTTTTAGATTTTAGTTTAGTTTAGTTTTATTTAGCATTAATAATTTTACTTAGATATTCTAACTTCCTTACTAATATTACAAATGCGAAAGCTTCTTCGTTTATTATACTTTAAGTAATGCTTTAACTACTCTGATCATTGTGAAAAATTTTTAAATGTGTTTTTACATAATATATTCATATTATTCATATATATATAAAAGAAAATATATAAATAGGTTTGCATATAAACATAAAAGTTAATTTAAAACCGAAATTAAGATATAATCACGACACAATACTCCCCTGGACATCGAATGCAGTTGATATGTCATTTAAATGATATGTCAGTTCGTTTATTACTTTGTGAAGCACGGATCAAATGATAAATACTTAGGTACTTTAATTTATTTTAAAGTAAAATATCACAAAAGTTACATTTGGCAACCGTTTTAACCATACATTATTACATTATACAATTTATATTCAATTGTGCTGTTGTATGTTTTACATCTTTGAAATAAAGTTAACATACGACTTGGATACTAGAGACTGCTTGGAATCCAGCCAAAAGTGGAGTTGTGTATTGCTTGCGAATGACATATCGTCGACATACTTGGTACTTCGAGAAAAACGAAGTGTTTTTGTTATGTTAACATGAAATACCTTTTAGGAATTTGTCAAGTGGAAAGTTCATTTGCAAAGACGTTGAAAGGATACTTGATAAGGAAAAATCTGCATGTGAATGGGAAAGAAGAAAGCATAAAAAATAAAAGCATTGAAAATCTAATTTTTGTAAAATATGCTATTCTTTAATAGTTCAAAAATGATTCTACTTACTTATCGATTAAATTTCAATATAGTTGCAAATATCACAAATTTAAAAGTAAATTTTCAATAAATCGCATTCCAACAAGGTGTAGGGACCTGTTATAAAGACCTAAGAAAACCTACAAAAAATTCTTTGTAAATTTGTTATTTTCTATGTAACTTATTTTTTGTTTGGTTAATATTTAAAAAAATATTTATTGCTGCTCGTAAGACATACAAATGAAAAAATCCATAATCATTTTGACTTATTAAAAATTCCGATCTAGCGTATAACTGCAGTTGAATTAATTAGTATAAATCCTTTTAAATTAGATACCTATATAGGTTGTAGAAATAAGGTGGTATATATTTTACTAAAAATATACAAGTATTATACTAAGTGTTGAAAACAGTTTACTTTATTTTACCAACCTCGTCCAATTACTTTAAATTGATATTTGAGTCATCGGGCGAAAATGCGGGAGGCTTGAAACAACTTTAATCAGTTCCTGCAGATTATCCTCTACGGAGTTTTCAACCGCTTCAAAGAAGTTAAAGGTTGCTATTCAAAAATTAGTAGGTAGGTACGTTTATTATCGTGTGTAATTTGTTGCCTCTCAAATTATGGCAGGTAGCCCGCGGCGGTCCCGCTCTCCGCTGCCACAGAGGATGTGTAGACAACCCAGCCAAGATCGACTTATGAACCACAATATAAAGATGAAATAGTAACATAACTATTTATTTAACTTTAATGTGTTCAACACTAAGAACAATAGATTTCAATAATTATTATAAATTTATATACAGTAAATCATATTAATTTATTTACTATTGAATACATAAATATTATATTTAGGGGCGCGTGTCAACCCTAGATCGAGGTTGCTTGTGACCGAAATTTTTTATCGGTTTCGAGGTTGTAGCCCCTAAGTCCAACTGTGGACTCTCACCGGCGTAGGATAAAGATTTACTATTAAATGGTTATATATACAAGTAACTTAATAATAATGACGTATTACATAGTTGGTAAGTAGATCATTTAACAGAAATTCAAAAGAAAATATTTTGAAACTTGCACCATTATAAATGGTCAGACATAACAAATTTACATTTATAATATATTAATAATTGTATTTACACTGCGGACAACACTATTACTTAGGCTCTATAATTTTCCCAATGCAACACCTAGTTAGTGCGAAGAAACTGAAAAACATTTAAAACTGGGATATGGTTTTTTTGTGGAGGTATTAAACTCTACAGATGGGTGCTCGTGCCGTAATAAATAATTGGTGTAACTAATAAAATTAAATGTTTAACTAGACGTATAGTTTTCTTTCTATATATGATTTATCTTGTGACGAACGGAGTGGCGGTCTCGATGTCTTAGCTCTGTGCACCTCGGGCCACGCCCATAACTTAACATTTTTCAACAGCCTGGGAATTAATACTAGTTCGTTATTGTGGGGTACAATAATTACAATGTCATTATCTCTGTTATTATTTTCAAACTGTGAGCTAAACCAATTCTATTGTTGTACATAATCTTTATTTGTAAGGTCAATGACATGAGATACATTCCTACATACTTAGATATTATTTCTAAGTTCGTGCTCTATCAAAGATAGGTGTTATTCATTTTAATATTTTTAGTATTGTGTCTTCAATTTCTAGCATGTGTTTCGGCCTAATCTAACCTATCTCTTCCTAATGACTACCCTATGGCAACGCACTTGCGTACTTAAGGTTTTGCTTGTGTTAATAGGAGACGGTAGCCATCTAGTGAACCAGCAGCCTATTTATCTAGCTTAACATTAAAAAACTAACAGACCTGCATATATTGATACTTCTATTGATTAAGTAGTATCCAGTTATTATAAAAAAATAACGTACAACATAAATTTTATCTCATATACATACTTGATGTATGATAAGCTTGTTGTATCACTATATTCCTCAAAGTAAGTTCAAGTTATCAAGATACAAACGACACAAAATGAGACATTCTTACAGGATTACATACAATGCTCGAAGCATAGAAAGGAAACGCGATCGTTCAAGAGTGCTTCCTTTGCGAGCTTGGAAACCATATAAAGGAAAACGGAAACTTTGAGCTCGTTAGTTTTTGTGACGAATTAAAAACAAGCTTAATTAAAAAGTTGCACTACTATCCACGTTAACTTTTCACTTCCCTGGGAGATACAATTGAGATCATACGATGTGTTTTTATGCAAATATTCTCTGCTGTAAGGTCTCACTTCCTGGTGAAGTGGTCCGTTCTTTCGACACGTCTTTCTTGGTTGAACACGTCCTAAGCGAAACAAGTAAAGCAAAGGAAAACTTTAACTTTGTAAAAGTATTAAAATTATTATCATCTAATATCATAAAAAAATATTTCTAACTAGCTGGTGCCCGCGACTTCGTACGCGTTCTGGATAGAAGGTACCCTATGTCCTTTCTGGAGTCCCAGACCCAGACAACGTATATGCAAAATTTCATGGTGATCGGTTCAGTAGTTTTTGCGTGAAAGAGTTACAAACATCCATACATCCAAACAAACTTTCACATTTGTAATATAATAGGATAAGTACCAACAGTCAACAATACATAATTATTATAAATTCCAAGAATGTTTTCTGTGGGGCTTCACTTCAAGCGATTTAAGATTTAAATTTCAAACATAGTGATACCTATTTGAAAACGAATGGCTTTGAAGCCCGTCTGGGGGCGGTACTAGATGGAATTTTAATAACACTTTCTGCCCCCAAGCCGAGGGCAATATTAAGATGTGAACGACGCATTAAAAACTGGAGCGCATACCTCTCTGTAGAGGTTCACAAAAAATTAATATAATTTCATGGAGTAATTTAAATAAACTGTATTGGTTCATATTTTTTTTTTTAATATTAACGCATACATTATATATAGATACTAGCTGGTGCCCGCGACTTCGTCCGAGTTGAAAATTTAAAAATATATTATAACACATGTGAGTAAACATCTGACATCTTTATCGTTGTGACAATCCCTCTGGAATGTAATATTTTTCCAGGATATGAAGTATTGTATATAATTATGTTAAGAGTCTCTTAATCTGTGTACCGAATTTCATCCAAACCCGTTCAGCCGTTTTTGCGTGAAAGTGTAACAAACATCCATCCTCACAAACTTTCGCATTTATAATATGAGTAGGATTACGTTCTAGGTAACAGAACAATGCCTACATCAACTTATATAATACACTATATTTAGGTATGTATGTTTGACTTTACAAAATGTAAATCTAGTCAGTTATTGTGGTTTTTCGTTAATCAAACTTTGTTCATATCAAATGTAATTTTTAGTGGATGCGGTTTTAAG
This sequence comes from Synanthedon tipuliformis, assembly GCA_947623395.1. Taxonomy (NCBI): domain Eukaryota; kingdom Metazoa; phylum Arthropoda; class Insecta; order Lepidoptera; family Sesiidae; genus Synanthedon; species Synanthedon tipuliformis. The sequence goes on along the minus strand of OX392407.1, from coordinate 8,021,494 downwards.
CGAAGAACTGTGTTAAAGTGAAGTAATGTTTTCATTTTGAAATATTTAATCAATTTCGTAATTAAATGCGACAAACTTCATTTCTTTGTCCGCAGTAACACACACGCTGGATAATTGGTGGTAGGTATATATTTTTTTTATAATAATTCATGGTAAGCGGCGTGAGGGTTTACTAAAGGATAGCTCTGCTGTCACCTGGAATATAGGTACACTGATGGACATAGGTAGGTCCGCTGATGGACATCAGACATATATATAAACAATAATAATAAACAACAACCAAATAAATAAGTGTAAAAACAAATAATTAGAGTGATTTAAAAAAGGTTAACTCATAAATTTTGAATATCTTAGTGGGAAAATTGAGTATCTCTTGATCTGAGGTATGATCATATATTTTATAAAATAATTTATACACATAAATTCAAATATAATGAATATTGAATTTGGATTAATTTGGAGATTACATAATTATGCAAGAATACATCTTTGCTAATCTTAATCTCTAATTTTATTTATCTACCAGTAGAATTTTCTAGAGAAATCTCCCAGAGACAGTGCGAATTTAAGTTAATTTACATATATTTAATTGATTTTAATTTAAATATATGACAATTTAAATAAAATTGCCATTAGTTCAAAATATTATTCTAGAACTCGACAGAAAGATATTTTATGTGTTTAGTTATTATTTATGAATCAGTATTCAGTTTTGAAACAGTAATGTGGTAAGTAATTTTTAAAATATCAAACAGTTTAATGAGATATTTTTGTTTGGTATATATATTATATTGGAGAAGCATGTAGAAAATTAGAATGACGTATCGATTTTTAGCTTTAACTTAGTCTGAAACTAAGAAATGACGAGAGACAACTGAAAATGATTGACGTTGTAAGTAGTTAAAAGTATATCTATAGGTTCTATACGTATCTATATATAGTACTTATACAAAATACTGTACTATATCTATACTAAATATTTCTATATTTAGTAGGTACCGCTCCATACATGTACACCCACGAATACTCATATCAGGGAAGTTGTAACATGTTCCCGATTTCCATATTCCACCACGGGCTCATCCCTCCAACGCTCCACCTGCGAGTGAGCAACTAACGAAGAACTCTGTCAAAACTTTGTTTTCGATTCGCGCCGCACTCGTACTTTATTCACAAAGCTTGCGCCTCCTTTCGCACTAAAACGCCTCTTAATGAAACGCGATCGTCGCAAATTCGCCTAAATTTCCGCAACAATGAACAGAGCGCTCGGCGTTCGTTTCTCGAGCGGCGTTACTCAGCCGCCCGCATAACGAGAGGTTAAATTAAATAACAACCAAACTTTGAGAATTCTGGAGCGTGGAGTGCTGTACCGTGAACAGAATGGGGCTATATTAGTTCGATTCCTACTGGGGAGTTTCTGACCGCAAACTGTTCGTCGCGAGCTCTCGACTCTCACACTGTTGACTGTGCTTCGGAAATGTAGACGACGAGATTCAATTAAGTTTAATCTCACTTCAGATATTAAAGTGGAAGAACATTTTGCTAATTTCATGCGCGTGCACGCATAATGTGAAAACAATGAGATCAACAGTGCTGTTTAAAATAAACTGAAATCGTTTTAATATGTTTGTTCATAGTATTAAAACAGTCAAGTACATTATAGAAAATAGTTACTGAATGTACATTGTACAATAATATTTCGAATAATGATTTATTTTATTTTATAAAATAAATCATTATTCGAAATATCATCAGTATATAAATCAGTATTTTTGGTTAAGAAACTATTCAAAAACTGCCCCTATTCTATTTGGATTTTTTTTTTCAATTTCCTTATTACATTATGAGGTTGACGAGAAATATTGACTAAAACCGTCAAGTTTACTTAAAAGGTATAAAAATCTAATGGATATAAAGACCTAAAATAAATATTGAAATTAGAAAGCAGCACATGTTGGAAATACAATTTATAAAATTATAGATACTTTTTTAAAACAATCCCTATGGAAGTACAGAATGGATGCTTCGCACAAATTAATATGTGCACATAACAAATATAATGTACAATTGATTTTATGTATTCGCCTTGTATTATTTGGACAAACATGTTATATGTGTGATTAACAATGGAACTCGAAAATGATACATATACACATACGAGTAAGTAGGTATATGTGATACGAGCGATTATTGGAAGTAGAGCGGCGTGACGTGACGGACGGACGATTCAATCTGGTAATCGGAAATGGACATTGTGCAACAAAGGCTCTATTGTGCCGTGCTCGCATCCCGGCAGTTGTCCGCGCTCGCGCTGATGCCACGTCTCGGGGTCGTACCGCGCCCGCACCTACCAACTTTGCTTCATGCCTAGACTCATTTAGCTCATTTAGGTGTTTAGGTAAAAAATAACATACCTACTAGTGTAATGTCGCATGCAATTAAATAATATCTATGCGAGATGACTACTAAAATATATTTAAATTTAAACTTGGCTCGTCGCAAATTTCGTCCGAAATAAAATCATGCGAGATGACTACTAAATCACATTTCCTTAGTCAATTCTTTGTTAAGCAAGAAGTTGTAAAAGATACCTAACCTAAGTAATGTTTCAAATAAGTTAATACTTACAAGTTGTAACTTGTAAGACATACTTTAAGTTCAGAATAAAACTTAAGAAAAATCTTTAAGTTCACGTTGTTCCAAACTGCTATAATTTTCCAAAACTATCCAGATAATATTAAGAAATCCGGGGGTAAGTTTTGAAAACTACGAAAACCTATTGCAGTTAACTATTTAAGCAATTCTTAAGTTAATTCAAGCAAGTCGTTGGTCTATGGTATATGGAGTACTGTGTGAGGGTGAGCTAAGATTTACAAATCTCAATTGAGGAAAAGAGGCGGTACTTGACCCTCCCGTCAAGAACCAAAAGCTTCTATCATCAGTTACCCGAAGGGGATTTATTAAGTTCATATTGGTACTTGTTAAGAAACTATATGACTCACGATGGCCATATATTTATATTTTTCATGTACGACTCCTTTTTTAACCAAATGTACATTTTTAATTTTTTTTATTAAATAAAGCCGTTATGTAAATATTTTACAAATCTTTTACAAAAATTGCTAAAACTACGCTAATATAATACAAATCGTAAAATCCATATAATTAAATAAACACATAAAGTAAAGTTTACAAATTATTGTTTCATGATAATGTTCAGGAAGATTATAAATTGAAATAGGTGCTTAACTTTCATAATATAAGTAATATTTTAATTTGTTGGTTTTATTATTAGTCTTTGTTTGTTCATAGGAATTAAGTTACAGATTTCTCCTCGTAAACCCATTTGCGCAATATGTATTAGGTATAACATTTGAGCCAGACGAAGTTAATAAATGAGATCTAGCTCGTTATCACTGACAGCGCCAGATCGACGGCGGAAAGAAAGATGGCAGTCTCTCCAGAGACCGACGCAGATGAAAAGGAACTGACTGTTATTTTGCGAAAATTGTAAACAAAGCTATCCATTTTTCTGAAAAGAACTCTTATCTAGTTAAATAAATAATAGTTTTACCTTTCAAAATTGAATTTGCTTTTAATTTACAATAACTTAAGTTTTTTATTTAAATTGCATGGTGCTTTGGGGTGCTTTGCATGGGAAAATTACTTTTTCCCAATACAAAATTATAGGTAATATTGTATACCGACAGACGCAGGGGACTCTGTTATAATGTAAGGCTATAAATCACTACATAGTATAAAACAAAGTCGCTTTTTCTGTCCCTATGTCCCTTTGTATGCTTAGATCTTTAAAACTACGCAACGGATTTTAATGCGGTTTTCACTAATGGGTAGAGTGGTTCTCGAGGAAGGTTTAAGTACATAATTTACTAAGTTACAGCAGCTTTAATTTTATTAACACGTAATTTTATAAACTATAACTAACATGTAGTGCCATCTGTTAACTTTTAGATGAATTAGAGTACTACATTGCTTCAAACAGAATTCCCTAGATGGCGTTGTAAATTTTGCATACACGTTGTCTGGGACTCCAAAAAGGACATAGGGTACCTTTCATCCAGAACGCGGACGAAGTCGCGGGCACCAGCTAGTACAATATATATTATAAATTTGTATTTTTGTTTGTAATGAATAAACTCAAAAACTATTAAACCGATTTTAAAAATCGTTTCACATATTAGAGAATTACTTATCAGCGAGTAACATAATAAAGTTACGCGGACAAAGTCACGTGCAACAGCTAGTTATACGTAATAAATAAAGTCATTGTCTGCATCCGTTTGTTTCTTCTCTAGTTTCTTCAAACTAGGAACACAACGGACTTTGAAACGGTTTTGGCTAGTTAATGGAAAGAAGAAAGTTTTATAACGTTTATAATAATTTAATTTTTAAATTTTTTTATATACAAAATTCGCAAGATAAGTCCACTTAACTTGATGGTAGGTGGCTAATTTAGTCTAAAAGGCATCTAAAAGGACAAGCATACTCAGCAAAATAATGTAAATCATGATTTAGTGCAACTTTAATAGGTAGCCTGGTGTTCCCAAGGAAGGCTTCTTTAAAATACTTGTTGAACGAATTGTTTGCTTATGTCGACACATGCTTGTACGTATTTTATTCGAGTACGTCTGTTGAATAACAAACAGTTCCGCAAACAATACAGATTTAGATTATTGCCAAGGTGAGGTAACTATATTGGCGACTGAGTGTACTGACTGTACACCGGCGGTGTGTGACTGCGGGCATTCAACTCGACCGTGGCCTCGGAACCTACAGAACCGCTGTCTTTGCACGGTGTACCCCAGATCACCACAAATCACACCAATTATACGACAAGGTAAATCGAGACTTACCAGCAATCAGATCCACGGGACAAATCAACAAGCAATCATACCGCTCGCCAAGCGGAAATAGTTTTCGAACATCATCAATGTTAATTAAAATAGTAAAGCACACTTAATAATTGTTGTTCTTAAACTCATAATAAAAATCAGTTGAGACACTCCACACCACTTCTGTTTGGTTCACATTTTAAATTGTTACGAACTTTCATACAAGTTTTTTAATTCACAGGCCACAAGTGGCTATAAACAAGAGTGAGGGTTCGCGAGCGCGAGTGACTTGTGCAAGGAGGGCCGCGTGGCACCTGTCACAGCAGCGAACTAGTCTCAACTGCCGGGTCTGCCGGCGACGCGATGCTTATCCCGCGCTAAACAACTCAGCTTTCACATCACACAAAAAACGACTCAAACACTTACACCGCCTCCATTGCATATCCAAACCTAAAAAGCGTTAGAACCTCAGACCAAAATAAGCAATGTAAACCGAACATATATTTTGAAACGATACGAAAGCTTCAGTAAGGCTTCAATCTACAACGTTTTAAATAAAGTTAGTGGTGGCCTCTATCGCTATCGAGACGAAGCGAACAGCGCCATCTGTAGTTTCTAAACACAATTACTCCAGTCGAAGTTACATTTCAGGTAAGTTCGCACTAAGTTACTAAGTTACAAACGTTTCCAGACAGATGGTACCACTCAATAATAATACAGTAATAATGTTTTATCTATTACATCAAAAATACAATCAAAAATTGAGAGCCACTAGATAGGTACTAACTATTCTTCTTATTAAAATGTCTCTCCATTACTGGGGGTTGGCAGCTCTGAAAACTTGTTGTATGTTTTGCACTCTACAGTGCAAATCTACATGCCATCCATTTCTTGATGTTATGTAGCCAGGATTTTTTCCACCTTCCAGGGCGCCGCCAGCCGTCTACCTTCTATTTTACCCAACTGCTATTTTGCTCAACGGAAGCAGTTGGTACTACAAAAACTTTCAAACTCTTTATACTGTCGTGATAGATATTAGCTATCACCATTTATTAATATACCAATTACTATTAGTCATATCTACTACTCATAATTTTAATATTTATATTCCTTTGGCACTCTTCAAATCGATGCGGTTCCCATGACTCAGTGACGCACGTGATAGTATTTTACTTATACTAACTCATGAGTCATTTTCTGTTCTTATTGTCATTCAAACACCTATGTGATTTTGATAGAACGTATAAAGGGCTAACGGAGTGCACTGGTTTATTTGAAATGGTAGTTTCAATAATACCTTTATATTGAATATTGAACGTTGACAATTTAATCCAACATAGATACCTCCTTTTGCGCAACATATAGAACTAGCTGGTGCCTGCGCCTTCGTCTGCGTTGAAAAATGGAAAATATAACGCCCGCGAAAATATAAAAGTCATACGGAAGGTAAAAATTGATAGGTATATTATAGGTTTTACAAGAAATGACACAATATTTTTCAGATATTTTTAGTATGTATGAAACATACTTTTCTTCATATTGACCCAGTTAAATACCTGTAAGCAGTGGCGTAGCTAGGGGGGGGCGGTGGGGGCGGTCCGCCCCGGGTGTCACCCGCTTAGGGGTGACACCCGACCGTGAACGTCAGTAGTGCCACATTTAAAAATTCGTAAAACTGTGGCAGATTGCATAACCGCCACTAAAATGTACTAAACGCAACAATTAAAGGATATAAAAAAAAGTTCCAAAATTTTAGTTGATTATCAACAGACTGTAACTTCGAAGAAAATGGTCATACAGTGCTTCAAGTCTCTAGTTTTTGAATCCGAGCTTCAAATATTTTTCTCGTTATCGGTTTATGAGTAATCGTCAGAAAACTAACGAAAAAAAATTTTCAAAACTTTTTGCTCGTCTTGAAATCGCTGTAAAAACCGTAATAATATTGATTTGTCACTAAGTTATCGTCGATCAAAACGAAAAGTCGCATTTGACTTTAATAATTAATTACTCGAGCAATAATGGTCGTAAAGAAAATTAAAGTAGGGTTTTGTAAACTGCAAAACATTCCCTACAAGGTGCTTAAATTAGATTTTGATAAAAAAAAATTCAAACCGAAAATGTTAGCCGAAAATCTGCAAATTTAAGGATATTTGGATAACTTGTAATAACATTGCAAATAATGCAGATACAAAGGATATTTTCTATAGCTTTTCAACCTCAATGTATCGTGAAAAAACCCTGAAAGTTTCAAGGTGCTGCGATTTATTTTTCTTAGCTGAAAATCAAGATAACGGGCAATTTTTCATTCAAGTTATTGCTAAAAAAAGCCTTTAAACTCAAAAGTTTAAACGCAATAATCCATATTTTTTTTTCATTAGAAGCCTTTAATCATTAAAAAATAAAAAGTAAATAAAATTTTATTTTTCAAAATTTTTTCGGAAAACATTTTCAATGTGTAGAAAAAAATTTTGAAAAGGAAATTTATATATTTTTTTATTTTTTAATGATTACAGGCTTCTAAAAAAAACCGTCTAAACTTTTGTGTTTACACGGTTTTTTAGCAATAATTTGGTAAGGGATAAAAAATGAAAAATTTCCTGTTATATTGATTTTTAAATACGATTTAAAATTAAACATTTTGGATACTAAGAAAAATAAATTGCAGCACCCTGAAACTTTCAGGGTTTTTTCAGGACACATTGAGGTTAAAAAGCTATAGAAAAAATCCTTCGTATCTGTATTATTTGCAAAGTTATTACAAGTTATCCAAATATCCTTAAATTTGCAGATGTTTACCTTATTTTCGGACAACATTTGCGGTTTGAAAAATATTTTTTATCAAAATCCAATTTAAGTACCTTGTAGAGAATGTTTTGCAGTTTACAAAACTCTACTTTAATTTTTTGTACGACCATTATTGCACCAAAGTCAAAAATGACTTTTTCGTTTTGATCGACGATAACTCAGTGACTAATCATCGTACAGTGCTCATGATGAGGTCAAGTTGTACGGAATTAAATTCTCTTTATAGTGCCATTACAAAAAAAAATATTACTGTTTTTACAGCGATTTCACGAGCAAAAATTTTTTTCGTTGGTTTTCTGACGATTACTCATAAACCGCTAACGAGAAAAATATTTGAAGCTCAGATTCAAAAACAAGAAACTTCAAGCTACAATTTCCTTTTTTAATGAGCACTGTACGGCGATTTTCTTCGAAATTACAGCCTGTTAAAAATTACCTAAAAATTACCTATCCTTTAATTGTTGTGTTTATTAGTGTATTTTGATAAAACATAAATTATTATTACTTTTTTATTTTAATAGTTTTAATAGTTTTGGTTGATTTTTGGGGTGACACTACAATATCCGCCCCGGGTGCCACTCATGCTAGCTACGCCACTGCCTGTAAGCTGTGGTTTTAAATGAACATCTGTATACTAACGAACAATATGTCTCTCTGTTACTTGCGTACGCTTATCTATTACAATTTCTATGACATAATTACCATAAAGAGGCCTTTACGTAAGTTTCGCTAGTGGTGAAAGTGTAACAAAGCGTACAAACAATGGGTCTCCTATATGGTCCAGAAAATACGTCCGGCCTAGTTGTTCGTTGTTTACCCAATCATTGTTGTCACGAAGTACTTACTGATAATCGTACAAGGCGTATAATGGTAGTTAAAGATACTGTTATATGACAATATTTCGAAAATAAATTGTTTTAAACAATGCCTCATATTGCAGTTTTCACAAGGAAAACACTGTTATGTAACTAGCATCGTCATAGGTAACGTAATAAAAAAGTTACATCAATAGTCACAACCCAACCTCGCATCTAATATGCATTATTCATCTTAAAATAAAATTTTCATAGAAAAAAATTTATGGTGAAAAATTGAAATATTTATTTACTTTGACCATGTATGTACACGATCACTGACGTACTAATACCAAAGACTATATAAGTATAATCAATGAGTAATACACGATGTGGTATACACGATGAGGTGGTACTTAAAAGATATACTAATTGGTGTGGTAGAATACAAAAATATTAAAAAATATATTATTTATGAAGCAACCAGTACAAAAAAATTAGGTATATTTTTTATATTTAGATTTATATTAGCGCTAAAATTATTATTGATTTGATTATAAGTTAATATTAATTTTAGTTTTAAGATTAAACTTGTTAAGGATTGTGTTGTGATTTGTTTTGTTAAACAGAATATCCGTGAATATGGAAGAAAATATTGAATTATGTAAATGAAATATGTCAACAAATAATCTCTACATATTTTCCATTCAATGCTATTAACGGTGGTACAAAGTTTACTGTATTAAATATTCTCGTTAAACCAACAGTCGTGTGATAAGTTGTGTTTATTTCCCATGGCGTAACTGTAAACCGTTCTTCTGAGACAGTGTTGATGAAAGCAATCTCTCGAATAAATTCTCTGACGCGCTGAAAGGCTTTGAATGCCATCTGTCTGTGAAATTAAATTCATAATGTAAATTTTATTCAATGACAAACAAAATGTGTAGGTATAAACGTCGCTTCGCCATATTATTTGCTATTCCCTACAATTCTACTGTTCGTGAAATATTCAATACTTATCGAAGATGCATTCTAACTTGATGCTAGATCTATTTCGCTGACATATGACAGTATATAGCAATAGTTTTTTTTAAGAATATATTTAGAAGAATAAGATCGATACCGATATCGCCGCCAAATATTTTAATTAAATTAATTTAATTTAGTTTAATCAATTAAATTAATTTAATTTAGTTTAATCAATTAAATTAATTTAATTTAGTTTAATTAATTAATTTAATTTAGTTTAATTAATTAATTTAATTTAGTTTAATTAATTAATTTAATTTAATTAATTAATTTAATTAACGAATAGTTAAAACAGTAATCCAATAACCAAAAAGATCCATTAATTAATCAACTCTTAGATTAGTTAAAATAAATAAATATAAACAATCAAGCCAAAATGATTGTCTTAAAACAATTGTCTCCCGCAAATAAATGTGCAAAGTACAATTTCTGGAGCAAAGTGGAAACCTTTATTGTAACCGTAACGCAATAGCATAGGTACCATACCAATATCGTCAACTAGTACTCAAACAAGTCAGTTAAATAATTTAAGTATTGTTCCATTTCACACAGATCCGCTCAACGTGACCCTGTTGTGACACCGGTAATGGAAAACTCTTGTCCTGACTTGCGTTGGAGCATACTTAGATAAGTATTTTGTGCATTTACTCATTCAAAAAACTACACTTGCTAAAAAATTTAAAATACAAATGATTGTTTTAAATTTACGTTATAGACAGGTAGACTGTCCTCTAATTAAATTGTGATATAAAAATGAGTCTGATTTTTTTGTTATAATTGTAATTATTTTAATTTTATATTTCATTTTTTACAATAATTCAAATTTTCAAAAACAGAAAATTGGAAACATTATATCAAACAGAACTTATAGTGTGACACCAACGTATATTAATATTCGTATAAGTATTATAAATAATTTTGATTTTATTATTTTAAAGATGACAAAAATAACGGTATCCTGAGTTTCTTCTCAGGATCCTCATCATCTTGGCTTTCTTTTCCTAAACCCTGGTAAATTTAAGTTTATGGTGACTATCATAAGAGTTCCTTGGAGAAACTTAATTGATATTTTTTTTTTCATTTTGATTTTACGCTTAGGTATACAAACCTTCCGTGAAAAATCATCTAACTCATGGTGAAAACCGCATCAAAAATCTTTGTGTAAGTAGTTTAGAAGGAGACAGACGCGGAAAGCGAGTTCAAATTCAAATACTATGTAAAGAAGATGTAAATAAATTTAAATGTCCAGACAGTCCTTGCTACTATTTATAAGGTCTGTTGAAACACGATCAATCTCAAAGTGACAAGCAAATTGAATGGAGCTTAACAAAAACATCAGCGGCTATTAAACTATTTAGCCGTTGGTTTAGTACCTACTTATATACTGTAGTTATGTATGTAGCTAAGTAATAGTCGACTATCAGTCAAGGCGACCCGGATCGAGAGCAATGATATCATCCTATCTGGTCCACTATTGTATGTTTCTGCGACAGCGTGAGACTTCTTAGAAATTAATTTTATGCTAATTTAAGTCGCTCTTAATTGTCTTTGCAATTAAAATTAAATATCTGGATTTGGATCCGTTATTTAAGTCTATTTTAACTATTCAAGAAATATTCTAATGTTGCTCAAACATTAAACAGAATTGTAGATTAATAAAGAAGAAATATATAACCTCTTAATCGTGGCCTACTTTAAAAATATTTATAAAAATATTATTTATTTAAGATTAGTCTACTTCAAGTGTAAGTATAATGTTGTTATAATTATATGATAATTTTCGAGCCTCACAGGGGCCTTAAAACGTGAATTTTTTACGCTATTTGAGCTTTTATAAAAAAAAAAATCGCAACTTTTCATATTAATTTTTAAACATTTAACATACTTATCTAGTTACAACAACAAATACACACATTTTCCCAAAAGAGATTTTTAACAGTGAAGTCATTGATTGTGAGCTTCATGGAAGTCACGAGTTTAATGATAACAATTTAGTGGCCTTATTATTAGGTAGGTATCTATGGAATGTGAAAATTAATTATGGAAATGTTATGGAATTTCAGAATTTTAAAGTTTATAAATATATAAATAAAATAGAAGATTTAATTATGTTTGCTTAAACTGCATTATATTAAAAATAATTTATAATTACTTAAGGTATTGCTAAAACATATAGAAGAAGAGGGATTACGTCAATGCCTTATAGCTACCCAAAAACAACATTTTTACAACTATTATGAAGATTCGTATATAAACAAATTGTTCTTCGACAAATAGAAGTGTATTGACCCTCGGCACAATGTAAAGGTCATGGAACAATGTGTCTGTGACCTTGAATCAGAGGCACACCTTTTCTATTACCTCCCTGACTGTACAACACTGAAAATAGTGTACAAATCGGATACTTGTTCGTTATGCGGTCGTGACTATGTGAATAGCTTTATTTGCGCGACAATACCACATGAAAATTGCAGTTTTAAGATATAATCTTACTTCGCTCGAGTGGGCTGAATTAATATAATATTTCAAAAAGTTAAGGCGAGCTATATTGGGTAACCCAAGTAATCAGAAAGTAGGTAGGTACTTGTCGTTTTAGATATCTAACGAATTTATATTTATTTTTCTAATAATTTTTATTGTTAAAATACCCTACTATTGATATTTTCCTCAGTCTTTCTCAGGTTTGCATGTTACTCATTCAGAATTGGACTCTTCGAGTCAACCGTTTATGGCAATATAGCTCAATAAAACTCTACATAATTTCAAATTTACACATACAAACTCTGTTTTATAGATAAATTGTAGCTTTGTTTTTTGATAATTTTTTTGATACATGTCTGGTGAAAAATTTTAATTTAATAAAATTAAATTGAACAAGCTTTAAATTTTAGGGAAATCAATTGATAACACAAAAGTTAGTTAAATTCTTAATTCTTTAATAAAGAAATTTAAAACTATCTAAAAACAAAATTGTGATGCGTAACAAACGCTACGATTACCATAATAAATGGTTAATGTTAAAATAAGAGAAGAGCCGATTAAGTATTTATGGCGATAAACAATGAACGCATTCCTCGGGTGTGGTGAAGGGCACGAACGATGTGTCTCTTCTGAGAACAGCTTGATGGGAGATGTGAGAGATGTAATGTTTGACATATCTTTTGTTCGAGTACACGCCAGTCGGAGTCGGTAATAACGAGCCGTGGGCGTAAAGTTTGTATGTAGAGGGCTTCAAAGAAGTACACAGCAAGATTCTTGCCACCTTTTTCTACGGAAAGTCAAAGATTTTCAAATATTGCACAAGATGCATCGCATGTTAGGTTTGTTAGGTGAAAGTTAGTTTTAATTAGGTACTTATTTATAAATTGTTGGTATCCAACTTAGAGAACGAGGTCTAACTTGGAGAAGAAGAGAAATAGATAAATATGATAAGATTGTGGTGTAGTTTAAATGAATAATAATACAAAAAGTTATATAGGATGAATATGATGTCACTATCCATACCTACTTAAGCTCTGCTATTTTTGATGATGATAAAATCTTTGATGATTTTATTTCTTGACAAAGAATTAGTATTAAAATAAAAAGTTATTACACATCAATGTTGTTCTAAAAATAACTACTTACATGGTTAATGCGAAATTATTTCTTTTCTTATTTATTACTAGCTGGCGCCCGCAACTTCGTCTGCGTGAAAAAAATAGCCTATCCTGTGTCCCGTACGTCTAAATGTTTATCTACCAAGTGTCATGAAAATCAGTTAATTCGTTTAAGAGTTATGGAGGAACATACATACATACACTTACAGATTTATTATTAGTATTGATATATATATAGTCAGTCCTGAGGACTGACTGATTAACTGTCTGAGGACTTGATGCAAGCTAGTGCGCTGCCGACCACAGTAAATTTAAGGATTAGTGATTTAAGAAGGAGAATAGAGAAATAGGCTCTGGCATCCCTTACTCACAGAAATACCACATCACATTGTATTGTTAGGAGCTGTTATTTCACCGTGATCTACTGTTAGGGGGTTGTTCCTTTTTTTAAAGTCCTACCGGCTAGGGTTTCTCTGACATGGGTCAGAGACCTTATTTAGCTAGTAGAGTAAACGAACTAAGTTCACTTGCTCTAGGGGTTGTTGCTTGCAGACGGGCTGCCCAAATGACTGCGAAACGAAATGTGTTTTGCCACTACTTAAACTTGAAACTTGACACTAAGATTAAATAAGAGTACGAAGTAACTCTTATTTAATCTGAGCTATGGAGCCTAGTTAGCGTCGTTAATAATAATAAATGGTAAGTTGTTTCTATTAAAAATATATTTAAATAACACTTTTCCATATACATGTACTTTAAGTAAAACTTAATTCCTCGAAAATGGTACAGTGCTACAATTTAATCTTTTGTCGATAATAACATTAGGGTTAAGGATAACCTTAACTGAGTTGACTGTTGTTTTTTTTTAGAATGCATCAAGAGAACCAAGGCCAGAGGAAATCTAAGTCATAGTTTTATATTCTCGCATAAAAAAATAATTCACGGTAACTGAACATGTGTGTACTTGGTGTATTTAAACTCGGCGAGTTATAATCTAACCAACGGTTTCCGTACACCACACTCGGCCGCCCGGAACAATAACATCAACTTGCATGGTTAAGTAAAGAAACAAAAGCATTGATTACTTCAAAACAACATTTATATTAGTTGTATTGAATTGTATTGAAATCAAATATACTACAGTTTATATTTGATTTCAATACAGGCTGTATTTCACATGGGAGTTTATGGCAAACAAAGTGCAAACCAAAAACAAAGATAAATATAGAGAAGCCATGTTTATTCTATAATAGCTTTGAACCATGTTGTAAATTTGTAACTCACGTAACGAGCTCAGTTTTTGAAAGAGAGAGATTTTTTGATTTATATCATTTACAGGGAAATTTACTCTTTCGCGAAAACAAAACGGATCTTGATAAAAATCTAGAATAATTTTCTTCAATTTCACTTTGATAATAATTCATAAATAGAATAATTTCACTAATAAAACATAATTATTACATTTTTTCAATTCTAAACATTTTTGGTTTTGGTGATTTGGTGATACTTACTTACGAAATCAAACCACATAATCATCAAGAGACATGGTGAAATCAAGATGTTTATGGAAACAAAGCTTCCATAAACATCCTAACACTTAATATTTAGGCACTTTAAATAATATTCCTATATTTTGAAAAATATACTAACAGTGCTTATCGGAAAAAGAAAATCGTAGCATAGAACTTAAGCTAGAAGATCGGAAAGCATCGTATAATATATTTCCTGATAAACATGTAAATGTGTATAATGTATTTTTATTCTTTTTAAATTATAAATCAAACCTCAAACCTATTTTTTTTAACTGTCTGAGTTTCAAATTATATTTTAAAAGTTTTTGTTACGATTTGAGACAGTATTTACTTGTATCTTTTAGTATTTAAAAATCTATAATAAATATGTCCTTAGAATATATTATTGGATACCAAAACGAAAATAAACTCCACCAAGACACATTCAAAGTCGTGCTTTCGGTATTAATTTTGTAACGTATGCACACACGCAAACGAGTAACCTATAATTATAAATTTAAATGTTTGAATGTTTAAATATATTCGGTCTTACTACAAAAACATTAAACACACTTTAATCAGGCTTAAAACACGTGTTAAAAAAAAAACTTTACTACAAAAGAGTGTTTAGGCATTGTTTAGGGTTTAACAATGCTTGAGCATTATTTAAATTTAACCACCGCCATATGCTAGTTTAACGAGTGTCTATCTAGTTAACGGCCTCTCTTCCTCTGACGTATTGTGTCAAATTTCGTTTTGCGTATACTTAATAGTTAATATTAAAGATTTCTTTTGATTTTATAAATGAGTATGGATATTTTAAATTTAATTGACATGGATATGGATTACATGGATAATTTTTGAGATAGAATACATTGTGAGAGAATTAATCCATTCGAATATATAACTTTGGTAACAAGATTATTTATTTAATAAAGGATGATGATCTACCATGTGATGCTAGAGGTGGATCCTCAAATAAAAATTTTATTTAACAATTTTAACAAATCAAACTTTACATTTGACAATTACGTCAGTGTTAGTTACGTTCCATTATGCTCAATATTTTTTGGTATTACGAAATTTTATAAATAATCTAACGTATTTGTTGTAATTTATTAGTTATTCCAATCTTATAATTTGCTGATATCATTAATATAGTCCGTAATAATAGCTTGTGAAAACCAAAATTCATCATTATACGCCTATCAGATCTGCGTAAAATGAAAACGACATGAATGCAGGGCGAGTGACTGAACGAATGTTTGCCAAGGTTGCCATAATTCAATAACATTCACGTACTTTAACACTGTCTACCGAAACAAACGCTAAATAAGGTTATGTGGTAGGGACATTTTAAACGCTCGCTGACCAATGCTTAAATGCTTAATGCTTGTATAACTAAGCATGTGTTTGAACAGTGCTTACTGAATCTTTTGTAGTAAGACCGATTGTGTTTAAACACAGGGCGGCAGCGGCACAGTTAATTTATTTCCAAACAATAGGAAATCATAGTCGGAGTGGTAGTCCAGTTAAACTAGAGAACTAAATACTAAGATACTATAATAACTAGAATTTTTTTTTTCCTTTTATATAAAAACTAGCTGGTGCCCGCGACTTCGTCCGTGTTCTAGATGAAAGGTACCCTATGTCCTTTCTGGTGTCCCAGACAACGTGTATGCAAAATTTCATGGTGATCGGTTCAGTAGTTTATGCGTGAAAGAGTTACAAACATCCATACATCCATCCATACATAAATACAAACTTTCATATTAATTTATAATATTAGTACGGATATTAATCGCCGTGCCTTAAGTTCAAGAATGGCTACAACTAGACCATACCTCTTGTAAGTGCCGTCTTAATAAATTGTTTTAGCTTATGAACCCAAACTTTTACCGATGGGTAACCTTAATGTTGGGCACGAAATGCATGACATGCGGTGTAGTGTAGGAGTAGGAGTCGTGCGCGTGCGCCACCAGACGACCCGCTCACGCAGGAAGCACGCGCCGCTAGTCCGTCGGCCTACGTACTCGTCATGCTATAGTAGCTAAAGTATAAGCCCTTCCTTTGTTCATGACAAATGCCTTTATAAACAAGTTCACTTAGGTCAAGGAGCGGTGAACGTATGTCCAATCAAACTTATCTAAATATGCGTAGGTAGCTTAATTATTTTCATAACGCATGCATACGCTGTGCTAAAATCCTTTTTAGAAATTATCATGTAAGAAATATGTATGTAAGAATTTTGGTCGTATAGCAATCTGATGGTCCAATTGATGGTAGGTGCAAACTATTTATCAGATATCGTTGTTATAATTTGTTAATTAAAAGAAAATGACATTGCTTTTTCAAAACTTACGCATTTTAATCATTTTTCACTAAATACAAAATACAAACGAAATAAAAAATAATTTTCGTGTTCGAGAAGACTAGTAAATCAGCTGGCAATTGGCAAACCTTGCTAAAATAAAACAGTAGGTAAAATAGCGTTAGTAAGTAAGTACACACTTACTTATGAGCTTATGACGAAGCTTCTCTAGAAATATTATACTTCTAAATCACATAAAATTGGCTACAAATAATCTGTGGATACCTTGGATTGGGATGGACACTGAAATTGATTAATTTCACGAAAGGTAATATTAGTCATTTAATAAATAAGTAAGTAGTCATTGATGGTAGCATCAGCCTTGTCAGGCCGCTAGGTGACTACCGCACACACACCGATTGAAAGCTCATGAGATTGTAGGCTTACCTCCTACTCACCACCTTGAAACACTAATATCAAAAGTAACATTATATATTTATTTAAATAGTTAAATGTTTTTAGAAAAATAACTTTTCCTTTCATTTCGTACTTTATTGTTATTATAATTAAATACTTTTTGCAGGGCTCCTATAAGTAGTAAGTATGTACACATAATAATTATGTAGTCCATGTCTATCTGCCATTTTAATGTACATTTTAAAGAGTTCAAGATTTTTGAAAATATTTGCAGAGAATCCGGAGGGGACATTCTACACAAAAATAAACTTACAAAACTCACTATCTCTCCCCCTATCTCTTGATAAAACATATTAGTGAATAACATACGTACATATTTTAATATTGTCATTTTACTCTATACTCTATCATGTAATAATGACAAAAATAATAGAAAAAAAAAGGATACAACAAGTGTTGAGAATTTTAAGCAGGTTTTTAATGTCGTACGTTTAGAATCATTCATTGGACACACTTGACTTTTTTTGGGATAGCAAATCAAGTATAAATCCCCGGGGGATCGAATGCAGGTATACCCGCTTGTAAATGTAAGACTTTCGGATGGTTTGGTTTGCATATCTTATAATATTATCTAGTTAGAAGTAACAGAATTATTGTTAATCTAAATAAAATAAAATTAAACTAAACTAAAATCTAAAAATAAATAAGCCTAAAAAATATCCATAAAATTGGGCGCCCTCGGCATGGTACCGAGGATACTGGCAGCATTTCCTCGCTGTATTGCAATGCTAATGCGTTGCGCGAGGAAGCTGCCAGCTCGTCGGTCACCAGTGGTGTCAATAAGCCTTTTCGAGAGGTCTTTGAGAAGTATATCTAGTTTAAAACTATTATATATATTATATAAGAATATAATTTTTAATAAAATATTATTAAATTTAATTATTTATTAATAAAATCCGTACTAATATCACAGATTAAATAATTAATAATAGTTACTACTAATATTATAAGTGAGAAAGTTTGTATGGATGTATGGATGGATGTGGATGTTTGTAACTCTTTCACGCAAAAACTACTGAACCGATCACCATGAAATTTTGCATACACGTTGTCTGGGATACCAGAAAGGACATAGGGTACCTTTCATCCAGAACGCGGACGAAGTCGCGGGCACAGGCTAATTAATAAATAAGTAAGACATTGATAAGAAAACAAAACATATTTTTTATGTTATGCTCGACAGACGGGCTGACGGTCCACTTGATGATAGGTGATTAGGTGACTAAGTGACTATTAGCGTCGCCTATAACACAAGTAAAACTCACAGGTGCCATAGTAGGATTAGAGATAGGGATTAGGATCAGCACACATGCTATTATTTGACGGTGGTCTTCTTAGTAAAGAGCCGCTAACAAGTAGATGAGTAAAACTTTTAAAATTTACATTTAACTGCCAACATTTTTACCAAGTTACCTAATTGAAGTTTTATCAAGAAGTCAATACCTATCTTTATTTACTTCTTATCAGAGTAGATAATTATTCGCTAGTACTTAATACAAAACTACTCTGCTTCTTATCGTACATTTTAACCATTGAAGTTTGGTTTCTAGTTCTACAATACTTACTAAAGCGTTTTTGACTGTAGTAGTTGCTTCCCTGCTTTAAAACTCCCTATGCGTGCTTACCTTTAACTGTATATCTGTCTTTGTCTTTCAATGGAGCTTCATATATTTCTGTCCTCTTCTCATCTGAACCCCATTTACAGGCGACGTGCGGACAGCATAAACAATTTCTCGACAAGGCGCGCGTAATTTTGAGGTTATGTTAGTATTAATTCGTCATTCGTTTAAGGCGAACGTGTTGTGTGTTGTGTTCATGCATACAAGGTGTTGTTATTGTGAGCATCGTAACTTCTGCGATCGATCACCGAGTGCAGTGCCGTGTTCAATTGAATGAAATTCATAACTGAATGAACAGTCAACTTGCAAAACAGTTATCAATAAATGAATAATATGAATTGGATAAATTATTAATTTATCCACAGAATTAGGTAAGTAATTAACATAGATAAACTATGTAGTGAATTAAGTTTGATATTTATGTCTTATATATTTATCTATTTAATAAAGATATAATCATAGTAGGTACGCATATATTTCCAAAATTAAACATAAAGTCATGTAGGTACCGTAACGTCTTTACGCTTTTAAAAATTTAAATTTAACGGTTATTTTTCTGTAGCAAACGGACGTTAAATTATGATTTTAATTTATGATACCATTATCTAATCTAAAACACAAATTCTTATATTGTATATAAAAATTATATTGTAAAATTATATAAATATTAATAAAAGTCGCTTTTCTCATCTACCGGTCTGTAGGTAGGTAGGTATATATATATCCGCTAACCCCTAAACCACGTAAAGGATTCTGATGCGGTTTTCACCATCAGTTAGATAATTTTTCTTTGAGGGTTTATCTATATACCTACATAATTACCTAGACCAAATTAAGTAAATTTTTATGTAAGTAGAAAAAAAAAACTATTTTACAACCAAATCGCCAAAACTGTCCGCGTTCGTCTGTTATTCCGCTGACTACTTCCAAACCACCTAACGGATTTGGATACAGTTTTCACTAATGGAAATAGGGATAAACGAGGTTGTGTGCCGGGAGCGGGTCGCTAATAATCATCCGATTCTTTGTTTACTGCTAGATCCAGAAGATTCTTGGGATTCATTTAATAATAAGTAAGTAATGCACTGTTTTATAAGGTACAATTTATATTTGACAGTATTCATAATAATAATAGACAAATACAGACACTGCCAATACAACGAAAAATGTAAAAAAATATCTAGAATTGTTACGTTTAAGGGTTTCTACGTCCCCTCGCGTCATCTCTCCCTAATTCCCAGTGAAAACCCTTGCACCTTTTAGGTTTCTTATCACGAAGGACATAGAGGTGATTTTTGTTTAAAGAATTGCGTGTTTGGTAGCAGACGCGAGCCCCGGCGTCGCGTCGTGCATTCAGCCGTCTCGATCCGCACTCCGCACCCCCTCGTTATTACCTATACCGTATGCATATTGCGGTATGGTATTGTGACTTGCATCAATCCATTAGATGATTAATCCATTGCATTGTTACAATTGTTATTGTAACGCAGATGGGGATTATCTGTATATTCTGAGCGGTGTAAACATCATTTGCAATTCAATAACAGTGACCATATATTTAACTTAAATGATAGATTTTAAGGAGAGAAAACATATTTTGGCAAATCGTTTTATTCGAAAGAAATGCTTTATTGAGTTTTGTGAATGTTTTGATGTTTTTGTGTAAAAATTTTGTGTTTTAAATATTTTTATTAAATAGATATATAGGTAGGTATGCATTGTTTTGGCAATTTTATGTGAAATTGATGATATTGATCTTATAAGATACAGCTTAGGTAAGATTGTTGTATATTTATACATTGTTAATATTGTTATATCTACCTACTTATGTAAGGTATTAACAAGTTAACAATCTAATAACTTAGAAGTTCTCGCTGAATTAATCACAATGAGTAGGTAAACATAATATAAAAATATAAAACATATTATTCATTTATATTTGTTAAACATTAAAACATTTTTTAAGACGTAGTTAACTCATATTTTCAAATATGACACCTTGCATTACCTAAAAAGGAATCTAGGGTCATTATCGCGGCTGCCATCGAGGTCTTTTCGGTTATGGGCAATGAGAGTGGGCAACATTAAATGCTAACCAATATTTTTGTGTTTAGGTATTTCAATCTAAACATGAATCGGTTTATAGCTGCATGATGAAACAAGAACGATCATTAACCTTAAACAATACGGTAGTTAGTTTAAATTAACATAAGTAAATGAGATATATTATTTTTATTATTGAATTACTTGTTAAACTTCTAATTAATCGTGTAATTAAAGAATTTTAGTATGGTGAATGACGCCGCAGATGATTGTTTACCTGATGGCAGATGGCTATCAAAATAAATACAACATACAAGTAATATATGGCAATTTAAACTAGGTATAAGTAATATGGAGTTAGTTAGAGGGTTGAGTTAATGTAACATCCCACAGTTGCTGGTTATTCCCAGCATATTACCTCTTACTTCTCACTCGAAGAGCCCTACATTTGTGCTAGGACAAAGGTAGCATGGAATGTCTACCGCAAGGTTGTAGAGACGAAGTGGTATACTGAATGCATTTGACACTTATACCTATGTTTCCTTACAATGTTTGATAGAACAAAAAAAAATTATGAAATCGAAAATCGTAACACTGTTTATTTGTGCCTACAATTTATTATAATATAAAATTTCTGCTAGCATATCTTCTACAAGGCATTGCAAAGTTCAATCTATAATGTCATGTCGTAAAGCCTCGTTGTCTACGTTAGGTGCGATACAGTGAACTCGAAATTACGAGCGGTCCTTGATCTATGCAACTTGTGAGAGTTGTAACATTTGACGGGACTTAATAAAATTGGTATGACACAAGGAACACTGAACACTTCATATTATCGTTGTGGTTCCGAAAATATCTATATATGTATATATACTTATTATGTATCTAAAGCTTGAATATGTTACAAAAACTAAATACCTACCTAGTGGTCAATCAAAGTTTTAAGTACATATACCTAATGATTATATAGTAAGTACATATATGAAGCAAAGCAATATATCTTCAAGGATAAAATGTTATATCATACCTACTCAATTACTTTTTACTTTACTTTTTTGTGCACACATGCTATATTACTTATACTTATGTATGTAATATAGTATATATATGGCTTATACTTTATTAGTACTTACAATCATCATCATAATTTCAGGCGTAGGATATCTACAGCTGGGCTTAATTTTCCAATAGGACCGGTCAGATTCAGCTTAAATCCAACGTCGTCGACCCGGTGATGAAGGTGATTTGAGTATTCACAGAGTAATATAAATTAAGTGTCTACAGACAAAGATATGAAACGAATGGCATGCCCTAATAAATTGTTGTAAATAAAAACATATAGCATAAGTATGAGAGACACAAGTCATATTACCGGGTCTCCCACGCGGTAGACAAGTTAACAAACGGTGCATATGAGTTATGTCGTGATTGTAACCAGATATTCGTCACAGGAAAAATTACATAAATAATAGAAAGAAAAGTGCTTGAAACAAAAGATATTTTAAGAATATAAAATTATTTATTAAACTAACTGTACTCAAATATTTAAAGAAGTAATAAAAACTCTACGTGTAATAATGTAATTCTAATTGAAAAATAACAAAATCTAAAATACAATAGACAATGTAAGTATTTACCTAATAGGTTCTTGGATATTATCGTACCTACGACAGAAGATTATAATGTGTCGAACCGACCTAGTATATACTTTTACTCTTGTGAAACCTTGACTGTTGTCCCACATACAACGAACGAGCGAAACCTCGCACAACGCTCATCCATCAACAAACACCGCTTTTAAATCTAACTAATGACTTCACTTGTTGTGGTAGGTATCAATTGGAAATCTTTCTGTTGAGACCTAACAATTTTTTATGTTAAGGTCGACAGACAAGCTGACGGTTCACCTGATAATAGGCTCAGGTCCGCAAGCAGGTGCTACAAGTGCGCTTCCGACCATAAGGCATTGGGAAGACATAGGAAAAGAAAATCAGCTGATATCATAAGAAAATTTTTAAGAGTCGAACTCATATAATATGAGCTTGTCATTTAACAAATGAACACTTTCTATTGTTCGATACACAGCACCGAGTAGAAACCAAATACACAGTTATTGGTCAATACATATCGAACATAAAATAAAATAATAAGAAAAATCGTTTTTTTCCATTAGTGAAAACCATATTAAAATCCATTGGTTTCTTTAGAGGAAATTAGAGAAGTAAAAGACAGAAGCACTTTATATATATATAGAGATACTAAAGAATAGAAAATGTTGGTTTGGTTCTTTAACACTTTATACTAATGAATAAAAACAACATTTTTATTCTTTAGTATAAAGTGGTTCTTTAAAAAAATTTTTGCGCATGTTTGTCGTTGGCGACCAGCGAAGCGTAAAACGACATCCGCCGCTAACGCCATTTACATCTACACCAAAGTTCAACAATGTATGACTGTGAAAATTTTAATTTGAAAAGTTATTTCATGCTTAAAGTTTTTCGCGATGACAAACATGCTGAAGAAATGGAATCGTATAAATGTGGGATTAGAGTTCGTACTAGACAGCCAAATTTATACCAAAGAGATCAGCGCACATAAGTCATAACCTGGCAGTCTGTGAGGAGTAACTAGCCCTTTCATTTCATCTCCTTGTATTATAACCTTTTTATTATAACGATTCAGCAGCGCACGTTATCTTGTCGATATTTTTTTCACACGGCCTACTTGTCTCCACCATTGTCTCCCCCGGTAGAGCCCTATACTCATTTTAGTACACATGTTGTTTCTACCGGTTGGCTGCAATAAGGAAACTTCAAGAGAATATTATTTTCAGATCCACTTGTTGCCACTATTGAAAATATCATTCTCTAGAATATATTCTATTTTTTATACCATCAAAGAATTTCTATTTTGAGGGTAATCATCAAACTGTTTGGTACTCTTTAGTTTAAAAATACCCACAGCTGTTTATAACTCCGGATATTCTGCGTGTTTACTTAAAACAGAATTAAAATTAAAAATATCGTAATAATATCTACTCTTTTTATATAAATATCTCTCTTTTTCCCATTTAGATTCTCTTATGTTAATTTTACAAAGAGAGTGGAATTTGTAGTTGATTGTCTGTAAAAATATTTAATAAACGAATTAATTAATTTAAAAGTTATGACATACCTAAGGTACTTAAATTTCTTATTTTTCATTTTCTAACTTCACACTGTCTGCCTTCCTTATTTATTATGGCGCTTTTCTATAAAGTGGATTTTCTATAAGTACTTTTATTATGAAATAAGAATAATGTTATTAATTAGAGAACTATTTTATTATTAAATAAATATAATTAAGATTTCATTCAATCATTTTGAATATTCAAGCGTAACACATGACGGCTTCATTGTAAGTACCTATGTAGTCTGGATGCCAATAATTGGCGAATATAATGAGGACTCAAAAGTATTTACATAACATGTATTTTCAAGCGATGTAATGTGATGGATGAGTGAAAGGATACGTCATTAACACCCACCTTATATATGTATATAGATAGCTGCTACACAAAAAATATTCGTTTTAATTATACACCGATAAAACCTGGCCTACATTACTTTAAAGTTGCTTTAGCAAGATGAAAGCAGAGCACCGCGATTTCACCTGAGAAAAAATGCAATAAAGGAGACCTAACACAATGGCAAGAGTGTGAAGCAATTTCCCAGGGATTCATTCGATCAGTGTCGATCTAGAATAGTGGTGGATATTTTTACCGCGATAGTGAACAATACGATGAGTGACAGCTGAGATTCGCTGCGATTTGCCGTGACAGTACAATCACTGACAAATGTGTTCTATTCAAGAATTTCAAAAAACTACCAAAAAACACGTTCACTTATTTCATTTCAAACATATTCAAAAATGTCGTTGACTCAAACTAATTGGCTATTCTGAAACATTGCAATCTTTGGTATTTCTATACCGAATTTTTTGAATGATAAAAAATATCTTTGAATACAACCTAACTCTTTACACCTCTGAAACTATTTATACTTAATATTGTCAATAAAGTATCAGTAGGTACTATTTTTCTACTGTAGACTATAGACAGACATTTCTTCAATAAATGCTTCTTAATGTTTTTCTCTTTTAGTTATTTTTTATCTTCTCCCATCACAGTTCATTTTACCTACTTATTTAACCATTTGACGGTGATTGTACTGATACTGTAACTCGGCCTACTTGCTTACAGAAATCAGAAATAACAACATAAACCATCCATGAAATGTGCCATCTCAACTGACCGTTTGATTATTAAGGCACTTAAATCATTAAAATCGCTTCACAGCGGTCGTTGACACTATGGTTGTAAAGCAAAGCTGTAAAGTGTTCTAAAGTTGATACAAATCTCAAGCGCCGATTGACTTGTTAATTTACTTCTAGTATATCTAATACGTCTTTGTTTGCTTGCAGTTAAGTAAAGATTTAAACTAATCCTTCTCTTTTTTTATATAAGGGTGGCAGGACAGGCTTATGATTCATTTGTTTGCTCAGGACACAAGCAACATCAGTGAGGTGCAGGTGCTGCCAACCCTGCAGGAATTGTGGATCCCTCGAATAAACTCATATTGTAGCTTGTAGCTAGATGGAAACCCCACATAAGGGAAATTATTTCGAAGTTCGCACACACAAAGAAAGGCTACACAAGCAAGGCTCTTCTTAACTTCACAACTTATAAACCTTAGTTTTACAAATAAACATAAATATATTTTATTAACAACTAGCTGCTGCCCGCGACTTCGCGCGCGTAAATTTGTAAATTAAGTAGGATACTAAAACCTTCCTCGAGAACCACTGGTGAAAACAGCATGAAAATCGGTACAGTAGTTTTTGAGTTTATCGCGAACAGACATACAGACAGACGCGGCGGAGGACTTTGTTTTATAATATATGTAAGGATTATGAGTTACTTACGCTTATCTCATTAATATATTAACACAACCATAAAATTTAGACTTTGTAAAGACAAATGGTAAATTTGTATTAATTTCCTGATAAATTAATGGATCGCTTTTTTAATTTTAAAAAAGGTCGAAACTCGGGTACGATAAAGTCAAATATAGTTCCATTATAAAGTTTATTGTTAATGACATGTTTTAGTAGCAAATCAAGTATGGTTAACAAAAGCCGACTCGGGTCACATTCCATACGGCCTTTTGTACCACTAACGTTTTCTACGCATAAATCTCAGTTTCGTTAAATAAGTGTGGGCGAGACATAGGCACGAACCCGTTACCCGCCTTGTAAATTCTTCTTGTTGGTCAGATTAACAAATTCTGTATTACTTACCCTTAAATAGAAAACACAAATTATAATCTATTGAATAGATTCTATTCTATTAGTTTATTCATGTAGCAATTTTTTTTCTAGTTGATTAAGTGTTACCTTTCCCATTTATGACAACAACAATAAATAGTCCTACAATACAGGACTTACATTTTGTAGCAGTCCTTAATTTAGGTTATAATTACATTTCAAAATTTTTCGCAGTATTTTTATGCTCGATGACAAAATTATTTTATTCGTTTCATTATTTTCATATTTTTGGAACTAATTTTAAATATTTTATTAAAATCATAATTTCTCTACACCGTTTATAGTAAAAAGACAGCATCTCCGCATTGTAGATGTAGAAAAACCAATACTAAGTATATTAGTAAGTATTATATTAATGCAATGTGATGATAAATGTGTTGATGCAATGGTCCTTAATTTCTCTGCACTATTTAAGAAAATGTTTACACAGAAGAAAGTACTCGAAAGGTTCACGCCCTGCGCAGCATGCCGGCTCCCTTTGTACTCTTCAAATTACAAGTGGGTTTCCCATTAGGCCGGAACCCAATTAGTTGTTCATACGATGGGCTCAAGTGCTACGGTCGGCGCATTGAAAGAAGTGTGAGGGCAAAAACTGCAACCTGTATCCGTTACGGACCGATCAATTAAGTGCGTCAAGTGAAGCGTTCCCAATTCTCTAGGGAATCATGCAAGAAACTGTTACATCGCCATTGTGAAGTTGAGATATATACTTTACACAGAACGTGACGAATATTTAACAAAAGTTATATAGCTTAAATATTATAGTGTGTTCGAATGTTCACCAATCTTTGGGTATTTTAGGCAGGGCACACTGCTTTCCCAGTCATAATTTTGGCAGTCCGTCATAATTTCTATTAAGGACCGCAGCATTGCGCATACAGCAAGCTGGCGTTTCTTTTGTAGCTAACGGCAGCCACGTACAATGAAATGGACCTGATGATCTGACCTAATTTTTTTTCTGTCCCAAGTAACTTCTTTTAAACCACGCCGGATACCGATGATACAGCAATGTTCACTAATAGAATGAATGATAAACAACTGTCTAAGTTAACGGTCTAAGTTCTAAATAAGCGGTAGTGTTTTGGTCAGAAGTTACTTATTTAATCTGTAAGCTATTCCAGATTATTACTGTAAGTAAAATATAAAATCGTTAAACGACACATTAATTGACCCGGTTATCTTCTTATTGGGTTCCAATTTAGATGTATCTATAGATCCGCATTTAAACCGTACATTACATCTGTATTCCGGTTCTCAAGATTCAATTTTCTCACATTTAAGACTGGTGTTCTAGACGGCAACATTCTTAATATCCGACGTACGTGTATTAGTGAGATTGCTTATAACATACAAAATGCATTTTACACAACGAAATGCAAATGCAAATACAAAACGAGGTACACAAAATGTATTTATCTTATTTTATAAATTTCAGAACTTAAAAGTTCATAAGAAAAACGAATAGAACAGAGTTCATATCATTCAATTGTTTTGTCTAATACATTTTTTACTTATTCAATGATTATATCTACGTGTCGGCTTTTCGAAAATCTTCTTTATGGCATTTAATCCGAACAAATATTTTGATCTCTCGACACTCCGCTGACAGCTACAAGACAATCCGTAAAAATTGGTAACTCAAGAAGATCGTGGGAAGGAATATCGTTACGCACTCAAGGTAAACAGATAAACATTCATAGATAATTTTGTTCTATTATGAAATAAAGACTGTTTGTTTTGTTTTACCAATTTACAATAATCAACATTTTAATATTACAGAACAATTAAATAAATATTTAGTCCAATCAATTTAGATATTCAAGGGTACATAAATTCACAACAAGCTGAAAATTAGTAATATTGTTCAAAACATAATTAAGAATAAGTCTTCAAAATTCCCCATCGTTCCCGTACGTGGAAAAAGCTTGTTGTGAATTTATGTAGCTTCACTCTTATTTTTCGGTCTAATTTGACCGGACTATATTATAGTATTTTATTTTATTTATTTTATTTTATTGAGACACGTAAAGTAGATATAAAAGTAAATATAAAAAACTTATACCTAATTTAATAATAAATTTTATATAGTTAACAATAGCCAGGTACGCTTAATTATTGTCTAGTCAGACATAAGTACCTACCAGTTGATTATACCGGAAGTGCAGTGACCAGCGCCAGCAAAATTCGGCTAAAACGGGACTGTTGCTAATATATTATGTAGTATGATAGGTATGTTTAATAATTTTTTTGAACAGGTTGGTTAATAATTACGGACTAAAAAAACCTTAAAAAAATCGGACTTATCATTTTTATATTTCCACCTAGCTGGCACCGCTTCAGAATAAAAACCCGTTCTATACAAAATATATGACAAAATGAATTTTCTTCATATATTTTTTTCTTTCGTGAATATCTTACGGAATAAGTAATTGTTTTATTAATTATTTTTCTATTCGGGGCGGACACAAATTAAAGATCATAAAAATCAATCAAACAAATCAAATAAAAATCAAATCAAAAATCATAAAAATCGGTCCATTATACTCGTAAATGACTTTTTTGTACTAACACGGTTTTTCTGTTTTATTTAAAGTAGATTTCATCAATAAGATTTTCTTGGATTGTTGAGTGACAATAAAATTGGAGTACCTCTACCAATATACCGGTTATAGTTTACTAGCTTGTGCTCGCGACTTCGTCCGCGTTCTGGATGAAAGTTACCCTATGTCCTTTCTGGTGTCCCAGACAACGTGTATGCAAAATTTCATGTTGATCGGTTCAGTAGTTTTTGCGTGAAAGAGTTACAAACATACATCCATACAATACTATACTATACAATACTAGTCTTCTCATTTGAAATTAATATATTTGCAAATCTATGTAAAATGGAAAATACTTCTAAATACAGGCCCAACAGTGATAGTCCTACAGGGCTATGACTGCTTCTATGTATTATTAACCACCCCAGTTTGCCGATTGGAATTTTTCATCTGTACGACTATTTGCTCGTTTTATAACCAAGCAATATCCGTAAAAGTGCAATATTCCCCTCAGTGTTTGTCTATCGGTCCCAATGGGAAGGGAAAACATACCAAGGCTCCTCGAGCTCAGAATTTAATTACTCAATGTTGTCCACAACGTTCGCCCCTAAATAGATTAATGTTCGTTCTGTGGTTGACATTAACACTCCTCGTAAAATTACTCACATTTAATTTTATAGCCTTTTGTTGTTACCGAATTTACTGAACTGTGTTACGTTTCGGGAAAAGAAGCTCAGTCCTTAAGAATTTCCCTACAGATAAAAAAATCTTAGTTAATTCCAACAGTTTTCAGGTAGGCACTTTACATAAGTATGAAATTTGTATAATTACATGGTTAGAAAAAATTTTTGATGGTTTAAACATATTTATAAAATTATTTTTAAATTCAGTTGTCATTATGAATTTTATTCTTATAACTTTAACTAAGTACATTTATAATTATTATTTATGCAATTCATATTGTAATAAGTAATAATTGTCTCTTTTATATTGAGGTGCTATTAATAAAATCGTTAGGTACATTAAATCTGGATATTATCAATATAAAAAATTAAAATTTACAAATTTAGCAATAATGGTGAATATAATAATATCCTAACCTAACCACGCTTAGCAATATATTTTTTAAATTTCTTGTTAATAAAAAATGTAGGTCCTAATACATAATAATTATACTGGAATCTTAATACCTCATACGTTTTGTATTAACTAAGTAAGTATGTATATTGTCAAGTTGTCAACTAATTTCAAATGCAAAAAAGATGTCTTTGCACTTAACCACACTTAACTAAATACGGAACATACGCTCGTAACTCATGGCCATAGGAAAAGGATGGTACGTTTTGAATATCATTAATAAATTCATACTTAGTATGAGACGTAGGAGGCTACAGTCAAACGGATGTCCGCGACACAAACCGTGCCAATGAAAATATGAAGTGTGCTATAGACAGACAGCAGAGAGACAAGTAGGTACTCTCTCATTTTAAATCATCAACAATACTGTTGAATTCTAAATAGATATTGACTTTCTAAAGATTAAAATTACATTTTAATTAATTAAATTTTCTATGATTGTAATTAATCGGACCAAGCGCTTTGAAACATCCTTTATAATGCGCACTGCCAGGGTTTGGAACTCGCTGCCGGCGTCTGTATTTCCGAGCACATATAACCCTAATCTTTTCAAGGTTCGAGTGAATAGGCATCTTCTGGGTGAGCTCGCTCCATCTTAGGCCTCATCCTTGCCACATGGCTGATTGTTGGCCAAGAGCAAACCCATCTCTTATAAAAAAATCATTTTTAATTAAAAGTATGATTGGTTTGTGTACGTTTCAAATACTTGAGAATACTAGACCGATTTTAATTCGGTTTTCACAAATGGAAAGAGGGCGCGCCGGGAGCGGTTCGCTAGTTACTTGTAAATAATTTCGACTTACTACTTAGTAGCGTAAGTAAGTTGGTATTAGTATTGGTATGCAAGTAACAATACTACTAATATCATGAGCCTGAATTAATATAATAACGTTCTTTGAAGTATGTAGATATATTAGACTTTTTATAATACCTATCGAATATTTGCCACCTTTCACTAAAGTAAATTCAAGGCCTCACGAGCTGGCGATGTTGCTACGTCCATTACCCAGGCTGTTGCATCGCCATTCGATTTGGATCTCTTAAATAAATTAATGTTAGTTAATGACACATCTTCCGTTATCAATAGGTTCTCTTTATAATGATAGTGAAACATAGAGAACTGTACAAAATATAGTTAGTGCAGTTAGTGATGCTGATATCCAAGGCAGAAGCAGACTCAACTTATGGAAAAGTTGAGTCTGCTTCTGCCTTGCTCGAGATGAAAACATTCATCAAAGATTGGACATCTTTGAAGAATGTTTCCATCTCGGGTATTCGGTCTGTCTTTTAGTGCTGAAGTTTCAAAAGTTAAAATTACATTACAACATTTAGAACTAACTGGTTACATTACGAAGAAAAAAAAACTGTGATCTCAACTATAAATTAGTATTAGATATTTTATTATCTCGTTATATTGCGTTTGTGTTCAAATTTAGACGTAAATTATTGTACCTATGAAACTTAGCTATGAACTAAGATTTTATCTTAGCATTTATTGCAAGCTGGTTTTTTAATAGACTATTAAATTTTGTAGTGTTTTTCAAATGAAAACATACTTTACCTATTAAGGTATTTCATTTAAGGTAATTTATTTCGAAATTCAAACCACGTACAAAATATAATTATAAAATTTTATTTCATTTTGACGCGAATTGAGCATTTCAATTTTATTTTAATCATTTCTTTCGGAGTTAATAAATACTTACGAGTGTTTCTGATTGAACTGAAACAAAAAAAAACTTTTTTCATTATGAGCAAATACGAATAAATAACTAAATTTAAGCTATAATCTAAATAATGAACAATAAATTACACATTAAATTTGCATAGTAATACAAATACAATATCTTTACGACCAAATCTATACAATTTATCCCCAGACAGCTATTAAGATAAGTAAGTGGAACACTATTAAGATTAAATTGAATAAGTATCGCCTTGAAGAGCCAAAACTATAATAGAGGAAACGCATATTGAAATGGACGTAATGTTATTATGCTTAACTAAAAATAACTCTACGAATGTAGGTCTCTAACGTGGTGTAGGTATGAAATGGGTATGGTATGGTTGGTATGGTGCTATATTATTACCGGACGTTGGCAATGGCAGTTGTTTACCCAAAGTAAGCCAACACCAACACGTCAGCTTCTATGACATTCACGATAATAAATGTTTATACAAAGGCAGTCTTTATAAAGCAAAATACCGTTTAGGCGGTAGCCTCGTTTGAAACGTCAATGGCTCAATACTTTAGAAGGCGTTCAAAACTATAGGAACATTACTTCCTGACGACACGTTTGGTCTAGTGGCTAGTAACAATAGCTGTTAACCAAGCGGTCGTGGGTTCGAATCCCGCTAGGGGCAAATGTTTATGTGTTAACATTTACCTTTGTACCTGAGTAATGGATGTTTTGTATTTATAATATGTATGTATTTACAAAAAAAAGTAATCTATGTAGTATATCAACTGTCTGGTATCCATAATACAAGCATTAAGTTGCTTACTTTGGAACTAGATGGTGCTGTGTGGAATGTGTGAATACGTTTATTTATTATTATTTATTTATTTATTTATCTTTACCCATGCAGACGTGTGACGCCTATAATAATGGGATGATAATTTTATTTATGTTTTTATATATATATATATATATATAATATAAAATCGTCTTTCCTGACTGGCTATCAATGCACAGACAAAGTTACTAAGTCCAGAAGCTGAAATTTGGAACAGAACAGAAAGCTAAAATAGGTATGATTTATAACTTAACAATCCCATATAGGTATTATAGCGCTAAGAAAGGATTCTTGAAAATTTTTACTGCGTGTGAAGCCGAGGGCGGGTCGCTAGTATGTGAATATAACTTCACTAAACAGGGATAGGTACCTAGGTCGTTTTAATATAAATGTGTTATTACGAATAAAAGCTTGGAATTTAAGGTGCGGTGCGGGGTGACCTAAATAACTTAGTATAGGAGAATTGTAAAGGCGATATCCCAAAACCCAATGATATAATATATAAAACGAGGTAGATATGGGACTAGTGCCCTGGAACGGAGGCGTTCAAATTAAGACAATTGTTGTAATTTGATTTAGTCGCTTAATAACAGCGAGTGAAAGAACACGTGTGCTGCTCTGTGTTGACTCTGTGTCATAATTATTAAAAGACAGTCTAAAATGCCGAGTTGTGTATTCCGAAAGTGTAAAAACTATGGTTCCAAAGTAAGAAAGGATAAAGGAGTTACATACCACACGTAAGTACATAAAAATCACATAAATTTTATACAAAATTGGGCGATCCACTGCAATAGGGACAGATACCGTGCGTCATAGATTAACAGTCAGAAGCGAAACCGTAGGCACAATTTACCGCGCTCTGTAACTATAAACTGGTGATGGGCGATTTCATTTCGAATTATATGAAATACTATTCCATTATATAAATATTATATTATATTATATATACCTACTATAAAAACTTCATTAAAATTCCAATAATAAAAAAATTAAAAAAATTGGCAAATAAGTTGTTTTATTTAATGCCACCCCAATTATGTTGTTTATAGAGTCTGTGCGGAAAGAGAAAGGACGCGGCGTATAAGGGAACTACCATAATGACTTTATTATTTTTATTATATAAATAATTTTACCAATAAGTTTTAGAATAGTAAAAAATTTAACTAATTTATAAAAGTATCAAGATGTTTACAGTCGAACTATAATAACGTAACAGAGTTTTCAAAATAAGAAATACGCAGTGGCGCCCTCAATTATTACGTCCATTCTCTTTCCGCACAGACTCTAATATCAATGATGTGACGCTTCTGTTTGCATCGCTCAGCTTTGTTTGGCTAGCGTACTTCAAACGCAACTCTTTACAGACAGCTATCTCTTTCCGTATCATACGTTCTGTATCATCTGTCACGCTTACTAATATATCTCACGTAGGTAATAAGTATATAGGAGTATACAGATAAGTAGGTATGTACAAAGCGGAACATTTTTTAAAGACGTGCTATATGGAGATGGGTTATCTTTACTTAAAAAATCATAGCCAAAACCACAATAGGTGAAATGAAAGGTTAACATAAGTTTGTATAATGATATTGAAACGATTTATAAGATATTGATGTCTTTAATAATAATATTTTATTTTTAACATAATTAATACAAGTCTCTTACTGTTACACAATTAATGAAATGATCTACTAAAGCCTATTATCTTAATTAAGCCTATTATCGTAGTTAGTATCTAATAAACTTACTAAGTACTTGCTTAAACTAATTTTAGAAAGAGTTGAAAAGGTAACTTGATGGTAGGTGACTACCGTCGCCTATAACACAAGTAACTCCACATGTGCCGCATGTGTGATGCCGAAGATAATATTAAGGATTTAAGGTATGGGATAAGGAAGGGAAAGGGAAATGGGCTCTTTCTTAATAAGCACCTACTGTATGTAACTGGCTGGTTACGATAACTTTAAATTGGATGCTTACTACTTTTTTATTATTATTTCCCCAGGGGTTACCCTTTGTCTACTTTGTCTAGAGTCACTTCTTAAATTGTATCTCAAACAATTTCAGGATAGCAAATGGGTGCCCCAGCATGGGGGTCTCGGGCAGGTGGAGACCGTCCCCGTCTGCTGCG
This sequence comes from Synanthedon tipuliformis, assembly GCA_947623395.1. Taxonomy (NCBI): domain Eukaryota; kingdom Metazoa; phylum Arthropoda; class Insecta; order Lepidoptera; family Sesiidae; genus Synanthedon; species Synanthedon tipuliformis. Next base: position 7,986,764 of record OX392407.1, on the reverse strand, counting down.
TATGACACCTTTGCGTCATAGCTTCGCAGCGCCCGCCTCGCCGCCCGCACAGCAGCCCCCGCGCGGACACGACTACGCCTCCGACGCAGACACTAACAAGAAAGGTAACCATTGTGAGAACTTCCTGTTTGCATTTAATTTTAGATGAGCGTTGGTATTAGAGAGAACCTGACTATCCTAATATTGAAATGGAAAACTACAAAACTTGATTTTTCAAGTCGTAATGTTAAATATTATCATAAATCTCTACCATACCATAATGTATCAAAAGACTGTCTTTACTTATTAAATACCTACCTATAAAATAAAACTTGTCCAAATATAACTACATAATTATAATATATTAAAATTATCTTTTCTATGCGGTTAACCTACATATTTTTAATATAACGAACAGATAGGCAAAATATTATAGCTTTACCTAGTTGATATTCTTTCGTAGAGAACAACCGAAGAGTGAAAAATTATTGCCTATTCATTGGTTAGTGTATCTCATTTTGTGAGAAAGTAATAGAAGTCTTAAGAAAAAAATTATATCCTTTTTCCTAATATGAATAAGGAAAACGGATTATACTTACGGAATTCGGCGGCACATATAAAACAGACGCACATTTTTAAAGATTCTTTTGCGTTTAAAATATATTATTTTGTAGTTTTTAAAAAATTATTAAAATTGGAGGTTTCGATTATCCCCACTTCTCATATTATTTACGGTTGAATCAGATTTAAGGTGGGTTAAGAGTCATTCACCAAAAAAACCATATAAAAAGCCTTTAACTGCACAATTAAAGCGGACACTTTTACGCATTAATAATATATAATTACATACTCATTTCAGAGGAAAGTTGGAACGCAAACTTGTCACAAAGATGGCGAAAGTTGCGCAGACGTTGCTCGCGGCTACGTCCTGGATCCGGAAACCGTGACCCAAGTCCGGTGCGATGTTCGCCTTCCCCGCCTCGACCACCGCAACATTGCTCTCCGGCACCGCCATCCAAGCTATCCTTTAGACATCGCGGCAAAGTCTACACTACAGCGTCTTTACGCGTCACCAGTGGTGCACCTGACTTGCTTAGGGCATTAGGAAAACTAGGCGGCGGACTCCGAAGAAGAGCTTTATCAGCGCACGACGTCCTAACACCTCCGCAACAACAACCTGCTACATTCTACGTGCCAAGTCCAACGACTACTCGCCCGCCTGCCTCACCATCGCCGTCTAGACAATCGGCAACATTACGAAGACGTTGCAGTTCTCCAAACGTATATCGTGCAAAAACATCACCCGCCCCAAGAGATCGCACGCCTCTGATAACTCAAGAAGACGAGGGGCAAGACGTAGTTGATTATTTCATACCGGAGCGAAGAAAGAGTAACAACGAAAGTCGAAATCGAAGACCGTACAGTGAGAACGTAGAGTTGGATGTGCCAGAATATAGGAATGGTTATAGCAAGCTACCGTGTGATACTCGAAATATATGGGAGGAGCCTTATAGACTACCAAGAGTTCAGGCTCGACAAGAACCGATGCAGCAGTTGAGAAAGGGCTTAGCGGAGTTGCGTGTCAGTGCTACGCCAAGGAGTGCACGTCCGCCCCCGGTGCCACCTGCCGGACAGACCAATAAACGACCTCCAGCTCCTGAACCAAGAGACGGTGCACACACCTTCGAGGTATGTAATATTTCATCCGTTTAATTTAGAGCTTTTTAAAATTTATTAATTGTTGAGACCTAAGCTTACAAATTTCCACAAAAATATTTTTTTAATAATAATTTGCCCGAATAGTCATTGCCGAATTTGGCACTCCTTAATCAAACACAAGTGCTCCTATTTCATGGTGATTTTCTGTTAGAAGGTGATTACTTCCAATCGGCTCAGTTATCTAATATTTCGCCTAAATATTCAAGTGTAAATTATGTCTTGACACAAGATTTGTGAAAAATTAAAATAAATTAACTATATTTTTCTATTAAATATAAGTAATATTGACTTTGTTATCAATCGAGCATATTGTGTTCAGTCTTATAAACTAAATGATACCCTGGTTTACCTTGAACCACGGTACGACGCAATTACTCTTTGAATGACACTTAATACACTGGACTCCGCAATTGATTTTTTTTTGAAAAAAATTCTATATATGTACTAATATTAAACATAAGAAATAATCACCAATAAACCTTTTAAAGTGATTTGGTTAAGATTTAAGATAGGTGGTTCCGGATTTATATATCGGCTACTTACATTTTTTTCCTGGATAAAATTAGTTGAGCCTTAGAGAATAATTTAGTGAATGAATATTTTATTAAACGTGAAATTGAATTTAAATTGTGGCTTGTTGGACGTTACAGGTGCGATTTACGAAGTCTGCAGGAGGAAAAGGTCTGGGATTCAGCATCGTAGGTGGTCGGGACTCTCCGCGTGGCAACATGGGCATCTTCGTAAAAACAATTTTCAACAATGGACAAGCTGCTGAATCTGGATTACTGCGAGAAGGTAGTAAAAAAGAAAATTAATATATTATATAAAAATAATGATTAAAAATTAATAGGTACTTGATCTATGTAGGTATCTGTATAATTAATTTAATTTACAAAAAATCTAAAATACTGACGTCAAAAGGCGAATGATAATAATTTAAAAAAAATATTATATAAAAATAATGATTAAAAATTAATACCTACTTGATCTATGTATCTTTATAATTTTTTTAATTTACAACAAATCTAAAATACTGACGTCAAAGGGCGAGTGATAATAATTTAAAATTGAAATAATAATAATATCTAAAACAGATAAAAGTAACAAAACTAAACAACTAACAAAAAGGTTAGGTACATTATCCGTTAGTTTAGGTATTTGTGCATTAAGGTCATAGTTTGAATAAACAGCGTTTGTATAACAAAAACTATAATTAATTAAAATGTCTTTAAAACCTGCCTTTATAAATTAACATTGCATAGGGAATTTAGAAATAGCTCAGTGACGGTTAGACGGCAGCTGCATGTAGTATCGCCTTTCAAGACATTTCTAGTATAGTACACCTGCCTCTACAACCTATAAATATCAAAACAAAGGTTACATAAAACTTCACTTTATAAAGTATCCACGCGATAAGAGAATATTTCATGACATGCGTTGAGCTATGTGAATAAAAATGAATCTCCGAATGTGTTGCTAAGCACAAAGCTCGCGAAGGGCTAGAATAATTGTTCGGCTATTTTCTTTTAAATATTCCTTGAATTTCGTGAAGGTTCTTATAAAGAGAAAAAACGGAGAAATTGCTCGGAAAAACGTAAAAGACCCGTTTTTCTTCTTATTCGACGCGAAACTTCATAATGTTAACCCGCACTATTAGTTTAACCTAATGTATAGTAATACATATTATATGTTGTTTATATATTTATGATTATGATCTATTACCGTGTTAGTTATCAATGTTAATTATTCTTCTGTATGTGATGTGGATCAAAAACTGGATCGGTTTTGATGATTTTTAGTGTGTTCGAATTGCACTGCTATCCGCTTAAAAAACGTTCAAAAAATGCCCTGTCACCAACGTTCGGACAGGACAACCAACGTCTGCCGGGCTGGCTAGTAAGAATAATAAAACATCTTTATTATTTATATAAAAATCATTGTATGTTTGTCCTCAATGGATTGTAAAACCGCTCAACCGATTTTAATTCTTTACTTTACTTATAAAAAGAGGGATAAAAAGGGAAGGTAAATAAAAGTTACATAAATATACCTACATAATATCTTTTGCAGGTGACGAAATCATGTCCGTGAACGGTCGGGGAACTGCTGGATTAACTCATGGAGAAGCCATTAGACTGTTTAAGGACGTTCGCGCGGGGCCTGTTCTGCTAAGAGTGGCTCGCAGGTCACCGGGACGCTGACTACCTTGCGCCTGCTGCGGCTCTGAAAGCTCTCCGCATCAGGCGCATTCTTATTCCACTATGTAAACTAAAGCATGGCTAAATACCTGCAAAAGGAAGCTTGAAACGAGTACATTTTGTAATTTGTAGGGCTGCTATTTAAGGTAAACATATAATTGTCTACACTAATTTAATAAATCTGAAAAGTGTATTGGACAACACATTATGTCTACAAAAAATGTAGCCATAATGTATTGTTTACATGTAAGCTGCGAAAGTTGCGAAACATGAGGTTGGTCGATCTTTGTTAGGGTAAAAATTGCAATGTGTACCTTTCTGTAATAATTTGTAGAATCAAATCTAAAGAAAATATATGCTTTACATGATTACATGACTCTGTTTATCACTATTAATAGGGGAGATCATAGATATCGCTACACATTTCAATATGTGTAATTTGTATAACACTATCATATTGCATCATCGCTTACTCACAAAGTGTCTTTGATAATATATTTTGTTTTGTTATTGACCAATTTAAATTTAAATATTTTTTTACTGGTGTATTCCCAGTAGTTCGGTTGACAGTTCGGTTGACCGAACTAGTGAGACTTTTTTTCCCAGTAGTTCGGTTGACAGTTCGGTTGACCGAACTAGTGAGACTTTTTTTCCCAGTAGTTCGGTTGACAGTTCGGTTGACCGAACTAGTGAGACTTTTTTTCCCAGTAGTTCGGTTGACAGTTCGGTTGACCGAACTAGTGAGACTTTTTTTCCCAGTAGTTCGGTTGACAGTTCGGTTGACCGAACTAGTGAGACTTTTTTTCCCAGTAGTTCGGTTGACAGTTCGGTTGACCGAACTAGTGAGACTTTTTTTCCCAGTAGTTCGGTTGACAGTTCGGTTGACCGAACTAGTGAGACTTTTTTTCCCAGTAGTTCGGTTGACAGTTCGGTTGACCGAACTAGTGAGACTTTTTTTCCCAGTAGTTCGGTTGACAGTTCGGTTGACCGAACTAGTGAGACTTTTTTTCCCAGTAGTTCGGTCGAACAAATCAACCGAAATAGTGTGGGTGTATTAATAAAATGTCTGTTGAAAATGTCTGATGTACAAGTACTAGGTAAAACATTTTGTAACATTTTTTGTTCTTCAAGTTGTTTAATGCTGCTTAGTAATTAAGCTAAATGATGCAATGTATTTAACCAATGACAATGAAGTTGGTAAAATTATTAACGTATTGTCTGTGATATATGTAAACCTTAGTAGGCATAAAGTCTAACTTTTAGTCAAAAACTGATTGAATCCAATATTTTTGATACTAAAATCCAAATTGGTTTTAGAATTTCACAACATAACGAATTGATATGTGCTTGTATTAAGAAAATGTGGTATATTTTTTAATTTGTACATATAAGGTGCGTAGAAAACTGCAATAAGGCGTAGACACATAGGTGCAAGTGCAACAGTAGGTATATAGAACAAAAATGTATAGAGATAGCTTTATTAAATAATATTAGCTTTACTACATATCTGCGAATAATTAATAAAACAAATAATGCCTTTTTAGATATTAATTTTTAATTTGATATGAACAATTACCCTGTATACCTTTTACCAGCAGCAGGTTTAAAGGTCGTCAGGTGTTTCATGCCAAAAATCTCTTATATCTATGTAACTTTTGTGTATTTTTGGCATACTGTAGATACCCAAACTTAATACTTGTATACTTAAGTTATTTTATATCTACATAATAATATGTATGTGTAACTTTACGACGAACTTCATGCTTAGTGAGTGCTAGCCTAGAGGCATATAGTTCAAACAACGGTCCTAAGACATTTTTAAATATACAACGATGTGGGTACCTAGATTAGCTTTTATACTCCTGTGTTATGTATAGTCTTTATATTAAAAAAATAAAATTCCATTCCCCACGATTGATAGCTATTTGTGCATTTGTATATACGAGTATCTACCGATTCTAAGAAAAAAGAGTAGTCTTTGAACATTGAAATCGAACTGAAGTGAGCTTGTGCTAAATATACCAACATAATATTAAGTTAAAAATATTAAGTATAAATACCTAATTATTTTATTTATTGAATGTATAAAACTTTATATTTTATTTTATTTTTTATGAAATAACATTTCTTGCACAGTGCATTTATAAATTTATATAAATAGTACAACATGGTATCCTAGATACACCATTGAAGTTGTAAAAAGCTAACTAAACTAATAAATAAACGAGTTATGAATTGTAAGCTTACGCGTATCATTTTTTTTGTTTATATAAATAATATATAAAATTAAACATTTTTTTATTTAGATTTTAGCGTAAGATCTAATACAATATAATATATTAAATGAAATTGCAATTTTTTATTTAATTAAATGAAAACAATCAGCTCCTTTAGGATACTTACTTACTAGACTTACTACCCATCTAATTTTCATTATTTGTTTATTTGGCCATTGTTTGCTGTTAAAAAATGTGTTTAAAAGCTTTCTTAATAAATTTAATTCACTTACTACTATAGTGTTTAACAAGAATAGTGTTTAGCGGGAAATGCCAATAAAAATACCAGAGGTAGGGAACCATAGTATCATAGAGGTAAAAGAGGAGATCTAACATGCTACAATGGCTGGGTACACTGCGTTTTGCCGTCATATAGACGGGCCGTCTGGTGGCAGGAACCATTCTTTACGCCATAAAATAATGAATGTATTTTGGTGAGTGAGTAAGGGATGCTAGAGCCTACTTTCAATTCCCTTATCCTTAATATTAGCAGCGCATTTTAGGACTTATGATCTACCTAGCACCAAATAAATAAATAAATACTTACACATTCCACTCAGCACCATCTAGTTCCAAAGTAAGCAACTAATGCTTGTATTATGGATACCAAACAGTTCTATGTACAGATATAGTACATAGATTTTTTTTTTTGTAAATACATATATTATAAATACAAACATCCATGACTCAGGTACGAAAGTAAATGTGAACACAAAATTTGCCCCTAGCGGGATTCGAACCCGCGACAGCTAACGAACAGCTAGGATTACTACCCACTAGCTAGACCAAACATGTCGTCAAAATGTACCGTCACTTGTCATATTTCATCACTATACATAAGTATGCTGTGACTATACCTTATGAATGAGCGGAAAGCCTGTGAGGAACAGGCTTATGTCGAACGCCGATGGTTTTCAATTCTGAAAATTTGTTCCATTGAGTTTCAACAGGTGGCGCTTTTTACGATTTAGTACAGGTGTTAATTAAAATTAAGCCTGATGGAATTGAAATAAAACCATATGTTAGTATATTGAAACAACTATAATTTCAGAAACATTGGCGATTAGGATTAAATAAAATACGCAACATTTTACAGCGAAACGTCGCCTTTTTGTAATAGTTGTTAATTCGCATAAAGTAAATATAATGCACTATTTTAAATAGTTTATTAAATGACGAATAGTAAAAAAAAATTAATTCTAAACAAACAATTAGTATTTACATTGGATAATATTACTTAATTAATAACGAATTATCGTGGGCATGGACCAGGTCCATGTCTTAATACTAAAATATTGGTAAGATAAGGCTGTTAAACCAGTTAAACCAACGACTTAGAATGGCAAGTTCAGCTAGACCGTATTCGTTAATAAGGCCTGTAATAACATATGTAATATATATGATTTTTATTTCAATGGATAATTATTGATTGTAGATATTATTAGAGGGTGACAATATCATAAACATATGGCCCAAAGTTAGTCGCTGATGTATGTTGAGACACCTGTTAGTTTCTCGTAAAAGTCAACCGACGTGGCCTAAATGTGAAACAACATTTTACGACATAAAGTGTCCTTTTTCGAGTTATTTATCATTAAATTCAGTTCTTAAGTGTGGCAATGAAAACAGTGTTTAGTGCAACCAGAAAACATGTATTTAATGTGATAAAGTTGGCTTTACGTCGGTTTTACATGGCTCACGATACGTTGGTTGACTTCTGCGATAGACTAGTTATTTGAACGTTCTATAAGTCATTAAACGCATATATTACAAAATTGTAATCGCACCATTATATCTACTAATTTTATTTATGTCAACTTAAGCAAATCCGTTTTTAGAAAAGCTAAACAGTGCCTAACTTTCAGGTTTGATCATAATATGAGATAAGTAGTACGAGTAATTTTTTCGACAATTCATAATTTTACAAACATCAATATTCTATAACCTATTTGTATGTTTTTCTTTTGAACCTCAATTTTCTCTAATGGCACATAATTTATTCAAGAAATCAAGTCAAATATAAACTTATAAGGACATCATTCAAAACCGGGCCATTGTTTCTTTTTTCTTTAACTTGTAGAATATCGTAATTCTTTCATAATTTCAGTAATTTTATGTGGATATTTCAGATTTATAAAATTCAGATTAAGTATAAATTATAATTCAGATTCAGATTTACAAATTTCTTAAATACTTAAATATGAAAATGATGACTTTGTATTTGGGAAATGCATTGTATTTTAATACTTTCAAACTTGCATATCTATGAAACCCCATTACAAAAGTACACGATATTTTTCGAGTAAAACATATATACCTAATTTCTTTTACCTAATTACTACAAGTTTCAACTGTTAAAACGAAAATAAACTAATGGCCTGATTTCCAAACAAAACTGATTGATGTCCTTCCTTTGTTTCCCAATTTTCTCCTAATTAAGGTACAGTGCCATAATTTTGAGTATTAAATAAAGTCAAAACAATACTCTTCTCTGTCTGGAGTTCAGACACAGGACTAGTTTAATAGCGTTGTCAATAATTTAAATACCAATATTGTTGTAACAATTCGTAAAACAGTCTTGACACTTAATATAATAAATTATAATATAAATGAAAGTTAATTAAGTACAGACTTATTGGCACAATGTTATATACAACGGAGTCTACGGGCTTAATACCTGTCTCTCTCGTAAGAGCGCAGTTTTATGACCGCTCTGTTTACGACGCATTTCATAAATTGAAGCCGGTTCGCATGCGTTTCAAAGTTCAAGAATGATTAAAACTTAACAAGAACAATAAACTTCTCATATTTTAATCAAGATTTAATTTAATTCGAACTCTGGTTCTACTTGGCATTTTTAAGGACAAGTGTCACCGGGCCAGATGGTAACGCTTTTAACGCCGCCCAGGCTTGCGTGCGGGTGAAACCTTCCATAGATAGACCGCCAGCGGAAAGCAATTCGGCGCCTACTAGGATAGAACCACTTTGCGCTGCCGCACCACCTGAAATGTTTGTTAATTTTCATTTAGCAATTAGAAAGAAGAAATAAATAAAGACATTTATTCACTGCATGAAAGACATTAACATGACATTACATAAGAAACAGAAACAACAAAAAAATGACACAAGTAAATTAATAAAAACAGAGAGGTAAGACAAAATTACAAAATTTTATATGAAAGATAGACAATCGCTGACATGACTCCCTGAAAGCTTATAATGGTGTAACTACATTTATTCGCGTTTTGCTGGACGATTTTGGTTACATTTACAAAGTTCCGCTTCTGTCAGCCACCTATTTCTATCGTTATACTAGGCTGTTGCACGCGACTTCGCCCGCGTAACTTTTTAAAATATAGCCTATATTACTCGCTGACGTAAAAGATTGGTGTTATAAATTTGACCTATGTATATTTGTGTCTGTTTATGGCATCATAACTACCAAACGGATGGAGTAATTTTTATTCAGTTTTCTTTGTTTAAAATCTGACGTGATCGATGTGGTTCTTAGCTATAATTTATGAAAATCTGTTCAGGCATTTGAAGATCATCAACTCATTACTTAGTTGACGAAGGGATCTTACTAGGTTCCACGGGTTCGATTAATGTGAAATTTAGTATATTAGTAATTATTAAGATGGCATAAGTCATAGATATACTGTACGGTAGTAATACTAGATCTATAGTATAAGTACATTACCTGCGAAAAGTTTTTTAATTGTCAATGGTCGATCGCCTTGCGGCGAATCTCGTCCTCCGTCAAGACCAAAACCGAGTCCAGCTCCGCCACCAGCTTTTTCTAGTAGCACAGTTACGATGGAGCCCTTGTTACCATTATTGGAATTTACTTCAGTACTGTTGCCACCTTTAATCTTATTTCGGACCTTCGACTCCGCTGAAAAAGATTGTTTCTTTTTAGTGTTAGAGACGTACTGCATTTGCATGCATAAATTGAGCAGCCTGTCTGACAGCAGTAAACATCTTACAGATTTATTACTGTCAAATAACAACACGTTCTCTCATATGCTTCTTAAATAAATAAAAAATTCTGAACTGAAACGTGGGTTGATATGTAATTTATAAGGAGTTTATTCCTTTTTACCGTATCATAACCTCTTTTTATGTTTCTTGTGTTAATAAATATATTTATTCATCAAAAAGTTTCCAAGAAACTCTATTAGTAATTATTATATTTTAGTTTCGAAAAAAAAAGAATAGCCAAGGTTTATAATTATTTTTGTCGTCTTTACAAGTAGCGTACATACTGCGAGTATTAAGAAGGAGTCATTGGGCCTATCTGCTGCCAAAGGCCATAAAGTTATGTGTTTCACTATATTTTTAATAATATATTATATAAATTACTTACCATTTTCAGAGCCGCCTCCTTCAATGTTAACACTTTTTTGGATCTCAATCTCTATTTCTATTATGACTTCAGTGCGCTGCTCCTGAAATTGAGTTGTAAAAATTACAATTTAGAATAATTTTATAGTTTTAAAAATTGTCAATTTCAATCTAAGTTTATAGTTTTAACCAGTTTTACCTTGAGTATGGCGACAGACTGCGCATGCGTTAATCCAGTTGTTATGTGGCCATTAATGCTTCTCACTTTAGCGCCGCGTTTCAAACCTGCCTTGGCTGCCACACTGTCTGCTAATACTCGGTGCACCTTGAATAAATATGAAAAAAAAAAGACCATTAGAAAAACACAATAATATTATTATTTTCACAGATATTTTTTTATAAAAATATCAATCTTACCGTCACATCTTTAGCTTCACAATCAACTCCTCCAGCTAATATGAGACCTACGCCTGTACCGGCCCCACGCTTAAGTCGTATCGTTTTTGTAGGAATTTTAGGATCTTTAATAATACATCTGTCTACTTTATTATTTTCTGAGTCCTTTTCGCTCTTTTCATCGGTTTGTGGTTTCTCAACGGGTACTGAAGAAACTGAAGTATTTAAGGCACCGTTACTCTTTTCATTTGTCACGCCGTTTTCAGAAGGCTTCCGTTCTTCTTTCTTTATGATAGCAGATTCTACTTTAATTATATCCATGCTCTTTTTATCTTGTGCAGGTGCGGTCTTACTTGGAGTGAAGTTATCGAGACCGGCTTTTTTAATTTCTTTAATTATTCTCTCTGATATACATTTTGGAGCCTCGTCTAATTTAGGCGAATCTAAATTTGATTCATTTTGTTTATTTTTTTGGGATGAATTTCTCTTTAATCGCGTATTTTTATAATCAGCTTTCCTTGAACGAACGTTGATTTCACTATCACTGTCAGAATCAGTTTCAGCAATTATCTTATTTCGTCGTCTGTTTTCGCCTTTATTCGTTAAAGCACTCACAGAAGGCGTGAGTGTAGAAAGACGTTCAGACGATTTTGGTGTTGGGCTCGAAACTCTGTCGTACGGCTCGTGCGAGAATTTAGCTTCAATAACAGGTGAATTAAGCTTCGCGTCTCTTCCACTTCTACATTTAGCTGAAGCTAAAATGTTTCGCCTATTTATAGTATCTATGTTATAGGCTTTTGAAACTTTTCTCTTATCTGAGTCAGCCACAGAGCTTTCCAGCGAGCTACAACTTGCTTGCGAACCAGATGTTGCTGCCGAACCTGCTGACGAACTAAGTGACACGTTCGTATCAGACGACACTGATCGACATACATTACGCTTTGTATAATCGTCTTTCTTATCTGCACCCAAAGATTTTTTAGGAATTTCTGTTTTATTTAGAGAATATGTGCTGTAGTGAGATATTCTTGGTGATATTCTTGAGCCATCAGATTCAACACTATCCAAATTATGCAAAGGCGATGAAGCAGAAGAACGATAACTAGATTGTGTTGAACTCATTGCAGAATCATTGTCACTATCAACTACATCGACGGCAGTGCATAATTTAATCTCTACGTTTTTAAAGTTCCTGTCGTCACTTAATATGTCCGTATAATTTTTGTTAATCAACTTATAGTTTGTAATTTTATTTAATGACGAATTATTCGACTTTGGCTCTAAGTAGTTTATTAAATGTTTTGGTGTTGGTACATTGTAATTAATTTTGCTTAGCGTATCCATTTTCTCATTAAATTTACGTTCAGGTGTAGTTTCCTTCGACAAAGAAGAAGGCGTGTAAAGTTGTAGAGATTTCCGTTTGAAAGCTGGAGAATATTTAGGTATGTCATTAGGTAAAATATTAGCCTTCCATTTGTTTTCAATTAAATACATTGGTTTTGTATTGTTAGGTTTAACTTCCTTTGTAGTTATGTTGTTTTGATTTGATTTAGCGAAGAACGGCTTTGTTAGCGAATCTTGAACTTTGATTTCTGGTAAATCAACTATCGGCGCCTGCGCTTCTGGTATCACCAATCCCCTTAGTTTAGACATAGATTTCTTTCTCTGTTCTATCAAATATTCTAAATTTGATTTGTGTGTTTTCTTATCGCCATTATCGTCACTCACGCTTCGCGCATGATAAATTGGCTGCGCTAATGAAGTATCTCTACTTACAGGTAATGTAGCTGTGCTTCCATAAAACAAGGGTTTACTTTCTGACAAATTACATCTATTATTTTTTATAGTTCCTACATTTTCTAAGGCTCCAAGCACATCAGGCCTGTCTAATTGTCTCCTATAAGATCGAGGAACGTCGTCAAGGTTATCTTGAGATTTAGTCAAGCGCTTATCTAGCGAAGTCACTTCAGCGTAATTACCTATATATAAATTCGCCGTTTTATTCGTTGTAGAAGTTCTACTTGGTAGCGTACCACATTTTTCTAAACGGTCAGTACAAATCACGTGGTCGTTCGAAAACATAGCAATTTTATCTTTAACACTAGCCTCACTTCTGGCATCTTGAGTACGAGAAGAATAAGAGTATCGGACGCGCCTTGTGGGCCAATCTTTGGAAAGGCGAGTAGTAGTCTCCGGTACTTTTTCGACCACTTCAGAGGGAGTCTCTACACCGTCAGGGGGCTGGCGAGGACAAGTAGGCAGAGGAGTTTCGTCGTTAGAGAGACTTTTATCTTCAGCATCACTTTTACTGACGCGATCTGAAATAAAAAAAATACAAACATTAATAAAATCGTTCCCAAATGATATAACTTATCATTCAATCACAATGAATGCGTGGCATAAATAATTTTGTAAAAGATGTTACGGCATAGCTACTGAAACGTGGCCATTACCAGCACGCAAACTCGTCTGCGCTGTGTCTGGAGGATCAGCTGATTTTAATCTTTGTACTGTTAGAGCATTGATTTATAACTATTCGGATTCACTTGAATTAAAATAAAAGGGTTAATAAATGAATTAATTGGTTTTAAGAAATTAAAGTTTGAGTGATTTTTTTTATTCTTCCTCTTGAAAATTGCGGAAATTATAAATAAGTGAATAATATATTGCAGGCATATTATAACATTGTTATTTATAATACCTATGTTAACAATTTTGAATTTTTTTTTTCTAATAATAATATATAAAAAATATTAGTTTAGTTACACTATCTCATTAGGATAAACCTGTAAAGATTTATTTATATAATATAGAAGTAAATTAATGAATAAATAAATAAACTTTACTTCCTAGTTCAATGCTTAAATTTTAATTATATTTTTAGTTGGTAATAAAAACATATAATTTAGCTAATATATTCAACTTCTAGAGAATTTAGGTCTTCATTTGTTATATTTAAATTTAATAAAAACCTTGTTTTGTTTTAATTTAAAAAAAATTAGTTACCAAACAATAAATTAAATTCTTACATAAGTTTAATCGGATGTTCATGACATAAATGACAATTATAAAACTTGCACTGCTTTTTAACGGACATAAAACACTTACGCAAGAAACTTAATAATAAACTTCATGATCTGACACCAAAATGAATCATCGAGAGTCTTGGTCATAATGGGCACAGTTGAGAAAATCTATTAGCAAATGTTATGTGTCATCTATTTGCTCGTAAAAGTACAAAGACGTGTCGTTACCCTGTTTGCTTAAACAATGAAATAAAATAACAATTTAAATATAAATTTTAACGTGCCACCTTCTTTCTCCTCTTCTATTGAATGCAGGAACCGCGAATGTCTAATTTCGACAACACTATACGACTTTGTATCTAAAACTAAAACTCTTTGTGTGTACATTGCTCTTTGTGATTATATTTTATTAAATTGCAAAATTTGTATTAATGTGCGCACATAAATATGTTCGCGATTAAACTGATGCTTCCCCCAGAAAAACATTTTAAATGTCTGCGCAAATGAATGATCAAATATTTGTTTTGTGGCATGGCACGCTTTGTTCTGTTTGGACAGATGTTACCTGAAAAACCTTCGACGGTTAGCTCATGGAAAACCTCAAAGGTCTTTTGCTACATAAGAAAAGGAAAAGCGAGACATTGAATTTATTTAATCAGTTGGCCTTTCGGATGGATGGATGGATGGACAAAGAGTTTGGATTTTAAATGTATAGAGATAAACTTAAAATACTTATAAATGCGAAAGTGTGTGAGAATGATGGATATATGGATGTTTGTTACTCTTTCACGCAAAAACGCTTTGGATGAAATTTGCCACACAGATAGTTTGTTACCTGGATAAACATTTAGGATAGTTTTATCCTGAAAAAATATTAGGTTCCCGAGGGATCGTCTAAAAATATAAACAATTGGGCGCCAATGTCTTCAACAGTCGTCATAGCGATAAAGATGTCAGACGATATATCAGGTGGCGTATCGACGCGGACGAAGTCGCGGGCACCAGCTAGTTATTTACATGCCTACCTATAATATACCAGTGGAACATCTACTGCTCTACTGCCCCAGGTTCGCATTATTACGATTCACGCTAGAAATGGAAGTGGGCAGAATACTTGAAAAAAGTAGCCTACAGGAGTTTTTGTTTGACGTGGCGGTCAGACATAGATTTGTAGGCTACTGCCTAAAGATCGCGGGTGCGGCAGCGAGGGCGAATGGCTCGACGTATCATCCAACTTAATATAGTATAATATATTGTAGATGCATGACTAAAACGTGGCTTATACTCTCTGTCCTTTGCCCTTTCCCCTTTGCCCCTTCCTCCTTTGTCCTTTCCCATTCGCTATTTGTAAAATATTAATAATAATAAAAAATAAAATTAAAAAAAAACGGCCGATCAGTACTCTGTACCATATGTATAGGCGTACATATAGGCGTCACATCCCAGATTAAGTAAACACCATGTTGTATACTCTGCCAGCTATAAAAGAACTCTGACCTATGTCAGAGGAACCCTAGCCGGTAGGACAAAAAAAAAACCTATAATATTTGAACTATACCTAATTCCAACTATGTATAACGCGTTCAATAGTAGATAGGTATATTATTATATTAAAATGATTACACGACAACTCCAAATAATATAATAAGAATGTATAAATACCTATCGGAAATACGATTTCGCAATATCCGTAAGTCGTTTTGGTAGACTAGTTACAAAACATAATTAGTGGGCATATATTTTAAACACGTTGTGAAATGAAATGCTGATTAGTTATGAAATTACTTTAAGTTAAGAGATTCGATATAAAAAAACCCTAAAAATTTTGTTTGTCACATTGTCATGAAAACCGGATGTAGGTTTTTTTAAAAACAGTCATACTCGTACCGTAAAGTGACAGAGAACGTCTCGGCATCTTCCTCGTTTCAAACATTTTTATTGTTTTTCATAGGCATATAACAATTAAACACCAAACTAATAAAACAAAGCACTCTCTCGTGTCTAAGAAAACCTGTTTGTTATCAAACAATACACTTGGTTATTTATATCCTCGCGAATACACTTTAAATGTATTTTTAATATGGAATCTAAGCCACAATCACTTTTAAGTTTATGCAAAATTAAATGGCAAATTAAAGAAAAAAAGATAAAGAATGCGGAACTTTGTTCATTGAGAAGCAAAATAACTGTTATTTAAGATAGGGCGGTGCGTGCGAGAACGGACGGACATGCGCCTACGGCGGCATGTGAGCAGCAAGCGGCTAGCGCGATGCCGCCGCGGCGGGGCGCGATGCACTGAGTCTCTGTGGACTTGCACAAATTTGCAGCGTCGCCGCCCTTGACGGGGGCGTTGCTCCGAACCAGGGACGGACACAGAGCTGCGCACGCGACTCTTCCCCGCATCCCACTGCCCCACACCCGTTGCGAAGGTCTCGTCGCCGGCGCAGACTGACCCTGCGAGCGCTCGGCTCTCCAAACGAACCACATCGAATGAATGAAAAGCCAATGAGTTCACACATTTATCCAAACGACATACGATTTTTCGTTGAATTGTTCAGTTTAAGGAGCCCCTTGATCGAATGGTTAAAGTCTTAAATGAACGATCGTTCATCTATCTAAGGTTAGTGTTAGCGTTCTGAATCAGGGGTTCAGCCAGGGTTAATTCCCGGTAGGGGCCAACTTTGCTGTACTCTTCAAATTTGGCTCTGTGTTGGATGGTTATCCCACCACACAACACAAGCGTAATAGTGCTTACATTTGCAATTAGTCTTGTCGACAATAATTGGCGATAATTAATCTCTCCGAAAATTTATTACGCGGGCGAAACCGCTGGTACCAGCTATCTATAAAATAAGTAAAGACCCAACGTTCGGCTAAAGTATAGTCAGGCGTCAATATATATGTCAGGCGTTATATTGCTTTACATATTTCGTCAGGCGTCGATCAACTATAATCGTCAGGCGTTACGTTAGTATAATTATTGTTTATTTTTCAACGCGGACGAAGTCTCGGGTTTCAGCTAGTTTGAGATATACTGTAAACTCGAGAGCGAAGATTGACCAATCGATTCCTGTACAAGTTTATAAATTACTTTTCTAAGTTGGCCTAAGTCTTGATATTATTAAAATCAATCTATATATTTTTGGCAAACCGCTCCTCGAGGACGGTGACCTTGTCGATTGCGCAAGCGCAACCTATAGAAACGACACGGTCGATGTTCGCAATTATTCCGTTTCATCAAAGAGAATCTTTGATCTACAAGCAGAGGCGTCACAGACAGATTTCCTTCTAAGTAATAAGACGAGTTGCATTAAGGAATGCGTCGTCGTGTAGATACATAGAAGTGACGTCTCTGTGCAGCCGCGAGAGGCTGGAATGTCGCCTGTGCCCTCCGTCGCCGCCCCTTGCAATCCGGACGCGGCCTTTAAACCGCTCTGACATGTTTGCGAAGTTGTTTGCACATTTTTTTACATTCTCAGCCTTTATTACGTTCAGCTAGGTTATAAATGAATAACCTTAAACCATCGACTCAAATATACCATTTTCATTTAAAACAACTTACTTGATTGTAGGCAATAAAGAAAACAAATCCAAAAATAAAAACAAGAAATACGAATAATGATAAGAAAGGAAAGACTACACATTTTTGACAGAAGGGCCCTAGATTAAAGACTTGACGTTTCTATAACATTAGTATCTAATGTTTTATCTTGGGTTTACCGACTGATCTTTTTTCTAATTGAAAAGATTTTTCTAATTGATCATTTTTAATAATTTGCTATTAAAAAATCATTGAAAAGAATTTTGAGACTGGACCAGAAACTTTGAGGAATTTTGAATATGAATACCTACCTACATAAATATGGAATCAAAACTATGAAATGGATAAGTGGAAGAAAGTGCAATCGATTTCACTTTCAAAACTAAATTAACTTTCTCCAGTGACATGTCTTATGTAATCCGTACAAGAAAGACATAACCGCAACATTTGTATCTGTTAAAGGTCGTCGAGCAGCTTATTTAAAAGGTATCAAAGCCTTGTTTATTATGCGATCTAACAACAGATCAACAATCTCTTCACTTACCTACTGCCTCTGCCTCTGGCATTTAATTTCAACCACACCAAATCTTAAAATGAAATAATAACTACTTACCTATAATGTTTTCAAAAGAAGCAAAGTGCTTATTATGACTGAGCTCATTTTATAAATTGAACTATCCATAATTTTTGCTTAGTTTGCATTAAAAAGTTGACTTCAGCAACAAAATAAAACATGTGCAACGAAAGAATGGGTCTAGGTAGCTATTGGTAAACAATAATATAATGAAGTAATTGAATTATTATAATTCAGTCATGATTCAAAGTTCACTGAGTCATAATAATTCAGTTGCAGCAATGAAAATCATAAGGACGTCCTACGTCTGAGGATCATTAGATGATGAATGAAATTTTCTGACAATTTTTTCTTCTTTAGTAACATGCCTAGATTATACAATGGGTGGGTAATACTGTAAAAATATTGTTCATTAGATTGAATTCAATATTGTTGGCAAATATTATATCCGCAATATGGAGTAGCTGCTACAAAAGCAATGTGCAGCAAACTGACCGTTGCGAATCAAACGTTGGCATGGCACGTCAGGAATTCGCCAAACACCACCTAATGACTGCATCCTATACCAGCTGTTACTGCAATTACGACTTTATCCGCTTAGCCTTTAGGCATTGCTCTCACTCGCCTTTGTTTTTTGTGGCGACCTGCAAGGAAATTCCAAGGCTACCAACTTAATGGCGAGCGGCAGTTGAGCTTTTAAACCGTTACTGAAATACTATTTTTTAAAGTTTAAATACTTCGTTCGTTAAAATTTAATCTATGACAATATATCGATTTTTAATCACAGCGTGATTCCAGTCAGTCAGTTTCCATTTACATTACAGTAAATCAGAACGATCCAATTATGTAAGTAGGTATGCCCTGTTTCAAAACTTTATGCCAATTGTGGTGCTGCTGAATGAACGGTTCAGTAGTCATCTCGCACGATTTTATTTCGTACTAAATGTGCGAAGAATTATTTCTTATTTTAGCTCTTAGCAATTTTTATTTTTAAATTGTTCTTAATATCTCATCAATATTAATATAAATTTATATGAATTTATATAATTTCGTCTAAAGTCTTATTCATCAATTACAAAATCTATTTAATTTTATGTCCACTATTATTATATTTATATTATTTTATTTAAAAAATAATTGCGTTTACATATTACACCCGTAGGATTTATAGCAATGATTAGTAGATCGATAGACGACGATTACGAGAACTTTCAATTTATAATCAATGGCGCTTGAAATTGAAGCTGCGGCGTGGCGCAGTATGCATAATGTTTGTGAACAATGAAAGCTGACGGGCAGGTCGTGGTCGTCAGTTTAATGATCGTGCTGCGGGATACCGGCCCACCTTACTTTCCAAGTAGGAATTCATTTGAAAGTACTTCCCTTTAAGCGACGGACGCCTTTACGATTGTATTTATTTCCGATATAAAATACAAACCCCGATTACGCTACCCATCTGCTTCGTAACTACTTTGTGTAATCCGAAGCTTAAAAGTTACGTCACATTATTTTATAAATAGTAACTTTCATTTTATCAAGTACACCGAGCGCATCAAGTTTGGCTCTTTTTTAGTAGAAAATTTATAGACACTAACGATGTATTTGGAAGGCTTTGCCTACAACATTCCGCAATGCAGCCAAGCGTTGCACCAAAACTGCATTACGCCATGTGCAAAGTATGAGCAGGTGCGACAAAGCGAATGGCGCCCGCGCAAGGTGCACTTTCTAGACTTAACTGGTTTCAGTATTCTTATATTATTATATAGGAGTGATTGTTCATTAGGCAGAGCGCTCGTCTGGGTTCGTTTCCCGGTTGGGGGTGTTCATTTTTTTGGTTTCACGTGTAAAAACGAAACTATATTCATTTGTTCCATGGGGAGTAGAGGTAAGGAGGACTAACTTATATATGTTAATATATTATACTAGCTGGTGCCCGCGACTTCGCCCGCGTTCTGGATGAAAAGTAAAATTTAATGGTGATTAGTTTAGTAGTTTATGCGTGAAAGCGTAACAAACAAACAAACTCACATTCACTTTTATAGTATTAGTAAGGATTATGGATGTTAAAACTCATAACTATCAAAACACAATCATTGTGTGGCTTGTGTGGCATTGATGGTTGATATGATTTGTTGGTTGCGCAGTTCATGAAACTACCGCAAATATGTACACATGACAAACCCCAAAGTTATAAAAAGTTATAAAAAGTTATAAAATTTATTTAATAGTAGCTGACTGAAACTTTCTAATGTATAGAGATGTGCCTCTATTCTCTATTAGAGCCAGTGTTTCCTCGTGCATAGGAAAGTCCCGTGATCAGCAGACAAAGTCCTCCGCCGCGTCTGTCTGTCTGTCCGTATGTATGCTTAGATCTTTAAAATTACGCAACGGATTTTATTGCGGTTTTCACTAATAGATAGAGTGGTTCTCGAGGAAGGTTTTAGTATATAATTTACAAAGTTACGCGGGCGAAGTCTCGGGCAGCAGCTAGTAACATAATAAAAAAAGCCTCTAAAACCTTATAATATTATTATATTAAGAAAACTTTTCCCCATTTATTTTTATAATAGATAACCGTTTATCAATTTATATAAACATGATTTTGCAATTTGATTTCTCTATTCAATGCGATAAACGAGTTTTGTATTTAACCACCGCGAAGATTATGCTTCGCGAAATATTTTTACAGCACCTTAAGCTGTTACACAACCACAGTAGCACTTTAATCGTCATATTATTCAGTAGACTCTTCTTCATTTGAATAAATAGGATTATATATTTTTTGTTTTCTTTATATAACAATTAACGGTAAAGTCGTGCTTAATGATTTTTAATTTTAAGAATTAGATTTAATTATTATTGCCAATTGTAATTATTAATTATGGGGCAGGGGCCTATGTCCAGCAGTGAACGTCCTATGGCTGAGATGATAATGATGATTGTTTAACATTGCCATTATAATATTCTTAGGTATTAGTGTTTTGTTTTTTAAGTTGTTAATATTAATGTTTTTATAAAAATTAAATATAAAATAATATACTCTGTTGAAAAAAATATTTTCTTAATGATCTCTGTACTAGGCCAGATCCCACTTAGTATTCATAATGATTGTCAAACCGCACGTGCTGTCTGTCTATTTGTATCTTACGCAACTTAACCAATAAGTACTTATCATACCTCTCGATCTGCATTACAATTATATTATTTAGATTAATTAATTGCCAATATGAATAAATGAGATTTGGTTAATTAACACATTATAATTGATATAAGAAATATGCTTTGTATTAGAATTATTAATAAAATGTCCTGAATTAATCTAATGGAAATGCCTGAATTAATGTTTTGAATTAATATAATGGCTGCCGTCGCCAATAACACAAGCCAGACGCTGCCGATCCTATTAGGATAAAGGATAAGAGATTGGGGGTAGATTGGGAAACTTAGATTATTAAATACACAAGATTCTGGATAGCTTCACTAAAAGTGGCATAGTAGAATATTACCGCACTCAAAGCTTGGGGTGATATTTCAAATTAGTTGCACAAAGTTTTCATTTAGGTGAACACGTGTTACGACTTGAACCATTATTACTAAATGTTAAGGTTCAAATCAGTCATGCAACATTTACATTATTTATCTTTTTACAAGAAATTAACGCGAGAAAGTGATATAAAAAAATCCAGTGGACACTTTTAGTGTCACTAAATCCAGAGACCTTGAATCTTGTGTATTAATGATCTACGTTGGAAAATGAAAAATTCGGATTTAGATAAAGAAAATTCTAAAATACACTTACCTTCCCAAAAGCTTCTCTCAAAAGTTTTTCTTTTATTTGTCTCGTGAAAATCGGTCAAGGGTTTCCTGAAGCAAACAAAAAACAAATATTAATTAAAAAAAAAAATTGAGAACACTAAGAGAACACTAAGGTTAGACTACATCGAAACGTATGTACAATAACGAAGGTAAATCTCGTTTGCAATTCAATATTTCGAATATCGAATTGCAAAGGATATTTCAGCAGCAATTCTGTAATTCCAATTCAATGTCAACAATGGCCAACTAAACTATATAATAAAAATGTTGTTTTAACAACATTTGTAGTCGAAATTTTGAAGCTCTGGACAATTATATAATTTTTATTTTGCTATTTATATATGTGAAATCTGATAAAATTATGAAATATATCTTCGTAAACTAACATCATATTTTAGTATTACATAATATGACATAGGTATTCGTCCGCTTTGAAAAAATAAAATAAAAATAAAGCTTGATAAAATATATTTAAGCAAGTAACCTTTATAACTGTTATATAGGTTTGCCAGGTGTTGTACTCTTATTTTTGGTTAATCCCTCGGAAACCGAACTTTTTTCTGGCTGAAAAGTACCCTATGTCGTTTTGTATACCAGACAGCGTGTTATGCAAAATTTCATGATAATCGCTGGTAACAGACGGACAAAGTTACTTTCACATTTATAATATTAGTATGGATTTAATAGCTCTTCGGTAATACAAGTTTGCACGGATATAAATTTAGCCAATTATTTGCCAATATTGAATGTATTATTCATATTGTGTATATTATAGCCGTAATATTTATCTAAATGATAATAAAAATCACATTAAATCAGGTGCGTAGTTTAAGAAATTTAAATAAGCTAATGACCTTTTTACTTTGTATGGATTATTCGTTGAATCTTTTTTTTTTAATGTAAAGTAAGTCGTCAGACTGTCTGACGTTCATAATTTTCTTCTTTTATGAATAAATACAGAAATTCACCATGAAAGAACATCTTGATCTGAAACCTTCATCTGATGCTTGAATCTGATCTGACACCCAACTCCCCTCAGTAAACCTCAGAGGGAAAACCCTCAGCAATTATAGCAGATATTATAACGTTATTGAGCTCCATAGAAAGTCGGGGTTAGTTAAAATTTTAATTATAACTCGTTAAAAATCATCTTAGTTATTTAATTGCACTTAATGTGTTATATTCGATGTAAATAAAGCAGGATATTCATTTTATTTGCATTTATTGAATAAGTGCTTAACCATGTAAACGTCAATGGAGCGAGCTTTTAAGCTCGCGCCACGACTAGTGATTTATCGCAATTCCGTTTAAGTGACCAATTTCTGTAATGGCGACAATTAGTGTCGCGGCAGCCTCCTGCCGGTTGCCCGCGCCTCAACCAAACCGCCCTCGCTATTACCGCGTCTCAACCACCACTCTTTACATTAAAACACACTTATTATTGCTTCATAGAATCCATATTTTACGCAGATTTACATTACATCAAAGTTTATAGCGTCATTAATGTTCACTGGTAATTTTGTAGCGGCACAAGTGCTGCTGCTATTGGGTTACTACAGCCGAGCATGCTTCACCGTTCCCACTACGTCCCACTTATGATGGGTTGTGGTAAAAAACAAGTTTAGTTAGACAGGGGTCACGCTATATGTGCTGCAACTTGTCAGACCAGAATATTCTAAAACTTAATTAAGTAAACCTTTTGCAAAAGGTTAATCACCGATTTAGTTTTAAAAAAGTAGAAAAATGGATTTATATTAACATTCTAATTTAATATAATAATGAGTTTGTTTGTTATGTTTTTATGAAATTTTGCATTATTTTGTTAGTGATACAGAAAAGGACATAGGGTACTTTTCACCTAAAAAAGATACTATTCCTGAGTAGATAATAAAATAGGGGAGCATCCCACAAAAAAAAAACTATGTAGTATCTGTTAAAAAATTTAATTCATTTGACGTTATAGTTATTTAAATTGTTTTAATATCACGTAAGTAATTCTAAAACATATTATTCAACTGCGCATCGAAAAATGCAAGCTGAACGTCATATAAGTCATAAGTAAGTAGGGACCGGATACACAAAAATTTTGTTTTTTGTTTTTATGAGAATTTTGTGTCATGTTTTCCCTACAAATTATTATTTTAGTAATACAAAATATTAATAAATAATCAATGAATGTAACACCTCAGAAAAAGACGAAGTAAGTACATTACCTACATCTCGTTCTGATACATGTACAGACAGTAAGTATAAATAAGTTTGATTAGAGCATTCTGGCTAAGTAGGTACGTAAAAGTAATTTTAACTTTAACATTTTTGTAAAAGGATCATTGAGATCCGAGGGAAGATAATTTAAAAAGCACTTTTAAATGTACTCAGATCTATTATCGGAAACAAACTAAATAGTTATGTAAATATGCGTTCAATGGAGCCTTTATCGAAATGTCAGGGTCTGTGAGAGGCTGTTACGCTTTGGATCCAGAATGTTGACAAGCTTCCACGAAGTTAGAACGTGAGCTGTTTCTAAGTTCGATCTCAATTCCTCACTATAAAATTTTATTGCTCGACAAACTTCCATATAATTTGTTGAGAAATACTTACGTTCTCTCTTAAATATTCTCTATTAAAATATCGAAATTGGCTATTCCTATTTCTTCAATTTTCACGCTTCAAGGGAAACGATCGTAAAATCTTTCATCGTAATTTAAATGCAATTTTTATTACTTGAATTATATTAAAAGTGATATTAGATATTATTTTCTCGTTTTTCAAATAATGACGTTCGGAAATTTAATAAAACGAAATCGCTGTCCGCTTTTATCTAGTGTGTATCTGTTCATCTCAATCAATATCCAATATCTATAGGTACCAATAGTTTTTTGAAATTTTGTCTGTCTGCACGCTATCTCAGAAACGGATTAACCGATTTGAAAGCGGTTTTCATTGATGTATTGTAGAAAGCTTCGCGTAACATTAATTTTATTTTATTTCATCTCAATCGATTTAGCTACAAACAAAAGAGTTATACCGAATACTGAAATACTTGGTATAAAATACGTACGAAAGTCAGCTAGTCCGCCTCTGTTTCTCCGCTAACTTCTTCTAACGAATTTTGATACGGTTTTCACTGATGGAAAGAGCGATAAACGAGGAAGGTTTGTATAGATTTATAATTTATAGAACAAATTAAATATCTACGTGCGAAGTTGGGGCGGATCGCTACATTCTTATAAATCTGCCCAAAGCTTCGCGTTGTTTTTTTTTTAGATTTTTACTATAATACTATTTAGCTAATATATAATAATTGTTACTATAATAATTGTAGTAATAATTATTGTAGTTCTTTACTTTACTACAATTTTATTATTGTTAAAGGAAAGGACTACAAAAGCTCTAGTAGGAATATTGCATCTATAGAGTATGTTGATATGTATTCCAATATAAGCAGAGTATAAAATTTAAAACAATACGGTCCGCCTATCGTACATTTTTATATAAACGATAAAATTACACACTATACCCAATACAGGCAAGTTAGTGGGGGTCTAACCTAGGCTAACCGCGTCGTGACTCTGTCCCTCGCGCACCGCACTCCTCCCCTGCAACATTCCGCACACCTACTAAACAAAACTCATTCAGTAGGTAGACCATTCAATTTGTTCAATTAAAATTGTCAACAATGGAGTATGATGGCACTTTGACAGCTTTTTTTTTTTTATAAGAGATGGGTTAGCTCTTGACCAACAACCAGCGATGTGGCAAGGATGAGGCCTAAGATGGAGCGAGCTCACCCAGAAGATGCCTATTCACTCGAACCTTGAAAAGATTAGGGTTATATGTGCTCGGAAACACAGACGCCGGCAGGGAGTTCCAAACCCTTGCAGTGCGCATTATAAAGGATGTTTCAAAGCGCTTGGTCCGAAAAGGAGGGATTTCGACAAGATGAGGATGGTAGCCGTGGTAGCAGCTTGTAATAGTGTTGAGACACGTTTCAAATTGATATCGATATGTCGTCGGCACATCGTAGAATTGGGCATATCATGATATTCCTGGGCAGATCATATTTCTGTTAAAACTGAGAGGGTCGCCTCACTCCGCTCCACTTCGCTCGGCTCCCCAAATTTATTTCCATCTATACCTAACACGCTCCTCCTCGCTTTGCTTCGCTCCGCTCCTCGTCGCACCTATTTTTGACTTTTGGTGAAAGATTTTTGATTTCATACTTTATGACCTGCCCAATTCTACGATCTGGCCACGACAGATATAAATAGTCAAATGTTAAAAAATCTTATGTTTGCATGATAACATATGATGATATATATACATTTTCAATAATATTTTGTGTTTTTTATTTTTATACAACTTTTTTCTTTTATTATTTTTTCATACGTAATACAAAACAGCTAAAGAAAACAGACTCCATTATAACGAGTTGGTGTCAAACATTTTTTCTTCTAAACCTAAACCATTTTAGTGCACATAATACTAATTCTAATTCTATCCAGTTCAGGTCTAAAAGCAGTTATTTATAGATTTTTATATTGCGGGATTGTAATTGTAACCACATTATTGAAAACTAATAAATAATGTTTGACTGTATCAAATACGATACTGTTTACACTTTGTAGTTGGGGCAGTGTCGCGCGAGGCAGCTTGTACACCGAGTCGTTACTTGTAAGAAAACCTTCAGCTTACTATTTAGTTACATCGAACAAACGCGCTCAACGCTCACCGACTACATCACATAAACGCTCTTTAGCCTAAACTGGTATCTGTTACAGCCTTTCCTTTTCGAATGCGAGCATCGGTAAGGTCATTACTAACCCAGATACAAGCATAATATTGCGGTTAAACGCGGCATTCGCGAATAAAACTACAAAGTACGCATGTTAATAAGTATTAAAGGATTAATATTCTCAATAAGGGAAATCAGCAGTAAACCGAGCGGGCTAGACATCTTACCGTTACGCACAAAGGTGGCTAGCAAGTCTAGCAACTTCGCGGAATCGATTCGCATCAGTCTTTCA
The DNA here is from genome assembly GCA_947623395.1 of Synanthedon tipuliformis. Classification (NCBI taxonomy): domain Eukaryota; kingdom Metazoa; phylum Arthropoda; class Insecta; order Lepidoptera; family Sesiidae; genus Synanthedon; species Synanthedon tipuliformis. The sequence continues at coordinate 7,959,868 of OX392407.1, read as the reverse complement.
AGAAACATTACTTCCCATGTCTTTATTTTATTGCTGCATCGCAAACGATTTTAAAGGAATTGCAATTATCAACGGTAACATTAATGTATTTACGTAAGGTATTAGTGGAGGGCTTAGAAAATATATATTCGTTTTAATGAACAAATAGGTATACCTAATAGTTTTCTAAGATATTTCTAAGTAGCTGTCGAACAATTGCTATTTTAAAATTCAAATATTACCATAATTATTTATCTACACAAATAGTACAAAAAATGGTTATTTTTGTCGGTGAATTTAGCTTTTCCAAAATGTGCAATAGATTTTGATGCAATTCTCACAACCGTTCGAAACATGAAAAAATTATTACTCCAGTAGCCAACTTTACATTAAGACATGCGACTTTACTAATTTACTACCAGTAGGAAGAGCTTCAAATATTTTAGTTCTAAATATGTTAAATCATTAATAACATAAACGCTCAAATCTTTAATACTGAATGTACCCCGTAGTTGGTGAAATAATTACCTAAGTAAGTAAGTAAGAAACTAATCTAGAAAAACAAAACTAAAAAAAAATAGGATAAAAAAATTAAAAGAATAAAATGAAACCGCCTTCACACGAGAGCTTTGTTATTTGCCACTCGAGAACACACGAAGGGGCTGGTAACTACGCGTCTACAACCCGCGAGAACAATCTTGAGTAACCCCTCTGAAGGCTTAGTGCCACGTTTGTGTTTCCACCTGACTTATTTCACTTATGACTTAACTACACTTAAGTTATTCCTAACACTCAATACTTAATTCATTAGAGGTCAAAAATGTAATTGCCGTTTTGTAGTAAAAAATTAAAACTTATTTTTTGTACGATAAAAATACGATAAAATTTTGTTTACAATACTCTCTAAAATACCTCGTGACCTGGACAAAATGTGTGAAGTACTAACAGTACCTGCTGCTTTCTGGGAAAACTGGTAATAGGTTGGATGCATGCGGCGTCTTTAGATGATGGCGGATGGTTATAACTGCATGTCTTGTAGTGTTAACACTGTTGCTTGCAAGACATCACACTGTCTTACGTTATCATGGAGCAATAATGGTGAAAATCGATTGACGAATCGGGGCTGTTTTACTACGAGTTTCGGCATCATTGTTCTGAGTTCTACACAGTAGACATCTACTGTTATTGTTACCTGAACTGAGGATTATATAGTGAATTATACCATTAAGTGACCACCATACCGTTACCACCACCTTTTTATGGGTAAAGCTTCGCTTTAGGGCATTGTTGTGGCGTTTGACCTGGGGTCAGCCATTACGTTGTTCACTTGTGATTATCGTAAAGAATTCACTTTTCGCCACAAGTCACAAAATTCGGTCCAAAATCCCTTCATTTCTGTATCGGTTTATCAAGTTAAGGCAAGATACTCTTAGTCTTAGTCAGATCAGTCAAATCATGAAACGTACATTTTTCAAGTTTTTTTAATTTCACCGATTTGCTGCAAATAGGTCAGCTTCCTTGACCTTGCAGTGGAAGTGTAATTTATATTATCTTGATCTCGATCTTTATCTTTTTATCCTGTCAAGGTCGGCAGCGCACTTGTAGCCTCTCTGACCTTGCTTATATTTAAAGGCGACGGTAGCCACTCATGAGTGAAAATTGCATGAGTATAAAAAATGTATAAAAATCGCCGAGAGTATGCAGGTTGAATTAGCCATATAAAATTTAAATTAGGTTAAGATAGCGTCTGCGCAATTATACTTTTAAACGCCGCTCTCATTGGGAACCGTGTAAATAGCCCTCTTATAAAGAAAGCATCTGACAAGTTTCAAGCCGATAAGTGGAGAACACACAACCGTGCGAACAGGGTCGAACGTACCATTGTCACCAGTCGCGTCGCTTCGCGATATTTCCTATATATGAGTGCACATATAAGCACTTACTTACATATGCCTATATGTGCTCGTATATAGCTATGTATCTACAAGATCAAGGCGCTACGAGCCGCTTCCGCCTTTCAAGTAAGGAATTCCATACGCGCTTCGATAGTGGGTAATTTTGTAGTAAGGTAAATCATTACCGGTGTCGCTACAATTCAGTTCACGTCAGTTATGTAGGAAAAATTATAGTCTTTAGCGCGTTTAAGAAAAATAGCTCTTCAACTGAAGCGACATTTATAAAGGACGATTCGAAACTTCAATGATTTTATAATTAATCGTACAACACGTACAACAGGTGTATACCTGTCATCAATTTTATGATTTTTTGGAAATATTAACTAGACGGGCTATAAAGGGGCAAGTGTTAATTTTTTTTTTTACTTGAAGGCAATCGGTCCTATTGTCCTTAACTTAATTAATAATAACTTAAAACAACAACTGTATTGTTAAAACCGTATAAGTGTGACTACTGGTGCCAGAAATCGCACCAAGAGCTAAGGCTCTTACTCTAAGGAGTAAGAGGGCAATTGAACCACTAGATCATTCGGCTTGTCGAGAGGAACTTATATTTTATGGCTAAAACAAAATGTCAATAAGAGTTATGCGTGGAGCGCATAATTTAATAAGTATATATTGCGAGAAAGTGACTATGGCTATTCATTTAATGACGATATTAGAGGTAAGCATTGATTTGTAGAGACACATCTCATAAGATCTTGCGGCCGCGTAACCGGCAGTCAGTACCGTTATGTTATCGTTGAGCCCGCGTGCTACTTATATACAAGGCAATCAATACTTCTGTATTTATTAAAAGAAAATTTAAAAAGTTATAGCTTAAAAAAAACTATTTATTAGATTTTTATTCAGTCAAGAGTAGTGCCACTTAGTATAAAACGACATATATCACCTTTAAACACAAGTTACCCCAAGTAGATGCAAGACAATTTACTTAAGGCTAAAGAAAGTATACTTATCAAAAATAAGAATTATAAAACATATTGGTTGAGAGGATTTCATTACACAATTTTATTGTTAACCCCAATTTGATAAAAGTAATATCTTTATTCTTATAGTTATTCTTATAGAAGAGTATGATAGGAGTGACCGTTGAATCAAAGTCACGATATATGGGACTAATAATTTGATTGAAACTTATTCTAAAAACTGTGTTTTTGATTACAACTTCATGACTATCTTAACAAATATTGGTAACGTAACAGGTTACTAAGATTAAAACTAAAGTGATATAAAATTACATTAAAAGTTGATTATCGCACGGAAATCATCCAAATCCATTCAGCGATATGCTGATAGAACTTAATATGTCCCAGATTAAAATAGCAATGTCAAATAAATTTTATAACAAATGGCCCGAAAGAGGTCGCATCTCATTCCAGGTATTTTCAATCAAAAGAATTGGAAAATAATCGTTTTAAAATTGGCCGGTGTGCGCTCGAAGATGATATTAAAATCTTCGGTTCCATCTGCCAAACTACTTAGTAAAGACTTTAGCCTACACTTGAGCCTACACAATTCAATATAAATTCGTAGATTTATTTTCATGAGTATTATCAGTACTTACCTATTTTTAGGTCTTTTGCCGGCTTAAAAATATCCCTTCTTTTAGTCCAGTATACAATGTATCGATGTGCGAATTTTATTATAAGTAATCTTAATGATTTTTGCATCATTGAATAACATACATCCAAATATCTTCATAAACATAAACTTTCACATCTAACTACATTTAGGAAAACTAAGATACATATTTAACGAGATAAGGTCGACAGCGCACTAGTATTCGCTTATGTTTATAGAAGACGTATCATCAAAATGACAGTCACTATTCCAGTAGACATTTTTCTGAAAAAAGACATTATTATAACTGCATAAAACCTAGTAATAGAACTCATCACTTAAGTATAGAAATAAAGTACTCGAATATTGCATGTAAAATTGATAACAATTTTGTTACTTTAATAAGTTTCCAAGGAAACTATCCGTGCAACTATCTAATACAAGAGACCGTTAGAGATCATAAGTATATTTGACCTCGTACATTAAGTCCGTTGCTTTGTCCGTATAAATGACTTGCAGTTTGATATGAAACAAAACTATGCACCCAATATGTTACATGTGTCGGCCCAGCCACTCCTAACCCGCATTCTAGTGCATGAGGACAAGTCTACATTGTACACGATCAATTACATTACAACCATTAATTATGAAGAATTCAATCGAAATCGCTGAAGTATCTTTATATTGACCCTCGTTTTGTTATTAGTCACGTTTTCTCTAACAAATATTTGGGGCACAGTGAACGTTACATTTTGAGAATGATTTGTACAAATTACTAGACCATAATGTGTGATGGAATTAGCAGTGTTTCTCATTTCATCTGTTGATTAGAAATAATTATTAATTGCTTTTACTTGTGATGGAAAGGTACAAATATTAAAAGATATGTGAAGTTGTGCCACTTTACTGGCATTTTCGAAGAAAATTAGCAAAAAAGATAAATGTGAGAATTGGCAGCGAATATAACTTTATTACTTACGGTCTCGAGACCGTAGATTCTTGGGTACAGGATTGCGCGTTTTTTTTTTTTAATGAACCTATTCGGAATCAAAGCTTCCGGTTGCGAGCACCGACAAAATTCTTAGTTACATAACACACGTAACTGTACAATGTTAATAATGTACAGTTTATTGTTGTTGTTGTTGTTGTTCGTTGTTATGTATTGTTGTAGCATATTTAGTTAAATAATTTGAAATATTTTTTTTAAATAGAAGAGATAGTAATATAAAATAATTTATAATCGTGTTCAAAGGAATGAAGGAAAATGTTCAAACAGTATGTATATATTTTCGGAATTTTATAGAATGCACAAGCACGAGTTTAGAACTACAAACAATTTTGGCAGTGACTGTAGATGTCTCTAGCTTTGAGGAATAGTAGGAAATATCTTTAAAAGAATCTATCATGGCTACGTTTAAGTACAAATTATTCGACATAAGAAAAAATTATCAACTAAGTACCTATTTATAAAATGGACTTTCTTTTACAAAACTTAAACAGGGTTGAAACGAAGTATGAATTTTATGTTTAAAATCCGTGACAAATTAAGTCACAGTTTAGCTATATTATTATTAATTTACTTAAGTAATGCATTTTTTAATAACTGAATAATTTTGTATACATGATTTAGATATAATGCGTAAACAAACAATTGTAAAAATAAATATATACATAAGATATAAATATATACATGACTATGTAGAACGTATAATCGGGTAGCTGTTAAAAGTTTTTGCCATTCAATGCGTTATGAAAAGAAAGGTTTCTAAGTTTCTCTACGTGACCGTAACGAAGAGTTTCCATAGTGAAATGAAAGTATGTACTGATTACAAACACGAAGCTGAGGTGGCGATGGGTAGGTTCATTGCAGCTTGAATGGTTTTTGCAATGTTACTGACTAGAAGGCAGGCAAGGCAAGGATTCCGATTTGTCTGCTAATCTTGAGAGGGCTGCTGCGTTCTTTACAAAGGGCCAGTTTTTGACATGGCATGTTTGATGTGGTAAGGCGTTGGATTCCGACGTGGCCGCTAATCCTGAGATGAGAGGGCAGGAACTGCTGCGTTCTTTGCAAAAGACCAGCTTGTAATAAGGGCATATTTGATGTGCTTTAGCATTATTATTTCCTCCTTAGTTAGTTTATTCATTATTGATAAAATCCTTAGGTACTTAGTTAAATATGCAACTCTAGATAGTGCTAAGTGGAACTAATACATTTCTATATCATAATTAAAACGTAGCATTAAGATCATCATCTATTTAATTTTTTCTTCTTTTAATATAAAGAGGTTGTATTTTGCTGTCTTATTTTACGTCCAAATAATATTACACATACATAGGCATGTTTTTCACCAATGAAATGCTTACCCATTCAATAAGCTCTATTGTAAAGCAAACATGTTTGTTTAAACAGTATCGGTAGCGACTATTAATAGTATTGCATTTCTAATTAATTGGTGACGTGTTACACCCTGGTTACACCCAACTTTACGCAATATAATTGTTATTGATTCGTTACAACGTTATAATGCGATATTATTAATGCGAAAGTAGTACGTCTGCCTGTTATTTTTTACTGCTAAACATAGACTGACATAGGTTATTATTTTAATTTCAACCCTCTAAAAGAGTACAATAGAGAACGAAAATATACTTCGTTTTTGAAGATAGATAAGTATGTGAATCTATGGGGTAACTATATCTTACAATTTAGTAATTTACATTAGCTTCATACTGCAACTAAGTCATTTTACATTTTGCTTCATAGACAAATTGTAATTTAGACATTCTGTGTTATTCAAATATGAATGATTGGATTAATTTATATATTTTGCAGTTAATTGATTACAATTACCAAGGCTAGTTTATTAATTTTTTTTTTCATTAAGAAAAATTTTATACTGTGTACGTAAAGGACGTCGTTTAAAAACAGGCCATTGTTAGGTAATTTTAACTTACATTTTGGAGAATAAGCTAATCTAAGTCTTTCTTAATTTCGGTAATTTCGTGGGAAAATTTCAGATTTTGCAAATGCAAACATTCGAAATTTAAAAAGTCTTTTATACCTTCAAACTCCCTCAATTCAAAATTACTCGGTACTTTCCCAGTAAAATCTATAAATCATTCTTGACTAATAGTACAAAGTACAACCGTTAAAATGAAATCCATACAAAACTGATTGACCTCTTTTCTCTTTCTTTATTTTAAAATTTAATGAATAAGGTGGTCTATAAATTACTATTTTGAACTTAATTCTTTAAAGATTTTAAATTGACTTATTTCTTATATTTCCTCATGATAACCTGTAACTTCCGGAAATATTATCGCCAATCTTTCATTAAAGATAAGTAGGTATTAAAAATTTTTATGCACATTAATAATATGTTACTCACTCACTATATATTAAGAGCATTGACTGTAATTATAAGAAGCTCCGGGTTTTGCATCGAGTACCGCAATGCGTCTGTATTAGCTGCTTACAGCTACATTCGTAGTACATCAAAGCATTTCGATTTAAATAAGTAGTTTTATGCAACAAATCTTCTAAGTATATAGCTCTGCCAAAAAAACAAAACAGAATAACCGTAGCCCATTCTCAAACAAATTTTATTATGCGAAATTTTGTATGGATGTATTGATGTTTGTAACTCTTTCACGCAAAAACTACTGAACCGATCACCATGAAATTTTGCATACACGTTGTCTGGGACACCAGAAAGGACATAGGGTACCTTTCATGCAGAACGCAGACGACGTCGCTGGCACCAGCTAGTACAGTAATATACTTAAACAGAAATTAATAAAAGGTATATTATTAACGGAAGACAAGATTTTAACGAGCCATTTGGATAAGCGGTTAGAGTAATTAGGGGTGATAATAGCACGTGTGCTGTTTCGGTGAGTGAGTAAGTGATGCAAAAGCCCATTTCTCTATCTCTTCCCAATCCTAATTTATGACTGCGAACACCCAGAGCTAACGTTTGAAATTTAGTTTGCAAACTTGACCAGGAATTGAACTCGTGACGCCTGAGTCAGAGCGCTAATAATTAGACCCATAGTTTTTCTGGAAAAACTAATAAATGCTACATTAAAAGTACGTACATGTTTATTCAATTTTACAAAAAAAAAAAAAAAATATCTATTCAGCATTACGCAATTAAGCAAACGTGTAAAGATATGCTGACACGTATTTAGGGAATAATGCAATGCAAATTTTTCGTAATTTATTGATAAAATTAACTGTTTGGTAATCACAATTAAAATTAAAGGCGACTTACATTATTAAATCTATACTAATATTATAAAGCTGAAGAGTTTGTTTGTTTGTTTGAACGCGCTAATATCAGGAACTACTGGTTCGAATTGAAAATTTTTTTTTGTGTTGGATAGATCATTTATCGAGGAAGGCTTTAGGCTATATAACATCACGTTGCGACTAATAGGAGCGAAGAAACAGTCGAAAATGTGGAAAAAACGGGGAAAATTATTCATCTTTGAGGGCTTCCGTTGCGTGCGCTGCGAAAACCGTTCGAGATACCCAAATGAACTATTCCACGCGGACGAAGTCGCGAGCACCAGCTAGTATAATATATTATTAAAACCATATTTCTGGTGTAAAAATTAATTAAGTGTATGTAGAGTGAAAAAATGTATATAGTTGCCTATTTATTTTACGTACGAAGACTAGTAGTACATATATTAAAGATATTCAGCTAGAATAGCTACTTAGTTTGTCGGTATAGTGCACGCATCAGACAATGGCCGGCTGTTTACAGAGAGCGGGAGTGCGAGGTAGTTCCTACTTTTCCCGCTCCAACGCCACCCAGCTATTGTACTTGTACTTCACTAGTTTGCATGAAAATAGAGAAAAAGCTCTTCATGTGTGTCACCGTTGTAAATAAAATATTCATTTCTTTCTTCTGAATTTTTGTTCCCGGCAAATAGCAAGTTAGTGTGCGCAAAGACAAATATGTATTTTAGATTAGCGACCCGCTCCCGGTTTCGCCCAGGGAGAAACTTAATTAGCTTTTTATTATATTTGTACAATTGTACATATATAAATCAAACCGATGCTGAAGACCACAACAAAATCTATTATATTATATAGAGATACAATATAATATATTATCATGTATTGTATTGAATTGTTTATTATTTATTGAATTGAAACATATTGAATGTTCTTTAATAGAAGTTAAATCATTTTAGTCTACAAAATCAACTAAAATCTAAATGGAATTAATTAAAATAAAATAAAAATTATTTTAAAACTATATGAATATTCAGTCATAAGTCGCGGTTGAAAGTCAGTCATAATAACGATTGTAAGTATGTAATTTCAAAATGTGAATTGAAGGGGTAATGTACATACTTAATATGAAACAATGAACTTTTGTATGGGAAATGAGGACGAGGGAGTGTCAAATATTGAAAAATGAGTGACAGGCTACTTGGTGTCTGCACAGATAATTATGACAGCTCTGTTCACTTCGTGTAAAGAGAAGAGTGCTTTATTTTTATATAATTATAGATTTTCAGAAACTCAGAACAAAGTGTAAGAACTCAGAATTATGCACTGGATGATGATATAGTGTGGCCGTTAGAATATGTGATCATAATAAATTGATTATAAGCTTAGCGAAAAAATTCTAAAATTATTCCAAGATGCAATCTCGACTGAGAAATGAGAATATACTCCGTCTACGCAATGATAAGCCGAACATAAAGTCCAAGAAACTTTGAATGCCAAGGTATTATTTAATTAACTGGGTTAATATCCCCTTGCAGAAAAGCACTCTTTGGTATAGCCTAGGTTTACAGGTGACGGTGGCCACCTGCCGTCGTGTGAACCGTCAGCCAGTCAACGACCTTTCTAATTAACTATAGGTCATTTTTTAACTATTTTGAAATACATTACAAAATTTCAATGAAAAATTATGTAAGTATTTGGAATAACTATACTCTCAAGAGTTTTAAGCGCAAGATCTACTCTGGAAACCGTTACAGCTAGTAAAATTGAAAAGTTTTATTAATTAACTCTAGCTACGCATGGTAGGGCAGGGATTTCTTGTGAAACTACTTGTTATTTCCCCTTCAGTAAAACTGACGTTTGCATGCCCATGATTTTTTATACATACGAGTATATAGCTATGTTTTAAAAAAAAAACATTAAAAGAAAGCAGCTGTGAACCCCGATTACACTGAGACCTTCCTCAATAACTCTTAAACGAATTAACTGATTTTCATGAAACTTGGTAGATAAACATTTAGACGTATATTTTTTTTATATTTTTTGTCTGTTTCTTTCGATGTAAATCCGAGCTAATCTTTGACATGAGAAATTGTTATTTTATAAGTAAATATTCAGTTACTTTTTAGGGTTACTAAAAATATGTTTCGGGATCGAAGTCGCGAGCGATACATAGATTATTTAAAAAGAAACCTTTTAAGATTAGCGATAAATTCTACTCGTAGATTCGAAGACAGAAATAAGTAGAAAATAAATCTTTAAATACTTACCTCAACAATTCAGACACGAAGGCAATTAAATACTAACATTAACATTTTGAAACCTGCTTTAAAGAAGACATTAAACAAAGACTGCACAGTAATTCTTTTTATGAGCGAAGCTTTTAGTTACCTAAAAACACAAACAGCGTTGCAAACTCCTTATATGAGAATCCATAATGATATTGAGAATCTACTCGTATAATGATACGTAAGTAAGTATTCAACATATATGTGTGAATAAATTTTATGGGCGTGTCGAAAAATACTGAGGTCTTTAAATGGAAGTTTTTATGAGGTTGATACCTGATAATTAATATCGCTCTATAAGTTTAGTTACGAAGAAACTAGTTTTTGCACACGCGAAAATATCAGAATATAATTTCAACGCGATAAGAGCAATAAGTGGGACATTCTGTGTTTACTAACAGAAAAGATAAAAGCGATTAGCTGATAGCAAAATTGGGAGTATCAATAAAACACTTACACATTATCAGTGACATCAGTAGATTCGTCCAACTCTCCGATGGTGTCAAGCGATGCCCCGGAACCATCTTCTCGTGTTTCGACTGGTGGAGGAGGTGGAGGTCCTGTAGGCCTGGTCAAAGTTGTCGTTTCGATTGTACAATCTTTGAAATGCGTTTTCGGAACGAAGTCTATAAGTCTTGGTAAAATCTCTGGATGATTTTCCTCTTCTAATTTTTCAATATTTTTATTACTCATCTCAGCCTCAGAATGTTGTAACCAGGTCTCAATGCAGTTCTTTTTAGTTGGAGTAAGGAGAGTTTCTGTTGTAGGTACAGTATTATTGGGAACAACAAACGGTTTAGTTGTCTTTTCGCTGGCGGAACGCTCAACCCTTACATTTCTTGGCATAGGTTTAGGTTTTTCTAACAATAAATCTGGTTTACTTTCATTTTTGTTACAGGCCTGAAGTTTTTCGTTTACATTATTATTTAAATATGTTATGTCGCCATTACTAACAAAACTGTTATTGTTATTTTTGTCATTTTGGTGTCTTTTTGGTAATATTTTTTCATCTGTAATTTTCGTTTGATTGTCATGGTTAGTAAACCCATTGAATGTTTGTTTTTCTGCTATTTTTTCGCTCTTGACTAGCATTTGATTTTCCAAAAACTCATTCCTGTTAGTCATATCTTTCAGAATATTAGTATCAATGTTCTCTATGCAATTTAATACTTTTTGAATATCAATTGTTTTTGGTTGCAAAACAGGTGTTGAAGGGATGCTGTTTTCTACAGAACTAGTCATAGAACCCAGTCTGTCTACAACGGTAGATATTGAACTACCTGTGTCGTCGGACTCTGCGTCGCCAATGGCAAGACAACGTTCCCATTCTGTAGAAAGTAAGTCTATATATACTTCAGCTTCAGGGGGTATAGCTTTTCCATCTGACAATCGTCGTACTAAACGTCTAACTTCTTCCGGAGAGCCCTTTTTCAAGCATGCTATACTTTCTTTGTTTTGGCGAAGAATGTGACTATCGAAAGATGACTTACGAGAGAGTTTTGTAAAATTTGCCGTTAATACTGTAGTCTGCCCATTTAACAAGCTCTCCTTTTCGTTTAGTTTATGTTTATGTCCATCTGTATTCAATATTGTATTTTTTTCACCTACCGTCTGTAATGTTTGTTTATCTTTAAATGAATTTTTCTTACCAAGTTTTCTAGGCGGCACTGGTGGTGGTAAGGTTGTAGGTCTCTGAATTTCAGACGGTTGTTTTGTAACCGCAACTAAATCAGTCACGTCCATGTTTTTTTGGTCGGTGTCGCCTTCGACTTCGAAATGTCTAACTAGTAAAGTCAATGTTTCATCAGAATCTTTTAAGCGTCGGACACAATCTATTCTCGTTAATTCCGAAACTGACACGCCGTCAATGGCTAAAATTTCATCGCCCGGTATAAGCTTATCCCACGGTGTGCAAGCACTAGCTGCTGGACTGTTCTCAGCGCATGATTGTACAAGTAACCTTCTTACTTTTTCAGATGCAGCTGATCCTCCTTCAAACTTAAGTCCCAATCCGAGTCGAGCACCTCTTGGTCTGCGGACTACAACTTCAGCTGCTCCAACGGCAGCGCCAACGGTAAGAACCGTCACAAAAGCGGGATCATGAATTGGCAACCGGCTTTCACCGACCGGTACTATGGTGACGAATTCCTCACTGACCGTCTCTGTCGCCATACCGCATGCTAGGCGCACCCGCGCGGGAAATATCGTTGCCGTGGAGTTCGATTCTGTCAACAAAAAATATTCATAAGCTTGCGTAACAAAAATGCAATAATGGTTGAGTTGCGCGCGCGGCGGACGACACGCGATAACTGCGCGCAGCCTCTCTCTTTCACCGTTGCATTGCACTTGAATGTTTCAAGATGTGCCAAGATTCGGTACGTTTCGATTTTGAAACATCGAAACGAACCACATTTAAAGGTAGTCGCTTCTTAATATACAAATATTTAAGATATAAGTAAATAACATTTTAAAAATAATAAATTACTTAAATGTTTAAAATTCTTGCTATAAAAATAAGCGTAACCACGTTTTTATAGAAATGTGGCTTCGAACGACCTATCAGACGGATCTCCATTTTGTTAGACTACAAAAATATCTATAGTAAAATTCTTTAGTTAAATGTCAAAATATAAAAATATAATCATGACTTTTTCTGTTAAATAACTATTACATAATCCACTATAAAATAAAATTCTACACACCAATAATTTGCATAATAACGCTTATTTACGAGTATATCTTTGATCTTGCTTATTGGCAAGCATCGAGAACTTTCATTCAATAAGAAAGTTTAAAGTAAGCGTGTTTTGGAATGGTGATCACAAATAGTCAGTTCATGCGACGGGTGAGATGTGGGTTAGTGGCACCAGAGGCAACCGCGTCCGCCGCCCGCACTCACCTTACCGACCATCGACAAGAGAGGTTTGCCGAGAATCGATGCATTAGCATATCGCCCGGGGCTGCGACCCGTTACTCCCGGGTCCCGTTCCATAGGGCTTCTCTTTCTCACGGCTCCACAATTTTCACGATAAATAATTGCGAATAATATACTTTACATGTTATTTCACAAAACTCGCAAACAGGTTGCATGCTTTGCTGCCGTTACCCGTTATCTTTAATGATAAACAGTGCTAATAATAAAATGTGGAACAATAGGCATTAAACACGGTTATCTAAGGTAAGTAGTTCATGAAATGCTTCTTGCCGCCCTCCATTCCACCCTATAGATTCAGATAGACTACCGGTGGGGCATGTATTTTTTTATATAAAAATTGACAAGCAGACTGACGGCACGCTGGTGACCTTAATAGAATAAAGACTAAGACTTAGGAGCGTATAAGGAAATTATGCGAAGAGCAGAAGACCGTTTGTGGCACTGAGCCTTGGAAGAGGCCTGGATTAGACACAGGCTGATTATGATGATGAAGGAAATGAACTCTGACACCACTTACTCACTTACGTACAGCAGATTGGTTGCCAATTTATGACTGCGATACGCAGAATGCTCTACATTTAAAAATCTCTTACAGTTTTATTTTTTCGCAAAGTTTTTACATTTTACGAACCGAATTCAAAGTTATGTCTAAAAAAAGTTTAAATATGAATTAGTAGATTACGTAATACCTTTGTATTTAAATTAAAAACAAATATAAAAGCATAAAATAAAGCATAAAACAAATATTATAAATATAAAAGCCAATGAATTGAAAGCAAACAATCATTATTTTGGTTAGATGTACTCGTACATTGGATGCCTTATAAACAAAGAGAGGTTGCCGCATCATGTATGGTATTGTTCAACGTATCACATAATTGAATCTCACACCGTAACCTACTGTGATGATCGTAGAGCACGTTCAGCGATATCTATACGTATACCTCTGCATTGTTTTATGTCAGAAAATGAACCCAGTTGCGAGAAATTCATTTTCATCCGGCGCCCCTCTTTGCGTCAAGTAAAAGAAAATTTGCTTTGGCTAATGAACGCAACCGCCCGCCCCGTTTTATACGTTATATTTTATTTTCATTTTTATTCTAATAATACCATTTCAGAGTCAGTAGTGTTTTTTTTTTTAAGATAAAGATTGGCAGACAGACAAACCTATTCTCTTGGTAGTACATACTTGATGCCCACCGCCTCACAACAAAAGCATCGCCATATGTGATTCGAGTTCTCTGTCGACTCAAATAAGATAAAGGGTAAGGGATAAGGTAAGGGACAGGAGAGAAATCTCTAACACTCTTGGCACAGTCATAAAATCTGTGACTTCACGGTGATCTATGCCAGAAACAATTACTTATAGGTTAATCTCTATAAAAGGGGTGGTTGCCAGAAACAACCTTATTGTTCCTTATATATTTTATCAGGGTCACTTGTTCATTACTTGCTGGTTAACTTTATCATCAAGTGTAGGTACTACCCGCCTACCTTTGCATAAAACAAAATAATAACCGATAGAGAATGCCCTGTTATTTTAATTGGGATGATTGTTGACATGGATTTTCTTTTGCACCACGCATTATAATTCAAATGGAAAATCAGCCTGTCTGACGACATTCACAACAAAAATTAAGAACATATGCCTGTGAAGGATCAGTAAGACGTATACCTAACATATTTATATTGGTTAATTAATAACTTATTCATATTAATTAAGTTAATAATATATATAACAACTCATTCTATATTCAAATACCCTATAATATATTCAGTTTTAGTTTTTTGAGAGTACACCAATGTTCGCAGTGCTTCGTTTTAAACACAGCCAATTATACGGTTAACGATTATATGGGTGAAACGTAATGCAAACATTTATGACTTTTTAAATGTTATTCAAAGAACAATGGCCGCTTTAAAAACGCTGCTTACTTAATAATGTACACGGAGCATGCTTGGAATGATTAATACAAAAAGGTAATCCAAATTCTAACACGCATCAGCTGATAGTTGTGCGTTTCCTAGGAAAATTAGAAACAATATTTTGTAATAAATTTTTTAAATTATTTATTTCGGACTAATAAATAGTATAATAAGAAATTGTCTTAAAATAATTTTTTAAATATGCGTTCGCCTATTTCTATATATATGGAGTTTTGTGCACATTCCATACAGTTCACAAGGTTGAATTAGCCAATAATAAAATACACTAAAAACTAAATTTTCAAATGTTTATTAATGTCCTAATTTAATAATATTTATTATTTTAGCAGACTTTTATCAATGAACAAAAATTGAGATAAAAAATAATTGATACCTATTAATATAAAAAATAATTGATATATATGAAAAACTAAACAATGTTAGATAGATAATTTTTCTCGTTTCGACATTTTAAGTACATTTTTGACACATTTTTTTTTGTATAAAAAAGCAATTAGCTTCTGTTTTATAATTTCAATTGTTCAATATTAGCTAATGCTCGCATCTTTGTCTGTATAGAATAAGTGGGTACTTCGAGTAGCCTATTTTTTCAAAGATTTTCCGCATACAATATCTATTTCATACCTTTATTATGTTTAATTTTCGCAACAAAAGTATCTTTCTAGTATATGTATATTTGTGCCAAAATTCATCTGAATTGGTTCAGCGGTTCAGGCGTAAAATTGCAACAGACGAGACAATTTCTTTTTTATTACTTCGGATTTTGTTCTAGTTAAAATAAAATTAAAATTCTACATTAAAATATTGGATTAATAATGATTTTTTGTTCTAGTTAAAATAAAATTAAAATATTTTATTACGTAATCCACTTATTACGTCTGCGTAAAATAATGTTATCGAATCAGTAAAAATGCATTTGGTGCGCGCCGATTTAGTGTCGTAGGTGTCGACACTCGTCCATGTCCTAGCTACTCAGCGTAATTCATGCGTGCAACTTAGAATGTTGTTTACAATTTATTAATTGCATTCGCTGTACCTACACTCTACATGTAGGTACTGATACAATTTTTCCTTTATTTCTTCATACAACAGGTTGCGATAGATTTTGTTTCAACTCTACAATAATTAGTACATGAAATAGCGACCTTGAAACAAAAGAGCACTAAGTAAATTCAAAATTGCTTTTTTACATCGGCCTCGCAGAAAAAGATGATTTTATCAACCTAGTAATTATAAAAATGCCTAGTAATAATAATAATAGTAATTATAAAAAATAATTATAGAGAATTTATTTAAAATATTTTTTGTTAATAGTTATTTTTTGGCTGGTATTGTAGATTTCGTCATCTGTCTCGCAAGTAGGTAATATGTATTTACTTAATTTTACATTTTCTTGTGATTCGTAATCGGTCTTGCAAATATTAAATTATCTACACAAGTTTTTGCATTAGACAAAGAGATAACGAATTAAATATTTATTCTTGAGTCTGAAGTGGCTTGAAGATATAAAGCCTCAAGGTCAATAATCAAGATAATACCGTAGAGTGCAGGAAAATGTAATTGTTAAAATAGAAAGGATCTATTTTAGGTTATATCTAACAAATATTGATAGATAAATTCTTAAAAATGGCTGCGTCGCGCGTCGTCTCAAATGTTTTTTTATTTTTATTTTAATACCTACTAAAGATCTATGCACACACTTGCAATTATTTAATTGCATGATAAAATTTAAAGTATTGATAGCTTAAGGTACTTACTGTAATGATAAAGAAAAACATTGTGTATAACAAACCTAGTTATGCAAAATATGCAAACAAGTTTTGCATATTTTCGTACTCTAGAACTCTAATTTATGAAAATATGCAAAATTGGAATGGCATAGAGCTTCTCTCTGCAGTTATAGTTGTTTATAGAAGACTAGCTGAACCCGGACACACTGCAGCGTACGCATGGGACGCGCGCAGTTTATAACATCAGTTATCTGACAATGAAAGTTCTATCAAAATCGATTTAACCGTTTCAGAGATTAACGGAAAGAAACGGACAGACAAAAATTTTTAATTTTTTTTTTTTATAAGAACCGTATATACATTGATATACATATGTACCTATAGTTAAAAGCACTTATTTTAACATTAAATATACTTCAATTTTATTTATTAATATCTAAAGATAGATCTAGATATAGATATGGAAAAAATCTTAATATCCACGCTACTGTATTTTGTTGAGTGAGTAAGGAATACCAGGACCTATTCATTTATAATATCAGCTAAAACTCGATAGATTATAAAACTATAAATAAGAAGAAATAATATAATCGAGGACTTATATAGAAAAACACTATATTTTCGTAGCCTAATTTGACTTCTTAGAGTTTTTCTAAGAAAAAAAATTATAAGCTAATCGGCTATTTTTATATCTTCTTCCTATTTTGCGTGCGATATAGCACCTTCTAACTCATAGGGTTATTAGTTTGCGCTCATTTTGCAAAGAATTGTATTCGGATTCGGTCTGAGGTTAGTCCTTGTCTTAAGTGTAGTTTATGAAACATAGAGACGGTGGAAAAAAGAAAGAGCTAATCATGCAATTGGAAAGTTTGTACTGTGGTTATGGATTTTAAAAACCAAGTATGCTTCTGTGCTCATCAAAGTTCACAATACTTACGTGTGTCTTTTAGACTTTAGAGCGTAATTAGTATTAGCATAGTAGGTACTGCAAGTTTTTCGCCTCTAAATCGCATTATGGGTCATGCAAACCCCCTAAGGCATGAGATAGACCCTTGCAGCGATGCTCCGTCGAAAATTAAGAAAATCATTCTCGTCCGTGGTCCCGACACCTGACATTTTAATTTTTTTTTATAATTATTATTTTGTAGTTGTAGATTTAGGGTTAGTTGTAGATTTAGGGTAGATTTAGTCAAGTTATGGGATGTTACTTGTAGCTCTTATTGGCGCATGCTGAGCCTCCTGTAATTGCGGCGGCATCCGCCTAGAGGTCTGAACTCTTATGTTAATTTGATGCCAGCCTCGTTGGGGGCCTTGTAAAATAAATAAATAAATAAATAAATAATATTTATGCTGTAAAATTAATGTATTCGTGAATGGACACACATTTGTCCATACAAAAGTTTTGTTTTATCTTTTTTGAAAAGAGAATTTTTAAACTAAGCTAAAGATTGTTTGATGTTTGATAAAAAAAATTGCCAACCCAATACAATGCGTGCATAAATTTATAATGAATATAGTAGTTGCGTTTGCAATATGAAGTCAGTAACTAATTGCAAGCTACAATCTAATTAGGCGATCCTCGGCGCTCGAATGCTTGTGCAAGCACACGATATAGTAGCAGGCTGGAACGTGTAACGTCGACTGATTGCTTTAGTCCGTGCTAAACCAACACAATCATTTACATGCATAGCATATTGTGTTCGGAAAATCGTTCATTCCTCTTCAAACAGATTGTAACATGTCTCTTTTAATAGTGTATTTTTTCAGAACAGTATTATTTTTGGGCTAGTATCATAGGTACTGACTAGATCGGCAAAACGACTGTATAAAGGCTCATCAGCATTAAGACTGAATCTCAATATGACAACCTCTTGAGAAAGCCTTAGTTATCAAAGTTATCGCATCGTTAATAGACTGAGTATTATTTATTCGTAGGACTAGATTTCAAAACGAGTGAAGCAAAATGTCTTGATATTTGTTTTATATTTCTAACTTTCTATTTTATTTTTTCATTAAGATATTTCAAAGATCTGATAACGCTGTAGACTGCAACAAATTATTATTAGGTTGGTACTAAATTTTTCCACTTTTCTAATATATATTAATATTATTTTAATTTATTTTAATTTTAATTCTACTTTAATAAAACATAACCTAATTTTATGGTTATCTATTCAATTATACCACTGATAAGTTATATTGATAAGTTAGTAAGTGACTGAGTACTGATAAGTAGTTACAGGTAATATAATTAGGAAATATAAATTGTTAGGAATATTCAGTACTAATAAAAACTTTCAGGCAGAAACGGAGAGATATATGTTATATATTATAGATAACATTATCCACTTAATCATCATGACAACACGTAACACCTTTTAATTTATATTTGTAACACCCGACACCCGGAGCAATTTTATTTTATATTCTTTTATCAAATGGTGAATAGTTTTCAAAGCCAGCTGGAACCTGTTCGAAACAGTTATCTTTTATTTTATAATTTTTTATAGTGTGAGAAGTAACATTTATACTTTGTAATTTGTGTCAGTTATCATAAATATTTTATCACTCATTAATATCCTCTTTGTTTTAATATTATTGTCTGTTGGCTTGCATTTATTAAAATAAATAAAACTAAACTTAAAGAAATGCCCGCACCTTGGTGCTGTCTATGACAATGTGTGGGTATACCAAAACCGGTTAAGACATAGAAAACATTATATTATTTATGGAGATGATACGCAAAAGTCGGAGACCATCTTCTAATTTCCGTTATATAAGAGTCATTATCTATAATTTTGGCATTTGTTCGTATTGGAGGTAGAACCTCTGACTCCATCGGCACGCGACATTTACATAGTGGCTGGGCGAGTTAGAACGTCATTATACGTATACCAACTAGCTATATAATATACCTAAGTATATGTATTCGCAATATAATAATATTGCTTTACAACTCTCTTTTAAATTTTGTGTCAAAGCTATACAGTTGTATAGCTTAACTATACAGTTGTAACGTTTAAAAAACAACAAATACCATTAGTTTATTATGTTACTAGCTGGTGCTCGCGACCTAGTCCGCGTTCTGGATGAAAGGTACCCTATATCCTTTCTGGTGTCCCAGACAACGTGTATGCAAAATTTCATGGTGATCGGTTCAGTAGTTTTTGCGTGAAAGAGTAACAAACATCCAGATATACATCCATACAAACTTTCGCATTTATAAAACTAGTACGGATATTACGGATTATTATTAGCTACATTGTTTATTACATTATTTATAAGCTAAATAGGGAAAAAAATCTTTAAATGATACTGAAATCCCCATCAAACAAAACCAAGTTTGCTTTGCGTAAAACTAATTCACCAAACTGACCAGACTTAGGTTTATTATTTCTCCATTAATCGGAATCAAAAGCGAAATCTAATCGATTGATGGGTTGAAACGGAATTGAATCCATTAATGGATTAAATACGTAATAGAGCAGCCAGGTATATGAAGTTTTTTTTTTTTCATAAAGAATGCCTTTATTTAAAGCTTTAAGAGTATATTTATTTATTTATTTATTTTAAAAGGCTTACCAACTAAAGACATACTCAAACACAACATACAACACACAGAAAGGACCATTACAAGTATGAATTTAAATTACAGGAAAGCACAACATTATCAGAGAATAATAAAATTATATTATAAATGAATCAAATTATACATAATTAAAAATCAAAACCAGCAAGAGAAAAAAAAAATTAAATCAAATAAATCAAATCAAATAGTCAAACAATGTCAAACAAGAAAATAAGAAAAAACAAGAAAAAACAAGAAAAAACATAAATAAAAAAATCATTCATGGCACACTGTATATAGTTCTTTTAAACTGTCCAATTCTATTCGAAAAAATGTCAATGTCACACTTGTGAAAAATGTCGTTATAATTACTCAAAGCACAAGAAATCGGTGTATTGCTACCATATTTATTTTTGCTGAATCTTATATGAAACGGTCTAATGTTATGTGCTCGAGCATACGTTTTTGGAGTATTCAATCTAATCATTGATGTTCATCCTATATCATCAATACTAATAATAAATCTGTAAGTGTAGCTGTATTGACAATACAGTATTGTATGTATGTTCCTCCATAACTCTTAAACGCATTAACTGATTTTCATGAAACTCGGTAGATAAACATTTAACGTAAGGGACACAGGATAGGCTAATTTTTCACGCGGACGAAGTCGCGGGCGCCAGCTAGTACTAAAACAAATGCAATGGTATTGTGAGAATGGATTGATGTTTGTTACTTTTTCATATTAAAACTACTGAACGGATTTGGATGCAATTTGGCACACAGATAGATTATTACCTGTATTTATATTACTTTTTGTCCTGGAAAAATTTTGGGTTTCCGAGGGTACGTGGAAAATATAAAAATTTGGCGCCACTGTCGCCATGGCGTCGCCACCGTCGTCACAGCGATAAAAATATTAGATATTTTCTCTGGTGTTATTTTTTATTTTTTAACGCGGACGAAGTCGCGGGCGCCAACTAGTGCTTCGTATCTCACGAATGTTGTTTTCACAGTAAATGAAATCTAAACAAATCGTTGGTTTAAGTGTGCTCTGTCTCATTTAAATTTGTTCTAGAAAGGTGAACGATCCATTGAAACCCACGTGACTGCAAATAGATCCGAGAGGACATTGTCTTTGCAATAACTTAGGTATTTAAAGTTGTTTTGTTTAAATCTATGACTACACAAGGTATATTTGCTATGAGAGAATGTGTAGAGAATATCTCATTTTAAAGTAGGTAATAAAAGATAAGGTTAGAATTATTTTAATCGAGAACTACATTCCAATTCCCTTAAATTTCATTTATAATCTAACTAGTTGGTTACCGCGACTTCGTCCGCGTTGAAAAATGATATATTAAACATGAATAAAGCCTGACATCTTTATCGTTTTTATAGACGATCCTTTGGGAACCCATTTTGTTTATAAAATATATAAAATTTTGTATGTAGATAAGGTTATATTTCTTGTAAAAACGTAATTTACTTACACAATATTTTTCTTATATAAATATTCATTGACCATCACTTAAATGTTCGTGCTACTTGTATTGTTACCGATGAATGATAATACTGAAATGTTATTTCAAAATTTTGGGAAATGGCACAATATAGATAAGTATATTGAATTTACGGCTTACATCAAATATGACCGGCGTCGGTTGCAATGCAATAATTGTTACGATCTTAAGTCCACGTCGCCAGCACAAAAAAAATACCGAGCACATCTCGGTCGTGCAGGTATTTCAAATTAAATGGTTAAATACGGATTATTCCACTTCGTCCCTGAGGGTTGGTCCCTGCCTCATTATTGACCTAAACTATAGTGTCTTTCGTCCCCATCACAATGTTAATGAAATTAATATAGGAATTCGCTGTGAGCGATTTCATATATTACCTATATTGCTTGCTGATTTTTAACATGATATTATGTTGTTTTTTTAATTAAAACAATTATTTACTTCATTCACAGCTTCAAAATGTACAAGCAAAAATATTAACATTATCTTTATCAGGTAGAACTCCCGCTGAGAGTTAAGTATAACGCGAGCTGCAAAATTGCAAAATACGATCTAAGCAAGCCTTCGTTAAATAACGTTTTTGTATCTTAAAAAATAAATTTTAGGATAATATAAATGAATTCATCGTTTTAAATTCTTATTAAAAATGTGCTGTTTTTTTTTAATTGAGGTAAGAAGAAATTTTAAGTAGCGTGGGGCAATAATTTCAAGACAAAAACGACCCCAAAAATGCGAATATTTTTGTCAGCATCTATATGCTGTATCTATCTTACAGAGGTAATACCTATGTATTACCTCTGTAAGATATTGTTGCAATTATTATATCTAACAGAGATTATAATACCTATAATATGGCGGTAAAAATATAATACTGTTCAATATTAGATACAGTTTATTCGTTTAATTTTGAGAGGGACCTGGCGAACAAAAATAATACCTAATGTGTAAAATATACTTTTTCTTTTTAATATTTAAAACGAATATGGAAGATATTATTAAATTGAAATAAATAAATAAATTAAATTGTTACTTATTAATATTTTAACTAAGCAATTAATTTATTATTAAAATTAATAATGAGTACCTACTAAGAGCGCTGTCGTCTCTAGTATTTCGTTAAAACAGATTGTACTGTCGATTTTTTTTGTGAAGTAGGTTTATAATTCTAATGGCTAACGACGCAGAGTGAAAGTCAAAAAAACATTATGTTAATTGCATCCGTCGTTGTCACTTGCGTTTATTATCTTATAACGATTCTTTAAACAATGTTTCCAAAATGGATTTAGATAAAATATTAGATAATTTATTTATCAGTAATTGAGTCATTTATTCGATATTTTTTCTTTTATATCAGAAGCAACTTTAGTTACATATTTATTTAATAAATTAAAGAATATCTGGTCGTTAAACAACAGTGCGGTGCGCTGAGTGGGCGTCTTGTAGAATGACATCAGAAGTTCGCCGCGGCTATCGCGATCCTCGTCCGAAAGGTTAACATCCTACTGAGCATTCGTGCCTGACCAATCAGCTAATCATTTCGGTTGCAGCGCAAAGCACCCAAAGCCGAAATGATCTGCATTAATTAATTACTTTTTTTAAAAAAAAAAAAGTTTGATCAATGTAATATGAGGATGAATAATATTTATACAACATTCCATTTAAACGAATACTAAAGAAATATTGTACATAATTAGATAGAATATATGTATTATACATATAGGTATGTTATATGTTTGTAAAATGAAATAATGTTTGTATAAAAGTTAATAAAATTGACTAAATTTTTTTCAATGCTGATAAAATAACAACAATATGTCGGTCAAATGCCTTTTCATGCAATATATGTTAATTATACAATATTCTTTCATAATACATTTTTATACAACTCGTAAATAATGCGGTAGTTTAATAAGAGTAATAAAATTAGCTTAATAAACAGTCTCAGTCAAAATAACAATGAAAAAATATATCTTAAATATCGATTAAATTAGTGGCCAGAAGTTACTTGAAAATTCTTAAAAAAATATAGAAAGAATGCTGACTGAGTAACTAAATTTCTAACATCTGACCAAACGCAAGAGTAGTTACAATCGGAATTTCGGTCAACAATTTCGAATTTGAACATCGTTCTAGATCCCGTTCAGTGTGCCGAAACTATCATGTTTTGCGCCATTACTATCGACGTAGTCATTCTCTCCGTAGTCAAGTAGGTAGTAGGGAACCGCAAAATCGCATACTAGGTGACTGTGCTGTGTACTGAATTCTAAACTAAGACAATCATGAATGAGTGGCTTTTCTTGGGTCCGGATTTGGTCCCGACCCTTTGAGCACCTATATATATTTATGTCAGAATAACGAATGGACGGCTTTACTCAAAACACGCAATACATATTGCTTAAACTTACTATTTTTTTACTTAAATAAAAAAAATATCTTCCGAAACAACTATATTTCGTACATATGTGACAACAAAAAAATATTTCTTCAAGAACTAATTCCGGAAGAAATCATCTAAATAATGCAGAATAATCTTTGCATGCTAAGTTATAAATCTAAGCCGATAAATATATTGAGAGACACATAGTAACGGTCCCTATATACTTATGAATAATATTACGACTCATAGTATATGAGCTAAGACCATGACCCAACATTGTGCCCAGTATGGACTAACAGAATTTCACATGTCTACGAGCATTTGATAATCTTTTAAGAGACGCAGATTACTCCCTGGTATTTTAATTAATTGTAATACAAAAACTATTACGAGGTGTAATCCCAACCGGGATTCGAACCTGCTTTGCCATTTCAATAGTCGAGCATTTGAAGTCTCTTTCCATGTCTGTCTGTATGACCACCTCCTATTAAACCACGCAACGTAGGTATTTTGATGTGGTTTTCACCATTAGTTAGATAATTTTTCATAGAATTTTTATGCAGATATATTAAAACCTAATTGTACGAAGCCGGGAGCGAGTCGCTAGTTTCATACAAAGTGTTATTTTATTACGGTTAAATTCATTCATTAAAATTTTAAGTTTTGTAATAAGGAATTCCTCGGAGTGAAGTTTCCGAAAAGCTTTCTCACGTTTCTTAATGAATATCTTGTTTAAACTGTCTAATTAAAGTAAGTAATATAATGAATGCTAGGTCATGCTAATATCTGTCGCCTTAATGCTTCGTGCTTTCTCTTCGCTTGCAGAGACACGGACACGATCCGTCGCTCGATAATATTATATATTGTGTGAAAAATACCACTGCAGCTAACGTTCTCGATGACTGATTTACCGATAAACGCACGATGAGTAACAGTAAGAAAAAAATTTAAAAAAAGAATACACAGACAAACGACTGTCAATTACGTAAACGCGTGAGTGATGATTTCATTATTTAACAAGCGATTGTTAATGCAACATTAGAACCTGTAAGAAATATTAATGAACTAGCTGGTGTCCGCAACGTCGTACGCGTTTTTTGAAAATCTCACAGGTACCTAACATTTTTTGAGGATAAAAAGTATCCTATAGTTAAATCGAGGTATAATCATTAATACGCCATCGTATTGATCGAATCACATTCAAATCGGTTAAGCCGCTTCTTAGATTAGCGTCCACAAAGTGCACAAACAGACAGATAAACAGAAAAAAATCGTAAAAAAACCATTTTTTTGACAAGAAGTACATTTTTTAAAATATTTAATGTACAGACACGGCTCATTTACGATTTTATTATGTGTATTGATATTCGTGACAATTGAGAATTTGTATAGCGCAATAATTAACTGATATAGAAATGCCTTATATATCGCAGGTTGTTTATTAAAATTGCTTGGAATAACTTTGCGCAGCGGGCGGGCTGCGTTCGCATATACCTTTATAATATTACAGTTATATTTATTGTACGACAACAATAAGGCTTTATTAAAAACATAATTTCATCTAATATTCGCATTATTAAATTTAAAGTTTCAATATATAACTAATGAAATTTATAGTTTTTTAAAAAAGTTCATTCATTCAATAAGCTTATAGCGCTGAAGGCGGGCGGGAAAACAGGAATGCATAGAGGGAAAGCCCGACGCTGTCAGTGCGGTACACACTACCGCATGGGACGCGCGGGAATACTCCCACCCGGCCGCCCTAAATCTTATTAGCTGTTCACTACACACGGTCACGTTGCTGACCTTAGCCTGCTTCCCGACGTGAGAACCCACATAATTGCTTTACGCACATACCCATTGTTTATTTATATAAACCTTTAGTAGCTTAGTAGCTAAGGGTCAAGTTGAAACGTTTTACTCACCGCTAAAGATGAAATTAACAGCTGAATTGCTTTCCGAAAACTGTCTTCAGAATTTTAAAACAAAACACTGTATTGTTCAGTAGCACTTATTTTTTATTTTTTACATTTCGAATGTAAAAAATGCTTCGAGTATCGAATCGAATTCACGTTAGGCCCGTAGTAAATAAGGTGGTTAGTGTATTGCACACGGGTGCGCGCGTCGCGACGTCGACGTCTCAGAGCGGCGTGTGCGCGAACGCTGGAAGCCACTTAGCGGTGGGGCCGACCGGTCGCAACCGGGCCGCGCTCTCACCAAGCCATCGCAGCGACGGCCTGCCCTGCCACAACATTCGCCACCATCACACTTGACACCATAACGTGTGTTTTCACATTTCTACAACACCACACACACCCTACAATTTCATTAATATTTATATATATTTTTAAAAACACTAAGTACAGTCATTTTGTTTTGTAAAAAAGAAGTTAAATGGAAAGTTGTACGAGGGTTTTAAAAATTGCTGATTTAATAGACTTTTTTGAGCTCTTATAGAATTTCTACTATGCAACCTGATATCCATGCCGCTCGCGCCGTTGAAAAAATGGCGCCTAAAAACAGTTTTTTAACAATATCTCCTTTCCGGCTCATTTAACGATAAAACAATTATAAAGTAAATTAAACTAGAGAAAACTTCCAAAAATTTATGTTACCACTGTTTTTTTGTAAAATTAATAGTTTCAACGTACGAGCGCCTTAAAACTACCAAATGTATATACTAAGACACTTCTTTCATTATTATGAACATTTGACTGGACTTATATGACTTATTGACTCTATGCGAAGCCAGTTAAACAATTCTAATTTAATTAAACTTTTCCCTATTATTATTACTTATCGCTTTGGCTTCACTACCTCGTGTCACAATACTGTGTGTTATAAGCGAGATATTCTCGCAAATTTAATCCAATTCATTACAATATTTAATGTTTATGTGTGAAGATTACTGTAATTTTTTAAGTTAAGGTCGACAGACAGGCTGACGGCTCACTTGATGATAGTATGCTACCACAAGCAACACCCACAGGTAGTAGACCTTAATCCTTATCCTTATCCTTATCCTTAATGCTCACTTGGTTGGGAGGGGATATGGAAAATGGGCAGTGGCATACCTTACTCACTCACTATTTCATGGTGATCTTATGTAAGTGGTGGTTACTTCCGCCAGCGAAATGACTGCGAAACACACTGTGCCCTGCCACTATGAAATACTATGTATTTATCTTTGTATAAGTGTATACTAACACTATAAAAGATTTACTTATATATTTGTAATGAATAAACTCAAAACTACTGGACCAGTTTGAAAAATTCTTTCAATTGAAAAATGTCAGCCGTACTAATATTATAAATTCAAAAGTTTGTATGGATGTATGGATGTTTGTAACTTTTTCACGCAAAAACTACTGAACCGATCACCATGAAATTTTGCATACACGTTGTCTGGGACTCCAGAAAGGACATAATACCTTTCATCCAGAACGCGGACGAAGTTGCGGGCACCACCTAGTTGGCTATATTTTATAGAGTTACGCGGGCGAAGTCGTGCGCAACAACTAGTATTATATAAGATGCATTAAATGAAATGGTCACTGAAATTGTTATTAATCTAAGCTGTATTAACACTGTTAAGCTCAAAGTGTTGACGAACTGACAGTGAAAGTAAATATCAATTCTCTAAGCAGAGATAATTCCGCTGATAAAGAATTACTTTCCTCTCTTGTCATGCAAACCAATCAACACCTAATTTAATTACTTATTAATAAAAATTTGAACGTTGCAATGCTTGGTGTTGATTTCACAACGATAAAATCTTTAATCATAATGAGCAACAAATAAAAGATAAAGTTATCCGTAGGTAAGTTTGTTGCTTTCAGGCCTCTATGGTGCTCGCACAGATATACTATTTCGTTGCTAAGATTTAGAAAATAAATTCGTATTTTTCCTATTCTTTCCCAATCCATCTGGGACGTGGACGATGTCGCGGCCTAAACTAGTTATTTAAAATAAGTTACACAGTGTTTTTTTCTTGTGTGTTACACACGGAAGTATTTGTACTAAAATTGTAAAATGCAACAATTAGACTTTCTCGTGTATGAAACAAACGCGTCAACATATTTCACATTTAGGTTAATGAAAATCTCCGCCTTACTCCATATGGGGAGAGCGAGAGGTTCACCCAATTAGCTTCAAAAGGCTTGAACAGGCTAGCATTCCTAACTAGTTTTAATTTATTTAAGAACTGACGCAAACATACGCTTTACATTTAATAGATTCTTTAAAATGAAATTTTGCCTTCACTAACAAATACCTAATATTATTTATTCACTACAAAATTGTAAAAAATATTCAGGGTTTTTATTTGAAAAATATATTAATATCAACATTCTGTAATGTGTACCGAAAGTTTAAAAAATAATTAAAAAAATAATTAAAAAAGTTATAAATTAAACAAATTAAATAACCTTTCATCCAGAAAAAAAGTACTGTTCCCGAGGGATCATCTAAAAATACAAGAAAATGTGGTGGTACTACTGTCGTCAACAGTGGCGGCGCCACCGTTGTCACAGCAATAAGGATGTTAAGATTACTTATATTATTTTCTCAGGTGTTATATTTTTATTTTTTTTAACTCAGACTAAGTTGCGGACACCCTCTAGTGTTTCATAAATGGTAAATGTGAGTGTGCCAAAAGTCTGGTATCAATTAATTTGTTTTTTGTATGGTGAGGTAAATCATGTGTGGAGTAGATATGTCACAAATAGCACCTAAATATCTTAAAAATATTGAAAGTTACTTGCACCCAAAATTACTTTCAATCCAATAACGGACAATAAACGGACATGTCATATCTGTTTTAATATATTTCAATACGGTTTCAACATTTTACACGGATATTAATCGCAGATGTGTAGTCGCCCTTAGGTCTCAATTAAACGTAAGAAACTCTAACTGCAAGTTTGTTTGCTCAAACGACACGTAACATTCCAAGAATTAATAAACACACACTTTTAGCTCACATCTACTGTTGAATATGCTGCATATGTTACAGGAAATAAAATAATTACTCTTTATATCCTTTATTTAGAATGGTCATAAGTTAGTAAGTATAGCAGGACAACTGCGACCCAAAAGCTTACTGGGCAGACAAACAAGCTTTCGCCACACAAATCTATTGGATGAGTGGTATACAATGGATGAGCCTTCTCAGTCTCAGGGGTCCCGGGCTCGATGCCGATCTTTGGAAATGAACTTTTCAAGGTTGGTTCTAGTGCATTTCGCAGTCATTTTGGTCAACTCGTCTGGCAAGAGTAACGACTGCTTACAAGCAAAACAGCATTAAAGTTTGATAGAAGAAAGGTTGGTCTTAAAAAACAAGTAGTACATTTTTGAGCCCCTAAACATTGAAATGAAGATTTGGTAACAAAAATGTAAAAGCAAAAAGGTTATGTATACAAGCCAGATGGTAGTGTCTACCAATTTGTCAGTATTACTTACAAAACTATTTGAGTATTATTTATTAGTAGACTATTTGTCCCTATGAATTGTCACTATGGTGTCGCAATCTCAAATATCTTCATACCACTTGACTTACTAAGGCTGAGTTGCACCATCTAACTTTAACTATAACCAACGCCGCAACTTGAGTTAAAATAACGGTTAGGCCGAAAATGAGTTGCACCAGTTAACAAATAATCATAGCTGGTTAACTGGTGCAACTCATTTTCGGCCTAAAACTCATTTTCGGCCGAAAATGAGTGCGAATTAACTGAAGTTGCGACGTTGGTTATAGTTAAAGTAAGATGGTGCAACCCAGCCTTAGTAACAAAAGTTGAGATGACAAAAAATTACGGTCAGCGGGGCCCCCTAGAATTGTTTTTTAAGTCCAATGTCTCTTATGTAGACCAGTTCGTAATATAACTTTTTCTAATGATAAAAGCATTGCGTCAGCAGGCAGGTTATGAAAGGTGGGATAAGATTGCCTAAAATACCCCCGGATAGTCCTAAGGTATCCGGGGTAAACACAACAAATAATAAGAGGGTAGGTATAATAAGGTTAGAAAAAATGAGCTCTTAGTTCCTTAAAATAACAAAAAATTAACAGCATAAAATTAAAGTGTGAAGGTAATATTAAAATTATTCACATATATCTACTTACAGCTACAGTATCTAACACTAATATAATCATAACACCAATATGGTGTATTCTCTCGCCCACGCATTGAACTGGTTTGTTTCGCTAGAGAGAATGCATGACTTGAAAATAACAAATTCACTGTTCTCTATATTTACAAAAAAACATGACAGCACATTTTGTTCATAATTTAAAAATTTTCTTTAAAAGAAAATATTATGCACTGTAACCAGTAGTAACCACAGAGCAAACAGAGGGAGTGAAATTGTATTTTCAATTTTAAATTGTATTAAATTTTTAATCAATAGTAGGTACTTAAAGTTCTTAAGCCTCTTAAGCCGTTAAAAGTATATTTTTGAAGTAAAGGGCAGTTATATATTGAAACATAGATTTATTACATAAAGTAAGCATCCGCTAAGAAAGTATTTGTTAAAATTGCAACCTCGCGCAAAGCCGTAAGCGTGTCGCTAGTGGATAGTGAATTTGTTACAAGCTTAGTAACAACATGAATTTTCCACTATAGAGTGGTTTCACTATAGAGTGTAGGTTTATTCTGCAACATCTACGTACATGAAGTGGTAAACCTATATGCACAGTGGTTTAATTGAACATTTTAATTAGGTCACCTTTTCATCGCTCTGCTGCTGTTGAAAGAAAAACGTTATTTTCATTGGAAAAGTATTTCGTTTTTATAACTATGATCCTCGACTATTTTGCTTAGCTCTGTTCATTATTATATTTATATGTATTTAATTTAGTATATCGCACCTTTAATCTAATATCGTCACTAAACGAAATTCTTCAAAAATTTGATTTTAGTTATTTATTTATTTATTTTAACGCCATCTATTTGCATAAAACCTTACATCTACTTACATATTATGTAAGGTTTTAATTTGAGAAAAAAAATGTGATTATGAAAAGTTTTACAAATATAATTAAAATAGATACTTACTAAGTTTTTTATATCGTATAAGATTAGCTTAAAAGCTCTGTTGAAAAATGTTTAAATTAAATATTAAATTTATCCATATTAATATAGAATAAAAACTCTTCCTGTATAAAGTTACTGAACTTCTTGATGCGATTTGCTATGAAGTTTGAACAGTGAGAAAGAGCATTATTGGTAGCAAGCATACTTTTTAATTAATAAAATTACAAGTGGACAAAGCTTTAGTTTAAAAATTAAAACTTAGCAATTTAACATTTTTATATACGCATAAAAAAATATATGAAAAATGCTAATTCACAGAATATGTTTTTTTTCACGTCTTATCTTATGTACCTACACCTTGTAAGCAGTGGAAAGTTGCGGTGATTGCCTTAGATAGACAGACCGTTATAACTGATAATATCGCACAGTACGACATGATCACTGAATAACATCTATTGAATTTTAAGGTTATCATTTCAATGTCTAAGAAGCGCATGCCAACTTAAATATGTTTTGTGGCTTTCAATCAATACAATCAATGGACAATCGTTAGGAATGAATAATCATTAATAAATATTAAGCTTTCTATGTCAAAATGGAATGCACAGGGTGTCACGAAAAATAGTTAAATGTGATACTTCGTGTGTACTTTTATAAAATTTTATTTGTATTTTTAATTTGTGTTCTTATATTTTTTTCTATTGTTTCTTACAGTAAATTAGACCCGCACAAAACAGGAGCAGGTCGCTGGTAAAACATAAAGAATGCTTATTTAAAATTCGGCCTCATTTGTCTATTAGGGTCATTCCAATTCGTGCTAGTTTTATAAGTTATATTTTATTAAAGCAGCTGAGTGCAGATCCACATTTACCCTCAAATCAGTGATACAATTTGGTCTAAATTTATCATCGGTCGCTGGCGGACAGACGGCACACGGCACTGAGCCCGGGAAGCAGACATCAATAACTAATCAGGGACCGAACGACCTCGCCCACCTCTTTTCTGCCCCGCATCACAGCGTAATACATTTTTCAATAAAAAAGGTCCGCAAGCAATAGTCAGTCATTTGATGCCAAAACCTACTTAATGACTGCGGACATTTACAAGATTACCAGAGGGAGAATCACGTTCTTCTAAATAGTGATTGTGAACAGTCAATCTACACCCAAAACACCTGGTATGGATATGATATACATGTGTCATTGCATCACCTGTGATGTATTATTGTTTGCGTTATAGGCGACGGTAATCAAATCTAGACGGTAGGTACCTACCATCAAGTAAGTAGACCGTCAACCTGTCCGACGTATGTA
This sequence comes from Synanthedon tipuliformis, assembly GCA_947623395.1. Lineage (NCBI taxonomy): Eukaryota > Metazoa > Arthropoda > Insecta > Lepidoptera > Sesiidae > Synanthedon > Synanthedon tipuliformis. The sequence continues at coordinate 7,927,413 of OX392407.1, read as the reverse complement.
ACATAAAAAAGGGAACACAAGCATATCTGATATCCTAGATTATTTATAGATATAATATTATAAAGCTGAAGAGTTTGTTGTTTGTTTGAACGCGCTAATCTCAGGAACTACTGGTTAGAATTGAAAAATTATTTTTGTGTTGGATAGATCATTTATCGAGGAAGGCTTTAGGCTATATAACATCACGGTGCGACTAATAGGAGCGAAGAAACAGTCGAAAATGTGGAAAAAACGGGGAAAATTATTCATCTTTAAGGGCTTCCGTTGCGTGCGCTGCGAAAACCGTTCGAGATATGCAAATGATTACCCAAATAACTATTCCACGCGGACGAAGTCGCGAGCACTAGCTAGTTTATAGATATTTATAGTGTATACCTTCGTTTAGATACACTAGATAACTTTTTTTGTAACGAAATGGGAAAACAATTTGGACCACCAACGCCAACTTCATATTGAAGCATCGAGAGTTTATAGTATAAGTACTCGGCCTAAATATCGTTGTGGATTTTGCAAATAATATTCAATTCGAGTCGTAGGTAATTGTTTTCATGAAGTAATTGTTTTCATGAAAGTAAAATTTTCGCTTTAAGTTGTTTTTGTGGTCTATAAAAAGTGTAACAGTTTGAGTGGTCGATTTCGCTATGAAGTAATCTGTGAGAATGCACTAATGGCCGGTTGCAGCCGAACGCGGCGTGTAATGTGCAATTTGTGGGCAGCCATCGGGCGGTCACGCGACGCGACTCGTGCCACGGTCCGACTTCATCTCAACTCTCACCGACCACCACCCAATACAACTATCCATATATCTACAACTCTTTTCATTTAATGATGTAAATAAATGTAAATATGACAGTAAGAAATGAGATGATCATAAGAGCTTTTTTTAAGCTAAGATGGACACTGGAAAGTCATGACCTCTTGATGGTATATTTATTTATTTATTTTTAATTAACTTACAGTGATATTTATACAATAATTTACTTAATAACTAAATGACAGATTAATTTGACACCATTTACTAGTTTCCGCATATTGAATCTATATAAAATAAATAAAAATAAATAAAACAAATTACGACTAAAAAAAGAGTGCAGCTATTTTTAAACTTAATTTAAAAAAATATTTAAAAAGAAGTAAACAAATAAAGCAAAGAATAACAAGAAAAAGTCTAGAATACAAGAAAAAGTTCAAACTTTGAAAGTTTATTTCCAAAGTTTGCCCAGCCGGGAATAGAACCACTGAAACAGAGCGTCTGAACGAGCATCTCAACCACTCGTCCAATGGGTTCGACAAACCAAGCTCTGGCGTCCCTTACTCTCTAAGAAACACATGTTGATTTATGGCGAACTTATTTAAGGTCATTTTTCGGTGGTGGAAAGGTATCCCTTATCGTTGCGAATGAAATACATATTTTCTCTGACATTTTCAATGAATCGCTAGAGGTGAACACATTCGAGCTACGTGGGCTATTTAGTGCGCTCGTGCACTCGTAACTTTTAACCTTTACTTTTGACATTTCACTTATGGAACGTTCATTATTTCGCCTAGTTTCTACCAAATGAACCGCTTTTGTTCCTATTGCGCCATTCAGCAGCACTCCTTGGGCGCTTGGCCGCTTTCTCCGAGTTTCGCAAACTTCCTGGATTCAATCACACTTGCCATTTATTATATGTACACACCCCCAGTTAACTTAAAATCGACCCACAGAACTTTACTCTACAATTCTGCAAATTAATGTAGATCTAAAATTACTATTACTGTTACGTGAATTGAAACTTCAACGTCAAGTTTATCCAACATATTTTCCATTGAATTGATTTCGAAGTATTTGCAATATAGACAGCCGGGTTATTGTTCGCTTTAAAAATATCCGAGCCGTGTTTCTGATACAAAAGGACAAATTCAACTCGACTGTTCGACAATGCAGAGAAATGGAGCAAATGTCGCAAAAATATGGATAAGTATTATATTTTATAAAAATTTTAGTTAGAATTTCTTCTTCCTTACAAGTTACATTTTGCACGAGGGCAAAATATTGGATCTCATTGCGATTTGAGTCTTTGAGATACTTCAAAATGACTGATATTGCGATTTCCTTATATCGGAATCTTTCTGTTACTTCTTGCTCTTTTTTGATCTCCGTGTGAATATAGTGGTCTGTGAACATAGCAATGCTAGCAAGCAGCTCCTACAAGTGAGCTGCCGATTATAATAAGGTTAATATTATGAAGAGATAAGGAAATACCTTACTCACTCTCTGAAACACAAAAGCATATATGCGGTAAGAGGGCGGTTACTGCCGCCAGGCGGGATGCCCAAATGACTGCTAAATGCGGTGTGCCATACTTAGTTATTCGAAAATTATTATATACCTTAAAGATGCCAATTAATGGAATGAAATAGATATCGCATTCGTAAATACAACATTAACTGTACAGATTATATAATAAGCTAATATAATATAGTGCTATATAGATTCAACTACTGTAATTTGTTTTGTGATATATTCGTAAAGTAACTATTATTTAATCTGTGCTCGTAGGTATATATATTTATATGCTTCATCCAAATCTGCTTAACGATTTACGCGTAAATAACGAACATCCAACCGCGTTCGTTCGTTCGTAGCAAAACATGTTATTCTATTATATTTAAATTACTTCCCTCGTCGCCATTCACTACCTACACTAATCATATTTTTGACAGGCAATTTTGAGGTCGGCGGTATCCAGGATTCACGCTACTCACACAGTTGGTTCAACGTTTCGGGATGTGAGGCAGGAGAAAACGCGGGTGGGCGGAGGAGAGATGCGGGCGGACGATGGCGGGAGGGGAGGCAGTACGGGATAGCCGGGCGACTCTCATTGATCGCAGGGTGCGCAGCATCCTCCCCTCGCCCGCTCAGCACCGCACCCCCGCAACCTCTGCTTGCTCGGCACGTCTCACTGTTCGAACACCTAATCGCTACACATCGAAAACCAATCTTGGCTCGTTTCGTTTCTCTATCTTTTAATAACTGAGTAAACACGTGTATGATTTATCTATCACGCACCAATATTCCTAGAATATTTGTTTTGCCTATAACATAGGTAATCAATTGCAGGCTTAAACGTGGATAAAGAAAATAGGTAATTTTTGTTACCGCAGCTTCCTAGAATGACTGTCATTCAATGACATATCAATTCGACACTAATCTTTAAGACTATTCTTGAGAAATCATGCTTCTAATGTCATAATCATTTCCAGTATTCTTCCATTCCGGGAAATGTAATTGCATTACCCGTAATGCAATTCCTAACTAAACTAAAAGTACAAAAATTTTCCTCATTCGATGAAAGAAATTCTGCACTAACCAAAGTTGATAGTTTTACTATGCTAACTAATAAATTGATTGCAACGTACAAACGAAGTACCTACATGTTGATCATAGTCCGATATTGTTTGAAGGCGAGTAGTTTGTGGATGATGTGAACGGCTCCAGCGACTAGGATCTGGCAAGGTCAGCAAAAGGCTGCGTGCGACAGCAATGGCCGGGTGGAGATGCGTATTTACAAAGTGTCTTATTAGCAGAAGCCATTTAATATTAAATTTGAAAAACTGTTTTAAGTTATTACCAATAAAATTCAGTCGCTGTATAAAAAACTCTAGTGTTTTGTTTGACCTGATTTAAAATAGGTCAGAAAACTGTACTGCAAATTATTACTTTTCTTCAATATTGTGTCATTTTTATATAAAGGTCAGCAGACAGGTTGACCTTCCACTTGATGGTAGATAGCATAGCATAGGTAGCATTCGTTAGCCACAGGCTTTTGTGAGGTAGTACCTTCAGAAAGGCAACTCAGATTATGATTTACAATTATGACTTGTTAATTTAGAAGAAATCAGATTAGAACTAGCTGGTGCCCGTAACTTTGTGCGCGTTGAAAATCCGACAAGAACCTATCATTTTTCCAAGATAAAAAGTATCCTATATGGTAATCCAGGTAATCATCAATACCGCATTCAAATCGGTTAAGCCGTTTCTCAGATTAGCGTGCACAAACGCGCACATAAAAATATTTAATGTACAGACAGACGGCTCGTTTACGATTTTAATGTATAGTTTGAAATAATTGCCATTGCCAGATCTGTATAAAGTGTAAGTATATAATTTTGTCTGTGTAGATAGATATTTTAGAAATATGTATTGGCAGGCGGCGCTTGAATGGGTGACGGCGGCGCGGGGTAACGCGCGGTAGCGTTAGGCAGCGCGGGGCACCAAGGAGGCGGTGCGGCTGCGCGGCCACGATGCCTCTGCCAGTCCGCACACCGGCGGCTCCGCTGCCCCACGGTCGGCCGCACTCCGCTAAACAACAATGCTTAAAAACACACCGTAACTAGACAAAAGCAACATTGACGCAGACGGCGATGCTCGAAGATCGGGCGGCACGCGTGGCCGTCGAGGAGCGGTCGTGAATAAAGTTTAATATATGAAAACCATAAGAGAATTAAATTTAAAACTGATGGTATTTAATAGATCATCCGAATAGCAGCATCAGGAGTGTGGGTGTAGGGGCGCGGGGGTCGGTGTCGCAGGGGTCGGGGCGGGCGATGGCGCGGCGCGGCGGGGCGGAGACGGCGCGCGGCGCGGCGGCGGCGCGACGCTGACATGGGCGGGCGGGCGTGCCGCTCGCTCTTGGCGGCGCCCGCGGGCCTGCTGCTGCTACTCGGCCTGCTCTGGCCAAGAGGTAAGATGGAACCGATTCAACAGCTCACGCTCCAAAATCCTTTCATGCTGAACTATATTACTTCATTTACCAAAACCATTGTTTTCACTCGTAAATCTCATGTTAATTTTCAAAGGCCTGCTGTGGCAAAATAAATAAGTTAAAACCGATTAAACAGCTCACTCTCCAACATCCTTTCATCCTTTACCAAAAAATTTATATTCACCTGCAAATATTACGTAAATTTTGAATGGTTTTCACAAAATATTCAAGTCCAGTCGGCCTGCTCTGGCCAGAGGTAAGATAGAACGGATTCAACAGCTCACTTTCCTTTTATGCGCAATTATGTTACAGCCTGAACCAATTCAAGAACAACTCCAATATTCTTTCATATACTAAGTTACCTATATCATTTACCAAAACTTTTATTTTCACTCGTAATGCTCATGTAAAATTTGAATGGGCCCTGCTCTGGCAAAAGAGATTATGGAACTTATTCAACAACTCACTCCAATTCATACTTATTACACCTTTATTCGTAGCTTAAACCATTTATCAAAACCTTTATTTTTACTCGTAAATATTATGTAATTTTTAAATGGTTTTACACAATATAGACCATCAAAAATTTACAGTAAAGTTTAATAAGTAAGTTTAACACGAATTTCTTGTGTGATGCTGGCTGTCCACATTTTTTTAATAATATTTAATTTTTTTAAATTAAGGAATTTTGTAATATTTGTTATTTGTTTCTATTAAGCATATAAAAATATATAATACTATTTAAATACCAATAAAATAGGTAAACTGAGTAGGCATTTCAATCGTCTATTATAACAAAGCAAATCTCCAAAAAAAATGCTTATTCACGCACAAAACATCAAAGACTTTTTTGGCACACGGGCAGCGGCGAATTTTCACAAAAGACGTCGTCTTTATATACAATAGCACTTGATACGGAAACAGGCTTACGAGTTCTTACAGTTTGATAACATAACGAAGTGTTAGAGAGTTCACAAGAACCTCCGAGTGGAGATAACGAACTGTCGCGAACAATCTGCAATCTCAAGCGGTCTATTTTTAAAAAATATATGAAAACACTGCCTTAAATTGTAGCATTTGTTTCTTACTTCATAACCCTTTATTTATTATGTATCATTAAGAATTTTGTAATGACATGGGGTACCAAAACGTGGCCTCTCGCGACAGTATTGGTCCACAAATTCGACGTCGTTCAGCGAGATTTAGAGCGGGATATGCTCGAAGTTTCTTTAGAAATTCGCTGAAGAACCTAGATTTGTCAACATAACCAAGAGAATTAACAAGCTGAAGTCGCAATGGGCCTGTCACTTAACCAATGGGGTAGAAGAGTTCTCAAAGGAAATCCACGAATTGGAAGACCCAGTTTAGGACGCCCTGCGGCCAGGTGGACAGACAGCCTAAAGGGCATACTTAGCAGGAAGCGGCTGAATGCGAAAGGCAGAGGACCGTGTGTGTTGGCGAGCGGTGTATTTAAATTATAGAGGCCTGCACCCAACTGGAGAGACAAAAGCTGATGATGATGATGATGATGACGATGACAAAGAATTTGATATATTTTCAGCTTTAGACAACAGTTTTCTTCAAAGAAAAAGAGAGATAACGTCTCTTGGACATGAATATTATTAGAAATTCACTATGTAGTGCATCAACCAGTATTTTATAAATGGTCTACTTTGTAGACTGCAATGGATTTTTGACATAAAAAGCTAGGTAAAACCATGTTGGTCTACAGAAGCATAATATCAGTTACAATTCTGCAAAAAAATATTTACATATACCTTGATAACCCTCATGTTAACTATATATAAAAACACATTATAAGCATTGCTCAATTAAATAGTTTTTTAGAGCAATTTTGGCACATCTCAGCGCAATCGAAGGACGCTAAGGTTTGGGCAGCCCATCTGACATATTAGCGTTTGTAAGGGATGCCAGAGCCCATTACCCTCCTGATCCCTTTCATTCATTTAATTCTACTATGGTCGGCAGCACACAATTCCAGCACATGTGGCGTTGCTTTTGTTATAGACTACGATAACCACATACCATCAAGTGGACCGTCAGCCTGTCTGCCGATTTTAACATAAAAAAACGTTATGTATAGGGGCGCGCGGTGGCTTTCACGAGAAGCGACTGCTGCACCACCTGTTGGACGGCTACAACGTGCTGGAGCGACCAGTGGTCAACGAAAGCGACCCGCTGCAGCTCTCTTTCGGCCTCACGCTCATGCAGATCATTGACGTGGTACGTTATTGGCTCAGCACAAATAAGAACTATTCACAGAATTTTGCTAATGTCTAATGTTGCATTGTCTTAGGACGCCCTGTATTCCCATTGACATCATGTCTAAATGGTCTAACATGAATATTTGAATCTACATCATTTTGTTAGAAAGAAATTTTAAAATATTCCTACATTCGAACTCTGCTAAACTCTAATTCCCTAATCACAAATAAGCTCTTCCAAATTTGGAATTTTCTATGTTTTCTATTTGGAATATTTTAATTATATTACTTATACATACCTACAGTGAAGTCATGGTTCAGCGGTTACCTACTATGTACTTACTTAATGTTCCTGGTTATACTCGTAATGGAGGTTCGCCGCGTAGGCGTGAATTGAGTCCGGACCCATTAAAAATAAATTATCGAACCCGAAGCTTTTTTAGTTGCCGTCATTCAACTTGTAAGCTAGCATAAGCGATTGACTGCTATATGAGACTTGTGCTAACACTTTTCGAAAGGCGTATAAGAAAAACAAACCTAGTTCTCTATCATCCCACGTTGCAAATTTTTACTTAGAAATTAGTGCCTAACTGTATCTTTTTGTACATATTTGTATGCTAATGACATACTTAAAATAAATTGGTAAAAATATTTCGCAGGATGAAAAGAATCAGCTGTTGATAACAAACATCTGGCTAAAATTGGTAAGTATAGTAGTAAAAATATTTAAAAATTTATTAACTATTAAATAGAATAAAAATATTAAATTAATTCATTTCTATAGGAATGGAATGATATGAACGTGAGATGGAATACTTCGGATTTCGGTGGAGTTAAAGATTTAAGGGTACCGCCCCATAGGCTATGGAAACCAGACGTCCTTATGTACAACAGGTAACAATTGTTTTTAAACCTAGGTTATAGTCAAAAAAATAATTATAGTGATTAAAATTTCAAGTGATTTCTTTTCTGAACCCTGACTTCCGGCGAAAAAGAGGGGTGTTGTAAGTTTAACTTACGCATCTATCTGTGGCATCATAGCTCTCAAATGAATGTATCTATATTGATCTGGTTTTCATTGTTTGAAAGCTGACGTAATCGAAGTGGTTCCTAGATACAATTTATGAAAATTTGTTCTGCAGTTTTAAAATCATTAACATATTTCTTAGTTGACAGACTCATACTCAGTTTAAATATGTTTTTTCCTAATAAAACTAATTTCCACAACCGAGTAACGATATAATATGTTTATGTTTTTTCCTAATAAATATGAAAAAAAATTATATGTTTTTTCCTAATAAAACTAATTTCTACAACCGAGTAACGAAAAACATTTTTTTCGTCCCAAAGCGCGGACGAAGGATTCGACAGCACGTATCCTACGAATGTGGTGGTGCGTAACAACGGCTCGTGTCTTTACGTACCACCTGGCATTTTTAAGAGTACCTGCAAGATTGACATCACGTGGTTTCCTTTTGATGATCAACGTTGCGAAATGAAATTCGGCAGCTGGACCTACGATGGGTATCAAGTAAATACAATTTTGTATTCTAATTTTTCTTAATTTAATTAAATTATTAGATACGTTATAACAATGCTACTATTTTCAGTTGGACCTTCAGCTGCAGGACGAGGCTGGTGGAGATATAAGCAGTTTTGTCACGAATGGTGAATGGGAACTAATAGGTAGGCATTTTAAATGTTTTTTTTTTGTTTCAGTTAAATTAACCAATAAACTATATATTTAAGTCATAAACCACGCTGCCGAGCTAATGGCAGTTAAATCTCTGCTTTAGATCATTATCAGTGCCCGTAATTTCGTACGTGCTGTAGTTCGTTTTTTGAAATCACACAGGAATACCTAACATTTTTTCCGGGATAAAAAGTATCCTATATGTTAATTAATGTAATGTGTGCCAAAATTCATCCAAATCCAAATCACGCAATTAACGACTGACCATTATGCATTTATATTGTATTCAGATTATGAAATAGCATCATTTTGTTTAACGTGTTTTAGTAAGTGAATAAGGATTTTCATAACGTTGTTAATTGTTATAACAAATCATATATATATTAATCGTATATTAATGTTTACTGATTTATTTGTTTTTTGTTTGCACAGGCGTGCCAGGAAAGCGCAACGAGATCTACTACAATTGTTGTCCTGAGCCGTACATTGACATAACGTTTGCGGTGGTGATCCGGCGAAAAACACTTTACTATTTCTTCAATCTTATTGTGCCCTGTGTACTAATTGCCTCGATGGCTCTACTGGGCTTTACCTTGCCGCCGGATTCTGGCGAGAAATTATCTTTAGGTAAGTACTTAGACATTAAAATCTTATAAATTGTAGACACAATTGATCTATTAATTAGGTACCTACTATATTTTTTAAATTTAGTAAAATTCTAATTTAAGAAGGAAATACTTAGAAAATTTTGTGAAAGCCTTTCGTAAACAAAGTAAAAAGAAATTTAATAATATAAAAAATACATTTTAGGTGTAACGATTCTACTATCGTTGACGGTGTTTTTGAACATGGTGGCCGAGACAATGCCGGCGACATCGGACGCTGTGCCACTGCTGGGGACTTACTTCAACTGCATCATGTTTATGGTGGCGTCTTCTGTCGTATCCACGATACTTATCCTCAATTACCATCATCGCCATGCAGACACACACGAAATGAGCGACTGGGTAAACCGGTTTATTTTTAACATAGAATTACTAATTTAAGAATTATGATTCTTTAAGACAGCGGAAAGTTAAGACTTACTAATAGCTCCTAATAGTCTTTAAATGCGAAGGGCAGAGGATCATGCGTGTTGGCGAACTTTGCGAGTGGCCTACATCCAACAGTGGAAAGACTCAAAATGATGATGACATCATTTATTATTATTTTTATTCATATTATAAATACTCCAGAATATTAGTCAAATTAGCCCTTTTGGAGCGCAATTTTTTTGGTAATAAATTCATGTGTTTATTTTTACAAAGATTCGCTGCGTGTTCCTGTACTGGCTGCCATGGATACTGCGGATGTCGCGGCCAGGTTCAGCGACGACGCCACCGCCGGCTCGTGCGCCACCGCCGCCGGATTTGGAGCTGCGCGAGCGCTCCTCCAAATCACTGCTAGCCAACGTGCTCGACATCGACGACGACTTCCGTCACCCGCAAGCGCAGCAGCCGCCCTGCTGCCGATACTACAGGTCCCTCGACGATCTTCACGAACACTACTCGCCGTAAATAGAACGGTTACGATAATTCACCCCCGCCTCTGACGTTCCGCAGAATACCCGACCCTTAACAGTTGCTGAAACCATCGGTTGCAGTTGCAATTCATTTTAACTCTATTCACCTATTTCTGATTTACGTTATCATGTTTTCTTTATGAAATTCGATGTACAGTCAGAGTAAGAAATAAGTCGACATTTGCTTGCCAGAAGTGTAGAAAAATTATATCCGTCATACCAAAATTTCATTTTAAACATCTGTTTAGTGCTTGAATTTAAAAAGTTACTACGAGTCTACGACTTGATAAAGGAATGAGATAGAAAACTGACGAGGGTTTTCGTACTCCGACTGTACATATTTAAATAGTAAAAAGTTTAGATACAAAATTAATCGTATTGTATCACTTTGTATCACTAAATATTCTAAGACAAAACACGACATCTTTTCCGACAACTAACGTTTAACAATGATCACGACAATCAGAAATGTACATCTTAAAACGCTTTCTACATAGGGTCAAGGGTCTATACTTAGTAATTCAAACTTAAAAACAGCTAAAATATAAAATGGCATTAATCCGGTAGTTCCCTCTGGTTCCTTCGGCCCACCTGTAGTATAGGGCGTAAACTTGAGCTGTATTTACAGAGCGAACAAAATTTTTTTAGGAGTGGCGAGGAGAATGGTGCAGGGCTGGCGGCGCACAGCTGCTTCGGTGTCGACTACGAGCTCTCATTAATACTTAAAGAGCTCCGCGTCATCACAGATCAGGTAACTTATCCATAAGTTCTTGTGAGAAAATTTTACAGTAGCCCACGAAAATTAATACTTTAGAACTTTGTTATGGGTGCAGAGTACCTTTTGACGTGTTTCAATAGTGGGAAGTAATTCAGATTTAGAAAATTGCTAATAATAAAATCGGGGGATACAGTTTGATGCTGTAGCTACTCATATACATAAATAAACATACAATACATGATGAAAGAATTTTTTGTTACTCATACTTGTGGAACATGTGTTTTAATAGAGTTACTAATATGTTATTGGCTGCACAATGCGTCTCTAAAACACAGAGTATTATTGCAGATGCGCAAGGACGACGAAGATGCGGACATTTCGCGCGACTGGAAGTTCGCCGCCATGGTAGTGGACAGACTGTGCCTTATTATCTTTACCCTGTTCACAATCATCGCCACGCTAGCCGTGCTACTGTCCGCGCCACACATCATGGTGTCGTAGCGACCCGCCCGCTTGCGTTTGCGCATGCGAAACATTCTGTGATACCGCAAATATTTGTTAAGTTGTGATGTGCGATGTGGCGCTGGTGTCGACGCCGCGGCGCCGAAGTTGCCGCCGCCTGCCTCGACGCCTGCGCTCCCCTATAAACATAAGTTACCGCTGACTGCCATCTTTAAGGGCTCAATAAAATACTGCCTATCTGATTTTCCCTCCAATTCTTTTCCTTCCTTTAGCACTCGAGCACCCAAAGTCCCAAGCATCTATAACCAACCAACGATATACTTCCTTGGGACACAGAGTCCGAGAGCTGCTAACTTTTCCCTGAATAACTACACCGAGTCAGCAATTTTGTATAAGTCATTACAATTAGTGGTTCCGATGACAGCGTTATATCTAATAAACTGAAAGACATGGCAGTGATGTTCTATTCGGCGCCAGCGCAGCAAAAGGCTCTAAGTCTGATACGCCGTTACTATATTAAGCCACCAGTGGTGACTGGGGGCTGTCACGATAAAGCACAAAAACGTCTTCCTTCAAACCGTTAAACAACCTGATTCGCGTTCATAAATTTATTCTCTGTTAGTATTTCTTAATTCTTGAAAACTATTATACTATTAAGGTTTTGGGCAGGGGAGCAATGGCCCTAATGCCTCCTTCTTGTTCGATTCCGTGAATCGTATCCCCTAACTTTATTTTCGGATGTACTATGTGTCCGTAGCTAGTATAGAACTTTACAAACAATGTTAATTCAATTGGTACAGGTTGTGATATGCCTCGTTGTGAACGGGTCGATAATTGTTATAAATGCTAAAATATCCATGGCTATAGCTTAATAAAAAAACTCGTTAAAATTGTAGTTAAACCAAGTATTGATTTATATTATTCATACATGACACCTTCGGAACAACTTATACCGATAGTTTAATAACTCATGACTCAACTTTACATGTTGTCATAATGTTTAATAAGATTTCGATGTTTGTTTTATAATGTTCTGCAACAACATAAGCTTTCGCGCGAGTATTACCAACACGTTTTTAAATGTCTTTTGAGAATTGTTAAAAGGTATTCATCATTCAAGATTTAAATTAAAATAAGTTAAAATATTGTTTTCGTTGTTGATATAAGTTTGTAATTTGTACCTATGTAAGACAATAGAAATTATAGTACTGACTGAGGTGCCTATTTAATGACGACATAGTACAATGACTCGACGAGTACTTTATATCTCGCCCAGCACTACCTGGAACACCTTGCCTGACCTAGGCGATACCGCGTCTGATTATCACCACTTATAGGTAATCCGTTTGACACGAATTGTCACTCGAACTCATTAATAATTTAATTTATTGTTTATGTACAAGAAAACATTGTGATCCTGTTAAATGGAAAACGTACCTTCAGAACGGATGCGCGGATACACAAGATTTGTATCCTCGCAACGCTCACCATGTTTTCCCTTTGAGAGGTGGGGGACTCAAATCGTAGCCGGACCTTTGGAAGTTGCGGCACGTCTACGATGAATGTGTTTCCTTGTTTTCTATTCATATGTTTACTGTTATAATATATCGTATCTCAGCAACGAGAGCGTGTGTGGCCGATCAGCGAGTAGCGCGCGTTGCATAGAATTTAGCTAAAGAGAAGTGTCACGCGCGCTCCTTGGTGACGACATTGGGACTGCATTTGTCCCCATCATTTGTTCAATTGTTAGGGTTAATACTCTGAATTGCACTTTGTTTATTAAATATAAACGAATGAAACAAAATGTTTATTTTATTTTACTAACAAATAAACACACACCTATGTTACACCGTTACAGGATAGTAAAGAAAGTTGGGTTAATTTCGACTTTGAAAATTATATAATTTGAGATAGTTAAATATCTATCTCGTATATATAATAGTTAAATATCAAATTAGAAATCGAATAGAAATGCTTTTAGCAGTGAAACCGCATGATTCGACAAATATTTAAACAGTGCACAATTTTTTGAAATATTAATTATTCAACTTGATTAACAAGAAAGTCACTGTATTCGTTAAAAAAATACATATCGTTCGATTTAGATAACTGTACATACCTACAACATAAAATTATTACAGTACAACATAATATAAATCATTTGAAAGTAGCCTACTATCTAGTACTGCTGTCAATCTTTATAAAAAAATAAGAAAAAATTTATAAGAATTTTAAGTTAGTTTGTGTATGCTTCAAAAACTTGAAAACTTACTGCACCGATTTCAATTCTATTTTCACTAGTGGAATGAGGGATAAACGGGGAATGTTTATATATTATAAAATAGCATCCCGGACAAAGCCGGAAGCGGGTCGCTAGTTAATATATAAAAAATACAACATCAATGTGATATTAAAAATTAGAGTAAACTACATTCATAATCTACTGATAGAGTTAACAAGTGAAAATAATTTGATAATTATATTTAAATTGCCTATATAATATATTTATATGATGAAATAACCCTGACCTACATAATATGTCCTAACGAGTGGTTTGGTGTGAAGCCAAAAGGCTGGAGACAATCGATGTTATCCCGAGGGATACTGCACATGCGCACCAACGATATCGTAAGTACCTATACCTAAGTATGTACCTTTTCTTTTGAGTATCGGGACTGTAAGGTATGCTAAACGTGTAATTTAGAACCAATAATAGATTATTCAAAACTAAAAAACAATTAAAATCAATGAATGGAATATATAATTATTTAGTCTAAAGCATTTTTAACATACGAGTATTCTACATAATATTAAAAGGAGTAAGTTATATAGGATAACTAGTTTCGTCCGGGTTCAAAATAATAACTATAGTATATTTTAAGTTGAACCAAATTACACATAGTAGTTTTATCAAAATCGGTTCAGTAATTTAGGATTTCTTTGACGTCAAACAACGTGACACGAAATTTTTATATATATAAAGATTTTAATTTGAGTTTGTATGTATGGAGAGGGAATTCCTGGAACCTAATGCTAACACTAATTATTTGAAAAGTACATGTACCTATTGCTTATTTATACAATATGTAAACTAAATCTGGCAATTACACCCGGACGAACCCGGACAAACTAAATCATGTGATAAAAATCATGACGTTATGGATATTCGTTCACGCTAATCTCCGAAACCGATTTCAATGATATTTTATGAATGTGTAATTGTGTATGGTTAGGATATAATTTATAAAGATATGCGGACGATGACACAGCGAAAAGGTAGTATTTTATAAAAATAAACAATCACATCAAAATTAAACTCAAAGGTTAAACTTTAATATAGTATTGTCATTGTTTATTAACAGCGGGTTACCATTCGTCACTGTTTCCAAGTAACTACTCGTTTTCATTTTCCGACAACGGATTGTAACAAAGCGTTCCACAAGTTTTCTACAAGTAGATGAATATAGGAACGCGTCACCCTTACGACTCGTGGCTATAAGTACCGTTTGTAGGCAAAAACGATTCGTTGTTGGGATATAGGAACCGGCCCTAAGACTTAAATCTTCATGTTACGCTTGTAATATTGGGAAGACTATAATTTATAAATTATTATTGAAACTGAAAATTCAGTTAAAAATTATTTAACTTATGGTGAATCCATTGCGTGGTTTACAAGAACAAAAAGTAGTGTGAGAACAAAAAACACTGTGTGTTATTTTTCTCCGGTTTTAGTTTCATGAACCGATTTTGATGTTAAAAGATAATATTAATTTAATTCTATTTTTCATGTGGGGTATGGGTGGGTAGTACCTACCGTATAAGTACTAATAAAAAAAAATCTTGCACTAATAAATAAAATAGTAAACAATATCGATTTTTTTTTGTTATATAAATTGTGATCGGCCCCCATGTTAATATAATAGCCGTCAGGCTGCTACCCCAGAGATTTTCGAGTGAAGACCATGGACCGGTAAGCGTAACGTACGACGTCCACCCACAGGACAGATGATCTAATAAGGACCTTGGGTTGACATTGGATCCAGGATGATTCCGACTATCCTATTTAAAAATTATATATCCAATATCCTATAAATGGCTGAAACGGTGAATAACTTACGGAATTAAAAATAAGTAATAAATTGCCTTAAACTTTTCGGCAAAAGCAGCTAAGTTGATAGAGATTTGTATATATCAGCCGTATATTTTCCGCTGCTTTGTACAGGACTTCCCCTCAATGTTAGAAGTTATGAGAAGCACATGTCTTCAAAAATCATGGTAGTCTTCTTGGCTATACACGTGTTCTCAAATGTATTCCTTCAATGTTAGAGCAAGTTATCTTTACATAGGTAAAAGTAAAATTATTTTATAAGTAAAATTGAAAAACTTTCATTAATTTAATTCGGACGAAGGTTAGGCTAGGCTAGGCTATCGGATAAACAATTAACAAACAACAATACTTTTTATATTTTTTCAAAAAAAACGTCAAAAAGTTTACAGTTAGGTGTAGGCATTAGGGTTGGCAGCACTTGTACTATGCACGACGGTGCGGCATGGGCGGGCGGGACTGCGTACGGCAGTTAGCGCCGCCGCCATGTCGGGCGGGTCGCGATTTTGTCTTCTCACAGCTGCGCTACTCACAATTCTCTATTCAGGTACATAACAATCATTATCGTTTACTATTTACACTAATTACAACATAATTGTTACCTAATATTTTATATTTAAGTTATACTTTTGATTACATATTAGTTTCTTTTTAACAAGCAAACACATCAAGGTAATTTTTAAAATAAAACAAATTTATCAGTAATTTTTATTTAAATTACTTAAAAAAATAGGCAATGAAACTTCAACATACACAAATTCAAGCAACGCGTAATGTAGCGGTTAGATAGAATCCCTTAATAAATTATTATTATTTTTATAAACTGTAATTACTTAAATATTAGTATTTGTTAAACAAAAGTTTAATATGTTTCAATAGAGTGGTTTAATAATAATATGTTTCCTAAATTGAATATGAATCTTTGGTTACGAGACAGCCGTCTTCTCATTCATCTCACAGTTCCCAGTTACTCTCCTCTTATTGATCTGTCGCCGTTGCAACATCTCGGGTACTCACGCTTCATATAAATAGAATCTAGTATTTTTTATAATTTAAACTGTTTGGTTTTGCAATTGAATATCAACTATTTTACAGATTTTGATTATTTACTTAGGTATTATAAGTGAATTAAATTGAGTTTCGTCAAATCAAAACTGTTTCTTAAGCCCTTATGCTTCAGTTAGGAAAGGAAATCTACTAACTACATACATAAAGATTAATAACATTTATTTCCTGTACAATCTCCTGTCTCCGGGATGTTATTAATGAGAATTGTTTAATACTGAGTAAAGTTAAATACTTCAATTAAGGGAAATAAAAGATGAGATGAGCAGTCACGGGGAAAATTTTATCTGTACATATAAATCTATTACTTGAGTATCAAGAGAGAAAATAGTGTACAATGGAGGTTGTAAAATAAATTGAAATCAATGAAGATTCTAGGTAATATCATGTAATAGAAATACTCACGCCTGAGATAATATTTAAAAACAATACTAATTGAAGATTAATAATTTCTAAAAGATTCTTAGAAATATAACTTTTGCTTATTAATTTAAAAATAATTGCCAAGCGTTGGATCTTTATTTTTAGATAGGGATCTTGTGGATTTTTTATCCTATGTCCAGTCCATCTTGAAATTCTATCCTAACTATTTGTGAAACATTTTTTAAATCGGATGAGTAGTTTTGAAGATTACCTAATACATACAAAGAAACATACACACGTTACCTCTTCATACATAATTAGCTACACGCTCCCGGTTTCGCTCGGGTTTAAAATAAAAATATCCTATCTTTTAAGTTGGACCAAATTACACATAGTTAAGAAGTTTTATCAAAATCGGTTCAGTAGTTTAGGAGTTCATTGGCATCAAACAACGTGACTCGAATTTTGAAATAATCTCTTATTATATATATATATATATATATAAGAGATTATTTTAATTTTCCAGGATGGTGTTCGGAAGACGAGGAAAGATTAGTTCGCGACTTGTTTCGCGGATACAACAAGCTCATTCGTCCCGTCCAGAACATGACGCAGAAGGTCGACGTGCGCTTCGGCCTTGCCTTTGTCCAACTTATTAATGTTGTAAGTGTTCCACCATTTCTTTATTATCCTGACCGGATGCCAATCTTTAAACTTGAGAACTGCAAATTTATATGTTTTTTTTTAATTCTCGCACTTATATTATTGACAACAGTATTGTCCAGGCTTCCTACATCTCTTAAATTTTTTCCGTTACTGAAATAAACATAATTATCTTGTATGCTCAAATATACGAGTAGATCAAACTACAATGTTACTTAGAAAAAAAATTGTAATTAAAAAAATCTAGGCTATTTATATTATATTTTATCATTTATGACAGAATGAAAAGAATCAGATCATGAAATCGAATGTATGGCTCCGACTAGTGTGGATGGACTACCAGCTGATGTGGGATGAGGCTGATTACGGTGGTATTGGCGTGTTGCGACTTCCGCCCGACAAGGTGTGGAAACCTGACATCGTGCTGTTCAACAAGTTAGTAATTGCATCCATTACAACCGCTACTTAGTCCTCAACTTGTACTTGGCCTGTTTAACTAATTATAGTTTTCACTTTTCAGTGCAGACGGGAACTATGAGGTCCGATACAAGTCCAACGTTTTGATATACCCGAATGGTGAAGTGCTTTGGGTGCCACCGGCTATTTATCAAGTAGGGTAACATTGTTAACTGTTAATCACTGAACGATTGACAATATTTTTACACTAAGTAATTGTTCGTTTTCGCACGTACCTATGCAGTTGTGGGTTTAGTTTGCAGTTTTAGTTCACAAAAAAATCAAGGATCTATCTAACTGGAATAGTGAAAGATTTTTTTAATATTAATAAAATTATAATTTTAAATAAATGTATAAATATCATAGACTAAACACACCAAAGTAACTATTATATTTTTTTATTATGAACTAACTGGCGCCCGCGATTCCCGTGCGTCTAAATGTTTATCTACCAAGTTTCATGAAAATCAGTTAATTCGTTTAAGAGTTATGGATTAACATACATACCTACATACAATACCTACCACTTACAGATTTATTATTAGTATTGATTAATGATAACCATACAACAAACTGGGGTAAAACTCTGCACACCCAGAATGTAGTCGATCTAGAAAAGAGCATTTCTAAAGTTTAGACCTGCCGAGAATCGAACTCTGGGCCCATGCGTTAGAGTGCTGAGTACCTTCAGCCGATCCTTGCTTGTGTCGGAGATTTCTGACATATAAAAAATTTGCACAGTATTCTTAATATGCATCTCTCTCCATAATATTATATAAAATAAATATATTTTTCAGAGTTCATGCACAATTGATGTAACCTACTTCCCCTTCGATCAGCAAACGTGCATCATGAAATTCGGCTCGTGGACCTTCAACGGCGACCAAGTATCGCTTGCACTATATAACAACAAAAACTTTGTCGACCTATCGGATTATTGGAAGTCTGGAACATGGGACATAATCGAAGTGCCCGCCTATTTAAACATCTACGAGGGAAGCCAACCCACGGAAACCGATATAACATTCTACATAATAATAAGAAGAAAAACCTTGTTTTACACCGTCAACTTGATTTTGCCGACAGTTTTGATCTCTTTTCTTTGCGTCCTTGTATTCTACTTGCCTGCTGAAGCTGGAGAAAAGGTATTTATGAGATTTCATTGTCAAACTTTTTTATTTGAATAGGTACTTTTTTATGAATTGTATCCTATGCCCTTTTCTGTATGCCTGGTGTATACAAAATTTCATGATTATCGACTATCGAGTTGGTCGTTTTGTCGTGAAAGCGAAACAAATAAAATTCACTTTGGCATTTAAAATATTAGTTAGAATTATTTGTGCGAAACAAACGAACTCTTTTATTTTATAATTTATAACTCTTTTCTAATAAAAGAAGCACTCATTCTCGTTTCCATTCTATATAAAATAAATATAAAACAACTCTTAAAAAATTCGTTTCAGGTAACGCTGGGTATAAGTATTTTGCTGTCACTGGTTGTGTTCTTGCTTTTGGTTTCGAAAATTCTTCCTCCGACATCGCTTGTGTTGCCACTCATAGCCAAATACTTGTTATTCACATTCATTATGAATACAGTCAGTATACTGGTAACGGTGATAATAATCAATTGGAACTTCAGAGGTCCCAGGACACACAGGTAGCAAAACTTTTATCTACATATAAATTTGAATATTTGTAATGAAACAATAATTCCGATATTTATTTTTGATCCGTCGTTCCAGAATGCCGTTGTGGATTCGCAGTGTATTCCTTCATTACTTACCAGCAGCGCTGATGATGCGTCGACCTCGAAAAACACGTTTGCGTTGGATGATGGAAATGCCTGGAATGGGTGCTCCACCGCACGCAGCTGCCCCTCATGACTTACCTAAACATATTAGGTAAGTGTCTAAATAAGGTCCTTTCTGTGTAAATCTTTTAACATGAACATTTGTATGTGAGGAGTTGGACCGTTGTGTAATAGACAAGATGACACATACCTACACGTGTTTTTGATAGTATCTACTTCTTACAAATCAACATTTATACTAAGACAACAGGTTTCTTTACGAAATTTGCAAGAAAGAACTTTACAACGAAAGAAAATTTTGCAAGAGATCTTTATTTGGAATTATTTCTAATACGCACTTGAAATCGAAATTTATCATAAAAGATAATTTTTTATAAGGTATTTTTCAAAACCAGGCTACTGTTTTTTTTTAACTTACACTTTGGAAAATTTGGTAATACTTAAATGCATTTCTTCATTTTAGTAATTTCCTGTGAATATTTTAGATTTTGTAAACTGGGATACTTTCAAACTTTTTTAA
Organism: Synanthedon tipuliformis; assembly: GCA_947623395.1. Lineage (NCBI taxonomy): Eukaryota > Metazoa > Arthropoda > Insecta > Lepidoptera > Sesiidae > Synanthedon > Synanthedon tipuliformis. The sequence continues at coordinate 7,907,024 of OX392407.1, read as the reverse complement.
ATCTTTCAAGCTTAAATAACTAAGAAAATTATAGTAGGTAAAATCTATAATTTTCTTCTTACCTAATGTCAAGTTTCAATAGTTAAAATGAAAATAATAAAAAATTGATGACCTGATATACATAGATCCTTTGTTAATTCAGCGCAATTGGAGCGAAGCAAAGTAAGATGGAAGCGATGGAACTGTCCGATCTTCATCACCCGAACTGCAAGATAAACCGAGCGGCTGGTGGCGGGGAGGTGGGCGCATTGGGAGGTCTCGGCGCTCTAGGAGGTCTCGGTCTGGGCGGAGAGAGACGGGAATCTGAGAGTTCCGATTCCTTGCTTTTATCGCCGGAGGCAGCAAAAGCTACAGAAGCAGTCGAATTTATTGCTGAACATTTACGAAATGAGGATCTGTACATACAAGTAATAATTATTAAATCTTGTTTAATACTTTCTTCTTTACATAGAAAAAAATTATAATGAACACTTGTAGGATCTGGATATTTTCAGTTGTCCTACAGGAGCCTATAAACGAAGCCTTAAACAAGCTCTCGAAAATATAGGTTTTTTTTTGTATTTTGTATATTATATGTTTACTTCTTAATTGTTTATTTGTTTGTATTATTTTTCTTTCTTTTCATATCAACTAACCTACTGATCTGCCGTGTTATGTCGGTAACTTTTGTTTGTATATGGATCCAAGGTGGATCCAAGCATAGCCCCCTCCATAGATAGCTCTTTGAGTAGTGACGTTGAGCTTTCTTAAAAGGCTTATATTTTTGTATATATTAATAATTCTTTATAATTTCACAGACGCGTGAGGACTGGAAGTACGTGGCAATGGTGATTGACAGACTACAACTGTACATATTCTTCATCGTGACCACCGCAGGGACAATAGGCATCCTCATGGACGCTCCGCACATTTTTGAATATGTTGATCAAGACCGCATCATCGAAATTTACAGAGGAAAATAATTTTAATGTACATCACACTAGTATGTAGTTTCACGGGTAAATAGTTATAGGAGATTTTAGATTTACTTATTAAATTAAATATTTAGGCTTCCACGAACAAATAGGACTAATTGGCTACAGTTCTTTATAAGCTAAAATGTATCCTCGCACTTAAAACAGCTTTTTAGTTCTCCCAATTAATTGGGATTAAGACAGCAAATAATAGGTTAGGTAATGCCATGGTAATGCAACAATTGTTAGTACCTAGGTTAATATTTAGTTACTTGCGTACTTATATCTCTTTTATAAATTAAATTAGGAATACTAAAAACAGTGTAAGTTAATGTAGCAACTAGTGTATCAACTTAAATAGGCGAGTAAGTATTAATAAATAAAATTTAAAATGGCTGTGTTCGAGGATTACTTAGTGTAAAAAAACTACATTTGTGAGTGTAATAATTTTATGTAAGTTTGTACCTGTAATATGTAGGTATGCTTATTTATTATAATACTTACTAATTGAATAAAATAATAATGACAATTATATACTTAAAGAAAATTCTACAGGTATATTCATATAGGGCTATGTGAAGTTCACTTACTATAATTTTCTAAGATTTCTTTAGAATTTTTCGGTAATTTCCAATCAAATCCTTTTGAACAATTAATATTCCGAATTCATCTATTTTTCATTTTATCGTACAATTATGCCCGCGACTTCGTCTGCGTATTTTATAAATTAAATTTAGCTATAGGTAATGTTATTCCGATATATAAACTAGGTATTTACTTACCTATATAACTTAAATAATTTACTTATATATATTACTTAAAGTTGCATCACGACCCGTTCAGTGCTAAAAGAATATTTCACTTCTAAATTTTATTATTAGATGGAATTGCTACTTTATATTATATTTGAAAATAAACTTCAATTAGGTACTTAGTCTAATTTAAATCAACATAAAAGCAACATTTAAAGCTAATATTGGATTAGTAGAACCATTATAGCATATCCTTATATGAAGAGGCCTTTGAACAATAACTAATTATCGTCTAATATGCCTAATACCTAAACTGACTATCCAATTTCTTACTAAAAGGGAAACTAAAACGGAATATGGCACCAAACTTATATATGTCTGCTATTCCTCTTTATTTATTCATTGTTCTCGTTACCTATTTCCAATTTTGACAATTATTCTGTAACGAATTTTTGTACTCCCTTTGAACGCTTAGCTATAGGTAACCCTCTAATACTTTAAGAAGGAACCAACCAAATTAATATTTATAATATGTTGCACATGTTTTTACTTTAGATGTTTTATACTTTAGTTGAACGATTCTATGTAGGTATGTGCCAGATCTTAAACGCCAAAATGGTCACAAATGTATCTTCCAAAAACTTGTGCTATTTTTACTTCTATTTACTTTGTTACCTACCCAAACATAACGTTTGATCTCATTTGTTTTTTAAGAAGAGGTTGTATGTTAAACGAAATCATTTTGTATTAAAAGTGTTATTAAATTTCTCATTAGTTTTTCATTTATTAAATTCCAAGTACAAATCAGCCCGTCTGAGTTTGACGCTATTCGTCCACTTAGCTTTTTACCACATTCGCTATTCGTCCACTTCGCTATTAGTCACCTCTAACGTGCTCTGGCGGTAACCACGCCCTTATAGAAGACCAGGTGTCTGTTGTGGTTGAGTGAGTAAATAAGGGATGCCAGAGCCCATTTCCATATCCCCTCCATCTTTTATCCTTAATCCTGTTCCATGAAACAGATAGCGCCCGTTGCTTTTTACATTTTACAACATTTAGTAGTTTTACAACTTACATATTTGTAAGTTGTTTAAATTGTTTGCGTTGTCAGTGTGGCTTCACTATATTATAAATAGTTAGAATCCCATGAGATCCTAGACATGGGAGCAGTGGAGGAGGTCGACAAAATAAAAACACATTTTTTATATAATAAAAGTTTAGTATTCCCTATATTTTATTGCAAAGTTACAGTAATAAATATACTTTGGCAGAAAAAAACTCTAGCTTTTTATCTATTAGGTATTTTGTTTTTCAATTTAGGGTTGCCGCCACTTGAAAATCATGGAACCTGGCCTCGACTTTTGAAAATTATCTGCTTGCTGATAACTACACTACACAATACACTGATACTACACAATAAAAATATTATGAAATTTACTAATGGACTATTATTTATCGCACTTCGGAATTTTTTATTTCTGCTTTGCAGAGACTCTTAAAAGTAACCTTACCCATGTCAATTCATTGTTAAGTAGGTACATATATGGAGCAAAGCATAATGTGAATCAAAAAGCATTATATTTCTGCAGAAATAAGGTGTGTTCTAGCAATATGTTTATCAAAGGCTGACAACCCTACTTATACAGAAATATCATTACATAGTCTTACAATACATTTAGAAATGCATGGCGAGGTTTATTATATTTTGCTACTGCTCGAGTTGTCGCTAGGATTAAACTCTAAAAAATCCTTTAGCAAAGTCGTGCGTCTTTTCTCGGCAATGTCCATTTGATTTTCTAAATCGCCACGATCAGTTGTTTCGGCTCTCTCCACTTTCCATGACAAATTTTCTATTTCAGCTTCTAATTGAGCCTGGAACATTATACAATTGATTCCGTTCATTAATACTATTGGTAATTAATTTGACGAGTCCGTTGAATGAGTGATTATGATGCTTGCCTTAACGCTCTGTCGCAGTCCCAGGTTCGATTTCCGGCAGTCAAAAGTTGGCTCTGGTCTGGCTTAGGAAAGTAGCGGCAAAGTATCTCGATAACGGTTCATTTTACGCAAAAAAAACTATAGACCTTTTCTCTTATAATTTTTTTTCTTAATATTCTTACTTAAAACGCGACCGAGTAGTAAAGTAAGGCAGTAAAATAAAAAAGTTTACCTGCTGATATTCAAATAACTCCTTCCTTGGTCCAGCTTCCATGTAGTAAGCATAAGGATAAGTATACTGGAGAGTGTAGCGACAACAATTCAATAATCTCGCTGCGTTCCACAAATATTGCCAGTCTATCCAAGTTCCCTCAACAGCCATTACCTGTGAAGAATAGAAAGTGCACACAGATTTTTAAAAAAAAAATTTAAAAAATCAGGCCGAAATGCGACGTGGCGTGCAAATTTTAACATATTATTCGACACGTTTGGTCTAGTGGCTAGTAATCCTAGCTGTTAACCAAGCGGTCGCGGGTTCGAATCCCGCTAGGGGCAAACGTATATGTGTTAACATTGTACTTGAGTCATGTTTTGTATTTGTAATATGTATGTGAAAATATATATGTGTTGTATGTATAATAATAATATATCAACTGTTTGGTATCCATAATACAAGCATTAAGTAAGCATTACTACTTTGGAACTAGATGGTGCTCTGTGGTATGTGTAAATAAATTTATATTTTATTTATTTATTTATTTATATTCAAGTCCGATGCTATTTTCCGTCATCTGAGATTGAACTTTATGGAATCATAGTTGGTAAGAAAATGAATAATTATTTGTTTCCAAATAATTGCTTGGAAAATTTGCTCATCTGTCCTGAGGAAAATAAGGAAAGTAATGGCAAGATGATGCATCACAGATAAAAATTATAATACCGCCTATATATGACCTTTATTTGCAGATATTATCAGCATTATTAAAGAAAATTAAATGTGGTTGTTTCAACATTTGTTTAATGTGGTGTCATGTTAAACATTGTTTATGCAAAAATTTATATTATCCATAAAAGTTTCTGCAAAGAAAAGGTCTAAGTATGTTGAATGAACAATAATATTAAAACTAATCTGAATTTGATAACCTAAACAGATAAAAATTTATTCAAAATGACGTCGCATCTCGTTCGAAAACTATTGCTGTCTGTATTCGTACGTATACATACTGATAACAAAAATAATTATACCTATTAGTTAGTTTTTATAAATAATTACTACAATTCTCTACAAGTTTCAATGTGTTTAAAAATTAAAAATATACCATCAGCTGAATAATAATATAAGTTTGTTATATTTAATTTTGCCTATAGGAAAATTTTATGCACACAATGCCGAATGACTCTTTCTCATTGGTCCTTAAGATCACAGCAAATTTAGAAATTTAATACACCCCCAATTTTGTTTTAAAACATAATATCTAAGGCAAATTAATGATAGAATTTTCTGCTATCATTAATGGTGCTTAAGCAAAAAAAATATAAAATAAGTACTTACTATTAATCAAATAGTTAATATAGTTAATAATCAACTTGATTTTAATCAAATACATCTAAATAACCTTTTGAACATAACAAGACATATTGATACTCACAGCAAATTTATAGGTACAAAAAAGATTTTTAATAAATATGTGCAAATGTGTATATAGAGAAGGTGATAGTTCAAACAAACAGAAATTCATTTCAAGTCTTTATCTAGGTGGCAAACAAGTTTTCTATTTATAACTACATACCTTTTGATTGATACGACTCTTAAGATTAGCTAGGGTTTGTTGCTCCAATTTTAGAGATCGAGCGTGATTCTCCCATCTCTCATAATAATGCAAATATTTCTTCAAAGCTTCCCGAGCCTGAGCGTGCTGACTATCGTTTGCCAAATTCGGATCTTCCTTGTAACGGCTACACTCATAGTATTCAGAACCATGAGCTTTCCAATCGCCCAGACACACCCAACAAAAATCATGTCTGCAAGCACCACATTGCATATGATTACAACCACCGTTTTTCTCTATGCAAATCTGGCACTTGGGGCAATCCTAAAAAAGGTTAAACATTCATTAATAAACATGTTTTAAAAATCTCATTAACGTCTGAAATCAGTGTCCCAAAGCTTTTATAACTACAATTTCATTTGTATGAAAACTATTTATATATATTTTTTTTAAGGTCGACAGACCTTAATTTATAAATACTGCAAGTGCGCTGCCTAGCATAATTTGTCTATACATTTTTGTTCTGTACCTCCAACTTGTTATACATGATTAGTTATAATACATAAATAGTGAGTGTGATATTCTGTTTCTATGAAATAGATTAAGAGAGGCACATATATTAGTTGTATGTAATATTAATATAATATTATAATATTTTAAAGACCCCTGCTCTGTAGTATGTAAATAAAGGGCAAAGGATAAGGTAAATTTATTGTACATAATTTTGACTAGAAACATTAATTTGGTTTACCTTAGTGTGAGCAGTGATATAATTAGCAGTTTCAGAATCATCGGCACATTTGGTAAGCCACAGTCTTATAGTTGTGCAATCCGTGGGCGCGTGATGAGGCGCCCCACAGGAGAAACATGTGAGCAGTTCACAACCCCGACATTCAACACGACGAGCCCCTTCTTGAGACCGCGCGCGGAATAACCACTGGCACAAGACAACAAAATTGCAATTATTTCTTTGGGATAGGAGACTTATTTCGAGACAGGAGGTTCCAATCCTTGAATCCTACTTTCTTTAATGTTAGACATTCGTTGAACAATGGTACTCAACCACACACATCTTGAATCATTAAAGATGATTTCATCATTCAGCTTCATGGTTGCCTTTAAAGCCCCTTTAAGTCAACTTTAAATGGGCTTGCTTTATTATTATTGGTTTAATTTTTTTTTTATTTTTTTAATAAAACCACTTATAGTCAAACCTTTTCTAGATTAAAGCATAAACTTCAACAATGTAGGTATAATGACAAAAAGTATTTTAAATATTTTTCTTATTTATTCCAATAAACAAGAATTTCATTAATTAATTTAATTTACCCCAGTAGCTATAATAATTTAAGACTATTTCATTTACCTGACAGTTAGGACCAGGACAGAAACGAAGCTGGGGATGAGTTTTCACGTGGTCCTTAAACATAAACTGTTGATAGCGTTCCCTTAGTGTTGGTTTAGTTACATGTGACAACACAAAATCTTCAGGAGCTCTTATTTCACAGTCTTGAGCCATACATTGTATAGTATTTGAGACACCTATAAAAAAATTGAAAAAAAAATCTAATACTGCAAACACCTTAAAAATATTAGAGTAGTGATTTTCGGCAAGGCCGAAGCTTCATCTGGTTTATGGCCGAAAACAAATAGGTATATGGCCGAAAGTGGCCGAAAACGAAGCTTCTGTCAGTCACTATATATAGTTTTTATTCAATAATTCAAAAACTAAATTAGACTGTGACAAGTTTGCACAATATTTATTTCCTCTGAAGAATAAGCCTATATGATGATATTACAATAACTTAGTTTAAAGCAATAATAAAATAAAATATTTACATATAACTAATTTTAAAATACCTTGCATAATTTGTACTTCAAAATGCATAGACCAACAATCATTACAAAAGTAATGGCCGCACGCCAGAGCACTGTATTTTTGCAGCTGAGGAGTATTAGCACAAACGGCACACACTGTTCTACTGCTACTTGCTTGTAAAGATGGTATTCGTGGTTTAACATGACTGAACACCAAAACCTCATTCGCATTCTCCTTATACTTGTTGAGTATTTCTTGAGCATTCCATCCATATGCATATAACATTACCTTTAACACAAAAGTATTACAATTTAAATATATTTCAACTTAACATACTTATTTATATCCTATACAACAGGGGCATCTCAGTTTCAATCAATAAAATTGAAGGCCAGTGCTTCAAATTTTTGCATTCAATTTGAAATACTCTAAACTTAAGATCTAAACAGCTTAATAAAAGCTTAATAGTTGCTTAAGCCAGGTGCTCAATGTCGCCATGTCTACTAAGCCCTTTAGATATTAACGTGTTAAAATAATATACTTTTAAAATAAACATTTTCAGATGTTAAGAAACAAAAAATAATTTAAAACAAAAACAAATGCTTAACTCATTTTATAACAGTTAACCTTGTAGCCTTTATAGTTTAATTTATATCTTTTTTAACTTATTTGAGAACAAATATATTTGATTACGACATTACATTTTTTGGCACACAAACATACATTGATGTGCCATAAAATGGCACTGAGAGATGGGAGTCAGTATTTTCCATAACATAAATAGTTTCCTCTAAATATTTTTTTTCAATATCTCTCAAAACATATATAATGCTTCGACGTAACTTGCAGTTAACTGGGTAGTAAGGAAATAATTAAAGATAAATTTCAGATGACAAGCTCTCTCCCAACTATCACAATTCAAGTTTTAATAATAGAAAAAAAAAACTAACCTTAGCAAGTGAAGGTGTAACCTGAAGGCTGTTACTTAGCAATTCAATGGATTCATTAAGCAACTTTTCTACTTCTTCTACCTTTAGACATGAGTACGAGAAATATTCAGGGTCATCTCTACTGCGATCTATAGTTTCCATATCACAATCATCCTGTCCTCCATAATAGTCATAGTCGTCACCTTCGTTGTCGGAATATTCCATATCAGATTCAGCAGACATGTTGGCGAATCAAATAAATGATAGGCATAAAGAAAAAACACAACAGGGTCGATTCGTTTATCGCCTTTTTAGAAACATTGATTTGTAAGACAGGTCCCCGCGTTGAAAGTAAAAATAAAATCTAAAGAACCCCCTACTGGGAAGTACTACTCTATATCACGCAAAGCACAAAGTACTCACGGTACTCACAAAATCCAAAACAACAAACAACTAAATAACTAAATAAATTGATTGAACTAAATAAAATAAATGCAGATTTGATTTGAGTGAAATTGAGATGAGATGAAATGAAACAGAACAGTGCAGAACAGTCACAGAGTAAATAAAATAAAATACTAGTGTTGTTCCTAATGAAAACTGGGATGCCGTGTTAACGTAACAAAATTGTCGTGTTTTAGGGAAAAACAGAAAAATTTATGTGTTGTTACAAAAACTGGTTTAATTTACATAAACAAATTTAATAGTACACATTAAACATTATTTTATACCTATTACTTAGTAAAATATAACGAAAAATAAACGAATTTTATACTATTATTAAGTGCACATGATACACTATTCTACTAAATCTTTTACGTATTCCAAGACGTCGCTTTGTCATTTTATCTGTAACATGTACAACTGCTGTTTACCTGTCTCTGTCCTTCGCACAATAGTCAATCCCCAAACATAAACTATACACAAATAGTGTTATATATGACCTGACTTAAATTGCCGTGTTTTCTGACACGGTAGTCCAACCCTGCCGTGTACCGTGACCCTGAAAACCGTGAAACACGGCAATTGCTGTCAGGAACCACACGCGGCTACGCGGCTACTAAACACAGAACACTATATAATATAACCTATACCATATACATTACCACAGGGTAAAATATATAATATTCATATTATTTTTACGAGCTTAGAAAACTTCAGATACCCTATGAAATGAACAAGTGCCGCATGGACAAGACGCGCCTTGACGACCGGTGACGGTTCCAATTCCAACAAAGTCTCTTAAGCCGTTACGTTAAGGGCATGATTCCAGTTTAACTCGACAGGTGTTTTAGTGGGTAAAAATCCCAGATACCCCTGTACGGTGCGCATTTGCATTGCATGCGGCACTTGTCAATCAAAAGGTCTGTTTTGAAGATTTCTCCCATAGAAAAACGTTTTTTCTATGATTTCTCCTCAGAATAATAACTAAAGGATTTCTCCCTTCAGTCTTCACCACAGATTAGAAAATATTGAGATTAGGTGTTACCATAAGCATAAAATACTGATCGTTTCTTTTCATTTTCATTCAATGCGTAGATTCAATGGCTTTCCATGAATGAAGTTACTCTTCAGTCACTACTCACTCAGACAGTTCAATCGTTTTAAAACTCGGTGTTGTCAATCAAATTGTCAATTATTTGTCATTCAACTACAAAGGTCACCTTGGAAGTTCACCCTTGACAGATTGGGATTCAAATTCGAAACTAAAAATTTATTTCGGTGCGTAGATAAACATAAAGTGTTATCGGTAATCGCTCTTTATACACATTAAAGCATCGTCTATCACGTGTATTGAACTGTTAATGTGGTACTTTATGTTTAGTGATAATTTTTATTTAATAACTTATAGGTTTAGGGGTCCCTTTTAACCCTTTACGATGGATGCGACTACTACTCAAAGGTTCATCGAGCGGGGCTCCCATAAGGGGAAAGGCCTTGCTGTCTTTACGAGCGGTGGTGATTCTCAAGGAATGAACGCCGCTGTAAGATCTGTTGTGCGAATGGGAATTTATTTGGGTTGCAAGGTTTACTTCATTCGTGAAGGCTACCAGGGTATGGTTGACGGAGGTGACAACATTGAAGAAGCGAACTGGTCCTCTGTAAGCTCTATAATTCATAAAGGAGGCACCATTATTGGATCTGCAAGATGCATGGATTTCATGTATGTTTTTTGCTTATTATTTTATTTTAGAGATTGAAATATACCAAATTATAAATTATTGACTAATATTATTTATAGTAAAAGAGAAGGTCGCTTGAAAGCTGCCTACAACCTGGTGACTCGAGGTATTACCAATTTAGTGGTAATCGGTGGTGATGGGTCACTAACTGGTGCTAATTTGTTCCGTCAAGAATGGTCAAGCTTACTGGATGAGTTATTGGAAAATAATAAGATTACCAAAGATCAAAGGGAGAAATATAAACACTTACACATTGCTGGAATGGTATAGTACATAATATACTTTAATAAAATTAAATCTCCTATTCCTAGTAAAGTAACAAAATTCTACTGAGTATATAAAGACTATGAATAAGACAATGTACATCAGTAATCCATAAAATAGGCTATAGAGATCTCTTGGTTTGAGTTATCACTCTACCAGAGGTCCTATAGTATAATTCTCAGAACATCCTATTTCAACCTATTTTTTACACCAGCAAAAAATGTATAGTTTCTCAAAAATACTATTTTCTGAAAATGTGAAATATGATGAAATTATTAATTATGCTTAATGTAATATGATGAAATTATTAATTATTCTGCCTAATATAATATGATGAAATTATAACTGTAATATTCTTAACAATAATATAAATTATTCTTTGATCCTTTTGAACATTTGTATGTTACATTTTACATATGGTTAAAGTTGATTCTGGCCCCACTACCTACATAGTATATAATGTAGTTAGCATAAAACTTGTCTATTCAATTTGTTGAGCCTGTTGCATGAGTGGTTACTGGTTAGGGTGCTAGCCTTAACACTCTTTCTCGGGGGTACCAGGTTCAATACCCGGCAGAGTCAACTTTGGAACTGAACTTTTCAAAGTTACCTCTGATGAGAATCTCTGCCTAGAAAATAGTGGCAGGACAACTGCGCTTTGAAGTATTTTTGGCAGCCCGCCTGGTGGCAGGAACCACACCCTTACAGAATTGACATACAAGCTGTTGTGTTCAGTAAATGAGACTTTTACAAATCCAAGGTTTCTTTTAAAAATGCTAATATTTTAAATTTTTTCAGGTCGGTTCTATTGACAATGATTTTTGTGGTACTGACATGACAATCGGAACTGATTCTGCTTTACATCGTATCATTGAAGCCATAGATGCCATCGTTAGTACTGCATATTCACATCAAAGAACATTTATTATGGAGGTCATGGGTAGGCACTGCGGGTAAATTCTGTTTCAATTCTACATTTTATTACATATATTTTATAAAATATTTGCTTGTACTTAATATTAATTAAAAGGATGGATTCTAGCCAATTCTTAATGTAAAATTTATATTATTCATTTAGATATCTTGCTCTGGTCACGGCTTTGGCATCCGAAGCAGATTTTGTCTTTATACCCGAGTCGCCGCCATCGGTCGATTGGAGAAATAAACTTTGTGATAAGTTAGAACAGGCAAGCGTTATTTGTACCGTACCTTGCCCCATATCATATGTCAAAACCCTTCACTATGTTTTATTTATCATACTTTCCAGTACATTGAGTGTTCCTTTAGTTTTCTTGCAGTTTACACAGCCCTCTGTACGGACGCTACATATAGCTTTATTTGCGAAGACCCAGCGCCTCTCAATTGGGAAAAAAAGATGTGTACAAAGATTGCCCAGGCAAGGACTTTATATTCTAGCAATGAATGGGGGCAGGATCACTTACAAATCTTACAAAATCTTCACTTTCACACTTGAATTGGCAGATTCCATTGGATTTTCTTTTCAAAATTGTGTTGTAAATTTTTTTTGTCACACTAAACCTATCATTGTTGCTTGGGTAATAATGTGGGTTTGGATTGGAAGTTTGCATGACCCAATGTGCGAGTACTGCTTGTTGCAGTTATCTGGCATTGGTGGCCGCTCTGGCAAGTGAGGCAGACCAAGTTTTCATTCCCGAAGACCCTGTTCCCAATAATTGGGTTGAAAAACTTTGCAAACGATTGCAACAGGTACGCAGGCTTAATTGAGTGGCACTGTACATTTGTAACACACAATCTTTTTAATTTTTTGTTAACCAAATTTTTAATTTAGACCTTTTCGCAAAAGCAGACTGATGAATCATAAATGATGCCCATTAGTAACAATTAGATACACGCTTTGTAAGTATAAATATTTCGTGTACTTTTGGTATTCTTACAATTGGTCAATCAATGATTACAGCAATCAAAATCAATTGACCGCTCCGTCAACTCTTCATAAGTGTAAATTTGCATAAACTATGCTTATGCTTTGATTGTGTGTTATACTTCATATTTTCAAACTATTTTATGTTAATATCTATGATTTTCCTACATTCATCTCTTTTAAGTTACACAAATCAATTTCAAACTAAAATACAAAAGTGTCTTCACAATCGTCCCTGGGTGCATGTTTTTTTAATTCTCAATACCTACACTATATAATATGTAATTATAATTTTTACCATGTTTTTACCAATAAAAATTCTTTAGTATCACAAAATCAATAACTGCACTGCATGTATTTTTATTTACTACTTTTTGGATTTTGTTCTTAAATGAAATTTTCTAAAATACAATTGTTTATATTGATATTAACAGGAGAGGAAATCTGGTCAACGCTTGAACATAATAATAGTTGCCGAAGGCGCAATCGATCGCGAAGGCAAACCGATAACGGCTGAACTTGTGAAGAAGGTTGTGGTGGACAATTTACAACAGGACACTCGGATCACCGTACTTGGTCATGTTCAGCGTGGAGGGTCACCGTCTGCTTTCGACAGAATCCTGGTATAACAATATAATTACTTTTTTTGTCAGGACATTCTTCAAAGTTTATCTTGCGACTTGCGACCCTTTTGCGTACATGTCTCTGGGTTGTAAGTGACTTAGTAAGCATGTTTTCGAAGATTGATAGACAAAATAAAATATAATCAAATAATTTTAGAAAAATCGTTTTAAAAAGATTCTTTATTACATAATAAGCACACTACATTGATATTTCCAACGCGAACTACAATCAGTCGCGGAAGCAATGTTTACTAGCTTATGATTCATCAGAGTTGCAACCAATCACAGGGCGTTTCGGTCGCAGATAAAATTTCAAAAATTAAGATTTTTTTTTCTATCATTTGCAAAAAATATACATAATTTAGCTTAAAATTAAGTGACATGTTTTTTTACGCTATTTTGATAGAATAACCACAATTTGTAGTATATTTTAAATCTTGTCAAATAGCTAATTATAACAGGGTTGTCGCATGGGCGCCGAAGCAGTGATGGCACTAATGGAGGCGACGCCAGAAACTGAGCCATGTGTGGTAACTCTCGACGGCAACCAAGCTGTCCGTTTGCCGCTTATGGATTGCGTACGCTGTACTAAGGCTGTTGCTCAGGTGAAATTAATTTTCTTTTTATTGTCCTAAGGTTGCTTACACAGTGCAGTATATGACTTTAATTTTAACGGAATATTTTTGAATGGTGGAATCTGCATTTTTGAAAAGTTTTTATTTTTATTTGTGACATTATTGCCAAGATATCTGTTTGTGTTGTCTAAATTGATATTTTTTAAAATTGGTTTTATATTACAGGCCATGGCAGACAAGAACTGGGACCTGGCAGTGCAGCTGCGCGGGCGCAGTTTCGCCCGCAACCTCGAGACTTACAAAATGTTAACTCGCCTCAAGCCACCCAAGGAGGCCTTCGATGAAGCCGGCAGGCCTTCTGTATGTTGATATTTTGTCAGTTTAAAAAAAGATCTCAAAGTTCTTTCTACAGCAATATAAAGCGATTTCCCTGGCTAAAAGTTTATACGTCATCAAAGCTCGCAAAGAACTGTACCCGCCGTATGACGTAATTTAGTGAAAAATATTTTTGCTTAAATAATTAATTGAGACATTGTTTTTATTATACTTTCCAAATACATAACTTATTTACCAACAGAGGTAAATTTAAAAACAAAATGATCCAAAAAAACTGTACTCTAACTGTTCTTCTAACCTTTACTCTGTTAATTTTAATTTTAGCAAAAAAGTTAAACTAAATTCTCTACAATATTTATTGTCTAAAACTTTTTTTATGCAACTTACCATTTTTGTATAATTTGAAGTTTTTTTTTTTTCATCCCTTCCACAGGCTGAAATCGAAAATTTCTTTCACCCATCGATATTACATATTTTATTATATTCTAGAAACTAGCTAGAAACTATATCAATGATTCCCATAAGGGACACAAATTTCCTTTGGTTTGTTAGTAAATTTCCCTGGACTATTGTAGTGTTTAAATCGTGATGATGATTAATATAGGAGGGCTACACACTAGCGGTGATGCACTGCGGTGCGCCCGCGTGCGGGATGAACGCGGCGGTCCGCTCGTTCGTGCGCAACTGCATCTATCGCGGAGACACCGTGCTCGGCATTCACGACGGAGTAGAGGGACTCATCAGTGGCAATATCGTCAAGATGGACTGGTAACTCACATTTCATCCACTGTCAACTGTGTGTGACAATTCCTTACAAATTTCTCTATGGTTTTTTTTATGCTAAGATCGGTAGACATGCTGACGGTCCACACGATGGTAAGAGACTATAACACAAGCAACACCACAGGTGCTGCAAGTGCGCTACCGACTATATATGTGTAAATCAGAGGATGATTTACACATCGAACCATATTCAAAGGAGGAAATCACTCCGAGGGTTGCACATCAAACTTTATTCAAAGGAGGAAATCACTCCGAGGATTGCACATCGAACCATATTCAAAGGAGGAAATCACTACGAGGGTTGCACATCAAACCATTCCGAGGATTGCTACAATATATAAAATTGTTATAATGTGTGTTCAGGTCGGACGTGACCGGATGGGTCGGACAAGGCGGCGCCTTCCTTGGCACCAAACGCACTCTGCCGGGTGACAAGAAGTCCGAGATCGCGGCACGCATCAAGCAGTTTAACATACAAGGGCTGCTCATTATAGGCGGCTTTGAGGTACCAGTACTATACTATTCAGTCATATTTATGCGTGGCCCTTTAGAGGATAATACAGAATGTATCAAGTCTTTGTTTAAAAATTCCCATGAAACTTGCCCCAAAATTGCTTGTGAGGTTAGTTCGCAACATTTACTCACAGGCCATTGTTCTTTGTTTACTAGGCGTATCAAGCCGGTCTGGAGTTGTACGAGTCCCGCTCGCAGTTCCCAGAGTTCTGCATCCCACTAGTGGTGATCCCATCCACTATCAGCAACAATGTGCCTGGGACCGACTTCTCTCTCGGCGCAGACACCGCACTTAACGAAATTACTGAGATTTGTGACCGCATACGCCAGTCCGCTCAGGTTAGTAATAAATATTAACAACAATATAAAATATACTCGTGTCCTGTGTGTTTTGGTATTTCTTCTCAGGATCGTCATAATTTTGGCATTTTTTTTCCGAAACTGTTAAAAAAGTTTAAAATTGATGTTAAAAATTGTTTCCTTGAAACCTGTTTTATGAGTAAATAACTGTTTCAAAGTTTGTTTAGTATTCTTAATTGATATTCAGATACATATTATTATATTTAAATTGAAGTTAAAATTATAACATGAAAACTCTCAGCATTAATCACTTTGGTGGAATAAATAAATTTCTCTAATATTGTTTGTTATAATATGGATTTGGATTTGAGAACATCTCGAACTAAGACATATAACAAAACAAAGCATATCCCTAAATATTTGCGAGAAATAAAAAAGAGCAGACTTTGGTTTGACAACGATATTTTATTTGTATTTTGATTGTATTACAGGGTACAAAGCGTCGTGTGTTCGTAATTGAAACTATGGGAGGTTATTGCGGCTACTTAGCCACTTTAGCTGGTACGTGCACTTTTTAACTTGAATGTAGATTAAAATAGACTAAAAAAGTTTTGAAAAGATTTGTTTTACTCCAAAAAACAAATGGGCATTGAGGCTTGTCGATATTTCATGTTGCCAATCTGGTAAACATAAGTGAAATGAGGAATTGAAACTTGATGCTGCCGGCGGCTTAGTCCGCGTTGAAAAATTAAAAAAAAACCTTACGTTTGCAAGCGTCGGAATCTTATTTTTAGTTAATCCTTCGCGAATTGTACTTTTTTTCTGGATGAAAAATCTGCGTGTATGCAAAATTTAAAGCCTTCAAGTGGTCTAACAGCCTGTCTATTAACCTTAATATTTAAAAAAAAAAACATATCAATGTATGATATATTGTGCAGGTCTGGCCGGCGGTGCGGATGCGGCATACATCTACGAGGAGAAGTTCTCCATCAAGGACCTGCAGCAAGACGTGTACCACATGGCGTCCAAGATGACGGGAGGCATTCAGCGCGGACTCATCTTGCGCAACGAGAAGGCTAACGACAACTACAACACCGAATTCATCTACCGCCTCTACTCCGAAGAGGGCAAGGGACTCTTCACAGCCAGGATGAATGTGCTCGGTGAGAGGATTCCCATAATATACTACTAAAGAACAAGGTTTAATCTCAGACCGAACACAATTTTTCCAAAGTGAACGCAACCTAATAACCCAGGAATTAAGGTGCATTATAGCACAACAAAGTTTTGTAGTTTCATAGAGATAACACGTACATCCACTTGGAAAAGATTTTTTAAAATTTCAACTCCCTACTAAGCCAGGGCCTGGTCGGTATGTTACTTATTAAAGATTGATACTGTTGTGTGACAGGCCACATGCAGCAGGGCGGGTCCCCGACGCCCTTCGACCGCAACATGGGCACGAAGATGGCGGCCAAGTGCCTGCACTGGCTGGTGGAGGCTCTGCAACGCGGTCCGGCCAACTCTCCCGACTCCGCTTGTCTGCTGGGCATCGTCAAACGCCAGTACAAGTTCTCTCCGCTGGAGGATCTAAAAGCGCAGACCAATTTCTCGTGAGTTATTATTATATTATGTAATTATATCGGTCCTTTTTCCTCGCACATAAAAATAACGAGTACGCAGTTGGTATTCGTCTGGAGTATCGTAATGTGCGAAGGGCCCTTACTCTTTACCTATCTCGGTAAACGGTATTTAAACATCTCGTCCTTTACCTATCTAGTGGCGTTCCTAAGCAACAGGGTTAGCATAGCATAGCATCGTTCACTTAGCATCGAGTGAACTCTCTTTTTATCATAAATGTTTAAAATATTTTTATGTCAATAAATAATTTCAGTCAAAGAATACCCAAGCAGCAGTGGTGGATGAAACTTCGCCCATTGCTGCGTATCCTCGCAAAGCACGACTCCACATACGAAGAAGAAGGAATGTACATGACAGTAGAGCAGGGAGAGATTGACTCCGAGAGTGTTATATAAATGAATAATTAATGTCTATTCTATATAGAATATTCACTGTGGAAATATTGCCACAGAGTACTTAGCTTTTATCATCAATGTGTGACAGAGTAGATAAATTTTGTTTAATATGTCGTAATCTTAGAACGCCTATTAGTCGCATCCGTGACATATATACACGGTATATCCGAGGTATATATACATACTTAATGTAGATCTACTTTTTAGACTATGGTTAGAATAAACACTGTAAGAGGTACGTACTTCTTCCTTAACTTTGTAATCAATATTTTTTTACAACCAAAAGGAGACAGTTTTCATTTTTGTACAATATGACATTTTTAATTCTAAAAAGTGATTTTCATGTTGCTGGTTAAAAATTATCGTAATATTATTTGTTACATTTGTAACTCGCACTAATCATTATTGGCCAAATTATAGTGGCACTATTATAATAAACAGAAAACTGATATCGAACTCTTTATAGTTAGATAATTTCATAAAAGTGTCTCATAAAATTATATACCAAAAATCTTTATTTTTTTTTTATCACTAGCTCGCATTTTGAAAAAAAATAATAATATTAATCTATGCGTAGGTTTAAGAAAAATTAACAAAAGTTTGATTGAATGTTTATTATTCTTTATTAGGTAAGTATACATTGCTTGAGATTTTTCAGTTTAATAATAAAATTGTTACTAGATCGTGTCTATAACAATTAATATATCATTTTGATTAAGGGTAATTACTTATACAAAAATATTAAAATATTTTTTTAACTTAAAGCTTTTTTTAGTAATACTTCGCTCCTCAACCAGTACCCACAGACCAATGAAAATAATATTAAGACAATAGTTGTGATATTTTGTAAATACATAACCAAACAGTTTTAAACAAAATGGCTGTGGACCGACTGTGTGATGTTGTTAACAAATGTTATTATATAAATTTATTTATTACACAAATCATCTATTTATTCAATGTTTATTTTATTTTTGAATGTTTACATATTTCACAAGCAATGTAGTATTATTTATTTATATTTGACATAAGTAGTTTCAATTTTATAAATTATTATCAATCTTAATGCTAAGTGTTGTAATATTCGTTTGCTTTCAATGTCTGATGGTATTTGTTGTAATTAGTAAATATCTTAGATAAAAATTATGTTCGTATGCTATATCAGTATTGGAAAGGTTGACATTGACAATGAGATTTTGTTAAAATTAGGAAAGTTAATATGAAAATATATCAAAATTTCGGCAATAAATTTATGAATTCACATTTTATGAAAAACTTTAGAATTTAGTTATTTACTGTATTGCTTATGTTAATAAATGTTATTGGCTCTCAGTTGTCTTTTTATATACAGTATCACTGTGCAATTTCGCATAGCACATCACATCCTTCGCGCTGAGTCATAAGTTAAGCCGGGTTTTCACAAGGAGATAATTATGTCGTAGAAACATATCTCCGGACATTAGACAACATCGCTAGAATTTTGGATCATTCACAACTTGCCAGTAGTAATAAGTTTGTCGCCCGAAGAGAAACACAAAGCGACTCGCGTCCTCACTAATCAAAGCTTGTCGGGTGACTGTTGAGTACACAATAAGGATTATCTACTATAAGTTAGAAATTTTAAAAGTCCTGACAAGAAAATTGGCATTTAAGAAAATGTGCGAAGTTTGTAGCCCCAAATCCGAAAATGTAAAAATCAATACCCACAGCGCCTACTTATAAAGGTTTGCCAAACGCTTTATCTCGTCAAATAACTATTGTTGAAAAATCGAAAATATATTTAACTAAAATTGAAATATGGAATAAAATATTGCGTTCGGTATTCAAAAAAAAAATGCTTATTGGAATATGTATGTACAATGTGTAATACATTTTTTTTAATGAGAATATAAAAGGAGATACCTACTACTTACCTCTTTCTTTACAAAACGAAAGTAAAGATTTTTTAAATCTTGCCGCCTCGAATTCAAAACATAGACTTTGTCAGCCTAATAATCGTAAACGTAATGGATAATAATCGTTAGATTTATTAATTATTAATAATTTTAATGGAAACCACTGAAAAATTAACGGATGGACAATAAAAACATATTTTGTTTTATTTCATAAAATTAATAAAGACCAATTATTAAAAAATATTTAAACAATTTGGTCTATACTCTATAGCTATGCCAACACAACATCAACAATGTTGACGTTTCATTGCGTAGCAAGTGAAAGTGTCACGTCGGTACCGTACGTATAATACTGCCAATACTGCTGTCTGTCACTGGAAAGTGGTTTTTTTAGACCTTTTAAAGATAAAATTGAAACTTATAACTACTACAGGTACATTTTACTGGCTTATTATATTGTTATTTGTTTAATTAACTTCAAGTAAATTGTGAGAAGATATAATATTGTGAACATTTCTTATACAGTACTCGTGAAAACATTTTCAGGTTTAGGTTATTGCCGGAAAAATGGGTATAAAGCCAGCGATTGGAAGAAAACCTAACAAGAACCCACCAATATTTAGCCATGAGTTTGTCATTCAGAATCATGCAGATATTGTTTCGTGTGTAGTTATGGTGTTTTTAGTGGGATTGATGGTGCAGGTATGTGTTAAAAGATTGCCACGTAAGCCGATATTTTTTCCCTTTGAGAGTGCTTTGAGATGGATATATCAATTTATTTGTTTCGCTTTCAGTCGACAAGTCCAATAGCAAGTTTATTCATAAGTTTACACCACAATGTAAGTGGTGTAGAACCAACAAGGGAACTTCCTAAAGGAGAACCTTTCCTATATGAGGCTGGCTGGAAAGATTCGTGTGCTGTGTTCTTCTACTCTCTGGTCTGCATTGTTATGCATGCTATACTTCAAGAGTATTTTCTAGATGTAAGTATTAAATTCCTAATAGTTACCATAGGTGAATAAGATGAAAAAATATGTTACCATAAATACTAGATTTGTCTTAATGTGTACACCTACTATATATAAAATTAACGTAACATATTAGACATTATTTATTTGAGAACTTAACATGTACCTAAGGTATTATTTTTTTAGTACCTTATTAATTTTCTTTTCAACCATAAATACCTTTTCATATAATATGTATTTTTAAAATTAAAATCTTCATATCAGCTTCTAGTGTGCATTCTGTATGCATGCCATAAAAACATTTTCCACATTATTGGCATTAAAACATGGCATTTTTTTTCCATTAGTTTGTCCTTCTCGGAAATTACTGATTCTAGGCAGTCATAGCTTATGTTCAATTGTTCAATAAACTTATGAATTCTCTATTTTTAGAAATTATTAAAGAAGTTCCATTTATCCAAGTCAAGAGTGAGCGCCCTGAATGAGTCTGGCCAGCTAGTTGTATTCCACCTAGTGACTCTACTTTGGGGCGGTGATGCTATCCTCCGAGAGGGATTCATGTTCAATATTTCTCGGCTTTGGGATGGTAAGTACAGAATCGTTTGTTTTCCATTATTAGGATAAGAAATTTACATTACCTACAAATTGTGTAAAACTATCTGATAATTGTTGAAATAAAAATACTACTTTATTTACATAACACAAATAGAGAACAATTTATTTTAATATTGCAGAATTTTGTGTAATAAAATAGAAATATTTATCCAAAAACAGTTCATGTTGACTGGATCTTTAAAGATGTTATATGACTGAACTTATTTTCCCAAAAGACTCAAAAGGATAATACAAAGTCCATAGTGAAAGGGACACATAAAATAAAATAAATTCAGACCACTAAATTGCCCAATATATGAGATGAGAACCAATGTAATTGCAATATTGTAACACTAGCTGGCGCCCGCGACTTCGCCCGCGTGAAAAAAGTAGCCTATCCAGTGTCCCGTACGTCTAAATGTATATCTACCAAGTTTCATGTAAATCAGTTAATTCGTTTAAGAGTTATGGAGGAACATACATACATACAATACCTTACAGATTTATTATTAGTATTGATTGATGATTATTAAAGCGAACAATAATTATTTCATAAACTTACTGGCTTATCTTATTGTCAATATTTAATTACTTATATCATTGTTATGCAATAAAAAAAAAATTACAGGCAATTACCTAATATTGTTATCAATTATTTTACTACAAGCTAACTACAAGTTGAACTTAAGAGTTATGTAATAATAATTATTTTTTTATAAAATATATCTTTATTGGTTTAAAGACCGGATTTGTTAATATTAACATTGTTACTATTCCTATAGTATGTGTAAGATTACATGGATGTGTTATAATAGTATATGTTTTGATAGGGTATCCAAACCACCCAATGAGCTTTTTGCTCAAGCTATGGTGGGTGGTCCAGGCTGCTTACTGGCTGCACACTATCCCGGAGCTCTACTTCCAGCGGATCAAGAAAGATGAGTGGGTTGCTCGCATAAGGCATGCCTTAGCTGCATTTGCTTTCGTAGCCCTCGCCTATGGATTCCAGTAAGTTTCTTTGTATTTTGAAAAAATAAAAAATTGTGTTGTGTGTCAGCTCCAACACACGACGCCGAAAGAACAACATTTTTTTAAAAAATAATATTGTATAGATGATTCTAAGATATTCAAAAAAATAGAACGTAACTAACACATAATAACATAACGCATTCGTGTAACAATTCTGATTTTGCTGCCATAAATTTTCATACCACGGGCTTATATATTACTAGCTGGCGTCCGCGGCTTAGTCCGCGTGAATAAAGTAGCCTATCCTGTGTCCCGTACGTCTAAATGTTTATCTACCAAGTTTCATCAAAATCAGTTAATTCGTTTAAGAGTTTAACAGATTTATTAGTAGTATTGATATGCAAATTTTGCAATGACCTTCATAAAAATGATTTCCTTAAAACTTGATTCTTATTAGTTGTCATTGTTACATCTAAACTAGATGATAATTTGAAGTAACTCTACCTCTTTTATATGTTAAAAGTATTCTTACAGATTTCAACGTGCTGGCGTTTGCCTCATGGTGCTTCACTCACTGGCCGAGTTTGTGGCTCACAGCTCTCGTCTTAACTCCATCCTCCGAGGGGAGAGGGAGGACTTCGTTGACAAATGTAATTATTGCCATAGATTTATTCATTAAAAACATACAAATCTTGTCTCTTTATAATATTAATATAGATACGAGGTGCATCAAATTTAGTTATATATAGTTGACACTTAATATTGCAGTAGTATTGCTGCATGTCAGGTAGTAGACGATTCTGACATAATATTGATTTATTACCAATGTTCTTGGGTGTGATTAATTTATTTTAATTATACATTGTCTTGTGTATTTTCCTACGGAAATCGTAAAAGGAATGATTCTCAATGCATTGTTTACTTCAAAGAAATATTGGGAATTATTTTTAAAATTACGACTTATTATTTAACTTTATAACTTAAAGTTATGATTTTCTTTTAGTTTTCACAGAAATTATTTAATAAAATTAAATTATTAAATAATTTCTGTGAAATATTTATAATTATTAATAAAATTATTTAATAAATTTAATTAATATTCTACATTAAGCTTTAAGATTTGATAAAAAATAATGTTGAAATAATTATTTTCCTTATACTTAAATGTTTATGCAAGTTTACAAAAGAATAATAAAAAAGGGCCCAATGAAAGCACGTTGCTGTCGATTAGAGCGTAACTACATTTATTCAGCTCAATTCAGCTTTGTCCATAGAAAACAGCCATTGTCAGCCAGCTTTGTCCATAAATGGAGATGCGTACGTACGCGTCTGCTCAGCTTTCAGAAGCTAATGTTTTTTCTATGGTCAAAAGCTGAATAATTGTAGTTACTTCCTTAAGGGAAACTTACTTAAATGTCCACTAACATCTTTTTTTTTTACTCTTAAGATAAAGAAAGTAAATATACATTAAAATTGTTTCTTACACTATAAGTGGTGAACAGTAATAAAATAAATTAATGATTAATTAATTTTAAAAGCAGAAATCCGGTGTTTTGTTTACAATGAAGTGAATTAAAAAATATATGTTTTTTTTAGTTGTGGGCGCGGTGAACGGCGCGGTATTCGTAGTCGTGCGACTATGCTCGCTGGTGTTGGGAGTGCTTACATTCTACTTTGGGCTGGCGGGCATCGCTCCCGCACTAGTGCGGTTCACGGCTCTCGCCTTGCTAGTCACCTTCCAGGTAATAATTACCTCATCTGTTCTACAACATTTGTCACAAAATGGTCAGACCACGTTAGATAAGTGGTTGAATGACGTTGCTCGTGTTATAGGCGACGGTAGCCACTTACCATCAAGGGGACCGTCAATCTGGATTATCATAAAAAATGCCTTTTTTTTTTGTTTAACTTCATATGTTTTTATAGAACATATTATATAAAAACATATTCTACAATGTTATATTATTCCATGTTTTTTCTCGTAAACAAATAAAAAACACGGCATATGTCGTCGAAGGTCACTAGTAATCAAATGAATGTTTCAGGTATACCTGATGTTTAACTTCATCTCCGAGACGATGAAGCAAAGACAAGAGGCTCGTCAACAAGCTCAAAGCAAACCTAAAAAGGAGAGGAAGGAGAAACCCAAGAAAGAGAAAGGTGAATATATTTTACACACTATGGTATTTTTGTGTGTTATGTTGCTTATTTTTTTTCCTTACTTTTAAATTGGGACTGAGATTAGAGTGGTAATAACTTAACAATCAATATAAGAAAGCTTAGGGTCAGCACAATTGAGACGCGACTCAGTGCATATATTTTAAGGCATATTTTCAATATAGAACCTACAAAAAAAACTACAAAAAAGATATAGAACAGTCCTGATCACGTCAGCTTTCAAACAAAAAAGACTTAAAAAACTGTTCCTATTTTTTGTTAAATTTAATTTTAATAAGAGTTGTGGCCCCCAAATACCGACGAGAATTTAACCTAGGAC
Source organism: Synanthedon tipuliformis (assembly GCA_947623395.1). Classification (NCBI taxonomy): domain Eukaryota; kingdom Metazoa; phylum Arthropoda; class Insecta; order Lepidoptera; family Sesiidae; genus Synanthedon; species Synanthedon tipuliformis. Next base: position 7,882,425 of record OX392407.1, on the reverse strand, counting down.
TGCTTTAATGGAAACCCAGCGTTCATTATATACTGTTCTTCTGCGCTTATCATTTTTATAACATCAAAATAAATGAAATTGTTAAATGATAATATATATTATAATTTATATTTGCAGTGAAAAAAGCATCCATCGACGAGTCCGACCTGCCCGAAGTTGATCAGAACACGAACAAAACTCTTCGTCAGCGACAAAGCGCTGCCGCCAAGGCAAAGTGAACTGCTCACATTGTTACACTCACTATTGACTAATTGACTTTTCACATAAGCAACAACCTTTGAAATTATTCTTTTTTTTTTCTCCAAAAAAAAAAAGACTTTCTTCAAAACAGACATTTTGAAGTAGAGAAAACGTGTTAATATTTTTAGATAGTATGAGTTGTCTCCTGGAGATATAATCGATTTATTTTTTCTCAATATTAAAAATGAAATTACATGTAAACAAGAAATTCGTTTTCTAAGTTTGTCTAAATGTAAACTACTGTACTGATATAATATTGTATGGGAAGGTTGTTGTTGAAGTATGGGAGGTCAATTTGTATGGTGTGTCTATGCAACGGTAAAGGTTGTCTCTTCAATGTAACTGAGTCTTTCCAGTCTATTCCATGTACGTACTCGGTGTTTTCCCCCGTGACGTCATTCACAGCACAAACAGACTGTCGGCAGCATTTAATTTTTGTATCGAAGTGTAAAGGACACACGATCACACCATTGAAACTCGCTACGTTTTAATTTTAATCATATTTATAAGAAATTTTTAAAGTGAATACAAGATTGTTTTAGATGCGAAATTTCAGATTTAATTTAAATTTCATGATGTGTTGTAATTTTATCACACACATGACATCTCATAACTAACTTTGTCACACACATGACATAACTAACATTGCCATACACGTGACATCTCATAGCTTTGCCACGCTCATGAAATCTCATAACTAACTTTGCCATACACAAGACATCTCATAACTAACTTTGTCACATACATGACATCTTATAACTTTGCCACGCTCATGAAATCTCATAAGTAACTTTGCCATACACATAACATCTTATAACTAACTTTGTCACATACATGACATGTCATAACAAACTTTGCCACATACATGACATGTCATAACTAACTTTGTCACACACATGACATCTCATAACTTTGCCACACTCATGAAATCTCTTAACTAACTTCGCTATACACATGACATCTCATAACTAACTTTGTCACATACATGACATGTCATAAAAAACTTTACCACATACATGACATGTCATAACTGACTTTATTACACACAATACATGATATCTCATAAACTTTGCCATGCACTTGGCATCACACGGTTTAGCAACATATCTCGATGTGTAGCAGTGGGTTTCTATGGTCTGTATCTGTCCTTAATTTTATATTCATGAAATTTTATAATTATTTATATTTCTAAATGATTGAAAATGTCTTGTTTTATTTATCCATTATTGTGACTAAATATTTTGAGAAAGTTGTGAAGGTAAACGTTCGGGGCCGATGTCGCACTTTCTTTAAAAGTATAGTGAAAACAGGGTTGTAAAATATCTCTTAAATATAAAAATACAAGATTAGGCGTTGTTTTATATGAATTTATTAAATAAGAATTATTATTAAACATATTATAGGTATGTGTATGTAATGTACTGCATATTTAAAATGATGTCATTTTAAAAATAAATGTTCGATTCCAACACAGATTGCTTTATAAATCGTTTGATAAATTTATTTTTATATTAATTAGTAATATATTTTCACTGTGTAACAGTTATATTTTTGTAAAAATTGTTGAGAATACAATAAATTTATAATTTCCTTGAGGCGTCAATTTTAATTTTATTCAGAATAACAAAAAGACTTGGTTCAAAAACTTACGTTACTTATTGAGATTGGTAATAAAATAAGTAAAATGTTGTATGAATGTAATTAATTATTCCTAATTGATATACATACTGTGCTCATTGTATTACAATAAATATCCGTGAGGATTGTCAATTTTTAAAAGCTTGATGTTATTTTATTTCAAAATAAATTTTCTAGGAACTATGCGGGTGTTTTTTCTTCATACTGTTTCATTACTGTTCCTTAAAGCTAATTTGAGATGCTATTTTCATTTTAAATGATTAGCTTTTTTGTTATACATCTTGACATTTGACTGTCGATATCTAACGACAACTATAGGTCTCTTTCGGCAATCTTGCTACATACCTACACCTTGTTATTAAATTATTATTATTTTCAAGTTTTATGATAGATAAGTTATAATTGAAAACATATTTGTGTGTTCGTCATACACTTAAAATACTTACGATGATCTAACAGCAAAGTAGTAAAAAATAATGAAGTAGTTAAATTCTAATGGAAATATAGTTTTATGTTCTGTCCTTTACAATAAAGATGGATAATATATACTATGCATTTTAATTTAAAAAATAATTGATGTAGAAGCCATAGTATTTGACTTATAGGTACAGTAGGGTACACTATAATAAATCTGTAAGTGTAGGTATTGTATGTATGTATTTTCCTTAACTTTTAAACGAATTAACCGATTTTCATGAAACTTGGTAGATAAACATTAGTACTTATTTAGTCTATTAGTCAGTTATTAGAAATATGATTGAATGAAGTGAACATGAAGACCTTCATGAAATAATCCATATGAAATGAATGGAGATAGAGGCCGGGTAAGGGTTCATTAGGTTTTGCTAATAAATGATCTTAGAGCTGAATAGCAATGAAATAACAGCATTAAGTGGATAGTCGGCCTGCCTGCCTATCTTAAGAGGGAAGAATAGTACCTACTCGTCCATACATAAAGAGAAAATGTTTTTCCACTTCTAAATATTTTCCAATCTCCATGATTTTTTTGTATGTTATTGACATAATGAAAGACCAAGTTTATAGGTTTTCCTTTTTTCAAAATTTGCAACTCAAATAACTTAATGTTTGTGATTAAAATTTTGTCGAATTAAACCGTTTGTTTTATTAAAACAATCAATTATTTATAAAAAAAGCGATACCTATAATATATTACGCTGAAACGATCGATATGAAAATCAAAGGAAATTTGTTAAGATTTAGTTAGTGGAAACTGTTTTTTCCCGAAATGGAAATTTCATTAAAAAAAGTACCTAGATATTGTCAGTCGCGAGCTGCAACACTCTCTATCGCACGATTGGGGGTCAGCAAGAGCGCACGAGCGATTTCCTAAATACCTATTTCGTTGGGATTGGAAAACTATACTTTCCTCTTAATAAAAAGTTATTGAGAGTGTAAGTTTGTATGGAAAAAAAATATTAAAGTTGATTGTGATGTTTGTGTAGAAAAAATAGATTAAAACTGAGACATGGATAGGTACACCGTAGGCCGTAGGTAAGTTCTGTTGCTGAAAACGTCGAAAGTTTAAGTACACTTTGAGGTGTAACCAGGTAAAGTTTTCGGATAAAACTCTGTACACTGATAGAGACCATTGCCTGCGTTTACATACACATTTTATTTTATTTCAGTATCAAGCATAAGCGTCTATTACACTATTCAATTTAAGGTGTAAACACATGCCAATCCTAAAAATTTGCATTTAAAAAAAAATATGTTAGAAGAAACTGTCAATGCAATTGGTTTGAAAAAAATATATGTTATACTTAAACATGTGAAGACCAAATTATATTGTTTATAAATTCCATCAAAGTAGTATAAACCCCACAATAAAAGTTAGAACATAAGAAGAATTTGACTTATATTGAAAATTGTTGCGAAAACGGTTTATTGCGCGCAAATGATTCCTACACCGAATAATAAGTCAATATCATTTTAAAAAAAATTATTGATATATTTTTTTTTAATGTAGTTATACAATATACAGAAAAGTACAAAAAACCACATTTATCAGGCCTGTTGAATTGTTTCCGCCGCCTCGGAACTCTAAATATATGGAGCTACAGTGTTTCAGTGACTGCGTTGAGGTGTGGATTACGTTTGTGTTTTTCGTGCGGAATTAGTATGATATATATAAACATTCTAAAGGTCATATCGGTGAAGGTCAAATCGTCAATGTCATTTCGCCTTTGTGAATCCCTTAAGGGATTCAATTTAGAGACCTTGGTAGAAAGCTCGCGATTACTATCCGATTTGACGTTTCAATTTGATTTCTAAATCGTAGTGTCTAGAAATCAAATTGAAAGCAGATTGAAGGACCTTCAATTTCTCCAAATCGAATCCGATCTGTTTCTAACTTCGATCACACTATCCGATTTCCTAGATTGGACTGTAAGAAATCGGATAATGTAATCGAAGCATTACATTACATGTCTAATATTAGTTCAACAATTTATAATAATAATAATAATAAATACAACAATGACAATGACAATGAAATGACATAAATAACAACAAATACTTACCCTTTATATTATATACGTAAGTATGTGTCAATAATGGCCTATTATACATTACTAGCTGGTGCCCGCGACTTCGTCCGCGTTCTGGATGAAAGGTATCCTATGTCCTTTCTGGTGTCCCAGACAACGTGTATGCAAAATTTCATGGTGATCGGTTCAGTAGTTTTTGCGTGAAAGAGTTACAAACATCCATCCATCCATATAAACTTTCGCATTTACCTATATTACGGATTAGTACCTACAGATGTTTTCTGTGTTATTAGGTACAAACTTTTTACTTCCATGTATTTATTTTTTAAATACTTAATAAGATAGGTAGGCATTATTATCTGCGAAGCGCTCGCTTAATTTTTGTTCTTTTTGTATATTTGTGTGTCGGTTCCGCCACATTGCTTGAGACTTTTTATGGGAGATAAAAACCTCACTACCTACAGTGGCGTAGCTAGCATGGGTGGCACCCGGGGCGGATATTGTAGGTGTCACCCCAAAAATCAATCAAAACTATTAAAATAAAAAAGTAGTATTAATTAATTTTTTATCAAAATACACTAAACACCACAATTAAAGGATAATTTTAAAAAAATGCAAATTTTTTAGGTGATTTTCAACAGGCTGTAACTTTGAAGAAAATGGTCGTACAGTGCTCATTAAAAAAGAAAATTGTAGCATTAAGTTTCTAGTTTTTGAATCCATATTTTTCTCGATAGCGATTTGTGAGTAATTGTCAAAAAACTAACGAATTTGTTTTTTTAAATTTTTGCTCGTCTTGAAATCGCTGTAAAAACAGTAAGTAATATTTTTTTTGTAATGGCACTATAAAACTCTTTTAGAGAACTTAATTCCGTACATCTACACTCATCATGAGCACTTCATGAGATTTTCACTTTTTTTTACCAACATTTTCGGTTTGAAAATTTTTTTTATCAAAATACAATTTAAGCAGCTCTTAGGGAACATTTTGCAGTTTACAAAACCCAACTTTAATTTTCTGTACGACCATTATTGCCCGAGTAATTAACTATCAAAATTAAATGTGACTTTTTTGCTTTGTTCGACGTTAACTCAGTGAAAAATCATTGTACAGAGCTCATGAGGGGGTCAAATTATAGGGAATTAAATTCTCTAAAAGAGCTATATATAGTGCCATTACAAAAAAAAGTATTACGGTTTTTACAGCGATTTCAAGACGAGCAAAAAATTTTGAAATTTTTTTTTTTTGTTGGTTTTCTGACGTTTACTCATAAACCAATAAAAAGAAAAATATTTGAAGCTCGGATTCAAAAACTAGACTTGAAGCTACAATTGCCTTTTTTAAAAAGCACTGTATGACCGTTTTCTTCGAAGTTACAGCCTGTTGAAAATCACCTAAAAATTTGGAACTTTTTTTGTATCCTTTAATTGTTGCGTTAAGTATATTTTATTACTGGCGGTTATGCAATCTGCCACAATTGACGAATTTTAAAATGTGGTACTACTGATGTTTCACGGGGGGCGGTGGGGGCGGACCGCCCCCACCGCCCCCCCCCTAGCTACGCCACTGACTACCTAACAACGAAAATTTCGACATGTTAGATAACTTTAATACTAAGATTACCCGAAGCTTACGTTGGGTTTAATCTAGTTTTAGTTAAGTATCTTAAACGTTGATATAGGTACTTATTGTTTAAATTATTTAAAAATTATTAATACTTAATTCTTCCGAATAACAATTATTTATTGCCTATTAACCTCGATAGTAATTTCTCTTTCAATTTGATAGCATATTAAATTGTATCAGGTAGGTAATTATAATATTTGGCGAAAGTAAATGCCAGTAGATTTAAAATTAAAATAATAGGTAGGTACAGTATAAATGGCGTAGTTGCAAATTCTAAATTATCTAAGTTAGACTATACTGTAAACTTTATTGATCGTTTTTTGTACAATGTCAAAGTCGTTGCCAATGACCGTTATTGATGGCGTTGTTTAAACACAATGATGCGCTTGCGTCGTGCTCAAACACGCATCCAAAAATCATAATATAAATTGTGCAAAGGTTCGGGAGGAGTCAGTTGCTTTACAGCATTCGTTGAGATTTCACGTCGATCATGCAGTCTTTAACAGTCGTCGTTTTTGCCGCTTTGCTGGCCGTCGTTCTGGCAGGTTAGTGCCCTCTCACTTTTTGCCATCAGCTTTGTGTCCACTCCAGTGTGTTTTCCAATTAGGTGAGTAATTTCCGATTCGAATCAGTTACGGTTTATTTCTTAGGTGTTGTAGTTTTTTTTGTGACTACATACCTACTTACATACCTAACTTGTGTTAAGTAACTATCTAAGTTCTTACAATTTCAATATCAAGTATGTATTATCGTTATTAAGTTAGACATTAATAAGTTGATTGTTGTTTTTAAAAGTTTACATGCCAAGTTCTTTTATTACAGAATATTTTCTATTTCGGCACAGTAAGAGATTTTTAATAGATATCTAAGTATAACGTAGGTATAGATATTGCTTAGCTTAGTAAAGATTAACATTTTAATAAAATATTTTTTCCGTTTTTAAGTTACTTAAATTACTTACATATTGCTGAAATTGTTTTTTTTTTTTTTAATTTTTTTTTAAACGTTTTCCGTATACTTATTTAAATTTTTATATACTTACTAAGATATTATTTACACACCTTCAATACTTAAATACACTAAAATGCCATTTATAATATATGGCATCATTCAAATGACTTCATCTCATCTCATCTTTGTGCTTTCCGTAACTACGGTCACGAACTTGTTGAAGGTGTTTATATACTTAATAATCGTTTCCGAACTTACAATAACTGTTTCTTGTTAACGATGATCTCAACCTTGCGGATATATGCGGATGTTAACCAACGTTTAGTGATTCTAATTTTTGGCAAAAAATCCTTTTAATTTCCAATTAACTAAGAATATATTTAGAATTATCACTTATACTTAGAGAAATTTAAAACACAAAATTTTTAGAAGTTTAAATCAAAAGAGTCGCATTTTATATTTTTTTAAATACATATTTTCATAATATTTCTAATATGTAGGTGAGAACTAAGAAGTAAAAAACTAAAACTGTTTTTTCGATATCCTATGATGTAGTCTCGCAATGACATTTCAATATTGTCTTTGGAGACTAAAAAGACACTCGACTATAACATAAGCAACGCCACAGGTCCTGCAAGTGTGTTGCCTACTGTAACTGTACTGTACTGTAACTGTACTGTACTGTAGGATTTAAGGATAAAGGATTGGGAAGGGATAGGGCTCTGGCATCCCTTACACACTCACTAAACCATAACAGTAGACGTGCTACTTTTTCACGTTGGTCTTCTGTAAGTGGCTGGTCACTGCCAGACGGGCTGCCCAAATGATTTCGAGACATAGTGTGCCCTGTCACTACTTTCCATACCAGAGCCAACTTTGAAAAGTTCATTTCCAAAATTGGCCCTGCCGGGAATACAATCCGGGACCCCGGGACAAAGCGTTAAGCGCAAGCACCCTAAACACTATCCAACAGGCTCGTTAAACCATTTATAAAAAAATTTCAGAAGGACAATTCTATGTGCCTCGCGCTTACTACACAATCGACGATGAAGGCCACGCTTCTGCACCGATACCCTTGCGTCGACTTCGCCGCTCATTGAGCCCCGAGCCATTCCCTTATGCCGGATATTATCCAGGCTCAAATTCAAACGCCGAAGCCAATGCGAATGCCTGTAAGTTGATATTTCTTTACTAAACATAATTTTAAATTGTACTTTGCGTAGGTTCATTGCAAAGATCTTGTGATATGAGGTTGTGTAAACTGGGATGTTATATCTAAGTATACTAACATACATAATAGAGCTAAAAAATTTGTTTATAATATGATGGTACCGGACGTAAAGCCAAAAAAATTTTTTTTTTTTCGTGTTAAACGCAGAAGCATTTTTCTTATTTTGTTTATTACTCCTAAAGAGTAGTATGTACTTTGAAAGTTTAATTAGACCATTTGGAATCGACTGTAGCCTACGAAGACATAATACACCACTGTAGCTGTCACTGATCGCTGACAAAGGCCTATTGTATCAAAGGGTACCTAGTTAAGCCCTTCTGATTCTAATATATACATTTACGTTATCATTTCAGCACCAGTGTCAATATAATAAATATGCAATTACTAATTTGCACACAGGCTAAAACGCCTGTAGAGACATTAAGAATTTAATTAGGTACTAATCAACAGGTAAAACAGTTATGCATACCTATATGTATTTTTTGATGCATATATGCATCAAAAAATACAATTTGATGTCAATAGCTTCAAAAGCAAAAGTTCAGAAGTATAATTTGGGTAAAATTAGACCCAAATTACACTCCTTACTTCCACATTAAGTACCTATGGGTATGATTATAGCGCCATGGATATTATTGCAAGGTTTAATTTAGAGAAATATTCGAACCTGTTGGCAAGAAGATAAGTGTCTTAAATGACCATCACTAACGTGTCAGTTCTATTGGCAACAAGATACTTTACTTAATGTGTATTTCTCCAAATAAGTAGTACAAAACTAGTTTCAAGACTTTCAAGACTGACTATTATCCTCGTTCTTTCAAAAAACGCACACTAAGAAAGTTTTGTCCGTTAAAGTAATACTTACCTAGGTAAATTGTATAATAATTTAATATTTTAAATGGTTACGACTACATTTATGAATAATTGTGATTGAATAAAATGAAGATCCATCTATTCTCAAGTTTTTTTCAGTTTTTAAATTAAAATAGGGGTTTAACAATTTATTAATTGAAAATTTCAGCTTTGGTAGTAAAAATTCCACAGGTAATACTAAAAATTATCCTACTAAAAAATTATCAAATTTCTGCGAAAATTGTTTTTATGTAAACGATTAAAGCCAGTAAAATAAAAGTCATGGGTGAACGCGCAAGCAGTCAATATACCTTTGTCATTTTGTTTTTCACGTGCGAGACCAATGGCTTCCATGGAATCTACCATCACCAATGTGAATTACCTGTTTATGATTACTTCACCTTTTTGGGGAAACCTTGTTGTTTTTTAACTTTTTTTTGCCGTGAGTCACGACTTTTTAATTACCAGCTCCGAACTGTAATCAAGTCAAGTTCCCTGCCTTATAATGAGATACTCGCTGTTGCATGCGACTTCGCCCGCGTAACTGTATAAAATATAGCCCATGTTACTTGCTGATAACGTAGCTTTCTATGTGTGAAAGAATTTTTTAAATCGGTCCAGTAGTTTTTGAGTTTATTCATTACAAACATAAAAATCTTCTCTCTTTATAATATTAGTATAGATATAATAGATGAGTGGAATGTTTCTTAAATCCCTTATTCAGTCACCGAAACATAATAGCGTACATGTTTGTTGTTATTTCAATAACAAATTATAACTGAAATAAGAGCGTGTTCGTGATGTTTACCACCATGAAAGTGTGATTCACGGTAAACACTGTTTCGCATGTTCGGATTACTTATATTACTAAATATTCATAATAATAACATAATTATAGCACAATAATCTATACAAAGTGAGGTCACTGTCTGCCTCTCGTCTGTTTCTCGGCTAACTTCTAAACCACCCAAAGGATTTGGATACGGTTTTTATTAATGAAAAGACCTAATAAACGAGGAAGGTTTGTGTACTTATAATATATATTTAAGTACACAAATACTTTATTAAATACTTTATTTAAATACTTAAATATAAATTTCAGAAAAAAATAGCTTCCGACTACGCAAGGATACAATTTTAATGTACCTATTTCATGTATACATCTACAATCTACATGAAATACATCAATTTAGTATAGATACATAAAATATATACAAAAATTTAATTCATATAGTGTACATTGCGTCAAGGTCTAAATGAATGCACCTTTCATTCATCACTACATAGTATAAAACAAAGTCGCTTTTTCTGTCCCTATGTCCCTTTGTATGCTTAGATCTTTAAAACTACGCAACGGATTTTAATGCGGTTTTCACTAATGGGTAGAGTGGTTCTCGAGGAAGGTTTAAGTACATAATTTACTAAGTTACGCGGGCGAAGTCGCGGGCAGCAGCTTTAATTTTATTAACACGTAATTTTATAAACTATAACTAACATGTAGTGCCATCTGTTAACTTTTAGATGAATTAGAGTACTACATTGCTTCAAACAGAATTCCCTAGATGGCGTTGTAAATTTTGCATACACGTTGTCTGGGACTCCAAAAAGGACATAGGGTACCTTTCATCCAGAACGCGGACGAAGTCGCGGGCACCAGCTAGTATTAATATAAATAAATGACACATTATTAGATAGGTATCTACTATTCCGTTGGGAATATTACTTTTTTTTATGAAAGGTACCCTTTGTCCTTATGCAAAATTTTCGTGATGATCGAATACGAAGATTTACTTTCACATTTATAATATATTATTAGTATATTAGTATGGATATGTCAACTTGAGTTCTTGGCGCTATTCTCAGCAAGTGCGAATGGTTCGTGTAAACGCATTCCTCATTCAGAACCACAATGCTCTCCATGATTACTATGCACGTCTGGTACGAGTGTAGGTACTTTATGTAGAGCGCAGAAAACAGTTGTAAATGTCTAACTATTCTTGAGCTACAGTGTCGACTACGCATTCGATCGTTGTCTAACGGTCAAGCTTCGGTCAAGTGTACGAACAAAAAATGCTCTACCGTTGAACTTACTTTCACCGTAAATCGATCGCTTAAATAAAATCATTTTAACATACAGTTATGTACCAAATATTGAACAATACTATTTTATTCTCTGCGGTCCTTAACAGATTGCAGTCTAGTCTTACAGTCTTACAGTTGAGCACATACTCAACTTTCGGGAGTACCTACCTACTTCCCCATCCTTATAATTTAATCCTTCCTTTATTTATGCTATTAGGTTCCGCCTCTAGCAACCCAATTGTTTTGCACATTAAACAGATATTAGACGACAGAAAAATCTAACATTATGAAAACGTAATATCGAGAGATTTTTAAGTAGACCGGTTTTCAAGTTATTTTGTATTGGTGGTATATTTAGTTTAATTTAAACAATAGAGCAATTATTATAAATATTTTTATTAAAAATTATACTATTCATTTTAATTGTTTGTAATTACAGGGTCTAGTGGTGGTAATAGTCATGCCGATGCGAATGCCAACGCGTACTCCTCCGGCTGGGGTCGAACCAACGGCCGCGGTTATGGTGCAAGTAACCCTAATGGACTGAGGTAATTAAATCAACTGGTATTTATATTTATTTAGAATGTTGAAAGTGATTTTGCAAGATTATGGATTGTAATTGTTAAATATTTACATGAAATGAAAGACATGCCTAGGAGAGTTATTTTGTTTATACAAAGGTGGTTTATAAGACCATTTATAATTGAACCTTTGTTGAATGAGCAAGTCCTAATTAGAGCAAGGATCTGCATAGATGCTGATATAGAACTTAAAAAACATTTGGAAATTTTAATTGGAAAAAATTCACTGATTATGATTTTTTTATTATTTTTTTATGTAAAGATTGTGAGTCAACTTAATAGTCGACTTAAAGGTACTTGGCTACAGTCGCCTATACCAAAAGCAAGCTGCTAAGTGCATTGCTCACCACAGTAGTAGCAGACAAGAGATAAGGAAAGTATAGATAGGGAATATGTAACAATATAGTAGGTGCTGTTAAAACGCTATCTGCAAATGTTTATTTTTATCTACAATAACAAAATATATTTGAGACAGAACTGTCTTGCGTTTTACATTTAATCCCTTTTGATCTAATCTTACTGAATGAAAGTTTTCATTATTTATAAAACTAAAAAAGCTTTTGTTAACAAGTTTAACTATTTTTTTAATTACACCTATTACCGACTATTGTTTTCAACCTAAACTATTTTAACAAAACAGTGTTTTTTTAACTTGTTTAGAGAATTTTGCAATAGTAATAAGTTGCCTTGCAGGATAAACTTTAACAATTTTCATACTAAAATGATCTAATTTCATTGACACTAACCTATTTCATTTGTGTGTTCATAGGCACTGAAACTAGAGGCCGGTGCGGCGAGAGTAACTTAAAGACTAACTATTTTAATGGTGTCGGCACATCCATCCTGAAATTCCTGAAGACGATTTTCCATCAGTTGCATGTAAGCGGTGCGCAAGTTAAAGCTGCCCAATCGCATTATGCCACGTGCAATTGCCGGAAGACAAAATATTTATATTTTATGTATAATACCTAATATGATTCCTACTTAATGATTGTAAATTAATATACTACAGCAATAAATGTGATTGTTAAATTATGCTTATTAATTTTATCTTAAAACCTTTATAATTATTAATTTCATCACATTTCATTTTGTCTGGCAAATGATTTTAATTTTAAATTGTAAATTTTCAGTGACATATAAATGTTATTATTATAATTATATTATATTATAACATTTATATATTTTTTATAGAGGATTCGAATAATAAATGACCTCATCCATCTGTTTAATGCATGAAAAGTATTTCCTATCTAATTTAATGTCACCTGAAAAATTTCAGTCCGCATCCGTGCAGAAAAAATCGCATCCGTACGAAACCGGGGGCAGGCCGCTAGTCTATTATAAAAGACTTATTCTAAGTATACATATTCTAAGTATACTAAGTATTTCTAAGTATACTTATTCTAAGTAAGACCTATAGGATAAATATGAACAAACATGACGTGTGCTATATGCTTTTCACAGGTACAAAATCATAGATGATTGATTGGTCTCGCTGCGCTCGACTAGGTAGAGCGCTATCTAAATACAATAGCTCCGTGAATGCGGCAACTTTTTATTGTAGTGTGTTTTACACAGTTTCATTATATTTTTACACAGTTTTACTACGCAAACTGGCATTTTATTATGCCCAAAAATTTAATAAAACTTTCGGCACGTACACGTGTACACGCTCGGGTACGCCGAATTCGGCGTAGTATTTGTTGCCGCATTTGACAAGAACGCAGGCGGTAGGTATCTTGTCGAGCGCAGCGAGTGTCGAAACCCATAAACATAGTCGAAACCAATCATTTATCTATGTACAGAATATTCAATTCATGGCGAAGCCCGACATCTGTCCTTTGAAAGGCAAACTATTTATTAAGATTTAGTATCTCAAACGAGATAGTTCGCGGTTCTAACAACAGATGTCAGGGTTTATCTCAAAAATAATATAAATCCAATCTTTATCTACCCGCCATTTAGTCACCGGTAAGAAAGCGTACGAGTTTCACCATCTTCGAGTAGCATTACTCAAGGGTACTTACTTAATTTAAAAATATTTTTAAATAGCACATTGAAACAGTTGGTAGCAATATGGCATAGGTATATATATATAGTCAGATTCTTCATTGCTGAAGGTCGTGCCCGCTCTGAATTGCCTTGGTGGCATCGACCACCAGCTGTTTCCACTTCACCCTGTCCTCAGCCTTTCGCAGAGCCTTCGCGACTGTAAGACCTGTGAGTTGAACAACTTGGTCTGTCCATCGGCTAGGAGATCGACCTCGAGACCTCTTGCCATCCACTTTTCCAACCACCACCAGCTTCTCCAAGTTTTCTGGTTCTCTGCGGGCTATGTGCCCAAAGTAGTTGAGAACTCTTTGATAGCAGGTGGCGGATGGCATAGGTATGATAGATGAAATTTTAATAAATACTAAGTAGGTATAAGCAAGTATAAGTTATGCGAAAGATTCAAGCAATAGAAGACATGACAAAATTGTTCACTTTATTTCGATAAGGAACGAAGTGACCTGACCCTTTTATTTTATTAGTATAGCTATTATGATATAAAACAAATAAAAAATTTGGGACGAATTTTTAGGACAAATTCCATACAACTTCTAGCCACATTGAGACCAAAAGTTTGTGACGCCTAGATTAATGAAATAGAAACTAAGTAGGTACAAACTACGAATAAATAAATTCGTAGGGTACAAACGAAAGAGAAATTATTCTATGAAACGAAACTAAGCAAAAATGATGTAAAAACTGTGTTTTTTTTATATTTGAATCACGTGATATCCCGCTGATTCATAATTTGGCAATAGGAAATAATTATGTTAATTGCTTAGAAGTACTCGTAAAACGCGACCTCGCTCAAAGTTGTAAAAAATATTATAAGTAGCTGAAGTATAAGTTTACCTACATTTTACAAAAAACATAATTTAAGTATTCGTAATTTATAGCTACACATTCTTAAGTAAGAAATATGTTTACATGCTCCCTTTTGTTTATAAAGTCCAGGCAGAAAAATAGTACATAAGTAGGTATATAATTTGAAAATGTAGACAATAAATAATATAGGTATACACAATAAGGAGCGGAAAGCTAATCATCAATACTAATAATAAATCTGGTATTGTATGTATGTTTGTCCCTCCATAACTCTTAAACGAATTAACTGATTTTCATGAAACTTGGTAGATAAACATTTAGACGTACGGGACACAGGATAGGCTATTTTTTTCACGCGGGCGGAGTCGCGAGCGCCTGCTAGTATAAATAATATATTTAGATAATAAGCCCTTTCACTAGCAAATATTGTTAATATCTTTAGGTATTATCTATATTGTTATGACTAATATGTATTATTCACAGAGCTGGAGAAACTCGTCGTTTGTCAGGACCTGTTTTTGCCACAGGCGCCGGTCGGGCAGTAAGTAGCGGCTCCTCTATCAGCGTTGATTCTACAGGGCATGGATACTACGACACATATTCTTCTGTTTCTCCTTAAGGCTTTTAATAGTCATATTAGTACGTTAACGTAAAATCTTCTTTAAACCAAATCATAAGTGCTGAAAATGACTTATTTTTATTTAGGAATTTCAGGATGGATTATTATTAAATTAGAATTGTAAGGATTGAAATAAAAAAATATGAATAGAATTTTGTATTTTTCTGTATTAGTATTCCAAAAAATCATTTAGGATTATTATCTTTAGGTTACAATAATTTTTGTCAGTCGCTTGAAAATTCTGGTTAGAGAGCTTCTTCAAACATTAAACATTGCGGAGTGTTATTTTAAGCCTCTTTTGCACTTATACTATCAATTGAGAAAGTGGAGAACAATCATTTCCACTATTCCATCCAGGTTTTATACTTTGTTCTTGTAGGTCAGACTAAATTAAACTGTAAAATATTTTTTTAAATTCACAACCACCACATTAACCTATAAAAAATATTGGTTTTTTATCTACTGGGTGCAAAACCACACAAAAAATATATATAATATCCGACGTGACTAAAAGTTATTGCTAAGAACGACCATAGGTATAGGTAGGTATACTTTTCCGCTTGGTAGCATTTTTCCAAGTTCCGTTTGTAATGAACAAAACCTAACATTTCCACTGAATCTGGTTCGGTTCTGAACACATTTCTGTTTATAATCATATATATTATAATATAAGCTTTTTATAATTATTGTTTAACCTTATGAACACATTTCGTGTAAATATTTTAAAATCCTTTTCTTAACAGGAAATTTAGTTTTTGTTCCCCACCTTCTCAATTGCTCATGCTTCTAAGGAAAACTATTTGTGCGGTAGTTCGAGAGAATATTGAGGTTTACTGTATCGGTAACCAGCAGGAGAAGGTTCGGGAACTGGTGCCGGCTGCGGTGGGGCCGGTTGAGGAGCTATCGGTACATGAGGTGGTGTTACAATAACAGCGTCATCTGTGAATCCAACGTCACGTCCAAATTGTTGGGGAATTCGTTGCTGGAAATACGGTGTTTGATAATACTGAGCCGAGTATGTTCCCGCTCCCTGAAATTGTGGATACTGCGGTGGGGCACCATAAGTTTGGGGCACTTCCAAACGTCCGAACATGCTGGTTAGAAACGGAAATTTATTGGTCAACATCCCCCATAATCCCGTCTGTCCAACTTGATTGCTGCCTTGAACGCTGTTCCCGAATTTATCCCAGAAAAGCCTCTGCGATGGCTCCTGAATATAGTTTGGACTGACCGCAACCGAGTAAGGATCATTTGGTCCCACGTTGTAAGGCACTTGATTGTAATATCCCAAAACACTCCCTGAAAATGAAAACACGTAATATTAAATATTATTATTTTTATATCAGGGTCTGCAAACAGGCTGACGTTCCACTTGATGGTAGTTAGCTACCGTCGCCTAAAACACAATCAATGGCACAGGTGCTGCAATTGAGTAATTGAGGAAATGGGTTCTGGCATCCTTCACTCACTCACTGAAACACAACAAGACACGTGCTGTTATTTCACAGTAGTCTTCTGTAAGAAGGTGGTCACTACCGAAAGGTGGACTGCCCAAAAGATTGCGAAATGCAGTGTTCAGTGCCACTACTTTCCAGATCCTGACCAGTGCCCAATTTTAAAAAGTTTATTTCCAAAGTTAACTCAGGCCTAACCACTCTTCCAACGGGCTCGTCAAATTACCTACTAATGTAAATTTTAACAGCACTTCGATGAGATAATAACACATAATGCACGGTCACTTATCTTAATAAATATTCACTTCACGTACCCACTACTCCGCATAAAAGAAAAGCGAGAGACGCATTCATTTTTACATCGACTCCTGAAGATTGACTGTGTGCCATTGTTTCTCGTGTTTCCATTTATACCTGACCACACATGTTTGCCCAAAAGAAGGCCTTGAAGTAAAATTCTCGTAACCCAATATTGATAGTATGAGGTAATGATGAGGTAGTGGCTCGCCCAGTGATCGCGGACGGACAATAGGCGCGATAACTAGGTGAGTCGTGCTTTCGCCCTCACGCACAGGCCGTGCAAAATCTGCATTCATGTTGCAGTCGAAACGACAACGACATCGCAACAGTCTAATGTAATTTTTGTTTTACAACCGAGTGTAGGAATGTATAAGTAATTTCTGTCGAACTTACGAGTGAAAACGAAATTGATCGATTCTAACTGAAAGATCTGTTACGTGTTACGCATGCATTACCTAATCGAAATTTAGATGAAATTCTTAGCAAATTAACTTAAGGAAAACCTCTTCCTATGAGTATATATATATACCTACTTATTATATTGGATATACATACTAGTAAATTACATTGCGTTAGTGCTTTAGAGGCTTCATCATCCTTAGGTACATAATATGTAGTACCTATATAAATTGAAGTCGCTTTCTCTCTATGCCTATATATCCGCTAACTCCTCCTAAACAACACGGCTGATTTTGATGCGTTTCTCACTAATAGAAAGAGTGATCAACGAGGAAAGTACCTACTACTATCCTTTATGCACTCCACAGACAACTCTTATCTATGTCTGTGATGCACTCACAAGTAAGGCCCTATTGTACTTTTTTTTACCCCTGACAGAGCATGTAGGTAACTAGGGTTGTTGCGTCTGAACATTGTTGTTGTTCAGGAGTATATTATTTAAACCTAGCTGGTGCCCGCGACTTCGTCCGCGTTCTGAATGAAAGGTACCCTATGTCCTATGAGACACCTCAGACAACGTGTATGCAAAATTTTATGGTGATCGGTTCAGTAGTTTTTGCGTGAAAGAGTTACCTACAAACATCCATAAATCCATACATACTTTCGCATTTATAATATTAGTACGGACTATCTGTGCCCGCGTTTTTGCGTGATTGAGTAACAAACATCCAAACATCTAAACATACAAAATTTCGCATTTATAATATTAACAAAAAGTCGAGAAATTTTTTCATTTTGTAACAAAATAATTGTATTTTTGTATATTTCTAATAATAAGTATCTAATTTATAACGCGTTTTAGAAACAGCCTATATATGAAAAGATTTTGTGTTAAAATGCAGTGGTACGCTTACGTGTTTACTCAATATAATCGGCATAATTCATACATAAGATAACAAGTATTTGTCTTCGCCAGTTGTCGTTGTCACGTCATTGTCCGCAGAAGCGGTTTGCGAAACGTTTGCCCAATTCGAATAGTCTACACTATACACGAACGCGACACGATAACCAACATAGAGTTTGTATGGAATAGATAAGAATGTTTACAATATATTGATTTTAAGAATAAGTAAAACGTATTTCGAAATATGTAATACCTAAATTTATTATCCTAGTTTTTATCTATTATTTGTTTGTTAATAAAATATAGGTAACATTACGGAAATTCAATGATAAAATCAAGGATGAAATAAACTATAACTAGGACACCGTACGATACATAGAGTACGTACGATACAATAATAATGATAATTCTTTCTTAACTTTCTCTCTCTTTCTAAGTTTTGTGTCTTAATGATTTATCTTTCAAACATTTATCAATTGTTTTTAATTTTTATTGTGTTTTTGTTGTGGTAAGAGCTTTTCCACAAATTGGTAAAGTTTTCTTGGTATGAGAAACACTCACCTATGCAACATGTTAAACGTAAATTATGTTTAAATTTAAAACTTTATTTAATTAATTAATATTACATATGTATATACTTACATATAAACTAACTAAAACTAAAAACCTTAAAAAAAATATAATATAATACTTAACTAAAATATATTTCCAAAAGTAGTCCCTTTAGGCAAGGTTCCGAAGATGCTGGCAGCATTCCCCCTTTGAATTGCTAGACTAATTCTTTGTCCGAGGTAACTGCCAGCTCTTCGGTCTCCCGTGATTGTTTTGTTTTTTGAAAACCGTGAGGTGTTCAAATTAAATATAATATAATTAATTAAAAATCATCCTTGACAAAATTCTTAGTTGTGTGACGCAAATAATGTAATGTAAATTATTTGTCTACAATTTGGACTAATATATATTGGTGTGTATTATATATCTACCATTAATAAATCAATAAAATTGTAGGTACGTTCTTAAAAGTTAAGTATGAATCCTTAATAATATCATAATAGCTAAGTTTGTATGTTTGGATGTAGCTACCTATGTTAGCGTTCAAGTATAAGTAACACAATTTTTAAAGATTTTTGAACTGTTTTCAACTATAAATAAAAAAAGTATACAAAAGTATATAATAAAATTTATTGTTCAAGTCTAAAAGATTCCTTTAACATTATGTATTGCTTTATCTTAATATCTGACCAGCTTAATTTTTTTTTAAATTTATGACCACCAGGGAAAGCGGTCATCGGTCAGCGGAGGTCAAGCCACTCGTGTTACGGCCAGCGCACTATTGACAGAGATTTACTTCTGAATTTTGTTTTTGTAATATTTA
Organism: Synanthedon tipuliformis; assembly: GCA_947623395.1. Lineage (NCBI taxonomy): Eukaryota > Metazoa > Arthropoda > Insecta > Lepidoptera > Sesiidae > Synanthedon > Synanthedon tipuliformis. The sequence goes on along the minus strand of OX392407.1, from coordinate 7,862,788 downwards.
TAACAAATAAAATGCTAAATGCTAAAATTATGCCACAATCAATTTAGTAAGTTTGGCCGGAATAACCATTTCAGGGCCCCTAAGCAATGCAGCCCTTTTAGGTCTTATAACTTCCTAAAAATATATTTTCTACCGCAACCAAAAAATAAATTATAATTACGATGTTTTAACTAAATTACGAAGGCATGTCGTCATCTTGTTCAATAACAATAATTGAAACCAATTTTTTTTAAAAATGATGCGTTTTTTTCATTTCTGGACCTCTAGGATTTCTTACAAAAGCCTAATGGTTTGCTAGTTTCTTCACAACTTAAAACAAAAATAACAAAGGTGCAGTCAGTGCAACTAAAAGAACACACAACACAAGATCTAGAGGTGTGCGATATTTGTTGCCAAACTCCTCCGAAACGGCTGGACCGATTTTGATGAAATTTTGTGTGCTTATCGGGTAGGTCTGAGAATCGGCCAACATCTATTTTTTATACCCCTAAATGTTAAGGGTGGTCCACCCGAAAAATTTGTGTCTTATTTTTTCGCAAAACAACGTTTGCCGGTCTAGCTAGTATTAAATATATTTTTAATTATCTCATTTTATAAGAAATACATCTTTTCTGTAATTAGGATATCTGTTTCCATACTGGTTATAAATGTCAGCTTTGACATTTATAACCAGTATGAAAGCTTTATGCGCATAAAGCTTTCTGTGTACCCCGCCCGAATTATTTAACTCCTTAAACGTATGGCTCGACGTACAAAATTTAAATTATACACAGCGTGTAATCGATAATTCATAAATCAATTTGTCCAACATATAAATAATGCAGAATCTACGTGAACGAACATACATACATTTAGTTCGCTTATTTTTGCGAATGCCTGACGGAAATTAAGCTCTGTCACCTGTACAATCAATTATTCTTGAAAAATGTAACATTATATTATTGTATTGTATTGTTGTGTCTTCTGTTGGTGTACCTAATAAATAAATAAAAAATAAAAATTTGGGAAATAAATTTTAAGAGGAAGTGTAAAAAATTAAATATAGGTAAATTAATTATATTTATTTTTTTAAACATGTAAAACTTTTTGTCTTTTATTAAAAAATAAATATCTTCACACATTCCACGCAGCACCATCTACTTAGTTCCACACTAAGCAACTACTTAATGTATTATGTATTATGGATACCAGACAGTTGATATACTACATAGATTACTTTTTTTTGTGGTAAATATTATAAATACAAACATCCATGACGCAGGTACAAAGGTACTAAATGTTAACATATAAACAGCGGGATTCGAACACGTAACGAAAACGTGGCCGTTTGGTTAGCTAGGGTTAGGTACTAGCCACTGGACTAGACCAAACGTGTCGTCAGGTAATTATGAAATAAAGGTTTAAATATGAAATAACATAAAAATTTTATTTTAAATATTTATTAAAAAATTGACATCAAATTTCGATGCAATTAATTATATCAGAATATTGTAGAAAAAGTCAAAATGGCTTCTGTCCGACTAAAATTTTTCCATTGTACCTATATAAATTGTTTCATGCGCCTCGCCTATGGCCTACTAATATGTGACAACGAACAGTCAACCTTATTTGTAATGCAGTTGTAGCTGGAAAATACGTATTTTAATTTTTCTATTTGAAATGGAGATAAAGACCTCGCCTTAATGACGTGAGTAATGAACTAATTGATGCCAAAAGAGGCCACTTAATGCTATATTCTATTTCATGCTAAAATAGCTTAAATTTAAAATTTTAGGCAATTTGTTATGAAGTATGTACATTTGTGTCAATTTAGAAGATACGCTAAAGAAGTCATATGTAATTAAATATAATTGTATATATCTTGCCAATAGGCAAGAGAATAAAAAGTCGTTTTCTATTTAGTTTGTGGTTAAAGATGCCATAAAGATGGCACACAGGCTAGCGGCTCACGTGATGCTAGGTCGCTGGTTACCGTCGCCTAAGGACACAAGCAACACTAAAGGGAGTGCTAATGCTCTGTAGGAGTTTGTGGATAATTGGATGTTGTGGTAAATGAATAATTTAATATCATTCTTTGACAAGATAAATTACAAAATGAACATAAATTATATCTATTACATTGTACAAAATGACTTTTATACGACGGTATTGTTATGATGAGTAATGTGAATCTAAATGCCCCGTGGGCACGTTGACCCGGACACAGGAAAGGATATAAAAAATAATTTTGTATACAATTCATTTTTATATAAAATATAGTTTATTAATACCTACTATTTTTTAAGTAGCGAAAATACATGTTACTCAAAAAATTTATTTCAATTGCGTAAGTGCCTATGAAAATTAATTAACTAGATACTTAATGAACTTTCTTCAAAAAACAAGAACAGATCTACATATATGTATATTATAGCGTACTATAGCTAAGAAATAAATCAAAATAGGGGTCCATTCGTTTTGGAGCTCGATTTCATAAACAGAGAGACAACACACGTCAAACTCATAACACCCAGTTTTTGCGTCAAGCGTAACTCGTAATCAAGCGTAAAGGGGTATTTAAAATGTAACCCACCAGCACCAGTAAACTTTTTCAAGTAAATTTTAGTACTTTAAATTGTCTTGCAATTTGATAATTATTATTTATTGATAGCAATATTGATAGTCTTTATAAAGCTTAAAACTTTCTTAGCAACCCATGACTACACTGTACTCTACGTACTTAATTAGAAGTCTGTAGGTACTTACTCTACATAGATAGTGTTATGTTAAGTGAATGTGACCATGAGTAGCCTTTTTAGGTAAATGTGGGCTGTAATGTACACTATTACTCAGCTTTTAACGCCCTACCTATGCAAAAATGTTAAGTAAAAACTGTTTAACTGATAACTCAACAAAATCTTTTAAATAATCCGTCTGGTGGCAGTAAACACTTGCTTGCAGTAGACAAACAGTGAAATAACAGCACATATGCTGTTGTGTTTCGGTTAGTGAGTAAGGGATGCCAGAGACCATTTCCCTATCCCTTATCCTTAACAGTAACCATCCCCTTACATAAGACCATTGTGAAATAACAGCACGTGTGCTGTTGTGTTTCGGTTAGTGAGTAAGGGATGCCAGAGACCATTTCCCTATCCCTTATCCTTGACAGTAACCATCATGTTACATAAGACCATTGTGAAATAACAGCACGTGTGCTTTTGTGTTTCGGTGAGGGAGTAAGGGATGTCGGAGACTATTTTCCTATCCCTTATCCTTAATCATACTGTAGGTAGTGTGCACTTGTAGGACCTGAGGCGTTGCTTGGGTTTATAGGTGACGGTAGCCACTTATTATTATCAAGTAGACCGTCAGCCTGTCTGCCGACCTTAACATTTAAAAAAATTAACCAATTAATTGAAAACAGCTTGATATTACACCAGATCTTTTACGAAAATTTAATTTCGTTCCTGTTAATTAAAGATGATAAATAATCAATTACGTATACGAATAAATAAATTTATAAGCGAATGGGCGTTGACTTCGCTTAAAACTGAAGGTCAAGCATTAACATACTATACTTACCTAAATTTTCGTTACTTATACAATTATGTAAATTCGAACTAAAGCTGTAAATATTTCAAATAGTTTAAAACATTAAAATGTTCCTGTGACGAGAAGTGGTGGTTTTATGTAAGAAATATTTCATTTAATTATTTTTTTAATGTAAGGATTGTCAGATAGGCTGACGGTCAACTGAATGGTTGATGGTTATTAAATACTTACTTATTAATATTAATATTAACTGTAGTAAGTTATTAAATACATAGCACAAGCAATGCCACTACTAAAAATACTAAAGATAAACTTACTTTCTCAAAGAAAAGACAGAAAAGATATAATCTTCGTTTTTTTTTTGTATTTTTTTTTTAAATAAGTATTAATTAATGCGACAGTGTCGTAGCGGGACGGGGAACTAAGTAGTTAACAATTTTTCATAAAAAATATAGGTATATAATACTAGTGGCCAACTCCCGACTTGTATTAAAACTCTTTGTATTAAAAACAATTTCTTGATTTAATAATATGTAATTTATCTTATTTTACCCAAACGTCGCTTTTGATTCATTGTTTTCTGTGGCTCGTGCAATTTGATTTAGTGCCACCTTGTTTGCCGTACCGACCGATGTATGTAAAATAATTAGGTGTCTGTGATAAATAATATCTTTGTCTGCATTCGACATTGAATTTATTTATTAGACTATTAGGTTTTACCAGTGAAGTTTGAGTCACTGAATGCGCCGCACCGGATTTTACATAAGCTATCCTGGTTGGTTACAAATTATGTCATTAGATATCATTTACATTTTGTAACTATTAAACACGGTATAATGACTTAAAAATCTCGCAGTACCTACCTATTTGCAGGTTTTTGAGAAATGATAGGTACAAAAAAGTTGATAAATGACATCCATTTATAAATATTAATTTTTAATTTTTATTTCGACGAGTCGTTATGTGAATTGAATGAGAGAATGTTGCTTAACGTAATTTGTAACGTTTTATCTTTATGAAGTTTTAAGGCTGATAAACGGACACTCCCATCGCATAGTAGGTATAAAGACACCACGAACAAAAAAAGATTTTTGTTTTTGGCTGGTTGTTGGCCAAGAGCTAACCCATCTCTTATAAAAAAAAAAGGTAAGTGTAAAGAGGAAGAAAGGTAAGGATAGAAATGTCTCATACGTTATAACAATTATCCTTGTCGTAATAATTGTAATATATTTAAAGAATAAGCTAACATTCGTGAATGTTAAATTATTCCTTAAATAAGTTTTCAAAATAATGAATTTCATATATTTTTTTACAAAATAATGCTATATTTTTAAACTTGTTTTGTCGTTCACTAGTTACTTAACCTACCTAAATATTGACAACCTACCTACTTACCTATTTATAAGTATTTGGTATCCCACAATTACCACGTTTTTTTTCTTTAACCCGTCTCCTACTTACAGGCTGATATGTAATTTTTATTTTCCACCACTTTTTTAAAAATGACAATTTAAAAAGATGCTCGTATCGTACCCAAAGCTTTTCGATGTGTTGACTAAATCAGGATAAAAAACTGGGCCCAATTCTTTATAGGCATCTGCCTATAAAGCTATCCAACATAATTTTCTATTCATTCAAATTCTGTGAGGAGGTGCGGATTGCGTATTAGCAGAATTTCAAGTGTCTTCGAAGTTTGCTCAGTCTTCTCACACATCTAAGTTTCTTTATGATATTTTCCTTATCCATTCTGAGCTAAACTCAGAAGTGCGGATCGAACCGGGTCCTGACTGAAATAATTTTTAAAAGCAGCGCCAGTCGCGTTTAATACGTGATAGTAGCATCTTATCATTAAGTGGACCGTCAGCCTGTCTGGGGATCTTTACGTAAAAAAAGACTTAATTAACTTTTTTTTTCAAGGTATTTTTTTATTCACATAGGTATGTAATTAATAAATAAACTCGGTATATAAATAGTTTAATGAATTATTTATATGTATAGCATCCGTTACCATAAACAGTTGTGAACAATATAGGAGAGGATTGATGTTTGTATGAATAATAAGTAGATGATACATTCAACATTAGATATCAAAACAATGAGATTTTTGTAATTGTAGGTGTTTACACCCACAGCTCGAATCATCCATTTTCAAGTTCTTTTGGGGTAATTTTGGCGCTTGTTCAAGAGAACAATTTTTTCGAATCCAATAAAGTTTATAAGAATATTTTTTTTTGGATTGTGTTTTCGGATTTTACAAAAAAAAAAATAGTGGTTCCAATCTCAGATTTACTTGATAACAAGAGAACTATTGGTCCTACAGAGTTGTGCTTGTGCTCAAATTAAAGTAACTGCTCTTCAACTTCATTTCCCATATTTTCCTCGTACTTAGAATGATTATTTTAAATGTCTCGAAAGACGGCTAACGACAATTTTCTAGCTGCGGTTATACTTAAATTGTAGCATATCTTCTTTAAGAGTGACTTTTCCGTAGAATGCACTTTTCAGTTATAAGCGAAAAACTGAAAAAAAGTCTGAAAAATTCGAGCTTTTTCGAGCACCGTGCACTTACCACAAGTCTCAAGTTAAAAATATATTCATCAGATGAATGTATCCGTTGAAGAGAAAAATTAATAATCTTTATAAACAGTCATTTATTGTGGTTTTAAATGTTGCGAATTAATTGCGTTTAAGCATTGTCGAGTTGGTATTATCCGACATTGTTCTACTGTGATTTATTACACCGATCAGTGAGGGAGATGAACCATGCACTCGTTATGTCCTTATGTTGCGAAGTCAAGGAATACTTTATGAGGTAAGTTATAATTGCTCTTCACAATGTTAATGGTATTTAATGAAGTTAAGTGTACTGCGATTGCCATATTAATGAGGTCTCCTAGTTATAATATAATAAAAAAAATCCATGAAAACAATTATCTAACGCAAACGTATTTTACGACTTAGTCATACATACATACTTCAGTTATTATAAGTATAGGTACTCGTATATGCAAAAAATGTTAGCACATCTTGCTACAGTTATTTATGAAAAAAAGTTAACAAATTGTTTAGTCTGTTCATACACAGACTAAACAATTTATATTGTTTTATAAAACAATTATTTTTTATATTGGCCACAAATCAATATTTACATATTAATAAAATCATAAACGAGCCGTTCCTGTACATTTTTTTAATACAATTTGTACACGTCGAATTTATGTTAGCGAGATCAAAATAATACTTTTTTAATTTTTGTCTGTTTATGTATGTACGCTAATCTCAAAAATCAGCTTAACGATGTATGAATGTTTGTAACTCTTTCACGCAAAAACTATTGAACCGATCACAGTGAAATTTTGCATACACGTTGTCTGGGACACCAGAAAGGACATTAAGTAACCAGAAAAGACAGAAAGTAGATACCTTTCATCCCAGCGAAGTCTCACGGGCACCAGCTAGTACCTACATAATATTGTCACTGACTTTGTAAGGAATTGTTAGAGGCAAATTAGATAGGTATAGTATATGGCAACATATAGCATATAGGTACGTAAGATAATAAATGAAAAAAGGAAGTACACAGATGGCAATAACTCGATTTGATTTGCCGTTGATTTAATATGCACATATTTAGTTGTTAAATATTTTTACGTGGATAAAGTAATTTACATACTTGTTTGAAAACCATTGTTTTGTTAAATTGAGTAGGTTATGAGTGTCATAAAAAAAATTAAAAGTTTTTATTAAAAAAAATATTTAATTCAATATCTCCATAAGAAATTACATTTAAATATATGTATAAACTATCTATTTATTAAATACGCGATAATGACTATCAAATACAGTACGTTTTCATTAAATTATCACAAGTTTTCTTACATATTTAAAGTCTTTAAATAATATGAAATGTAAATTCTTCTCCGAGGTTTATTCGGTGATGCTAACTTGATGACTACTTCCTCCCATATCCTGTAACATAAACAAAAATAATATTGATTATACTTGAATGTCGATTTTTCTTTCGATTGTTCTAAATAATAGTTTAGAACATTTCCTAAGGTTTCCAACCTTATTATTAACTTATTTTTGTAATGCATTACTATTGTCAAAAATATTGATATAGGATGAAGAGAAATATTTAGAGTTGAAGGGTTGTATCGAATTATAATAACTAATACTATCTATTAATAATTATTAATTAATTATTATTAACTAATTTAATTGTAACTTGTACCTACTTTTTGTACATAATTGTAACCTTTCATATTAGTGGCCTATTAATTCAGTAAATACAGATAAAATCATATAGTATTTTACTGTAACCTTAACTGTAGGATAATTCAGCAACGTTATTGTCTATTATAAAACAGGTTTTTTTTAAGTTTATCTAAAAAAGATAACAAAATAATTCTTCTTTATCTTTTCTATGTAATATTCTTAAAAATGGAATACCTAAGACACATTTAAATCAAATTAAGTTAAATAATAGTTACCTATCATATGATATAATATATTTTTAAAAACTCTTACCTCCTTTAGTAGCGGCACCTGATGAAGCATGAGCTGTGGCGGCACTGCTTGCGAAGCTACCTCCTAATCCAAATGAGCCTGAACCTGCCCCACTTAGTGCTCCACTCGCAGCACCCGCAACGCTTTTAGCTGCACTTCCAGCTGCGTTCAGGCCTCCAACCAGTCCGTCTAATATACCAGACTTTGAAAGGCCGAGACCTCCGCTTAGACCGAAGCCAGCACCGCCTGCAATGGATCCGCCACCACTGCCTGTAGAACCGCAACCTCCACCACATCCATCGTGCCCTTTGTTTTCGTTGCCGTAACTGGCTCCGTAGGCGCCTGAAGATGCACCAGCGACTGCCCCTGATTGTGCTCCAGCACCCGCCTGTGCTCCGCTGCCAACGCCATGAGGTGAATTACTTCCAAATAAAGATCCCCTTTCGCTCCCGTGTGTAGCGCCATGGTATGCTCCAGAATGGTCAGCACTACCAGCTTTTCCACTGTCATATGGTTTCAAAAGTCCCGGTGGACCACCAAATCCTCCACTGTAAGCAACGGCATTTGCTGAAGCTGCTGCGCCCGCAACAGCATTACTTGAACCCTCACTCCCGAAACCGGAACCATGAGATGGATGTTGAGGATGTGTGTCGCATTTACCAGAATTACAATTGGCTGTGTGGTGATTTCCCGTTTGTGCTGTTGATCCTATTTGACCATGAGAGCCCAACGAAGCTGTCAAACCTGCCTGGCCGTATTGTGGTGAATGTTGGTCAGGCTTGGAGCCACAATTTCCAGAAGAACAAGGAACTGAGTTATACGTGCCTGTAGGGGCTGATGGGTTTTGGTTGTGGATCGGATGTTGTCCGGGTTGGTTCTTACAATCTCCAGAAGTACAAGTTATAGGATTGTACGTACCAGCTGGTGCTGACGGATTTAGATTAGAAACTGGAGAATTAGGTTGGGAACCACAATTTCCAGAAGTACATGCTACTGGACCATAAGATCCTGTTGGAAACTGTCCGGGTTGAGAGCCACAATTACCAGAAGTACAAGGGGCTGTGTTGTAAGATCCATAATTTATAGAAGCTCCGCCTATTTGATTATGTTGAGGTTGTCCAGATGGGGATCCACAATTTCCAGTTGTGCATGGTACTGTTCCTGTTGATGATCCAACTTGATTGTGTTGCGGCAATGGTTGTCCAGGCCGAGAACCACAATTGCCAAATGCACAATGGGTAGGGTTGTACGAATTTGTTGGTTGTGCTTGTTGAGCTGGATATGTATTGCAGTTTCCAGACGTGCATAGACCTGAATTTTGTGAACCTACTTGTAATGTAGGCTTATCGTGATGTGTTGAAGGAGATGTATGCACTGGTTTAAAATTTGATGGGGATGATGGTGTTTCATCATTGGGCTTTAAAATACCTGAAGGTCCGCCAAAGTCTACATTAACTGAAGAACCCGATGTTACGTGTGAAGGTGTGTAAGTTGGCTTGGCAGGAGTATAATTATCAGGTTTTAATATACCCCCTGGTCCTCCAAAACCTCCTGTGTAAGCGGGACCTTTCTTATCACTCGAAGTACTTGATGCACTGGCTCCCGAAGCTACATTTGTAGAACTTTGCACATACGAAGGCACACTTGATGGAACATAATTTGGAATAGATGGAATTACATTTGTACCATGAGCTGGAAACCCAGTGCTTGGCGATGCACAATTTGATGTTCCGCAATTTGGTGTTCCTGTCGACCCTATAGGCGTATAACCAGGGGAAGAACTGTGCGGGAAACTTGGAAATTTAGAAACTGTGTTTGGTGCACCAATTCCAGGTGTGCCGTGATTGTAAGGAGAGTCAGCACAATTGCCACCCGTAGCGCAGTTACTTGAACCAACAAATGTACCTGAGCTGGAAGTTGTTCCATGATAACTAGGGTTATTAGAATAGCTAGGTATGTGGTGCCTTCCAATGTTATCGGCACTTGGAATTTTATGTTTTGTGCTTGTGTCAAGAGGCACAAAATTAGGTTCGTTTTTATCTGCATCACAGTTTCCTGAAGTACATTCTGTAGACTTTTTATCAAGAGGATAGCTCGGATATGAGCCTTGCAAAGGAACGTTGTAGCTTGATGGCTGATTTCCTGAATAAGAAGATGTATCGGAAGAATCACAGTTAGGTGAGTTGCATTTCGGAGTTGTTAAATGAGTAGCAGGTTTATTATGAGATAAAGTCGTGTCACTGTCATACCCAGAGTTGGAGGTACTACCGGAATCAGACGTTTGTATGTTACCATTCACTGTGTTTGTATAAGAGTTTGGTTTTTCTTGATTATATGTAGGTTTTATACCATTTGAGCCGCAATTACCATAAGCGCAACCAGAGTTCTCATCAGATTTTTTGTTTAGGGAGTCGGATGATGAATGCGCTCCTAAAGCTCCTCCAATATTTACAGCTATATCATTAGACCCACTCGAAGAAGATCCACACTGGCCTGAAGTACACTTACTATTTGTTGCAGAATCATCAGTGCACTCCGTCCCTTGACACTTAGGTTTATGATTAGAGCAATCACTTCCAGTGCACGAGTGTCCTGTTCCACCTTGTGAATATCCAGAAGAACCAGCTACAGCGCCAGATCCGGCTGTTACGCCATTACTTGCACTATCTCCAGAATCCGGAGACTTTAATCCGTTGGAATTACTGCAACCTCCGGAGCACCCTCCCCCGCCTATGTTATTACTTCCCGTCAAAGCAGCGGAACCCGCACCACCAAAACTGAATGAACCAGCGCTAGAGCTAGAACTCGCCGCGGCGAAGCTAGATGATGATGCTGATGACTTCGAAAATGAGCCTGAATATCCAACACCAGCGGGCAATGACAGTGATAAATTGGGAAGGCCACCAAATGCGCCGGCTGCCGCACTTGCTTCAGCTAAAACAAAGTAAAAAAAAAGAACTCTTAACTCAAATAAATAACTTTTATTTGCTGTATATCAAGGTAAATTTAAAGCCAAAATTATACAAGAGAAATTAATTTATAAAAGTATTATACCTTTGGCTGATGCGCCTCCTTTTACCCCATATCCATGTGGAATGCACGACACTGAGCTTAATAACAGTAACACAAAAGCACACGTGTGCTCCATCATGGTAGCTCGGTGAATATTATGTTTTTCTACTGCCGTCTTGCTTTTATAAAGCGAATATAAATAGGCTTGTATTATTATAGCAAAAAACCTGTTATAGTCTAGGAGCTACCAGTTATTTTAAATTACATTTTATAAGATAAGTACTAAATTGAGATAATTTAGATTTGAGTCATACTTACTTATGTGTTTATTTTTTAAACAAAAACTCATTACCTATACTAAAGTGATAGTGGGAAACTTATTCTTGACGCATTAAGGGTTTATTGATTTACGTTTCTGCTCGATGTTGACAAATGTAGTTCATCTTTATTTAAGAAAATATAGCATTAAGGATCTCTTTCACCATCTAACAAGTAGGCTAAATGTCATTTAAAGTCACCTGTCACCGGGAATGATTTAGCTGATATATACCTTTGTTTGTACGGTAAAGTCCCAAACACTAAAAAGAATATAATAAAACATAAAGTTAGTTCTAAAAGTATAGTTACTTTTAAGTGATGTTATTTTTAGTGTTGATTAGTATCAACACTTTACTTGTAGTTGGTGAAAGAGGCCCTAATCGTAATAAATTCATTGGGAGTTCACTGTTTCAAATAACCGTAAAATTGTAAACCGGCATGATCCATGCTTTAATTATACCTACGGTTCACTGATAGTGTAAGAATTCAGAAATTAAAATTTCTTTGCCTATTTATTAGTCAAATAAGAATGTAGAAATCAAATGAGATTTTCAAATCGACAGGTCTTAAACTGGTCGGATTTTTAAATCGTGTCGTCGGATAATCAAAGATAATGTATATGACATGCAACCTGTTTTTCTTGAACAGTAAACGGGTGTAAATAATACTTACTCGATGGAAGTAAAATGCGCTCAATTCCAACTCGACAGATTTCCAAATCGATGGATTTTTACTAGCTAGATTTAAGTCGTCGTAAGTATAATCACATCTTACGTATAAGTAAGTTTAAGGCAGTAGGTATGCGATTAAGTGATAAGTGATAAGATTATGCGATTCATAAGGTATTTAATTAGTTTGAAATTATTTTTCCTTAGCAAAATGAAATAAATATTTGCAAAAAGTTTGTTCATTTTTTACTTATAAACAATCCTTTAAACAATGAAAAAGTGGTCACTATAACATAGACATAAGTTAGGAATTATTCAACTCAGTGTATTTCATGAAGAAACTAAATTAAAATTTTTAAACTTAAAGTTTTTATTTAGCTCTCTGACTATTGACGTTTACTTACTCTGAATCGAGGTGTTCGCGTAGGCCGGTTAAGTCGTACTTGCCGGTGTTGTTTCTCGCATTCAAAGCTCAAGCAACGATTCGCGGCATATCATTGAGAAGCAAGAAATTATTACTCATGCATAATATGCTCCAAGCTTTATTAGACATTCGGGAAAATACGTTGGCAGTACACGCACTTTACGTCCGAAATGTTATTTTATTGTTGTGGTTTGTCGGATTGTAAGTATGCGTTTGAGATACTAATCGGAAGAAGGTATATGTTTAGCTTTTAATTTAGTTGCTAAACAATAACGGTCTTACTACAAAAGATTCAGTAAGCACAGTTCAAACACATGCTTAGTTAGACAAGCATTAAGCATTTAAGCATTGGTCAGCGAGCGTTTAAAATGTCCCTACCACAAAACCTTATTTAGCGCTTGTTTCGGTAGACAGTGTTAAAGTACGATAAAGATTTATTTTGATTTTATAAATGAGTATGGATATTTTAAATTTAATTGACATGGAGGATATGGATTACATGGATAATTTTTGAGATAGAATACATCGTGAGAGAATTAATCCATTCGAATATATAACTTTGGTAACAAGATTATTTATTTAATAAAGGATGATCTACCATGTGATGCTAGAGGTGGATCCTCAAATAAAAAATTATTTAACAATTTTAACAAATCTAACTTTACATTTGACCACATTTGACAATTACGTCAGTGTTAGTTACGTTCCATTATGCTCAATATTTTTTGTTATTACGACATTTTATAAATAATCTAACGTATTTGTTGTAATTTATTACTTATTCCAATCTTATAATTTGCTGATATCATTAATATAGTCCGTAATAATAGCTTGTGAAAACCAAAATTCATCATTATACGCCTATCAGATCTGCGTAAAATGAAAACGACATGAATGCAGGGCGAGTGACTGAATGAATGTTTGCCAAGGTTGCCATAATTCAATAACATTCACGTACTTTAACACTGTCTACCGAAACAAGCGCTAAATAAGGTTTTGTGGTAGGGACATTTTAAACGCTCGCTGACCAATGCTTAAATGCTTAATGCTTGTCTAACTAAGCATGTGTTTGAACAGTGCTTACTGAATCTTTTGTAGTAAGACCGTAATAGTTTAAACTCTTTTCCTATAGAAATGTAAGTACTAAAACTAACTGTAATACATAGGACCTAGGTAGGTACCATTTTTATAATAAAAATCATTTTAAGAGTCACAGAGTGATCTATATGCCTGTCTATCGAAGCATTTAAAAAGTCATGTAAAGCATGTATCTACCTTTTTTTTTTTTTTTTTTTTTAACGTGAGGAAATCAGCGATCCTGATTCCTGCCAGCAATGGGGCGCTGGCAGGATATGCGGGATTTCTACCCGCTAAAACCCCACGGTGTTCCTTATCCACGCACGCACATGGGACGGGAGAGAGGTGTCAGCGCGAGCATTTCGTCCTGCTCTCCCGTCAGCGTTCGCCCGATCGGGCGCCTCCGTTCTTGTTCATCGGTAGGGAGGGGATGGTAGGCTCCCCCCCCCTTCCCGCGGAAATCTGGTGTGGGAGGACGTGCCGGAACACGAACACGTCCTTCACCGGTGCCGGGTTAACGGTGGTAGGTGAACGGATCCCCATATCCGCTCACCCTCCGGCCGATCACGGGGGCGCTTGGAGTCGGCCGTACAGCCTCCTCCGCCTCCCGGTTCGTTTTCGACGGATGTCGTCAGCGAGGGCGGCATTCTCCCTCGCTCGCTCCGCCGCCTCCTTCAGCGAGAGGACGTTCTCGCTGAAGGAGATCATGGCCTGCCAGGCCTCTTCGCCGCCGACCATGGCCAGAACCACGGCCGGCAGCGAGAGGTCTCCTCCTGCAACGGACGTTAGGTTGCCCCGTTGCTGGTCCCATGCGGGGCATTCTGCCAGCGTGTGTTGCGCTGTATCCTCCGGGCTACCGCAGTGGTGGCAAGAGGGTGTCGCCTCCCGTCTTGCTATGTTGCACAGGTATCTGCCGAAGCATCCATGCCCCGACAGAATCTGTGCAAGCCTGAATGTTATCACACCTTTCTTGCGCCTGCACCACTGCTCCAGAACCGGCCTGATGGCCCGGACGGTGTGAGCGCCGGCGGTTGGCTCGGCGAGCCTCTCGGCCCACCGCGCCAGTGCGACTCGTTGCGCCGTACGGCGCACTTCCTCCGGCAGGGGACCAGCGACGCCCCGACTGCGAGCTGCCGCTCGACTTTCGTAGACCGAGGACAGAACCTCGGCCTCCAGGTCCCACGGGGGGGTACCCGCCATAACACACGCGGCATCGCACGAAATGGTGCGGTAACCACGTATCACCCTGGTCGCCATCACGCGCTGAGGTCTACGCAGAAGCATGACGTTTCGGCGATTCAGGGCGTCCGCCCACACAGGCGCGCCGTAGAGCGCCATGGAGCGCACCACCCCCGTGAAAAGACGGCGGCAGCCGACACTCGGTCCGCCAAGATTTGGGAGGAGGCTTCCCAACGCCGAGGTGGCCTTAATCAATTTAGGGCTTAGCCGCCGAAAGTGCTCATGGAATCGCCACCTGGAGTCCAAGGTGAGCCCCAGGTAGCGCATGTGCATTCCGACGGCGACGTCCACATTGCCAACTTTGATGTGGGCATGCTGCGGTGGACCCTTCCGGGGACCATGGAAGAGCATGGCCTCGGATTTTTCGGGTGCCACCCGCAAGCCCAACAATTCAATTCGCTTGGCCACGAGAGCGACGCTCACCGTGGCCAAGCTGGACACATCATTGTAGTCGTCTGCACACGCGACGACCAGCGTGTCGTCGGCGTAGCAGACGACGTGTACGTCTGGTGGAAGGGCGCCTCTCAGCGCCCAGTCAAATCCAATGTTCCACAGGAGTGGTCCTAGGACCGACCCCTGTGGAACGCCGCAGGACATGGTCCTTTCCAGGACCGTCCCGTCTCGGCGAGGACAGAGGATCTTACGATCTCTCAGGTAGTCTCCGACAATCAGCTGGAGATACGCGGGCAACCGGTGATACCGGAGCCCCTCCGTAATGCAGCTGAAAGGGAGGGTGTTGAAGGCGTTCGAGATGTCTAAAGACACCGCCAATGCCACTCCTCCCCTTCTCACGGCCTCCTGCGCGATGGTCTTAAGGCGCAGGATGGCGTCGATTGTCGATCGACCCGCGCGAAAACCGAACTGATTGTCGGAGAGACCTGGCCCCGCCGAGTTTAAGTGTCCGGTAATGCGGCGGGCAATTATTCTTTCGAATAGCTTGCCCACCTCGTCGAGCAGCACAATTGGCCTGTATCCAGAAGGAGAGTCCGCGGGACGTCCCTCCTTCCTTAACAGGACCAATTTGCCCTCCTTCCATATCCTGGGAAAGGATCTCGCACTCAAGGCAGAGTTGAAGACGGCCCGCCAGCGGTCTCCCAACTCGCCCGACGCCAGGACCCAGGCACGACCGGGTATCCCGTCCGGACCGGGGGCAGTACTCTTCCCGCGAAGACGGGCTATGGCCTCCTCGAATTCTCCGCTGGAGATAGGCGGAGCTCCGTCCTCGTCCTCCGTTCCGGCGTTCACTCGACCGCCCATGGGCGGTGGAGTGTGCTCCCCCTGTTCAGGGAACAGAGTGGAGAGCACAACCCGGAGGAACTCTGGGTCCAGTGTTTCGGCCACGGGTGGACCGTGCGAGCCGAGCCTGGCCCTGGCTGCGCGATAAGGGCGGCCCCACGGGTCTCGGTCGAGGGACTCGAGCATTCGCTCGCGAGACCGTGCCTTCGCCTCCCGGATTGCGATGTTGAGCGCTTTCCGGGCCCCTCTATAGGCGTCGTAGAGGCGTGCCTCCAACTCGAGGTCCTTGACCCTGCGCCTGCGGCATCTGGCGTACTTGCGACGGGCAGCTACGCACGCGGCACGAAGATCTGCCACTTCTTCGCACCACCAGTGCACCTGCCTTCGGTGCGGACGTGGCCCGGCTCGCGGCATGGCGGCATCGCACACAGCGGTCATGGCGACGCGCATGCCGAGTGCTTGCCGCTCGACCGGTAAGTCCACGCTGGGCTCTCCCGAGACCCAGTCTTGGACAATCGCCGCCTCGATGAGGAGGTCCTTGTCGAGTTTCGTCAGAGCCCAACGGGGAAATCGCCGGGACTGTCCGCCCCGACGACGCAGGGACGGCTCGTCCGTGCGCGGGGAGCCGGTTATATCCATCCGGATGTATCTGTGGTCCGAGAGGGTCTCAACGCCCTCCAGCACGCCCCAATCGCGGACACGATCGGCGATGGCCGGACTAGCGAACGATATGTCCACTATCGAGCCACCGTTATGCCGAACGCAGGTATTAACTGTGCCGCGATTGAGAAGCACTAGCCCTGCGGAGGCTAGAAAATCCACAACGGCGTTGCCTCGTGCACCCGAAACGGGACAGCCCCATGCCGTGGACTTCGCATTGAAATCCCCCAGGACCAGAACCGGGAGTCGCGAACGCAGGATCGCTCTCTCCAAGCTGCCGAGAAAGACCTCGAACTCGGCGAGGGCGCGGTTGGGGGAGAAGTAAACTCCGACGAGCAAAACCGCGTCCCACTCAACGGCAACAAATCCTTGGCCCTTCTCGGCCACTCGGAGAGGGGCAGAGCCGGCGGCACCCACGATCGCGACCGTGGATGTCAAATCCGATGCCCAGTTGGAGCGGGGCGGTACATAGTACGGCTCCGCCGCCACCGCAACGTCAATCGACCACTGCGCTATGGACTGAAGGAGGAGATCCTGAGCCCCGGCGCAGTGGTTGATGTTCGCTTGGAGAAGACGGACGTAAGGGACGTTGTCCATTACGGAGCCGTTTCCATCTCCTCCTCGCGTGAAGCGTTATCCGCGGCGGCGGATGTACCGCCAGCCTTGGCCTTTTCCTTGGTCTTGTTGGCCTTGGGGGCCTTGCAGCCCCGACTGCCAACAGGGTGGTCCGCCCGCTTTTTTGCTGCGGCGCAGGGACCGCAGTGGGGAGGGTTCGAGCACTGGAAGGCTTTATGGCCTTCCTTGCCACAGCGGAAGCATGTACCGCTGCGGTCCTCCTCCGCTTGGCACTTGGGGGCCACGTGTCCGGTCTGGAGACACCGGTAGCACTTGAGTTGGCGCTGGGGCAGCACTTTAACCTGTGCCGACACCCAGCCAACCAAAAGCCGCCTGCCGTCGGCAACTTTTTTGGCGCTCTCCACCGGGCACGAGACCCACACGCAGCCCATCCCCAGTGGGCCGGTGCGTACCTCCCCAGTCTTAACGGCGTCTCGGGGACAGCCGCCAACGCGGGACACCGCCTCCGCGACCTCTTCCGCCGAGACGGAGTCGTCAAGCCCAGAGATGCGCAATTCGGCACACCTCTGGGGTCTCGTCACCTTGACGACGTCCGGCTCAAAAAACTCTTTGAGCTTAGCGGCGAGCTTGTCAGCCGCATCGCCGCTGTCCTTGCCCGGGACCTCGAGCACCCGGGCGCCCGCCTTTGAGGGCCTCACTTGAAGGAAGCCGATGCCAATGCTGGGGAGGTCAAGCCTCCTCCTGGCTTCCTTAATGACGCTCTCATAATCAGCGCCCTTGTTGCTGGCCTCGGGCCCCAGCGTGAGAACCACGGCCGAAGAGCGCGGAGGGCGGAGCTTCCTCTTGGCGTCCTCGCTGGCTTTAGCCTTGGCAGCAGTTTTGCTGGCCTTGGCCGCAGGCTTTGGGGCGACTGTCGCCTTCTTGGCCTTCGCCTTTGCCTTCCGCCCTACTACCAGGGACCACGGTTCCTCCGTGGGAGCTGGGGCAGGCGCCGCCTTTGAGGCTGTAGCCTTCTTCTTTTTCTTCTTGGCCTTCGGCCGGGAGGCGGCCTGTGCAGCGGCAGTTCCCACCGCTGGCGCCGACGGCGGCTCCGGTGCCTTCCTCCTGTCCGCTGCAAGCGGAGGCCTCACCCTTTTCTCCGGGAGGAGACGGTCCTCGAGACCGGCGAATCGGGCGTCTATCCGAAAAGCATGTATCTACCTAATGTAATGTACCTAATGAATTGAACATGAAATAAGACACTGTCTCTTAGTTTATTTTTATTTATTTATAAAGAAACACACACAACGTCACTGCCACATTGATTGAATATCTAAATCCGTGTGAATACCTACATATTATATTTTTGTTCGTATCATAATTAATTTAAGATTGTGAAAATAATTTTAATTATCATTCTACTTAAAACATTTTTTTAAAGAATGGTCAACATTTACAAAAATAATTTCTATTTTTCTAGAGGATTTCTATTTTTTAATTGATGACCAGTTTTCGCTCGTGACAATAGAAGCGGTCGCGACATGTAAGTATCCAAGTAGGTACTCGTACGTGATGTACCCGCGTGCTCCGATCGTGAGACCGCAGGCTGGCGTGCAACTTTGCATCCAACAACATCCGGGTCCGGCTGACGTTCTGCTTAGTGTTTTTATCATGAATTCTTCACATATAGGAGCATGTGGATTAAATTTATGCGTGTGATTATATTTATCCGTTACCAATTAATTCATTCGTTTGCATGATTGTCACTTATGTACTGCCGAAGCTTTTTTACAAAACTAACAAATATATGAGCGGTTATGGATATTAGATTTATGGTTGACAACACTCTTGTGTTTCCTGTGATGTAGCTTTTTTGTTATGCCACAGTAAGTAGCAGTATATCATAAAGTGAACCATACCATTTATGTGTAAGAAAAGTAAGAATTATCAGGAATCCGAACAATTTGCCGAAGACGTAATTCACAACTCAAGTGTTGCTGGAACACGGGTCTGCAGTCCATAAATGGATTGGTTTTCTTAAGATATTTATAATATTATTCTTCACTGATAATCTAATCCACACAAGATGCTAGTTTGTGTATATCATTCTACGCTATAAGAAATTTTGGTATATTTCTTAAAGATCTTACACCGATCCCGACACATCGGTCAGCTTTTCTATTTTCTGATGATTTTCTGCCTGTTTGTATTTAGGACTTATTACTCAGTCAGCGTACTAAGTATAGGTTTTTTTTTTTAATTTTAATGTTAAAATTCTTCGAAAAAATGTTTAGAATAGTTATCTATCGGATGTTATCTCTGTTGTATATTTATACAATTAAGTACTTATATAAATTTACTGAGAAGACTCTCTGAATACCTACTCAGCGGAACCCGGGAATAACCAATCCAAATTGTTTTTTATGAATAAAGTAGATACTTACTTACCATAACATTAACACAAAATTAGCACCAGCGTGGTAAAAAATACCGCTATTCTGTAGTTCAAGGTTTTTTTAATCAAGTGATTTCGGAGGCTTCGTTCTCATAACATGGGTTTTTTGTTTAAAGATACAGTACAAATATGAGTGTTATAAAATAGAATGAGATGCTTATGAGTTTATGGATTTGCGAAAAGGCAAATAAATTGCAATATTTCTTGTTCTTATTGTTATTTTTTTACGATAAGGCAGCAGGGCGTGCTTTTATTGTGGATTACCTTCGCCTGTAAATACAAGAAACATCAGGGTTAGGGTGGAGGACAATGGAAGCAGCCTCCAACTCTGCGGTAGGTTGTTCCGCAGATAAGAGGTTCAGAAGTGAAACCCCTTGCTACTTCCTGCTGCGAGAGGTGGAGGGAGAATATAGGCGGCCTGTTCCGCTTCGCCCGGAGGCGGCGAACATGGGGTCGTCTGTCGTCATCACAACACCGGGCAACGAGGGGAGTCGTGCTGTGTGTTTACGGTACGTCTCTTCACGGCGCGGAGGTCACACTCCGCGCCTAATTGAGGTGGAGCCCGCAATGCGCACACATTGCGGGCCTCGTCTGGCGGGTGGAGAAGGTAGCGTGTCTTAGCATCCCCTAACCTACGCCCATAGACGGCGCGAAGAAACACCGTGGGTAGACAGTTTATTTACATAATATGCAATGTTGTTCTTCATTTTTAGCGTGTAAATATTTGAAATCGAACACTGGTTTTTTTTATATATAGAAGTTTTGTTAATACGAAAAAAATGTACCTACCAAATGTTGTCTAAACTAATAACTTATAGATTTGTATTTATTTTTTTCAAGTTTTTTAGTCTGGCCATAAAACGAGGAGTAGGCTTAAAAAGTACACATCTGACGTCACTAAGCGCCTTAATTCACCATCAGGTCATTTGACTGTTTTCAAAGATGGCTTCACATACGATTGCGCGACCTTCTAATAAAAATTCAATACCACGAAGAAAGCTACATTTCAAGATCTTAACTCGCAGCTTGCTCCTACATAAAGGTCAATATTAACTGGCCAATACGAAGATTAAACTTCTGCGATTTTCCTCCATCTTTGAACTTGTAATTCGAGGAATAAAGAAGGTTACATTATACATTATTAGAGATGTTCAATTTAATTTGCGGTCAATCCGATCGTTTTGATACGATAAATGTTTCCTCTTATCCTTGAATATTTATGTATATTTAGATCCTCGTATTACACGAGGATCTCGAGAGCCATCTTTATGTAAATGTGTTCTAAACTCACGAACAATTTTACCATCTTGAGACTGTGTCTAAGAAGTAACTGCATAAAAATACAAGTGTATGTGACTTTTCCTTGAACTTAAAATTCAATGTTAATGTTTAGTAACGTTCTATTTTAGTACTTACCTTGTTAATTTACATTAGTTTTTTCACTGTATTATAACGATGTTAGAATACATTAAATAATTAATTTAATTAATATGAAAAATTGGTACAGGTGAGGAACTACTTGTCAACAATATTGCCTACTGTCTGTTACGTTTTCCTTAGTTGAGTTGTGAAGATAGATAAATAAAAATGTATAGTATATTAGGATTTTAGTAAAAATAAAAAAAAAGAAATTGCAGGTGTTCAGAAATAAAAATCTTAGTAAAGGAGTTGAAATTTTGTATAAAGTTGTTAAGTTTGGTGTAATCTTCTAAACTATTTAAGTACTCCACCGATAAAAAATTTTATCTGCTGATGTTTGAATATCAGCAGACAATTTTTTATTTATTAAGCGGCGGTGCTTTACAAGGAAAAGTTATAACTAATTTTGATACTACAGAAACTAGTTTGGCCAAAGTTCTGTTACGAAGAAAACATTGCTTTTTTTATTGTGTGAAACATTAAATATGAAAGTTCATTCAAAAGTATCTCCATTGGATTCGATCAAATCCTTTAAAGTTTTAATCCTTCCAATAATGATTATTAAATGCAACACGTACTTACTTTCTCCATGGGAAATTTCGCCATTGCTACTTATTGAATGTTTGAGGATCTCAATATGATCATAGCGTTTAGTTTAGAGCATGCTAGATTATAAGTTTTATCCTTCTAAAAGAGATCACAAATCATAATAGAGCGGATTAAGATCGGTACTAGACCAATCTTGGGCTCTGATCAGGTAATTAATGTCCCTTTTCAGCCGAATGTTAATTAACAACCTTGTGTGGTTCCCACCAGGCAGACCCACCAGACCATCAGTGAAGTCTGATAATGCTTACTTGCACCCTTCTAAGATGCTTCTGTAGAACTTTGAGGATTAGCTTGATAATTCTGCTTATTAAAAGGTTTCCTGTCCGTAAACAAAATTTATCTGCTCCGCTAAAAAGGACCCGTTAAATTGCTAAGCAATATAATTGTTCCAATCTTGCTGGAATACAATCTGCAATACTTATATTGCACAATAACATTGCAACAAAGTGTTGCTATAAATATTCCTGGGTTATACACAGCAAGATTTTCTACAACATGGAACTCTTGTAGCCGGTTTACGAGCCCCATTAAGCTGTGAGATATATTTTTAAATAATTTGCGGGAAAAAAAGTGTGTGTTACGAATAGTCGTTCACTTCATTTTCTTAAGGAACGATAATAACAGTAAACCTGTTCATTATGGTGTTTAAAATAAATTTATACTATCATAATATTTATAAGAGTAATTTTGCCCGGAAATTAATTTCTGGAACCACTTGATTTGAAAAACTTTTTGATGTTATTTGGGAGAAAATAAAACAATCCAAAAATATTTTATACTTACATATATTTCAATATATATATATATATACTTGTCTATTATATCTCACAATATAAAGATATTATTTAATACTAACTTCTACTAATACATAATACTATGTATCCGATCAAATATTACAATGCAACTTATGTCCTTTAAGCGGAAATCGAATTTGTTTTTCGGGTTTTTGACAAAGAAAATTTTAATAATTATAAAATAACATTTCGGAAATCAGCACATCATTAAGATAATGATTTTACAATTTAAAACTAGCAACAAAATAAGCAAACCTTATACCGACCCCTGCTTATCCTTGAGATCTGTTAAGACAAATGAGCCAATCCATCACATATTTAACGGTTTTGTCGTAAGATAATGAATTCGTTTTCTATTTTCTATTCTTTCTACAAAATGTCTATTGATGTGTAAAATACCTCATTATACATTTGTATATATTTTCTTTTGTTTTAATACGAAATAAATTAGACAACATTCGAGGGATAATTGTTTTAGAGTAGCTTTGATAAAGACTTTTTAGCTATATTTTTTGTCCATTACAACAAGTGATATCGAAAGAAACAAGGTAGGTATACTCGTAAATCGGTTATGTCCTGTTCCTTTGAGTTAGAATGAAAGCAACATTCGGTTCGGTTTCGGTTATGTTTTTGGGAGAATTCCCAAAAACCGCGTGCATGTTATTAAGTTTTTGATACTGAACCAGGTTTATTTTGAATCTAATACAAATCAATTTTATATAACTCTAATCTTTTGTATAACAAGACTGATCAGACATCCAGAGCAAAAAGATTGTTTAAAGATTAAAAAGATTAAGATTAAAATTAAAAATAAATAAATTAAAAGATAAAGATTAATGAAAAGATTAAGATTTATCTTGTTTTAGGTATGTAACAGGAACCGAATCTGTAATTTATTTGGATAAAATGTGTACAACTTAAAATTTCAACATCTCAAATTAACACTGTTAAGGCCTCCACCATAATAATATTAATCCGCTAAAAACTTTCTGAAAATCCTTCATCGAAAGCTACTCAATAACGCTACAATAAAGTCTAAATTCGTTCGAATTGGCTCATTTATTGGTTCTCAAGGCAAACTCTGCAATTGATATGATTATATGAATTCGTCGGGTTCGCGCGGTGCGTCCAGGTCGCGGTAGTGTATCACAGGACGGTAGTCCGAGCCGCCTCCCCTGTCACAACCACAACACAATACAGACCCTGTCAATAGAACTTGCTGACGATGTAAAATTTGTAAACCAAGATTTTCAACGAACGTCTGCCACGTTTAAAAAAACCATCAGTCAGCAAAGAAACGTCGAATATTAAAATTATTTCTGTTAAAATCTAATTCAAATCCAATTTGTGGTTGATATAACTTTCAAATTGATTTCGCCTCGAATTTATATTAATATAATAAATTATTATTATATAACAAAAAATAAATTATAAAATTGACCATCAAAATTGGCACATAATTAATAAATAATTGGTATTTTTGTATATTATCCAGAAACTAGACTAAAAACATTGCTCCGAAACAGAACGAAAAAACAAAAGATATTCCAAATTTACTACATATTTAAATTTCTCCAGCAACCAACCTTGACTCAATCGTCTATCCATTGAAAATATGTGATTATTTTTTTACATTACCACGAATTATATGATGTTAGAAATTGACGAGACTAAATAGGTGTCACTCCTTAAATTGTTTAGATAGTTTCACAACTAGACAGGAACAGGGTAGGAAGCCATTTTAGTTCTTATCGCACACGCACACAAACACACAACGGCACAAAACTGGATAAAAAGCATTTGTACATAACATTTTATAAACTTCCGATTCGCCTCAAAGAATTAAGACTAATCTCAGCTTCCCGGTGGTTAACATGAGGAAGAGTAAAAAAGACAATTAAATATATTTATGACAGTTTTTATTGTACTCTTGTGATTACAGAATCATTATCATACGTGTGATATTTTATATTTCAATAATTTTCTTTGACAACAATTTATAACAGTTTAAAATATTACCAATGTAGTTTATTAAAGAGCCAACTGATTTTATTATTTTTACAATTCATCTCTAAGATAACAATGAAAAATAATTATATTTATGTTTTATTTTACTTGCGAGACTCTAACCAGCATCTAAGTTTTGTGAAAGCAAATTATCACTTAAGGGATATTTAATCCTTATCACTTATCTTAAGTGTAGTGTAGGCAATCGTTGTGGAGGTATTTTTTTACATCATTTTACAAAAAAAAATATTATTCAAATTTTTAAAAAGAGGAAGCCAGTATGATGCAATGCCTATAATCACAATTTTATAACTAAATCGTATACATTATAAAAATATTACTTTATTATAAATTTATACAACGTGAGGATTAGTGTGGACATTCTTTTTTTACTTGCGAATAGTTAGAAAAATGTTACCCCCCTTAACGCCACACGTTGTATTCGTATATTTAATAAACTTACATTGTAAAAATTGTAGGTCTTTCTCACTATTTACAAACATGTAATACGAAAATAAATACTTAAGACAGGCCTATTCGGACTATGCCAAAATGGCGTTTATTAAGTTTATTTAAATTAGTCTATCTATCTGCAAGTTATAAATAGGTGTAATATGTATATAATTAGCAAATGGTGAGAACACGACCTAATTGTAATAAAACTAAATTTGTAAGACATTTATTTAAGTGCTCCATTAAAAATATAAAACAATGTAGAATTAAGTTACCATCCCTACTATATTATATAAACCATAAATTATTTATGTATAAAAAGGTCATTTTCAGCAATTGAATTCGTCCACGTGAATAAAACTACACATTAGTCTAGGATTTATCTCAAGATATACAGTAGTTTCAGGTTTTATTAACTTCATGAAACATTTGTATTTACAGTAAAATTGAATACTGAATACATAGAGTAATCGTGTCTGTTTGTTCAAAAAAAAAATTGAAATTAACCTGCCTCTAGCCTATACAATAGTAGTCATAATCTAAACTTCGACAAGAATCACCACCCTTATAAGAAAGCTATATAATATATGAACAAAAGATACATGTGTACAGACAGACATTCAACATAGAGAGCAATTGTGCTTATCATCGGCCTTCATTGGCAATGTTTGTCAATATATATATACCTATGTATATGTTTTTTGGTGCCTGCTAGTTTTTAATTACAGCTACTTCGAACAGACTAATTTTGTAGCGAGATGTAAACACCTCAGTAGATATTTGTTTCATAGTCTGCGCGTCAGTGTGATAGAATCTGAACCGTGGCAAGCTGGCAAGTCCTTATCCAAGTAATGTACGAAATAATAGCGTAGTTGATTTTCCACACACAGTACAAAAAGTCAGGTTGTCGAACAATCGCGTAAACGATGGAATGGATTGATCATATTAATGGCAGGCAGTGACTGAACCCTTAGAATATATTTTATTATTATACATAATAAAATATATTTTACAAAGATTGCAGGAGACGTGATTAAGCCATGTCTATTTTATAAAATGAGAAGCCAAGAGTAAATATTATATGATTTTATTTGGTTATATTGTAACAAGTATCCATTTCTAAACAAAAAGAAATTGTAATTTCTTGCAAGTTGCTTGTTTGAGAAAAAATATTATGTTACAAGTACCTACTCATTTACAAAAACATTACCTACTTCACAGAAACAAAGCCCAAAAATATAATATTATATAAAATAATAATGATATAATCAATGAATATAATAGTCAATACAAAATACAAACACCATAACTTACTTCTATTGAAACTTTTAATGAACAATGAAATGTTAAAAATGAACTTAAAATATGTCACCACTGTCCGGGAAGTCAAGATCGTTGTATGCAATTATAGGCCGGGACCGATCCACATATTCCCTGCAAATCATTCCTTTCAACTCAAAAACATACCCCATCAACATCATCTTTTACAAGTTTAAGTAAGTTATGTGTAAAGGTTGAGACCTCCGGGAATGTACACTGCGTAGCAATAATAGCAAATCAAACATTAAAACACACGTCATACTAAAAGCTGAAGCGTTATTACGCGAAATGTTAAGGCCAAGTGAGTAAGAGCGCTATTTTCTGTACTTAGTTCTGAACGAGTCACGCGCTAACACTAACACACCCACTGACAGACAACTTACGATGACAGTTAGAATGCGGATTTCAATTTCTACGATATTAAATTCACATGCAGTCTTATAAATTTATTAACATGTATCTTCGACAACAATAGAAATCTACGGCTTATATGTATGTATGCATTAGTGTTCATGCGTTGAATTGCTTCGTTTCATGTGTTGGTTTCATTCAATAATCTTTCTTTTATTGGAGTGAAAAAGTAATAAGCATACATACCATCCATTCATTCTCACAAACTTTCGCATTAATAATATTAGTAGGAAAGCTTACTTTAGTCAATTGCACCCATACGAAGACGGGACGACGCTTATATTCTATAATTACATATAATAGGCGATATATTAATTTCGAATATAGGCTACCTATCCCTATGTAAAACAACCATTGATATATAGACGTACGTCATTTTTATTGTTGTCGTAAATACGAAATGTGATTCATACAAGTCTAGGTCATTCTGACCTGTTTTATTGTTAATCTTTAGACATCTTAATTGGCACTTAGCATAATTATAAAGACTGGATGTGAGAAAATCCCATTCCCACCATGCATGCAAAATAAGTTTGTATATATAGCGTATCCGAGTAGCCTACAAACAAGGCCAACTTTGCAAATTTCATTTCCGGAGTCGACCGAGTCAATATTGAAAACTGGAACCCAAAGCTTAAAATTTAACCACTGGATCTACGACTTATGTTTGTAATGTGTGCGAGTATGTAAGTAAACATAAAAAATAGCCAAAAAGTCCGTGCGGTTTTTGTCCCTGTAATTTTTTTTTTAAAAGAAATGGTATAAGTAAATTTATTTAACGAACGATGTTTTTTAAATGTAAAATGCTATGTTGTCTTAATTTTGAAAATAATATCTCAAGACAGGAATGACAGGAGGAAGACAGAATTTAAAAATATTTGAATAAAATAATGGACATGGAAGAAGCTTTGATAATGGAGAAAAATCTTTAAAACTAAGAGACTTCTAAGGGAAAAAAATACAGTCAAAGGCGAAAGATTTGACATTTACTTTCTTAAATAACTTTCATTTAAGTATTATTGAGACTGCACGGGCTTTTTAGCCAACCCAAATAATAGTTCTAATAGAAAAACATTTAGCTCAGAATATAAGAAAATAACAGTTACCCACAAAAAAAACATGCAACCCATTTAATAATTCTTAAATACATATATTATTAAATTGCATAAATACTAAATATAAATAAAAATAATATGAAGAATAACATCAAGCATCAAGGAAAACCATTTGAAAAACGTTATGTGCGTGGGGGTGATAAGAGCCCAATGACTTCTTACTTTGGATAAAATAAAAGTGAAAATACAATAAATTCGAAGTGAACACATTGAATTCCTGGTATTAGAAATCTTTAAAAAAAACCCTGAAACATTGTGAGGAATCACATTGGCAACCAGAGCCCAATTAAAAAATTATATTTAATAACATATAAATACTAAAATATAAATGTCTCCTTATTAGAACACCCTTAAATGCCTGTAAATCTTTAGTATCATAGAAAAGGCAACAAGACGAGACAAACAATATAATCTAGCCGACAATTAAAATTGATAAAGATTGACCAACACATTTGTTACACATATTCAACAATCGTGTTTTGCCCCTGTTGGAATGAGTCGTCTTGACTTTTTCTATTTTCTTATTTTTATCATGTGCCCTCACCATGGTGTGTGCTAGAGAAACCTTTTAATGAATGATTATGATTACGAAGAAAATGTTATAATCATATGCATTTAAATTGTAATAATGGGGCTAAAATTTCATTTTAAAATCGCCTATGAAAAAAAATAATAATATAAGAATTGGCAACTTTAAAAATATTTTATAAACGGATGAACAGCTTATTTATATTGTTTATCTCAAGTCGTTTATCTCACTCGTCGGCGACACAGTCCAATTTCTTTATATAGCGATAGCTTAAAAAAACAAAGCTTTTTTTTATTAAAGATTGGTTTGCTCTTGGCCAACATCCAGTACCATTTTAAACTCTACTGACAGTACTAATCAAATGAGTGAGGCGGTAGACAGTTCTCGCACAAATTAGGTGCTTGACTTTTGGTTTGACTTATACAGTAGATAATATAATAAAACATTTAACCTTACTGAACCGATTATGTATCTTTCGTCAAATATATACGTCAGATATCCGTCAGAATCGATCCTAAGTGTAACCAATAACGTCCACCGAAAAATACCGAAAAATAGTTACTCCCAGAAACTTTAGATGCGTGTCGCGGACTGTGTCGTCGATTGCATAACTACAGCAAGTGTACGTATAGTATAGGGCAGTAAGGTCACCTGGGTCTGTTGAAGCGAGGGTGTCGCGGTGCGTAGTGGGCGGGTGGCGCCCAACCACCCCAGCCCCAGGCGCGAGCCGCCGGACCACCACCGCCGCCGTGCCCGCCGGGGCCTGCCGCGCCGCCATACCTTCACATGCAAACCAACAAATTAGATACCGGCAATTTGGGGTGAATTGCGGGGTGTAATGAAACACTTTTTTCAGATCCACACAAGAGGCAATTTGAAAAGTATATTTGAATTGTTGATCCTTTTTTTTAAACGTTGGGAAATACTCTTGGATACCCAGCGGAGTAAGGGACACTGTGGGGTTATGCCGGATTCGTACCACCGGAGAAAACCCATTGACTTTCTAGCGCGGCGGTTCATGAGACGTTATGACACGACTTCCGTGCCACGCCAGGGCAACGCTCCCTGTCAGAACCTCGGTGCACCCGAAAGTGGAGATACGCAGACCATCTGCCGTATACGTATTATGCACTTGTACAAAGGGTGAAGAAGCAAAATAAGTAAAAAGAACATACGGCGCAGGCTGCGGCGCATGGGCGGGCGCGGCGCGTGTGACTGGCTCAGGCTGCTGCGGGCGGCGCACGTCTCGTACGTACGCGTTGAAGTATGCCACCTCACGCCTCACCTCATCCACCTATGGCCGTTGTATAAAATATAAATGTAAGATCAAAGTGACATATAAATGTACGCTATAAACGGTGGCTGACTGGCGAAAGCTAATATTTTTATAGAATATGCATTACAATAAATTAATTAATTAATATAATATACTCTTTCGTTTATTGCTGAATTTCAACTACTAGTATTCCTTAATACAAAAAATCCACATTTGACATACTTCCAAGAAAAAAGTGTAACTTTAATACTGCTCTCACCCGTTCTCTATTATGTGCACTATGAACAAGAAACATAAAAATCTATACACTAGCTAGAGCACTTACCTTTTCGCCGTGTTTATTGAATATATGTTTTCTGATAAAATCGGGGCCCTTGAACTTTTTACCACTTAGGGGACACAGCCACTTGTCTTTGGACAGTTCCTGAGTGTTTGATTCAATGAATTTTTCAACTTCGGCTTCCGCATCCTACAAAAAGAGTATTTATCCGTACGCATTAATTGAAAGAACATGTTCGCTCTACTAATTCATGAGAGAGAGAGATGTGAACATACCTTGATTCCAAGTTTCTGGAGTTCCTCATCGCTGAGTGGTTTGATATCCTGCAGAAATGCAGACATTTTGCCTTCAAACGTCTTTATGTAATCCTGAACCTCTTGCTGTGTCGGCTAGAACAAAAAAATCGTTAAGTCCATTTAATTTACTGTGTAAAATCGGAAGTAACTTAAATAACAAATTTAATAATAATAAAAAAAACACACATCAAACAACCAAAATTTTCAAGAATTAGCTCTGATTTGCACATACTCTTATGCAAGAATAACTAATAGTTTTATTTGTCACTTTTGCTAAAGACCATTTTCCTGATGTTAGGCCAAAAATCTGAGTAAATGTTACTATGTTCATTGAACGCCGATAGAATATTTTTAAGGGTCAGTACTTTTCGCACACTTTTATAAAGTACATTTTTGTTGTAGAACATGGCGGTGCTTACCTTGTTGGGCGGCGTCGGCGACCGCGCGTGCATGATGCCGCAGCGGTTAGGCATCTCGTCCTCGTACGGGTACTCGCAGTGATTGTAATAGTCGAGCGAGTGCACAATGCGCAGATACAGCACCAGGCGGTCCAGCACGCGCATGAGCGCTGGGTCCGCCCCCGCGCTCTCCTCCCCCTCCGCGCCCTCGCCCGACGCCACGCCAACCAGAGCCTCTTCCTCGGTGGACGCCTCCTCTATGAGGTGCTCAGTGATCTTGTGCAGCACGGGGTTCCGCGAGTTCAGACTGAAGCTCTGCACTTGCGTCTATAGGAAGTATTATGAAATAGGTATACAAGAATTCCAAAGGAGTGGCACGGCGGTTTGAGCCAACCGCCTTATTGCCAGCACAAATGGGGGAAAATATAAGAAGAGACTGGAGAGACATACCTCGTTAGCGTTTTGTTGTTCGCCGTCGGGTGTGGTGTCGTCGCCCCAGAGCTTGGTGCGGGTGTCGAGTAGGTGTACGATGCGAGCAGCAAGACGTGCGTCGGCCCTCACGACGGGTCGCTCCAGCGTCACACCCGACACGGGCCGGATGCGTCGCTGAAGGTCGCGGTTCACTATCGCTCCCAGCTCGCACTCGCGCAGCTAAATCACAAAAAACACAATTAGTTATATCTATTCGTTGAACGTCATTTATGTCTTACATTCTTATACTTCAGAACCACATATGATGGCATACAATAACAAGCTATACTTAATCTAATTTATTATCTAATTCAATCAAAAATGTTGTGGGATAATTTACATTATTAACTGTAACATCAGCTGTATGATTTTACATTACATACATTACATTAGCATAAAACATTTTATTTGATCTTTACTTAAAATCTAAATAAAATATAGCTCACGTTATTCAGAGATAACGTACGTGGTGTCCATCACTATTTTTTTTTTAAATATGCTCATTAGTTTTGGAGGATACAAAAAGATATGAACAATTGAGTAGTAAAGTGAACCTTACCCGAATGTTGTTGAGGTTCCAGCAGATATCCTTGATGTTGACCTCGCGCCGAAAGGTTACCCAACCGCGGCGGAACCAGCGTCTCTCGGGCAAAGGATCCGCTAGCGCCACACGCAAGAATCCTCCATAACGCTTACACATCTACAAACGTTTATAATTTATTAATCATGTGTCCCATCATTAATGGATAACCTTGTACGTACTTGTAGATAAAGGTAAACGCACCCATACAAACTGCTTTTTTTTATTTGCACGGAATTTTGAGTTCGAGAGACATAAATATGTAAGAGCAACATACATCATATTCTCTCAATCTTGCAACTTCACATAAATAACCTGCCAGTCTATTCAAAAATAGACCTTTATGTATATATAATAAAAGTTTTTTGATCACAAAAATCAAATTTTATAAATGAAATAATGCTACAAAAATTGCAAACTTATTGGACCAAAACATACAATTCAATAAATTATTTATATTTTTTTTTAGTAAAATCGTTATAAATTGTCACACCATATAATAAAATGCTTTCCAAATATCCTAGTACTTACAGCTTCAACTTCGGCTTTTGTAATAGTAGGTGCCAAGTTTCTTAGGAAAATAGATGTAGTCCTATGAAGAGCCCTGGTCTCTTTCTTCTCTACAACAACCTCATCAGCTTTCTCTTCTTCCACTTTCTCTTTAGGATCTCCATTATTATTTTCAACTGCCTCAGGTATCGGCGACTTCTCTTTCTCCTTTTGTTTGGGAGACTTATCTGGTGTTTTGGACTTTGACTTCGATTTAGACTTACGACGCGTCGACTCGCCTTCGTCTTCAGAACTCGACGAAGACGAACTAGACGACGAAGAGCTAGAGGAAGACCCGGGTGGTGCTGAAAATTCATTACATTTTTCTTAACAATAATAAGACCTCAGATTCATATATATTTTGTCCTAAACTTAGGTTTTTATTAACTTACAAGGCACTTTATGGGAATTCCTATAGTTTACCCAGGCCATTTTTGACTAAATTCCATATTGAATCTGACCAAAAACTCACTTGAGCAACTTTTGCTCACCTCTAGAAAGCGATTGATCTAAAAGGCCACAACGGTTTCAGTCTAGCAAATAACAAGAACATTGAGGAACTTACGTGGTTCCTTTTCCTGTTGTTCCGGCTCTGGTTCGGTTCCTGGCGCAGAGTTGAAGCGAGAGAATATTTTCGCTTGTTCTTGCAACTCCTTCAAATGCGGATCAATTTCTATATTGAGTGGAGCGGTAGGTTTTGGAGATTCCACTTTTTTATCCTACACAAAGATAACATTACGACTGAGGTAAGGTTTTCATTTAGGCAATTGTTTCCAATAAGTATAGTAACTATTAAAGGTCTTAAAAATTTTCAAAGGAACATAGTAAATCATACCTTCTCCTCTACTTTATTTTCTTCATTTTTTTCTTCTTTGACTTTTGCAGCATCAACGTCTATAACAACCACTTTATCTGGCTCAGCTAAAAAAATATTAAAAACAATTGCAAAATTAAAAAATCAAATAAACAGTTTAGATCACATAAGGGAATATGCACATTTTTTCACTTAGACGATAGTAAGTTATATCGTTATATAACCCTAAAAAAATATCCAGCGCCGAAAAATTAAAAAGTAACAAAAATATAAAAATGATATAATTTTTACCTGATTTTTCATTATTATTATTGTGATTTTCCGGCTGTGGAGTCTCATCCAAAACTTTCAAATCCTCGTCAGTGCCACCTTCTAGTTTGATGACAACAGTGTCAAGGAGGCGTATTAATTTCTCTGACTTGTCAACGTCCACAGTAACTTTGTCCAATTCCCCAGATTCCAGTAGTTCGAGGAATACGTCAAGACGACTCTAAACAAACATATTTACTTAGATTAAACTTTAGCTGGACAGAAATTTATGAGTAATATTGAAATACTACCTGGATTATGTAACGCAATCTGTCTTAACACTCAAAAAAAAATTAATTTTTATTTAATTTTTTGTTCTTCATACTTATATTGACAAAGAAAAGCCGGAATGAAAAGTATGTTTATGAAATTAGCTTATTAAGCAGATGGAACTATCCACAAGGAAGCAACGTAATGATACATAGGAGTGTTTCTCTGATTTTAACTAGGTTAATAAGAAAATTATATTTAAATAAACGCATGTTGGTACTCTTGCTACGTGATAATAAGTAACTTAAAACTAAATGAGTTGTTATAATAAAATTCACGATTGGAACATTTGGAACGTGGAAACGTGACAATAAGAGAATAAGAAATATGTATATAAGGAAATTTATGTACAAAATATATAGTGTTCCCTTACAATCAGTTATTTTAAATTTTTTTAATATAATATTTATTGTTTTTATATAAATAGTAGCTGGTGCCCGCGACTTCGGATGAAAGGTACCCTATGTCCTTTCTGGTGTCCTAGACAATTTGTATGCAAAATTTCATGGTTTTTGGTTCAGTAGTTTTTGCATGAAAGAGTAACAAACATCCATACATCCATACAAACTTTTGCATTTATAATGTTAGTACTGATTAATTATATTGTAAAAAAAATATCAATACTTTTATGTGCCATGTAGGAATTTTATTTACCTTTAACGCCGCAAGCTGCTCCTCCTTCCGCTTCACAGATTCCTCAGGATGATACTTGATTTTGAACCTAAAAAAAACAAAGAAACCACCTCGTTCCCAATACTGTTCTTACAACAATGTACACAGATAGACATCACTACGAAAAACTAATACGTACGTGAACGTGATACCTACATGATACAACACCTTTTGTTGACATCCATATATATTACTCATCGTCGACTGTTTAAAAAAATGAATAGGCTTTACAAATATTTTAAAAAATCTTCAATCTCACCTGTTCCACAGTTGTGGAATATAGCGTTAGCCCTACCCCTAACAATAACGAAACCTGTAGCATTGCGCGCTACCGGTCAACGCGATATCAACTAGCTAAACACGACAATTTTATCATTGGCACAAAGTTTGAATAACGTTTCTCTACGTTGTCCACCATTTCCACGCGATAACGCTGTAGACTGTAGGGAAAAAAGTTTACTGTTAACTTTAGCACAGTCTCGAAAAAATCCAAGCATTACATTTTTTACACATCCGTTCGGCCGATCAAATTTTTTAAGCAGCCTGTATAATGCTTAGATTTTTTAGCTACTATCATATTACAGAAATACAAGCAACAATTTATACATTAGTAATAATAATGTAATTTTTTCTACCTTCAAGATAGGTACATTAGAATTTGGAAGGACTATACAGTGTTTCAAAAGAGGTTGATATTCAAATGTATCATTGTAGTGATTTTACAAATTATAAAGCAGACTAAAAATTCATAAAAAGTAAATTAATACATACCATTCTTCGTCTTTGTGTGCAACGAAAAATTCATTAAGCTGTTGCCTTCTGAATTCGAGTTTATATTCATTGTATTTCAAGATGGCGTCTTCAACAGTAATGGAGTCATCCTGAGCGGCAAGAAACGCTTTGAAGGACATCATTGCAGATGAACCATCGGCTGGACCTACTGGCAATACGGCATCCCTGTAAAGTGAATTACAACAAATTGACAATGTACAAATATGATAATGTTTTGAGAGTTTAAATGTTAGGTATCTCATACACCCATATAATTTGAGAAATTATCATAAATTGATATAATAAAAGTAATTTTAACATTTTATGAAAATATTCATTTACAGAGAGTTCTATCTAAGGTTAAATTTCTTAAAAGTAAGACAGTCCAAATTTTTTGACATGTATTTATATTATTGTGATTAGTAAATTGGTTGTGCTAATATGCTTTGAAAATCTTATGTATCTCACCTGGCAGGAACAGGTGGCATTGGTTGTCCGTATCCCTGATGAGCAGGATGTGCACCAAAATGATCATGAGCCCAACCGTAAGACCCATAAGAATCGTGTGGCATCCCACCATATCTTCTGTCATCCATCGCCCAATCTGGCCTAATTCTTTTGTTCGGTGGACCTTCACCTCTAACAGGTGAATACCTACTGGCACTAGCACCGCCTCGATAGTCCCTATAGTCAGGTCCAGAACGACCACCACGAGACCTAAAATTTCAAAAGTTAAAAAATCATTAACTTTCAACTGACTTGATTAAAAAATAAGAGATAACTAACAATAAAAAACTAAGGTAAAAGTGGCTAAGGTAAAGGTATACATTAGGCATGTCATTAGGATCGTATAATTTGTAATGTGCCACCGTGACAGCAGATTGTGATATGGCACCGTTTCATGAAGTTCCTAACTAATATCAGTAAGATCGTTCCGCAATTTGTCTGCCCATTGAGTTAAATGTAATTTAATAAGCACTTTTTTGATCAATTTGCAACTTCATGAAACAGGGCCATTTAAAAATCTGCCTAGGGACATTGAACTGGCGCCGACAGGCACACAAACAAGTGTCTTGTGTGAGGTTGGTGTGCACACTACATCCACACCACGTGTCATTAAGTGAGGACTCCAGATACATAACAGATCTCAGACTCAATGCAGATTGAGTGAGATAAGTTCTTAGTGAAATGACACATCACACATCTCAGATTGTAGGCCTGCAGAATTAGTCCATATCAAACAACTATAGACCTCTGAAGTTGGTTTGCACAAGTACAGTCAAAGGCGTGTTGGTGTTGATATCTGTTTTAAGGTATTGCGATGCAACTTACAATTCGGAGGTCGATAATAGTTGTTTGATATGGACTAGTTATACACTACACTATGTATATACAAATACATACCGTCATACATATCTGGAAATCAAAGAAAATCTGGGATCGGTTGATTGTCTATCAAATTTAAAACACTTTTAACTAACTCCTCAAAGGATATTCTGATTACCTAAATACTACAAATATTAAAGTAGTTATGTACAAATATTACAATTGTGCTACATTAAGTACATTTTACTAATTTTAATAAATATTTCTGGAATTATATAGGTACCTTGAAACAAAAGCTATTGTTCGTTTCGTAGGTTTATTTGGGACTCTGGAAGGTTCAGAGGGTTGAGGTTGGGTTCTGAAATAAAATTACTTATTTTGTGATGTACTTATAGGTAAAGTATTTTTAAAAAAAGTATGCATATTATTCTTATTTCATACCTTTCAGACCACTCTTCGCGACCTCTACTTCTCTCCTCTCGTCGATCATTGCTGCGATAACTACTGCCTTCTGCGGTTCTTTCACCCCGAAACTTATCCCGTCTTTTACGATCGTATTCATCGTCGCTATCGCCCATTTTGTTATTAACTGATATTTATAAATTACAAAAGAAAAGAAAAATCAGTTTTGAAGAAGACTGAAGAAATATCCAGCCCAGCCAGTGTAGCGTAGCGTAGACCACAGATTATAAAGTTATATGTGGCGTAGACTAGCAGCGTAGCACATCAATCAACCATTCAACCATCAACCGTCAGGCAGGCGTTACCATAGAGTAACTTATAATGGGATCGGCGTCATGGGGGTCATGTCATGCATGACTTGAACATATTACTTTATAATCTGTGGTCATGAAAGGAAAGAAACTACGAAGCAACGGAAGCAACCTAGCATCACTGTACAGTCTGAGCAAGCAACCAAGAGCCAATATCACAAAACTTGGCCCCCGCAAAAAATTTATATATATTTTATTTTTATTAATGCATATCGTTACATAGTTCATGGTTTGTTACTTAATTGTTCGCTATGAATAATCATTTGTTCTTTAGTTGTTTATTTAAAAAAACAATTAAAAAAAAACTGTTTGGTTAGCCGAATGTAAAATTCGAAATGTATATTCACGTAATTAAAAATTGTATACGTAATTTAAACAATAAAAAGGCAATTAAATTTTCGACCATTTCGCGGGGGCCAAGTTTGGTGATCTCTTGTCTCAGACTGTCCCATACAAATGACAGATATTTTGAGGATATTTTCGTTTCTACCAGTTTGAAACGCCACCGTACGAAAGTACGGAGAACTAATTTTAATTTAATTTAACGTTGGCGTATTTTTATTCATGTTTTATTCTATTTGTTGATGCCTTAGGGAGTGTTTATTGTTTTAGTTTTTTTTGTGTCCGCTTGAGTTTTGAACGCTTGAGTTTTAAGGAAATGTGTAGGTATTGTGTAAGCGCCCTACCTCACCGGGACTTCAAGGCGACGTGGCCAACAATTAATAATGAAATGTACGATAACAGATAACGCACTAATTTAGAAGCGTCGCTAATTTAGAAGCGCAGCAACGACTGTCGGCTCTCTGTGTGGAGACTGGAGACTCTCCCGAGCCGAAACAATAACCTAGTTCTATAAATTATTTAATGTTTATCTTTGTAATCTATGAAATGAGATAATAGAATATATAACAGTTAGCATTGTAACAAAATTCTTCACGCACTAGTTTAGACATATAACTTTATAATCTGTGACCATTCTGTGACGCTAGTAACATGTAGTAACGCCTAGTTCACAATGTCAACTGACAGTGACAAATGTTGTTTACACACACTACAATAAAAAATTTCCGCATTCACGGAGCTATCATTTTTGTATCCAGTTCTCCATCTATTTTTTTTTTTTTATTTCTCCATCTATTTAGTTGAGCGCAGCGAGACCAATATAATTTCTATGGCGCCAAACTTAAAAATCAGTAAGTCCTCAAGGGTGGGGTTGTTGCTGACGGTGTAGGGGGATGGTTTGATGGTACCTTTTTTTTTTTTCAAGTTTTTGCTCATAGTCACGAATATCTGTAGAAATAACATCATGATTACTTCTGACGAAAGTTTGTATAAAATTTTCTACAAATTTGGATAATGTATTCATTTTAAGTTTACATAGAGACAAAAATAGACGATTTCAGCAAATGGTGTCGTTTTTTGTTTAGAATTAGCAAGCTTAGTCATTTGCCGATCCAACATAAAAAAAACCATGTCGATCCTTTGAGAATTCTGAACCAAAAAGATGATAATGTAAACAGATAATGGGAAAGGGGTTTAATAACTAATTAAACATACTTTAATTATTGTATAAAATCTTATATTTAACAAACTTATAGTAATTAGATGTAAGTGAATTTAAAAAAAGTTAAAATAATAAATATAGGAAACCATATTATTAACCGTTCAGGTGGGATTATTTTTATGTCATAGATTTTCGTGGAAATCAATCATGATTGAACTAATCAAAGTTAAATTGAAATTGGAGTAGGTAGTTACCTATATTATCACTTAATTAAATTAAGATAGGAACAAATTTTGTCGACGTTTTGTTATGTAACATAAACTTATTAGATACCTAATTAATAAACCCGTTCGATGTCATTTAAAAAACTGAGGCCTCTTGGATTTTTCTTTGGATCTATTTTCCTTGTGTTTGGTCACGAACAGTGAGTTTCGTCGGAAGCATCACCGCAGTTATCGTGCCCATCGCATTGCTCTGCCCGCGGCACGCAACGTTGGTTCAAACAACGCATCTCATGCGCAGCGCAAACTCCGCAACCTTGAGGCTCGTCGCTCCCATCTTCACAATCGCTTAGGCCATCACAAAACCTCGAAGGTACTATGCACTGACCGTCTGTACATGTGAATTGGTGTTCAGTGCACTCTGCAAAGAATTCATTTCAAAATTATACATATTATAAGAAATAATATAAGCATATAAGTAGGTACAAGTTAAATACATTGCGGTTACCAATAATGAGGAAGCGCGCAGAGCGGATATATTTATGTACTTTCAAGCCCCGTTAGACCCGAACGAGCGCGTGGATAACCCAGTTAAGTAATCGCGGCATCAATATTATTAATATTAACTCCACATTTTATAGTAAAAACATACCTTTTGTGCAATTGACTTCATCATAACCGTCCCAACAATCAATGATGCCATCGCAAAGTTTTGTGTTTGAAAAACAGGATATGGCGTGGCCACAGCGAAATTGCTTAGTGAAATCGCAATCTGTAAAATGAAAATTTCATGAATGTATTTTTCTAAAAATTAGTCCAGCACTGTAAGCGCGCCACTGTTTAACAAGGAAATATTTGTAACAATGTGCTAGTAAGTAGCGATAACTGAAATAAGTAAGTAGATAACTTATCGAAGTAAGTACGTGTATATCCGAAAAGTTTTCACTCTACCGTTCTAAATAAATATAAATAATTACATATTTAAGCATTTACAAGTGTTACAACCAAAACTAGTTACTTTGTACGGAAGAACAGTTAAGACGGAAGTCTTGATCACATTTTTATATTACGAATTTAAAGTTGATATTTACCCTATGAATCAAACATAAAATAACCATAAGGGATAGGTGGAACGGGCGTAATTAAAGACTTAAAAAAACCTTACCACAATACATTTCATCAGAACGATCATAACAGTCTATGACACCATCACATCTGGCTTCAGCCGGTACGCACAGGCCGTTGCGACAGCGCCACTCATGCGGAGAACACGTTACAAGGGCGAGCAAGCGACAGACTCGCACACCGCGAATCCTATCCACCAGCTGACAGGCCTCCGTTTCCAGTGCACACAATCCTCCGCATCCTATATTTATTAGTAACAATTTATTGACCATCGACAAAGATACAAGTGATTACATATCACCAAAAAATTTATTACCAGTTGGATCCTCAACATCCATAGCTTTCCTGCACACTGCAGTTCCACTCATTTCATCTAGCATACAAACTTCATCTGTTTGGCACTCGCAAAACTTTGGAGATAAGTCTCTGTTGATTATATCTTTGGGCTTTTGACTACTCTGATTCTTTTTTGGATATGTTCGTATATTTTTTCTTATCTTTAATATAACACTAGATAATAAGGTATTGTTTTCCGTCTCTGATTCTATATCGACAGGCTTTTCTGTTATCTCAGTTTCGATTTTCACAGTTTGTGTATTATCAGTAACTGTAGAAGTTTCATTGAAGTGTACTCTCTCGGTTGGCACTATAGTTGTACTAATCGCATTATTTGTCCGTGTAAAACTAGGTGTAGTAAAATTTACTAAAATAAAACTTATCACTACAATTGCTATAATCATCACACTTATTGAGCACGCTTGTATCTGAGTGCGTTTTTTAACAGGGCTGTCAGTCAGTGCCAAGTTTATAATACAACCGATACCCTTCAGACTTTTTCTTAAACTCCTCTCATTGACATCATTAATATGCATTTCATAAGATGTATATTTCTGACGAAAACTTGAGTCGATATGTCTTGATATCGTTGGAATGCACTGGTTTACGTTATCTACTGTGTTAGTCGTTACATCAATGAACTCATTTATGGGTGCTTCGTTGTTGTTTTTTATAACGAACTTTCCTTCAGGAGTGGAATGATCGTTGGGACAAAATCTCTCTCTTTTAGACTTTATTTCATAATTCCTTATCTTTCCTTTGCACATGTAACAGTAGTGAACTACAATATTGTCCAAGTGGATTCCGTTACTGTTCTCTCTTTCAATATTATAACCAGGCCAGAAATGTGTGCAGTATGGCGCTTTACAATTTGTTATAGAGTCATCAATTATATTTCCAGCAGCAGCAACTAGTTGGTCATCAAAACTATTGGATAAAGTCATTCTGATAACCTTTCGATGATATCACATAATTTTAGTATCTGTAACAAAAGGTGTTGATGTTAGTAGAATCAAGATATTTTTTTGGTTAAGCGTGTGCTAGTTAAGTGCTAAAACATAACAAATTTGGTTCGAGGTAACCTCACCAATGTATTGGCATAATATCTTTATTATTTCAACATTATAATCTAAATATTGTGATTTTTTATGATAATGTTGACAGACAGGCTGAGGTTCACTTGATGGTTGGTGTCTACCGTCTCCTATTACACAAGCAATACTACAGGTGCTAAATAGTTATACAAGTCAAGCAAAAGCAAGAAATTACTCCTATTCCTAATATAATGGTGTTGCTTTCCTTGTTTCCTTGAAACCATAGTAGAATTTAGAATGAGAGATTGGGAACAGAAAGAAATGGGCTCTGGTATCCTTACTCACTTATCGAAACACAACAGCACACATGCTGTTATTTGACTGTGATCTTACCAAAGAAAGAAAGAAAGACATTTATTCACTGCACGAAGGACATTAACATGCCATTACATAAGAAATAAAAACAAAATTACACAAGTAAATTAATAAAAACAGACAGGTAAGTGTGTGTGTCCTCGTGACAGTGAATCGGATACTGGCTCAGCATTGTGCCGAGGTGTCGCCAGTCGGCCAGAGCCAACATTAAAAAGTTCATTTCCAAATTTCACCCTGCCGGGAATCGAACTCGGGATCCCTGAGACAAAGCGTTAAGGATTAACCACTCGTCTAATTAGCTCGTCATTGGTCAACATTATTCGAATTTATTTAGGTAAACATCGAAACCCTTACTTTTAAACTTAAGTTATCTGAGAGGTCACGTTTCGATTTAATGAAGCATGTGATTGTACCAACTACCGATATCACTTATACGATAATCCTTAGGGCGCGCACGCGACCCCAGCGTTAAGTATATGTCGCAATGATATTAGATACACTGCGTATCATATTGTTTTAACCCGAGTCCGACGACTTCGATTATATTTTATTACTAGCCTCTCGCCTTTGCTTCGCTCACTTGCTTTTGGAATATCTGGTATACGTCAAAATCGTTTTTGTTGTGTAGAAGAATTAAGTTGACATTACATATCTACAGTTAATGAAGATGTATGTGGAATTTCTTTTTTTATAATTTATTTAATTTTGCGGGCTTTTGCATGCAAATTGCAAAAGGGAATTAGATTGAAGTTTCATACATAACTTTTAAAATTGTTAAGAAATTTTTTGGTACATTTTCGACACGTATCTAGTAATTAACCTAACGCAAATAAATTATATTATTTTAGTGAAAACCTATTTAAATATAGGTAAGTACCCTACATATTAATAATTTTGTAAATGTTTTTTTAATATAGGTATGTACATATATTTAACAACTTTTTTGATAAAACAAATTGGTACCGATTCCTTTGATTCGATACTTTAAAATCACTTTAATATATATAATATAGGTATAAGTACTAAGGGTATACTGTACTTAGAAATACGTATCCTAATTATTACCTAAAATAAAATTTAAATAGTATAAATACTAGTTTATGTTTTTTTATATATATACCTATTTGCTGAAACTATGTAGGCCTACATAAAAAGCGATTAAATATGTCATATAATATAATATTAAATATAGCGCAAAACCCGCATCAGGGTATGTTGATCAGCTGATAGCGGACGAGTTTAGTACTAGAAGCACATATCTTAAAATAGTTACAATACATTTTAAAAATTAGGTTTTTACAATTAATGAATTGCTTACCGAATATATGCTGGTTTGTTTAAAACACTATTTTCTTTTCAAATTCACCTTTAAAAGTTATACAATTTATTTATTTGTAGAGAGTGTGGAAGGGTTCACGTTTACAGTTGGTCTGCCGCGTGGTGTATGGACTGCCGTTGCCGGTGGCAACGTTTAAACAACTTCAACCTACACAAACTGCCCCGTGAAACAAAATTCATGTGCGAAAAAGACAATTGAATTGAACCATTTAATGCGTTCGTAAGGGACAAAACAACGGGCTTCATGTTCAGCCAAGAGTGACACGCGGCAAAACTGGAGAAATGAACACACCTGTTCCTCAATGCACCCCATTTTTTCAAAGCGCCTAATCTGTATTGCATTTAAACTTTTAGTCACATTTAGTCACAAATCCGTTATAGGAACCTCCGAGGAACCATGTAAATTGGTCGTAATAAACAGATAGTCGTTATACCTAAGCAATATTAATTCGTTCTAAGGATTCGGCGGGCCATTTAGTTGTTGTAGTCTATCTGCCGCTATATCCTTTTTCTACCGTATAAATATCTTATTGTTAAGCCCAATAGACAGGCGGACGGTCCACTTGATCGTAGATGGCTAACGTCGTTAAGCAATGCCACAAATGCTGCAAGTGCAGAAGGGATAGAGGGAACACGCCAGAGCATTTCTTACTCACTCACCGAAAAACAACGGCACACATTCTTCTGTAAGGGGGTTGGTTACTGCCGCCAGACGGGCTACCTAAATGACTGCAAAACGCAGTGTGTCCTGCCCCAGAAAAAAACTTTGAATAGTTAATTTCCAAATTTCAATGTGTCGCAAATTGAACCCAAGACCTCTAAAATGGAGCGTTGATGCAAGCACACCAACAGTCATTAAATAGCTGTACCTACAATGTACCTACACAGAAATTTTTCAAAGATATAAATTTCATCAAAGGTATTAAAAAATTTGCTTAATAATTTGCTTTCGGAATCTTCTTTCTCTATGGGAGAAGACTATATGTTTATACAGTGAACATTTGATAAATTGTCAGTATCACAATCTATCTATAATGATAGTAATCTGGTAGACCATTCAAACCGATTTTCTCCGACTTCAATCCCGTTACAATACCCGGAAAGATGAACTATAGAAATAGTTAAGTAGTTACATGGTCTTACGCAAGCGCATTCATGCGATGGTTCATTCATTATCTAATTAATGGCGCAATGAAACCTATGTACTACCATTTGAAATTTAGATATCGAATCTGATTAATTACATGGTTAGTATCTGATTAATTGAATCCAATCTGTAGGTATAATTAAAAGTATGGGATTTGGTAAACATATAGTAATGGTCAAGCATGTTTCTTTCAGTAGTGTTACCCGGTCTACGACTAGCAACCACACCTCACAGAGTACCACAATAAAAAAATTTGTATTGTTTTTTTAAGGTA
Organism: Synanthedon tipuliformis; assembly: GCA_947623395.1. Taxonomy (NCBI): domain Eukaryota; kingdom Metazoa; phylum Arthropoda; class Insecta; order Lepidoptera; family Sesiidae; genus Synanthedon; species Synanthedon tipuliformis. The sequence continues at coordinate 7,818,308 of OX392407.1, read as the reverse complement.
ATTTTGCATAGGTATTTGGGATGACAGTGCCCATTCTCACCTATCCTCGCCTTTTCCCATGTCCACTATCTCATAATAGTCGTTCAGGGACTTCATTACTCTGCATTTGATTTATTTATAGGCGATAGTAGATTAAGTAGATTGCTTTCTGCCACCCTAAAAATAGTATGTTGTACTAATGTACTAAGAAATTTTAATTAAAAAAAAAAAAAGGTAACTATAAATACGAAAAAAACATTTCAAAAAATATTAAGGCGGCAAGCGGTTGCGTTCGATCAATCAAGACACTTGGAAATATGGTTTCTAATTTATATAATTCATCTAGCGATTAAATTTAAAATCCTGATGTCCTGATGATATGCAGTGAAAAACAAAGTGTCTATGCTATGCACTCGGAAAAGGTCATATCACCTTGATTTGAACAAACACCAAATGAACGTAAGTAACCTGTTACGATTATACATTTCTGTCTATACTTAACTGCAGATAAAATAACAAATTTACTGACACCAATCGAAATACCTAACACCACTTAGTTAGTTTATCCATTTTAGGTTTTAATTCGCACTTGCCTACTTACAATTAAGCAATTCATACTTCGTACTATTCAAAATTTAATGATGATCGGTTAAGTATTATAGTTAAGGCGTGAAAAAGTAACAGACAGACAGAAAGACGAACAGAGTTACTTTCGCATTTATAATCTTAGCACAGATATTAGTATGGATTTGAAGTTGAGCATGCCAGATACCTAAAAAATCCTATATTTTATGGTAAAACTAAGTATATCTAGCAAAACAAAACTAAGTAAGTATAAGTAATATAGAAAAGTATTCCATTAAGATTAAGTTAACTAAGTACCTACTCGTTAAAATATTTGCGACAAGCATGCGATACTATTTAATTATGTTGACAGCATTTACCTAATGATCTAACACAGCGCGAACTTACTATTTTTTCTTGTGAAGTTTTTACCAAGAATAAAACCATTTCGCTAACCAGATGACAGAATTGATGCTAGCAGTTCATAAAGTTAAGGTGTATGACAGGATCGATCACTTTTGTGGACTTTTCGGGCGGACGTTGAAATTGAGTAGTTATTATGTGACTGCATCACCGGGCTTTGCACACGCTGCGACATGTTGCGGGCAATTATACTTATATAGGTTTGGTTGCGGGTACAAACGATGCACCATCTCTCGGGTGCAGTGGCAATCATCTGTCCGGCTGCAACCAGCAACCAGCCAGTTCAAGCACAACTATCACTGCGCGCGCCGCGTGCGGTTGTGACTACTCGCCCATTCAAACCGCTTTCGTTCCAACACAACAGCACTCTAGTATTCCTCCGCGAACCGATCTCTTCACGCGTACCGACAATCGCACGGTTTCTTTACATCTAACGAAACAATTATTTAGAGTATGTGAATGCCAAGTATCGAATCTGTGCAGGCAGGGAACCAGTGAAATGTCATTATTCGCATATTGATCCGAAATTCACTCGGCTTACACTTGGACCGACTTTATGAGGAGGTGATAATTTTTGTGTCATTAAGGTAAGTTGGAGATTGTATTTAAAACGCTCGCTTATCTACTTTTTAATGGAAATATGTTTTGATTTATTATCACTATAAAAACTATAAAAAAGATCTTAATTTGTGCAAAAATATATACGAAAGTATCCGTAACGAGAATCGACTGCGATAATGTTGATGCGATTGTGAATGATTTATAATAAAGTACATTGAAGAAAAGCGTGTTTGACCAGAAAGCCGCGTCCCACTTCTCATCGAGACGACACCGAATCGCCGAGGGACAAACTGTTAACTCGTACCGCTTTATTGGTTCATTTTACTAAACGTTCTAATTCGCAAATACGATACCGTGCAAAAAATGAGGTCAAGGAACTTCACAAAAAACCACTAAATATTTTTTGAGCTTATTTTACATATACAACGAATTGTTTATACATGTATTTATGTTATAAACCAATGCTCATAGAGATATAACTACTGCGAGAAGTAGGTACATTTATCGGGCGGCGGATCTCTAACGTGTATACAAGGGTTAAATTGCTTCAACATCAAAATGTACATTGCTCACGTAATGTAAAAGTAGTAAGTTAACTTGACCATAGGGATCGTCTGCAGGGATAATCATCAGCCTGTGTCTCACCACTGCTCCAGAAGGCTCGCCACTACGGAATGATTTCGCGCTTTTCGCGAAGCCCTTTTAAGGTCATCTGTCAACCTGGCAATTTTTTTCTAAATCGCTACAAAATTATAATTAGATTTTTTATCGCCAACTAAACCGACAAAAGTTCTGCAATAATCCTGTATATCTAACTTCAATAAATTGAACTAAAAACCTAGGTAAGTAGGTATATTTAGGATTCCTCGAACAAATTGAAGAAAGTTTGTCGAAATATAACTATAATATTATAATACAACAAATGATATTTACTTTTATATTACTAATTAAATTCAGTATAACTAAACTTTATACGGAATTTATTATTCTTATGACATCTTAAATTGACTTGAAATATTTTATTATTTTAGTGAAAACAAGAATAATAAAATTTTATTTGCCGTATATACCTATATTATTGTAATGTATAATGTTATTTGTTCACCGAATGGTAAAGACAAGATATTATCTGACTATGAAACCGAAAAAAGAAATCTCCAATCTGCTCACTCACGTGATACAAACACAGATTTTGTGCGGCTACTACTATCATTACTAAATACAATATGACGCGGAAATAAACAGCTATTAAAACACTCAAGCCACCAATGCATGAGTAATTATGTATGGTTTATATCTATATCCATACATATTTAATAATACATAATGTATGTAGGTATCTGATATATAAAATTCTCGTGTCGCGGTGTTTGTTGCCAAACTCCTCCGATACGGCTGGACCGATTTTGATGAAATTTTGTGTGCTTATCGGGTTGGTCTGAGAATCGGCCAACATCTATTTTTTTATACCCCTAAATGTTAAGGGTGGTCCACCCCAAATTTTTTTTTTTTCAAAATAAAAATTGCTGTCCGCTTCTTTCGCTGCTAACTTCTAAACAACCCAACGGATTTTAATACGGTTTTCACGAATGGAAAAAAGGACGAAAGTACCTATAGAAACAGTGGCTTAGAATAGATAGAATAGTAAAATGCTTCTTGCAATATAATAATGCTTTTGAAATAATTTTAGAGTGAAATCTTGACGACTCTACAAAGAGAAATTTGCAAAAAGTGCCCTGACGCGTTAAAAAAAATCAATCTCTAGAATAATTGAAAGTATCTATGTATTTTTTGTTTTTAAACAAAACCGTTGAACCGATTTTGATGAAACTTTCAGACAATCTTCAGAATAGTGTAGCGGGTGTTCTTGTGAGGTTTGATAGCGATCGGACCCGGACGAAGTCGCGGGCAAAAACATTGGTATTTAATATTAACTAATACGATAAGACTATACTTCCATTAACATTTTTAATAGAAAAACTCTTATATTTTATTGATTTTGTGTTCGATAACTAAAGTTTCAATTAAAATTTATTTAAATACCTATGTATTATGTAGTAAGCAAATGTACCTTGCAGTTGGCACTTAATTATTAATAGTCATAAGCAAATTATGACTATTACCTTATCGCTTATTAATAGAGCTTATAGTTATTTTAAACTGCGCAACTTATTTTGCAAAAAAGTATAATATTTATAAATATTCTAGAAAAGACATATCGCAATCACATTCTTAAAGCGCTTGAAAATTTTTCATTTTAATGATCTTTTAATGTAGATTACTACTAGGTATTCATAAATCGATTACATCCATGGCTACTCACTACGGCTTTGTGTGACGTAGGTTAATTCACAGTCAATTATACATTCAACAGAAGTGATTCAATTGGGTCGACAACATAATAAAAATCATGTCACTTTGAGTGGCGATTGCCAGCTACTTTCATTCTGGCAAACCACCTAAGGAGGTTAACGGCGAATCGCTGTGTGCTTTGAATCAATAAACATTACCTATGTTTCTTTACAATTGCTGCATATAAAATGTTTGTTGAATTTATATTGAGTTTGTAGAACGACAAGCAAATACCAATTTTATCTGATACTAGCTTTTGTCCGATACTTCGTCTATGTCTAAGGTAACTCTATGTCCTTTTTGAAGTGAAACTTCTTTACGCACGCTTGACTTGGGGAGTAAGCTGGCGAACGCGTGACGTAAGCGTTACGAAAAGTGTGATCGGGCAAGGCGAACGGAAGTTATGTGGGGGATATAAGCAAGAGACAGCAGTGCGCGCGCACATTTTCTAGATATCTGTCTAATTTTAATTCGAAAATTTATGTATCTTATTTCTCATACCATAAGCCTATTGTCTCGGTTTTACAATCAACCACAGTAATTACTGATGTATCCAATAATGAAAATGATGAATAAAAATAGAAGATCTATGCAAAAATATTAATTTACCAATGAAAACATGAAATAAATTTAAATATTTGTAGAAAATTAATATATGTATATGTGTATACATGTATATATTGTACACACATATATATATATATATATATATATATATATATATATATATATACATACAGATGGAGCGAAAGAAGTTTCACTTCAGTCGTGTGGTCATAAGCACACTCGTTTTTTTTTTATCCCTATCAATTTGTATGCAAAATTTTAGGATGATATTATATAGGTAGTTAAAAAAAATTAATTATAATTGTAAAATGCATAAATTACTTCATGTGGAATTTATAATTAATTTAATTTAAAAAAAAATCTGTACAGATCTTTTTAGGATCCTTAATATATATCCGACATTCTATGCTATATAATTATATAAACATTATATAAATTAAGGAAGAATTTATTCCAAACCTTTATTAAACCACTTACTTCCCATAGAGATTAAGGACATGGCAATCGTTAAGACACTGCAGATTATTAGCATATCGCATATCGAGATCTATTGTAAAATAGTGTTTTTGTAGTAATCCTTAGCAGTATAATATTTAAAAATACTTTTTTTGGCATTATAGTAACAAAAATAAAAGTCAGTCAAAGTACCTAGTTATAATACACTAGCTGGTGCTCGCGACTTCGTCCGCGTGGAATAGTTATTTTGGGAATCATTTGGGTATCTCGAACGGTTTTCGCAGCGCACGCAACGGAAGCCTTCAAAGATGAATAATATTCCCAGTTTTTTCCACATTTTCGACTGTTTCTTCGCTCCTATTAGTCGCTACGTGATGTTATATAGCCTAAAGCCTTCCTCGATAAATGATCTATCCAACACAAAAAGAATTTTTCAATTCGAACCAGTAGTTCCTGAGATTAGCGCATTCAAACAAACAAACTCTTCAGCTTTATAATATTAGTATACATCTACACAGACTTATAACAGTTACAATTACGTCACACAATAGTCACAGACAGAGATCGAACGATGAAAGAAAGTGGGCCAGAGGTCAAAGTTAAGTGGTTATATGTATGTATGTTTATATATCGTGGCTTGCGTGACATTTTTAGTAAGCAAATAATAATTTCACAATGAACTAAGACTGCCTTGCCTTAAACACATATTTTTTAAAAAGTTTCTATTTTAAAATCTATATACTTCGTATCTATCTATCTATTTTATTTTATTTAATTATTAATTATATTATACAATAAAATCGCTGTCGTCTTATTTTTCGCTAACGTTTTATTAGCTTTTTATTATTTAAAACCGCGGTACGGTTTTTAATAATGAAAAAAAGATAATAAACGAGGAAGGAAAAATTGTGTAAATATATAATTTGCAGAAAAACATTCGATTTAAATCCTTGCATCAAAGCGAAGCGAAGTTATGATTTTTTTATTTGAATGATTTACCTACATGGGAATGTTTAACATTTGGTCTCAGTTTCCGCCTTAAGGAAATGGAATTCTAGTTCTTGTTACAATAATCTACTTCCGCATGCGGTTGCCATACCTATATCACAGCATACTTATTTCCTACAGTAGGCTGACGCCTTTGATGTTGGGCGATACCGCCGCCTGTGTAGTGTAGGTATTTAAAAATTACGGAAGGGTTGACACAAATTAAGTAATATAAAATGTGCTTAATTACCTTTCTTCATCGTGCGATAAAGATTTGCACACACTTACAGCACATGCCGTATGCACCATTTTGATTTATATAATAAATTAAAATATGAAAGACGCGATAGCCCTAGAATATTAATCCCAAGCTACTAAGAACGACGAAGTATGCAGCTTGGGCACGTCCCACTCGCGCCTCACCTCTCACGCCCCGCACGATTGCCCTGTCTAGACGTCTCCGTCGGCCTACTGTACGAAATAAGTATGCTGTGCCTATATGCGAATAGGTACGAGTATCCATTCTATAATAGAAATTGTACCGTTACCGCCAGTAAAATAAAAATCTATTTATGTACTTTGATTATATACTTATTTACTCAAAATTAGGATTTTTTTAACAGAATTTAAAATATATTATTTAAATAAACTTTAAAACAAATTTATAAAGACAAATGCCAATTTTTGCCTTATAAAATGTTCATTTCGTTCTAATGCAAAGTAAAAATTTTAATACCTAACAGCTTTATTTTATAAAAATACTTATTTCCTTTTATATCTTAAACGAGCCGTGTTTGTATCTATATTTAAAAAGTAAAATAAAAAAAACATTACGTACCCGTTTTACTTACATAATTACAAAGTACTTACAATAGAAAGTAAAACGTCTCAAAAAATAGTTTTTAGAATTTTTATCTGTTTTGTACGTTTGTGCATGCTAATCTCACAAGTGGCTTAACCGATTTAATGCGCTTTTGACTGATGTATTAATGATACGTGGAGCTATATAGGATACTTTTTATCCTAAAAAAATTCAAGGTTCCTGTGGGATTTTCAAAAAACCAACCACAGCACGCACTAACACTTTTATATTTTAATACTTAAACGTAGGGTAAATGGGCATCTACTAGGTAAGCGTGGTCCACCTTCGGCCGCTTCTGCACCTAACATCAAGTGAGATCGCGGCCAAGCGCTGCCTTGACTTATATATAAAAAAAAACCCATATCAACTGAAATTTAGTGGTTGTATATTATATTCTAAAGTATTAAGTTTACACTTGGAACAACTTGCGAGATAGTTTTTGTATGATCAAATATTTCAGTAGGTAACACTGAACATTCTGAACAATATAACAATGTACAATACAAAACTATACAATGTAACAAAACAATAATATGGTTATATTATACAAACATAGGTACTACATAATAAATTCATTTGTATTTAAAACAATCATTCAGAATTTTTTTAAATAATACGTAAGTATATCAGTGATCAAGTAATTATACTATAACCTATATCAAGAATATGTTTGTAATGCTTGGTAATGTAGATACAATTATAAATTACATTTATCGATCGATGGCTTGTCTATTACTGATTTAATATATGAATTCGAATATATGAAAAATTTCCTATTTTATTTTATATATTATCAACTTATTGTCAAACAAATCTAAATAATATGATCTAGTTATAAATGAATATTTTTAGGTATTTTATGTATAAAACTTGCGATTTTTTTTATAATAAGGTTGACAGGCAGGTTGGCGGTCCACTTAATGGTTAGGTGGCTACCATCCATTAAGTTTAGATCTTTAAAACTACGCAACGGACTAATGGATAGAGCTTTTAGTATATACAAAGTTAGTTACGCGGATGAAGTCGCGGGCACCAGCTAGTAATCTATAATACAAGAACGCCAGGTTGCATGTTCGCTAATGATTTTAATAGGTAAAGTATATTCTCTATCGACGAGAATAAGAGATTATAGGAGGAAATGGCGAATTGGCCTCTGACATCTTTTACTCACTCACCGAAACTCAGCAGCACAAATGCTATTATTTTCCGGTAGCTTCTATAAGGTGGTGGTTATTGCCGCTAGACAATTATTAAATTGATTACATAAAAAAAATATTAAAAGCCGTCCATCAGTATTATATCAGGAAAATCTTAAAGTCCAAAAAAAAACACACTTTCACTTCATTGTATCAAAACAAAAAGATGCTTCTTAAACTTAAATGTAACTTTGATTTACTAATTAAGTAAGAATATGTATGTTTTCTATAGTTAATAACAATAACTTAATAGTTAATAATAACTACATTTTAATCATGCTTTATCTATCATACGATATCATAATAATAACATAATGAAAACGTCATATATGTAGTACTTGTATTTACCAAATAGCACGAGACTATTTTAAGGTCAGTGTTCATTTTATCGATAGACCTCTTACGACAAGGCCAGTCGGGTCAATTGCTTACCATAAGTATAGCTAACATCTAAATTTCTATATCTACATCCACACGTAAGTCTCTTTTATTATTTATTTCATATTGTTATCTAGGTATTGTAAATTTCGATTTTCTTTTAAACTAATTTTTCTCTATTTGTAAATGCTGTTCACAACTTGTAATTGGCTTACATAACAAATCTATATATTATTTTGAAGTAATAGTTGTATTAAGCTGTTGGTGTGTAAATAAATAAATAAATTGCGTAAAATTAATTTTATTGCGTGTTATTATAATATTTATTATTAATTAATTCTAATCCGCAACTTACGCAATAAGTACGCGTAATAAGTATTAATTTACGAAACAATGAAATAATAAGCACTGTTTATGATAACACATAATGTAACAAATGCAATAATAACACGTCATTTCAAGTAGCTCAATATTTACTTTTCTCCCATTTTTGGCTATGTAATAAAATATATAAAAATATAGGCTCTATAATATACTATAGTGATTCGCTCCACGCTTCGCACGGGTGAAATTAAAATCCGTAAGCGTACATACAGAGGGACAGACGGCGGAATCGACTTTATATACTATGTAAAGATAATATGGTGAATCCAGGCTGCTTCTGACAGGTCTTATTGGAAAATTATGGGGAGGCTTATGTCCAAGAGTGGATGTTCTACGAGTGCTGTCCTGTCTGCGATGGTGATATAGAAATATGGATTATAAATATATTATGACGAAGCATCACTTGAGAACGGCACTACAGAATTTCCTGCTTTTTTGTTATATTCGAATTGTCAGGATAAGATTTGTATGAAAGATAATTTCCGAACAAATTCACGGGAAAAGTTTAAAATTTTGGTGTAATTTAATGTGAAATTGACGGGTAATGACTATCTGACCAGTTATAGTAATTAAATAAAAAAATGCGCAAGTAAAGTGAAGCACGCTGTCAATAACTTTAAGTTAAAGTTGAATCAATAATAGATTAAATAGTACATACTGCGTTTATTTTATTGATAAAACCGTATTTTACTTACCTCTCATTATAGAGATGGGAACGTTGCTTTCTTTACTTACAAACACAAATGCACGATATGCACAACATTACGATAACAAATAAGGGTAAAATGTCAACAATGTGTTCGAGTAAATTGCTATAAGTATAATGTTTTAAACATTATATTATTTATGCGTATTTACCCGGCGTCCAGGCCGACAACGCACACTATTTATAAGCTACTGAGATACTCTTGTCTCGTACGCTTTATAGATAGCAACTAGTGTGATTCGAATACTCGCGAGAAAAATCTTATTATGCACAGCGACATCTTTTTCACAGACATCAAAACAGAAACCAATAAAAATAAAACAACACCATAAAACTAAAGCAATTATTTATTGTTTTAATTGTTAAATAATATAATTTGTTTTTATTTTATTATAATTCATAAGGTATTAAGGTATTTTACCTAAATTATTTTATTTCTTTTTTTTCAACTAGCGACCTGCCCCGGTTTCGCACGAAATTTTTCTATCCATAAGAATCTTCCTTGTCATCATTATCATGTAAGCCGCAGGACGGCCACTGCTGGACATAGGCCTCCTCCATAACTTTCCAATAGGACCGGTCAGAAGCAGCGAGGATCCACTGTTGACCCGCGGCCTTTATTAGGTCGTCTGTCCACCTTGTGGGTGGACGTCCTACGCTGCGCTTGCTGGTCCGTGGCCTCCACTCGAGAACCTTCCGGCCCTGCCACTTCAACTTACTGATCCGCCGGGTTATATCGGTAACTTTCGTACGTCTACGGATCTACTCATTTCTGATTCGATTTCACAGTGTAACCCCGAGCATTGTCCATTCATAGCTCGTTAAGCGACATTGAGCTTCCTTACGAGGCCCATAGTTAGAGACCACGTTTCAGCGCGATATGCCATATCAATGGCAAGACACATTGATCGAAAACTTTTGTCTTGAGACACTGAGGAATTTTAGACGAGAAGATGTCTCGGAGCTTCCCGAACGTTGCCCATCCGAGCTGGATTCGACGATTGACCTCCCTCTCGAAGTTGGCTCTACCTAACTGGATTGTTTGTCCCAAGTATATATTGTACTCGTCAACAAACCTTCCTTCCTTGTACTTCTACGAATATTTAAAAAAAAAGAAATAACCTAATTGATCCAGCCGTTCTCTACTACGTTACTGCTACATTTACAGAGAGACGAATAGTTTACAATAACCATACTGTTACACATTAATGGATTTAAGATTGAAAGTTAGTTGGCGAGCCTTGAGAGTTGCGTGTTGAGAATCGAGGGAATTTCGCAAATGAAAGCAGAGTTGACGCACAGAATTGTCGGACGAACATTTCATACAACTTTACTCGTACGACGCGACGCGAGTGAGTACATACGTGATAATATTTTTGTGTTCATTTCTTCATATTGAAAGAAATCTCGCGTGAAAGATTTCAAATAATTCTCTCCTTGGAACCAGATGGAGTTTGCTGCATGCAAATTTGCATTGAAACAAAAAAAAAATATTAGCTGATTTTCATAATTGAGAAGAATTGTATTATAGGTAAACGATTAAACATTGAAGGTAAGAAGGCGTGAGATTAATTCAGCTCGTGGAAGCTCTAAACGAATATTATAATAGAAGTGCATTCCGATGAGTGCATGCGCTTTGATGTTATTGGTGAAAGTAAGTTCGATGAACTAAACGAAAGTATAATACACAAAGGGTGGTTTAATAATGCAAGGGTCCCTCTAGAAAGTAAAATGTGAGAAATTTTCTGTCATGTGATTGAATGACTGATTCAAGTTGAACAAGTTCATTCACATACTTATTTATATCGAGTTGTTATGCAATTCGATTTCAATCGAGGAATTTTTATTCGTATGTACTAAATGACCAGTAATAAGCAGTAACTAATAACTGTTTGCTTAAAATATTCACATTGAAAAACACATTTTATAGGTATGTGGATTTTCTAACATTTTTAAAAACTTTTTAGGAACGAAACTTTCGAAAGTCTTACTTTTGAACTAACTATTTTTTTTTATGTGAGAGGAGGAAAGTCGTTTAAAAGATACCGTGACCGGTAGTGTGAAGTTCTTCTCTTACCTACTAAAAACCTGCCTTACCTAGTAAAAACCTGCCTTACCAGGTTACAAAAAACCTCCCTTACCAGGTTACAAAACATTTTTTACAAGGATCTTACCTACTACATTTCTAGATGTATTTTCTAAAATTAAAAAAAAAATTAGAAACGAAATTTTTATTCCAGTCAAACTTCTAACTGTCAAAGTCTAACTTTTGAACTAACGAACTTATTTAAATATAACGCTGCACGTGTGTGCGTCGTTTAGATAATGATAAACAAAAAAATTGCTTCGTGTCATAAGAACTACATTATAACAATAGATTCTGATTACAATGGAGTGTGGTTGCAAGAGTTGCGATGTTCGTTACCCAAAGAACACTTTCTATAACTTATTATGATACAATATCACGGTTTGTTTATCATTTTCAAGTTTGAGTGGATAGTTTAGTTCTCGCTTATTGTTGTACATACTTAGGTCTAATAATAACATCAATAAATTAATACCAGGTATTATACTATATTTTTGGCTAATAATTTTCGAGTTGATGAGGTACCTAGTATAAGATAAAATAAATTTGTATACAAAGTTAAATTAGGTAGGTAACTAAAAAAAAATTTTTAATTACGACATAGGTACTAACTTACGCATTAAGTGTGGCACGCTTGAAGAAAATTGTTAGATTGTATAACGTATCCTAAATAGCTCTAATGGGCGGTTAGTATGACACCTCACACTTATAGCTGTCGCGAGACTTCCAAATGCAGTTTAGATTACAAATCAAACCTAGTTTTAATTTAATTTCTAGAAATTACATACCTATTCATTGAAGTTAAACTGCATTGCAATAGTCATCATAAGTACAGAGTGAATCCTCTTGATGATAAGCGAGTACCATAGCCTTAGTAAGATTAAAGCAGAATTCTAGCAGCCTTCGAAGGCTTTAGAAGCCTTAGATGGGAAATAGGCCTTGGTATGCCTTCTTATTCAACGAAATTTAACTATATTTTATAGTTATAAAAATATTAAATTGTAGGTATATAAGTTACAAAATTGTATTATAATTGTATTATAATTTACTTGATATATGGTATAAATTACTGTAAAATGAGCCTAGTATTTACATTTTTTTATAGAATGGTGTTGCCATTTGAATTTAATTGACTCATTATAATGAATGTTCAAACCATTGTTAAAAACAGATCGCTAGATTTAACACAAAGTGGTATAAAATATACCCGCATTCATTCAATTCAATGGAAAATAATTTAGAACGATGTTAAAAATTTACCTACTGGGTTCAACTTGTAACCGCTTTTTGATATTTTTGATTATTTTCCCCATAATATACATAATCATGCTATTTTATAAAAAGCTGAAAATGAAAATTGTTTACTAGGGAATAAATAAAAAAAAAATGTAAATTAATAATTTGGGTTAGTTATTATAAACCGATTTCTAAGAATTAACTGGCAAATTTAAATTGGCTGTGAAATTATTATAAAGGACCTAGCGATACAACCCCGCATTGCACGTTCCAGATTTTCCGGGAATTTTTCCCAATTTTTCTCTATAAGAAGCTTCCTTGAACTTCCGGATTGATCCAGTCGTTCTCCAGTTTTCCGCTTAGATGTTATTTATATATTTAATTCATATAGATATATTTTTGTTTCAGTTACGTTAATATTATTAAAAACTCGCACATAGAAAATGACTTTATAATTATAAAAATTCTAATACGACGTCTTCCTTAGTGAATTATTTTCTTTCACACGACTATGTGAATTATTTGTAGGTAGTACCTTTCTATTGTGCACTTAAAATTCATAGTCCAAGCAATGAAGTAAACGCTCCTTATCATTGCTATGTACGGTATATGGTAGGTATCTATGTTGCTTGAAGAAAGTTAAGTTCACTGCATTTTGCTTGAGTTCGCTCCAAGCCGTTTAGTATTCTGTTGATTTTGCAGTACGTAGGCTTCGCAACTAAAACCCGACATAGCTGTTTCTCCCCATACGCGCTAACAGGTTAGTTACCTCGCGTGCCCTTTTCCAGACTTTTCTGTTTGCTGGAAATGGTTTTACTAGTTGATCTGGTATCAGTGTATACGTAATCTCAGAGAAATTAATTGTACAATCGTTACATTTAAACTTTAAATGATGTTATAGAGCTCTAATGGGGTGATACCCATCTCTTCCTTATCCTTAATCCTTCTATGGACGTCAGCGTGCTTGTAGCACCTATGACGTTGCTTGAGTTATAGGCGGCGGTAGCCAGCTACCATCAAGTGAACCGTCAGAATGTCTGTCGAAATTACATTATAAAGGTATGTTATCTGTACTAATATTATAAATAAATGCGAAAGTTTGTATGAATGTATGGATGTTTGTAACTCTTTCACGCAAAAACTACTGAATCGATCACCATGGTATGTTGTATATACACGTTATCTGGGACACCAGAAAGGACATAGGGTACCTTTCATCCAGAACGCGGACTAAATCGCGGGCACCAGCTAATACGTACCTAATATATAAGTGTTACATACATATAAAGATTTTTTCAGTTTGAATACCCAACTTTTATTTAAATGGCTAAATTATATATTTAAATATGATTTCAATAGATTTATTGATAGCTAAAAGACAAAAAGATATATAATCTAAATTGTAATTTTTTAAAGATTTTTTTACATTTATTTAGGACGATTACAATTACAATACACCGATTCCTCTGCTCTGTTTGTTATGAAAACATATATTATTTATTATTTATTTATCTATTCAATATGCCATATAATGAGTCAAAAATATAAAGCGAATATTTTTGGCGAACATTCAAATCGACTGCAACTGCCGCTGCAGTGAAAGTGATTATCTTGGTTTACCGCAAGTCAAGTCCGAAAGAAAGTGGCCCACGTGGATAATCCTTTTTTCGGCGTAACGTAATACCTATGTAACTGGTTTTAGTATGACAACGTTCTTTTAGGTCGCGTCCATGAATTGCCATTAACATGAGAAACTCGACGTGTAATATTTTTTTTTACACTCAAATTTCTCATTTTCTCTAATTTTTTATTGGCCATGAATATAATTTCTGCTCCTCTTAACTTAGGGCTCTTGGGCATTATAATATATCATTAAAAAATATTGATTTTTATTTGTATCGGTAAAACAATGAAAATAACTGTTTGTAGGCACCTAAATTATTAAAAATTAAAATTAACATTGTATGTTTTAAAACATTTTATTGAGTTATCAGCTTGAAATTTCTTATTATTATTTAGTGTGCACTCTGACAGACGCTAACAATGAATAAGATACAAATATAATAATACAAATAACGTATGCAAGTTGTGAATTAATCATTAACAGATATAAATACAACTTAGCTAAATCAAAATATCAAGAAAATTACCTAATAAATATTATAGAAATGTATCAGAGTACCTACAAAATATACAGAATTGTTCAGGAATATTATAAAATCTCAAAAAAAGAATGTCAATGTGTAGAAGAATCTCTTTCATTTTTTTTTCTAAAATTTCCTAACGACTTCAAAAAAATAAGTGTTGTGGGAAAAGACAAGCAACAAGCAATGTTGCGAATAACGTAACGTAAGTAAATGCGAATACGTGTAGGTAATTATTTTTATGTGAGCACGTTCACAATGGACTAGGTTGTGTTGTGTGCGATACACAGTCACTTTCCAACAAAGTCAATGAAGCGCGGAGAAAGTGCCGAGCCGACCCCCACGTCCGTGTACACTGCAGTCTGGTAAATTCGCTGATTCATACACATTTTTTCCTCTTCCTTTTATCACTTCCGCACCAAAAAGCAATCGTAAACACTATACACGTATTAGCTCGACATAAATAATGCGTACTGCCAAGGTTTGGAACTCCTTGTCGCCGGTCTTTGTCTCCGAGTGTAGTGCCTTTCCTTTTACTCTCAAAGGCTCACGCGCGCACTCCATGGTCACAACCCGACATGGAACTCCCTGCAACTAACTTATCCCACGTGGATCGCTGGCATCAGTCACGTGGTACGTTCTAGACTGTGCTTGTAATGTGCTCATGCACATTACAAGCATGTACTGTGCACTACACCGAGCTCATACTGTGCACTACACCGAGCTCATACTTATAAGTACCTAACCCAAATCTTTTCAAAGTTCGAGTGAATAGGCATCTTCTGAGTTAGCTCGCGCCATCATAGGCCTCACCTTCGCTGCACGGCTAGATACTGGCCAAGAGTAAATCCATCTCTAATAATAATAATAAATAAAAACATAGTATACGACCGAAAATCAAATAGACAGGTTGAACAGAAAAATGTAATATGCCTGGGAGAGATTTTTATTTATTTCTTGCAACGGAAATAAATTGAAGAAGACATCATTTGTGCTTATAATCAAAAGTCTGGGAACTCCACATCCACAATGCGTTTAAATTCCAGATATTGTGCAACAAATTATTGGAAAACCTCTTTCTTTTCTAGATCTTAAAAATTGACTTTTCAGAACTTGATTTGTTTAATGCGTTTGTAATCATTGTAATATATCTACTTAGATACATTAATATTTGGTATTAACATTAATATTTGGTGCCTACCTATAGGTAGGTATCTCACATTTTCTTGTTAATTATATTACGAACATTGTAAGGTTTCCTGCGATGAGTTAGTAAAAATCTTTCACCAATACTGATAATAGAATTTCAGGGGATTCCACACAGGCGAAGCCGCAGGTACCAGCTATTTAAAAATAAAGATTTAAAGATTTGCAAAAGTATAATGTTTAACGTCAATGTAGGTACGTCAGGCAATATATTATTTTTCAACGCGGACGAAGTCGCGAGCTCCACCTAGTTTTATATAAGGTAATGCTTATACTATTTACTATTTCTACGTTAAAACTGTGCGATAATAACGAAAATGTTATCAAGTTATTAGTAATGGAATAATAAGACATTATATTTGAAATTATCTGGGCATAACAGTAGCAGGTATTGTAAATATTTTATCACTGTAAATATTATACAGTAATACACACAGAAATACCAAAAACAAAATTCAAATATTTTCTAATAAAGGGAATTTTTTTTTAGAATACTTAATTAAGATTCTTTTGTTTGAACACGATTTTATGATATCTATAAACCAAATAAATGACAAATCGATGAAACGACATAAAATTCTTTGACCCGGTAATTTAAGCTCTAAAAGTGTGTCGTAAATAACAATGATAGTTTTATGATATAGGTGACCTTTGTAGATGAAGAGAGCCGTATTTTAATAAAAGTTAAATAGGTCGTGATCGCCCGATGTCCTACTTTCTCTGTGATTTTTCAACAGCACGAAGGTATCTGATCAGATTAAAGTTTATGTGGGAAAAGTTATTTCATTTTATTATAGCTTCATATTGTAGTTGTTGGATTAACGGAATATATCTAACAAGGAATTTGTATTTATGAAAGTTCTAATATATTTATGACAACATAAATTCATTTCAACTTAACGGAATATTACGAGGCACTGCATGAAGTAATAGTATTTATGGATTTTGTTAACCTTGTCGATGTCCTACATAATAAATGTAGGTACTTATATATTTATTTATGATGTAGTTAAGTTATAGCATACAATGTCCTAGTCCTAGCACGCAAGTGAATTAGTCATATGATTTCCTGACTGATACCGAAGCGCGTTTTATTTAAGTGATAAGCGTTTGTAACTTAAGATAGCTTAAGATCTTTCTACCTATAGAAAGATATAGTTCACATTCACCTATAGTTCACATGAACTAGAAAAAAAATGCCATCGAGATAAACCAGGTGACATTTTCCCTTACATCTCTGTATTTTCCCTTGCATCACTTGCTGAAGAATGGGTACGATATCTTTCGCCCCTCATCACATGCTCGAAATACTGCAGCTTCCTCTCTTTTATCGTTTTACTATCTAATATATAAAATTCTCGTGTCGCAGTGTTTGTTGCCAAACTGCTTTGAAACGGCTGGACCGATTTTGATGAAATTTTGTGTGCTTATCGGGTAGGTCTGAGAATCGACCAACATCTATTTTTCATGGTCCACCTCAATTTTTTTTTTTGGCAAGCTACGTTTGCGGGATCAGCTAGTAATTATATAATAATTATATGAATCACACTTAAATTGATGATTATCTATAATAATTAAGCACAAAAGGAAATATATAAATTGACATTAAACGCACACAAAACAGAAAGACCTCTAATTGATTCTTCGTATTAGGAAATCCGCAATGACATAATTATGTGTAATATAATTTTAATTCAGGTCATTAGCCTCGTCGGGTGTACACACCCGAGTTACTAGAATTAGCATAACAAACTTGCACAGCCTATTCTAAAATGGGTCTCTAATGCTCTAGACTGCTCTTCTATAAATATAGAATTCACCTCATAGAGTGTGTAAATATTTCACTTGTGTTATTAGTTTTCTTTTAATAATATGTTCGCAGTACGACAAAGTAAACTAATTAAAATAAATTAAAAAATATTGCAGTGAGTAATTGTGAATTAATTACTTTCTGCGATGAAACAGGAAGTTTAACTACGATCATATTTATTTTTGTGTTTCTTTTATATTAAAATTGTTTCTTAGATAATTATATAAGTGTGTTAATTACATACCATTATATAATATTCAAAGAAGGTTCAATCCAAAAGTTGTTTGGTGTAAGGCAGGACGTCGAATATATTTATTTTTGAATTTCTTTTAAGAAGTGTTCTTCAAGAAGAACATTTTGTTAGGTTTTAAGAAGAACATTCAAAGAAGGTTGAATCCAAAAGTTCAATTTGATTTATTGTAATAAAGTTTCAAGTATAATTTTCTTTTGTTACAGGGCTTCTGTTCCATCTTCATTATTTAGTAATGATCATCAGATTACTATGGCTTCTACAGTCTTCACTAACGATCTTATTAATAGTTACAGCGATATCAGGTAAGCGCTTTTTATTATTATTTTAAACAATAATCGCTTTAATGTGACACCACAATTTAGTTTATTATGTTACATAATATGTATCTACTATTATTATTGCACGCTACTCTTCTGAGGTGGTTACTGCCGCCAAACAGGAAACAGGCTACCCAAATGACTGCGAAACACAAGTGATCCTTGACACTACTATGCTCATTTCCATAAGATATAAAAACAATCTCAAGTAAATATTAAAGTTGTTGTTACTCTCTGCGTTTATTGAGTTTATACCGTTATTGAGTAAAATAACAGGTAATTATAGTAAAATGTTAAAAAACGGATAATCGAAACAAAAACCAAACTTTATATTTTCTTCACAGGTAGTCCTTTGTTTCTCGACTCATCTTCAGCAAGGAACAAGCCCGTAATAAGATGGAGCCCACCAACAGACACATGGAACTGGACGTACGCTCCACGCAACCAGATTCCTTTTTTCACGCCATCAAACTTCACCCACAAACTGCCTCCGTCAGCTAACGAAACCGAATTGATTGCTCACATGGCTGCCTTAAAACGTAACTACTCGAGGCTGCTTTGGGACAGCGATAAAAGCTCGAACTTACCGCTGTTTGTCGAGAAAGCCTTAAAACTGTTAAACCTGAAGCAAGTTTACTACGAAGTGGAACATTCCGTGATGTCGAAGGTGTCGTGCACCGCGTGCAAGGCCGGCGCGGGCCTCCTGCAACATTACATAAGACTTGGCAAAAGCAAAGACGAAATCAATAAAATGATTTTTCAATTCTGTGTCAACCTGCAGATACAATCGGCAAGAGTTTGCGAGGGAATCACCAGGTTGTTTGGGGTAAGAAAGTGTTTGAATAATAAAGTATTTTATACTAAGTAGACCGACACGTCCCGGTCCCAGGGCGCAATTGGGAAAGGTATTATTATAAAAGATAGATATTTCTTAGGCTACTAGCTGTTGCCTGCAACTTTTTAGAGATCCAATATAAACAGTATGTTATAGGATTAGGATAATAAACGATCTATGTATCATAAATAATTCATCTAAATCCGTTTGGATGGATGGATGTTTGTTACCTCCAAAAAGTAGGTAACAAACATCCATTAATCCGTCCTCTATCACAAACTTTCGAATTTATAACATCAGTAGGATGTGTCACATAATGGAATGTATTATTTATTTCAGAGTGAAGTTGTGTACGTTTTAAAACGTATCACTATTGGACCAGACGAGATTTGCAGTTTTGTGATTGGCGATGCATGCGGCGATGTGTATAATCCTTACCACGAATGGGAAGTCGCATTTCCGCCTGTGCCCAAACCAGCCGCACGAGTGCTAGATGCTCCGGTAGAAAAGGCACCTACCTTTAAGGTTCTTCAGATCTCTGACACACATTTTGATCCATATTATGTGGAAGGCAAGTTTTTTCCAATTCTTTGTAACTGTGTATAATAATATCTATAAGAAACGTTAGAACACGTCCAAGGAGCTGTTTAAAACAGAATTTATTTTAAAACAGAAGGTTAACGAATGTCTCTGGAAGTGTTTTACACTTCATTTATTTATGAACAACATTCTTACCTTTACAACTGTTAGGTACCTTTACAACTTTTGCACCTCTAGGTGCTAGATATAGACTCTCAGAAAACTTTCCAGGTAAAATGTACTAAATGACTATAGGTACTAAAAAATAGAAAACTTGACTGAGGCAACTGTTAACAGTAATTCACCATATTGCATACATACCCCAAAGACATACGGAGCGGAGAAAATTTCAATGTCCGTTGCAATAAAGAAAGTTAAATATTTTCTTGCGCACAGGTGCTAATGCTGAATGTAATGAACCGCTTTGCTGTCGTGCTTCGAGCGGTCCAGTGATGACGCCCGGAGGCGGGGCAGGCCGCTGGGGAGATTACCGCAAGTGCGATACGCCGAAACGCACTATTGACCACATGCTGAAGCATATTGCGGACACACATACTGTATGTATTAATTTTGTTTAGGCTGTGGTCTCCTATAAATGCCGACTGGCGCTTACAGCGTCGCGTCGCACGTACCTAGATTTGATTTCTATAGCGGTTTCCTACACACGCTGACTTTGGCGTTTGTCCGTCGTAAGCTGCGTTCAAACACTGTACCCCTGCGTCTTTAGTTATTTAGAACTACCTACATTACAGCGTGAACGCAGTGTCACAGAATCAGTACAAACACACATAATAATATTATGAGCACAGGTGCAGTTTGTCGACTACTGTTGTGACCGAGAAATCGTCCGCTGCCGAGATTTAGATATATTGACCAATACACTGTGCCTGGCGTTCAGATGTCGTGCAAAACATTTACACTGAAGTATGTCGCCTACAGCTTTTAATATAGAATAGGAGACCGTAGTCTAAGCATTCATACTTAGTAGCAGTAAGCACTGACTTGTTAACAAGTTTAACAACTTATTTGTTTGTTCCGGAATCGCTAAAAGAGCGTATAATTATTCATTATATGCTTTCATTGTTATGAATAATATCCGTCCAGTTGTTTACGTAACCGCTTTTAAATAATAACTTTCGCGGCTGTTCATTGTTTTGTTGAAGAGCGATTGTAGAACTGTTTGTTGATTATATTTTTGACGAGCCCATTGGTAGTTAGGGTGTCTGCCTAAGCTCTTAGGGGGTCCCGGGTCCCAATACTCGGCAGGGGCAACTTTGAAAATTATTATTTTTTTCAAATGGCTCTGCTCTGGATTTGGAAAGTAGTGGCAGGGCATACTGCGTTTAGCAGTCACAGCACTTACACAATGCAGATTAACTAATCTATACTATAATTATTTGTTTTATAATTTTAGGACATAGATTACATTCTATGGACAGGCGATTTACCACCGCACGATGTATGGAACCAAACTAAAGAAGAAAATCTTAAAGTACTTCAAGAGACTGTTGCGCAAATGTCAGACATGTTCCCAGGTGTGCCCATTTTCCCTGCTCTTGGGAATCACGAGTCATCACCGGTTAACAGGTACGTCATCAAGCATCTATAGGTATACTTACACAACCAAACTGACATAAATAGCAAGTTTATATTTATCTAATATTATATAGATAATTATTTCTTTTTCTTTTTTTCTTTTTCTTTGTAATCGCATGTTACTAAATTGCAAATAAATGAGTGATTGATTAATATAAATAAAAATCAATGTAAGTATGTTTATCCTCTATGGACTCAAAAACGGTTATGGAGCGATTTTAATTCAGTTTTCACTTATGGAAAGATGATAAGGAAGGAAGGTTTGTGTATATCAAAAAAATTGCATCCCTGGCGAAGCAAGAAGCGAGTCACTAGTTTGAAATAATAAAGAACCTGTAAAAATGTGGGAGTTTCAAAAAACGAGCTACTGCGGGTACGAAGTTCGGGCACCTGCTAGTATTAATATACTAGCTGGTGCCCGCGACTTCGTCCGCGTTCTGGATGAAAGGTACCCTATGTCCTTTTTGGAGTCCCAGACAACGTGTATGCAAAATTTACAACGCCATCTAGGGAATTCTGTTTGAAGCAATGTAGTACTCTAATTCATCTAAAAGTTAACAGATGGCACTACATGTTAATTATAGTTTATAAAATTACGTGTTAATAAAATTAAAGCTGCTGCCCGCGACTTCGCCCGCGTAACTTAGTAAATTATGTACTTAAACCTTCCTCGAGAACCACTCTACCCATTAGTGAAAACCGCATTAAAATCCGTTGCGTAGTTTTAAAGATCTAAGCATACAAAGGGACATAGGGACAGAAAAAGCGACTTTGTTTTATACTATGTAGTGATTACTAGTTTCGAATTTTTTTAATGTACACATTCAGTTTCACTTATTGTTGCTATTTATTTACAACAAATATAAAATTTTATAAAAGGATTTAAGTGAACACCTTCGGTGACCTGCTTTCAGTTTTCCGCCTCCATACATCTCATCACCGGACTCAAACATTGCTTGGCTGTATGATGAGCTGGACGCCCAATGGCGTCGCTGGCTGCCGGCAGGAGTGTCGCATACGGTGCGACGCGGCGCCTTCTACTCTGTGCTAGTTAGGCCTGGCTTTCGCATCATATCTCTCAACATGAACTACTGTAACAATAAGAATTGGTAAGTAATAATATAAGAAAGATTGAATTGTATATGGATATTGTCGTAAGGATAGGATAACTGCTGTTGCTGTTGCCCTAATAGGATAACTGCTAAGCGCTTCCGACCACAGTAGGATTAAGGTTAAGGGATTAAAATGGGAAAATAGGTTACTGATTACTTTTAGGTGGGATATAAACAAACAAATGTGCTTTTGTCTTTATTTCGATTTTTTATCATCTCATTAAAAATAATTAAAAAAACATTCAAACTTAAGTAAGATGTCGCCTTAAGGTTAAAAGTTATCTTTACGGAGATAACTTCATAAGACGGCCGTTGACGTTAGATTTTGCTGTTTCCTTGACATTTTCGCGGGTCGAATTTTTGTAATTACTGAGTAAAAGCTAATAATGTTTTTCTATGAAAACATTCTAGCTACAAAAACATCCTGCCTTTATAGATGAAAACTTCTATAAAGGTTTTACTAAAATATTGCAATTGCTGACCATATGTTTTTTTTTGTGAGTTCATAACTTAGGTAATTATTTTATTTTCAGGTGGTTATTATTAAATAGTACAGATCCCGCAACGGAACTGCAGTGGCTGATCTACGAGCTACAATCGGCCGAGTTCAGTGGGGAGAAAGTGCACATAATTGGTCACATCCCGCCCGGACATTCCGACTGCATCAAAGTGTGGAGTCGGAACTACTACGCAATCATTAACCGATACGAATCCACTATTGCTGCACAATTCTTTGGACACACACACTTCGATGAATTCGAAGTGTTCTACGATCCAGACGATCTTGGTAATTTACCTTACCTTACAATAACAATACTAATAAGAAGTCTTTGTTTTATGAGGTTTCAAGTGCCAATAAACATGAGTTTATACGTGCATAAAATGAAAAATTATAATAATTTTACATACTTTACTTACATACAACTATGCTAAATTTGTACATAAATTACCTACTTATAAATATTAATTGCCTGTCCACAGGAAGAGCAACGAATATTGCTTATGTCGGCCCGTCAGTATCTCCATACTATGACCTGAATCTGGGTTATCGAATATATTACGTGGACGGCGACCATGAGGCAACCACCCGAGTAAGTAAGAAGTAACTGTATTAGTACTTAACGGTTGCATCCGTGTAGATTACTATTAAGATATGAAACATTATGCAAATCGCAATTTTCTTACTCAGAGAATTAGTTGGCTATTTTGTAAATTACAAATTAAACACGTTCTAACAAAAAGATGGTACATATTACATTATCAAAACTATGTTTATAATTTATTTAAAAAATGGCCCCGTAAGAAAGCTCAACTTCGCTCAAGCTATGCTCAGGGTTACTTTGCGAGATCGCATCAGGAAGGGGAGAGTAGACAAACGAAAGTTGCTAACATAAATCGACGGATCCTGACATTCTGTAAGATGAATAAGTGACCAGAGGACAGAGGCTCTCAGCTCTGGACGCTGGACGTAAAAATATTAGATCTAATACACAATTCCTGACTTATTAAGTCATCTCTTTTCAGCTCGTGGTTGACCATGAAAGTTGGATTATGAATTTGAAGGAAGCGAATCTATTTGGATATCCAATTTGGTACAAACTATACTCAGCACGTTCCGCTTACTCCATGCCTTCACTGCGACCACAAGACTGGGACAAATTCATTGACGACATGACCGCGAAAGAAGACGTTTTTAATTTATACTTCAAGTAAATGTCTGCCATTTTACTTTTAAATTAATTTCACATAATATCATGACTGTATTTAACTAAGTAGGTAGGCACTTCTTTCCTACTCGAGGATAACTTCGTAGACGTCCTGGGTTTAACAAGAATCTGAGTTGTCAGCATTGTGCTCCCAACTAATGGTGATACTGCACTAAGGGTGACATTAAGGAAAAATAAGTTGTTTATTAGTTTCAGTTACTTTAATTTATTCCTGAATTTTTCTCATGCACTCTTAAGTCTTTAAATATTATGTTAGAGAATAGATTATTGTCATTTAATGTACTTGACAGACATTACTGGAAGAACAGCCCCAGACGTGGAAGTTGCGATGGTGAATGCCGCAAAAGAATGGTTTGCGACGCACGCTCGGGACGATCTCACGACCGTCGCGCCCTCTGTGGGCACATCGAGGCGCGCATTGATGGCTCCGCTTCTACACCTCAGACCTGGCGGGCATGGCTTTATAATGGATTCTCAGTCTCGTGAGTTTTTATCACCTACAGTAGTGGTAGACACGCTGTACTTTCCACGCCATGAAATAAAACCACGTGTATTAATTGAATTAATATCTATTATTTAAGTCTATCTATGCCACTAACATAGAAATTATTTTTAACCAGCTTATATTCTAACAGACTTCAATTTTCAATTATTTTATATTTATAAAGTACAAACGACGCCACTCTTAACTGCACACAATTTTTTTCTGTCATATCGACAGAATATCGACTCACACTTGATGTTGACAATTATGAACCCTAGCCAGTGGCTGAGTAACATAACTTAATTTCGTCGGATAATTATCAAATCGGGCAAAATCGGGTAGAGTCGTTCGTTTTCGTTTTACCTAGGCGGTAAAACTTTAATGTGACGTCATTTAAACATCTTATTTCTTACTATGATATACAACGATATTAATAATTTGTTAGGCTCAACTCACACAAGCAGAGTCGAAGCGAAGCGACGCGTTATGTTTTTTAACTTCATATTTCTCGTAGTGATCACGGATAAAAAAACACCCGTTTTTATAGTTTATTTTTATTTTTTAGTTAATACGCAACTTAACTTTATTTTGCCTATGTTTTGCCCGTAACGTTTCAAGTAGGTAACCATTTTTCCGATGTCCATACACACGCATAGCGCATACTTTGCGCATACACACATCTCATACCTACTTAAAAATCTAATTGAAAATGAAAATTACTTATTATACTCGTATGGACATGCGAGACGCATTTAACGTTTTGCGGGACGCAATTTTACTATTACAATGTGGTAACAATTATTTGTTATTGTTATTTTATTTACATTTGTCATTTTGTGCTATTAGTTTAAATTGCTAGGTCAGCACATATAAACTCAAACACAAAACTTACACATTACTTTAGTTTCGTAAAACATTGGTATCATATGAAAATCGTCATCATTGAGCGGAGCGAAGCGTAGCTCGGTTCTCGGTTCGCTCCGACTCGTATAAATATTAAATAATATAGTCAAAGATAGTGTATAGTGCTCTTTTAACAAATGGCGTTGCAAAATCAATAACGTAATAAAGTTTACATTTACAAAAAAAAAAAATTTTAGCTACTTTTAAATAATCAGCAGCAGGCCTGACTAGGCCTTTATTTATAACTAGGTGTCCGCGACTTAAAATAAGAATGTAAGACCTACGCCTGCTTACACAGATAATTGATTGGTCTCGTTGTGCTCGACTAGATAAGTGGAGGCGCGGTGAAACCCCTAAAGGGGTGGACGAAATCTAAATTTCGTTGCGGCGGGATTGCGACAGAATCACGCCATGAATCCCTGAATTAGCGGTTTAGTGGACTGTATATCTGGTTGCGGCTGTAAGCGAACAGTATGACCGTCTGAAGGACAGGATTAGAAGTAGAAGGAAATGCACATACCTTATACCGGTGCTCTGGTGCGCTCTCCTGCAGGAATCTCTAAACGTCCAGCTGGCAGACACTGTTCACATGTATTTAAATGTTCAGCGATAAGGCGCGGATGAATCACTTCACTTCCGAGAACGAGTTAAGGCGCGGATTAGGGATAAACCCATATATATTTGGAAACACAGCTCAAGCGCGGGCGCGTTCCTTTTTCTTCCTTTTCTTCGACCTCTCACGCGGCGGTCATCGGTAGTAGTGCATTATTTTGATTAGAGGGTAAAGAGGAAAAATGTGAGGGCCATAATTATTAGGAAGGTGGGTATACGTGAAAGAAGGAAAGGTACTTGACAGCCAACTATTCGATCACGGCGCAACCATCTCCCCCGGCCTTAAAGGGTCACCTTTAAAGATCTCACAATGCGAATGCGAAAGAAATGCGGTAAATAATGCTAAACGAGATGCGGTTATTTTAACGATATGCGTTAATTTATACGAAAGAGATGCGGTTATTCAAAAGAAAGAATGCGGTAATTTATGCGAAAATAAATGCGGTTCCTAATAACTAATCCTAAAACTAGGTGATAATAAATGCGGTTACATAACTAATAACTATCTATTACTAAACGACTATACTAAACTATAACTAATCCTAATTCCTAACTATTATTCATAAATGAGTATAAATGAGTAGAAATGCTACTCTGCCTATAAACGCGGTTATTGACTAGGCAAAGGACAAAGTCTAACTACAGGACGCACGAAGCTTCCCTTACTTGTCCTAACAGTAACTACGCGCGTTGTTCCGTCCTTCGAAGGGTGAACAGCCTCCACCACACCTAGCGGCCATGCAAGCGGTGGCGCATTATCTATCATAATGACAACAACTGACCCTAGCGAAATGGGAGTGGAAGGCGTAGTCCACTTGGAGCGAGCTTGCAATTTATGCAAATATTCTATCCTCCAACGTTTCCAGAAGGACTGGACCATTTTATCTAGCAGCAAATGTCTCTCGCGTAAGCTAGAGGAGTCTAGCTGAGGTGCGGGTAGCGACAATAGCGGTGCGTTATGCAAGAAATGAGCTGGCGTTAGAGCTGACGGCTCAGCGGGATCGCCACTCATAGCAGTTAGCGGGCGCGAGTTTACAAGTGCCTCGACCTGAGTAAACACTGTCAATAATTCCTCATACGACAGTATCTGCTTTCCTATGACCTTGAACAAATGAGACTTGACTATCTTTACCATGGACTCCCAACATCCTCCCCAATGAGGGCTGGCTGGCGGAATCTGCTTAAATTCGATGCGATCTTCGGATAGCTCATGTTCAAGTCGCGGGCGATATTCGTCAAGGAACTTATAAAGATCTCGCAAGTATGAACGACTTCCTACAAAGTTCGTGCCGTTGTCTGAGTAAAGACACTGAACCGGGCCGCGGCGAGAAAGAAAACGCTTTAGTGCTGCAAGGAAAGCGACTGTGCTCAAATCTGTTGCTAATTCAATGTGTAGACAGCGCGTTGTAAGACACGTAAAAATACAAATCCATGCCTTACGGCTCCTAACACCTCTGCCGCGTACGGGTGCGTATTGCAATGGACCTGCATAATCGCAGCCTGTATGCAAAAATGGTTTGCTCACTTTATTAACGCGATACGCGGGTAAATTCGCCATTAAAGGATAAGACGGACGCGGTTTAGCTCTAAAGCAAGTGTTACATTTGTGTATGCGGTATCGAATAATATTTCGTGCTGCAATTATCCAGTACTTCTGTCTAAGTATGGACATAAGAAGCTCTGGACCTGCGTGTAAATGCGTTTTATGATAATAATCTATTATCAGATCTATAACGTGGTCGCGTCGCGGGAGTACGGACGGATATCTTTGCGAATAACTAGCTTCAGCGTTTGATAGCCGACCGCCAACACGTATAATACCATTTTCGTCAAAAAATGGATGTAATTTTTGCAAAGCATTCGAACAGCTTTGGTTACATTTTAACTTAATTATGTCATCAGCAAAATATATATTCTGAAGTACGAGTATTATTTTATTTTCAGCGAAATTTAAATCTGAACTCGTTATATGTGTTTTGCGCGGTAATAACTTCAAAAATCGATAAATATAAACAATTATGCGTAGTAACTTCGACCACGAAGAGGTACGAGTAGCGAGTACATAAATTAAAGAATCAGTCGAAGTAGCGGTCACTGTGTGTGTAAGCGGCTTTATATCTGGCACTTCTATCGCGGCAGCTGTGCTGCTGTCATAGGCGGAGCGCGGCATACTCGAACATTCTAACTTGTGTTCTAAGCATAGAAATTGTCTGCGGGCAGCGGAGTAAGAATCTCCTAATTTATATACATCGTCTCCAAACGGCAGCGCCACGGTGTATCTTCTGTTATCCTCGCGCGTAGTGGTACTACGAAAATGCGTCTCACATTCAAGATCGTCTTGACTGTGGGTGGGCGGAGCAGAGACCTCCTCTAACTCCCGAAACCTTTTATGGAGGTTGTCCAAAGAAGACTGTTGCATGACGGTACAACAAGCGGATGCGGATTTTAACAATGACCTATTTCGAGGCATCAGGACCGGTGCGGATCCCATAATTATGTATCCCAAAACAGATTCTACGGCTCGCGGCATTCCACTAATATTACCCTGTACCGTGCCCGGTAATAATAGGTGTGGGAAAATATTAGCTCCAATTAAGACTTCTACTTCTGAAGGAGTTGCGAAAGTACTATCCGCAAGCGGCAATCCTCTTATGTGCACGAGCGTGGATTGATCGATCGGAATAGAAGGCAGCTTGTCCGTTATCCGATCGACAATAAGCGCCGATACGTCATAATGAACGTTATCCGAATAACGAGAAAATATTTTAAAGTCCGTTGCGCCTCTAATAGATTTTTCTGTACCACCGAAACCGCGAACAATCGTTTGTATATCTTTATTACAATTCAAACCTAAGCGCGCGCAACATTCGTTAGTTATAAAGTTACGCTGCGATCCCGAATCAAGCAAACACTTTACAATGTGCGAGCGCCTCTTACTATCATAAATAATAACTTGAGCGGTTGATAGTAATACAGTAGTTTGTTGCATACATTGCGCGTTCGGACCGCTGCTATTAACGGCACTCTCAACCGGCGCAGCGATGAATGTGTGCATCGACGACACATTCATATCACGCGCATCAGTAGGCGATGTAGCTCGAGGCGTCTGTCTCGCGTTGAAGTATGTCGGCGGAGGGCGAATTGGCTCGTCCGATTGCGATGCGGTTTGAACCTTCAAATTATGATTTTCAAAATGTAACGCGGAATGATGTTTTTGATTACAACTACGACATTTAACACTTGAAGCACACTCGCGAGATTTATGTTTTAAACTAAGACAATTTATGCACGCGTAACGTTCTTTAACTAATTTAAAACGTAATGAAGGTGTTAAATCATTAAACTGTGGACATTTGTAAAGGTGATCGTGCACAATGTTTTCACAGAGACATTTCTTACGTGCAGGTAACACTGCTACATAAGTGTGCGTATTTGGTATACGATTTCGCGGTTTATATGTACTATTACTATTATTGTAAGTAGGCGGGCTCTGCGCGTTATGGAATATTTTATGTTGACTCCTAATAAAGTCAGTTAGTTGCGTGAAAGTAGGTATCTTATATTCGCGATACTGTGATTCAAAGGCGCGGACGGTATCCAAATCAAACTTCTTTAATGCCATATGTAACATAATAAAATCTGACAAATCTTCGAGTTTCAAATTTTTCAATGCGTTCGCGGCAGTTACAAACTGATCCATAAATAATTGGAACTTAGACTCCGAGGCGGGACCGTTCAACTTAACATTCATCATCTGTTCCAAGTAGGTATTTGCAATCGTACGAATATCCTGATATCTATCAATGAGACACTTTAATATTGTATCATAATTATCTGCGCATGGTGTAATACCCGAAAATACTGATTGCGCCTTACTGGAAAGCTTGCCCATCAAATAATATAATTTTTCCGAATTGTTTAAATGCGGATTATCATGTACCAAGGACTTAAAACCTGCATAGAACAAAGGCCAGGTACGTATGTCCCCATCAAATGACATAATTTCTATAGGCGGAAGGGCAGGCATCCTATATCTCATATCTACGCGGTCAGTTGAACCTTTCTGGTCGTGGTCAGCGCTGTCCACCCTCGACGGTACGGACTCGATACGCTTCAATACGCGTTTAATTCGACAGTAAAGGTCTTCAAAGGCATTCAAACATTGATAACTAGGTGCGGTTTCCGGGTCTACCAGGAGTAATGTTTTATTTAAACGATCAACAATACTCTTAAATTCAGAGCGCGTATCTTCTAACGTTTCTACGGAACACAAAAAATTCTCTTTATTTTCATCGTTAATATGAACCTCTTTTGACAAATCATACACTCGTTGTATATTTTCAAAAAGTGCATCAAGTTTCGATTGTAATAGCACAAGCTCATTATTATGTTTTGCGTCGGTTGCTTTTGTCTTAGACATTTCGTGCGAAAAGCGAAATAATAATAATACAAGTAGGTAGCTAAGAAACAACGTTCGGTGCGGAGCGCGCGAAATTCAAATTATTAAACTAATGTAGGTATATGAATACGGATGCGTGCGTACAAATAATTCTAATGCGTTTATCTAAATAAATCTAACGGGAATGCGGATTAATTATAAGAATGCAACTAAATTATATGAAATATTAATTTATACTAATAGGTATGAATAAACTCGACATCTCTTCGCGGTAACGTATAATAATGCGTTTCGCGGGAAACCTATGATTCGAAAAAAAACAAAAAATATCCGGTTCGTAAGGACCAACAAATGGAGGCGCGGTGAAACCCCTGAAGGGGTGGACGAAATCTAAATTTCGTTGCGGCGGGATTGCGACAGAATCACGCCATGAATCCCTGAATTAGCGGTTTAGTGGACTGTATATCTGGTTGCGGCTGTAAGCGAACAGTATGACCGTCTGAAGGACAGGATTAGAAGTAGAAGGAAATGCACATACCTTATACCGGTGCTCTGGTGCGCTCTCCTGCAGGAATCTCTAAACGTCCAGCTGGCAGACACTGTTCACATGTATTTAAATGTTCAGCGATAAGGCGCGGATGAATCACTTCACTTCCGAGAACGAGTTAAGGCGCGGATTAGGGATAAACCCATATATATTTGGAAACACAGCTCAAGCGCGGGCGCGTTCCTTTTTCTTCCTTTTCTTCGACCTCTCACGCGGCGGTCATCGGTAGTAGTGCATTATTTTGATTAGAGGGTAAAGAGGAAAAATGTGAGGGCCATAATTATTAGGAAGGTGGGTATACGTGAAAGAAGGAAAGGTACTTGACAGCCAACTATTCGATCACGCCGCAACCAATAAGAGCGCTATAAAAAAGCAATATTGTAGTGTGTGTAAAAAATAGTTACTTTTTATCACTTTTTACCCAGTTTTATTATATTTTTACGCAGTTTCACTACGCAAACTGGTATTTTATTATGCCTAAAATTTTATAAAACATTCGGCATACGTGCCGAATGACAGACAGTTTGCAGTGTGACTATTTCGGGTACGCCGAATTCGGCGTACTATTTTATGCCGCATTTTACAAGTACGACGGCGGTACCTAGTCGAGCGCAGCGAGACCAATCATTCATCTATTAATATAGTGTTATTTGACCAACAAAATGACCTACAGATAATTATGGCCGGAAAATAATAGACAGGCGGCAAATATGGTTGGTAACCCAATTAAGCCGACTCGACAACCACCAGTTTTTCCACAAGTAAAAAGAATTATTACCTGGAAAACTTATGTCTATATTGAAAATGACAATATTATATCTATCCCTTTCAAACATTCTCTCAGTTGGGTCTTGAATGTGCAGTTAAGTGTGTTGCCGTTTGTACATTTAACACGTACCACAAACCTCATAAATGTGGTCTTATTAGCAAAATTAAATCAAGACCAATTTTTGCGTGGTGCACGAAGAGTTTTGGGGAGTATCGTGTCATGGACGGATTTAGAATCTTGTCATAAATGGTCCATGTCCATGTTCAAGATCGTGTCATAAATGGCGATCTTGTAAAAATTAATATTATTATCTATTTACCTCTTTCTTCTATCATAGAGTAAATTAGGTACTAAGTACTATTTTACCCTAAGATGCTTCTATTGACTATTCTCTACGGAATGTTTGGATACCTAATTATAGTTCACGTAACGTAAAGAGAGGTCGCTGGCGATGTACCTGCGCAGTGCACGATTTATACATGACATTGGTGATATAGAGTGGGGCAAGATAGGCGCGCGTTATTGGTTCATCAGTTGATTTGGGGACTTCCGCTATTAGACACGACTGTACCCATGCGCAAAGTCCGTCGCTCAGCGCCCTTTTTAGGTGACGGGAACTATAAACAATAATATAGCCACTTAATAAGCTGATACACAAAAGCAATTTGTATACGAAGATTTGAAATAATCTTTCAAATAACAACATTTTAGCTATGTACATAATTACATTTCTCTTTTCTATGCAGACCTATTCCTAGTGTACAACAAGTGTAAAAATGGTGGTGGATTTATCTTTAATTTCTCTGCACTGCTACATTTTAAAGGTTGGTATGATCAGTGGGAAAGTTAATTCTTTAAATAATATTAATTTAAAAAATTGCTTAGTCCTTATATATTTGTAAATATTACCCAATTACTTTAAAAAAGGTATCATGACAGAATTAGATTAATGAAGTAAGTGATTCTATTCAATGAGCTGGTAACTTCATATGGATATTAAATTTATTATTAAAAATAAATTACAAGAACACTTATTAATTACCGATTTAATAAAGATTAAGATCAATTAAGGAATTAAACTTTTCCAGCTAGCGATAAGTTTATCAAAAGGTTTGGGTAAAAGTAAACAAAATAAATAAAATCTTAATCTAATATTAAACAGTAATACCTACAGGTATCTGCAAATAATGCTAAACAGAAAAAAGATCATTTGACGACACCTTTGGTATAGCTAGTGGCTTAGTAATCCTAGCTGTTAACCAAGCGGTTGCGGGTTCGAATCCCGCCAGGGGCAAATGTTTATGTGTTAACATTTACCTTTGTATGGATGTTTGTATTTATAATATGCATGTATTTACAAAAAAAAAGTAATGTAGGTATGTAGTATATCAACCGTCTGGTATCCATAATATAAGCATTAAGTTGCTTCCTTTGGAAATAGATGGTGCTGTGTGGAATGTGTAAATATATATTTTATTAATTTATATTACTTTTTATTTTTTTATTAAGTAGGTATTACAGTGAAAATCGGTTATAGCGACCTTCAAGGGACCATAAAAATTGGTCATAATAAGCAGATAGGCGGTATAAGCAATATTAATTCGTTATAGATTATAGGGAATCGGCTTTAGTCGTTTTTTTTCTCTCGTTACATTAATAAAATAATCTTCGCCACTGTAATTTACGGCGCTTGCAAAACAATATTTATTTATTAAAACTAAACAGACATAATTATGTTTACATATATGGCGATAGACCGTAGCTCCCACGAGAAAGGTATCTAGGGTCATAAGGGATTTTATATGAATTTAGTCATTGCAACCGATTTGTCGTTATAATCAGTCATTATATATAAATCTGGTTTCTACTGTACTTAGAGAAAATGTACATTTTCGAATTATTTAGAGAAAGTTAGCGCCTTTTCAGTTGGAATATTTGACTGAAGAAATTACACTGACTACGAATAATGACAAAGTATATCTACTTATAAAATATTTAATAATGACCCAATGCATTTGGACTTATTTTTGATATGTATTTAAATTATAACATGGGTCAATATTCAATTTTTGATTAAGTATTATTATTTTATTTCTGTTACAGGATGTCAATGATAATGCAGCTTCCTAAAGTAGCTTATCAAATACCAAAGTTCGTGATGGGCTTAGGATGAAATTTGTCTTTCGGACGAAAATGAGCGAAACTATCATGACATACTTACACCACCAGATACGATTCAGCAGGAACAAAACTGTTGTAATATTTTTCCTATTTATTTTAATATTAATATTAAATACACCGCTAAGTGTTAAATTGGTGTAATTATTGTAATCGCTTCAAACAAAGCGTTAAATAACAAATGTTGACTAAACTTTTTCCATTCCAAAATAGTAAAAATTAAAAACTTTTCTCTGTCCAATTTCGTGCCTTTGTATAGAAACTTAAGAAATCACTTTCAAATACTTTTTAAAAAATCAAGCACAAAGTGATCTACTAAAGAATTGAATTTAAGTCATTTAAAAATTATGCCATATCAAATTTATTTCTAAGTAAATATAATAAAAATTGAAATAACATAATATATATTTTTGTAAGAATAATATCTTATATCTTATTTACACTTGTCTACTGACTACTAGTAAGTTGAAGTCATTTAATGTCAAAGGTTGTTCAATATTTGGTCAATTTTAATATTTTGTAAATATATAGAATAGCATAGCTTAATAATAAAATGTTTTTAAATATAAGTTTAAATTTTAAACCATTATAGTTTCATTTGTTTCTCCTAATCAAATACAAATTATTTTCATTACATTTGACAGGTTATTGAATTCTTATTTACAAGACTCTAATTAAACCTATCTGGACTTATGCCATCTAGCTTTGGACAGTTTCAATTTTTTTCAAATAAAAGCAGCATACTTTGCCTTCAACGCGCACATATAGTCTGAGGTTGTGCCTTAGACAAGGACTAACATCAGACCGACAACAAATTTTAACAAAATGGGTGCAACCTATTAACCAATATTGCACAATTTTTGTAGCTTCTCGAAGATAACCGAACATATTTAAAAATGGAAGATTTTTCCTACATATTGTGTAAAATATGAAAAAAATGCAATTAAAACTTTAGTATAGAACTTAGGTTAATTAATAAGTTAAAAAATACCTAAATAGTTTTCGCCTGGACACGGATCAATTGATATATCACTTGTATAACACCAATCAAAACTAAGGGGTTTTTGCTGCAGAACTTATCAATTCTACCAATGTTAGGAGACTGAAGTGAGAAGGAAGTGAGGCATAGGCACTATTGTAATTGATGTACCATCGTATCAAGGCATGGTCTTGGAACCGTGGATAATAATATTAGAAAAAGAAAAAACATTACATAAAATTTGCAAAGGAAACAAAATAATACATAAAAATGCTTTATTGTCATGAAAATTTCGGCTTTTAAAGCGTTGAGACATTAATACTAACTTATTATACAACTATATTTATCTTTTACATCATATAATACATACATATTAATTTTCATATCAACCTGTCATACAACATAATTATGATGGTCTATCAATGTTTTAGGTATCATTCACAATATAAATAATATACAAATATTATATGATGCAAGTCACAAATTAATCAAAATATTAAAACAATCGTCGCATCAATTGGACAACACACTAACCCTAACATGTTCATTTAAAAACTAAACAAAACTAGACAATCATGTAATTCGAGTGTAAAATTAAAACCACTTATGGTATGTTCTAAACAATTAAAACACAAAATATTGTGAAACAAATTAAGCGTATTACAATCGAAATGAACTCAAAATAATTTTTGAGTTTTCAATTGTTCATTTCATTTACACACACTGCCATACCTACCTCACACACTTAAGAGTAACGCTTCTCGCAAAATCGTTGAAATGTAAAAAATTATACACTAC
This sequence comes from Synanthedon tipuliformis, assembly GCA_947623395.1. Lineage (NCBI taxonomy): Eukaryota > Metazoa > Arthropoda > Insecta > Lepidoptera > Sesiidae > Synanthedon > Synanthedon tipuliformis. The sequence continues at coordinate 7,782,323 of OX392407.1, read as the reverse complement.
CGATACAAAAAAAAATTAAAAGAAACTGATATACACCATGAATAAAGAGAAAGTTTCATTCATTGTCGATTCAAATGCGTAATAAATATCTATTTAAATTATCAATAAAAGAAACACACACACGCATACACACAAACACACACATTAACTTAATCTGGCCTCCAACAGGTACAGTAAACATTAAAATTATTATTTGAGAATTTTGCATAGTGATGCATTTGTTCATTGAAAAACAGTCTTCCAGATTAGAGATATAATTAGTGAGTATGATACATAATGCAAAAGTCTAAAAATATTTAATGTTTAAATGGCAATAATTACAAACGTAACATTTAATTAAATTGATGATTATGTATTCTGTCTTTGCATTATCTCAGTTGCATTATTCGTATTTGTACATTTGTGACATACTTAAGCATTTACTTTTTGACAGATCCTTTACAAAAAAAAAATTTTTTTTGATGTAAAATAATCATTAAAATTATAATTACTTATCACATTTTATTGAGCTTCTCTAATGGGTATTATGGCAATTTTTCTAATAAATGCGAAAAAGTAATTAAAATTGTCATTTAAAATTAATAAATAGGAATGTAATTGCAATATATTGCATTTAGGAAAAAAATGCAGATAAAATCGTAATAGTATGGGAATGTGATTTCGTAAAACAATTTCAACTTGTATTTTTAAAAACTCAATAATGTGAGAATGTGATATCAAAATATGCCATTTTTTAATAAAAAAAAAAACAATGCTGTAAAGTTTAAAATTCAATTTTAAAAACCTCAATAAAATGAGAATGAAAACAATATTGATTCATAAAATAACACATTCTGTAAGCATTCTGTTAATAAATCCTAAAGAAGTATAGAGTATTTTCGAATTTGTAAAACTTATATTTATGTCAAACATTGAAAACATGGAATGTTTTTTCGTTGATCTTTCAATGTTAGTTTAATAAAAAAACAATGTCTTTAATGCTAGGGTACATTTTAGACTAAATGTCTTAAATGTAATGACTGAGTAAAGTGTATTTTAAAATGAAAGGACTAGACAACTAAAAATAGGTATCAAATATGACTGGCACTAAATAAAAATATCAGACTAAAAATATATAATGATTGTGATAATTTTTTATTATTTTGAAAAATGTATCAAAACTGTTAAGCTGATGTCAACCAATAAAAAATAATAATTAAAAAAAAACTAATTACTAAATCGCTGGTATCACATTAACATGTAATGGCACTGTCACAAAACACTGGGACTACAAAATTAATCTCAAATGCATTTCTACCTCTGCTCTCCCCTTCTATTCAAATGCAACCAATAATAAAAGTTAACTTTTCAAACTAGGAGCCTTTGTAGATTCTTTCTACTTTTTCTACTTCCAATAGAACACGTTTCTTTCTTTCTTTTAGACGGACTGGGTCCGTTTAGGTCATATTGAAAACATTTCTTACTTGGATGTCTCTTACATTTACAAAACTTGCAAAATTGGTACGAACATGTCGCACTAGAGCACTCTGCCCACATCTCGCCGGATTTCTCTTTAGTGACCTTCGCCGGTTGCGAACAGCGCACACACACAAGTTGCTCACGCGAGTCCATTGATGCCATCTGAAACAAACATAAAATATCTTATGAAGATATATTTTACATGGTGTTGCCACAAAAGATCTAATTTTGCTAATTCTTTTTTTTAAATACTCAATGAACTCTGAGGAACATCAACATTCAAAATATTCATGAAAAGAAAATGCCATTTTTCTTTTTACCATCTGAAATTCCTAACTGAATTCAAACATTTTGAAAAAACATTAATCAAAAAACAATCTTTCAATGCCCAAGAAAAAGGAGTTGCAGACAAGTCGCAGGAAAAGGTTACTATTGACGAGTATTAAATAAAATTCATTTACAAATGGAATGTAAATTATAGATTATATTATTATCTGATCTGATGGACATGAATAAATTTCTATAGTTACTGTATAATTAATCACTATGAAAATTGGTAGATATTAATATAATTATAAATTGCCAAGACTAAAAACATCAATTGTATGAACCTCAAAGTTTTGTTACGGGCTAGCCATACAAATACACCCAGACCAGAACCAACTTTGAAAAATTCATTTGCAAAGCTGGCCTTGCTGGGAAACAAAACTGGGACCCTTGAGTCAGAGCTCTAGATTAATAACTTATAATCACCTACGCCTATGAAGTTTCTATATGTATACAATTTCATAATGAAGATTTTGCTGGGTGTAAGTATATTAAATTTGGAAATTTTTTGCACTATAATACATCAAAATGTCTTAGGGAGTAGCTAGCTTAATAAATAGGAATAAATTTTATAAGCTAATAAATTGTACATACCTTGGAAAACCTCTTAAATTTATTTGTCTTTGGTGAAACTGGAGGTGTTTTTTGATTATCAATACAAGTTTTATTATTAATCTTGTTTGTTGTGTCACTAAAAATTTGTTTAGGCCCTTGAACCAGATTGGAACTATTGTTTACAGGTTTCAAGCCCTTGGTTATGTTTTCTTGGTTTTCTTTCAAAAACTTTCTATGCTCTTCTACCTTTAGTTTTGCTTTGCTTACATCTTCGCATACTTGTAACCAAGTCGGGCTTACCAAACTGAAGTTATATATGTCTTCATTGGACAAGAATTTAAATATATTCATAATCACTGCTAAACAATTCTTCTCTTGGTATAAAACTTTTACAATGTCGACCTTTTGATTTGGCCTAAATCCAGAACTATTTATGACTGACTTTTGTTGACTCTTTTGATGTATAACTGGTTGTAGTCCTTGCGTCTCACATGATAGAGAATGGATGGTGAAGTTTAGTTTTCTAGCGGAACCTTTTAATAATGATATATTAGCATGTGAAACGTTTTTGTACCCATTATTATAGTTGAGAGGGCTCAGTCTGCAAGGGCTTCTACATAGCTTCTTTATGGGTGTTGTCGGAAATGATAATGTATGCCCATATTCATCCAGAAAGTAATTATTGATTTCACTGAGAACCGATCGTCCTGAGTGCACCGAGCATGTGGATGCAGCAGATTCCAACTTATACCCTTCATCGACTTTTAGTTTACGTATACCTCCAGCAATTACACTAGTGGGAGTCGCTACTGAGCTGTAGCTTGTATCCAAAGAGTCAGACTCTTCTTCGTAAGGTCGCTTTGTACCACGTCTTATTATGGGTGAACTGCTAAGGCTGTGACCGCTTGAAAGTAGAACATTGCCTTTCTTGTATTTATGATTTAGATATCTTCTATTCCTTCGAAAATATGATAAGTTTAAATTTTCTTTTGGATATTCCACTGAACCTGGCGTGAAAGACGTTTGATAACCACTGTCTTCGGTCCTCCAAAAGCTTCCATTATCAGATGATACAATAGGTGTACCAGGCTCGCGAAAATCAATTTCAACTTCCATATTCTTAACGACTCCAAGCCAATTTCACTCTTAATTTAGTAAATTCAATATGTTTGTTTTAATAACATATAAGGCGATTTGCAAATCGGCTTTATTTAATTAGCATTTTTAAGTTTTATTCTCATACATCCTGCGGATAGATCAACAATGCACTTATGAAACGCCATTTTCAAACAGCTTTTTTAACAAAAAAAAATAGATTATAACAAACTGCTCGAAGCATTAATAGGAGTTTACACTTGGTTTACACCATCAACACATAACATTTATAATTTAGAATATAAAATATTATAATTTCGACTGCCATTAACTTGTCTCTTCACGGATTTCTTTTCTTTATCTGTGATTTTCTGTTAATCTTTTTTATCAAGTTCACACAATACACACACATGCTCTTTTTTGTTTAGATCACAGAACACTATATACTTAATTAAACGAACATAAACGACAAAGTAAATTATAAATCACATTGCGTCCATAGTCCAGATTAATCGTTTGTTTCTTCTGTGACCATACAATACACCTTACACCAAGGAGGATAGATATGGTGTTAAACTGAAGTGGCAAGCAATCTACTATTTAGTTTGTGGCAAGCATTAAATAGTGGTTCATAAATTGACCAGAATGGCGCTAGTGTAGCCTATGGATTTATTATAAAGGATTTAATACTTGAATCTAAAAAGCGAGCCGAGCAGGATATGTAGTAGAGAAGCCGTGTGTCTCTTTCTAATAACGTGACAGTAAGATTTTTGTTATGTGAGACAAACTAAATGTTGTAATTATACTTGCATATCATATAGTAGTAGTTTCTTACAAATATTTTTTTAAATTGAAATATGAATTAACCAACACTTTTACCAATTGTAATTTTCGCATTGTTCATTTTATTGCTTGTAATATACTCCCCACAGAAATTAAAGGAGCAAAAAAAATATCGAAATTTTTAGGTTATTTCAACAGGCTGTAACTTGAAAACGAATTGTCGTACAGTAAATTTAAAAAAAGCCAATTGTAGCACCAAGTGTGTAGTTTTTGGATCTGCACTACAAAATTATTATTTTTTGATTTTTCTTCTAGTAATCTTGAGAAAACGACCGATAAAAAAATTTCGAAATTTTGTTGGTTTTTTTTTATCTACGGGGCTGAAAATTTTTTTTTGTTTTAACCATTATATGGACCGGATAACTTGTTCATTCAGCTTCAACTTCCTTTTTTTAAGATCTTGATACGACCATTTTTCGATGAGATATCGGTCTTTGAATGGAAAAGGGTCATTTCGACTTTGACCATCAATATTTCAGCAACCAAAGATTGCGCAGAAAATTCAAGGTGGGTTTTGAAAACTTCAATAAATTTTATACAAGAATTATTCATTGTTTTTTCTAAAAAAAAATTTTTTTCCATACTTTACAAGAATTTGAAAAATCATAAAGCTCATAAGCTCCGCTTGGTTCTCTCTGGTCTGATTGGCCTCTGTATAGGGGAACAATACAGTTCATTTTCGTAAATGCAATTTTTGCAAGAAAGTGGTTTTATTATATTATCCTCTCAGAATAATAACTAAAGCATAGAAGTAAGGCTAAAATAAAAACCAATACTTATAGTGTGTTGCTTCTTACACTAATGCACTGAAGCCATAAACTAAAGAGAGACAAATATACTGTCACTAGATGGTCGTCTGGCTGTTCCGTACCAGAGTGACCTATACAAATTATTCATATATATATTTCACTAGTGTAGGGAACAAATCGTCATTTTAAATTATTAATTATCGATAAAATTGTATAATATTTAATCTTTTAATTTAATTAAATTAAATTTTTTATTTAATGTTTTTATCGGACATATTTTATTTTGTAAACAATCTAGGTAAGTAGGTCTTTTCATTATAGTTTTTTTAGATTACCTATTTAAAAATACAAATATACCAGTCCTTTAAATATAAATAGGTTAATAGTGCATATTATAAAGCATTTTTATTATTTCAAGACAATTTATATAAGAAGGCGTGCCAAGATTGTTTACCAAGATTGTTAACATACTATATTACAGATATGTAATATAGTATGTTATATTCATACTTCATAAATGTGAAAGTAAATGTTCTCAGCTAAATAGAGACAATTCCTATTTACCGAATCATGAAAAACAGACTACCTCGACAAGCCAGCGCCAGCAGTAGATATATAGTACTTCACCAGTCGCGCTGCTTATTTTTGCCGAGAAATCTCGTTAAGCTGTTTGCGCTAGTTAGGTCACCAAAAGGTTCGACGATTAATCAAAAGGATAATAAATAAAACGATCCAGCCAGTAATCAACTAAACTAACAATTTTAATTTCAAAAACGTACAGTAAACAAATATATAAAAGTATACAGTAATATAACGAACAAAAACAAAATTATGAATGAACATCATTGTCCTTTAAACAAAATAGTTTTTGTTAAATAATTCTATTAGAAAATATTCTAATAAAGAACGCTATTTTTATTACTTCAACTACGTCTTTCGACGGATAAATTAATCCTCCACGATTGCACTTGTATATATATGGAATTTCATCTGACTGCATATCTAATTCCTGAAACATTTATTAAGCAAAGTAAAAAATGGGAACGTGAGTGTATGTATGTATATTGTATATACATGAAGATAATGTAACAGTCTCAAAAAAATATATCAAAATATACTAAATATTGAATAAAATAACCAAGTATTTTTGCAACATACAATATGAAGAATTATGATTGTATTTTTGCAATAAAAACCTTTTTGGATTTTTTTGTTTTATGGCCCTTTAGTCAATTCATATAAAAGAATATTATACAAACGTAGATACATTAACGATTATCAATACAAATATCGATAAGACCTGATAAGATGATATTCGGCACAACACTAACATAACCTATACTGTTTTTATCTTTTTCTTAAAATATTCAAGAAACAGAATTTATTTGTGGTATTTATTATACAAACAAGCGCTCAGTATATTTACTGCATGACTGATTATACAAACAAACATTTAGAAATCATAATAAATCACTTACCGATGGTAACTTATAAACATATCCTCGTTTTGTTTTCTGCACGCATTAGATTTACGTCCTGGGACTGAACAAGACATTGTTATAGGTAATCAAAGAATTCACAGATATCTAATTAGTGTTATAATTGATTTGATGCTAGATTTATTATATTTTTATACAGAAACAGAAATCAAGAAACACACAAAACAAAAACATAGGTACAGACAGATAAGTAAAGTTGACACATTGCGCCATCATTTTGTTAACGTTAGCCAGCCTCTTTAAATCGGCATCATAAAACGGCACCAAAGTACGAAAGGAACCAAGTTTGACGTTTTAACTAGGTACGCTGATCAAAAATAAGAACAAAGTTTGTATGTTTATCTCTTTTTGACTTATGGCTTGAATGCATTAGTGTAAGAAGCAACACAATATAAATATTGGTTTTTATTTTAGCCTTACTTCTATGCTTTAGTTATTATTCTGAGATTATCCTACGTCCATGAATCTACATCAAATCAAAATAAACTACGTGGATACTACATACTACCAGTAACGTAGTGATTATATACTCTTTATTACCAGTCTACCACAGAACACTACAACACTTCTGTCTGGCTGGTCTATAGAAAATAAATTATTTTATTTTCTGATTAATGTTTTGTTTGGTGTTCATTTTAGTAAATAGACGAAAATAAAATGCCATTATTTTTATATATATACATACTTTAGGTATTCAAATAACTAGTTGTTCCTGTGGGCAGTAAATAAATATAACCATGTGTTTAAAAAACTTGTGCCGACTATGTGGTTTAAAAGAAGACATGTTAAAAGATCTAAAGGATGAAAATAATAAAAGTGTTTTAAACATTGTTCGCGATTTTATTCAAATAGAGGTGAAAATACAAATGAAAATATTCCTTTTTAGGATATTATAATAAATGTTTTGAAATTCGAGTACATGTAAAATTTTTAATTCACAGGTGACTGATAGTGATGATTTACCAACAAAAATTTGTTTGAATTGCGAGCATACAATAGTGTCTTTCCAACTTTTTGTGCTAGAATGTTATAGAGTACAAGACATATTAAGGAAAAATGATTTAAGAAGCAGCGAAAGCAATGGAATTATTATAGAAATCAGTGAAGCTAATGAAAATAACTTAGAAAGCAGTGGAGGCAGCGATGTTAAATTAGAAAATATTAATGTTGATTATGCAGTTTCCGACATAAAAACTGAGGTATGTATGGATTTATTTATATTTTATTATTGTTGTTATTTCCTTACCATTTTATTGCCTAAATAATAAAAGCTAATAACATAAATCAGAAGTTAATATTTAAATTTATAACTGTTAAATAAAAATATCAGTGAACAATGTGAGCATTGTTTCAATGGAATAAGTTAAATTTAATATTATATTATATTACTCTACAGTTATCTAGAGTAGTTATGACCTGAAACAAACTACCAATTGATGTGATTTCAGCAAACATCTTGAACCAGTTTTAAAAAACAATTCAGATAATCACTTAGAAGATCAAATATAGATGTAAACACCAGTGCAATATGCTAGTTTGTCTAAGAAATAAATAATTAATCGATTATACTATATGACAAACATGCATAATAATTATGTAATATTGAACTCATTTGACATTTCAATTTTTAATTCCAGGTTAAAGATGAATTCTCAGCAGAAGATATTGTGAGTAAGTAAATTTTGTTCTTTTTAGTTTAATATATTAATCCCACTGCATTTTTTGCATTGTGTTAATTAATAACAAGAAATCTATTAAGAAGCCTCAATTTTTTTTACTGGCTTCGCATATACAAAACGTATGCACATATAAAAGTATGCGTGCTGTCATGTTCATAAGTAGATTAAGAGGTCACATGTTTACAAGGTAGTTTATTTAATGTTGGTTAGACAAATTTGTAATAGTTTTGTCTGTGTTCCATAAAATTCAATAACATTGAATGATAGTTTTCTTTTTGCAGTTGCAATCGGCAACCAAGATTTGTCAGGATTTGATGACTCTGTGTGTAATGAATATCTAAGTGATGGTGACTGCGAAGAGGATGATGTTGCCATAGCAACTCTGAAGAAATTAAAAAAGGAAGTTTTCACAGTTGCTTCAGAAGTGAATACAAACAAGTTAGATGAACTTTATATGATACCAACTGAAAAACTTAAATTAACGGATTTCTTTAAGTAAGTAATTGAATTAAAGAGTTGAATTAAATAAATATTTTAAATTTATGTTATTAAACACTAGCCGGTGCTCGCGACTTCGTCCGTGTCGAATAGTTATTTTGGGAATAATTTGGGTATTGTGAACGGTTTTCACAGAGCACGCAACGGAAGCCCTCAAAGATGAATAATTTTTCCCGTTTATTCCACATTTTCGACTGTTTCTTCGCTCCTATTAGTCGCAATGTGATGTTATATAGCCTAAAGCCTTCCTCCATAAATGATCTATCCAATACAAAAAGATTTTTCAATTCGAACCAGTAGTTCCTGAGATTAGCGCATTTAAACAAACAAACTCTTCAGCTTTATAATATTAGTATAGATTATAGAATATAGTAATACTCATAGTTTTTTGGCCACTCAAATGGACCGTCTTGCATCCATATCTCGGCAACGTTTTCTTTTCTAATGAATGTTTATTTACAGATTCACTTGTCATGTTTGCGGAGAGTCTTCAAACACTTTGAAAGAGTTGACGACTCACTGTCTTTTGGCTCACAAGAAGAATCCTTACGTCACTTGCATATGTGGCCAAGTGATCAAATCGAAAAACCTAATCCACAATCACTACAAGTGGCATCAAAGGGAAAGCAAAAAATTTTTGAAAGAATGCAATGAATCCGAAATTAGAAATGAAACACGTAGAAAATATTTAAAGAATCTCTCAGATTATGTCAAGTAAGTTAATTGTTTGTGAATTATCTATTTTATTCATTTATCTATTTTGTTCATTTTCTACCAAATTGTCACAGAGGTTTGCCAGTGAATAAAACTGCCAAATTAAATGTTGATGTGCGGGCCTGTAGCACCTGCTCATTTGATATGGCCTGGCTGTTATGGCTTACTGAGTGGGCAGAGCCTCCGGCTAAGGAGGGTGCGCTGGTCAGCCGTTCGACGGTTAGTCGAGGAGGAGAGGGTCGTATTTTCCAAAACAAGTTTTGTACTGGTACTAATGGTCTTTATCAAGCCGGAGCAAGAAGAAGACTGATTTTTTATTAAAAAAAGCCTATCTATATTACAAATGTAGCTTATACAACTAGTGACTATGCTACGATATGTTACACATTCCTATCTATTACATGCTATCTCTATCTTATATCTATCTCTGTCTAATATTATTCCTGTCTCTATCATGTGTTGTCTCTGTTTTTAATGTTGTCTATTTCATTCTAACTTATGTTGCCTTTATTTATTCAAAAATGATTCTATACAAAACAAATATACAAATAACTATTCTATGTGGCTGTCCCGAACATTCTCCCGCCGTGCGTCGTCCTCAGGGCGATGCATCTTCTATCTGCTGGAGGGCAGCCGGCTCCGTTGACAGGACCACCAACTTCTTGGTAGGCCTCCGTAGAGTGCCAGCCTTCGTTCTGACGTCGACCGTCCTCACAGCTCCGTCGGGTCCGGGGTAAGCCGCTATGACCCTTCCTCGCGGCCATGTGTTGCGAGGTAGGGTGTTGTCCGCGATGAGTACGACGTCTCCTATTACGATCTGCTGTCCCCGTCCTTGGGGCTCCCGCCGGTGCTGAAGCTCAGGGAGGTATTCCCGAAGCCAGCGCCGCCAGAACAAATCGGCGAGACGTTGTGATGCACGCCAGTGTGTGCGTCCGATGGTGTCCTCCTCTGCAAAGGCTCCTATGGGCGGATCTCGGCCCGACCCCATCATGATGAAGTGGTTCGGTGTGAGCGCCTCGGGATCGTCAGGATCGACCGAGACGTGTGTGAGCGGTCGGCTGTTGACTGTGTACTCAGCCTCCGCTATTAAGGTGGCGAGTACTTCTTCTGTAGGGCGCCGCTCATGTAGCACACTGTTGAGGGATGTCTTGACACTTCGCACGAGACGTTCCCAGGCCCCACCCATAAAGGGGGCACCAGGAGGGATGAAGCGCCAATTGATCCTCTTCCTATTTGCTTCCTCTTGAAGCAGTTGGTCTGAAGCTCGCCGTAGTTCACGTTCTGCGCCATGAAGGTTCGTGCCGTTGTCCGACCAAATTTCTGTCGGGCAGCCGCGACGCGCTATCATGCGTCGCAGTGCCATGACGGCAGAATCCGTTGTCAAGGATGCGGCGATCTCTAGGTGTACGGCGCGCGTCGTCAAGCAAGTAAACAGCGCGACGTACCTCTTCTGTGTGGTGCGTCCCACAGCGACTGCAAGTGGCCCGAAGTAGTCGAGGCCTGTGTAGGTAAACGCACGTCTATGATGTGCTAGCCGGCATGGTGGTAAGTCTCCTGTAGGTGGCACTGGTGGCTGCGATCTACGAATCCTACATGGGAGACATCTATTCACTATCATGCGTGTGACCGGGCGTAGCCGAAGAATCCAATAGTGTTGTCTACACTCATTTATCGTCAATTCGACGCCAGCGTGATGTAATTGCCTATGGACGTGTTCTATGTAGAGCTTGCAGACTTGGTCATTGCCATCGAGGACTGCAGGGCTCTTCAAACTATCAGGAACGTCTTGCGTGGCGCCAATACGAGTCTTCAGTGTGATGACGTCGTTTTCTATCTTCACCGCTAAATGGCGTAGACGGCTATTTGGAGTTATTCTTCTATCGTTTCTCAGGTTGTGTAAATCTTCGGAGAACGCCTTTTCCTGACTGCTTCTAACGAGGATTTTCTCCGCTTCGTGTAGAAGGTCCGTAGGTATTGGAGTGTATGACTTCTGTTGTTGAGGAGCTTTCGGAAGTTTCTTCTGTTGTTTCCGTGTCATTTTATGCTCCCGCCATACAGGATCGGTTTCAGGTCGTTTTGTCGTCCTCTTGTAATTCACACGTTCCTTTTTCTGTTTACAAAGTCGGATGAAGTGTAGCACACGTGCAGTGCTTCTAACTAGTTTCTCCCACTTGGAGAACCTGTTGCTATCGGGGATGCACTGCTCCAATTTTGACCTTCCTATTATGACGGTCACGTGCACCTTTTCTTCTCCGGTTTGTGTTGTGGTTGCAACTCTCTCTCGTGGCCATCTATCGGGTGCTTCCAGCAGGAAGCTCGGCCCGTTGAACCACCTATGTTGCGAGTTGAAGTCGATGGGTACATCCCGGGTTGCATCGTCCGCAACGTTCAATTTGGTAGGCACCCAGCGCCACTCGCCTATTTTGCTGTGTTCTTCTATTGCTGCAATGCGATGAGCGACGAAAGGTTTGTAGGACCTAGCGCCTGTTTGCAGCCATGTGAGCACAGTTTTGCTATCTGTCCAGAAGACCTTCTTGTCAGGTTTCCTGTCGTGCTCTTCTATTACTGTTGTCGCCATCCTGCTTCCCATTACTGCAGCCATCAGTTCGAGTCGCGGGATCGACATCAATTTGAGTGGTGAGACTCGCGCCTTCGCTGTTACAAATGCCAACGACACTTGTCCGTCTGGCCTAGTGATGCGCCAGTATAGGGCTGCGGCGTATGCATTCTCGCTCGCATCCACGAACACGTGTAGTTCTATTTTCGAAGCATCGCTATAGTTGTGGTAACAGCGAGGTATGTTTATGTCGCGTAATCTCTTCAAATGTTCTAGCCACACTGTCCATTGGCTAGTCAGATCGTTGTCTATCTTTTGATCCCAGTCTATACCTCTGCGCCATAACTCTTGAAATATTTGCTTGGCTCGTGTGGTCACAGGCGATGCGAGTCCAAGCGGATCGAACAGGGACATAATTATTTTCAAGGTTTCCCGCTTCGTCGGTTGAGTGTTGTCTATGGCGCCAGGTGGCAGTCGAGCCAAGTTGAGATCGAAGGTCAGCTCGTCAGTAGCAGGTCTCCATATGACTCCCAGGAGACGTTCTATTTTCATGCTATTGTCGAGATCTATGTTTCTTGTTTCTATTGTGGAGTCTTCGTTTAGCGCTTCGAGTATCTTCTTTGAATTCGATGTCCACTGGCGTAGTTCGTAGTGGGCTTCTCTATTAATTTGACGTACTCGAAGGGCTACATCTATGGCTTCTTCTTCGCTGTTGAAGCTTTGTAGATAATCATCTACGTAGTGGTTTCGAACAATCGCCGTGTACGCTTCGGGATACCTATTTCTGTATCTTTCGGCGTTTCTGTTCTTCACAAATATAGCCGATGCAGGCGACGACGTGGCTCCGAAGATGAGGGAGGTCATCCTATATTCTATCGGAGGCTCATTGCCTCGTTGTCTTCCTCTCCACAAGTATCGGAGCGCATCTCTATCTTGCTGTCGTACTTTCACCTGCATAAACATTTCTGCTATATCTGCAGACACGGCGAATCTATGTTGTCGCAACCTCATCAAAACCCCTGGTAGCGACTGTATGAGGTCGGGTCCGGTTAACAGGTAGTCGTTGAGCGAACGCCCCAACGTCTTGGCTGCTGCGTCATGCACTATGCGGACCTTTCCCGGTTTGGTGGGGTTGAGCACAGGAAAGTGTGGCAGGTACCAGGTCTTTCCTGGCGTTCTATGGGGAGGCGCCTTCTCTGCGTATCCCTTGTCTATGAGTGCGTTCATCTGCTCCTCATAGCGATCCCGAAGTTGTGGATCTCTATCAATCTTCTTCTCTGTCGTGTGGAGCCGTCTAAGCGCGTTGTCGTAATTGGCGGGCATTTGAAACTCGTCCGATTTCCATAATAACGATGTCTCGTAATGTCCGTCGCTATTCCGTTGAGTGGTTTCGGCAAGCGTCTTGATGGCTCTTTCTTCTATATCGTTTGATGGTCTCTTTGGGGTGATCATCAGCGACTCCAGAGAGAAGTATTGTTTCAACTGTTCGTCCATGCTATCTTCTGTTTTGTGGACGATGTTGTTGATGGAGTCCACACGGCGACCGAGCATGCGCGCGTGTGACCCGTGTAACACCCATCCGAGCGCAGTGAGAGACGCGACCGGCTGATGTCGGTGTCCCTTTCTGATGTGTTTGGCAAGCAGCAAGTCCCAATTGTCCTGCCCGATGAGAAGTTTCGGCTGGACGCGAGGATATTTGAGCTTTTCTCTTATGTTGTGGAGATGCTTGCAGTTCGACAGGTCTCGCTCCGATACGGATTGAGCGGAGAGCTGTAGATTATCAATCGTTCTCGCTCGAATGTTGCAGGTGTTTCTATCGCCGTGTAAAGTTACTTTTACACGGCGTGATCTATTTACTTCCACTTCGGTGTTTGATATTGCCTCTATATGTAGAGGATCGACGGGCCCTTTTGCGCCTATTTGTTGCGCCAAATCACTATCTATTAGGGTCACCGTCGATCCATCGTCGAGCAGGGCGTATGTCTGGACACTTCCTTGGGGGCCGGAGACGCGAACAGGAACAAACTTCAAAAATGATTGTGTTTCTGACGGTTGCCAAGTTGAAGTGACCACCTCTTTTCGATCACTATTCTCTGTTTTTTCGAAGTGGAGCAGTCTATGGTGAAAACGCGGGCATTTGTTCACTTTGCACTCCGATGTGTGACACTTGTGTATCCTTGTTCTATTCTTCAAGCATCGGAAGCACAATTGCTTGTCCTTGGCTATGTTCCACCGCGTTTTCGTGTCTGCTTCTATAAATGTTGGGCATTTTTCTATTTTGTGTTCGGTATTTTGGCATACCGGACAGGCAGACACATCTATCTCTGTTGCGGCGTAAGTCTTTTGAATCCGTCGGGGCGCGTGGGTTGCTTCTTTGGGTGCCACGAACTCCGGTAGTGTTATAGGATCGTAGAGCTCCGCCTGGGTTTCGAAGAATCTCGCTAATTTCAACAGGTCCGGTTGTTCCTTCGGTTGATCTCTGATGAAGGTGACCCAGTTGTTCTTGATTGTAGGGGAAAACTTCTGTATTGTTTCGCTCAAGATGGCTGGATTGAAGAGAAAGTGCGACTTCTCCAGCGTTTGTAGAGTCCTCACGATGCTGGTGACCCGCATGGCGAAGTTACAGATGTCACGAGGTGAGTCTGTCAGTCGGGGAAGCGTCCTCAGTCTTTCCAGTTCGGATAAGGCGATGTAATCCGGTCGGCCGAACCGGTTTTCCAGCGTCTTCATCACTTCCGGAATGTTTATGTTGTGGACGAGGAGGGTTTCGACTGTCTCCTTTGCTCTTCCATGTAGACTTTTCCTCAATCGCGCTATATTTTCACTATTGCTGTAGTTTTGGTGAGATTCTTCGTAGGCCGCCTTGAACGTTAGCCATTCTTGGTGTGACCCGCTATAAGGTGGTAGCTCCATGAAATGGCGCGGAGCTTGTTGGCCCGATCTTGCGGCCATGGTGATTGCTGCAGCCAAATCCGTTAGCCCTATATACTGGTTAGGGGGCGCTGCAGCAGGTACTACGTCTATCGCGGGCTTGCTTCCACTCGGGGGCCGATCTTCTATATGTACGGGGATTGGAGCCGGCGTGGTCGTGGTGGGTAGCACCTGGGCCTGCTCTATTATGCAGGTCTCTATTGGTGGCGCTCCCGGCGCTAAAAGCGCTTGACTATGGACCCAGGTGTCGACTCTCTCCTTCGTAGTTTCTTCATCTTCAACGGTGTCGTCGTTGATTGTGTCGGCGTCCGAATCGTATTCCAATTCTTTAAGTTTTGCGGCAGCAAGCTTCACTTGTAGTTCCAGTAGCTTTATTCTAGCTTTTTCTATTTGGGCCCTCTTCTTGGACCGATGTGACGAGGCTCTCATTCTAGAGCGTACGTCCGAAGGAGGTGCACCGAGCGTGGGGACCGATTGCTGTCCCTCTCCCGCCGGTGCCGAAGCGATCGTCGCAGCCGTCGACGTCGAAGTTGTCGTCGTGGCCGTCGCTTGTGACGTCGTTACTATTGACCCCGCGGACCACGTGTCGGGTGACGACGTGGTGGCGAGGGCGGACGCGGGAGCGATTGGTCTCCCGCCGTCCCGAACACTGGACGCGTGAGCGATTGATCTCTCGTCGTCCCGAACAGCGGACGCGGGGGCGATTAATTCCCCGTCGTCCCGAACACTGGGTGCGGGTGCGATTAATTGCCCGTCACCTCGAGCAGAGTTACTCCTTGTAACCGGCATGATGTCAACCTATACCCTCTCTCCTCGACAGACAGCAACTAACAAACGGCTATATCCGGCTCGTTTGGACCATAAAATGTGCGGGCCTGTAGCACCTGCTCATTTGATATGGCCTGGCTGTTATGGCTTACTGAGTGGGCAGAGCCTCCGGCTAAGGAGGGTGCGCTGGTCAGCCGTTCGACGGTTAGTCGAGGAGGAGAGGGTCGTATTTTCCAAAACAAGTTTTGTACTGGTACTAATGGTCTTTATCAAGCCGGAGCAAGAAGAAGACTGATTTTTTATTAAAAAAAGCCTATCTATATTACAAATGTAGCTTATACAACTAGTGACTATGCTACGATATGTTACACATTCCTATCTATTACATGCTATCTCTATCTTATATCTATCTCTGTCTAATATTATTCCTGTCTCTATCATGTGTTGTCTCTGTTTTTAATGTTGTCTATTTCATTCTAACTTATGTTGCCTTTATTTATTCAAAAATGATTCTATACAAAACAAATATACAAATAACTATTCTATGTGGCTGTCCCGAACAGTTGACATGTCCAAAATTTATTAATAAATTATTAATAAATTACATATAATAATATAATTATATTATCAATAAAATAAACTTGCAAATTTTCAGATTTACATGTCAAACCTGTCTGAAGGAGTTTTCTAGTTGGTACAAGTTGAAGAGTCACTGTGAGTCGGCACATAAATTAAAAACTGTAGTTCGCTGCAAATGTGGGGCAATACTTAAATCTAAATCGATGCTTTACAAACACACACAGGACCATAACAATCCATCTGCTATATGGTAAGTTCTTAAAGCATTTATTATTACACATACACAGATTGCTCATAAAATAGTAACATGGACATAAATAGAAAAAGAGTTGACTAAAATTTGGGAAGTCTCGACAGTTTCAAAGAGACTTTAATGAATAAATAAAATTATTATCAAGTTGACATACTTATTATCGATATAATAATTAATCATGAAGGTATTCTATGATTTTTTAATTTTATTTAATGCAAAACTTTCATCAGATATTCAAAGAAAATATATTAAAAAGAATCAATACTGGAATAATTTAATGTCCTATCACTATTTTTCCTACGTGCCATAATAAATTAATTAAAATTATATGTATAAGTAATAAGTACATTCAAAAATATTAGTTTAAAATCAAAGTAACTTTTCTAATCATAGCTTCATAGTATTTATTTTATCTTTGTGATGTGCATATTAACTCAGAAATAAATCCACTTTTAAAATAATTTACATTTTTCAGTTGCGATAAATGTCCGCGAGTACTGAAAACTGAGGCTGCATTGGCGAAACACAAATTGCGACATATACCTAAGTCAGAGAGAAGGTTTACATGCGGAACCTGTAACAAAATATTCCACACAAAAGACTGCTTGAAATCACATCAAAAATCTCACATTCCCATTGAAGAGAGAAAAATCTATCATTGCGACGTGTGTAACTTGAAGTAAGTTAACTTACCTAAATATTTGATAATGGATACTCTAGATTCTGAGTTGCTTCACTAAAAGTGGCATAGTAGAATATCACCGCACTCACAGCTTGGGGTGATATTTCAAATAAGTTGCACAAAGTTGTCCTTAAGGTGAACACGTGTTACGACTTGAATCATTATTACTAAATGTTAAGGTGTTAATGACTTTAACAAAAGTTCATTCAATTTGTGGGAGCATAATCATTTACTTATATTTGATTCGCCGTCATCTTAGTCACACAGAGGGTAGAGACAAAGAGGACAGACTAAGTATTAAAAAAGTTGTCCCAAAATACCAGTAAATTAGGGTGGCGCTAGTGTAGCATTGTCGAGTAAATTAGACAAAGATAGATGCGAGTAGATAGAAGACATACTACACTAGCGCCATTCTGGCTAGTTTTAGAACCCTTATTTTATTGTTGGAGAGGACCGCACTTTTTCAGATTGATTGTCATAAGAGTCGGCACCCCTTACCTCTACCCTCCATAGTCACACTTTAGAATAAATGAATGAATGTAGCTGACAGTTGTGTATTGGCGAAGGTTCACGACGCGTTCTTCGGCGACGTCACACAAGCGAGTCGTCCACGAGAAGATAAAGTCGTACGTGTGCGACCTGTGCGGGTACGCGTGCGGCACAAACGGGGAGTTACGCCAGCATCGCGCCATCCACAGCGACGACAAGCCCCACACGTGCAACAAGTGCTCCAAGTCGTGAGTTATTCTCTCTACTTATTATTATATTATTAAGAATTAAAATGGGGCATTTTCATTGGACGACAGTCTCCGCATGGGGGGTGCGGCGAGTTCTGCAGTATTTTGAAATTCGCTTTATAAGAGTGGTAATTTTAAGTAAAGAATGAAAACAAAAAAAGTCGTTACAATCGAGCTAGTTATATAATTGATATCCACTGTATCAGTCGACATTGTTTATTGGTATTGTGGCTTCCAGATTCAAGACATATTCAAACCTAAAGACTCACATGGACACGCACGAGGACACGTCGTACGAGTGCTACGTGTGCAGCCGCGTGCTCAACAGCCGACGCACTTTACGTAAGCACCTGCTCGTGCACGAGGACAAGGCGCGCCACGTTTGCTCCTACTGCAACAAGGCGTTCAAGCGAAGGCAGACGCTCAAGGTACTGTTGAACATAGACATAGAGAAAAGAGTGAGCAATAATCTCATGAAATTGACCATTCTCTAGAAAGAGAATACCTATCACTTTTCTGTAGGCCGTGACGTGGACGTGGACGTGGACTATATTCTGGACTTAGTACTAGTACTAGAAATAACTAAGTACTAAGTGAAAACACGAAGCAATCTTTATGATAAACTGACATTAAAATGTCTATGAATTTGTTTCATGAACATGGAAAATTAATGATTTGAAGAGCATATGCTATACTCATTCGATTAAAAGGAAAAGCTTCCTTTCAAAACTTAGTCTATTAGTAATGAGAAATTTTTTTAGGTATATATTTAATGATTCCTTTAATCTGCCGCAATGCGAACGATTGTATATGAGTTGAATGTCGGCAGGTGCACATGTACACGCACACGGGCGACAAGCCGCTGTCGTGCAAGTGGTGCGAGGAGAAGTTCTCGTACGCATCGACGCTGCGTTCGCACCGACTGCGCTGCCACCCGGACAAGACGGCACCGGCGCAGCAGCCAGTCGCATCGCACGACCCGCACGCGCCACGCGACCCGCACGACCCGCACGACCCGCGCGACCCGCATCACTCGCTCGACCCCTACGCGCTCTCGCAGGTCCACGCTGCCGTCCGAGCCGCCGTACATCAGGTACTATAACCTTGAGTAAGCGTCTTTCGTTTGCGCATGTACTTGTACAGTCGGGGTACGAAAACTTCGTAAATTTTCAAATTAATTCCATTATCAAGAGACTCTTATTATTCTTTGAAACAAAAGCAATATAGTATCACTGAAAAATGTTCTAGTGCAAGCAAATGTGACGAACTTTTACTTATCCTAACTTTACAATTGTGAACAATATGGATAGAAAGACGGCAAAATGTTGTGTTTGGTTCATTTTTATTTGCGTAATATACGAACAACATACAAAACATTCTCTCTCTTTATTTTATTAGTACATTTTAAATATATTTGAACTTCATTACAAAATGAAGGTTTGTTCCTTTCGGTATATATATATATATGATCGCAAACTGTAATGAAAATGAACTGAAATAGATAAAAAAATATTATAAAGTGATTTTTATTAAATAATTTATATTTAATTTCAGGACTATATAAAGGAAGATCTCGCTGCAAAGAACGAGGTGGAATATGCAATAAATAAAAGTCAATAATTTTAATTGTTTAAGGCGATACCCGAAAAAAGTAGATATTATATTTGTTAGTGATGTTCATCATTTGAAGGATTTCGATCGAGACAAATCTCAATTATTTTTATATTTCTAAAATAGATTCTGTTGATAGATAATGTTCTAATTAGAATTTTTTATAGGTTTTTGTGTTTTGAAACGATCTGGTGCTTTTGTTTTATTACTTATTTCTATCTATACATTTTGTAAATAAATATACTTTTCACACTATCTAAAAAAATCAAATTCAAAACTTAATTCGGGAGGTTTACGGATACTAAACTGGGATATTATACATTAAGTATGAAAAAAGAATTTTTCAAGGTATCTCCTTAACTATTTAAAATAAATTCAAGGCTTATTTGTAATAACTAATACCTAAGATGTAATTATTTTGCACCGCCTTTATCGTAATAATAACCACGTTGTCAATAAAATATTTTTAAGTTTAAATTAAATTCTATTACTTAAATATAATTTGGAGTTTTATTGTTTAAATACCTGATTTTTTATATGTTAGATGAAATACATATTATGTACTTTCTATTTTAAATAGACATTGAAAGACCAAGATATCACCTCACTGAGACCAAGAACGTTTGGCTTGAGTGAAGGTCGAACCCGCGACCTCAGGCACAATAGGCAGAGCTACTAAAGCTGAACCAATCAAGTCCTCAGCTTACATAAGAGTTAGTTGAAAAAAAATACATATAACTTTTCTAGACATTGATCACTAATATTTTTTGGAAGTAAAGTACAGCCTTATATTAGTCGCTGATATAATAGGTCTTATAGGTGAAAGAATTTTCAAAAAGTTTTTGAGTTTATCCATTACAAAATATTACTCGCTGTCATAATGTCTTATAGGTGAAAGAATTTTTAAAATAAGTTTTTGAGTTTATCCCAAACATACAAAAACGAAATCAAATAATATTAGTGTATCTGTAGACAAAGGAACAAAGAAAGTTTCCAAAGAATAAAGCGCAAACCTACATTTTCAGAAACAATCTGCTTAAGCGTAAACCTCTATAACTTTCGAATCAAGAGAACAGTGAAGTCAGCTACCTAAACTGAAATTGTAATACAATTGAGTTAGCGTAACGTAACTTAGCTGCGCCGAATACTATAAGTACTGTATTGGAGCTTTTATGTTCTGCAATGATCAATTAGAAAGGACAAGTACTTATTTCGAAGTTAATTATTAACTACGTATAGCCCTCTTGGGCCTTCGCTCGGGGTTTATTTTTTCATATAAAAATCTTCCCTCTTTTTCGTATAGCGGTGATTAGTTTATAATTTTAATTATAAATTGTTTATATAAAAAAAAACTTTTTTTTCTTCGATTCTTTATTTTAGCCAGTTGAAAGAATCTCTCATCTGTGTTAAATAAAACTAATGTAGGAGCAAATCGTGTATAGCCATACCGTGTAGGTACTTTTATAATTTTCAATTGGTGAGCTTTTGTTAATTTATTGTATCGCAATCACAACATTGTTGAGGTACTGCGGTTTGGCGAGAGTGAAGCGTAGTATTGGCGGTGCAGATAAGGGCCGTCACCCCGTACTCTCTCTCGTCAGCGAGCTGGCGGGCAGCCAAACACCACTAGCGGACTATCTGACCCTCACCCACCCCTACTCTAATTATGTAACATCGCAAAAACGATACATTAGTACTGTTACGTCACAAATACAGACGAATACCTACAAGTTTGACAAAATGCGCAATAAACGAGCTTTAGCTTTTAACTTAGACATTAAGTAGTACTCAAGTAACAAGTGTATTCTTGTATAGTGGCAGCTTATACCTAAACATTAACTACGAGAGCAATTACCTACAAAAGTTTTTGTGCGAGCGTTTCTAAACATTTCAAATCAGGTATTTTTTGCTTACTTACCTCAAAAGTTAAGTAGGTATTTGTGGAAAAAATACTATACATTCATTTCAACTACTAACTCTATACCTATATTACTTACAATGCCAAATAATCCATACTTTATTAATATTATAAATATGAATGTAACTCTGTCTGTCTGTCTGTTACCTTTTCACGCCTTAACTACTCAACCGATCATCATGAAATGTTGCATAAAATATTGCATGAAAAAATGTATTGATCCCGATGGATCATTTAAAATATGCAATAAACATGTCAAGCGTTAATTACTCATATATTTTCTCAGGTGCTATATTTTTATTTTTCAACACAGATGAAGTACTTATCTGTGTTGTTGTGCTTGGTTTCAGTACTTTCAGTAACAGCGTAAAGAATGTCAGGAGATATCCTCTCCGCATCCCTTATTTCTACATTGTCCGTCTGTAGTGCGTATGTAACCCTTATTACATTGCTTGTTTTAATAGTCGACTGGTTGCCATCTACCATTTGACATCAGTTTGCTTTCTGACTCTACATATAAAAGATGTATTAGTTTCATTAATATTCACACTACATACAATACACAAGTATTGAATAGAATTGAATGTGAATAGATATGAACGAGACATGAACCATTATAGTCCAGCCTGATATTTTCAGCTGCTTTTACATTTTAGTTGGTAAGCAAGCTTAAGTCACGGTCCTGGATTGCTATTTTGCTTTGGGGTAATGCTGCGGATATAAACACTATATTTGTATTACAGAAAAGGGCTATTCGTGCCATCTACAAGCTCGGTCTTAGGGTCTCGTTAAAAGATAAGTTTAAGGAAATAGATGTACTTACTGTAGCCTCACAATACATTTTTGAGAATCTTTTGTTTGCTCACAAAAATATTAGCACTTTCAGTAGAAATAGTGATGTTCATAGTTTGAATACTAGAAATAAGCATAGGCTTCAACCGCATAAATCTCGTCTCCACAGGGTTAGCAACTCTTTTATGGGACAATGTGTACGTGCTAATATACAACAATTATCTACGAATAAATTTAAAGTTTATATAAAGAAAACCCTGTGCAAAAAGGGTTATTATAGGATATTAGATTATATAAATGATGAATGTCCTTGGAGTTGAATAGTTGTATATTTGTGTTATATCGATGTTATGTATTATAAACTGATTGACGGATTTATGAAAAGAGCAACTAGGGGGTTTCTTGCCGAGTTCTTCCCCCTAGAAGCAGCTTTCCGAACCGGTGGTAGTTTGTAATTGTAAATTAAGTAATGTTGACGAGTATAAATGTTTTGTTAAAACTTACATCTAATAAATGATTTATTATTATTATTATTATAGCTTATATAGCAATAATGGAGTAAGTTCTGCATTTTATAGTGTAAGTAAGTTCAATTAAGCCTTGAAGCACGTCAGATGTAATTAATCCTTTAAGCTTTGGATTAGCTTACGTAACTTATAAAATGTCACCCACCTCCCTTCTTGATGTGTATGTAACACTGGGATATTGAGGTTCACTGTAGGCTTATTCCATGAACAGGTTTTTGGGTTCGCGTCAAATGAGATGTAAACATTTACCACAACCCTTTCCATTATCTCGAAGACATGACAGAAAGGGTACGAGACCTAAAAAGCTTGAATGGCGGCTTTCATCTTATGAACTTTTGATGTTAGGTAAACAATATATAGGTATATAAATCTGCCTATTTATTATATAACCAACGGGAGTGAGTGCACCTACATAATATGTAACAAAATAGACTTAAGAGGCGACAGTAACTATAACATTTATCTAATGTTAATTAATGATGTTAAGAAAGTTTAATTTTCGTATTACTTATGTATGCAGGTATATATGCCACGAGAGCCGTAAACCTCTCGAAAAAGAATCTGCCTTGTTTTAGTGCTCTATAAAGCCTGCAAATGTAATTCTTCTCAGCACAGTCTGACGTAACATAATAAACTATACCTATATTTTTTTATTTTTAGGTCGAAAGACAGGCACTACTTTACAGATCCGGACCAGAATTAACTTTGAAAATTTATTTCCAAATTTGCTCCACCCGTGAATCGAATTCGGGAACCCTAGACTAGAACAGAGCGTTAAGGCCTAACCACTCATCCAACAGGTACACTTGAAAAACACTCAGTAATGCAGCCCTAAACTTGGAATTAGAAATGCGTTTGCAGTATTGGTACATATATATTAATAATTATATATCTAATTATGTACTTTGTGACTCTTACAGGCGAAGGCTGCGGGAAAGGCCGAGGAGTGGATGGAATTGAAACAGCTGGTGATCGATGCCACCAAGGCATTTCAGAGGGGGCACGACCTTCAGCAATGAAGAAGACGACTCTATCTATTATTTTCGTAAATATTATTTATTAGATTTATGGCATATTCGGATTACTCCGTAATTTTAATTCTTACGTGTTGGTTATAGGTACAGCTAGGTGTCATTTTTCATCTCATGCGATAGGTCCTTTTATAGTAGGTAGGCATCCCAATGGGTTACTTTTGACACCTCTAGAAATTTATGTCGGGTCTGTTGGGAATAAGTATAAGCCGCAGTTTTTGTAAGACGGCGAATGTGTAGCGAGATTACAGAATACCTACATATTAGGATGAGTAAATCCGTTCTATTGTCTATATTAATAAATAAAATTGAAGTGTCTGTTTGTTACGTCAAAACAAATAATATACTTATTCGTAGCATATAAATAACGATATCTCTAATTAATTTTTTTAGAGATACCGCGTGCACTTGAGTGCTATAATTGTATATTATAGCACTTGAGACAATTTTCTTATGTTGCTTTTAAAGTTTTCCTTTAGATATATTTTATACAAATTAGTTAAATTATAGTAAACTAAGTATCTTTTTTAAAATTATTAACTATAGCAATGTATGTATTGGATACAATATTGTACCTAAGACAAAAAAACTGTTCGTTACACGAAAAATGAGAACTTAAAGTTATCAAGGTCGCAATACACCCTTATGATTTAATAAGAACCAATTTTACTATCTCTAGTTAAGAATTAAGCGTCTAATTTAAGTAGGTACCATTTTTTTTAAGTTTCTTATTTTTCTATTTGAATAATTTATTAGTTGATATTAACATCATATTAGTGATATCACCTCATTCACATACTTAGTGGCGGCGCACCTTAAATAAACGACGGTCATAAATTTTACTTAAGAACACGACCCGAGAATATGTTTAGTGTTAGGTATACCTATAAATAACTTTGTATAGCCGTAAACACATATATTATATCATTATTCTAGAAAAGAAGTATTAAATTTAACATAGGACCTTTATAAAAATATTTTATTAGCAAAAAGAGGTTTAGTGAACTAGTCTACACTAATAATAATCTATATTTCTATACCAATATTATAAAGAGAGAAGGTTGTATAATTTTTTATAACAGTAATGAATAAACTACATACTGGGGCGTTTTTAAAAGTTCTTTCACCTATAGGAAGCTATATTATCAGTGAGTAACATATAGGCTATATTTTATAAAGATCCGCGGACGAAGTCGCGTACGACAGCTACTTAGTATTTAAAAAAGAGGAAAAATTTGATACAATTCTTCCAGGCTCATGAATTACTATAGGTAGGTACTTTAGGCTTTAAGTCAGCGGAAGACAGACGCCAGATTGTCTGAGCCCACTTTGGTTTATCTGGCTTTGACTTTGGCTTTGGTTTAGTACTACTTTAGAGGCTTCAAAGCTAGGCTTACAGTTTCGGAAAGGAAGCCCTCGGATGTCACATCTTCTCTACGTGGATGATCTTATATTGTTCGCCTTATTATCTGGAAGAACTGCTGGAAGGGATGGAGTTTGGGTTCGATAAGTACGAGATCCTTCATATGGATAGGGGACGGGTTATTCGTTCAACTTAAAGCTGAACTAATAAATAAAATTAAATATATAAATTACATAAATAAACACATTATTCATTAAGAATATCTAACTAAATTGATATTTTTATTTAGTAGCCCCAATATTAACATGTCATGTAAAGTCGTACTTGCTACGTAGTACCTACATTATTTCTTGAAAAAAAAAAATGTTTGTTCACTAGATCTAATAAAACTACTTTAATAAAGTTTAATGAAATGGCATTACGCGATTCTCCGAGCATAAATGTACTTCCATATTGTGAGGACAAACTCACAGAGCTCTTGGAAAATAAACTTTTGCGACGTTGATATACGCTCTTAGAATTTAGTTAAACATCAAAGTAAAAAAATATTGTCAGCAAAGAAAAATATTTTATATGAAAATATTGTTTCGTTTACGTGACTTTTGCCTGTTCATATAATGTTATTAAAAGAAATCGCTACTTTTATTGAAGAAAAAAAAATTGATTTAACGAGATATGGGACGTGCATCAAGCTGATTGACAAGAAGTTGACGAGTTCTTTTGAGATTAATCTTTGTGTGACAATTAAGTAACATTTTTGTTTCTTACCGTGTATAACGAAAAACATAGATTTTTTTATTAAACATAGCAAATAATTCCTTATGTAATTGTAATCATTATTAGTTAATGCCCACTGCTGGACATCTACGACATCTGGATTAGTTTGCTATTTACTGCCACTGTATATTAGTTTGCTTATTCTTTGAATTATGTCGATAACTTTGGTTATATTAGGTACAGATATTTTTAATCTCGCAAATAAACTCTTAACATATTTACAGTTAGTAGGTATAGATATGTAGGTACTTACCATAAAAGAATGAGCAACTTTGAGTCTTTTAACAGTTAGTAACTTGTTTGTAGTCACTAATTTGTCTGTTCGTCTGCTTAATTTCATTAATCTTAATTAATTATTAGGTTGTCTTGTAAAGTATGCAGGAATTTCATAAATATACAATTTCTTAGTTTAATTAAAAACTATTATAAATTCACCTGAAAAAATGTCTGCAAATAATAGCGAAAATCACAAGAGAATCGGTTGTTTAGCTAGAATAAAGCGCACAAACGTAGTACACAGGTCGATATAATAAACTTTGTACTTAACACTTTTTTGGAGATAATCTGGAACAAAAGCATAAACATAAGAAAATTCAATTCACGTCAAGGCAAAGCTATCCTAGAAATGTGCAATAAATTGTTGTCGGCAGGTGTAGTGGGTCTCGCGGCACGCGACGTTTGTCGGACAATCCCCAGGGAATGTCGGCTCGTTTATCAGGAACTCCACGCGAGAACACATCGGCAACCTATCAAAAGAAATTCGATATCAAACAAAAAGTGAGATAAATAATGATAGCGGCCAACACCGACCAATAAACGCCAGTAACTTTCGTGTGAGATTTTTTTGCGGGTGACGTCAGAAGGGGCGAAAATTACTTTGTGTAGCTAAGAGTCCTGTCACGAGAAGGAAATCATTTGGCATTACAGGCATGGCTAAAATTAAGTAAAGATACAGGCGTGTGGAGGGTGTGGATAAGGGTGGCGAGACGCGGTAGGGGGCAGGGGGTAGTTGCTAGCGGGTAAATTCGCCCTCAGTGTCGCGGAGGCTGTGGCAGAGTCCGCCGCCCGCCCAGTGTCGCCTCGTAGCCCAGTCAAAACATTATTTATCACTGCACAAATAAATCATTCAGACGCTGTCATTTTGTAATCCATTACAATGTTGTTAGAGGATTGCTTACAGTAAGTGTTTTACTATAGAGACAATTAATCAACGTTGAAAGAAGAAAACTTACTTGTCTTATCGTAAACGTTATTAGTATTAACAAAATGTACAATCATTAAGCTCTTACTGGATATATTTTACGTGTAAGTTTTAAATGTTAGTATTTTGTAGTTTTAAAATAAGATTTTCACGTTGTAGATAAAAGCCTTTTTTTTTTGAGTGACTGTTTTTTGTGTGTATTTTATTTTATATAGGCTAAATGCCTATATAAAATAAAATACTAACTGATTAATAAAATGATTAAATATGAAGAAATTTACATACAATTAATAGTTGCTTATTACATAAATGTAGATATTAAAACCAATAAAGAAATAAATATTAATAGTTTGTAATTGTTATTTGGTATTTATTTTTGATTCCAATATAATACAATTTAATGAAAACATTAGATTTATGTTTATGAATTTAAAAAAATAAAAACTTAGTTCGACTTTTACATTGATTTTAAGATAATTACACCAAACAGGATTTATGAAATCAGTAAATCTTGTATACGTATGACAAATTCTATAAGAAAATAGGAGATATTCATTAAATAAATTTGAAATAATTGTTTGAAAAAGCAAATTTCAATTACAATTTTTATCATAATTTTAATATTTTAGTAGATAGTATTATAATAGAACACACTGCAGTCTTTGTGAAATAATGGCAAAGTGTATCGAAATAGCTTGCATCTTCTTAGTGTTGCTTATCTTAATATAGGCTTTATTGGCTACGACATTATTTTAATAATTGGATTTTATTCTATATTTAATTTTATTCAGTTTGGAATTTAACTCCTAATTATATTTAATTAATACTCAAACCCGAAACAAGACAATACAAGTGGCCTTCTATTCTATTATCTAACATCACTTGTAGTTCCTGCGGCCATACGAGCACAGTAAGCCATCATTACTTCAACGTATTAAATACGTTTATACTTACTATTTCGAATGTATTTAAGAACTGGCACATACTGTTTCGCAGTCATTTTTTGGGCAGCTCGTCTGGCGGCGGTAACCAACCCTTACAGAAGACCAACGTGATCGAGTGGACCGTCAGCCTGTCTGACGACCTTTATACAACCTTTATATAAAAAAAAACAGGCTTCACTTTCCTATATTACAGTTAGTTATAATTCTTAGCTTATAACTAACTACAATTAAATTTGCTAATTCGACTAATCTGGAGATCATTATTTGATAGGTAGGTAGGTACTAAAAAGAACTTTTAAATTTAAATAATGTAATCTAAAAAGGTTCTAAATGCAAATTAGTCGAGTAGTTTATCTGGGATTTGAAGAGGGTCGCCACTCCATGTGAGTGAGGGCTATACTTTCAATTAAAGAGGTTTTCACAAAACAAGTGCCTACTTGCTTTGTAAACACACGTGACATATTTTTGTAATCTTCAAGAGACGTGTTATAATTCGCTTGTTTTAACAGGTCGAGTGTCAAATGTAATGAGATCAAAACCCAATAAAAGAGAAAACATACGGAAACGTAGCAATGGATTTAGAGACAAGTATTATTCGCCGATCATTCAGTTACTGCACCTTTATTGCACCGACTTTGTTAATCTTGTCATTAGCGGGCATCTGCTCATGTGATACGACTTTACCGCCAAAGGACGAATTTAAAAGTGTATTAAGCTCTCAAGCACCAGTGAGTGCTGCTTTTATAAAGACTACAGAGCCATTAGAGACCACGTTAACGCCAAGCACCGCCACTTCAACTACAAAGCAACTAGCTAAAACAACAAAGGCGTATGTGGCGACCGAGAAGCCGACTACTCAGTTATATACGACGAAAGTATACTCTAACACAAAGAGTGTTGTAAAAAGTGCATCGAGGCAAAAGTTAAACACTAGTGCATTGGAGAGTGCGGGGCGCTCGCCGGGTCGACTTCAAGAGCGACTCGGGGCCTTAGATTGTGATCTGCCTGTGCTTCCGAGAGAGTCTCGCCTTTGGAGGGGAAATGAGACTCACGAACTGAATCTACCAGTCACGGTATGTTTATTTTTAAATATCTTTCAATGTTCATTTATATACTTTGCACACTAACTTTAACCGGCTTCTCTTTGATCTAAGTTCAGTCCTCTATTCTCTATATAAAGTTTTCATACTTCATAAAAAAAATGTTAAGTAGCTAAAATTATTAGTAGGTCTAACATTAACATAACACTAGGCGGCGTAGTCTGTATGATTTTTATTTATTGTATGTGTATATCTACCCAAACTTTTTTTTCTTTCATCTTGTAAGCTCGACTGCCGTCTGTAGAAGCAGATTCGAATTAGTTTGTTGAAGTTTCACTTTTTATGAATGTAAAATCAAAATAATGTTTATTTTCAAATGACAAAAACAAAAAAAAAAAAAAACGGAGGAGGTTCTCAATTCGACGCGTATATATTTTTTTAATCCGTAATTTTAACAAGGCAAAGAAGTTAAAGCGGTTTCGACTAAAACTTCTGTTAACTACTTTTAAAATTTAATTTGCTGACTACCTATTCAAAGAAGTTCATTGCAGAACTAGTCTAGTTTTCCAGAGACTAAACTAGACTCACTTTTTATAGAAACGAAACTGTCAGCCTAATAATCTCATTGTGAGCTGTTACCTGTTACGGACTCATTACGGACTCTTTTGTCTTACCTTTAAAAAGAGGAAATTTATTTGGGGTATGTGTATGCAAATTTTCTACGTAGCATATACCTATATGTAAACGTAGTAGGTACTTTCGTTTCATGTTTTAGAGAACACTTTTCTTATACGTATATAAGATGATCGCGGCACCGAGTACTGCGAGGTCAAATACATAAACCATAAATCGTCTTAGTGGAAAAAGGAAAAGCTTTTTAGCCTCAATGGCTGAGATACTCGCCGAGTTTTGTTCATTATTTCTGTCAAGGAAAACTCCAACTTATTTATAGGTCGCTACGGGTGGGTTGTTCACGGAGATTATTGCTGGCATAGGGAAAGCTGTGCTTTTCAATTGTTTGTGATTGATGTTAATTACGATTATATTGCGAAATTGTCAAAGATCCCAAAACCGTTTGCGAATAACTTATGAACGTATTTATTACGGGCGACCGTAGATTATTAAGGTTCGAAGAGAAAGGGGGGTTTTTATATGCGTAACGTCTGACCCATGGCCTATATCCGTTTGACCCTCGCAATATGAACGCATAGTTAAATTTTGTTATCTATTCACCTTAGTCAATATTGAAATAGTAATGTATCCGGATTAAGTTTATTTTCATACAAGAGGTTCTCTCCGTATATTTAGCTACTGGATAAAGTTAGGTATATTTTTTGAGGTTGACTGTCGCAATCATAATTGTTATAACGAAAAATTATCACATCAAAATTTAAATAACTAATTGACTCGAATGTACATGTAGCCATCATATTAGCCATAAAAACCATTCGAATTACTTAATTTATCTATTAACTTTATTATCTGTAATTTATCCGTAACTAATTATCCGTTATTTTGCAAGGAAACCGCGGGCAAAAGCTAGTTTTAAAACGAAAATCAAATACACTTTCAACTGTGTAAAATAAAAACGAGATAAAAGGCAAATATTCAAAGGAATGTCCATTTATCATTGAGTGTTCGTTACGCAATTCAGTGGCTACGTGCCCATTTGCGGCATTAATTACATTACACGACAGCCCAATGAATCAAAGGGCATTTCAATTTGTACTTTACAAAAGGTTGACACTGTAATTAATGTGAATGTGAATTTTGGTGTGCGGATGGCGGAGGAGTGTGCGGGTGGCGGTACGGCCTCGCCTCAGGAGGAGTGCCCCCCGGTCATCGTGTCGTGGGAGGGCTCCGCAGACATACAGAGCGGTGACATCCTTATCGTCCGCCTAGCCGACTCCTTGCTGCTCGAAAACATAGTTCAGCTCGAAACTAAAAACTCAACAGTCGAGCACAACGTCTCGCGCGTCGACGGGGAACGGTAAAGTTCAGCAACTTTGTTTGTGTCATAACAACGGCTTTTATAAATGCGATTTTCAGACAGCTCTGTCAGCTCTGCTGATGCTAATAATAAACTAGTACCTGGCTTATGCTCGAATTTCTACAAATATTTAAGTACTTAGATATTTAGTTTACAATGGAGCCTTCATATTGTATTGTTGTAGTATTCATAAATTTGCGATTTTCAGACAGCTGAGAGTATGCTAATGTTAATAATAAACTTAAGTATCTGGCTTATTCAAATGTTTCATTAGATTTTTATTTAGTTTACAGTTGAGCCTTCATATTGTAGTGTTCATATTGGAAAATCTTTTGTAATCAAGTTGTGGAATAATATACATTTCCAATACAAAACCTATTACGGCCAAATCTTATAAACTAAACTAATCTGATGAACTTGTACAGAATAAATATGACAGGAAGCTTGACCTGATTACGACTAGCGTCCTTTCAGAGGTCTTTTATTGTTTCACTATTATAGGGTAGGGTAGCTCTGTAATCTACGACAAATTATGAGATTGAGTTACCCACGTGATTACTGCTCTAAATACTTTGCTTTGGTTTACGAGGTGCGGTCCTCATAAAGTTAATATTATTTGCACTGATAAGAGCATTGGTTATATGTAACTACTGTACCATGCCATTTTGTAATTATTTCTATTTATTTTGATGAAGTTATTATACTCTTTTTTTATTTAAAGGTCAACACAGGCAGGCTGACGGTTCACTAATGATGATACTTAGGTGGCTACCGTCGCCTTTATGACGAAAATTAAATTATTAATTTTCGTGTCACTAAACAGCCATTCCTGGGCGACATTAGGGGAACTTTTGATTTGTTTAAACAGAACTTTATCTTCAAAAGTTTAAATTTGACTGTTTCTGTACGAGACTCATTTGTTTTGTATTTAAGTTGACAGAAAAAAATGAGTTCATATATTTTAAAATTAAATTAATTGTTCGATAGGAGACAAGTCTATTTTCAGTATTTGTTCCCTTTTTATGGAGCAAGCACAAAGGAGAAACTTAGATTAAAAAACAAAAAACCAATTGCCTAACCTATTTTTCTAAGTTTAATTAGTCAGTGACCTGAACAAATTAACTAGATAACTCAACGGATGCGTTACAAATGGAAGCGTGTGCATATAAGGGCTGAAATTACAGGGTTCACCGCATAATGCCGCAGCCAGCCGTTTACCAGGTGACTCGGCAAGGGCATGAACATTGCGATACTTCTGACGGTATGCTACTCGACATCACCCCGCTCGACGAACGCGGTGCCAAACTTATCACACTCTATGATAAAGATTTGACTGAAGGCGTCAACTTACTTATAGGTAAGGTGTAACTTAACATCTCATCACATTATTTAGTATTAGCGACTCTTGGTGAATGGAAATTGAGGTGATTTTATCTATTTCAATAAATATTTTTGGGGACGTTTTCTAATATTTTGTATCACAGTTTTGTATTTACCTACTAGTGGACCGATAAATCTATCTGCTTAGCCTTTTTTTCCAATAGGACCTATTGGAAAATTATGGGGAAGGCCTATGTCCAGCAGTGGACGTCCTACGGCTGAGATGATGATGATGATGATGATGAGCCTTTTTTTAATTACAATAAATATTTTATTACAATAAAGTAGATAAATATAAAATTTAAACCAATATAAGAAACAAATAAAACATTATTTTAGAGTATTTATTTACCATTATTATTATCATCATCAACATCCTTTATTTATGCGGATCGAAGGACCAAATTATGTAGAAGGCCAAGTTATATTTATAAAAAAAAGTTCACATATTTTTCTACAAGATAAAAATCAATTATTGCTATGTCTTTATTATTATTATAATAAGTATTATTATTTATTTCATATTAATTTAGAGATCACGTTTCAACCTTGGTATCTTTAAGGAAAATGGGAAAGGGGTATCAGAAACTGCTATTATCCATACAATGGAAGTAGGAAAACAATGTGAGATTGACAGATATGGTTTATAAGGTTCATTTTTCTACACAAAAAGTATGCGAGAAAAATATACCATTAACACTGTGTAGCAACCGAAACGTGAGCTTATTTTCGTTGTTGAAGTAGGTAACTATTGTTATAAACGGTGAAGAGGTATATTAGTTGGTTATTTAATTTTTGAGTGCCACCTACACATTATTTCATATTCCACTAAATTAATAAATAAAATATTTATATGTAAATGTTA
Organism: Synanthedon tipuliformis; assembly: GCA_947623395.1. Taxonomy (NCBI): domain Eukaryota; kingdom Metazoa; phylum Arthropoda; class Insecta; order Lepidoptera; family Sesiidae; genus Synanthedon; species Synanthedon tipuliformis. The sequence goes on along the minus strand of OX392407.1, from coordinate 7,748,960 downwards.
ATAATAAAAAAATGGAAATTGTAAGCTGATTAATTGATTAGATATTTGAAGAACCCCCCTACTATGTTACTGAAATCGCAAAAAATTGTATGTTGTATACTTTTTAATAATAAAAAAATATCATTGACAACTACGAATATTTATTCGTAGTTTGACATCAAATTTCGTAAATTTGAAACTTAAAGTTTTCGAGACATTCTAATCAAATTAAAGTAAAATAAAACAATGTGAACGAATCTGTAACGTTTTTTACGTGTTTGCCTAAACCTTTATTATTTTTTATCAATACAGATATTCCTGAGCTGATACTAAATAATCCAATTGAAACAAAGAGAATTTAAAATTCTAATATGAAATAACAATTCCTTACTCTTTTCGCTTTATTAATTTATTTTATTTAATATTACAATCACAAGTTGTGTCACAATCTTAGAAACCATACGATATGAGTTTACGAGTATTGTTTGTAATATTGGTTACAAAACTTTCTTGTGTTTCCGTTTCTAATGTTTGTACACACGATATATGTACCTAATATATATTTCACACAAAACTGGCAACGGAAACGTGTGATACGTATAAGCGGAAGTAGGGACATGGAAGGGAAAAACGATGGGGGTTTTATTCTGACTCCGAACAATGGATAAGCGAGGAATTTTCACTACATATGCGTGGGTCACAGCATACTTATTTCGTACAGTAGGCCGACGCCTTTGATGTTGGGCGATCCGCCGCCTGTGTAGGTATTTAAAAATTACGGAAGGGTTGACACAAATTAAGTAATATAAAATGTGCTTAAGTACCTTTCTTCATCGTGCGGAAATTGATGAAAGCTTAGTTCTTTATTTATGCGAGATAACGATTTACAGCACATGCCGTATGTACCATTTTGATTTATATAATAAATTAAAATCTGAAAGATGCGATAGCCCTAGAATATTTATCCCAAGCCACTAAGAACGACGAAGTATGCTGCTTGGGCACGTCCCACTCGCGCCTCACCCCTCACGCCCCGCACGATTGCCCTGTGTAGACGTCTCCGTCGGCCTACTGTACGAAATAAGTATGCTGTGAACATGTTATGCGTCGTTGACACTGTTAATGGTGCGGCCGCAACAACTCGTTATGGACTGTTGTAAAGGAGCCAGACTCATTTCCATATCTTTTTTTATGTTTTTAGTACCTAGTAGTAAGTGTAATTGCAGCATTAAGGTTTCGTTTGCAGTTGTATCAGAGAATTGGGGGCCACAGTGCGTCCGTTTGAAGGTGACTGTGAAGTCAGATAATTGCGGAGAATCTCAGGACTGCTCCGGTAAAGGAGTATGTTACACCAATGTCTCTATGGTACGTATGAAGAAGTTATAGATTCATCTTGGTTTTTTTTTCGACAAACTAGTAAATTTTTTAATTTATTATGACAATCGAAAGAGGTTCTAGAAGAAACCTATTTGATAAAAAAATATAATTTTATTATTGATTTTAAGACTTGCTCGGTTGACGTGTTTAAATAATCAATTTTAAAAGGGTCGTTGTCTAGAAGAGGTGAACTTTAATTAATATTATTTCTGTAAATCAAGGACGAGTCGAATTCATTAAATTAAGCCGTAGCTCTAAGTTGAAATGCGGTTGACTCCATTTATTGGACCGATATTTTATTTGCCTATTTATTGAGTTGGGAAAAGTATGAATTCTCGTGAATATTGCAGGAGGGTTATGAGTGCCAATGTTGCCCTGGTTCCATGGGGCCGCATTGCGAGGAGAGGGACGTTTGCAATCCATCACCCTGTTTGAATAATGGCATATGTGTCCCGCTCACGCAACCTCTCAACGGCGCCGACTACCACTGCCTCTGTCCTTACGGTACCGAAATATTGCCTTCACTGTATTTGCTATGTATGAATTGTGGAATTCATCGTAGAAAAATAAGGTTTTAACCATATCTATCTATACTAATATTATAAAGCTGAGTTTGTTTGTTTGTTGGTTTGAACGCGCTAATCTCAGGAAATACTGGTTCGAATTGAAAAATTCTTTTTGTGTTGTATAGATCATTTATCGAGGAAGGCTATAGGCTATAAGTATAACATCACGCTGCGACTAATAGGAGCGAATAAACAGTCGAAAATGTGGAAAAAACATTCATTATATTCATCTTTGAGGGCTTCCGTTGCGTGCGCTGCGAAAACCGTTAGAGCTACCCAAATGATTCCCAAAATAACTATTCCACGCGGACGAAGTCGCGAGCACCAGCTAGTCTTCTATGTATATATATATAAAATTCTCGTGTCACAATGTTTGTAACAAAACTCCTCCGAATCGGCTTAACAGATTTTTATGAAACGAAGCAATTACTAATTACTAAAAAATCTAAACAAATACCAAAACCAAAAGTTTTTATTCACATAAAGTAGATTATTTTCTGATTTTATAAAACACAGGCTTCACCGGCAGAAACTGCGAGAAAGATCCATGTAATTCTTCGCCTTGTTTGAACGGCGGATCGTGTATGAGCATGGCTTTGAATGGATCCACAACATTCCACTGCGCGTGCGCCGACGGATGGTCTGGAAGTCACTGCGAGCGATCTACGGTCGGTGGCGCTTGCGCATCCAATCCTTGTATCAATGGCATCTGCATTGAGCACACAGACAACGAGATCCACGGAGAAGACTATCGCTGCTTTTGCCAACCAGGTAAGATTATCACAACATTGTCAACAAAATTTCATATAATCTCTAATTACTCCGATTATACCTTTTATTAATAATAAAATAATGAAATGCAATTTTATTCTATAAACTATAAGGTACCTAATACTTTTTTTAAAAAAGGTTTTAAAAGTTTAAAACCTATCATACTCTCAAAGAAGTTTTTTGTAAAACTTGGCTAATTTTCCAGCCTAATTTTACAGTTACGTCTATATAACATAACCTTTTTATGTATAGGTCGGCAGGTGTAGGGTGCCGGTCCACTTCATGACCGTCTTCATATAAAAGCCACGCCTTCATTGGCTCAGGCAACAAATCCGTTCTGTTATTTCACTGTGATCTTGTGTAAAAGGGTAGAATTACTTTCGTCGGACCAGTGCCCAATTTATGAATTTATGACACAGCGTGGCCTGACTGACACCACTAAATTTCAAAAGCTTATGGAAGTTTCTTATAAAAGTTGTCCAGTTTTGCAGATTACTGATCTAGAGTTACGACACTATACTAAATTTCAAAATCACCTAGAAGGTCCCATAAAACTTGTCGGTTAATCTACTTGACGGTTGGTAACTGACTACCAACGCTTTAAGTTTTACCATTTATAGGTACGGGTTAACTTCTTATCCACGTACATTTGTTCACGAACTTGCCTACATTAACGAACACGAGATCTTGTTTAACTAATGAAGTGCGAACCGTGCCTACACTTCTTTTTCCTTTTACTTCACGCTAACTTTTTTAATTAGCTAATTGCCTACAAGCCCATTAGCGGGTCTACTCAACGAGCAAACAAGTAACTATGTAAAACTCACTGACTACTAAAAGGATAAACATCGCAAACAGTTTAACGGTATGAAAATTTATGTTTCCGATTGCTGTAATAACAATAACTCGTTTCCAACTAAGTCGATTTGATAATCGTTAATCGTGTTTTCCAATGTTGGGTCGAAACTGTGCGGGTGATTTATTTGGGACGAAATTCTAATTTGGAATGTTGCCCAGAAACGCCAACGTGGCATCCTACATTTCACTTTTAGCAATCACTGCTACCAATTTTCTCAAATCTATAGGGACAAAAAATATAGCAGTTTTTTACGCATTTCAATTAACCGTAGCAGTAAAACACTCGGGCTTAATTGAATTATTTTTCATTGCATACAAAAAACTTATACGAATTGAGTCGTTTAATAAAATTTGGAATTGATTCGTTTTCGTGACGCAATAGAATTGCAGATCCTTGTTACTTGTATTAAAGCATGTTATAGGTACATTTTACGATCATAATATAAATAATAATTACATACAGCCAAGTTTTCATCGGTGTCTCAAGAAGTAATAACACTTATTCAGCTTTTGTTCTTAGAGAACATCAAATTTGTATGGAGATGCATACGGGCCCGTTCATTTTTCCGAGTCTATTCACCTTTTGCTTCAAACAAGCAAAACTGAGGACTAACGAAACAGCCCTCTTCCGCTGTGTTTAGGTCTGCTCCGTCAAATTCCGCGCTGTAGACTTATAAGAATTCAAGTGATTGTTCTAGGATTACTTAGTAACAACCATTGAAAATATAAAATTATATTTAAAACAATGAAATATATATTTTACCAAGTTAAAGACGTAATTATGATTTAACTTATCTTATAATAATCTCAAACATAATGGTCTTTCGAGCCGGATATATTATGTAATCATTTCATTTTCTACAAATGAAGCTCCCAAACCGAATCCCTACAAGGACCCTTAACCTTATTAAAGAAGCGAAATGTCTGGTCCCATTGTATTGTTGCGAACGACTATTATTGATCATGTTTTGTGGCCGACAGTTCTGGTCGGCAGTTTTGTGATTCACTTAGATTTTCTTATTAATTGAACCAAATCATTCTTCAGTTGCTGTACTCGAGAATTAACACTATTAAGTAGTTTGTTAAAATGTTAACACTATTAATAAGAAAAGAGTAACTTAATAAATAAAATTATGTTCTGTCTGTCTGTATTTCCGAGCTCATATAACCCTAATCATTTCAAAGTTCGAGTGAATAGGCATATTCTGGGTGAGCTCGCTCCATCATAGGCCTTGCTGCACGGCTGGTTGATGCCCAGGAGCAAACCCATCTCTAATAAATAAAAAATATCTCGTAATTCTGAAATAGTTACTCTGTCGTAATTGGTGACAGTAAATATAAATTGAATAGTCGGTACGTCACCATTTGTCGTTAAAATATAAGTTTCAGCAGCAAACACAGGTAGTAAACCATTATACATGCGAAGTTGAGTATTTTTGTTTGTTAATTGCACGCCTTATTCTCGACCGATAATCGTGAAATTTCGCATACAGAAAAAAGTACTATTCTCGAGGGATCGTCTATAAATATTTAAAAATCAACGCCTTACATAAATATATAACAATAAAAAATTAATTAATTATTGCTCGTATAGTTTTGTTAGGCGTGATTTTATTTTTATTTTTCAACGTATAAGAACAAGGGGCGCGAACGAAGTTGCGAACTAAAGCTAGTTTATTAAGTTCACTATGAGCAATTGAGTATAAATTTGGTTCAACGATAATTTCTTTATAAAATTTGCTTATTACACTGCAGAGTATTTCATCTAATATCGTTGTAAGTATAAATATAAATAAATATATAAATATTCACACATTCCACACAGCACCATCTAGTTCCAAAGTAAGCAACTTAATGCTTGTATTATGGATACCAGACGGTTGATATACTACATACATTACTTTTTTTTGTAAATACAACATATTATAAATACAAAATATCCATGACTAAGTACAAAGGTAAATGTTAACACATAAACATTTGTCCCTAGCGGGATTCGAACCCGCGACCGCTTGGTTAACAGCTAGGGTTACTAGCCACTAGACCAAACGTGTCGTCAAAGTAACTTTGTTAATTGCATTTATTATTATATTAGTTTAACTACTGCATTCTCTATTTATAGTGACATAGTATATTTAGGCACATATCTCTTTCCATTAGCGTGGAACATCATTGATCTCAATTTGTCGTTCGACTTCAGTATGGACTAGTTTAGATGGCAACCAATAAATTATAGTGAAAAAGTTGTTTTTTCAGTCAATTGGGTAACGGTTTTCTTCTGATGTGAGCTTTTGAGATCTAAGTTAATAAAACCTTGCCTAAAGGGACTACTTTTGGTAATATATTTTTATATTTTTTTTAAGGTTTTTAGTTTTAGGTAGGTTTACATTTACAAATAAATTATAAATTTGTTTGTATATTAAATAATATTTAAATAAAATTAAAAAAAAACTTAATAATTTTAACATTTGACTTTTATATCTACCAATTTTTATTAAAGTTTGTTGAGGTTTATTTTGGAATATTTTTTTCCCACTGCAAGGATCCAAATTCGTTCGTCTATCTATTCATATTCTAGTAAGGTTACTGGTTCCAGTATCTAGTATACTTTAATTACCGGTAATGTGGGGAGATAATTTGGGGGGGAAGAAAAAAAAACATTCTAAAAGACCTTTTTTAACCCCCGACGCCCGACGCAAAAAATGGAGTGTTATAAATTTGAAATGTATGTCTCTTTCCATGTTTCAATACAATTTCAATTCAATCCTCGAAAATGTTTCAATACAGCCCACGTTGTTATTCACCCCAGATTACTGTATTAAATTAAAGGTGGCTGGCACTTTACAAAAATATTTCACAAACGTAAAATGAATGAACGGAACAGAAGTTAATCAGTATGCTATTTTCAGCCCAAATCTCTGCGTAAAGAAATAAAATCCTCAAAGTGAGGCTTATTCCTAATTCAAACAAAAATGGGAAGATAAAACATATCTCGAATATATTCTACGAGAGAATTGAAGGAGATTTTAATCAAAAGACTTGTTTTTTCCGAACGAAGATTGCGTTAGAAAACAAACAGATATTATTGAAGGCAGGTTGTGTTCCAGATGATGTAAATAGAAAACATTTGAGAATTTTATTGCTGAAGATAAAGTTTCTACTTACTTTACTTAATACTATGTAAAATGTACACAGTACGCAGCATGCATAATTATATTATATCACTGTAACGTTATTACATAACGTAGACATTACTAAAGCTTTTAGGGTTCTGTATAATAACGTATAGCAAGCCAACGTTTACTTTTGATGGTAAATATGAATGCAATAAGTAATTTGGCGAGCCCATTGGACAAGTGGTAAGGGTGCTTGCCTAACGTCTTCATGGCCACAGGTTTGATTAGCGTCGGGGTCAACTTTGGAAATGAACTTTTCAAAGTTGACTGGTTTGGATTTGGAAAGTTTCGCAGTCATTTTGGCAGCCTGTCTGGTGGCAGGAACTACCCCCTTGCAGAATACCACCGTGAAATAACAGCTTATTTCATCCCTTACGGTGTGTGAGTAAGGTATGCCAGATCCCATTACCCTTCCTTATACCTTATCCTTAATCTTCTATGGTCCTTAATCTTACCTATGGCGTTGCTTGTGTTATAGGCGACGGTAGCCACCTAGCATCGAGTGGACCGTCAGCCTGTCTGTCGACCTTAACACAAATAAAAAATAAAACCACTAAATACTATACGTGTGTGTCTATTTGTGTATAGGATACACTGGCGATCGCTGCGAAGCTGAATACAATGAATGCGAGTCGTCGCCTTGTTCGAACGGCGGGACGTGCACCGACAGAATCAATGGGTTCGAATGTGTTTGTGGCCGCGGCTACACCGGGAATACGTGCCAACTTAAGGTAACAAACATCGTTCAATACAACTTCACTTGTGATTTTCATTTTAATATATCAGACACGCTGTTTTCCTAAAGAAACAGTGTTGAAAACTCCTGTGATGGCGTCGCAACCTAGCAAAATTAATTGATGAGTTCTTGTAAACAGTAAAAGAAATATTAGAATTAAATTATTAAAGATATATTATTTATTAATTAAGGAGCGGTTTTTTATTAGTGCCGACTGTATATGGCAATCGTAAAAATCATATTCTCATATCTATACTAATAATATAAGAGACAGCGAGATTTAATAAGTTTGTAATGAAAAAGTTCAAATATTCAAAATGTCATTGTTTCACCCACAAGGTATAATTTAATCACTTTACTTAGAAAATAATAATATTAATAATAAGTTTATTAAATTACAGGTAGATTTGTGCTCCCCAAACCCTTGCCCGTTGCAGCGATTCTGTGTAGATCACGGCAACAGTTATGAGTGCAAGTGTCCGCACGGATATTTTGGAGAAGAGTGCCATTTGCCCGCTAGATCGGTAAAAATATATTATTATCTTCATAACAATATCTTTCATAAACATAAAATTTTAAGGGTAAAAAATATTTGTTGTAGTTTTTCAAGAAAATAATTGTTTTGGAATAACATACAGAATTCGGTCCCGAGAAAATAATTCACTAGTTTCATGACTTGACTAGGAACTTGAATATATATTTGATTAATGTATTATATAAAATATATTAATACCTAGTTGCCATATTTGATTCTAGACATCGACCATTCGCTGGCGCAAAGAAAATAGGTATCTTCTCCTTAGCCCGAAAGAATGTCACTTTCAACAATACGAGTCAATTGGAAAATATATAGATATCCATACATCCATACGTCTTTGAGATCCCGAGGTCAATCATCGACTTTCGATGCTAAATGACCCTAGAATTTAGTAGTGAAAGACCTACTGCACACTGCACTCCGCATTCAGAAACTTGCAAGCGCATAATAACATGTGCATTATGCATTTCGTTGAGCAAGTTAGAGCCCGTTTCCTTACCTCCTCCTTATACCTTATTCTATCGAAGTATTGCTGCTTGGTAACGGTAGTCATCTATCATCAATCGTGTACCTGACAACTTTTATATAAAAAAAACTCTTAAAACAATTTATGAGGCCGTTACGAATTTTCAGTCAAAGCACTTGTTAAAATTCCTTCCAGACATGTGACAACAATCCATGCGCTCATGGAGGCACGTGTTGGAGCGGAGTGGACTCGTTCTATTGTTCCTGTCGACCTGGTTACACGGGAAAATTGTGTGAAGGCAAGTGTTCATTTTAGAAATATATACTTCCACAGTAACCCATTCTAATAAATCAATTAAGTAATTTTCTTATCAATTGAGAATTTTACTTTTGTAGAGCTTTTATCATGGTTGATGACCATAACTTGATTATAATCGAGGTACTCTCTATTTTATATCTCAGGCTCCTTTTATTCGTTTAGCAATATGGAGATCACTATCATCATGGTTGATGATATTAGGTTAGTTATTATTCTAAGTATCAGACTTATTAATTTGTTATTCTACTGACATTAATCTGTGCACTTATAAACACAAGGAACACCAAGAAAGTATGATTTCTTGGTGACATTGATAGGATAAATAAGGAAATAGGAGAGGATTGGTAGGTACTTGTAATATGTTGTATGTTTCGTTATTTATTTAAACCACTTTGTATTATTAATCATTTATTATATTATAACTTTATACAAGACAGACATTACAATTAGCAAAGTTCGCGATTCCACCATTTTAGTTTAAGTACCAAGCCGTAGACAATGAGTCGACCACCGACAATATACATGGTCACAGCGCATAGAGCTTATGGCTCACATCCCTTTTTCTTTCTTAAAAGTAATCATTCAAATAATCTGGCTTCCTTATAACTCTACCACTCCTAGATCTTGTACTACCATCATCATCATGGTCTAAATTAAATGTGACCCTTTTAGGTTTACTTTTAACTACTGTGTCCCCACTAGGCTCCTCATTATCCAACTCATTTTCCTTAGCTACCATGTCCCTACTAGGCTGTTCATTATCTAACTCATTTTCCCTATCAACCTGTTCCACGTCATAATAATCATCAATGTCACTATCTACATTATTACAATCATCATTATTACAGTCATCATTGTCAATGTTCCTTTGAATTGCATACTTTTCCATTATACAATCCAAATCTTCATCATCATAGTCATAAGTATTTTTTAAATTGAATTTTTTATATTTCGAGCCTTTAAATATATGATATCTATTTCTAATAACTTTCCGTCCATTTTCCAATAACACCTCATAATTTCTGTCATTATCCCTTTCTCTTACAATTTTACCCGGAATTAATCTATTCTTATTTCTATTTCTAATATATACATTTTGCTCATTATAAAATTTTATCCCTTTTCCTTTATGTTTCCTATCATGGTACATTTTGTAACTTTCATTTTTTCTTTGTACATAATTTTTTATTTTCTTATATTTTGACTCATAACCACTTCTATTTACAGGTAAGAACGAAGCCACCTGTCTACCAATCATCATTTCGTTTGGCGATTTTAAATTATCATCAATAGACATGTTCCTATATTCTAACATAGCCAAATCTATATCTTTATTTTCTAATAAACATTTTTTTAACATCTTTTTAACTGTTTGAATATGACGTTCAACCATCCCATTTGACCTAGCATAATAGGGTGTTGAAGTTTTATGTTTAAAACCATATTGCTGACAAAAGTCTATAAATACAGAACTTCTATATTGAGATCCATCATCTGTATACAACAATTCAGGAATTCCCCATCTAGCAAAAATTGATTTCAAAGCTTTTATATGCTCCTCAGCTGATTGATTTTTAAGTTCACATAATTCTATATATTTAGTAAGGTAATCTACTACTAATAAGAAAATTTTATTATTAAAGAAAAACATGTCAGCTCCTACCATATTCCATGGTTTATCAGGAACTTCTCTTAATGTTAACGGTTCAAAACTATGACTTTTTTGATACTGTAAACAAATGTCACAATTTTTTATCATATCTTCTATTTCTTTGTTCATATGTGGCCAATATAACAAGTCTTTAATCCTATTCTTACATTTTTCATAGCCCATGTGATTGTAATGAATTTGTCTTAACATATCAGAACGTAACGCTTTAGGTACTAGTACTGCTGAATCTTTAAATATTAACCCACTAGCCACACATAAGCTTTCTTTAATTGAATGATAGAATTTTAATTGAAATGGAATATCAGAGTATTTAGGCCAATCATTTTGAATATAATTAATTAATAACAATAAATTTTGATCTTTACTCGTTTCTTCTTGAAATATTTTTAATTTGTTTTCACTAATACTTAAATTTTCTATAATCATACATACATGCATTTCTATCTTTTCATCAATATCTTGATTACATATACTATCCTGTCCTCAGCGCCATGTAATATGTTGTATGTTTCGTTATTTATTTAAACCACTTTGTATTATTAATCATTTATTATATTATAACTTTATACAAGACAGACATTACAATTAGCAAAGTTCGCGATTCCACCATTTTAGTTTAAGTACCAAGCCGTAGACAATGAGTCGACCACCGACAATATACATGGTCACAGCGCATAGAGCTTATGGCTCACAGTACTTCACACAACTTTGGTTACAAAATATACTAAAAATATCTAAAATACTTATCTAATTTTGCACAGATAAATCCGACGTCTAATGAGAAATAAGAGGAATGGAATTATGTTCTTTGAATATATTAGACAATGTTCAAATAAATCAAATTATATTTTACCATAATTACAGAGGATTTCGTTCTGGAGTCTGTGGTCGGTGATGCGGATAGTCTGGATGTGCGTAGAAGTGAAGACGTTGGGAGTGTGTTTGGAGGAGGAGGGTCGGTTCGAGAGGTTCACATGCCGCTGGGACTGTACCATGATCGTCTGCACAACGTGTACATTGCAGCAGGGACGCTCGGGGCAGCCATAGCTATTGTTGGCATTGTGGTATGTTTTTTTAATGTATGTACAGTCGGGGTAAGAAAAAGTTCGTCACCTTTGTCGACATTTTGCTTGAACCAGGGCAATTAAAAGTCATGCCAACTTCTTTTTCAAATGTCTGTCATTTGTATGCTAAGTGCTTTAGTTTCAAAAGGCCTTCCGGGTGGTTAGGTCTGAAAGGTACTAAGAGTCTAAGTACTTGATCAATGAGTGAATTTGAAAACTAATGAAGGTTCAAATGCATTTCAAATTCAAAGACGAATAAATATTAATCAGCCTTTCATAGAGTATACACGGTAAACTATTAATAGTAAATATAAATTTATCAAAAATTTATCTTTGATTTCATAAAATCTAATTCGTCTATAAAAAAATTACGATTCTAAAATTGCCGAACATAACATACTAATTAAGTTTCAAATATTCCAAGTAGTTCGTGCATGTGTATTTTCCATTATGTTTCAGGTGACAGCATGTCACTGCAGAGTGAACAAGACATACTCGCGACTTTTGTCAAGGTTGTCACGCGCGACTTCGAAAGGCCCGCCTCACCATTGGCTGCAAGACAAGCACGCGCCAACCCTACCTCCCTCAGCTCCCTTCCCACCACCCACCAACACCTTCGATACAACTGACATGTACTACACACTCGACTTCAGCGACAGCCAGAGCTCCCCGCTGATACAATAGCAATCACTGCTGAACTGCTCCGAAGGGGAACGGTTCAAGATTCAAATATAGTAAGGAGCTAAGATGTGGGTAACAAACAAAGACCCAAATTTTAATTTCGATTTTTCACTATGAAGCGTTTTAAGTTCAAAATCTCCTCTTAAAAGTTAACAAAAAAAGGAGAAAGGCTAGATTTTATACTCATCTACATAACTTGCTACGATATCAATCGCACATGTCAGCTCACAGGTCACACCGTTAATTGTGCTTGCTATCACATACTTAGTTCAAATAGTACTAGTTCAAATTTGAAAGTATTAATTTGATTTCTAAAATTTTCGTGTTCATCGAATATTATGTTAGACTATTATAGAACTATACCCTAACTACATATGTTAGAAAGTTCATTGTGGTAGCAAAAAGCGACTTAGTCAATTTAGTCGAAAACAAGTTAGTCGAATAGCTCTTAGCAATAAGCTTGCATTATCTCAATAGAAAGCGCGTGATTTTACTGAGCTTATTTAGCTAAGAGCGGTGTGACCTGCGCTAAGAAAATCAGCATGTTATCGCATTATCTAGATATGTCAGGCCAGTAAAGACCTTTCTGATACGCACTCTGTCTTATACTCTGGGCATGTCATTATTGTATTATTGAGACATTTTAGGCCTCAATAACAATCAATACACTCGGTATTATATTGTCATTATCGCAACATGTCAAAGCAGCAAAGATCTGTCTGATACGCACTCGTTTTTCATTGTTTAAATGTCATTATCGGCATTATCGCGGCATGTCAGCCTATAAGATCTTTCTGACAGACAGACATCTTATACTGTTGGCATGTCATTATAGTGGCATTTCACCTTGGGTCAAGGGTTTCGTGACTCATGCGCATGTGGGAATGATCGACAATGAATATTGACAATGATGTTGTGGACAGAATCTGTTCACAAAAAATGTTGAAGAAAAAGATCTGAGTACTCGCTTCTTCCGAAATATAATAAATATAAAATATATAAAAAAAGTATAAAAAAAGTCCACCGACAATTAGAGGGATGAGAAAATCGTGTGGTCGCTCGACAACTTATCTCTTTTTTTATTTAAATATAATATAATATAATATAATATAATATAATATAATATAATATAATATAATATAATATAATATAATATAATATAATATAATATAATATAATATAATATAATATAATATAATATAATATAATATAATATAATATAATATAATATAATATAATATAATATAATATAATATAATATAATATAATATAATATAATATAATATAATATAATATAATATAATATAATACAATACAATATAATATAATATAATATAATATAATATAATATAATATAATATAATATAATATAATATAATATAATATAATATAATGTTAAAAAAATTGTAATAAGTTTCTTTAATATGTTTTATATTTTGTTTGTGCTGTATAATTACTTTTTGTTGTTTTCTCGTACCTTTTTATAGTAAGTATTTTGTATAATTTTTCTCTGTCTAAGTGGTATTCACCAGTAATTGTTTGCCACACATGTTTGTTAGTGTTTTTATTTTATTTTTTATTAGTTAAGTGTATATTGTGTGTGAGCAAATGTTGGTGGGTCTTTTTTGTAAAATAAAAAATAAATAAAAATATGTAATGAAACGTTTTAAAAATTTAAAATTGAAAATGTAGTGTCGATATTTTGTCAAAAGCCAAATCCTAATAATTCTAGTGAGGTAAAATTTAAAACTTTAAATAAAATACGTAAAAATGTTTTTATCTCCCGTAAAGGTAGACAATGCTTTTGTACTTGTCATGTGTTGTTTAGAATTAAAATTATTCTATAATTATTTTAAAAAATCATTGTTTTTCTGAAGATTTTTAATATCAATTAGTATTTTTAATTTTACACAAAGTCATGTGTTAGCTAGCTTTTCCATTAAAATGTACGAAGACATTACTTATTTTTTATATTTAATTCAATTTTGGAAAAGTTTTAAACATATTTTTATTGTTTTTTTTTTAAATTATTTATTACTATTATTTCCACTTTTATGCAGTTCTCCTATTCTTACTTTTCTCTTTATTCTTTCCACCATAGTCTTTAAATCTCCTAGACATTCTTCCTTGGTCTGTAGAAAAATGTATGAGCCAATTTATATTATTTAGATACAAAATCTGTCTACAAAATGTTATTTTATCATTTTATTTATTGAATTTTAGCGTATTAAGTTAAAAAGTACCTAATACCTAGTAGGACGTAGATATTTCATTAATTTAAATTTTACATTCTTCTTACATTTTTTTAAATAATGAATATTTAATTCAGAAACCTTTATTTTATGTTTTACACTAAGTGCCTACTAGATGTATCCATAATCGCTAGTGTTTAATTTATTTTCATGTATAATATAATTTATTTATACATCGTTGGTTATCTATTTTATATTTTTGGACAAGTGTTTTCACGTTTTCATTCTAGAAAATGCAGTTTACGTGAGATAACACGAAATGATAAAAAACGAACTGTCTGTTCTTGTGTTTACAAAATTTCATTACAATGAAATAATTTTCATTACATTAAAAAAGTTACAGTCAAACTAAAGTTACACTATGGCATAGTAGAATATCACCGCACTCACAGCTTGGGGTGATATTTCAAATTAGTTGCACAAAGTTGTCCTTAAGGTGAACATGTGTTACAACTTGAACCAATATTAGTAAAGGTTAAGGTTCAAATCAATCATGCAACATTTACATTATTCATATTTTTATCAGAAATTAACGAGAGAAAGTGATAGCTTGTATAAAAAATCCAGTGGTCACTTTTTCGCAGTGATTTTGTTTGAGACCCTAAATCTAGTTTATCCTTTATCATAGATAATATTATGTATTTTACAGAAAGACAAAATTTTATAAGTGCGTTAAGTGGAAATACGTTAAGTAAAGGTTTAGTAAGTTTTATCTATGAGGTATCTCACTTATAAATATCTTAGTGAGCAAATAGGTACAATACTCACAATCAGTTTAGAAGTGTTATCCATTTGAATTAAAATGTGATTTTTTGATAATATTTTATTTTTATTTTTAAAAAGCGAAATTTGAGAGATGTGTAACGAAATAGAACAACAAGTAATAACAACATTTTTAAACTTTTATTTGCACAAAGAAATAACTAGTTATAAAATATTAAATTTAAAGTACCATCTTCTATACCATAGGGATAGTCATAGCAGCAAAGCAGCCTTTATAATTGATTACAATGAATTACTTAATGGTTGAATTCAATCTTTAAAGTTGCAAGCCCAATTAATCTAGGTACATAATGTTAAGCAAAAAAAAACAAGTTATCTAATAATTCCTACAAAACGACTGTAAAGTTTAATTGGGCGTCATTTATTATTACCTATATGTATACCTAAGTATTTGACTGATATTAACGTTAGATAAGTTATGATGTTTCTCTATTCCTAGCTTGCTTTGTGTCTAGAATTTCATCTATTAATCTATTACCTAAGTAAGTAGTTCTCTAAATTTTAATTCGTTTTAATATTCAATATCTTCCCTGTCTACTTACCTAAATGTTACAATTGATGCTTTGTATTAACCGTGACTATGCTTTTGTGTAAATATGTCGTAAGATTTATCTATACATACATGTTGTTACTTATTAAAACAAAATAAAAAAGTTAAAATGTTGTTTTATTGCCAAACTAAGCACATACTTACTTAATTTAATTATTTAAAAAAATACAATAGGTTTTTTAAATATTAGATTAGTACAAATAGAGATAATAATTATTATTTCCGCGTCTTATGCAATGTTTCTGTCCTGCGTTTACCTATATTAGATGTTTGCCTTTTCAATTTCATGTTCATCGTTAACGTAAATAACTCCTTCAAATATGTATAGTCACCAGGCATCTAGTGGATATAGTGGATATAAAGTATAATTTTTATAATAGGTACTAGCTGGTACTGTCTTCCCCCATAGGACAGGCAAAGCCTAGTGTGGGGGACAGAAATATGCTTAAACTAAAGTTGTTATTATGTTATTCTGAAATAAAGTTGTTTGTTTGTTTGTTTGGTATCCGCGACTTCGTCGGCGCTCAAAATTAAAAGAAAAATAAACAATATATCGCTTGAATTCTTGTTGCTATAACAGTTTGGCCAGGCGTTAGTTTTTTTTAATTTATTTTAGATGATCCTTTGGGAACAGTACTTTTTTTCTGGATTAGGTAAGGTACCCCCACCCCTATGTCGTTTCTTGTATCCCCAGCAACGTGTATGCAAAATTTCATGATGATCTAATATTAGGTGGATCTAAGATTAGATGGATTAAGTTGGATTAGTTCTCTACCCATTCAATAGATGGCGTGATCGAAGCTTTTTAAAAGTAAAACCACATTCTTGTTTTGAAGAAAAACATTTTTATTTAGATTATAAACTTTGATAAAAATAATTATATTAATAATATTTTTATGACAACTTACAATTTAAATTTATATAAAAGAATAACGTAACATCTATTTCTATAATCTAGACTTAACGTACAGTTAAAATTAGTAACGAAAAGTGCTACCACTTTCGGGATGTGTTTAACTAGTGTGACTAACTCTCCGCGAAGCGGATCCTCGCGTTTTCAGCTCACTCTGCCTCTAAACTCCATAATTATATAAATGACGCCTAACCACAAACAATACCTAAACAAGAACATTGCACAACACATCCGAGCGGTGACTTCACACGGCAAGGATCCGCGCATTAGCTATACTACTTCATTTACGTATACGATATTGCTACTGACGTTGTGACTTATGACGAGATTCTGAATCACGATCACATCGATGTAAGTAAAACATTAAAGCTGCATAATTTATAATATTAAGTACATAAATAAAATACAATAATTATCTGAATACGTATAAAAGTAGGGTATAATAACAATGTTGTTACAGTCCGTCTCTTTAATATTTTTTTTTAGATCTTATTACACATTTGAGATTCAGAAAAAGAAGCGAACAAATTAAAATACTTTATAAAAAATAAATAAACACGATTACAGCGTGAAGGATTATTAACAAGTGTCCATAGAAACGAGGATTAAAATGGAAACGACGGACTTAGTCACAACCGAGTCGCAGCAAAACTTTGAGGAGACCCACTCTTCATACAAACGTTGCTTTTGTAAGAACGTGAATCTTTTACCACATTGAATAAGAATCTTATTCAATGTGGTAAATGATTTTGTAAATTTTTTTCTAACAATACTTTTCAATTATATAAAAGTATAAGTGTTTGAATATTTGAATAGAGAAAAAGTGTCAAATTTTATCTCAGAATCTTTTCGTAAAGGTCGAATTACATTTCAAAATATAAATACATACGCTATCTCTAATTCTGTCATTTCATTAAAATAAGGTCCAAGATTTTTTAGGCTATCACGCATTTTTTTTAAAATACAAATAAATCATAACATACAAAGGACTGGAAGTAAACATAAATACTCTAAAAAATTGGTTAACGGATATCGAATTCGGTTCCCTTGATCCAGAGTCCAAAGGGGTATGGCAGCTTCCCATACATCATTTTAGTTAACAACAATCTTTAGCGTCTTTAAATGAAATTGTTGTTATTTAATTAAGCATGCACTTCACAATTTTGCACTAAAAATATAATAACGGAGAAATGAGGCTAGGTTTTTGAATTATTGAGTTTTGAATTTATATAAGAAGAAGTTTACAGGAATTGAATGATCGGTAATCTCTGCCACGCCCCTTTAAACATGCAGCAAATGGGCTTTTACTCTACTTAGGAATATTTGATTAACCCAATAACGTAGGTACTTTGGAAATTACTCTTCTGATAAACATAGTGACGTGTTATTATAGTTTTTAACAATAGTTGAATTCGGAAATTCTTTCACAAGAAAGTAAAGAAAGAAAGTAACAAGAAAGTATAATTGAAAAAAATTTACAATATAATTAAATTAACACAATATAATATAAGTAAGTATATAATAATTTGTTATATTTTTTCAAACATGTTTTATTTGCCAATCAAATGCCCATTTAAAAAATATTTTACCATTTGAAAAGTATATATATATATATATCCTAGATTGACACAAGCTACATATAATTTAGTTTTGAAGTATATATATGATGTTTACGTTATTACAAAAGCAAGGAATTGCAAGTGCGGGTCCATTAGTTCACATCTCAAAAAAGAACTCATCGTCTGCCTGCAATAATATTTATATTTGACACATAAAATATAAACTGTGTTAAAATTCTAAAACTAAATCATTACATACTCTAAATTATGTCATAATATGGCAGTTAATCGAACCGTCCGCACAAGGCAACAATCTTCAATAATAATAAAATCGTCTAAGACCAATCCTTATAACAGATATCAGAACCTGGTTCTGAATAATTCAAATCAGATATCGGTGGAAATAAACTTAATTATATAACAATAGTTACGACATACGAGCTGTATGAATTACAAATTGTTCTGAAATAATTTTCTTTATAATTTTATTTTTTATTTATTATATATCTGAAGAAAAAACAATTTTTTTATGTATTTTTTTTTACTCGCATTATAGTTAAAAGATATCGAAAAAAAATGTAGGTAGCTACACTGTGTTGGGTAGTACCTTATGTATTATATTTTTTAAGTGAAGTAAGTAAAAATATTCTCAACTCTTAATAAACCAAATTGACCAGGCTTTATAGGTAAACATTGGTATACCAATGATAACATAATATGTAAAAAATATCTTCATAATATATAAAAAAATAGTTTTCGTATGTTTGTGTCCACAAAACTCGAAAATTAGCTGATGGATTGCTTTGAAATTTTTACTAACATTGAATTTTAAATGAACAGTGTTTTTCTATATTAGAATTTTCGGGTTCAGCACTACAAATAAGGTTCAGCAAGTATTGTTATAAATATAATCAACACAAGGCGAGTATACGCAATTCGTTTTATTCCTTCAGACATGTAAATATGAAATCCGGCTCAGGTTCAGAAGTGTATTAGCATTTAGCGTGATACCTTAAAAATTATAAGTCTTGGACACAAAATTCACTTAAACCTAATCGTTGTCATGGCCCGATAACTTACTTAATAAAAGAAATCATCTTACTAATATCTATGTTCGATAAAAAGCTTAATTTATACACAAACCACTCCCTTCAATGAATATAATGATGATCGGATGGACTCGACATATTTTGTGACTATGTTTACATGACTATATTATTATGCTTTGCTTTGTAACATACAAGAGTTGTGACTTGAGTTTCTTTATTTAATTCCTGTTCATTGCTTTCATGTGAAAAAAGTTAAAAAAATTAATTTTCAAGTAACATTCATTGATTAAAATTCAACAGTTAATCCATTTTTTTTTACATTATATTGTTTATTATGAAAGCAATGAACTACCGGTGAACCCTAAAACTAATGTCAAATTTACTAAGTGAATAAATTGAGCGATCTTACAAAGAAAATGTTACATTTATAAAACTTAACAAAATGGATGGCATTTAATTTGACTTAACTCACTTACAAAATACAAATGATAATAATGAAGTTAATTATGAAAAAGGCACTTTTATCGTTCATTTTCACTGCAAATACGATATTTATCTATACAGTGTTTGTGACAAGAATTCCTTATTTTTAAAACATCATGGCAAGATTCAAAGGTACCTGTTGAAATGATAACTACGTACGTCTAACATGTGATAACCGAAAGAATGGCACACGCGTTCATATTCAGCAACAAAAGCCTACTAACTCAGACCAAATTAAAACTAAAGATAGAATTTTGCGGACAACATAATGAAGTCTGTTTTATAAACATGTAGTGCGTAGACAGGTGTTGCCATATAATTAATTTTTATTGAAAATATTGGTTTCCAAGTAAACATAAGTGTGAAATGTGATCCTGATTTTTATTTTTTAAGACTGGTTTTTACACAATTTCACTAGGAAATTTTCACTAGAAAATATTTTAATAAGGCGAAGCGTAGTTTGATTGCATTTGTGTGCGTGTAACCATGTATGCACACAGCGAGGCGCAGCTTTGCCGACTTCACTCTCCCGTCCACAGGGCTCTATCTTTAGTTCTTATTTTATCTGAGCCTACTAATAAACATCTATACGAATTTAAAAACACATATATCAATCATACACGAAATAATTTGTTCGGAATTAATTAATTAATAAAAAAAAAATCGCCATCACCATTCCCTTGCAAAACACATCGCTACTTCAATAAGGCACTTAGATATATACAAAATTCGTCATCGTCTGAATAAATTTGATGATGTCATCGAGACAAAGTTCCGGTGATTGATTTTAAAACTCTTAAAAGTAAATTTCAATCTGAGATCGACACATTTTGAGACAACCGTGTATCCCCATATAAAGTATAAATATTTTTATTTATCAAGAAAGGAATGTTGGAACACTGATTTAAAGTCTTTACAGTTCGTCACATTGACCACACGTTGTGTTCACTTTAGACTCTAGTGGTCCATAGACAGCTCAACGAATGTTATGTCGTATAGCTGTTCGCCCTCACTAGTACCCGCGGGTCGCACTTCCAGAAGGAATAAGTCTTCGTTACAGTAGTACGCTAACATTTCGTCGTCAATTTTGGCCGTAATCCTGTAATAACAATGCAAATAAATTAAACACTGAAATGAATATATACAACAATAAATGCTGATTTTGTAAATGAGACTATAATCAGTCTTGTATGGAGATCAGGCCATCAGTTTTTTACTATTTCCGTTTTAACGGTTGAAATTTGTATGTACCATTAGGTAAGAAGAAATTATAAATTTTATTTGGGATAATATCGTGTAAGTAATTTGGTAATGGGGTTTTCATACATATTTAAGTTTGAAAGTATATTTTTTTTTTTAATTTTTGAATGTTATCCTCATTACAAAATGTGAAATATTCACAGAAAATTACTGAAATTAAGACAGACTTTTATTACAAAATTCTTCAAAGTGTAAGTTAAAAAAAAAAACAATGGCCTGGTTTTTAAACGATGTCCTTCGGAATAGTTTTAGTAAAGATTAATTTCATTTTATTTTTTTATCAGTGCAAAATGCTTTTCCGTGGTGCAAGAAAAACAAAATATGTGTATTGATTAATTCGTGTGATTGGCTAGATGGCATTAAGGGGATGTGGGGGTTTCTCTTGGTAAATCTTCATAATTTTTAGTACTTAGTTAAAACAATGTCATCGCTGGGGGATTTCGTAAAAGCGTTGTAGTTAGTGGCGCGCCCACTGGACAAGCAATGCTCTAAGTATCGCGTGGCGGCCGGTGTATGTATAGAGGGTACACTAAGAAAAACTTTAGGCCAATGAAAACCACTTACCCTTTCTTGTTCTTTCGATAAAGATTAATAATGGCCGAACTTGAAATTTTGTACTTATTCTCAATCTGAAAATAAGCAAAAAATAAAAAAAATTACTTCTCTATTTTTTTTGTTTTTGAACCGAGACGTCTCGTCTGAGTGAACGTTTTGTACGGTAACCGGTGTAGTGGTTTCACAATATAAATTTGTACGCGGATAACGAACGCTAAGTGCGAATCTCGTGTGGTCCGGCCGCGCGGGGTTAATTACAACATGCAGTTATGATGAACCTGTGTTTTGTATTATAAAATTAAGAGGCGGCAACGCTTTCAAGCAATATACTTCCAAATTAACTACTAGTATTAGAGATGGCGCACATTGAAGTACCGCAAGGCAAAGTATTTAAATTTTTTCATGGTATTTTGAAAAAATTTAAGAGTTTCTAATATAATTCAAGTTCATTAAAAACTTGAATTACATTAAAAGCACGTAACGTACAAAATACCATAAAAAATTTAAATCCCTTGCCGTGCCGTCCTCAAATTTGCGCCGACCCTTAAAAACTAAGGACTTCTAGTGCGCTAAACAAAAACTCAGAAATGGATAGTTTTGATACAAACTGGTGCAGTAAGAGTCCATTTACTTTCAATGTCGTTATTATATTCGAATGTATATGCTTTACTTCACGTTTAATTAGTAAAACCAAATACCAAATGAAACTAATACGTACAGCTTTTAACAGATCTCATACAACACTGTGGTGTTCAACTTCATACAATAAAAATATAAGTTTTGTATTGACGAAACTTGTGCATACCAGTTTAGTTTTAGCATTGGTCACAATTAAATAATATTGTATTATTTGTAATTGTAAAAAACAATAAAATACATATTTAAAATAATATAGGTAATAATTATCTAAAACTGATTAATACAAAAGTTTTTTAAAACTCCCTCACACGTATCCGAACGGCAGAGGCGCTACGATCGTATAGTTTTATGTAGTTCGTTGAAGCTGCATGTATTATCGTAATTCGTATATATGTAATATGTAGTAGGTATTTGGTAAAAAAAAAAAACGTTGCCAACTCTTTAGGTCATTAGACGGGGTTATGAAGCGCCACATCGGTTACAAAGGCGGACGAAGCGTCTCGATTCCTTTCGTTTATAAATTACAATTATATTTAAACGAACATCGATATGACGAGAAACCGAGAAAGCATCACATTCTATCTCGCTTGCTCGTGCTTTGCGGTTAGCCGACATCACCAGGGTTATTCCGTGCGGCCTGTCTTGGTACGTTACATTGACTTTTCATTATTTCTAAAACTTCATTGTTTAACTCTTTCAATGTAATGTACCAAAGTGTACCATTTGTACCATTTTGTATGTGCATTATAGGGTATCACTTACAGCGTGTAGTAGGCCTTGGGTGGTCGGTGGAGCGACGTGCAAAGGCGTATAGACTTCGTCGGTGTCCTGACGTACATACAGCATGACGCGTTCGCTTAGTGGTGGAGTTGACGTGCGAGCGCGCTTTCCTAAGACGCCCTCCAGTTCCAGCGAGTCTTTGCGGTCGCTGTACGGAGACAGCCCACCAACGTCTGATCGATACCTGTAAATTATAATTATCTTTGTAAAATATCATTTGAAGTGATTATCTAATGCCATGCAAAATGACACCCATACATTATAATTCTGGTATTCATATAGTTTGGATGTTTTAGATCACGACTAACTATTCATTATTTAAAAAAAATCAAATCTGAATTTACAAATAATATGTATTTAAGGTAAACAAAGTGAGACAAACTGATAACATGATAACAAACTCTTTTTTTTAAGCACCAATAAATAAAAACAAATTCTTTCTGCTTAATATTTTTTAATTTCGACAAGTTACATAATTATTATGACTAAATTTCAATTTTTATTTTATGTTAAAAATGTACTTACGCTGGGGCATCTGGTGGGAAGTGATTGTGAAACTTGAGCGCTGGGGCTTGAGGTTTGGCTGCATGAAGCAAGAATGGTGAAGCTCCCTTGAGATGTGCTTCCGCCAACGCCGCTTCGTCGTGCCCGTAAAATCCTTGTATATCCATACCGGCTAATTTGTCTATGTCTTCGGCCGGACTAAACAACACCGGTGGCTTTGACAGATCCGCCATCGTATAGAACTCACTTCGTTCCGTCACCGGATGGTATATTTCGTCAAGCTTTTTTCTATTCGTTGCTGACATTTTTCTCTTGGCTGCTCTTCTCTCTTCGTCTCTTGTTTTTCTTTCAGCACCCTACAAGAAAGAAAGTACCACTGAGCGACACTGGAAGAACTCAGACCTAATCCTAGAGATAAAGTCATACGAAATTTGTATTAAAAGTACCTTTACTTTGGTTACAAATTTTGATAATGAGAAAAGGATTCTTATACAAGTTTGGAATCCAGTAAAACGATTCTTACTTCTGGACTGCTTCTGAATAAGTTTCAATTAAAAACGACAATAACTTTTAAATAAAATTATTCACTTAAGCTGAGATAAAGTCTTGTATTCTTACCTTGTCACAAAAAACTTTTATTTGGCAATAACCCCTATGATAGACTTGCGTGTCCCGTGGGTCTTCAAATGTGTCGATCTGGATATGCAATGGTAAACCCTGAAACGATTAAAATAGTGTGTTAAAATCGATTAATGTTATTAAATTAATGTTTCAAGCTTAAATTATTATTATTTTATGTAAAGTTCGACAGCTGCTATTTTATGTTCAGTTGGCAACGGGCGCTTATAACACAAGCAACGCCACTGATGCTACAAGTGCGCTGCCGAATGCAGTAGTATTAATAGGGTAAATTTAACAGTTTGACACTGGCAAGCCATAAATTCCAAAGGATTGTGGGTTAACATAGTGAATTTAGTTCAGGCATTAATCAATAGATGGCGCGAGAAGACTTATTAAAATCTGTTTCAAACCTATATTCATTTCTCTTTGTATCAGTATCAGTGAGGTGATATTACTACGTTTTGTATTGACTAATCCAACGTACAACTGTTATTATATCGCATAATTTATTGACAGTTATAATTTGTCTGAATATTTATTTCCAATCGATTCACCCACGTAATAAACGTTAGGTAAACAACAGGATATCTAATTTTCTACTCGTGCAATTTCACGCCTCAAGTCCACGCTTATATTAAGTGTTATGGCAAAAAACAGTTTTAATAAACGTTCATAAGGGATAATTACGATGAAGTCCGAATAAGGAAAAATATGCACGTGTCTGAATCGAATCACGTTAAAACGTCTTAATTGCGTCTGTTCGAGGTCGTCGCTGTGGCACAACGCGCTGGTTAGCTTTAACCAATTCAGAAACTGATAGCGAACTGGTTCGAGATCGGGGGAGGGCGACCTTTGATCAAGCGGTAGCGGTGGGTTGGACCTTTGAGACCGCGCCAGTTACAGGGTATAGAAGTCATAACCACAGACGTGTAAAAAAAAGCAGACGACACATAAGGTCAGTAAGAACAGTTATGCACAAAGATTACAAAAGCATAAATTTTATCTGTGAAACTTTTCGATCTGCAGTTAAATATGTATGAAGTTTTTTGTTTCTATGTTGACTATGTTATATACAAACAAAGATATGACGTGAAATGCTTACTTTGACAGACTACGTTTACATGAACAAGCAAGAGCTACATAGCATTGTGCATTTTAAATGCAGTAGAACGGAATGAAAAACTGTCAGTTTGTATGTAAAAGTGTGTTTGCTTGTTACGCTTTAATTGCTCAACTGATCATCATGAAATTTTGCATACACGTTGTCCGAGATACAGAAAAGAACATGCTCTTCCAGAAAAAAAACCACTGTCCCCGAAGAAATATCCCCGAAGACAGAAGTGAAAAGTTGAACTATACGTGTTTTTTTTAATCATCAGGAAAGTACATACTTATTTACAGAGGTGTCGGTTACACAATTACAGGTCGCGAGTTCAATGGTTTTTTCCCATCTCAAAATGTCAAACGCCTAAATAAGTTTTCACTTCAATAAGAGCAATAAAGATTGAATAAAAGAAAAAGGGCGCGGTCAAGGTGGCCGGCAAAAGTTAATTGTTTATAAGCCTGTGAACATAGGAGTTCTTACTCGTAAGAGCGGACTACGCACGCCCCGCTATCGCCAGCCACAATGCTAGCTACCTGCACTCAAACGCTGAATGGTTATCGCGACATTTCCAACTTCAACACGGTTATCGACCTCTTATTGCTGACATCGACGCATCGTTACTTTAATTTACATACTTTCAATGTGGTAAGCTTAATTAACATTTACAGTATAAAAAGTAATTCGTAGATTGAGTTTCTTGTTTTCGATCTCTCACGCCCATTAAGAAATGCAATTATATGACATCCACATCCAATAACCATGTCGCAATTGGTGTAATGCATCCAAGTACAATGTTAAAAGCATTTATGCTAATAGTAATTGTTCAAGAAGTGGCTGTCTTTTGCACAGTATTTACATATGTATTACCTACATATAATATATTAACTTCATTTATTTTTATCGAGGAGGATGACATCATGATAACAGACATAACTTCAATGTATTATTGTTATTGCTCACCTTAACTCCTTTTTGACTGCTAAAGTCAGTACTAAGACACTGTACGGCGATGTTAATCTGTAAAATAAACAAAAAAATGCTTAGTCATAAAATTTTGCAAGGAGCACATATAATAAAATTAATTTTTTTTTTTTTTTTTTTCATATAATAAAATAAAAAATAACGTTCGTTGAAGTGACCTATATTCGCTGACTGCCTCTGATAAGTGGTGAAATGTAGATAGTGGCTGGGATACAAAGTCAATACTAATTTAATATAAATAATAAATAAAATGTTTTTTTAACTCCAGGTAAAAAGCTAATAGATAATACAAAAATATCAATAGTGCTTGAAGTATACATAGTGAGAATCCGCGATATTTTTTGTAAACTGAACTTTTTTTATCTTGAGTATTACTTATACTACAATACAATGTCTAACAACGGCGCCACCCGATGATCTCGATTGAGAGGCTGGCTCCGATCGTGTGCTATTACACTATGGATCTAAAAAGTTGTAAGATGGGCCGCTTTTCAATGAAACTCATTACGAAGTGGACGTAGCGTTTAATGGAGTAGATCGTTTTTAGTGCGGCAAGTAGTCGCAGGGCGGTTCCGTACGCGGCTCGCGGCTGGACGCCACTCATTACCGCGTTGCATGCAAATGACCCCCTCGCGTTTTTCTTTGCCGCCAACACCACCACCGATCACTGTCCGAACACATATTATCTGTCGCTAACAACTCGCATCCGCTGCGGTTTCGCTGCCCAACAATAAATAATTACGGATATCGGTAACTGCCTAGAGCTTCGTCCTAACTAATTTACAATAATCAAAGAAAATAACGAACTCTGCCTTCAATTTATTTGCAACACACACAATTCTCAATTCTCAAATACTGTTATTCTATCAGGGATATTCTCTTCTATAATTTAGGTATGTGGGTATGAGTATTTAGTATGAGACAGCTAATTTATATATTCTTTGTGTATATTTTAAATAAAATTAACAAATATAACTACTATAAACTTTAACAAAATGTAACAAAAATGTTGATTGTTATAAATTTGGTTTTAAAATTTATAGGCTTTTAAATGGGTTACTATCACTGTGTCTTCTTATTCTACAATACTAGGTAATAAAACCTCTCTGGCAACTTTGACTTGTGTCATTTACGCCATTTGTACCACTCGTAATAAGTTTTATATAAGTACACAAAACGTAATAAATTTAAAATGTTATAATCGCCATTTTAAAGCAATGTAGTTAATTCCTAATTTAACTTTACTGATACAATTTACAGATAAGCTTATCTACACGAAAGGCTTTATTTATGCAAGCAATTAAATCCTAAGAATATAATCTAGTTACTTGTAAAAAGAGTAAATACTCCGTACATTATATGAAGTGTGTGGCAGACGCGCCTGCCTGTCCACTCGGCAACGGATAACGCAGGTTCCCAAGCTTAGAGCGGTGTCGCACAGCGGATGTTGTTAGTTTTTTGCCTTATTTGCAAAACACCGCGACCAAATATAGCTTTACATTTAATTACACATTAATTATTATTATAATGCGACTTTAAAATACGTAAAATAATAAGTTAGATACAGTAATTGTCTTTGTTTATATATGCGCATAATTTTGTCTGACCGGCGCGCGGCGATAAGTCGTTATTTGGTCCGTTTGACAGGAAGACACATTATCCCATTTATGGGTATGTTTTATGAATATATTATTATTAAGGTAGCTATTTTGTTCAGTTTATATGCAAAATAAATATAAACATAACATAACATTAAATGATATATGTTATTAGGTTAAGTTTATATTTATATATCTTGATAAAAGTGCCCAAATTACTTAAAGTCTCAAATACTGCACAATACTGCAATTTATCTTTGCACTGTTTTAGATTTGATGAAGGCTGTTTTAGACTTATAAATGCTAAGAACTATGTGAAAAGCTTAATTATTGTGTGTGAGGCATATATATAATCCCGTATATAAATATTTTACTAAAATATAAATGTGTAATATGTTAATCAAATCTTAAATTGACCTTAAGGTGAAAACTTCATTTGATCTTAAGGTGTAACATGACAGTCACGAAAATTAAAATATTTTTTTAATTATTGCAAAAAATTTATATATGTATGTGGTATATATGTATATGTAAAAAACATTATATCAACATCTTCTTTACACACAAATTGACTGGAAGCTTATATTGGATGAAAAGCTTGATCGTAATAAGAGGCTTATAAAATATAAACCCTGTCGTACCTTAGCAGCACTTTCGAGGGGATTCCAATAGACGGCTATGGCGTTGTGGGACACCTCCTCGATACATCCGGCGAGACCGATGCTATTCTTCGTATCTGCAACAAAACAACAAATTGTCATTAATCTTGTCTTCAAGTAACTGTGCAGTAATGGCAGCGGAGATTTCGATTAAGATATCAACGCACAATACGTCATCGGCGACGGAAATTTATATGCGGGGCGTGAATAATCACGTGATACGATCGATTTATCAACGATTGCAATGTTCCCACTTTTCTTCCTGTGTATTCTGCGGCTGCGTCACAATTAAGAGCACTCTATTCAGGTGGCGTACTAGAGGAGATACTCGATACAATTTACAGGGCAATTACTCGATCAACAAAAACCTCCCTCAGTGATAGCAAGGTATTTTATATTTTCTTATACTTATTTTTATATAGAAATCAAATAAATCAAAATATTTTATTGTCTTAACACATGGTGCTTGCAAACACCGTTTGATGATAATCATACTGATCTGTGAGGATAAAGAGCAAGGAACAACTTGGGTTCTTAATAACCTTTCCACACGTATTAGATATTCTGCAAGGATGCATTTACGTTCACCAGCTAATGACTGCGGAACGCAATTACTGTCATTACTTCATAGATACAATTGTTAAAAAATAACTGAAATTTTCAATGCAAACTTAACTCCCGTCATATTTCTCTGGTTGGCGAAACAAGTAGGTCCTTCTGGTACTTAAATATAGAGCAAGATGTAATAAATCAGCGTTGGAAATAATTCAGAGCGTTTTGTTACAGATGTTTATTGCGTTCGGTGCAGCCGTATCGGACAGGCGCGGGAGGTTGTTAGTGAGTAATCGGCGGTGCTGTGGTGCGGCGTACGGCATGCCATTCGATGGCATGAAGGCATGGAATGGCAGCGGCGCGTGGGCGGCTGACTATCAGTCTGCCCGCGATCTGTGCGGGCGCCCGCGACACGGTGACGTGTTTATGAGACGCGAGAGCACCGCCGCCCGCCCTCACGCACTCTTATTGTTTTAACAGGCTTTTACAAATTTACGAGTCAGCACAATGTTCTCTTGGACACCTACGACTCACTGCTTAATGCGTCATAGATCCAGTGCAGTCTTTTGTGTACAACGGAAATAGTAACGCGACAGTCTACTGTATCAAATGTTTGTGCATCCGGGAAAAATATGAAATTATACCTTTCTATATATAAAATATGATCAATCAATTTTCCTTTTGTGCGCAGTAAGTAGTTTGAAACTACAAGAAACTAACATTCTAGCTAGAGTTTCGTAATATCTTAGAGTATTAAACTAGACGATATACAACGAGAGTTGTTGCTAAAATATTGGGTCTAATTAATCAGAATAAAGAAAACAATATTTACTCATTCTTCGCCCCTTGTTGAAGTAAAATTTAACTGTCTATTTTCTTTCTATCTGTTCTGCAAGAAGAATGTTTAGTACACCTAAAAGCGAGAACTGTCAAGCGAGATGAAGCTCGCTACAAGGACCAACGACCGGTGGTCACGCAATACCAACAAGAAGACATATAGGTAACCGGAGAAGGCATTGTGCTGGCGCGGCTTTCACACGCCTGCGCACAGGTGTCCGATGTCGCCTTTGACGCTCCCGAGTTCGACGTACCCCTCTAATTTTATTTCTACTATACGCGCTCTCAGTGAACGTACATTCTTCAATGAATTAATTAGGACACTTTAAAAATATAAATTATTTATTTTTAGATTTTAGTTTAGTTTAGTTTTATTTAGAATTAATAATTGTATTTTATTTAGATAATATGTAGTTATATTTCTCACTTCATTGTAATTTCTATTAAATAAATACAAAATATAAATGTATGACATATCAGCATTTTACATTATATCGTGTAGGAATTCTTAAGGAGTTTCAATATCGTTTTCGATATCAAAGATATATCTACATAAAATATGCAAATTAATTTTATCGTTGAAGCTAAGTCTCTTCTACTATAAAACAGATATTTTTTAATTATTTTTTAACACAAAATATACTGAAATTAATAAATAATTCAAAATAGATAAATAAAAATTTAGATCGTTCATAAAGGGAAATCCTAAGCTTTTTTATTGTTACCAGCAATGGACAAATAAAAAAAATTGTACGATGTACAAATTTACTTTTAGAGGCTTACGGCCTTATTCATAAAAAGTTATAGAAGGCTTATTAGCTTGTTATAAGAAATTTACCAAAAAGTGTTATTCATAAACGTTCAATAGCAGCAAACCGCTTAATAAGTGTTTCATAAAGTTATTGAAGCATGGACCCTACTATAAGCCTCTAATAAGGGAACAATTCAAGATGGCCGACTTGAAACAGCTGACCGACTGACTGATTTGACTGACTGACTGAACTCCACATAGTTTGAATTTTGAAATTGATGTTTGTTTGTAAAGGAATTAGCAAATAATAGTTTAAATTACATACTTATGTAAGATATAACATAATAAGTGATATATATAGTAAAAATACAATATATTTTTCAAGTAATTTATTTTTTTCTCATAATAAGCAATTTTCTTTTGCACTAAAATTTCTTTTAGGTCCAGTATTCTCCCTTTCTTCTCTTCATTTTTAATTTGGGCTTCATGAAGCTCCTTCCGACACTCCATTTCATGATTCGCAATATTTGCAGCATAGTTTTCTGGCTGAAATAAAAATAGCACATATTATGTGTGGTGATGAAATATTATGTGGGATGTTTATTTGGCATACAATATTTTATAGATATGAGCATATTAGAGCTATGTGAGCCCGAAGGCTGTGGTGCAATAACACACTATCAACTTTGCATTGTCATGGTGTTAGTTATGTGATATTGTCCACACATAATTATTTATTATTTCTCCACTACATATTATAATACAAAGTCCTCCGCCCCATCTATCTGTCTGTTTGTGATAAACTCAAAAACTACTGCACCGATTTTCGAAATTCACAGTTAGAAAACTTTGAGAAAAATAAAAGTGGTTCCCTCATGACAGCAATGCTTACAATTTCTAATAAAATAATAATAATAATTTTTTGTTTTAAATTTGCATCATGCGATCAGTCCAAAGAATATGAGCAGATTTGTTGAAGGTGTTTTAAAAATAATAAAATAAATATATTTATAACAAATAAAAAATATTTAATAAAATAATTTGTTTAGGTAAGGGAATATTTGAAAGCTAAACATGAAATTACCTGATTTATTTGGTCTGAATCAAACTAGTTTGTATCTATAATGAATTCGTTTGGAAGCCACGAACTTATATCTTCAGCGTTGTCTGGCTTCCTTGGCGGCGGTGGACCACCACCAGTCACAACAATTTGTTTTCTTTCTTCTACTTTTTGTCGTTTTTGGGTCATCTTTAAAATGCCCCACTGGAATTTCAGCTGAGTAATGGTATGTGTGGTACCATTGCACATACCTACTAGTGAAGCTGGAAATAATGAACAACTTTAACAAACATCTAATATAACAATAACGTACGCATTAAATATGTGTTACAAAGCAATTGCCAAACAAAGCTATACATACCTGACTTGTAAATCCGCCCACGCTGCTTGTATTTTGTAATTGCAATTAGTGTCCGTATTTTTATTTTCGATCGCTTCAACTCTCTCCCTCACCAATTCCAACAATAGATGCTACGGAAGTAAAAGTAAGAAATTAATAAACAGAAAATACTACATAAACACAACTAATGGCAAATAAATATTAAAAAAAAAACACTCACTTTATCTTCCTCTGACCAATTTAGGCTTCTTTGTCGTTTTTTATCCACTTTTGGATTCCATAGTTAATTGACAATCAAAAATTTGTTAACAAAATCACTTATTTATCACACAAGTAAATTGGGTTATATTTTCAATTTTCATAAGATGTCAAAATATCACATAAAAAAAATCACTTTTCTGTCATTTGGGGCGTGGATACAGAGATTTTAGCTTTTTTGTCGATGAATTCATCAGAACGGCAACATAACAATGATAAACTAACTAATAGCGACATATTAGTTATGACAGGCTTATGGAACGTTTATGAATAGCAATTTTATAATAAGCTTATTAAGGTCTTATGAGCGTTTTAACTATTGAACGTTTTAAGCCTCTAATAAGGGATTTTTATGAATAAGAGCGTTAGTATCATTCGCGTAAGTATTGTTTTGAAATAAAACAAGATTAAAGTCAAAATATTATCATTTCGTCCAGTTGTTTCCACACACAAAATTTATAAAAGAAAAACACAAATTCCGTGTTTGTACATTATCTCATTTCATATTATAACATCAACAAAGTAAAAAATAAAACTTAACTAACATCTCGATAAGCTAAAAAACCTTGACATTAAACTTGGCCCGGCCGCGGCCGCGCGAATTAATGGCTTCCATGTTTTTATTTTCCTTGAGATTTAATTTATAGACACCGCTTGTGACCACAGCGTCACTCATTACAAATGCCACAGAGCTCGCTAAGTAATGTTAGAATGTGTAAAGTGTCATATATCACCGCTGTTTTATTCGATTATACCGGCTGTGGCGATTAATAGCAAACATTATACTGAGATGGCATTTGCATAAGTTATACTTTTAGGTATGCATTTATACGTTACATTATATCGACATTAAATAATTTCGCCTTAGATATTTTTTTATGTAAAATTTGACAAGCCGGCTGACGACTTAATTGTATCCACTTAATACACCTATTAGTCACAAGATAAGGTGATAAGGAGGTTACGGGAAAATGAGGTCTCCTACTCATTGAACGAAATTCATCACATGTGATGCCATTTATGGTAGACTTCTCTGTAAGGGCCACCCCCTGACAAACGGAGGTCTTACTGATTAAGTTGCTAATGTCTTGGTTAATCCAGTGGTTATCCATTGGTATCTGTTATATAATATACCAGTTAAATATTAAATAAAGGTAGGTACCTCATAAGCCAAATGTATAAAGAAAGGATCAATAATAGTGGCAGCGTTGCACCTTAACTTAATCAAATAAAATTATTAGTAGTGACAGGGCATAAATTGGGAAAACTTTCTGACAGGAACAATCTCCAGAAGTATTTCGTAGACAATAAGGGATAACAGAACCTATTACTCCTATATCACTTATACTTTATTCTTCTAATGGCGTGGCTTGTGTAAACGGGCGACCTATAATCTAGAGAACGGTCAGTTTTTGGCCGAATTTTACATAAAAAAAAACATATAGATAATTGTTTTCTAATTTAATTGGTTGATTTCGGTTTCAACGAGCTAAGTATATACAAATGACTCTTTTGGTTAAAGCCCTGTTTACTTGTATATAGCGGAGTTATCAAAATAAATATTTTTTTTATAGTTTTGTAACAGAATTGTTAAGAATGGCGTCGCCGTTGAGAGGTGGTGCGGGAGAGGCGCGCGGTCCGGGGATGTAGGCTCATCGCGCAATTAACATGCTAATGAACGCGCTCCTCGATATCATCGCGGTAATTATCTCCGTGCGCGACTATATTCTACTACTGATTATGTTTCTTCTTTGCAACTTAGACAACTTTACGCGTATGTACATTAAAAACATTACGCAACGAATTATAGGAGACAGTGCAGTATAAATGAAAATCTATTTAGTATTGTAATTAGTTGCTGCAACCAAAAATAAAGATGTATGAAACATTGTAATGTTCATACATGAAACTTTTGCTAATCGAATTGACTGATAAAATCAACAAAATCTATTTTTTTCTTTTAGCTTCAACAGTCAGTCAGAATGCAATAATTATAAATACAGTATATAAATATAATCAAGAAAATAGATTAAAATTCAAAAAATTAATCTTTTGATAAATAGCGATTTGAGTACATATTGCTTGGTGTTTTCAACAATATTTCATCTTCTTTTTTTTCATAAAAAATATAATTTGTGTTATAGGCGACGGTATCCATAAAATACCCATTATTCACACCTACAACCTATAAAAAATGTAAGAAAAATAGGCTGCAATTAATTTACGTGTTTCAAATTGGGATCTTTGTTTTTCACAATTGTTAATGAAAATAAGTATGTCTCATCTGCATTTTTGAAAATGAAAACGGGATACTATCGAAAAAAGCAATACAAACATTGCACTAACGCCTTATAAATTTGATATAGTTTTTTATTTGGCACCTACGTACTTCGGCATTAGAAGGTACAAATGTACGTAGACAGTACAAGGCTAATAAATTGGGAAAATTTTCATAGTTAAAATGAAGCTTCGTATCTAAAGCACCATCCACCGAAATAAAAACATTAGATAGGTACCATTATTCAGTTTATATACGATGGGATTTCTCACGAATTTTTACGATTTCCTGTTACTAAGTTTTTAAGAGTTCATAGAGGCGAAGTGAGTTCATCGCTTTATACATCTTTATCATTTATATTAAATAAACGTTCATTTGACATTATGTCTTAGAAACATTATACTTTTATTATCTTTAATCTTGATTATGATAACATGGAATGCATTTATGTGGCTAACCACATAGATAGATAGACAATAGATGGCGAGCGTTCGTCGGATATTTTAATTGTAGGCATTGAGGCCTATTGATTAGGTCTTGTAAGCTGCAGAGACAGACGCCGCATGTATACTTTTATGCAAATATCTTAACGAGATAATTACGGAACGGGCAGTGGGGTGCGCGGTAGCATTTCCTCCGTTGCAAGTAGGTATTTGCCTGCAGCACGGAGCAGGTAATTAGGTTCAGCTCGCCACGCGAATGCGACTAACAGCCCCGCGTCGCCGCGTCATTGCCTACACCGCACGCAAACTCCTCTGCCATGTTTCTACGTCGCCTCGAGCCTAACTATGTTTTTGCGAAACACTTTAAGATAAGGACTAACCTCAGACCGAACACAATTTTTATCAAAAATATGTGCAACCTACAAATTAAGGTGCAAAATATTGCAATAGCAATAACAAATTGTTATGCAATAGCATATCAATTTTTTGTCAAGATAACCGACCAGATTTAAAATCCCAAGAGTTTTTTAAAAAAATGGGTAAAACATGAAAAAAGAAATAAAAATAGCCAATTAAAACTTTAGAACAGAACTTAATTTAATTAATAAGCTTAAAAACAAAAACAAAATAAAAATCGCTGAAAATCTTTTTTACTGTGATGATAGAGGTTTCTTTAGTCAGCAATTTGCAATTTTTTCGCAAAAAATATACTTTTTTTATAAATCTATTAAGTATAGATACAGTGTACCTATACACTGTATATTTTTAATTTTTTTAACTAAAGTTTTAATTTTACTGTAATAAGTCAATTTAGGCGATGAAAATAACGCTTTTCTGCTAAGTCCTCGCCTTAAACACTTATGTAGGTAGGTACTATATGTGCTACTGACTGATCATTGAATTGGACAACAAAAAACATAAGTCATTGTTTAGCTAATTTAGTTAAATTAACATATCCTTATAATTGTCACGTCCACGCGAGATAGCGTTATAATCAGAAAACAATTACTAAAAAAAACCTTAATTGAGTACTTACCGGCGTCTAATATTCTCTGTTTAACAGAATGCTGTCTTCCGTGCCAGAACTGCCAAGCTTTTATTTCGTCTTCAGGAGATTTCTCTTCTCGGAACATTAACATGACCACACTCTGTAACCAAAAAAGAAATATATTACTAAAATGTAAAGGACGTAAAGAACTAAGTAGTACGTAAAGGAAATGATTCTTTGAAAATAGTTGTTTTCGATCTTAAGATTATACCTAAAAAATTTTTAACTAAATGGAGATTTCGTATTAGATCCGTTGAGGTTCGTATCGTATCGTTTCGTACTAATCCGTAATAGATTATTAAAACAATGCCTCCTGCGATATGAGTGCACCGTAATTCATTTGAGTGCATTCAATCTTTCCAGGTATTTTATATTTATTATACTGTAAAAAAAAAATCTCTCGTTAAGTTTTGCTCCCTGTAGAGGAAATATAAAAGTTATATTGAGCACGTAATGGACACAGAGGGTGGTCATTAGAAACCACCTGACGCCAAGGAGCTATGCCTCCGTGTTATTTATTGACGAGTTTTAATGGCGAAAGTACCATCGGAGCGCCTTGAGCATTTCGCGAATACGCAAAACGCGATTACCGACGCGCATTTCTTAGCTATTACGTTAAACGAGCGCGATTATGTCGTTGCGACGGGCATCTTAATTTCATACGCATTTAAATGTTCTCCGAAGGAGGCACGTGAAATCTTTCGACCGTTTCCGTTCAGTTGAAAAAGTGAAATATGCTGCCAGTAGATTTCTATAGACGAGTTAGAAAATGAAGTGAAAAAGAAGTAAGTTGAACAAGGCGTGGTGGCAGCCGGCCCATATAGGGCTAACGACGAGAAAGCACCTCCGATCGTCGCCTCTGATTGATGGAGGACGTCGCGGTCGTCTGCGCCCGAGTGCGTCGAACGGCGCATTTTAATATTCAACCTTATTTTTAAATATTTCTTCGACGTTACTATGTACGAAATACTCCATGGAATTTTCAAATAATTTGTTATCGTGACTTACAAATATAATAAGTACATATCACGATTATTATAAAATTAAAATTATTCGTGTAGTTTAACTATAAATCCTACTAAATTATAAATGCGAAAGTTATATATAATAAAACTACTGAACGGATATTGATGAAATTTTACAGTAATATAGATTATACATCTGTATAACACATGTGTACTTGGACGAAAAATCTATAATATTATGTATATACCTAATCAAAAGCTACTAATATTAAATGTATTACTAGAAAAAGTCTGTTTGTATAAATAGTAAATAATGATTTTCGAACGCTTATAATATATTATTTTCGTAGGCGAATCTCCAAACACTTTTTCATTTTATAAAATAAAACTCCTGTACTTTTAAGGTGTAATTTTAAATTTTTACTTTTAACTTAGTGTAAACTCAATACAAAACCGAACGCTAAAGATACAATTAGTGAAAAAACCTTTAATCGGTACTGGTTGTCGTGACATTACTTTGCACGCCCTTAGAACTCTGGCTTACAGTGTTGACGAAGGGCGATAAAAACTGTTACTTAACAGTAAATGAATTAATTTACGATAATTCGTGTCGGCGGATAGGTCTGCGTTTTCTATAAGCGGGACACGGGCTTTCTCCGGTGTTCGGGCGGCGTAAAGTCAACGGAACATTGCATACTAATAGATAGCCCATGTATAAAATTGTAACGGTGCACAAGTCGAAGATGTTAATAAACATAAGTATTTTACAGCTTTATTAGAATACCCAAATATCGCAGCTATTTTAAAAGACACACAATCCATGATACATAACTGTAAAAGTCATAGTTCTATAGCAATAAATAAATGCTGATTTAAAAGTGATGTGTTTTTATGTTCATTCTAACGCTAATCGTGAGATATTCTCATGTTTATACATGAAGTATTAACTAAACTAGAGTTGTAATATAAACTATTAACTTCTGTTATTTATTGAAAACTAGCGACCCACTTCCGGCTTAGCTGTTGTAAAATTTGTTTGTAATTTTTTTCTATAAAAACTGCATTAAAATCAATTGTGTAGTTTAAAAGATCTAAGCGTTGATACATACAGGCGGGAAGCGAATTTGTTATGCTATGTAAAGAAGGTGTCATTTATATATATTAACTTTTTACTGTGCCCAGCACAGTTACGCAATACTTAATATATTAAAATCACAAAGTATTCCGTCATAAAAAGTTACTTAAATTTACAAATATTTACAAAAGTAGTCTTAATACTTGTAAATTAATCCGTAAACATCGTTGACCATCTTTAAAGAATAGCGTTGACGATTAACTGTTAACGTCTGTAAGTCTCAGCCCTAATGTAGCTGTAAAATTGTCATGTTATTGTAACTTATTTTTTA
Source organism: Synanthedon tipuliformis (assembly GCA_947623395.1). Taxonomy (NCBI): domain Eukaryota; kingdom Metazoa; phylum Arthropoda; class Insecta; order Lepidoptera; family Sesiidae; genus Synanthedon; species Synanthedon tipuliformis. The sequence goes on along the minus strand of OX392407.1, from coordinate 7,710,529 downwards.
TGAGACAGATACAAATTCGTTATTGTTTATTGCATCGAATTAATGATTCATAATCATTTGCCAACTAATTTAGAGCCCACTGGCAGCAGTTTACGTAATTTAGAGTCTATTTTAGTGGTGCAATTGATGCAGTACAATGTAGCTATCTGACTATTGTTGCTTGACAAAGACACATTGTCGCCCGGACCAAACAATCTTAAATGTTTAAATTATGCGATTTATCAAGGCGACTTTAGCTTTAACTACATTTAAGAATTCGGTTTATTGTAACTATAATTTCATTTTTGTTGTTTATAGACTTTATAGCGCGCAATAATTTAGTGTTGTAATATAAATTGTAATATTGTCTTAAACGATTGACTTAATTCATTTTGTGGCGTATAGTTATTAATAAAATAGTTTGGATACCACCTGCGGCAACAGCAGTGTTGCATTGAGCGTGGGCGACGAGTGTGTCCACCTCGTTAATTTGATTTTTAATCCAATCTGACACTTGTATTCAGTACCGGCCCACTCACAGATTCAAACATTAACAAAATGAAACATAAATAGGTGCCAAAATTAGAATTAACTCAAATACTATTAATGTATTCCAATCCAAACATTTGATACCGAACATCAGATATTTAACATTTTTATTGAGTCTGAGAATTGTTTATTTTAACTTATTGTAATGTTTTTTATATACAGTAGAAACCGTTATTAGTTTATAAACCTACTATTAGATATATATATATATATATATAACTGTATACAGATAGGATATATTATTAGGGGAAGCAGGGGGAATAACGCTCACTGGGTAATGGCGCTCACCACTGTAACTCTGTCAAAATGGAACGTAGCAACACGCCACGTCGCGTGAAGCGTGAGGGGAGAGGGCCTCTAACAGATAGGGATGCAAACGGACAGTCGGCTTGCGTCATGTGACCGTGAGGTGCGTTTCTTCATTTGCGGCCGTACTGATCTAATTTTTGGTTAGGTGTTTTTTGTCGGTAAGTCTAAAATTTTAATGCTTATTTAATTATTAATTTTACTTTTCTAAAAAAAAAACTATTCTATTTTGTGATGATGCAATCAATTTTCCACAATTGTGTACGATTTTTTTTTTATTTCAAATTAATTACAAAATGACGGTTTGGGGTTATACCGCTCATCTGAGCGCCATTGCCCCTTACTGACTTATTTTTTTATTGTTGTAGATATGCCAAGAAATCGTCAAAGGACAACCGCTAAAGCGGCTTGGACCGAAGAAGACCTTCAATCTGCTAATACTGTGATTGAAGGTTTGTCCAAAAGAAAAGCTGCAAAAGTATATACCATTTACTTTAGAAAAATTAAAACATGAGCAACCCAAGACTAGCTCAGAAGGCCGTTTTCATCCATCAGCAAGAAACTAAAATTGCTGAACATGTTAAGTTACTGGGTTCTCTATATACTATGGACTCAATGTCGCAGATTTGCTTAAAATTGTTTATAAATATGCTGGGAAATTTACAAGATTATAATTTATTTTAGAAGAAAGTACTTCAGAGAACGAAGATGAAGAGCACCTTTGCGAAGATGACAGTGATGACGAAATGAATGTGGATGATGAAAATTATAACATATGTATTATTTGCGAAGAATTTGGAAAAAATAACGGGTTGTGGTATCGCTGTACCATATGTGGACTGTAGGCTCATGCTATATGTTCAGAATGGGATTCGCCAGATGGATACATCTGTGATTTATGTGTCCAAAAATAAAATATTACTATGTACATATTTCTACCTATAATAATAATAATTATTATTTTATATTATATAATAATAATTGAAGTTGATTTGACATCGAAGACTTTACTATATTTGTTAAATTGAAAAAGGCAAATCTTACGTACAAATGGGGATAATTGATGCTAATTTGTGATTGTAGACTTTACTTTTATTGTATAAAGTTAATCTCATTAATATTTCTTTAATTAAAACGTATCTTACTCGTTATATTCCAAAAAACATGTTTGAGCGTCATTACCCCGTACCCTGAGCGGCATTACCCAATGTCAGGGGGAATGCCGCTCAAACGCGTTTTTTTTTTAATGTTTTCCTACTACTAGTAGGACAAAGATATATGCTTTTCTTGTTGAATTATTTATTACTCGATAGTTAAAGACTTTGTTATTTTTCTTAATTTTGATTTATAATAATTAATTTAAAAAATACAACATGTTTTCCTTAAGTGAGCGCCATTCACCCTTCTTACCCTATATCAAAACACTAACGTAAGCGGGTCGCTACGCTAATTATTCATTAAAAACTGTAACTTAACAAAGAAGCAGGTGGAAATTATCGCGTGTTAAATTTTGTTTTGAATGCAACAAGAAATAAAAAAAGTGCGTCTTGGTAAATTTTCGTTTCTTGGACCAGTTCGGACATTTCGGACCGTCAATTAATTAATCGAGTGTATCGACATTCGACCCGATTTCAGGAGCCCGGTTGACAAACTAAGTTATCTGATTAAGCACGCTTTCTCTCGCTGTGTGTGACACACGCTCCGGTACTGTTTGTAGCCGTGTGTCGCCGATTGCTCTGACAGCCACTCCACATTAATTTCATCACTCTATTTGAATAAATAAGCATTTGCATATATTTCATGTATGAAATTGCGTAACGAATGATCCGTATCTCTAACGCATGCGGCATGTGTGACAGTTCGCGAACAATCATCAATCTAATCATATACTTACTCGTACCTATTCTAAAGACGTTATGTATAAAGAAATGAGAACTTTATTGCGACTTGCACATTATGCTATGTAACCTGCATGCGCTTTTTAGAAATCGTTAAAAACTCTCTTTATATTATAAATCCAACTACCCAATATCGACAAGTAGGTATAGATACTTAACTTATTTATTTATTAATATTGCACCAACAATATATATGACACTTAAAAATTGCTATACAATTTTATTTACAATTATAATAACTATACAATTGAAAATTAGTATACAAACGTAATTATGACAGACTATATTACAGTCTACGTGTTGTTATAATGATTAAACTAGATATATTTGGAGTTTAATCAAAATCCGTATTAGTAGTTTTTGTATAAAAAAAATAACAATTTTTTTTTACAAACTTTCGCATTTATATCAGTGAGATACAACTTCCACTACGTCCGGCATGATATACCATAATATGTTGCATATTGCTAATAAAACATAGCCTAGTGTCATGCTTCTGTGATTCCTCAAAGAAGTAGTGCATGAAAGAGTAGCATAACGTACGTTCGCGTCATCTGTTTTTAAGCAAAAACAATGCACGCGATAGTTAGGTAATGATATTATGCAGAGTTGTGTGTGGTTCGGGCGCCTCGAGTGCGTAACTCGTCTTTTTGCTCCCGGCGAATACTTCCTCGTTAGAGTCAGGGCGCGCCACCCATCCATCAGACCCTATCTTATTTATGACAATTATTTATGTTCACTGCGTGGCAAAACTATTTCACTAACTGTTGAGCTTTATCGATAGAGCAAAAGTAATGTCCTGCCGCCTGCCGCCAGATACGCTAAGCCTATCTGATACGGTTACGTCTGTTTGTTAAGTGCGCCAGTTGTTTTTAACGCCTTGGTTATTTGCTGCGAATGTTCGCCGCAGTGAATGTCGGTTTCGACATAAATTCTGAACAGAACTGTGGGTGTAACTGCCGCGCGGTTGCCTACGATTTACATGTCGATATTTATTTTACAACTACTAAAATATATCAACGGTCATTTTCGCTGGGGCGAAATGGCGTCGGTTATTTCATGCTGCGTCTTCAGAGTTGAAATTTAAAGATGAAGTTAAATGCATATTAAGCTATTACTGGATGCGTGCACGCATCGCATGGCGTAGGGAGGGGCGAGGCCGCAGGCTACGGGAGATTACTAGAGATGTTCAGCTTCCGCCGCCCGACAAATTGCTTAGTGTACCTGCACATCCGCCACGGGATCTAATTGAATATCCGACGCGTACGCACCTACGTGCCTATTACTTTCAATGTCTTTACAAGACTAAAAAAATATAACACCGCAGCACCTACCATCAAATGTGAAGTTGTAGTAATTTTCTCGAACCATAAGAATAAAAGAGGAAGATGCATGTTTGTGTAATTGTACAAATTTTGTAAAAATAATATTCTTAAGTTTTCGTGTTTCAAAATATATATCGTTATTTTATTTTATTTACATTGAAAAAAGTAGATTTCACTTTCTGGTTATCGTTTTACCGCACACCATGATCAGATTACAGAGTTATTCTATTACATATAGATAAATATATAAGTAGCTGTATATACAGATATATACAGCAACTCAATTATTCCGATTACAGAATAATTAAGTAATCTAATTAAGTAATTTTCTGTAAGGCGTTGGTTACAGCCGTCAAACGGCCAGCCCAATTGAAAACTGTACTATTAAGCTAAATTTTACTCAGCACATCGAGGGTGCCGAGATGGGAATAAACTCAATTTTCGACCGTGAACCGTGAATCCTGCATCATAATTGTAGCTTCGTGTGTTTTTTTCCTTAAACTCCTTAAAATTCAGACTTTTGCAAATCTATCTATCTTGTTTTATATTTGTCAAAAATACTTTAGTTGGTAAGTTGTAAAATTTATTTTGATTAGGGTACCTATTAAGGACTTAAGATTAAGATATTAAGATTATGACTTTAAGGTATATTCACATGGAATAAAGAGTGCAATACTTCGTTTGTTATGATATGATAGGTTTGATCGCTGCGTAACACCCATTGACCGCTAAATCTAGATTAAATCGGAGCAATTCCCGCGATCCGTCGAGCGTCGGATTAACATCCGAAGTCGCGTCGTAACACTAATCTGCTTAAATGTCGAAAGGAAATGTCAGATTGTAAAGTACAGGGCTTCGGGCGGAGTGTGATGCGGCTTAAGGCGTACCACCCGCTTAGAGTGCAGCCTTCAATCACGCTTTGCTCAATTACAATAACACCGCATGTGAACCAAACAATTTCATTTGCAAATAAATAAAATTTCAGATTGCGATACATATTCGACGGGTCGCTACTAATTTAGCACATAAGCACTCACAACCAAACGACGCGTCCCGAAATCGCAATGGTGGATGCTACCCCGTCGTACATACACCAACAAGATGGATTAAGATCAAACAGCCTTTTGAAAGGCAAAACAGAATTCGTTCGAAATTTAGACGACCCCTCTTATGAAGATCTTAAGATTAACTAACTATAATTTTCAAGAGTTAAGTTCGTTTGTGTTTTTTTTACAGACAGACAGTCCACTTGATTATAGGTGGCTTACCACAGGATTAAGAATAAAGAAGTGATGGGGTAAATAGGCTCTGGCATCCCTTACTTACTCACTAAAACACAACAGTAGGGTAAGAAGGGTGAATGGCGCTCACTTAAGGAAAACATGTTGTATTTTTTAAATTAATTATTATAAATCAAAATTAAGAAAAATAACGAAGTCTTTAACTATCGAGTAATTAATAATTCAACAAGAAAAGCATATATCTTTGTCCTACTAGTAGTAGGAAAACATTTAAAAAAAAACGCGTTTGAGCGGCATTCCCCCTGACATTGGGTAATGCCGCTCAGGGTACGGGGTAATGACGCTCAAACATATTTTTTGGAATTTAACGAGTAAGATACGTTTTAATTAAAGAAATATTAATGAGATTAACTTTATACAATAAAAGTAAAGTCTACAATCACAAATTAGCATCAATTATCCCCATTTGTACGTAAGATTTGCCTTTTTCAATTTAACAAATATAGTAAAGTCTTCGATGTCAAATCAACTTCAATTATTATTATATAATATAAAATAATTATTATTATTATTATAGGTAGAAATATGTACATAGTAATATTTTATTTTTGGACACATAAATCACAGATGTATCCATCTGGCGAATCCCATTCTGAACATATAGCATGAGCCTACAGTCCACATATGGTACAGCGATACCACAACCCGTTATTTTTTCCAAATTCTTCGCAAATAATACATTTGTTATAATTTTCATCATCCACATTCATTTCGTCATCACTGTCATCTTCGCAAAGGTGCTCTTCATCTTCGTTCTCTGAAGTACTTTCTTCTAAAATAAATTATAATCTTGTAAATTTCTCAGCATATTTATAAACAATTTTAAGCAAATCTGCGACATTGAGTCCATAGTATATAGAGAACCCAGTAACTTAACATGTTCAGCAATTTTAGTTTCTTGCTGTTGGATGAAAACGGCCTTCTGACCCACTAGTCTTGGGTTGCTCATGTTTTAATTTTTCTAAAGTAAATGGTATATTCTTTTGCAGCTTTTCTTTTGGACAAACCTTCAATCGCAGTTTTAGCAGATTGAAGGTCTTCTTCGGTCCAAGCCGCTTTAGCGGTTGTCCTTTGACGATTTCTTGGCATATCTACAACAATAAAAAAATAAGTCAGTAAGGGGCAATGGCGCTAAGATGAGCGGTATAACCCCAAACCGTCATTTTGTAATTAATTTGAAATAAAAAAAAATCGTACACAATTGTGGAAAATTGATTGCATCATCACAAAATAGAATAGTTTTTTTTTAGAAAAGTAAAATTAATAATTAAATAAGCATTAAAATTTTAGACTTACCGACAAAAAACACCTAACCAAAAATTAGATCAGTACGGCCGCAAATGAAGAAACGCACTTCACGGTCACATGACGCGAGCCGACTGTCCGTTTGCATCTCTATCTGTTAGAGGCCCTCTCCCCTCACGCTTCACGCGACGTGGCGTGTTGCTACGTTCCATTTTGACAGAGTTACAGTGGTGAGCGCCATTACCCAGTGAGCGTTATTCCCCCTGCTTCCCCTACATATACCACTGCTGATATATTATCATATAATGTCTAACGAGGCTGGCGATAAACTTCTCTTATAAACCTTAACTGTAGTAAGCATTGCACAATTGGGTTTTAGTGCACCTAATGACGCGAATTACGAGCGGTTGTCGGCCCGTGATGCTATCACGGATTGACACTAAATACGCGTGCGCAGTGACAGCTCCAATATCAAGACAATGACGGACCTCGGATTACGTAACGCCATTTACGTCCAGCCACACCGTCACCGTTTCATAAATTCAAATAAAGTGAAAGTTGATCTAAATAAAAATATAAATACAATTTTCAAAGTGACATTCAAATCCGGAAAGTTGATGTCATCAAACACTTCGTCGTCTTGAAATGTGAATTTGGAATATCAGAATATCATCAGATTGATTTACTTATATGCTAACTAGCTGGTGCCCGCGAAAAATAAAAGATATAACTCCTGACATATTATGTACATTGACAACTGACATTATACTTTTGCCAAGCGTTTTATTTTTGATAGCTGGTGATAGCGTGGAATATTTAGCCTATGTCTATCCTGAAAATGTATTCTAACAATTACTGAAAGATTTTTTAAAATCGTAGTTCGGAAGATTGGGGCTATATACAAACAAATATACTTTACATATCTTTATAATATTATAGTTAGTCAGTAGGTATAGATATGCTAACACAAAAGATTATTGGTTCCTATCATTTATAAAACTAAATCCCTCAAAAACAGCACTGAAAACCCATTCAAAATACATTTTAGCTTAATCTAAGTTTACCTTTCCAAGTAATTTCATTATGAAGCTCTCATTTTTACGAAAATAAACCAAATGTTGCAAAATTCATATTGCTAAAATTTTGTAATTCGATCTGTAGAAATCTTTGTGTAGTAGCAGGGAACACTTCGATACGTAGTCATAAAGTGACTGTCCAACTGGCGGCAATAACCACCCACTTTACTCGTATTATAATACCATCAGCATGAAATAAGAGCATTTGTGCACTTGTCTTTGGCGCGAAAGTATCGGATGTGAGAACCCATTTATCCATATATCATCCCTTATCCTTTACCTTTATCAAGGTTGGCTGCATACTTCCATATACTAATATTATAAAGAGGTAAACTTTGTATGTATGTTTGTATGTAGGAGGCATCGATGGAAGGAGGTAGGTAATCTTCGAAAGTGTTCATCCGATTAAAAAAGGAAATCCTTCTCCATTAGTTAATATAGAATTTCAGGATGGAATAAATACTGCCACGTTGGAGAAGCAGCAAGCACCAACTTTCTAAATATAAAGATCTAAGGCTTGGCAAAAGTACAATAATGTCAATGTATATCATGCGTTGTAATATTGCTCTACATATTTTGTCAGGCGAATATCTTTTATTTTTCAACGCGGACGAAAACCAATAAAAAGCCTTACATTTTGGTTGGAGTTAATCTCGTAAATTATAACATATCATTTTTATACTAATATCGTTTTTAAACTTAAAAAATATATTATAAATTTTCAGTAACAATTTATTTATCATCAATTGCTGTAACGACTAAGTTATAAGTAAGTAATATTAATTTAGAGTAGTTAAAACGTTTAAGATTAATGATGATGATAGATTAATAACTTTGTTACGAGGTTTCAGCGGTTACGCGTACTACATTATTACAGAACAGCACGTAATGAAGTGTTTTGCAGACGTAACATCTGTTACGCGATCCTGAAACAGAACGTGGAAAGTTTTCGTTCGGTGAAGCGAAGCGAGCCTGCGGTTATTGAACACGAATGTTTCCTAGCCTATACATCTTAATAATGTCGAACACGACAACGCGTAATTGTTTTAATTAATCGGTTTTACCGATCGTAGCGGATGATTCATCAAGATTAATCAGTATGGGGAAATCTGAAAGTGTAAGAAGTACACTTCAGTGTGAAATTAAAATGGAAAAACGTCGTTTCGAATTTGAATTTTGAAGGAAAACTTGAGGAAAACAGTCTAAGTATAAATGGTCTAAAATAGGAAGAGTGGAAGACTTTGACGATCAAACAAAAAGTTGTTTACAGCTCTTAAAAAAGCCCATGGATATTATAGTAGTTATGAGGAAACACTTCCACTGACTTAATTTTTTTAAATGAAAATTCTATAAGGTCACAATAATTTTCGTGAATGAAATACATTTTTTTAAAGTGATCAGTTCGATTCTGCAGTTGTATTATTTAAAATTATGCTCAACTTATCCCTGAAGAATTCCTCGGGATGTCATTAGATACAATTCAGTAATACATATTTAATGTATAAGCAATACAAATTTAATATTTTTGACAATTTAATAATTTTAAAACTGAACGCGACCGTAAAAAATAATGTAACCCAAAATATTAAATAGCTTAATACAAAAATAAAAATGTTCTTATTATGAGCTCACTTACTTAAGTTATTTCCGTACTTTAACGGTATTATTAATTTGCGAGCTTGGAGGTAATTGGCATGTTTTTCAATTCCGAAACCGAATTACTTGCGAGAAATTTTATTAGGTCGAGATACAAAAATGTTGAATAAAAAGGCAATTACATTAAAATCACATAAATTACTGTTGAAAAATAAGGAAAGTCATAAAAAGTACATTATATTGAGACAAGGTCCGCGGTTCATAAATAACTGCACGTAATATGTCACGAGGGAAATAAATTTTGCAAAAATTTTGTTACGCCGGGCGCCGTCGTCACTTTTTCAAAGTACAAATTACCATCGTCTGATTTCCTCTCGTCTATAGAAAGACTACCTGTACCTATATATAGTGCTCTTAATGTTATTGTTTGAAAATCTCAATAATTCTATATGATACGCATTATTTGGACACAAACATAGGGGAAGCTAAATGTTTAAGTACCTATAGGTAAAAAGTGTTCATTAAAATTCTCATTTGCTTTTAAAAAAATTGTTGCTTTTTTTCTTTAGAATACAACCAGACTTATTTTAAAATAGAAAAATTATCTCCCATTTTAATTTTAACTGAATTTTTTTGTTCCCAATCATGAAAATTCAGTAGATAACCTAAACTTTAATGCAACTTTTTGAATAGCTTCCCTTTTATAATTTTATTTTAAACTGTATTAAAACGTTGAGCTTTTAAAGTAGATATGCAAATCCGAATTGTAAATGCGGACTACCGTCGTTTATGAAGCATAAAAAATAAAAGAAATGTGCACACCGTAAAAAAAAACAGGCGACTCTATTTCAAGTAATATGAAGATGTGCCGTTACTAAGAGCTTTCCGTTGTATAATTTTGCAATTTATAATCATTAATGTTTTTCTGAAGTCGAGCTCGATGATTACGGGGTGCGGGGTGCAAAACGCGGTGCACCCGCATTGGGGTGCAAGTCAAATTGAGTCATCTGAACACTTGATTGATTGCGTGCATGATTGGCAACTATCAACAACGGGCATGCAAATAACATGTTTTTTTTTAATACTTGGCCCTGTGAGAAATGCCGATACGTCTCATGTGACAGCCCTTCACCTTGCCGCAAGGCGACAGTGCAATCGAAAATATTTAAGGGCCCTGCACATATCCGACGGAGCGTGTTGACGTTGTTAAGTTATTGGTAATGTATCAACCGCTGTTGTATTTTAATTTGTAGTTCAGTATAATAAAACAGGTAACGACACGTCGACATGTTTAGTCTGGTTAGACGGATATGTGTCCAAGCCTTTTAATTATATTTAATAAAGTCAACCATACATGACATACCATCGTCCATTGGTTGCTGCTACACAATGTAATGAGCGGTATCGCGATACCGAGATATGCAGAGATAAAAAATGAACTAGTTTTGCGATAAGAAAGACATTAAGAATTTGAAAATTACATATTCAAGGCTTCCACCTTGAAATCAATCTGATCTGCTCAACTAATCTGATAGCAAAAATCAAATCAAAATATTTATTCATCAAATAGATTTTTCCAATAAACTGTTTTTTACTGATTTATATTATAAATTTAAATTTTAACAGGGTTTCGGAAAAAAGCCAAGATGAGGACGATCCTGAGATAATAAATATAACATGCTTCATTGTCTTATTTCCAATTTTACAATAACTTTTCGAAAAGATTTTGGTTTTGATTACACTTTTAAATTTATTCAAACGTAATTATAATTTTATAATTTAGCGTCACGAAGTTAACTGCGGTATAATAAAACTAGTAATAATAATTGGCCGTCTATATGTTCGTTCCGTTCGGACGGATATGTGCTGAAGCCTTTAAAATATGTTTAATAAAGTCAACCATGTCATACCATCGACCGTTGCATACACAATGTAAGGGGCGTCATTAGCGATTACCTTAAAAAGGCAAACCGGAGCACTCATTAAAATAGTAAATTATTGAAAAGAGAAAATTGGTTGTTAATAAACCGAAAAAAAAATGGCGTGTCTCGTTACACGAGTTTCCGTTGCTACGAAAGTGAATACAATGATGTCAGTATCAAGATAAAAAGCAATGTAAAAAGTGCTCTCAATGAGTAGGCGCGTTTCACACCTGATACGCTTTAGCGCGGTTAAGAATACATTATACGGATTACCCGACAATTTATTGTTTTGTTGATCTGTATTAATGGTGCGATCAGTATGTTAATGTTATCACTATTAAAATTTTTATCTTCCTTAATTCAAGCAATTTTTGTATTTACATATTTTCACAAGCGGTTGCCATCAGCTTCGCTCGCATAATATTTTTTAAAACTAAACTGTTATCCAATGGTGTTAAATTATGTATTAAAATAAGTATGTTGTACTCTGTTGTAATCTATTTGTATAATCATTGTTCATTCATTAAATAAATTAGTCTGTGTCCTGCAACAAGTAGTTTTATTAGGTTATGGGCCCAGCGCTTTTAATTTTTCGAAAAAAATAGTAAAGTTCGCGTTAAAATCAGAATAAATGGCAGGAAATTATATTTTGAACGTTCCGAGGCTGAAAGGTCGAGAAAACTACGACCAGTGGGCGTTCGCAGTACAAAACTTCTTAATTTTAGAAGGCGTCGATATCCTGAGCAATGGCAGCAATGGCGGCGAAAGCGTGGAAGAACAAAAAGCGAAGGCAAAATTAATAATGACCATTGACTCAAGCCTATACGTGCACATAAAATCGGAAAAAACCGTGCAAAGTGTGTGGAAAAAGCTTAAATCATTATTCGACGATTCGGGGTTCACACGCCGAATTAGTTTGTTGCGAAATCTAATTTCAATACGCTTGGAAAATTGCGAGTCAATGACGGCATATGTAACTCAACTTATTGACACGGCGCAAAGATTAAGAGGAACCGGTTTCGACATAAACGAGGAATGGGTCGGATCATTATTGTTGGCGGGTCTATCTGAAAAATTTTCCCCAATGATAATGGCGATCGAACATTCGGGAATCGAAATTTCCAGTGATGTCATAAAAACGAAATTAATGGATATGAGTGATACTGTTGGCAGCAATGAATCAGAGAGTGCATTTCTGACATCTAAAGGTTGGCAGCGAAAAAAGTTCAATAAAATTGGTAAAACTGCAGAAAATAATCGACCTGTCAAAATCATTAAATGCTATAAATGTAAACAAGTCGGCCATTACAAAAATCAGTGCCCATTATTGAAAGAAAAAACAGTAAATGCATTTAGTGCAGTTTTTCTTAATGGCAGTTATGGCAAACATGAATGGTACATAGATTCCGGAGCCAGCACTCACATGACAACCAGCCAGGAAAACATGACAAATGTGTCATATAACCTAAAAACTAAGGAGATTATAGTAGCGAACAGAAAGACTATGCCTGTATTGTGTTCAGGGGAAACACAGATTACAACAATTGTTGACAAGTCGCAATATGATATTGTGGTCAAAGAAGTGTTGTGTGTTCCAGATCTTATGACTAATCTGTTGTCGGTCAGTCAGCTGATAAAGAATGGTAACAAAGTTAGTTTCCATAAGGGACATTGTTACATCAGAAATCGACAGAATGAGTTAATTGGCGTTGCAGAATTAACAGGCGGAGTTTACAGATTGAACACAAGATCAGCTTGTATGTTGGCAGCGACAGCTACAGAAACTAAAGATATGATGTGGCATCGAAGACTTGGCCATATTAATAGCAAAGACATGAATTCCATGAAGGATGGAGCTGTAAAAGGTATAACCTATAACAACAATGCAGAAATCAGCAGGACAAACTGCATAGTGTGTTGTGAAGGCAAACAGACGAGACTACCTTTTCCACATAGCAAACATAGAAGCGAAAGAGTCCTAGAGGTGGTACACGCTGATGTGTGTGGCCCGATGGAAGTTCAATCCATTGGATTATCTAGATACTTCTTGCTATTTGTGGACGACTATAGCAGAATGTCATTTGTGTACTTCATGAAGAATAAAAATGAAGTATTTTCTTTATTCAAACAATTTAAGCTCATGGTTGAAAAGCAGACTAATTCCAGTATTAAAATCTTAAGGACAGATAACGGCACAGAATTTTGCTCAAATGAAATGAAGAATTTCTTGAAGCAATGTGGGATTATTCATCAGCGAACGAATCCTTATAGTCCAGAACAAAATGGAATGTGCGAGAGACTCAATCGGACCATAGTAGAAAGAGCTAGATGTCTACTTTATGATACAAAGTTGGAGAAGAAATTTTGGGCAGAAGCAGTTCACACAGCTGTGTATTTAAAGAACAGGACTTTAGCTTCAGGATTGAACCAGATAACTCCATATGAACTTTGGACTGGCAAAAAGCCAAATATCAGTCATATACGGATCTTCGGTAGCGTAGTAATGACTCATGTACCAAAAGAAAAACGCTTGAAGTGGGATAAAAAGGCTGTAAAGCATTATCTAGTAGGATATGCAGATAATGTGAAGGGTTACCGACTATATAACCCAGTCACAAACAAAGTGATCACAAGTAGAGATGTTACCATCATGGAACCTAGTGATGATCCAGAAATGACACATGTTGATGATCCAGAAATGACACAAGTTATTATGAACAATTGTCAAGGAACATCAGGTCATGATCAAGATGTAGAGAAGTGCGATGACACTGACACTTCCGACTCTGATCAGTCTGTTACCACAGTGATAGGAAATGATGACAACACCTATGTGAATGAGGACGATGAAACAAACAGTTCTTATGAAGACTTTTCTGACAGTTTATCTATGAGTGAATTGAAAGATATTACTGAGACTGGTACACCTGAAAAACCATTAAGAAAAAGAAAAAAGCCAAGCAGATTCGGTTTTAGCAATATGTGTGTCGAAACGGATATTAATCTATATGGAGACCTGATAACATATGACGAGGCTATGAATGGACCAGAGTCAGAAAAATGGCGAAAAGCGATGGCAGAAGAATTAAAATCTTTTGAAGAAAATGATGCATGGGAGGTAGTAGACAGACCAGATCAAGCAACAGTGGTGAAGTGTAAGTGGGTATATAGAAAAAAGTTAAGTGATAAAAAAGTGAGATATCGTGCACGTTTAGTGGCAAAAGGCTTCACACAAAGAGCCGGAATAGACTATAAAGAGACGTTTTCTCCAGTACTTCGTTATTCAACACTTAGACTTTTGTTTGCATTAAGTGTCAAATATAACCTAGATATAACGCACCTTGATGTCACCACAGCATTTCTAAATGGATATTTGAGTGAGTCTGTTTATATGTGTTTACCTGATAATTTTGTATGTTCTAATAGAAAAAACAAAATCTTAAAGTTAAAAAGAGCTATCTATGGCCTAAAGCAATCAGCTAGGGAGTGGTACAGGAGAGTAGATGATTGTTTAAAAAGCTTAGAATATAAAAAATCTGTACATGAACCATGTCTATTTTTTAAGCAGTGTAATGGTGTAACTATATATATAGCTTTGTTCGTAGATGATTTTTTCATATTTTCAAACTGTAAAAAGCAAACTGAGAGTCTTAAGAATGAGTTAAAATTAAAATTTAAGATAAAAGATTTAGGAGAGATAAAGCAGTGCCTAGGTATGAGAGTAAGAAAGAAAAACAGTGTAATTTTTGTAGACCAAGAACAATTTATTGATCAGCTGTTATGTAAATTCAATATGAAAAATTGTAAGTCAGTAAGTACACCAATGGAAGTAAATTTGAAACTAGAGAAAGAAAACAATTGTTGTTCTACTCAGTATCCATATCAGCAGTTGATAGGCAGTTTACTGTATTTGTCAGTGCTCACCCGACCGGATATTTTATATCCAGTTTGTTACTTAAGTCAGTTTAATAATAATTTTAATGAAACCCATTGGAAACATGCTAAACGTATTTTAAGGTATTTAAAGAAAACAAAATTTTTTGGTTTAAAATATATTAAAGATGAGTGTGATTTGGTAGGCTATGTAGATGCAGATTGGGCATCAAATTGTTTAGACAGAAAATCTTTTACTGGTTATATATTTAAGATGTCTGGAAGTATAATTTCATATGAATGTAAAAAGCAGACAACAATAGCTTTGTCAAGCACAGAAGCAGAGTATATGGCAATTTGTGAAGCATCTAAGGAAGCTATATACTTGAGAAATCTATTGTTGGAATTAAAATGTATAAGTGAGTCGCCTGTAATATTGTTTAATGATAATCAGAGTGCACAAAAATTGACTAAAAATTATATGTTTCATAAGAGAAGCAAGCATATAGACGTTAGATATCATTTTGTAAGAACTGCTGTTGAAAATAATTTTGTAATAGTAAATTATTTAAATACAAACGATATGCCTGCGGATATTCTCACAAAAAGTTTAAGTAGTCAAAAACATTATAAGTTTATAAAACAGTTAGGAATTACAGAAGTGTAGGGGTTAATACTTTTGTGTATATATTCTTTGTTTGCAGATATTATGTCTTATTTTAATAAGGGAGTGTGTTAAATTATGTATTAAAATAAGTATGTTGTACTCTGTTGTAATCTATTTGTATAATCATTGTTCATTCATTAAATAAATTAGTCTGTGTCCTGCAACAAGTAGTTTTATTAAATGGGAAAAACGTTATGTGTATAAAAGTATGCTGTGTTAATCTAGGTTTTGGCCTAAATGTTGTACTAAGTTTCATTCTAAGCTGTTAATTTTTAAAGAGCTATACAAAATGAGATGAGAAAAGAAGAAATTGTATTATGAAATCGTGAAAATTACCTAGTAATATACATAATTTCACATTTATAATAGAAAAATAAAATATTAGATACCAGCTGTGCCCGCAACTTCGTATGGTTTTCGTAGTTACACTTGTAATACTTGTATTCACTTCACGGTATTCGGTATAACATTTTTGTTAGTAAACCGATTGGAATGAAACAAACACTAATGTTACGGAAAGCTTGCTATAATATATCAGTAAAAACCGCATTCAAATCTGAAATATCTGAGATTGGTAGACAATCAGACAAAAATTTTAAAAACTATTTTTTTAACACATTATTTTTTGATTTTTTTTTTATATTTAATATACAAACATGGCTCGCTTACGATTTTATTAATATATATGTATAGATAAGATATTTATTCATAAATAAAATCTACTATATTCATAAATTTATACAAATCACTTTTACTGTCATTAATAACTTTAACAATATTTACATTATTTTGTTGCGGCGTGTAAAGCAAGCTGTACGAAAGTACAGGAATAAATAACTCACTTAGGGTGTAGTCTCACAACCCTTATACGACTTAATATCTCACAAGAATGCCTCACCATCTCTATGATTAATTGCATCTACAAAGAGTGATTGATCGATCTAATTTTTAAAGTAGTTTTTATATGTGAATTTATTTTAAGAAGACAATTTATTCAACATCACTAACTACTCTTTACATATCATTTTAAAATGTGATTTGTCAAACAGAACGGCCTAATGGTAACGTGTACCGTGCGAAAAATTCATGCAATTCACTCGTGCTCGTGTATGTGTATGTATTGGGTTTGTAGTTTTTTTATGCATTTCATTGTTTTCAAATACACAATCTATTTTAAGGGTATTCTACTTTTAAAAATATACTTATCGATAAATATTTTTTTTGTTGTTTGGGATTATATGTTATTTTATAAAATGTTAGGTTTTTGTTTGAGTAAGTATAACTAGTGTAAATGCATAAAATAGGAATTAAATATTTATAAATAAAAATGAATTGCTAAATTTTATGTGTTGCTAATTGCAAAACTTCAGAACGGCTTACAAATTTTAAACAAGTAGGTATTTATTTATATCAAATTGGCTATTTTATTTAATAATATTTCAAGGAAGATTCTTTTGAAGAGAAGTATTAAAATTAAAAACATTGTCCGAAAAAAATTCTTTTAGCTGACAATTACACAGACGAATTGAAATTTAAACATAGTAATCATAATTGACATCAGCTGCCACATTGCAATATCTTTTGGCTTTTGGCAGTCTGTCGGGGTCAGCTGGTTACTATAGGTACACCTTTAAAATACACCCTTAAAAAACCTTTAAATTTTTCGAAATTAAAAGTATTCTGGGTCTAAAAGTATTCAAATTCTGGGTGTTTTCAAAATAAAAAAAAATATGATTTTTGGTATTACGTGGTTAAAACCGCAACCGTTTGCTTACAAGTTGTTATTTAAAAGTCCTTGTTCGCTTTTATTTCTTTTTTGAATCCGACCACGCACAACCCCGCGCCGCTTCA